>JAPQVY010000023.1:6009830-7305455 GCA_028535165.1 Quercus tomentella | reverse complement strand
GAATAAAGCAAGAGAACTGTACTCAAAAATCGAGTTTGTGAGACTCGTTTTCCAGCTGGAAATCGAGTCTTAGAAACTCGATTTTTACGTGGAAATCGAGTCTAAAAGACTCGATTTCCAGCTGGACCATTCCGCCGTGCACAGGCCAGATCACACAAAAAAGTCGAGGCTTAAAGGCTCGATTTTGAGACCAAAATCGAGCCTCTGAGGCTCGAGATGCTATTAACGAAATATGTTTCTAAGTCTCGCCTACTAACTAGATAGTTTCGTTTTTAAGGCCAGTTGGCCATTTTCGCCGGGATTATTGCTGGGAGCTTTTTTTTCTGACGTGGCGTGGTCTGATTGGCTGGCGTAAAACACTGGTTTTACGCCAGCTCCGGACCTAATGTTTTCTCTATATATATATATATATATATATATATATATTGTGGAAAATAGTAAGAGATAGAAGAATAAGTGGTGTATCACCTTATACTAAAAGAGAAATGCTATGTCTACAATATTTTCATAACATTTTGTTGTAAAAATGTTGTGAACGTAGCATTTATCCTAAAAAAAAAGTGAAGATAAAAAAAATGGGTATCAATAATTAAACTTTTGTGTTTATTCAAATTTTTTTTTGGGAGAAAATAATATTTTGATATCTACATTTTGGCATTATAGTTAATTTGATCCCTATATTTTGGTAGCAGTCAATTTGATTTTGTTATTTTCAACTTAAAGTCAGTTTGGTTCATATTATTAACTTACTAATAGAAAATACTTACGCGACACATGACATGCATAGCTAGCATATTTCAGGCCTATGAAGCCAATAAAATAATAATAAAATATTGGAGTAATTACATTTCTCTCTCTTGATGTTTGGGGGAATGACACTCTACCTCAAACTTGAAAGGAAAAAACACTCCGCTCTCTTGAGGTTTGAAGAAATTAACACTCCTCCCATTTTGTTTATATTAGTAATGAAATATTCTAAATCTTTATAAAGATCTCTTTATAAAAATTTAACAATAGTTAGTAAAAAAATAATTGATAAATCTAGAATAAAAAGGCAAAATATATCAAGCACCAAAATACTTGCAACAACAAATCTCTATATAACTCATTGAAAAAAAAGAAAAAAATTAGTAGGCAAAATTCAAACTTAATATTTTAAAATACACTTTAATAATTAAAAATTTAAAACAATGAATTAAGATAATTTTAACCTAACCTTAAGCAAAGGGCAGGTCAATGCACAATATTTTTAATATTAATTTAACAAAGTTTAGTCAATTAGATGTCAAGAAGAGGACTGTTTTTTTTTTTTTTTAAAGTTTTGGGTGGAGTGTCATTTTCTCAAACTTAAAAAGAAGAGAGTGTAGTTACTCATAAAATATTTTATTGAATATTTTAAAAATTCCAAATCTCCCTCTAAAAAAAAAAAAAAAATGCCAAATCTGTATTTAAATAAAAAATTAAAGCAAAAAAAAATTATTAAAATCCCATTGGGGTTTTCTCGGTTCCAAACAAAGCTTAAGCCACTAAACTCAGATCCCAGACTAAAAAATGCTTGAGATGTAAAGAATTAATCCACAATAGCAAAGAATTAACTATAAAATAATCTCATTCTACGCCAAATTATACTGATACAGAATAATCCACAATCAAATTCACCACCCCTCTCCCTCTTTTGCTCTCATCATCATAATCGTCAATTCTCTATCTCTCTGAGTACTCTGTTAAATTTTTTTTCTCTCTTTTTCTTCAAAGAAAAAATAAATTTAAAATTCACTCTCAAAGATTAGATCTGAACTGAGAAAGAAAGATTGATTCTTGTTAATACGTTTTGTCACGGATCGTTAAATTTTATTATCCAATACAGTTATTTCCCATAATTTTATGCCATATTTCCGACAATTTCTTTTTCCAGCCAACTTAAAAACAAGAGAAAATGGCATTCCTGCTGCAAATTACTAGATTTATGATAAATTGATGCATATATCACATTATGAGTTATAATGTACCGATGTCGTTACTACCGTGTGATGTTATAATTTTTCAAAAATTTCTCGTGTCATATCCGTACCTATGTCTGTGTCTTATAGATTGTGATGACAAGTTATTGATTCAAAGTAATGTGCATAGCGTGTGAGAGCTACAGTTCGCACATTATAGAATAGGTAAATCAGTTGCCAGAGAACCATGCAATTACATCTATGTGCTTATTACATGATACATATAATTACAAGGGATCCCTATTGACATCTTTGTACAGAAGATACCGTGTCAGAGTTTTACCAAGTGCAGCATACCTGAAAAGGTTGCAAAAGATGTCAAGTTTATCGATTTAGACCATACTGAAGGAAGATGCAGGACATTTCTGCATATTATTATTATCACTTAATTCATCCAGAAAAAAAAAAAAATATATTTATATATATATATATATATATATATATATATATATTTATATATCACTTACCATTGAGGCACAAATAGAGGCATCCAAATGACATCACCAGCTTCAGCCGGATACCTATTTATGAAAATAGAGGATGCAATTAGAAATGATTTAGCATGTGGCAGTAGCTGGTAAAAACTGGAAAAATCAGAGAGAACACAGGCATAACTCATAACTGTAAACAAAACTTAAAATATTGCAATTAGAAAATTCATCAACTGTCGCAGACTCTGGCAAAGCCAAGCAACATTTCTTAGACATTTCAGAACTTGTTAGAAATTGTACAAACCAAAGGTGCTTTAATTTTAATTGCTAGGATTGATTACACTTGTAAAGAGTCGTTGACTGTGTTGCTGATCTTACGGCCAGTTATTGTGGATCCAAATAGAATAGAAATGTGTTGAAATAGTGATCTCTTAGAAAAGTGAGTAAGATCATAAAGGATGCTGGAAGGTGTTCATTCTGCTGCATAATTCATATAGTTACTACCAAATAATAGCCATTCTCACAATAAATACACACAAATTTTGGCATTACAGTAATTAAAAAATAAAAAATAAAAAATAAAGTGGGGACACATCAAACATGAGAGCTATAGTCTGCTAAAACTAAGACATATCAATATTAAGCCAAAGGGCATAATACTCCTTGCATGTACTGGCACAAATCAGTTTAATGCAACCACAGTCCAAGATAAGATGTAAAGCATAGGTAGGCACTAGGCATCCTGCTGAATGCCAAAACCTGAGGTCAATTGAGAGGTACAAGATAAATCAGGTAATCCAAAGTACACTCCCATTTCCTACTAACTATTTTCACATTAGTCTACAATATCATCAAATAATTGTCCATTTCAGACGACATCAGCAGGAAAAATATTCACATCATAACACTCAGCTCTTAAAAACTCTTACCAGCTATCACCCAAACGATAAATGCACTGTCCCTCTAAAAGCAACATACCATGCTGATTGTAATGCACCTCCTGTAAAAGCAAATAGACAAAAGATATAATTTACTGAATCCCTCATAACATTAGGAGCAAAGCATCCTAGAGAAGCCGGAGACTAAAATAACTATCATAACTATTTGGTACTTTAATAATTATTTAACATAATCTACACTAGGGAAAATCAATCAAATTTATTTTTTGAAAAAAATTATATTGGTCAGGATGTGAAGTATACAAGGCTCTAAAGATTCATTAAATTAATTACTTTTTTAGATCACCAAACTTTAGCTTCAATGTAAGTTAAGGAACACAAATTGGAAATTACTTCGACCAATATTACGATTTATATGTCACATATCCAAACCTACATTAAGGTTCAAGGAGCAGTTTCCAGAAACTCAATGTAGGGGTTTATCCATCAAGAAAGAGAAGATATTCTCCAGGTTGAAAATCCATGATCTGCAGGCATGGTATATAGTAAATTACTGAAAAGAATGACATGACCAAGAAAACCGGGAATGGCCTCAAAAAAATTGATTAAACCTTACATGGATATTGAAGTCATATGGTAAAGATGTGGGGAGAAGCTTCCTAATTTCAAAGATCTGATAACATGTAAAGTAGTTAGAACACACAAAATTAATAACAACTATTAAAATTATCACCAAAATACAAATCTAATGGAAATAAAAATAAATAGTTCCCAGAAATCACATATACATTGGCTATATACAATTGAGTATTTGTAATGTATGGATTCCAAGAGCCACGAAAAATTAGAAATATATAAAGGAGGCTTTTTTCTAATTAATAAAAATCAAGGAACAGCTCCTATGCAACCAATGATGGATTTATACAAGAAAACAGAACTTTCAAGTTCCAACCTTTCTGAAATATTAAGAACATAATAAAAAACAATCCAAAACTTACTTCTCCTGGAGTTTCAAGGAGTGGCTGTTTTTTTGTTAAACTAACAATCTGCTCAGTGACATACTTTTCCAGAGAGGGATACCTAAAATTAAACATGACAGTTGAATGGCATGTCAAGGTACCCTGAGTGAATTCTCATTCTAAGCATGCAATGAAAATGAAAGGTCCGGAAGAGATTACAACCCATCCAATCAATTACAACACAATGGGACACATACCTTCTCTCAAATACCACAAGAGTAGCAGATGCATCACACTTGAGTGAATGTTGAAAATTAGGACCTGCATTTTAAAGAGAAATGGCAATAGATTTAACTTTTTTTTTTTATCAAGTAAAAATGGCATTAGACTTTCTTTGTTTGATAAGTAAAAATGGGAATATACTTTCTCCCATCCTTTATCAATGATCCTTAATAGTCTCACTGTAAACCTCATGCAAAACATCAACCAAATCACAAAAACATTTGATGCTATTATACAAACAAAGCCAAATAACCCAAACAACTTCTTTTACGTACATACATAATGATGCAGGAGAAAACCAAAACTGATGCAACACCAAAATTGGAAAACAGAAAAATAAAAATAACCTAAGAATCAGCACCTAGGCTTGTTTGGAATCAGCACCAAGCAAGAGAAACTAAAACAAGGAATCAGCACCTACGATTAACAGGAATCAACACCAAGCTTAGAGGGTGAGTTTTGCATTTTGGCCTAAATTTTATTATTCAAGCAAATTGTAAACTACCTTCATTAGAGTATAATAGCATACTACTTTTTAATATTTAATGCTAAATTCATTGAAAAAAGACTAACAATGGACACAAATAAACCTAAATAATTACCATGGGAAAAGTACATACAAAAAGACAACAAATCTATAAACACAACGATAGAAGAACTTTTAGTGAACCCCTATGTAATTTGCGAGACCAATCATGTAAAGAACCAGTTAACATCGCTAATGATTGGTTCCCTAAAGTTCACATCAAGCATAACGGGAACTAAGTTCCAAACATCTAATGAATGCTAACCAACCTAGTTTCTTCATCTAAACACAAGATTGATGACCTTTTCTAGTAACACCCATTGAATACCAAAGGATCAAAAAGAAAGCTTCACAACTCAATAGCAGAAGTACAATGTAACAATAGATGATCCACCATCTCCTCACTATGTCGGCACATGCAACATCAACTTGCTAGTGTATAACCTGCTTAATGAGCTTCTCAAAAGTAAGAATCTTCCCCCAAAATGCCATCCAGACACAGAAGGAAACCGGTCATGGGGCTTAACACCACAGATGCCTTTCCAAGGGAAGAGAACATTAACAAAAGAGCCCCTAAAAGCAGTATAGAAATAATAACAATGAATTCCCCACTCCTCTATAACCTTCACCTCATTTTATCACAACCCTCTCTAAGAGGTATATTAGAGTCAACAAGAAGAAATGAGGCTATCAACTCTAATTCCCGATCATTAAAGCCCCAAACAAATGTGACATCCTAGCTCCTCCTTGGTCTGTCTCACCAACAAAGACTCCAAAGATGTGACTCTATCTGTTGCAAAGTTAAACCACCCTCAAAGGTTGATCTCCACACCAACGGTCATGCCAAAATCGAATCTAACTACCAATGCCTACATCAAAATGAGTGTAATGTTTGAAAATGCTGATTCTCTTCCACAAACCACATCCATGAGGTCCTCAAATAGGTTTCGTTATCCAACCACTCCATTCCACACCATACTTCACCGCTACTAGAGACCTTCAAAAGCATGTTTCCCCTACCCCAAAGTGCCAGAGCCACTTACCTAGCAGATTTTGGTTACAAAAGGGCAAGCTTCCTAATGCCCAATCCTCCATGAGCAACGAGAGAAAAAACTGTATCCCATCCCACTACATGATGTTTGGATTAATCTCCCAAGCCACCCCATGAGAAATTCCGCTATAATCTCTCAATCCAGTTTGCCACACTAGTTGGGATGTTAATTAATGATAAATAATAAGAGGTAAGCTCAACTAAGTACCCTTTAAAAGAAGCCCCTAATGGCATACCAAGGTAGGATTTATCCAGAAAAAAGGGCATACCAAGGTAGGGCACACACCATAAATAACAGCATAGGATATTGGCAAGTTAAACTATGTTCTCAACCACACAAACCAGTACCATCTTACCCTTAATAAATTTCCTAAGTCATTGATTCTTTTGTTTTAAAGGTAGGTTTCATCAGCCAAGATGTGAAACGGTTTGCAAACATAACATAGGTTTAATGTTTGAAAATGCTTGGAAGCATAAAAGAATGTTGATCACAAAGATAAGCATAACCAAAACCATACAAGATTCTGAATGGCGTATGAATTACATTAAACACCAATACAACAACGGAATTCTTTTTGATAAAATTTAAAATAAAAAATAAAGTTGTGAATGTTCATGAACACAAGTAAGGAAGTGAAGCAAAACATATTACACATATGCTGTGTAGATAAAAGTCAAGGCATTTCATTTCCACAATAGTATTAGAATTAGATAGCAATTAATATGTGTGCTAATTTAATAATGTATAAAGCAAACATAATAATTATTAAAATAGGAATAGTTGGAAAAGTATATGATATATTGCATAATGAGTTACTTACCCTTAATGCTATCAAAACTAGTAATCTCATGCTGAGAAAAATAATTAAAATTAAATATCGATAAATTTTCTTACCATCAGTTCATGGCTAACACCAGAAATATTGGTGAGAGACACAGCACCTTGAACCACAAATATGAACCTAGAGGGATAAACAATAAAAGTTACAAAGGAAATTAAATTTATAATTATAACCTGCTTGTATAATGGTCCATATGATATAGGAGTAAAGAAAAAGTAAATACGCATACCTCTCAACATCAGATGGCGGGAGTCCTGATTTTGAATTCCCTGTGCAGTATAGAGCAAATATCAGCAACCAAAAAAATACTCAGCTGGCAATAAATTCAAACAACATATCTTTAAACGGGCATCACACAAATCATGGATGACAGACATGGCATATAATGCACATCAGGAAATAACTGTCCATACACTTCTTGCTCAGTATATTGACTAATTAAAGGTACATATATAACAGTGCCCTGCTTGCATCTCTGCAAAAAGAGACCTCTGAGGTGAAAACAGAAATTTCAACCACTTTTATTTTAAGAGAAATTTCAGAAATTCAAATAACTCCAGCCGTTTTTCTTCAATAGCAAATTCTCCCAATTTATTGTGTAAAAACTGCATCGTCTGTACACCAATCTTGCATTGATCATGAGATGCTCAGCGCAGATGTCTGGCGAAAAGCTCAAGCTATAAAACATGTGAATGTGCCAACTTGTGCATGATGAATGATGAGTTGCAATCAGTGTGACACATTAAAGTATGAACCAATCTAACATCTTGAAACGTTTATCTCTTAAGCTGAAGAGCCACCAAATACCACAAGACGCATCAAAACTATATGACCCATACCAAAACTTGAAATCAAAGAAATTGATTGTCAATACAATTCTACAATCCAACCTTGCATTTTTGCTAGATACATTACAAAGTTTGAGCCAATTGCCGGTGTAACTAAGTATGCTCCCAATGTATTAGTCCTGTCAAAGAAATTCATATTACTGCACCAGCAGATAAGAAATAACCATTTTAATAATAAATTGTAATACAAAATCAAAAGTACCACTCAGGTAAAGGACTGAATACTTGGCTTTCTGGTGTTATTAAAGCATGATCTCTTTTATAAATATAGGAACAAGAACCCAAAAAGAATTCAGATGAATATAGGATCTCTCCAAAACCTTTTAGATTTGTTTCAATTCAAAAATAGAATAAAATGGTCAAAAAATAAAGTTTTTAAAAATTCTGATTGTAGCTTCAAAAGAAAATGTCAACAGCAAAATAATTGCACAAGATGCAAGCACTGGTTGATAGCTAAGTATCAACTTTCCCCGAGTTATTCACTATTTTCTTGGCATCCAAAAACTGCCATTGAGAATGTCGCACAGTGTTTCACTGTCACATGATGTATTCCAAAACATTAACCTTGAAATAACGCATGCATAAACAGAAAAAAATTTGTTTGAGCTTTGGTCAGCTATTAGATAAGTTTTTAAGTTTTCAGTTTTCTTTTTTTTTTGCTGAATGATAGGTTTTCAGTTTTCATTCCCTGAAAAAGTCCTTTAATTGTTCACCTTTATACCACTTTTCATCGTTTTCAAAGAAGACCTTTAAATGTTCAACTAATCAAACATGTTTTTAGAATTCTTGAACTAACCAGATATGTTTTCTTAAGATTTTACCACTCTCACTAAAACTGAAGAAAAATAAGGACCCTTTCACTTACAAAACATGCAACCCAAAAAGTTATGTTTGATAAACCTTATACTAGTCAAGTAACTAAATCCTATTAAGTAAAAAACTCACCCAACCAAACTGCTACTACTGCATGGTTTATTTGTGCTATCTATCTTATTAATCTCACATCACTAAAGCACAAAATTCTGAAGTTAGAGGTTTGCTTGGTTATAGTTAACTTTTTGATAAAACAGTGAAAAAATACTTTATAAATCATTTTTTTTTTTCCATTTCTGTTGCGAAAAGGCCTGCATTTTTGGTGTTGAATATTAGCTTTGATATACATAGTCGAACATGCTAGAATCGATGCAGAAGAGGAAGTATAAAATAGAGAACACAAGAGTACCAGGGTTATGTGGTTTACCCTGATGACTTACATCTACGGAGGAAACCTTTAATGGCTACATTTTTACTACATGAGAGTGTAGTACAAATCCTATATTATAATTTTACAATGACCCCAATATGTGTATATATAGGAGACTTTTAGTATAAGTAGGAGACTTGACTTGCACACAAAGTAAGTTTGGCCTGGGCCTGTGCTATTAGGCTAATATATTTCTAACGCCCTCTCAAATTCAAGGTGGAAGCTGGATGAAGCCTTAAGTTTGGATAAACTTGAGAAGATTACTCGAGGAAACCACAAAAGAAGCCATGAAGAAGACCTTGGAAGAGACCGGAAGATATCATGATGAAGCATGCTTTGTAAGTCTTTGTGCGTATGAGGAACCCAAAAAGAATAAAAAATGGGCTAATTGAGTTATTTAAGAGCTTCAAATGAAGAAACATAATCCTAAATTAGGATCTCCGCAAAACAATGAAGCAAGATAGGCCATTTCAAAAAATTTTGACTTTTGTTTAGAAGTCAATGGTCAAAATTGGTCAAAGTCATCAGTCAAAGGTTAGCGGTCACAAGCTAATGACACAGGTCGGTTTAGCTAGAGGTCCATGAGCTAGATCCAGGAAATCGGGTCGGGTCAACTGAAGAGGCATTGACATGGCAATTCACTAATGTGGACGCTGACTGGCTGGGAACCTAGCGTGCTGACATGGACACTACAGATGTCGTGGCAATAACACGTGGCAGAACCGGCTTGCGCGGTTGCTGACATGACACGTGGAATAGGTGACATCATGAATGACGTCAGAGGCAAGGGCTGGAGCATGCAAAACGCATGGGTGCGTGAGACGCATGATGTTAGGACTCGTCAAGGGAGGCGCGTGAAGTGCATGCGTAGATTGCAGCAAAGGCTCCAGTGGCACATGAATGCATGTACAATGATGTATGGATGCTGAATACCTTGGTTTTGCAAATTGGGAAACGGCAAGGCTGACATGGCGACGGATGTAGTCAAAGGAGGATTTGTGCGTGAGGAATCTGAGTGGCGCGTGGGAAGATTTGCCGAAGGCAGTGGCCACGCATGGAGACATATGTGGTGTCCAATGGCTGCCAAATTTTAGGGTTTTGCTCTCAAAGGGCCGAGAAAGAGGCTAGTATATATGTTCAGTTTCTTAGAACGAAGGCTAATTTGCACGAAATTAAGATTGAGAGACGTGGCTTGCTTGGGTTTTTGTGTTTTGAGGGGACGAAAGCAATGGTGTGGGAGGCTCTGCTTTGGCTGTGTGATGTTGTGGAGTCCAGATCCAAGAGGCAGCAAGGCAAGCAACTATATGATGGAGGTGTGTCTGTTTTGTGCATTGCGAATCTTCTTTGCTTGATAGAGATGAATTTTACTAGAAGTCAAGAATGAAATAAGGCTCTGATACTATGTTGAATATTAGTTTTGATACACCATGTTAAATATTTCAGAATAGATATGAAAAAAGGAAGCATAAATATGAAGGTTTCGTCCACAAATAAAATTCTTAAAAACTAAATCTTTATTATATGAGAGCGTAATACAAATCATATATTATAATGAAGCCAACATATGTACATATTGGAGGCTAAATCCTATAATAATAGACTTTTAGAACAAGTAAGAGACTTGACTTGTACACAAAGTAGGTTTGACTTATGCCTATATTGTATCTTTAACATTTGGAAGCACAAAAATCAACTATTAAACATTTGGACATGTTAAAAAAAAAAAAAAAAAACTTTTTCAACAGCACCTTGGCAAACATATTTTTGCATTGTTTATACTTTTTCTTCTTCAATACAAAGATACAAACAAATTCTAAAATTTATCCCGAACTCCACCCTCCCCCCTCTTATTAATTTGCTTTATATCCTAAGCAACCAAAAACAGTCAAAAAAGTTTGAAGCAATCAAACTTTATGCTTTGGATTTCTCTACAGACTAATACAAATCATTTCTATGATTAGATCAAGTTATAATAAAAAGACAAAATTATAATCACTTACCTTGAAGATGAGAAGAAGAAAGTGTAGGATTGGTGACCTTCCAGTACTGAGGCTTCGAGTCTGAATCAAAGTTAATAATAGAAGGGGGCATGGAGCAAAACCTTACTTGACTCACTGCAACTTTGATCAAACCTGAGGAAAACAACAATAAACCAACAATAAAAAAGATTAATCAATCCCCTGGGTGGGTTTTGGCTTCTGAGGAAACTGAGTAAGAAAATATATAGTTTTTCTGAGCAAGCAAAATGGGTTATAGTATGTTGCTTACTCAAAATGGTGAGGAGGAGGAAATGTGAAGGAGTATACATTGTGTCTGTGTGGATGACAGTGCTACGTTGTTTGTTCCACTATTTTGCTTTCTATTTTAAAGGGAAGGGCTTGTGTCCAATGGAAGTTATCACTGGACACGTCAGGATTTGGACATGGTCCAAATCTTGACGTGTCCAGTGATAACTTTGAAGAAACGGAAGAAGACAAATGCTAACTAGAGTAGTAAAGGTGAGAACTAGTCAATGGCGACTCCAGGAATTTTTATTAGGATGTTCCTTTAGAAGTATAAATTATACAATCTAATAAAAAGAGAAATTCATATATTAACAACAATAACAATAAAAAAACACGTAAATACATAAAGTTTACAATTGCCTTCTACGAGTTTTCATATTTTGAAATCATTGCATGATAGTCTCATTATCAATGCTACAAGCTACATTTCTTTCAATGTACACAATCGAGTAATCATTCATCCACTAAATGTGGAACAAATTATGGAGCAAAATTTAATTTTATTGGCATAAAAAAAAATTGAGGGTGTTCTCAAATTTTTTTTGAAGGGTAGACAAATAAATTTTTTTAAATTATTCCCTGGAACTAGTGCTAGTGGTGACAGTGACCTATCTCGTAGTCGGTATATGTGTTGCTGAGTGCTGAGTAGACAAAAGATTTGGGCGTGAGGGATGTCTGTATCAACTGCTTTGCAAGTGCGCAGAAAGGTGGCTACTAGCTAGCAATATTTGGAGATTTTATTTTTTATTTTTGAAAAGGGTGGATTCAAGGAACTAAGAGCACTTGTAGCATTGGAGCTAAAAAGCTATATAGCTATTTTAACTCCACCAAAACACAAAAATAACTATACAGCAGTGGAGCTAAAGCTATTTTTGTTAGCTTCGTTGCTATAGTGCACATCTATCTATGGATGTGCATTGTAGCTGAGAGCTAATTTTTTTTTTTTTTTTTTTAATTCTCACTTCCTATCAAAATAATATTTATTTTGTTTCTTCTTTTTTCCTTTTCTTTATCGTTCAGAACTCTTCACTCTCAGCTCTCTCTCTCTCAACTTCCTCTCACCGTTGCTAGCCCACCCCCACATTGCCAACCCATGCCGCAGACCTATGCCGCTGATGCATGCCACCAACCCATCTTGCCCTTACTTGGTTTTTTTTTTTTTTTTTTTTTTTTTTGGGCTGTGGTGTGGTGGTGGTTGTGGTTGTGTGGGTAGATTGGCGTTAGTGGGTGGCTGGGTTTGTCGGCATCAGTGGGCTGTGGTGTGGTTGAATAGTCAACGACGGTGGGTTGTGGTGTGGGTGGAGTGCTGTGGTGGGTCAGTGTGGTTCGCGAGTGGGTTGCTTGGTTCAATATGGTGTCTGTGTGGGTGGGTTTGTGTGTAGATCAGTGTGTTCGTGGTGGTGGCTCAGGTGGGTTTCATGGTGGTGGGTGTGGGTGTTGCCTGGTGGGTTTGGTGGATGTGGGCTTAGTTGATTTTTTTTTCTTTGTTGTGGGCTGTGGTGGTGGTGGTGGTGGTGGTTGTGGTTGTGGTTATGTGTGTGGCTGTGATGGTTGTGTGCAGTGGTTGTGTGTAGTGGATATATTATTTTATTATAGTGGATATATTATTTTATTGTAGTAGATATCTTATTTTATTGTGATGTTGATATTATTTTATTATGTTGAAAGCTAAAATAGATCCACTGCTGCAACATGTGTGTAGGTAAAACAGATAAAGTAACTTGTTGTGGTGCCAAATAGCTAAATTTTTAGCTCCACTGCTGTGGATGCTCTAAGGGGCGGTTTGGTATAGGAGTTTAAACACATGTTTTCAGTTTTTAAATAACATTACCCGTATTTTCACACATTTTTTCACTCACACGTATTTCTAAAAAATATAAACAATGTTACTAGAATAATGTTACCAAACGGCCCCTAAGTTACTCCTGGCTAAGCAATATTACACTTTTCAATATTTTTTAATTGAATGCGAATTTTGACAAGTTCATCCTAGATTATATTATTTTCATATATTTTCCACGTTTGTAAAATTTCAAGGTGATCAAACATTAATACTTTAATAGTCATGTCATCAAATCAATTGTTTAAATTAGATTCTCAAAAAAAAAAAAAAAAATTGTTTAAATTCAAGTTTTTGTAGTTTAAAATAATACATAAAAGATTAATTTTTGGATCGAATGGTAAATAACATCTGATTGACATGAAAATTGGTATATATATTAAGAACATATAGAACATATAATCTAACGATGAGATTTTCAAAATATGAATTCAATAATAGGTTATTGAATGACGTAATATTTCTTAATCTTAGATCTAGTGTAACTTTATGGACATTCTACAAAATTAAAATTTGAGGATCCAAATTAATCTATGGCAATTCATTTTTATTTTAGGTATTTTCTTTAGAGGGTTAGGTTCAAGTTACACTTGGTATAACTCTAAGTAATGTTACACCACCTAATAACTTATTATTAAATTCATATCTTGAAAATTTTACCGTTGGATTACACATTCTCTATGTTCTTAACACGCATGCGAAGTTTCGTGCGAATAAAATTCTATTCTCTATTCAATGTAATAACTCTTGTTTTATGCACAATTTTAAATACAAAAACTTGTAATTTTTACATTTGATCGATTACATAGTTATTGACTTCAGATTATCTTGAAATTTTGCAAGCATGTAGAGTATAAGAAGAAATTGTACGTTTTTAGACCCCTTAAAAACACAATTGGATTAACCTAGTTAATTAGCCAAGTTATTACTTAGTCCAAATTCCAAATTTAGGTTATCACAATCAAACAATCATATCATGCAAAGCAGCGGAAATATAAATAATACAATGATATGATCACCAGGAAACCAAACCGGTAAAAACCTGGGGAGGATTTAACCTAACTATCCTCAAGGTAAACCTGAATCCACTATGAAAGAATCAAAGTTTTACAATAGGACTTAGACCACTAACATCCTATTGCTACTCACCAGTAGAAACTTACTGACATGACCATGTGCAAACTTCGAGACCACGGACTCCTTCTTTCTTGGATTCTCCAGCAAGTACAAGCACACCCGCTTATGTTTCTTTAAGCTTCTATGGCAGCAACTGAATGATCATCAAGTTCTTGAATGAATCTCCTTCTTGATAATCCTAAGCTTGTGTAAAGGAAAGCTCCTCATAGATCACACAAGAGATTTACACAAACCGCAATATAAGCAACATCTAAAACATGGCTAGGGTTTACCTTATATACCTAGGGCAAAAACATAAAACCCTAAACGTTTAAATGAACTAGGGCTGAGTTGGATTCTGCAGAAAAACACATTCTGCCCGATTTTCGATTGATCGAGCCTAAGCTTCGATCGATCGAACTAGGCCGAAATGCACTATTAATTCTGCATCAACTTGAATCCAACTTTACATAAAAGACACAACTTTGAGCAAGTCTAAACAAGACTAAACAACTTGTTTTGATCATGGTTTGCCAATAATACACATTAGAGTTCTAAATACATTAGTTCCTAAGTCTTTTAGAACCTAACAAAAATTTTAATCCAACTGTGGATTTATTAAAATTCACATCCAATAACAAGTTATTAAGTGATGTAACATTACTTAAAATTACATCATGTATAACTTGAACTCAACCCTATATGTATATATATCTACTAACTATATAAAATGAGTAAATAGCTCTATCTACATCACACATTGATTTGGTTAATTTGGTGAGGCAAAACTCACCAATTTTGCTTGAGTTGGCCTTTTTTATTTTTTTTTATTTTTTTTTATTTTTTTTATAAATTATTATAAATATTTCTATGCGTTGACAGTGCGCTATACTTAGTTACTTAAACTATAAATTGTCCCAATATTTTCACAATTGTTAAAATGTCAATTCCTTATAGTTCAAAATAAAATTTTCAAAAATGAAAAAAAAAAAAAAATGGGGACCAACCACAACTAAAAATATAAGGTGTTGTCAAAATGTTGTGAAATCTTGTTGATGTCACAATATATTCACAATTGAACAAAATTTCTTTCCAAATTAGTTTGGAGAAACATTCTTCAAACTCCTCATATATCTCTTTTTTAGATGTGAATTTTAAAAATTTAACTGTTGAATTTCATGTTCCTTGTGTTCTTAACATGTATATCAAATTTCATTGAAATTGTATATAATTTACTATTCATTAAATAAACTTATTTTTTATACACAATTTTATATCACAAAAACTTGAAATTTTAATATTTATTTGATGACATAGCAATTGATCTTTGATATTCTTGAAATTTTGTAAGCATGAAGGATATAATAAGAGAACATGCAATCCAATGGTTAGATTTTCAAAATTCACACTGAATATAAAGATATATGAAGAGTTTGAAGGATTTCCTATCTCAAAAAAAAATAAAGTTTGAAGAGTTTCTCTCTAAACTAGTTTAGAGAGAAACTTTGTTTTTCACAACTGTTGAGTTGTTAGTTCCTTATAGATCAAAATAAAAAAAGATCGGGACCAATTACAACTAAAAATAAAAGGTGTTGTCAAAATGTTGTGACATCTTGTTGATGTCACAATACTTTCACAATTGTTGAGGTGTTAGTTCCCTATAGATCTAAATAAAATAAAATAAAATGAGAAATATCAAACCAAGACCTACCACAACTAAAAATATTGGTATTGCGAAAACATCATGACATTTTGTTGTTATCACAATATTTTCACAACTACTAAGGTGTAAGTTTTTTATAGGTCAAAATAAAATAAAATAAAAATATATCAAATTGGGACCCACCATAGCTAATAAAGGTATTGTGAAAATATTGTAACATTTTGTTGTGTTTTTTACTTCTTTTTTGGTTTAGTCAAATTCAGTGAACCAAAATTCACTATTGCTTGCACAATTTTATTGTGCTTTTTTTTACATACCATTTAAAATATTAAAAATACACATATTTAAAAAAGAACAAAAAAAAAGGAAAAAAAAAATTTCCTCCTTTTATGTTTGAGGTAGTGTCATCCCCACTAAACTTTAAAACTGAGTAATTTCTCTCTTTATATTTTAGAAATGAGCAAATACATCCTACTATTACTCTCTTAGTTAAACCCTAATAAAATCTTATGATTCATAGAATATTCAATTGTGCAATGTCTAAAATAATCCTACTAAATTTTAATATCTCACAAATTTTCTTTGCATATTTTGAGTTTTATGTGGTAGTCATGCTTCATGCTTAAGCATGACTACCACATAAAACTCAAAATATGGTGTTTAATTTGTTAACTAAAGAATACTAATTTACTAGGTTTAAATCTTCTATACCTATAATTTTATCTAATGGAAACTTCAATGACATGCCTTTTTTTATTATTTTTCTTTCTTGTTTAAAAGTGTGTTCATTTAAGTAAATTAAACATCATAGCTAGACTTATAAAATTTAAGATGATAAAGAAAGATGTATGAATAACAAAATTTTATAGTAAATAGCTTATAAAAAAAATCTTATAGTAAATAGATATTCATATATTAAATAGCTACTCCAAGTTTAAGAATATGATTTCATATTTCTTCAAATAGAAGTTCTATCTCAATTTTCTCACTCAAGGAGGAGCACATGCCTTAACGTGGCCCCCAAACTAGCATATATAAAATGCTTAGAACGCAATTATAAGGACTATGCAATCTTAATCATAAATAAATAATAATAATAAAAAGAGAAAAAGGAGAAAGAGGCAATTATATGGCTATGAGTGCGCATCACTATAAGAATATAATAACAAATGTCTTAGGCTGAATCCATCAACTTGATATACAATACCAAAATCGATGTTGAATTCAACGTCGTCAATATTCTTTCTTTGTGTTCTATCCATTGAATTAAGTAGAATGGCTTTATTGCCCCAAAAAATAAATTATAAATTTAAGGGCGAAAGATGAATAATGTGTTTGGCTTTTTGCCAGCTTATTTTACTATTTAGTTTATTTTTGCTACTATTCATGAGTCTTACTACACTTTTTAGTACTATTCATGGACCCTATTGTACTATTTCAGCTAACTTTTACCTTTATCTATAGTATTTTAAGTAAAATAAACGGATTACAAACGGACACGAAAATGGTGAAAACCTCTCTCTCACGAAAGATATATAAATATATATCTCAATTGAATGTTACATCTTTAGAAAATGATTAGGGAAAGATGATGTGCAGATGTCTAATGTGCCAGCCGGCCAGCAGACTTAGCAAGCACCTTACAATCATTGTCACTTTGTCAGCGCATATTCAATTGATCTGACCGGCCAAGATCCCTGATAACCAAAGGCATATGGTATTAGGGTCATGCTAATGAGTGCCATAAGGGCATTGGTTAACAATTCATTCTAGGAAAGTTTTGACACCGCTTTTATGAGAAATGAAAAAAATTGTCAAAACATTAATTTTATTTTTTTCTTTTCCCATAAAAACTTTCTTTAAATAAATTATTAACCAATGCCCTGAGGGCATTTCTTAGCATTTCCCATGGTATTAAACCAATAGCTGGACTAGTGACGTTATAATTAATTTTTAAATAATATAAATAAATAGAATAAATTCATAATCACTAACAGGCTCAAACTTGTCGAAGTTTCAACCTATTGCACTGTGTAATATTATTTACAAACTTGTCTTTAAAGTTATTGCAAACAGGCTCAAAAAAGTTGTCTAACATTATCTCTGAATCCCAAAATGCGTTCCAGTCAGATAAAGCTATATCAGATAATATCTTAGTGGCTTTTGAGATGCTCCACCACATGAAGACTCAGAAATTGAAGAAAGCATATTTCATGACCCTTAAGTTGGACATGAGCAAGGCATATGATAGAGTGGAATGACGATTCTTGACTGAAATTATGAAGAAAATGGGTTTTTGTGAAGCATGGATAGCCCTTATTTTTTAGTGTATTAGCACAATCGCTTACTCAATATTGGTGAATGGCGAGCCTAAAGGAGAAATATTTCCTTCAAGAGGAATTCGATAGGGAGATCCTCTATCCTCATATCTTTTTCTGTTGTGTTCTGAGGGGTTGAATAGAATGATTCAAAAGGCAGGAAAATTCTATCCAGGGCTATTCTTTGTGTAAAAATGAACCTTGGATCACTCACCTATTCTTCGCTGATGACAGCTTGTTATTTTCTCTAGCAAGAATGGAAGATCTAGAAGTCATTCAAGACATCTTAACAGTGTATGAGCAGGCCTTGGGTCAACAAATAAATCAGGGAAAGACTACACTCTTCTTTAGTAAAGCTGTGGCCTAAAAAAAGAAAGGAAATTCTAAATTTCCTAGGTGTCCCGAAGATTATGGAATATGAAAAGTATCTTGGATTGCTAGCAGTTGTGGGGAGAAAGAAAAAGGCCAACCTAAATTACATCAAGGAATGTGTTTTGGAATAAATTACAGGGATGAAAGGAAAAACCATTGTCTCAAGCAGGAAGAGAAATCTTACTAAAAGTTGTGGTTTAGGCTATTCCAACTTTTGCTATGAGTTGTTTGAAATTACCTGTGGGACTTTGCCGAGATATTGAATTGCTAATCTGAAAGTTTTGGTGGGGTTAGCGTGGTGATCAAAGGAAAATTCATTGAAAAAATTGGAAAACTTTGTGCAAGCCCAAGTTGGAAGGGGGAATGGGCTTCAAGGATTTGACTAGATTCAATGAGGCCATGTTGGCAAAGCAAGTGTGGAGGCTGTTAACTGATAGAACTTCTTTGTTTTACAAGGTGTTTAGTGCAAAATTCTTCCCTTCAAGTTCAGTTTTTGATGCAAGGAGTTCAAAAGGTTCATATGCATGGCAAAGCATACTCAAGGCAAGGTCTGTTGTAGAAAAAGGGATGCTATGGAGAATAGGAGATGGAAATAAAGCTCGATTTTTCCATGATAACTGGATTCCTGGGGATTTTCCAACAAAAGCAGTGCCTCGTAACTCAGCCAATCTTGATAATTCCATAGTTTATGCTCTTATTGATCCGAATACGTGGGAGTCGAATTTCCAGTTGATTGATTGCTCCATTGCTCCGTTTATAGTTCAGAAGATTAAAGCTATCCCACTATGTAGGACTCCTTAGGAAGATTGTGTGGGGTGGCCTCGAAGTAGAAGTGGAATATACTCGGTAAAAACAGGCTACCAACTCCTTTATCAGTTGGAAAATAGAGAGGGAGCCTCCAACTCAACTTCAACGACACCAAATAAATTCTGGAATGGTATTTGGAAATTAAAAATTCTGAATAAGATCATAATTTTCTATTAGCGGGCATGTTTTGAAGCTGTACTGATGCTGAAGAACCTCCATTGCCGAAAAATCCTAAATTCTCCCTTATGCAGTGCTTGTGGAAAGCTTGAGGAATCTACTCTTCGTGCTCTCTGGGAATGTGATAAAATTCGTTCTATCTGGGGGCCTAGGTTCAATGATCTTTGACATGATTATCCTCATCTCGGTTCTTTCTCAGACTTGGTCAGCTTGGTCAGATAGCAGCAGAAAAATTTGGAACTCTTCACGGTGGTGGCATGGTTTGTATGGTATAGGTGAAACAAATGCCAACTCAAAGAGCCTAGTCTCATCCCTGAGAAGATTTTCGAGGCAGCACAGAACTTACTGATTGAGTTTCGAGCGAAACCATCTTGCAAACCTCGTCCTTCAAGACCTGTTTGCTCGAGGTGGAAACCCCTAGCGTCTGATATATACAAAACTAATTATGGTGGGGCTATGTTCACAGAGATAGGTGAAGCTGGGATTGGAATAGTGGTTCGGAATGAAAGAGGCGAAGTGATGGCTTCCTTAGCTGAAAAAAAATTCCCATGCCTTCAGGTGTGGAAGTTTTAGAGGCTTTGGCAGCGAGGAGAGCAGCAGTTTTCATAGTGAAACTGAGACTTCATTGGGCTATTATTGAAGGTGATTCAAAATTGTGTTCAAGGCCTTATCTGGAGAGTATTTTGATCGATCTTGCATAGGTCATATTTTCAAAGAATGTAAGTCTATTTTGGGATTCTTACAAACCTGTTCCTTCTTTCATACTAGGCAGCATAGCAATGTTGTATCCCATGCTTTAGCTAGGAGAGTTAGGTTGTCTTCTCCTCTCTCTGTCTGGATGGAGTTAGTTCCACCAGACATTTCTTATTTAGTTTTTGCTGATGTACCTCCTTAGTTTGATTAATTATATTTCAAGATGAAGTTTCTCAAAAAAGTAAAAGTCATTATATAAGCAAGGTCAACCTCGAGTGGACTCGATTCCATCCAGACCAAAAAACTAAAGGAGTTGCTACAAGCTCTTTTCGCTAATGCATGAACAACTTTGTTTCTCGATCTACGCACATGAGAGTAACAACAGTGGTGTAGTTCCTCAATCTTCTTGCAATAGTCTTTATATCTTTTATAATGTTCCCAAAGGAGGAAGGTTGATCCTCTTCTTGGTGCAATGAGTGATTAATCACTGACATAGAGAGTTCACAACAAATAAGGAAAGAAATAAGTGAGTTCATTGAGTATGGATATAAACTACTAGAGACAAAAGATTTGAACATTTTGACAAATTGTTTTAGCAAAATTTTAGGGGAGGAGAGATTTGAACCCTAAATATTGTTTGTGCACAAACCAGCTTTTAGTCACTCAAGATAAATAGGAACCACTTGAGATGAAAGATTTGAATTCTTGAGAAAATGAAAGGGTACTTCAAAGTTAAAACTAATTTAGATTTTCTTACAAAAACTTATTATTAATTAATTCAAATATAAATTCCAATAAATTTTTTTTACCACATTCTAAAAAATTAATAATTCAAATCTTATTTGAAAATGTAAATATGAAATAAATTTATTATAATAAAAAATTTTATTAAGTTAAACATAAAAATCGATAATATTTGACATAGGAAATTTTTTTTAATATACATCTAATTATTGTTATTTTTAAAATGCATGAATGAGCATGTTGGAGCATGCTAGTACCATATAGCGGTATACCCTACTCCAATACAATGTCATCAACATAACACGTCATTAGTGGAGTTGTGGTGTGCCTTTGTGTTAGAACCCCTTTCCCTCTCCCTTGTGTGTGTGTGTGTTTGTTTCTAAAAAAAAAGAAGAAGAATGGGTAATTGTCCCACATTGCTTAAGAGAGTGTGTTGTGTGTAGTATAACTTGCCCCACCCTCCCTTAAAAGTTACGATGGCCTTTTAGTGGAGTTGTGGTGTGCCTTTGTGTTAGAACCCATTTCCCTCTCCCTTGTGTGTGTGTGTGTGTGTGTGTGTGTGTTTGTTTCTCAAAAAAAATTATGGGTCCCAATTCTTTCAAGTGATTTGGTTCCACTCCATACTATTCATAAAATAGATAAATTTTCTCTTCCACTGCATACTATCAGTGACTAAAAAAAAAAAATTGCACATATTTGAATAATAAATTTTTTTGGGACAAATCATAAATCTGGTGTAAGCAAAAACAATAATAACAAATCAATTACAAATCCTGGCAAAACAAATCACAAAAACTGAATAACCTTTACCCAATTTCTCCCTCTCATTTGAGATCTCTATACCCCTCTCAAATGACTCCACCTCCATAGCCACTGAGACAACTTCTATGCTGCTAATCGCTTCACCCACACACCAGTTAGTATCACTAACAGCTTGGATCAGTTGGTGTCTTTAATGTTTTATTAACTTTGGGACACACTTGGCATGCATGCATAAATGGTAATACAAGTGTGAAAAACAACAATCTATTGTTTTGTGCCTTACGGCCCTTACCTAAATGCCACCAAAGCATGTGTGTGATTAGTCTATTGGTAATAAACTTTGTGTCTTAGCTAGCTAAATTAACATAATGATGGGAAAAAATTTATTATTTACTTAATTAAAGACTCAAGTTACCATTCATTATCATGTGATTGTTAATAGATCTTTTTTTTTATACTATTTTTTCAAACTTGCAAAGTTTTAAAGGATTTTTTTTTAAAAAAATTAATAATTGTCTCACCCTTATTTTCACTGAAATATTAATGCATGATATTTACTAACTATTATTTTAGCTGTTTTTTAATATAATGATTGACATGGATTTAAACTTTTAACTATAGTTTTTTGTATTTTTTTATAGAATTTTTTAACTATATATATATATATATATATCATTATGAAGTTATAAGTTATAGAATTATGTGAAAAGAATAAATATTTTTTTAAAATTTATAATGTTAATAGAATAAAGAATTGGTCTAACCTTGATCAAACTTTGAAAACTCTTAATTATAAAATCTTATTATTGATTTTTTTTTTAAAAGAAAAAAATAAGTAAAAAAATCATGCTAAAAATGCATCGTTGTCAACCTTTAGTACTGATATTTCAATTTTTTAAAATCTTTGAACAAAGAACATCAGCCCCTATATTTGAATCTAGTTCCATTCCGGCATAGAAAATAGGTAAACTTTCTCTTCAGAGTTAGGTAAAACGAAAAATCAACGAACCACACATATGGGCTGGAGAATAATGTGAGGGCAAGCTGCTTAGAAATTGGTAATTGGTTACAGGTTCTTAAAGGGGCTCTGCTTAGGTTCACACAAGATTTTTCAACAAATCATGTCTTTTCAGTTTCAGTTGAGTAAACTAGTATAAAATGTGGGGCACCAGATGTTAGACTTAGAGCCTTGGTACTAAAACCTTTAATAGATCCAAGAGAAAAATATTCATTATGGGTTCAATGTTTTGGATGGCATTTGACAAAATACATAATTTAAAATACAAAAAAAAAAAAAAAAATTAAAATGTTTGAAATGTATGTGATAGCAGAGGTGGCTCAATAGAATAGGTGAATGAGGCAATTGCCTAAAGCCCCAAGTAGAAAAAATGCCCACAAATTTCAACAACTAAAGTTATTTTTTTCATTGTAACACTATTAATTAATCCCAAAAATTAGCCAATAAATAAAATGATTTTTTTATTATTTTATTTATCAAATGAGTAACAAGAAAAAGAGAAAGAGAAATGCTACTTTCACCTAAGGCCCCACTTGCGTCAAGCCGCCCTTGTGTAATAGTAATAGTGGCGTGGTCATCAAGCAACACATTTCAATAAATATGATATCAAGATCTAAAAAGAAGCACTAATAATAAAAGAAAAGATGACGGTGCATGGGAAAGAAAACCAGAACAATTTAACTAATAACTTGGTTTCTATGGTTTGTGGTGCTGTTTGTATGGGCGTGCATAGCCATTGCATCAGAAGCAGCTAGTTCTGTTGCAAATCCAGGTTGCCTTGAAAATTGTGGAGACATAATTGTTCCGTACCCATTCGGGATTGAAGACCCCAAGTGTGCAAAGAATGAGTCCTTCCTACTCGTTTGCAACTGTAATACCAATCCTCCTAAACTTTGTTAGGATTAGTACCCTTAAATCTTATTGTATAATGCTATGTATGACATTATATTATAATTAATAAAGTTGTTTTATTATCATCTAAAATAATGGTAGCATGAATATTTGGACATTATCATATAGTTCGTGAGATGTATAGTATGTAATTTACATGATTTAGTCACAGAAGATATAAATTACAAGTTCTTTGTAAACTCAGAATTTTAGTTCGTAGTCGTTGATGAAATTGGGCGTTTCATTTGCGAAGACTATAACATATTAACTAAGATGATTTGTCTTGATCATAGAAGTGGAGATTTCTAGTTGATATGTTAATTTTAAGAGTTAAGACATATTGAACTGGACCTATGAGATTTATTATTCCCCAACGACTATCAAATGAATAATAAATCTCACAACTTCTATTTACATGAACTCTTAATCCTGAGTGAATAATGAACCTGATTATGAGGTGTTGGTTGTTTTGATATATCAGGAGTGAGATCTAAAGTCACGATCAAAACCTCAGTATGTTGGGTAACCATATTTAGTATTGATGGAACATATATTCTCAAGATGAAATTCATAATCTCTTAACGGAGATATAAAATATTCTCTTGAGATAAGTTTAATGGGTTCGGTTATTCAGAGTGTTAGGCCTAACCACTTTAGTAAGAAGTTACTAAAGTATATATTTATGAAATTTGATTTCATAAATATATGATGAATAACTTAAAGAATTAAACCGGATACTCAAGGATTAAGATGTAGTAATCTTTAAAGTGGCAGTCTACATTCATGACTTTATATTACTACGAATATTTTATGAAGGGGTTGCATGTACAATAAAGTCTTGGGATATAATTTATTAATAAGGCCTAGGGTGCAATTATATTTATATAGTAATATTAAATATAATTAATGGTAACTTTAGACTTGTTAAGAGTTGATAGAAAAGCCCAAGGCCCATTAGAGCTAGTGTCTTATTTGTTCCCTTTTGGTCCCATTCCAAGCCACATACTTAAGCCCAATTGGAATGACCCAAAATGCTAGCCCAATTAGATAATCAGTTAGATACAAAGGGAGAATCATACAGAATTTTATGTAACACAGTTGTGAAATGAAATGGTGTGTATGTGAGTGTAAGACACTCTCTTATTCTCCCTTGAACTGATTGAGAGACCGCACTTCTTGGGCATTAGTGAAATTGGAGTGAAGATTAAGAGTATTCTCAAGTACTTCTAATCTTTGGTTTTGAATTTCACCACACCAAGGTACACTCTCTTGTTCTTAAATTTTAAAATTTACATAGTACATGTTATCAATTGTGAATGAAATAGATCTGTTAATTTTCCGTTGCGTATGTTTTGTATGCGTTACAAACATGTTTTTTTCCAACAAACTTTACATAGATGAAATGTTTTTGTGTACAACATATCGGTGGAGAACAGCATAGCAACCACCGGCATAGATGCAGCATTTCGTTGCTACAACGAAATAGGGCTCAAGTGGCAATTTGATCAGCAAATTACATTGTCAAACGAGCCACTGACCTTCTCCAACTCCTGAAACACAACAAGAAATCTGGGTTTAGGCGACGTTTGTAAAACGTCACTAAAAACCCAAAAAACGTCACTATAGCCACAAATGGCCTACAGCGACGTTTTTTTTTGTGACGTTCGAAAACGTCGCAATAGAGCGGTCGCTATAGGTCTATTGCGACGTTTCAAAAAACGTCACTATATGGTACTCTTTAGTGGCGTTCAGAAACTTTTAGTGACGTTTTATAAAACGTCACTAAATAATATAACATTTTCGTTCATGATGTAAGAAAATACATTTAGCGACGTTTATAAAACGCCGCAAATAATCACACCAATAGCGACGTTTCTTAAACGTCACAAAAGCCTTTGTCCTTTTGCTTTTTAGTGACGTTTTTAAAACGTCGCAAAACCTACTCAATTTTTTTAAAAAAAAATATAAAAAATGCTATATAAAACTATTGAAAATTCAATAATAACTAACATGTGCTTGCAATAAGCTTGTAATAGATCAAATAGACCTATCATCATTATTCCACAATATCAAATGTCCAATGTTAATGAGTCATGGTGGTTGAGAATTTAGTAACAATAAAAAAAAAAAAAAAAAATATATATATATATATATATATATACACACATATATAAAGAGCATTTAGTTGAGATTATTTACACATTAGTGGGTAGTGAGCTTTTAAAAAAAATTAATTTCAAGCTAGCTAAACCACAAAACTAATAACAAAAAAAATTCAAAATCTACATACTACAGAAAAATTGTAGGAAAAAAAAAAAAAAAACCAAGATTTACAAACTTGTACATAAACTTACAATGATTTAGCCTTTGATGCTCAAGTCTTTTTGCTCAAAAATCCAAATTTGAATAAGAGTTTTCTGTACCAAACTCCAACCAAAACAAGCAAACAAAAAAAATTAGCACAAAAGTTTCATGGCCTATTAAAGAAAAACTAAATCAAAGCAAATTCATAAGCCAAAATACAAAAACTCCATGACCCATTAAAGAAAAACCAAATCAAAGCAAACCCATAAACCAAAACACAAAGACTTACACTTTAAAGAAACTTGAACACCAAAAAAGAGGGAAAAAAAGAATGGTAGTGGCAGTGGGTGGTGGCTAGAGAGGGAAGAACTCGTACATCATTGGGTTGGCGGTGGCGGCAATGGCTAGCAATTGCTAAGTGTGAAGAAGTGATAAGGGGGAGGGGGGGGGGTGAGGGGGGAGAATATGGAAGTAGGAAGGGAAGTTTGTTTGAGAAAGAAAAAGAATGATAAGAAAGAAAAAGGACTGAAAAAACGTGTAAGGAAAGGAGACCAAAAAAAAAAAAAGGACAAAATGGTGGGAACTTTCCCACTTAGTGAAATTTTGAATGGGGAACATATAGCGACGTTTTGAAAACGTCACTATATCTTTATCCAAAACGTCGCTATATGTTTATCCAAAACAAAAAGAAGAAACGGTGGGAACTTTCCCACTCAGTGAAATTTTGAAAGGGAAAAGGACAAAAATTTTGGAGAAACATATAGCGACGTTTTTGAAAACGTCACTATATCTTTATCCAAAACGTCGCTATATGTTTATCCAAAACAAAAAGAAGAAACGGTGGGAACTTTCCCACTCAGTGAAATTTTGAAAGGGGAAAGGACAAAAATTTTGGGGAAACATATAGCGACGTTTTTGAAAACGTCGCTATATGTTCATCCAAAACGTCGCTATTTGTTTCCCCAAAATTTTTTGGAAAATATGGTCTGAGTTCTTTAAAAACTATAGTGACGTTTTCTAAAAACGTCGCTATAAACAAAAAATACGTCACTAAAACTGCACTTTTGCGGCGTTTTAAGAAACGCTGCTATTGTTTTGGGTTACAACGACGTTTTTGGAAAAACGTCGCGAAAGGATCACTCTTTAGCGGCGTTTTTCAAAAACGTCACAATATACTATTTATGGTGGCGAATTTAAAAACGTCGCTAAAAAAAACGTCGCCTAAATCCAGATTTCTTGTAGTGAAACAAGTTTACATCTCCCAAGCCACCCCATAAGAAATTCCGCTGTAATCTCTCAATCCAGTTTGCCACACTAGTTGGGATGTTAATTAATGATAAATAATAAGAGGTAAGCTCAACTAAGTACCCTTTAAAAGAAGTCCCTAATGGCATACCAAGGTAGGATTTATCCAGAAAAAAGGGCATACCATGGTAGGGCACACACTATAAATAACAGCATTATAGGATATTGGCAAGTTAAACTATGTTCTCAACCACACAAACCAGTACCATCTCACTCTTAATAAATTTCCTAAGTCATTGATTCTTTTGTTTTAAAGGTAGGTTTCATCAGCCAAGATGTGAAACGGTTTGCAAACATAACATAGGTTCAATGTTTGAAAATGCTTGGAAGCATAAAAGAATGTTGATCACAAAGATGAGCATAACCAAAACCATACAAGATTCTGAATGGCGTATGAATTACATTAAACACCAATACAACAACGGAATTCTTTTTGATAAAATTTAAAATAAAAAATAAAGTTGTGAATGTTCATGAACACAAGTAAGGAAGTGAAGCAAAACATATTACACATACGCTGTGTAGATAAAAGTCAAGGCATTTAATTTCCACAATAGTATTAGAATTAGATAGTAATTAATATGTGTGCTAATTTAATAATGTATAAAGCAAACATAATAATTATCAAAATAGGAATAGTTGAAAAAGTATATGATATTTTGCATAATGAGTTACTTAACCTTAATGCTATCAAAACTAGTAATCTCATGCTGAGAAACATAATTAAAATTAAATATCGATAAATTTTCTTACTATCAGTTTATGGCTAACACCAGAAATATTGGTGAGAGACACAGCACCTTGAACCACAAATATGAACCTAGAGGGATAAACAATAAAGGTTACAAAGTAAATTAAATTTATAATTATAACCTTCTTGTATATTGGTCCATATGATATAGAAGGAGGAAAGAAAAAGTAAATACGCATACCTGTCAACATCAGATGGCGGGAGTCCTGATTTTGAATTCCCTGTGCAAGATAGAGCAAATATCAACAACCAAAAAAAAATACTTAGTAGGTAATAAATTCAAACAACATATCTTTAAATGGGCATCACACAAATCATGGATGTCAGACATGGTATATAATGCACATCGGGAAATAACTTTCCATACACTTCTTGCTTAGTATATTGACTAATTAAAGGTACATATATAGAGCATCCGTAGCAGATAGTGTAAATATTATGCCATTTTACCACATCAAATGCCTACTTTATTATTTTACCACATTATTTTACAACATCTCATTTATCAGATGTTTTATAATCCAATTCTATACATTAAAACAATATTTACTACACATTAAAATAATATATTATTCACTTCCAAAAAAAAAAAAAAAAAACAGCAACAGCAACAACAACCCACACCGCAGATCAACCGCCACAGCCCACAACCACCGGCCACCCCCACCGACCACCAATATCAGCCACTGCTACCAAAAAAAAAAAAAAAAAAACAAACAAAACTCAGACAAACACCAAAATCAACCAACCGATTAACCCAAACTCAAACACCAATATCAACCCAAATCTCACAACCACAACCTGATCAACCTACCACCATCAACCAAAATCAGCCAACCAGCAATAATCAAAACAACCAACCACCAAAAGAGAGAGAGAGAGAGATCGGCGAGATCGGAGCGGCGATGACGATGGCGATGACGACGGCGATGACGATGTGGATGATCGGAGTGGCCTAGCCCATGCCGCTTGCGCCTTCGACGGCGATGATCCGATCGGAGTGGCGATGTGGATGATCGGAGTGGCCTCGCCCATTCCGCTTGCGCCTCCGACGGTGATGATCCGATCGGAGTGGCCTCGCCCATGCCGTTCGCGCCTCCGACGGTGATGACGATGGCGATGACGACGGCGGAGGGGCCTTGCCCATGAAGATGATCTGCTTCTCCTTGGATCCGATCGGAGTGTCATTTGTTCTTCTCTGTTGAGCTGTTGAGGGAAGCTTGGGTCTGATGGGAGAAGAGAGAGAGAAGAAATAAAGAGCTCAGACCGGAAGTGAGAGGAGAGAGAAGCAAATATAAAACATTATTCAGTTATACCACATCTGTCCGTACCGTTGCAAATTTGCAACGGTACGGACATAAGTGGTATAATTTTGGCACATATACCATGTCTGATGGGAGCTGATTTTTGTGTTTGGTGTGGGATATATGCCAAATTTTTAGCATTTAGCACATATCCCACATCTACTGTGGGTGCTCTAATAGTGCCTTGCTTGCATCTCTGCGAAAAGAGACCTCTGAGGTGAAAACATAAATTTCAACCGCTTTTATTTTAAGAAAAATTTCAGAAATTCAAATAACTCCGGCCATTTTTCTTCAATAGCAAATTCACCCAATTTATTGTGTAAAAACTACATCTTCTGTACACCAATCTTACATTGATCATGAGATGCTCAGCACAGATGTCTGGCGAAAAGCTCAAGTTATAAAACATGTGAATGTGCCAACCTGTGCATGATGAATGATGAGTTGCAATCAGTGTGACACATTATAGTATGAACCAATCTAACATCTTGAAACGTTTATCTCTTAAGCTGAAGAGCCACCAAATACCGCAAGATGCATCAAAACTATATGACTCATACCAAAACTTGAAATCAAAGAAATTGATTTCCAATACAATTCTACAATCGAACCTTGCATTTTTGCTAGATACATTACAAAGTTTGAGCCAGTTGCCGGTGTAATTAAGTAAGCTTCCAATGTATTAGTCCTGTCAAAGAAATTCAAATTACTGCACCAGTGGATAAGAAATAACCATTTTAATAATAAATTGTAATGCAAAATCAAAAGTACCACTCAGGTAAAGGACTGAATACTTGGCTTTCTGGTGTTATTAAAGCATGATCTCTTTTATAAACACTGCGTGTGAAACCTAGCAAGTCTAACAAAAAGAACCCAAAAAGAATTCAGATGACTATAGGATTTGTCCAACACCTTTTAGATTTTTTTTTTCAATTCAAAAATAGAATAAAGGGTAAAAAATAAAATTTTAAAAATTCTGATTGTAGCTTCAAAAGAAAATGTCAATAGCAAAATAATTGCACAAGATGCAAGCACTGGTTGATAGCTAAGTATCTCCTTATTGTTATTTGATGTTCATTAAGATTGTTTTATCAATAATATCCCAGACTTCTAGTCTGGTTTCTCAAAAAAAAAAAAAAAAAAAAGAATATAATAACAGATGTCTTGGGCTGAATCCATCAACTTGATATACAATACCAAAATTGATGTTGAATTCAACGTCGCCAATATTCTATATATCTCTGTGTTCTATCCATTGAAGTAGAATGGCTTTATTGTCCCAAAAAATAATTAAATGATCAATTTAAGGGCAAAGGATGAAAATGGTGAAAACCTCCCTCTCACGAGGTTTAGGATTTAGGGTTTATATTATTTAAATAATATAAATAAATAGAATAAATTCATAATAACTAATAATAAATAAAATTTTCATTATATTTATTTCATTTTTCATATTACTATTTTAAAATATAACACTAATTTTTTGGATGAAAATTAAAACTCCGAAGTTCCTCGATCTTCTTAAGAAGTAATAAAATATTGATGTTTATGGGCATATTTCGCCAAATATTTAGTTTTTGCCAAAAAAAAACTGAAAGGCCTCTACTTAAAGCTATTTTGTTATGTAACCCTTTTTGGAACTCGAGTTTATTAAACTTGAGTTTTAATTGAAAATTGAGTTTAGCAAACTCGAGTTCTAAGTAGATGATCCATGTGAGAAGCTAAATTGCTTGGAGCTCGAGTTTACTAAACTCAATTTTCATTTAGAACTCGAATTTAGCAAACTCAAGTTCCAAAAGGGGCTACGTAACAAAATAACTTCGAGCAAAGACTTTTTAATAATATTTTTTTTGCAAAAATTGAATGTTTAACACAAAAAAGTCATAGCTATGCTTTTAGGTTCTGCTCAGGACTAGAGCCAGAAATTTGTGTTTGGGGAAGCCAAGATAAAATCTATATATATCTAAAAGCTGAAGCGTAGAGTTTAATGTTACCGCGTTCCTGTTGAGCCACATCATCAACCACTACAAAAAAATGGACTATTGCAGTGGGCCAAAACCGCCACAAAAGCCCAAAAAACGCCGCTATAAATGCACCTTTTAGTGGCATTTTTGGTTTTTTACGACTAGTAGAAAACCACCGCCATATGCTGTTAAAGTTCGTGTCTATTGACTTTTAGCAGCAGGTTATGCCTGTCGCTATTGGTGGCCACCTGTAGCGGTGGGCATCAAGCTCCGCTATAGGGAACCAATTAAAATGAGCTCATTGAACTTTTAGCGGTGGGGAGAAATGCTGCTATATGTGTAAACCTTTTAGCGTCAGGAAAAAATGCCACTATAGGGCATCATTTAAATCATAATATATGCGCCTTTAGCAGCGCTTTTTGACCGCCGCTATAAAGTTTTTTTTTTTTTTTTTTTTCCCCAGCCTATATTAAAACCACTATTTTTTTTTTACAAACCTGTTACAAAGAACTTGTAACTAATTAACACAATACCACAAATGTAATTAATTAACAACACCACAAATGTCTCCAAACTAACGTAATATTAACATCAAAATATATTATCAACTACATAAAAAAAAGAAAAGATATGGTCCTTTGTACACAAAAAATCCTTCAACACTTAAATTAAACTAATACCATAATCAAAGTTTCAAAGTGTTTCAAAATAACTTTTCAACATTTGCAAAAAATGTGTTTGTTCAAATGTGGTGTTTTGTACACTAAATGTCCTCAACATAAAATTTATAAACTGTTTGGTTGATGGGATGCAACTGATGATTTTTGGAGAGTTGGGGATTATAGGATCGGAGAAACGTCCTACATACAAAAAAGAAAAAGAAAAAAAAGAGAGGCAATAATTAGAACACAACGATATCAAATATTGGAATCCAAAATTGCTTAATGCATGAGCATTACAAGGGAAATTTGGAGTTTCAAAGGCTGCAACTACAATATGGAAATCACAATACAACTATCAAACACCTTAAAGTATAAACTCAATTTCTACAATGCACCAATCACAACATGCCATACAAGTAGTTTCGAAAAATATTGTGTCCCTAGACTTATTGATTAGTATTACCTTGTCTTTGTTTGCCAATCAAAGGTACCAGAAAGGGAGGGGTGTGTTTTCATCAAAAAAGGAAAGAACATCATGAATGCAACCCCATTGAAGTCAAGGTCTTCACTTGAGAATAAGTTAAAAATGTAAAATAGAATTTCAAAACAGCAAATGGACACAATTTCCAGGATATGTAATTGACCAACAAGAGGCTTGTAGTTAAGTGTAGAACATTAGTGAAATTCTAATGACTAATGCTCATGGATTCATAGAAACAACATTTATTTCAACAACTAGTCTCCAAATCCACACACTGTTATAATACATGTCAACTCTTTGTTTAATTATTGTTTAGCAGCTAGGGAACCTAGACTCATACTTGGTAGGATGGAATAAACAACACCAGATGTTAGAAGCTAGACATAACCCAATACCTATAAACTGGCATACTCAAATGGTGGTTGAAGCCTCAAAAACAAGAAAAAAGGACAATGGAGAGGAGCAATACAATAAAGAGACAGAAGGGAAGGATTAAGCCCAATGGATGCTATAGCTAGACAATAGAGTAAAGAACAACTACCTTTACTAACCATCAAAGAAGCATTACTTAGACTAGACTCCTCACAAAGGACCAACTTCATTGTCATCACTCCTAGCAAAGAAGTTTGCCTTTTGGGTCAGCAAAAGCTTAAACAAGATGGAGACATAGGATGGTCCATACAGATATTTTGAATCTAACAAGAAGTCTATGGCCAATAGGCTTCATCATAGTGCCTCAGAGAATCACAGCATCTCAAAGTTCATGAACCAAGGAAGCTGCTATGTCTCATATCTATCTCACTTGGCAATGAACTTAGTGGTAGAGTAGGAAGGCTGTATTTCACTTTTGTAATTATCTGTCGTGCTTACCTATTATATAAGTAGATGCAGAATTTCATTTGTTCATTAAGTACATGGAAAAGTTGAAGGACACACTATCTATCTATCTCCAAAAAAATAAAAATAAAAAACCAGCTGAGCCATAGATTGTGGCAACACCCCAAAATTATGAGGGGAACTTCCCCAATTCAAACAACAAAAAAACAGAAAAGAAAAGAAAGAGGTGCACTTATAGAATTTCAGAAGTAGATAACAAATAAAGACCTTGGAATTAACAAATAAAGCGAAAAGCAAATATCAAATGCTCAAAAAACCAAAAAACCCAACTTGGAATTAACAAATAAAGCGAAAAGCAAAAGACCCAGATGACCAAAACTACTTGTATGGCATGTTGTGATTGGTGCATGACCCACTACTAATGACTATCCAATATCTAATGCTAATCAAAGTGCTAATCAACACACTTTTGATATTTTTCAACAGCCCAAACAAACCATTCAGCCCAAAGTCTTCACTAAATTATATATTACCTTAAAATTGGCAAGTATAAATCATGTAGCTTAGAAAGAAAGCTCAAAAAACACAACACAAACCTTATTAATATTTGAATACAAATTAACCCAAAAACAGAAATTAACCATTAGAAACCCCAAAATCAAAATCATTAATGCCAACCTGACTGCATTGTGAAGTTATTTGTTGCACTTGTTAAAGCATGCGAGCCATTCTTTACTCCATCTCTTCGAATTGGCCTAGTCTTTCCTTCATTTCTTCAAAAGCGGACAATTTCTCTTGCATCTCAGCCAAGGAAGCCTTCAGTTGTGCAACTTTGTCGTCCCTTGATTGACTTGATCGTATTTGAAGGTCCGTGAGAGCACTCTTGCTACTTCTGCCATTTGGGCTTGTACCAAATCCTACCCCATGAGTATGGCCTGTGCGCTCCTTACCCATCACTTTGGCAAACACATCGTCCGGTGCCCATGCAATACTACCACTTGTGTCATCTGATTGCAGTTGATTTGAAGGTTTAGCCAACAACTCCTTCATTTTATCCTGATATTTGGGTTTGAACAAAACAAAATAATTAGAAATTAGCAACATCATTTGATTGAAGACAACAAAAATTATATTGAGAAGCATACACAATGTAATGAATACAATAAGATGCAGCCAAAATCTAAGCAAGATCCTGGCTTCAACAAAAATTCAAACGAAACTGCCACAATAAAAGACAGCAACAAAACCGCATACAGAAGGATTAGGATAAAGAAAATTTGGTTCCTTATGCAGTATTATTGATGACATGATCCATAATAAAATACTCCCCCAGTGCCAAACAAGCATAAAAGAGAATTACAAGTCATAAGGGAAGGCAACAAACATTTGTAAAGCATCTACCAAGCTTTACAACAGTTACTTGACCAAGTCAACAAGTAAGGCTAGTCATTGGTTCTTAAAATTTTCTAACCCAATTTCAACATTTAGTAGTATTAGGGCCTAAATGGTGGTAAAAAAAACATACTTAATAGTCAAAAAGCCAAGATAATGAGAATTACACCACATAACTTCCAATTAGTGGACAAATATTCTACCCATAAATAAGCAAGAACCATAATTATTTGTGTGAGCTACTACTTCCATTTTTACCTCAGAAGCTTCCTATTAGATTGAACATAGGATGCCATATAAAAACAGGACTCACTTTCCATCATTCTGATCCATAAATGATCTTTTCAAACCCTTTTGTAATTTCTCCTACAATTCCATAAACTATAAATCTTCAACCTATTGTCAATCTACAAGATCATGTCGTGAGGTTGAAAATAATTATTCAGAAAAACACTCAAGTCAGCTGTAAACACTCAAGTTCTCATCAATAAATTCAAAATTGTCAAAAGGAAAACAAAAATTCAACATACATAGTCAGACAAGCAGTACAAATGGAACTACCCACACTAATAAAAGGCATTGCCACATACGAATAAGATATAAGCTTGCCAAAATAGAATGAATAAAGTCAAACAGGAAAGCAGGACAAATGGACAAGAATTTCAATGGAACTTCCAAACCCTCAGTTGAGTGAGATTGAAATTTATAATCCTCAAGGAAACAAAATCCTAAAAAAACCATATATTGCCCAATATTAGAAAACAATAGGGAAAATATCCTCATAATTCATATGATTGAAGGAGAAAATAAAGAAAACAAGGGGGAAAGAAAAGATTGCTTATCACTAAACTAAACTCCATCACTTAAGCTGCCAACCACCAAAAAAATTCCTAGTAAGATTTTTTCACATGCACCTACAATTGTAAAAGTTGCATATCAAATAGAAGAACTTTTCCATACATAGGAACAAGATTTGCAAGGGATTACTCACCATTTTTTCTTGCACTACTTCATTAACTGCAGATCCATCCGCTTTTGCCTGCAATATGAACAACATATTTATGTAGTGATGGATATTGGTTCCACATAAACTTAAGATAAGTCAAATCATTTAAAAATTAGTCATAATACTTATTACCTTCTTCGCAGCGTGCACGACAAAGCTGCATGAACCACCAGTATTTAAGTCCTCCTGTTTAGAACGACGATCCCTATTCTTCTTTGACTCTATCTACAAAATTATGGAGTCAGAGAATACCATCAGCATAGCAAGACAAAATCTTTGATAAGCTCAGGAGGGTAGTTTTGAAAAAATAACTAAAAAAAAAAGGGTAAGACATGTAAGGCAGTTGGAGGTTTAGTTTGTTTTTGTAATGTTATCTACAACATTTTTGTTGGTACATATAATATAAGCTCTCACCCACATTTCATTTTTAAGCTAATGAAGAAAGATGTTGAAAATCATAGGCAAACTGGTTCCAATGGAGAAACTTAATGAATCATGACAATACTAACAATGACTAGATAGGAAAGTATACTGTTGATAAAGTAAAACCTATTCTTTGGGCAGAAATAACCATCACATTTACAACATTGTAGTAATGAAAACCAAAAACACAGATTAAGCACATCTTAAAAAAAAAAAAAAAAATTAAAAGAACATACCACTGCATCCTCAGTATACCAATGGTCAACAAGAACATCCCAATCTTTTGGTATGCATCCCCTGGGTCAGTTGCTCTTCACCTGTGCTTTGTTTCTTGAATGTGGTATGTAATGAGCTGATTTCAGCCTGCACTTGTGATCCCTCCAAGCCTTCCCAATTTTTTGTAAGGTAAATGTCTCCAACCTCGCATATGCAATAGGATTAGTAAGGACGACGTATTTTCGCTACAATCAAATAGTTGAGTTAGCAAATTACAATCAAATAGTTGAGTTAGAATTAGAACTGCAACAAGCATGCTAAAATGCCATAATTACAAGTATTATAAGTTCCTGGTTTACCTCTACAAGACGCCAACACTCTTCTTTAAGTTCTTCTGGCATGTCCCTCCAATCTAGATATCTTATTGGGCACATGTGGCGTTTTCGCGCAGTCGCCCCCAAGAAACCAGTGAAAGCCCTTGCCCCTTCATCAACCGGCTGATGCATACTATTTAGCAGCAACTCAATTACTTGGTCGTCGGGAAGATCCCAAACCTCCAAGTACTTGCTTGGCCCATGAGTGACACGTACAAGTGGCTGCACATCTGAAATTTAAAGGAGACAATATCGTTAAAGTAAGTAAATATATATGAAATTAAATATATAAAGCTTATTTAGAGTTCACATCAGATCGATCACTTTGTAACATAATTTGAATGAAATGTGGTTTTGGATGAAGAGAAGCAGATGTTGGACTATGTTGCTTTAAGTTTAGTTCTCATACATTCCAGAATCTTCAAAAATGGTTAAATTCACTAAAAACACACAAATATAAAGATAAACAATGAAAACCCAATAAAAATAAAAAACATAAATATCTTTCACATACAATGAGAAATTGCAGATAAATATCTTGATAGATATACTGGAGGTTTTATGTTTCAACAAAATGGGACTGCTGCAGCTCTGCAACAAGAAGAGAATTCAAAAGAAATTGCCCTAATGGAAGCCAAAATGCAAAAATTGTGTGACTTACTGGATGAGGTTAGCCTGTGTTCCATCCTCATCTAATCTTATCTTTGTTTGTGCCAATTGTGCGTAATTGAATTACTCTTTTATGTTTGGGGGCATTTAGGTACATGCATACAAAAGTTCTTTTATATATATATATATATATTAACTATAATGTATAGTTCTTTAACAACTACATGTGTGATTTTTTTTTCTTTTGTGATCTTCCACAGACAATTGCACGAACAAGAGACAATATTGTGAAGAAGCAAGCTTTGACATATGAGGAAATTGAAGTAGAACGTGAGGAGGTGAGTAAATAGACCTTTATTTTAGTCTTTCCAAGCATTTATGGTAGAAGTTCGAATCTTGATTTTGAAAAGACTTAGTTAAAACCTTCAATGTGTCTGTTCTGTGGCGTCTTGTGTCTATAATGCAACACATTTAATTTACGGCAAGGGTTAAGCATCCAGTATGGTGTGATTAGTTTGGGAGTTGCTGATGGGGTAACCTATCCATGCTGTATACAATATTAATTTTGTAAGCAAACTAATAGCAAATTTGATATCAAGTTGTAAGCTCATACCTTGTGTAGAAGCTTCGTGCATTTCTTGGTTCGTTTCTTCATCCACATGTTCTGTAGAAGCTCCTTCCACGGTTACGCTCTTGGAATGCGTGCGCAAATTTGATTTTCACCTTGCCATTTCAATTGTCAAAATGTAAAATAAAAACAAATATATAAGCACAAGGACAAGTAAAAAACAAGTTGATATGAATGAAATATAATGTTGGACACATTACATAACATAACATAAAAGAAACAAAAACAAAAACAAAAGCAGAAAAATGTAATATGAATGAACAATAAATGTTCTGCATGCAACTAATTATTATTAACAACAACAATACTTGAATCCAAAATGCATTTCCTCCCTTTTTTGGTAAGCCATCGATGATAAATAGAGTATAAACCCTTAAATCACACAATCCAGCAGATCAAACAGAAACATAATTGGATATTTGGGCTTCACTAGGGTGGCATTTACACAACTGTCTTATTCTCTTATTTCATTATTTTTTCCCCTTTTCTGGCAGAATCCATGAGACAATTTCAAACCAAAGGTACATTGTATCTAAATACTAATAACTAGCAAGAATTACATTTTAAAAACTTTCTATTTAATTAGTAAGCATATCAACCCAACTAAATTAAAACATAGTTCAGCTTTAAAGAAACCCAAATACAATCTTGCATTTGGCAACCAAAAAAAAAAAAAAAAAATCAAAACACAAAGACAAACAGCAACAGAACAGTTATTGTTAAACTCCAAACTCTAATTTGAACTGAGCTAATTTCCCTCTAATTTTCCTTTCCTTTTTACCATTTTCTCAGCAACCAAACACAAACCAAGACCAAAAAAAAATCAATTTCAAGCTCTCCATTTTCTTTTATTTTCCATTACATTGTCAGCAATGAAACACAAACCGAGACAATAATAATGCATTTGGACACATCTAACAACTCAAACCAAAAATAAATAAATAAAACCCTAATCACAGGGATACCCATAATCGAATATAAAATTTTCATTAACAAACCAACGCACATTTGAATATCTCAAACCAACGCAGAGATTTAAAAAAAAAAAAAGAGAGAGAGAGAGAGAGAGTGTTCGAGACAACTTACAGAGAGAGCGTTTGGTTTGGGATTGCCACTGAGTTGACGTGGTTTGGTGGTGGTGGGATTATGGGTCTGCGAGGGAGAGTGAGAGAAAGAGAGAGAGAGAGAGAGCTAGAGAGAGAGATAGGGTTTAAAAGATAAATAGTGTTTGGGTGGGATTTTGGGTTTACGAGGGAGAGTAAGAGCTAGAGAGAGAGAGCTGGGATTTTAGGTCTCTGAAGTGAATGAGATAGAGATACAGTGAATGAGAGATAGAGAGATACAGTGTTTTTGGCAAAAGTGAAAAGCAAAAAATGAAAAGGCACTAAAATGAAAAGCTAAAAAAAAAAAAAAAAAACGGAAGGAAGATTTGGGGAGGGGCGCGGATTTAGAAGTTCTATAGTGGCAGTCTAACCTGCCACTGTAACTAAGGTAAAACGCCGCAAAAAGGAGACCCTATTATGGCAGTCATACAAAATGCCGCTATAGCTCGAATATTGCAGCCTTTTTCTCTACTGCTGCTATAACATCTGCGCAAAATGATGTATTTATTGCGACGGGTTTCAGGAGCATAGCTATATCTACGTTATCGCTGCTAAAACATATATATGGCAGCGGTTTTTGCACCCGCCGAAAAAAAACCACCGCAATAATCCAGTTTTTTTGTAGTGAACTTATTTTCAATATTTTCTCTCTTTTTTAATTATTTTCTCTTTATTAATTTGCCACTTTACAATATATATAACACATTCTCCAACATTTACTTACTTTTACCTTTTTATCTCCCCACTACTCTATACCTTAACTTTACAATTTCTCCATCCCTTCATCTTCCTTTTATTTTGACTCTTCTTCTTCCTAATTTTTTTACTATAAAAATTTGTTAATTTCTATTCCATTCAATCCATATTTTGCTCACACAAAAAGGTGAATACTCTCTCTCTCTCTCTCTCTCTCTCTCTCTCTCTCTCTCTCTCTCTCTCTCTCTTGGTGGATGTTTAATTCTTTAGATTGATGAATTTTTATGTTTAACTTTAAATGGTGAGAGAGTATAATTAAGTATGTATGTGTGTGTTTGGCAGTTTGTTTATTTCTAAAAAAAGGTTGGGATGATTTGGTTATATTTTAATTTTTTATCTTTTTAATTTTATTTTCTTTGTTTGTTACATGTTATCCTATGAAATGACAAAATGATTTAATGTTATTCTATTACATAGCATGACTTGGATAATTTGGTGTATACAATAATAAATTTTCTTTTGAATATTTCTCTACTCATCTTCTTTTATATAATTTTGTTATTTGTCTCACATTCTCTTCCAAAAAAGGTGATTGTTCTCTCTCTCTCTCGCTCTCTCTCTCTCTATTATTAATTCTTTCTTGCAACTCTATTTTAGATTGATTTTTTTTGTGTCTCTACTTTTGGAAGATACATTTCAGTGGTGTGTTTTTTGAGTTATTTATCACATGTACTCTCTATCCCTCTTATAGTTTTGGTTTGAGTTCATTTTTAGATATTTTAGAAGTGAGATGATTATGTATTTAAATGTCTCTATAAATTATTTGAGTTATATGAATTGTAAATTTGTGATGAGGTTTGGTTATCATGATAATCTTCTTAAGAGAATGAAAAATTCAAATAATTAATTTTGGAACTTAAAAATTTTAGTTGTAGAAAAAAAAATCCATAACACACTCTATACAAAGTTTGAATAATATAAATCACTTGAAAAAAGAATACTATTTCTATCGTTTGTCTCAAAAAAAAAATAATGGAATAATATCAATCAAATGCACCTAAGTTTTTATTAAAAAAAAAAAACTCAAAATAATAGAATGATATATTTATAGAGATGGAGAGATGAAAAATAACTTTAGAAATAACATCTCCAGTACGTTTTATAGAACAAATCATACATTATACTGCGTTATAAAATAGTTGTATATACCCACACATCACGTGAGTTTGCCATATTAATTCCGAATCAAATAAAAAGTGGGTTTTGTTGACTACGAGTTCCAGGGAAAAGAAATGGCTCTAATGGTGGGGCACAAAGGAGAGGGATTGAAAGAATCATAAAAGGATGAGTGTAAATAAATAATATTAAAAAAAATAAAAAGTAGACTCCAATCAATTATTTATGTTAACGTATCTATCAAAAAAAAATTTATTTATGTAAAAAAATAAGTTTGCCCGTAACTATATCGTATCACTCTATATATGAGGACTTTTTTGAGCAATATATATGTGAGGACGACTTCCGTCCTTTAGATTTATAAAAACCAATAATAGAGAGCCGAGATATATACTTCCAAGCCTACCCTGATTTCAAAAGGCTGCATAGACTTAAAGATGATGGTTTATTGGTTAAAAAAAAGTGTAAATGGACAAGTATTAGTTTATTGGCCTATAATTCTTGCATCATTTCATCTAAAGAAAACCAAGAATAAATTGAAAGAGAAACTATGCATGAGGTAGCAAATTTAAGCATTGATTTTCCAAGTACGTGTCAAATTAATAGTGACACTGCGTTTGAGATTTTTAAATTGTTTTTGACAAGTATTAGTTTATTGGCCTTTAATTCTTGCATCATTTCATCTAGAGAAGAACCCAGAATACATACGAAGTGAAAACTATGCATGAGGTAGCAAATTTAAGCATTGATTTTCCAAGTACTTGCGTCAAATTAATAGTGACACTGCGTTTGAGATTTTTAATTTTTGTTTTTTAGCATGGGTTTGGCAAAAATTATTTTTACTAACTTATTTTATTATTCAACTTATTTTTGCTTCTATTCATAGATCTCACTACACTTTTTGATACTATTTATGGGTTTTACTGTATTATTTTAGCTAACTTTTACTTTTATTTATAGTACTTTCAATAAAAAATTTCAGTTTCAGCAAAATAAACGAATTCCAAAAATACCATTGACATATATAGAATCAAGTTGGTAACTTTATTAAAGCGGAACTTAATCATTATATATAGCAAGGTCAACGTGGGTGGAACTGATTCCATCCCGACCAAAAAACTCAAGGAGTTGCTACGAGCTCTTTTCGCTAATGCACGAGCAACTTTGTTTCTTGATCTACGCACATGAGAGTAACCGCAGTGGTGCAGTTCGTCAATCTTCTTACAGTAGTCTTTACATCTTTTATAATGTGCCCAAAGGAGGAAAGTCGATCTTCTTCTTGGTGCAATGAGTGATTAATATCTGCCTCAGAGAATTCACAAATCACAGCGAATAGGAAAAAAATAGAGTTCATTGAGTATGGATATAAACTACTAGAGACGAAAGATTTGAACATTTTGACAGATTGTTTGAGCAAAATTTTAGGGAAGATGAGATTTGAACTCTATATATATATATATATATATATATATTTGGTTTCCTACAGTGTTTTCTCAAAATTTTCAACTAAAAATTAATCACTGTTCGCGACAAGTGGACCCATAGCAAGGTAAATTGCTGGCCCAAGGAGTTTTTTCAAAGTGCTGGTATTTGGACTTGAACTAGGGAGCTCTCAGTCAAATCCAAGACAATCATTTTGAAACCGAGTGCCCAACCACTCGACCAACCCCACTAGGTTGAACTCCAGAAATTGTTTGTGCCCAAACCAGTTTTTACTTTGTAGGAACATGCCAAATGCACAAATAAAAAAAGCCAGTACTCAAGCCATTGGTTTAAAGGGAAGTTTACTTTACTAGAGTGGAAGCACTTATTAAAAAAAGGGCGTAGCCAACATCATCCTATTTTCAATAAGTAGCACTGTTTTTTTTTTCTTTTCTTTTTTCTTTTTTCTTTTTCTTATATACCTAATGTTATTTCTATTTCTTAATCTTTGATTCTCTTATTACTAAAATTTTAAAAATATATATTGCACTACATTTTTTTAGAGTAATAAAGTGTGTAGCAAAACAATGATAAATTGCAAGGTTTTCAGACTTGGACCGTTCATTGAACCGTAAAAGGGAGAGATTCAAGGTTTTTGAGGTCGAACCGAGGTCGAACCATAATGACGTCATAATTAATTTAATAATTATTTTAAATACATATAAAAACATTAAATTAATAAAAAATAGAAAAATTAACTAAAATAGTCTAATTCATTTAGAGAATTAACATTACTTTAAATATTAATCTAATACAAGAATTTATTGTATAAATATTAAAAAAATATTAAGAAAAAATATCATTACGTTAATTTCTAATCTAAAATATCCACTTCCACAATATTTTTACAACAAATTATAGGTTGGTTCAAATTTGAACGTATCATTGAGATTACTTTTTTGTTCCAATAATAACAACCAGTAACAACCCACCACTTAAAATTTATTGCGAAAATATTGTAGGCATAATCTTTCTATTTCTAACCCAATACAAATTTAAAATCTTTTTCTTTTTATTCCCTCCATTCACCTGCCACTCCACAACAACACATCACGGTTGGATCAGTACATCAACTTTACCTTTTATTTATTTATTTATTTTATTTTATTTCCCCAAGGCTTCCATTTCCCAAGGTTTAATCTACACCACACCTTTAAAAAAAATCTCTGCACCAAGTCAGCCTTTAACTTCTACATCTTTTTCCCTTCTTTCGTCTTCTAATCTTCATTTCTTCCGTCACTCCAACTTCCTAGAACATGTTATAGTCAGCTTTAAAGAGTGCCTCTACTTATGCTGCAGAATTTTTACCCGTTATCCCCTAAGATCTCTCTCATATAGTTAGAGTCGGGGCCGAGTTCTCATATATCTTGCTCAACGCTATCTATAAATTCAATTTCCTCTCTGTCTCTTTGTTCCGGGCTCCACTCTAGGTGGGTGTCCAATTTGCCCCGCTTCTCGTCAAAGAAGTCGATAAAGGCGTCTTCCAGAAACTTTTAGAGACAAGGATAAAGCTAAAGGAGAGACAGTGGCTTTGAGGATCGGAAAAAAAAAAAAAAAAAAAGCGAGTCGGCGCGTCGGAGGAGTGTCGCCACGAGTCCGGTGCAGGTGCAGCGAACCTAGAGCCGCACTCGTGCTTTCTAGACTCCCAGCAGTTGTGTTTCTTTTTCTTTTGTTTTTCTGTGTTTTTTTTTTTTTTTTTTTTTTTTTTTTTTTTTTTTTTTTTTTAAGGTTCAGGTTCAAAGGGAAGCAGGGAACCATGAGAAGTGATTTGATCACGGTTTTCAGAACCGTGAGGTTCGACCGCGATTCACACAGGTCCTTGCTTTTTTCCCATAGAGCGGTTCTTGAGACTAAAAGAACCGCTAAAATGAGCGGTTCGAGGTTTTCCCAGTCGAACCGTACGGTCCGGTCTGGGTTTCAAAACTTTGATAAACTGGTGACAAGAATGTGATTGGTGCAACTTAAACAATACTAATACATGACTGTTTGGATTGCTCTTTCATAATATGGACTAGCTTTTTCTAAATAAGTATACATACATTTGTAAAAAAAGCAGGTAAAAAAAAGTTTAATTAGTAGCTTTATCTTTTAAAATTTGTGTGGGAGAAAATAATCGCCGCTCTTTTAAAGTCATTGTATGCTAAATACCTTTAATCATGAAAACGAGTGACAACATTAGAAGACTTTAAACTTGTTAACGTCTCATCGAGTCTTTGGTCATTGTTCAAAACTTCCAAAGCCTTTTGGTTATTGTTTGAAACTTTAAAAAACTTGGAAAGTTATAATCTTAAAATTTTGGACTATATAATAATTGTTTGATGTAGACTGCATAATTGCAGACAAAGTGTATGGCAATTATCAAAAAACTTTTAAAAATGAGAGCGAAAGAAAAAGCATATCGTGCAGCCCATGTTGGTAACGGCATATACTTGGAAGGTCTAAAATTGATACTAGACAAATACCTTTAAACTAATAATTTCCCATGCACAATCTCTCTAATGCTTAGCTATCATTGTAGTTTTTGCAAGATGGGGCTGCACTATGCCAGGGAACTTTGTAGTTTTTGATTTTCCCCCTAGCTCTGATATTATGACTATTATTAATATGGATGCATCTGGCGTGTCTTATTGTAGAAACTCTGGAACAATCCTCGCCTCTGTGGCGAGGTAGTGTTTTATGTATTAGTCTCTTTTTATTTATATATTAATCCTTTTAACCAAAAAAAAAAAAAAACTATCATTGTAGTTAAAGTGATGGCTCACAAGTCATCAATTTTTAATTTCTTGAGCTCAAAAATAACGTATGAAATAAGGTTTTTATTTTATTATTATTATTTTTTTTTTGTGCTTTGTTACTTTAGTAAACGGCCAATCTCCTAAGTTTGATTTTCAAATTCTTCCAATTTTTTTTTTTTTAAAAAAAGAAACCGTCTTTTTCACCTTGAATAAAGCCCTAAAAAATTACCATCAATTGTGTTAAATGACTTTCATTTAAAAAATAGTAATAATTAAGGGATTTTTTTTGTTATCATGGTGATTGTGGGGCCCAATAATTTATGGGCCAGGACCACTTGCTCATGAGGATTCCAAAGGCCCAAGCCGAAAAGGGTGATGGTCCGGAGACGCAGCCGAGGACAGTCTAGTCCTCGGCAGGCCCAAAGCTCCATTGAAAAGAAGGGTAAAACTGGTATAGGACTAAAACTTGAAAGAAGATCTAAAATATCTTGGGAGAATTATCCTTACTACCCTTCCCAGATAAGGCTCTACACCTAACAGAGCCGTATTCTTCAGCTTTATCAACCATTCCCAGCAATTCCGGGATGAGACTGATGGGACAAATATCAGTCTTGTAAAGGTTGACCCTACACGTGGACGAAGGACAGCGAACGCAGGCTAATATAAAAGGAAAAGTAAGTGAGCCAAAGAATGGGGGGGCTCTCTCCATCCCACCTAAGGAAGAGACTCCATGGGGGAAACACCAGAACGGCTCATGCTGATAAGAAAGAAAGCCACCATTGGGGAAACGGAGTAGGACCTTAATGCTCCTCGGATCAAGTCCGAGGAGTCCAACCCCATGGGATGCGACACTATAGGGCTTAAATGTTCAAACCCATCTCCCCTTTCTATATGAATTCCTCTAAAATCAAGACCGGAATATCGCCCCGTGCCCAACGGCTATCTTTTCAAGCCCACTCTCTACAAATCATATTGTGAGGGATCTTTCATGTACGAGCCCAACATCCTTATTGGGCCTCAACAGAATCGTGTCCTTACAATTGGTGCCGTCTGTGGGAAGCTTGCGCGTTGGCGCAGGTGGCGTTGGAGTCAACTCTCTAGCAAGCAGAAATTCCTGGGGTTTCCTCCGTCTCCGGCGACATACAGTTGCTGCTCCAGCATAAACTTCTACTAGGGGCTACGCCTTGTGGTGCCAAGGGCGTGGGCATCTCTAGGGGCTTTCGGCCTCAAATCAACTTTCCCCGCCCTGGTATAGGGGCTTATGGTCGAAAAATAAACCAAATAAAAAAAAATCCTACAAGTTTTGGACAGAACCAAGGCCTTGCATGGTCCTCGGACTCAAGCCTATGGGGAAACCAAGTACAAAAGGGAAATCCTACAAGCTTTGGACAGAACCAAGGCCTTGCATGGTCCTCGGACTCAAGCCTATGGGGAAACCAAGTACAAAAGGGAAATCCTACAAGTTTTGGACAGAACCAAGGCCTTGCATGGTCCTCGGACTCAAGCCTATGGGGAAACCAAGTACAAAAGGGAAATCCTACAAGGTTTGGACAGAACCAAGGCCTTGCATGGTCCTCGGACTCAAGCCTATGGGGAAACCAAGTACAAAAGGGAAATCCTACAAGCTTTGGACAGAACCAAGGCCTTGCATGGTCCTCGGACTCAAGCCTATGGGGAAACCAAGTACAAAAGGGAAATCCTACAAGTTTTGGACAGAACCAAGGCCTTGCATGGTCCTCGGACTCAAGCCTATGGGGAAACCAAGTACAAAAGGGAAATCCTACAAGCTTTGGACAGAACCAAGGCCTTGCATGGTCCTCGGACTCAAACCAAGTACATAAAAGAAAAACCACAAGCTTTGGGCAGAACCAAGGCCTTGTATGGTCCTCGGACTCAAGCCTATAGGGAACCCAACTACCTAGAAGAGCCAACAGGGGGTTTGGGTACGACCCGGACGTTACCTGGACCATAGAATCTATCCGAGGAGAATTCCTCGTTGATAATCGGGCTAACCCCTAAATTACACGGATTCCCCGATCTATCCTCAGATCCTCAACACCTAGAGGATTGATGCCATATAAGACAATATTTTGCCAAAAACACACAGTCGAAGTCCCTCACTGCTCGGCTACCCTCTCAGGCGAATTATTTAGAGCTTATCGTTCTCGGACGATCGCCTTGCATGCATTATGAAGCACTCGGCCATTATTCCGGTTAGTTTTACGAGTTTAAATTCGCTGGGAATTATCATTATTATGCTTGTTAATGTCGGTAAACTAGAGTTAGTAGGTTTCTGTTTCAAGGTTTCCTACTCTAAGTATCAACAAAGGAAAGCGCACATGTAGCATCCCATGCACAAAATAATCGTTACAGAAAGGAAAAATATTTAAAAAGAAGTAAATTCATCTTTTGTTGAGACAAAGAAACAGTACAGCGTACATTGAAAAAGCTGAAATAAGCTTATGCTAAAGCTAACTACATGAGTGAAAAGAAAAATACAAGAGAATGAAGGTAAAGCCGAAGAAGAAGCACAGATGAGAGGGTGGCTACTCCTTCAGGACTTTGTTCTTCCTCAATGCTTTTGCATGCCCATAACTCAGGCAGCAAAAGAACCCAGCTTGGGGCCTGCACCGCTGAAGGAAAGGTGCAGGGAGCCGGAAGTTGAGGAGCCTTCACCAAAAATTTGCCTGCAACAAGGCAGAAGCGCTGATGGCGGAGAATCTTTCTTCTGACACATCAAAATTCTGGCGTGAACAGAACCTGCTTCGGATTTTGACTAAAAGAGTGAGAAACACCCTTTCCCCTCTGTCGAACTGGAATATTCTCTTGAATTTATGCCTCCTTTGCCCGTACCTCACTATCTGGAGTCTCAGGAGGACACGGCGCCTTTGTGGCGGAGAGAGTTCCTTTGCCCCAACCCTCGCCTCAAACATGATGTACTAGGAGAGGAGACTGAAGGATTTGTGCGAAGGTAAAGCAACTTTCTCTCCTATTTATTTAAAAGATAAGGTGGTGGCATTTAATTCACGCAGCGTCCCAAGGAACGCTATAGACAAAATGTCTCCGGCTCGATTTCCAATGCCGTCTACAACCCTGAGATTAAAGGAGCCTTGTGAAGGCGCACCTCGAACACTGGGACGCCAAAAAGTACCGCGTGACCTAAGACTACGGAAATACCCCCTAATTTATGGGTCCAGTAAATTCGCGGCCCAGGCCCGTTCAGCATAGGGGCCCAGGACAGAACCAAGGCCTTGCATGGTCCTCGGACTCAAGCCTATGGGGAAACCAAGTACAAAAAAGAAACATTGTAAGTTTTGGACAGAACCAAGGCCTTGCATGGTCCTCGGACTCAAGCCTATGGGGAAACCAAGTACAAGAAAGAAAAACATTACAAGTCTTATACAGAACCAAGGCCTTGCATGGTCCTCGGACTCAAGCCTATGGGGAAACCAAGTAAAAAAAAAAGAGAAAGAAAGGGAGGAAAGTCAAGTCTTATAACTGCTCGGATGGGAAAGATCCCCGGCTCAGATACTGAAATGTTAAGGCCAATAAAAGTGTTAGGATGATGGTGGGGCACTCCACTATTCGATATCCTAAGGAGGCTGTTCATTTTTACGGGCGATATGTCTTCGAATGATTATTTCCTACACTGAATAGGGCATCCAGCTCTAATCTCGGCATTGTTTCGGGCAAGTATCGTTATTCACAGGTACACACCGCTATGTCAAACAATTCTGTTAAAGTTGACGTCTTTTTATTAGCAAGTATTTTGGCCTTAGTGGTCATCGATTCAAATGTTATATTACTGTGCCGAGCAGCGTTTGCAAATTTGTAAAAACACAGACTGAACATGCGAAGTAAAATAACAACAATTTTTATTAATATGAAAAATTATTACAACGTACAAAATAGGGCTCAAACGAGCCTATACAAAAGGTGAGCTGCCGAAGCAACACTAACATTCGCAGTACAGATAAGCAAACAGCCTGGTGTCTTTTAAACTCGTCTTCAAAGTCTCTCCAATCTCTGCTTCAGTATTGCTCATATCTAAAGAAGAACCTTCTTCGGAAAAAGATGAAGGAGAAAGAAGAAGAATTTGAAGGAGAAGGAAGAAGAAGATGGAGGAGATGAATGAAGAAGACGGAGGACATGAGTAAGAGAAGGAGGAGAAGAAGAGGGGAAGAGACGAAAAGAAAGAGAGAGGAGCAAAAGAGGGAGAAGGACAGCACCAGGACGGAGCTGGTGCTGGGAAGACTAAGAGAGGAAGGCGGAGGAGGGCACCAGTGAACAAAGAGGGGAAGAAGCAGAGGCACTTGGCCCCTGCCTCAGTCCTGACTCCTAACACACTGGTGCCATGTTAGGTATGCTCGTAAGGAGCCGGGTGGTGCTGATAGTGGGTGTTCTCGACTCAGTCACGACGAAATTTTGACGTGACGAGCCCCTGCTTCGGATTTTGGCTGAAAGGGAGGTGGGGCAAATCTTAAGTCTCCGCCATCCTTGCCCTGACCGAGCCATCTCGAGCTTTGTTAGAACATGATGTTTTGAGGAGGGGTATGGTTCCTTCATCACTCGCTATGGTAAACGTATTCGGATGTGGGAATAACAATCGGGTTAAGTGAACGCTAAGTGAGGTTAAGGGCTTCAGATCTCAGAAAGATGGAAGGGTGTCTGCACGAAAGTGATGGCTTCCTACTTGCCTTCTTATAGTAAGGGCAAAACGGAAGGTGTTAAATTCATTCAGGTTTCCAAAAAAATCTGAAGAATAAAAATGTGTCCGTTCCACTTCCCCACCTCATCAGATGAGCCGCCGGACGTAAATGAGCCTCGTAAAGGGAAATCATTGAAGGCGCGCCTTGGACAGCCAAACGGCAGGAGCGGGTCACGAGCAAATTAAAGGGAATACCTTGTAAACCGGTGAGTTTCCTGGACAGGTGAGAAAACCGCCTACATTAATGCGGGGCTAAATTAAATAAGCCATACTAAAGGCCCGGGTTTACCAAAACCCTCCCTTCCAACCAGGAGGTCGGATAGTAGGGTTTTGAGGGGCTATTGTGGGGCCCAATAATTTATGGGCCAGGACCACTTGCTCATGAGGATTCCAAAGGCCCAAGCCGAAAAGGGTGATGGTCCGGAGACGCAGCCGAGGACAGTCTAGTCCTCGGCAGGCCCAAAGCTCCATTGAGAAGAAGGGTAAAACTGGTATAGGACTAAAACTTGAAAGAAGATCTAAAATATCTTGGGAGAATTATCCTTACTACCCTTCCCAGATAAGGCTCTGCACCTAACAGAGCCGTATTCTTCAGCTTTATCAACCATCCCCAGCAATTCCGGGATGAGACTGATGGGACAAATATCAGTCTTGTAAAGGTTGACCCTACACGTGGACGAAGGACAGCGAACGCAGGCTAATATAAAAGGAAAAGTAAGTGAGCCAAAGAATGGGGGGGCTCTCTCCATCCCACCTAAGGAAGAGACTCCATGGGGGAAACACCAGAACGGCTCATGCTGATAAGAGAGAAAGCCACCATTGGGGAAACGGAGTAGGACCTTAATGCTCCTCGGATCAAGTCCGAGGAGTCCAACCCCATGGGATGCGACACTATAGGGCTTAAATGTTCAAACCCATCTCCCCTTTCTATATGAATTCCTCTAAAATCAAGACCGGAATATCGCCCCGTGCCCAACGGCTAGCTTTTCAAGCCCACTCTCTACAAATCATATTGTGAGGGATCTTTCATGTACGAGCCCAACATCCTTATTGGGCCTCAACAGAATCGTGTCCTTACAGTGATGATTATAATTATAAGTATTTCTAATATTAATAGTATTTATTATATATATATATATATATAACTGAAACATTTGACTTTTGGTTAACCTCTCCATAATTTTTCGCATCAGCTTTTTTTATTTATATTTTTTAATTTGATTTAATTCGATTTAATTCTTTCGATTTTATAGCACCAAATTGCAGAAAAATTATTAATTTTTTTTTTTTTTTTTTTAAATTTAGTTGTTTGGTGCCATATAACCACTATACTTAAAAGAGACCTAAATTATCACCTAATTAGGGAATTTTTAGATAATCCTAACAAACTATATAATAACTCCATTAATATAAATCTATCCAAAAAATGGAATATATCTTCATTAATTTGATAAATTCTACGTTAATGACATTTAAAAAAAAAATCTATCATATTTCCTTATATCTATCAATCACATTTTCTTTCTCTTCTTTTTTTGATTTTTTTTTTTTTATATATTAATGATTAGAAATTATAATTTCAATAGGATTTAAACTCTATAATTATATCAAATGAGACTCAACAAATATATATCATTTTTAATTTCAATAGGATTTAAATTTTATATCAAATGGATTCTACCAACATATTCATCCTTTAAAAAAAAAATTATATAACCAAATTTGATTAGGAATCCATAACCCTATATTATATTATAAATAGTTTTTTTTTTTAGGGATTATTTGTTACAATTTCAACTTAGCTTTTCATTCCTATATTATATTTTAAACAAATTTTTTTTGGGATTATTCTTCCAACACCGCTCTGCTGTACAGTCTCTTGCATTGATTTTGATTCTTGGAGCGCCTTCAAAACAAAAGGTATGTGAAGTTTTATTATTAGGTTTAATCAATTAGAAAAAGTTTGATGAAACATAAAAGGAAAAATAACTACAGAACACACAATCTGGAAAAAAAAAAAAGAAAAAGAAAAAAAAAAGTGACTGTATTAGGCAGAGGCTTTTGGAGATTGTTGCTTTTATTTTTGGAATTCTTTACGTTCATGTGTACGTATGTATTGGGTTTAATTGAATTGGAATTGTCTTTGAAACTTTGGTTTTGATTGAATAATGAAAATGGCAGAAGAGGTATGTTCCAATATTTGAAGTCTTTGTATATGTGTTGTTGTAGTTTAAACTTGGTATTTGAATTGTTAAATTGTTAATTCACAATTTCATTGTTCATCTATTAATTATGAATAATAATATTGCTATTTGCAACCATCATGATAGGGTATCAATGATGTGATCATTCTGAATGCTTTCCTTTAGAGTTTAGATAGAGTCTATTTTATGATTAAAAAAATTTACAATTAAAAGAATTTTGAAATTACATTTTTTTTTAAAAAAATTGTTGGATATGTTGAGTCTTAAATGAATTCTATTAAACTTCAACCTCTATGGCATCATTAAAAAGAAAACTCATATAGATAGGTATTAGGATATATTTGGAACTATAATAATGGACTAACGTATTACACATGGTACGGATCTAACTGTAACATCCTATGCTATAAAATAAAAATTGGGCCTATGGCTATCTTCTCTTTGCAAAAAATGGTTAAATTCTCATTAATTGTTATAGTTCACTTTTAGGTAAAATAGAAACTCTATTAACTAAGTTTAAAGAAATTAAAAATTCAATTTCAAAAAATTTCCAGAACATTAGATTTTATTTTAATTATTTTAATAATTTTGTATTGTAAAAGAATAAAATTTATATATTACATACAATCATTACTTCAGCTACCTACTAAATGATAGAGGATATGGGAATGCAATTTGTAAATCTACTATCAAGATAATATAGATTATTGGTGGTGGATAGTAGATTTGATTGCAGTTGAGTATTGTGCAAAGTCATCACCATAAAATGGCCCATACTAGGATGTGTTATGTGGAACTAATGATATAAAAGAAAAAGAATTTTTCTAAACCATTATATTGAACAAAAAATTAGTTATTTTCATTCATTTTCAAGTTATACATTTTTTAAAATCAAGTCATAGACCTTTAAGCTAAATAAATACTTTAAATTTTTATTTAACTATCACATGCATCGCACAGATTAGTGACTAGTTTCATATGAAGCTGTGTTAACTCAAATGATGGTGACAAGTGTCACAAGATAAGTGGAGTTGAAGAACAATATAATAGTTTCTTTCGAGGACTTTTAAAGGAGGGTAATATGGTAAATTCACATATCCAAAAAAGTTAGAAAAACTAGGGTCACTACTTGGGCCGCACAATATGCTTTTTCTTTCGCTTTCATTTCACTTCTAAAATTTAGAAAAACCAGGTTCGCTGCTTGGGCTGCACGATATGCTTTTTCTTTCGCTCTCACTTTCAAAAAGTCTTAGTCCCATTACATGGAAAATTAAGGTCTCGAGTCTCCTCAAACAAACAAAATTAAGGTCTTGTGGGTCACTCTATTAACTAGTGTGAATTATGGTTTGTGGAACTGCTGTCACTTGTCAAAGGCATGGAAAATTTAATATCTTGTAGGTTACCGTATTTTATAAGAACTAGATTTTTTTTTATATAGGTATAAGAACTAGTTTTGAAAGTGAAAAAAAATCAGTTATCTGGCTCAGATTTTAAAAACTAAAATCTCCTTATAAACAAGTATCATAGTAATCCCATATACTTTAAATCTAGATTCACTCATATTGATACCTATAGTGGATATATTTGTCTCTGTCTATTTTGGACCATCAGCTTATAAAAATAATTAACCTATGACATTTACGCCAGACATTTTGTTTGGGTAAAAAATGCTAGACATTTAGCACATTGTAAAAGACCCACCCAGCAAATAAGAAATAAGGCATCCTCTTAAGGTATGAATTTAAATAAAAAAAAAGATTTATATATATATATTACAAATTATATCCCCTAATATTATCTTCTCAAAAAAAATCCTCTAATATTATTTCATTTTGTTTCTTTAATTTTAATTTTTTTTATTTCATTTTAATTTTTTTTTTTCAATTTAGTCATTTAATCAATTCTATGTCCAATTTTAACTTTATTTATTTATTTATATTTTTCACTTGACAAAACAGTGTTGTTTTAATGGGCTTGACTATGGGGATTTGATGCCAAGAGCCTCGTAGTTCTATTTGTTGACATTTCCTAGTATTTTTATAACATCCAAAATTCAAATCCCCTCACCCGAGTGACAATATATCTTTTGCTTATGCCAAGTAGATATATTAATTTTTAAAATAATATAGTTTAAATGAAACTCTATTTACCAAAATATTAAGTTGCTTATTAATTGTTAAGATGTTTATTCCATGTAAAACTCTATTACCTAAGCTTTGATAAATTTAATATTCTATTACACCTAAAGCTCATTTATTAAAAATTAAAAAAATTTAATTTAATACTTATTTTTTGATCATATCTATTATAGTTTTGTGTTTTAATGTAGCCAAACTACATGTTACATGTTTTGCGCAAGCTGAGTGACTCAAGATATATTGCACATTAAATTAAAGAGTTTTTGTGTGTTCTAATAAGTATTACAGTTTCCTCAAAAAAAAAAAAAAAAAAAACTAATTATTAAGATAGTTAATTTATTCACGACTCACTAATTATTAAAATGGTTTCAATAGTACTAGTAAATTTTTTTTTCTTTTACATAAAATTTTAATTTATGGCACAAGAATTCTACTGGTATACATTAAATTAAATAATACCATGAGAGAGAGAGAGAGAATAAGTATTTAGGGGATAATAAAAAAATATCCAAGATAATCAATAAATAGGATATTATACATTAAATCATTTAAATGAATATGTACATTTTATGCAAAATATGGTGAGACGAGCAAAATCTTCCTTCCTTCCTTCTATTATCCAGCATGAAATTTGGACTATGAAATGGTTTGTTTCAAATTGCAAAGTTGCAAACTGAAGATGTAGCAATCATGTTATCTAGGTCCCTGTATTGACCCAACAATCATGTTATCAATTTATATGGTCTCTAGCTTGTTCATGTGGCAATCATGTTATCATATAGCAATCGTGTTATATGAATCTCTATTTCTTTTATATTTACTTAGATAATTTTTTTTTTAAGAAACTCATTTATAATTACATATATACTCAAATTTACTCATTAGTATCCCGTACAAGGATCAAGGATAGAGAAGGTCAAACAAATTATGAAATCATGAAATAAAAGTCACCAAAGTATACATGACATGTATAGCTAGAGACCATATCAATCAAGTAGTTATTAGCGACATGAGTGGGTTTGCACATTTATAAAAGATTCATAGCATTCACATTCGAGTATCTCAAAAAATACACACAATTTACACTTAAAAATCTACTTTATCTATTTTATCATACCATTTTACAACCCACCTACATCTCAATTCTTATATATTTAGATACAACATATTAAAATAATATAATTTACTCCATCAAATAACAATAATAAACCATTTCACAAAATTTTTGATACTACTTTTATGGGAAATAGAAAATATTGTCAAAAAATTAATTGTTTTTTTTTTTATTTCCCATAACTACTTTCCTAAAATAGTGCACTAAAAAAATCCCTTAGAGCATCTATTACCCTTTTCCTAATAAAATTTTCATTACTTATTGAAAAAATAAAAACTCTAAAGCCTGTATATAAAGTGAAAAGTGTGGAAGTGAAGTCCTTTACAGTTTACTATTTGACATTTTCAAAGAATATACTGGCAGTGAAGCAGTGTTTGTTGAGCAGAGAAAACAAGAACAAATAGCGGTCTTGTATGTTGAGTCGTTGACCGAGTTTTTGTTTAATTTTTTATTTATATTAATTAACATTTTTGGAATTACTTTAATTTATCCTACTTTTATTTTAATCTCGAATCATGAACTAAAATCTTAGCTTTGACACTGAATTTGTTGAAGTCTTTTTTAAATTACTAGTGATAAATGACCTGTGGTTGTCCATAGAATAGCTAAAGCGATTCTCGCACTGGCATTTCTGTAATGGAATTTGTTGAATTAGTTACAGTTATTATGGTTGTTAATCAATGGTTTGTTATGAAAGATATCTGCCATCAATTTGTATGGGAGGGAGAAAACAAAATATGACTGGAATCTATTTATTTGGTTGAAACTGAAAATTTTTTGTCGAAATTGAAATTTTTTTGCTGAAAGTACTATAGATAAATGTAAAAGTTAATTGAAATAGTATAGTGAGACCTATGAATAGTATCAAAAAGTGCAGTAAGACTCATAAATAGTAAAAAAAATAAACTGAATAGTGAAATAAGTTAGTAAAAATAATTTTTAGATACTAAAAATTAAATGAACCTTAAAAACGTGTGGTTTAGATTAGTAGACTTATCACAAGTCTTTGGTCATTATTGTTTGGAACTTCCAAAGACTTTGGAAAGCTGGTGCTTGAAATTTTGGACTGTATAATAATTGGTTGATGCTGGTTGCAGAGTTGCAATCAAAATTAACACATAGGCATAGCAATCAGGCTATCCTTATCCGGGTCCCTCCATTAACTGAAGGAAAGATATGCGTGATCAAATTGTACGCTAGGAAACAAAATACAACTATTCTTACTAAAAGTCACAATGAAAGATATTTGTCATCAATTTGTGTGGAAGAAAATAAAATACAATTAGTCTTACTAGAAGACATTGAAAACATGTGGTATAGGCTAGATTTCCAATTAATGCTTCACAAGTTTTTGGTCATTGTTTGCAACTCACAAAGACTTTGAAAAGTTGAAGTCTTTGAATTTTGGACTATATAAGAATTGTTTGATACTTGTTGCAGAGTTGCAGATATAATGTGTAGATAGTAAAAATCCTCTATTATTCATGCTAGATTGAATGTGTAGCAATCAAGTTTTTGGGTTTGATTTATAAAATCTCTATATAAACAACTATGATAATTGTGAAAGTTGTTGTGTGATTGTGTGTGATGATTGAATGATGATCGGAAGCATGAAAGAGAGAGCATACACAAAAGTACTGTTTGAAGAAGAGAAATGCAGTGAAATGATAATGTATAAACACACAAAAAAATGTTAAAATTAAAAGATTGCATGTGCGAAAATTTATATATTGAAAATTAAGAAAAAAAATTAATATAAAATTATTAATCAAGATGGCAGACTTTGGCATTTGATGTTGGCCTCGGCAAAGAGGCATGATGTTGGACAACTCATCCAAAATTTAAAGCCATTAAAGAAAAGAAAACTTTTTTCTAAGATATATATATATATATATATATATATATTTTAAGACGAAAATTGGTTAGCTAAAATTGATGTACCATAGTGCAGTTCTAGAGAAGGGGGGGGGGGGGGGGGGGGGGGGGGTGTGTGAAGTCTTGATGATATGACTGGCATAAAAAATTTTCCAACTAGGCCTCTGTCTCATTCACTTTATTTCCTCATTTTATTTGGTGCAGAAGGGGGCCAAGGCTCAACACTCCCATTATGCCTGCGTGTGCTCCTGGTACTTAAAGATTTAAAGTTATTATTCATTATCATGTGATTATTTAATATACAGATTTTTCTTTTTACTATTTTTTTCAAACTTGCAAATTTTTAGGGGAAAAAATCTCAACCTTACCAAAATGCCAATAATTGTCTCACCCCTTTTTTTTGCTGAATATTAAATGCATGATATTTATTAACCATTATTTTAGCTGTTTTTTAATATAATGCTTGACATAGATTTTTTTTTTTGGAGAGAAATGCTTGACATGGATTTAAACTTTTAACCATAGTTTTTTTTGTGTGAAATTATTAGTTATATATATATATATATATATATATATATCATTATGAAGTTATTAGTTATAGAATTATGTGAAAAGAATAAATTTTTGAACAAAAAACTTCGGCCCCCTAAGTTTGAATCTTGGGTCCATTCATGTGTACTATTCAATGAAATAGATAAACTTTCTCTTTCGAGTTAGGTAAAACGATAAATCAACAAGCCACACATATGGGTTGGAAAATAATGTGAGGGCAAGCTGCTTAGAAATTGGTAATTGGTTACAGTTTCTTAAAGGGGCTCCGGTTGGGTTCACACAAGATTTTTCAACAAATCATGTCTTTTCAATTTCAGCTGAGTAAACTAGTATAAAATGTGGAAAAATTATTGTGTACTTTCGAAGTACCATAAATGCATACTCCCCCCTCTCACATGAATGGTGGGTCCCACTAATTAAATTCATGGTGGGACCCACCATTCATATGAGAGGGAGGACTATGCATTTATGGTATTCCGGGAGTACCTAATAATTTTCCTAAAATGTGGGACACCAAAGAATAGACGTAATTAGAGTCCCCTTTAATAGATCCAAGTCTTCCAAGAGGAAAATATTAATTATGGGTTCATTTCAATGTTTTGGATATATGGTCTTCGACAAAATACATATTTTTAAATACAAAAAAAAAAATTATTAAAATGTTTGACATGTATGTGATAGTAATGGTGACGGGGCGGGGCCGGGGCTGGGTCAGGGTCATCAAGCAATTTCTATAAATATGATCTCAAGGTCTAAAAAGAAGCACTGAACTATAATAAAAGAAAAGATGATGATGGAAAAGAAAACCAGAACAATTCAGCACATAACTTGGTTTCTATGGTTCGTGGTGGTGCTGTTTGTATGGGCGTGCATAGCCACTGCATCATTAGCAGCAAGTTCTATTGCAAATCCTGGTTGCCTTGAAACATGTGGAGATGTAATTGTTCCGTACCCGTTTGGGATTGAAGACCCCAAGTGTGCAAAGAACGAGTCCTTCCTACTCGTTTGCAACCGTAGCACCAATCCTCCTAAACTGTACATAGGTGAAAACATGTTTTTGTACAACATATCGGTGGAGAACAGCACAGCAACCACCGGCATAGATGCAGCATTTCGTTGCTACAATGAAACAGGGCTCAAGTGGCAATTTGATCAGCAAATTACACTGTCAAAAGGGCCACTGACCTTCTCCGACTCCCGAAACAAGTTTACATCTCTCGGTTGCGATAACTTGGCCCTCATGAATGATGCTGACGGTGGTTTTGGGGGTGGATGTTTCTCCTTGTGCGGCTACAATGAAAACGGTCCTCCTGATGATGGCTCTTGCTCAGGTGTTGGATGCTGCCAGACACCAATTCCTAAGCACCTCAAGACATTAAATATTACTCTTGAAAAAGTAGGCTCAAACAATATAAGCGATAATTCGATGAGTAATATTTCGTGCATCTATGCCTTCTTAACGGATCCAACCTTGTTCGATATGTCCACTGTAGACCTCTACATTGACCCATTAATTGATAATCGGTATCCTAGTCCACCAGTGGTGCTTGATTGGGTGGTGGGAAAGGAAAAGTGCGAAGCAAGTGAAGGACCCTCAGGATACGCCTGCGGCGACACTGGAACTTCGTGCAACTACTCTGACAATGGCCGCGGATATCGTTGCTTTTGTAAAGAAGGATACATGGGAAACCCCTACCTCCGCCAAGGCTGCCAAGGTGAATTAATCAATTGCTTTCATTTATTGTTAAACTTAATGAATCCTTAATTTTTATCATTCTTTTATATATATATATATATATATATATATATATATTGGGATGAATATTTTTACTATTATTTTTCTTCCTGTGAAGAGGAAACTTAAATTATGGAAGAATTAAGTAGTTACTAGTATGGTATAACGAACTCCTAAGAATCTGGAGAAAATACACCCTATTTTGGTGTATGTTTCTCCCCTTTCACAGTTGGTGAGACTCACAACTAATGGATCTCACCAACTGTGAGGAAAAAAAAGCATACACCCAAAACAAGGTATACTTTCTCAAGAATTTGTTAATAATTAGCTTACAATCCTATTAGAACTCAGGAAGATCAAAATATATCACAAAAGATTCACTATAGTTAATTATACTATAGGCACATACTTATGACAATCATTTTAATTTTTTATTTCTCTTTTTCCTAAAGATTAGTTTGTAAATTTAGTCCTTATTATTTCATAGATATAAATGAGTGCGAAGATCCAAGCACCTACCCATGTGAAGGTACTTGCAAAAATACACCAGGAAATTACACATGCATCTGCCCACTTGTTATGCGAGGTGACGGTAAAGTTGCTTGTCATGGAGTTCGTCTTATCGTAATTGTCACAGGTATTATTTACTTTTCCATGATTAAAAAAATTCCATGCATCTTGAGTAAGTGGCTTAGCTAGAAATTAAAAGAAGAGAAAGAAAAACATAAAGGAAAAGGAAAAAAAAAAAAAAAAATAGGAAGAAGAGTAAAAAGGCGTTGACCAAATTTCTTTCTACCCAAATATGACATTCTGGGTCTGTTTGGATAGAACTTATTTTGCTGAAACTGAAAACACTGTAGCAAAATAATTTTTAAATGTATGAATAGTACCATGGGACCCATTTTTAATGAAAAAGTTGCTGAAAAGTGTAATTTGTGGGTCCGTGAACAGTGCACATATACACTGTTTACTGTGGAAAGTCAACATTTGCGGTTACTGTTCAATGAACAGTAACCGCATTACTCCAAAACGCGTGAAAAAAAAAAAAAAAAAAACAACAACAACAACAACAACAAAAACGCAACGCAGCTCAAGTGAACCCAAACACACACTCTAAATGTTTTCTTTTCAATTGATTGCGTGGATTCTTACAAAGTTATCTTAACATATTTTACAATCAACTAGCATCATCCACGTGCTTCAGCCTCATCCCATGCGCGAAGCACGTGTGATGAGGCTTTTTTTTTTTTAGTGGTCCTATTTTGTAGAAAAAAAAAAAACTGTATTTTTTTATTTTATATATATATATAATTTTTATTTTGAAAATCTAATTTATAAGTGGATAAAACAATTTGAAAATTAACAGGAGAGTGATCCTATTTTTTAGGCAATATTTTAATGGGAGTTAGAGATGCATTTTTTACTGGATCATCCTTTAGTTTTGTCTCTACTTAAATATAGGGATGTAGAGGCATTTTTGAACTAAAAAAATGAGGAATCCAAATAGGAGAAGTCTCTTAAATAATAGTATAGATAATAGCGGTATCACCGGGAGGCCAAGGGGGCCCGGGCCCCCTAGCCCAAAGAAAAAAAAAATTGGGCCTCTACCCAAATAAAAAAAAAATTATTAGTTTTATATATATATATATATATATATATATTTTAGAGCTGTGCTTCCCTCTTTCAAAAATTTAGACCCCTTCCCTTTGAATTAGCTTAGCCCAACTAACAACTATTCAAATTAAAATTTTAAAAATAAAAAATCCTAGTCAGCCCAGTATTAGCGTATTAGCATCAATGTCCAAAATGCTAAATATTTAGTATTTAGAACACCAAATACCAAAAACACTACTATACAGACATATCAAATGCTATATTAAAGTAGAAAAAGTAATTTTTGGTTTGTGAATTTTTTTTTTTTTTTTTGCAATAGCTGATGCTCTTAAGAAACAATATTATTTTGTGTTATTTTGTTGCTGTTGGTAGATTATTGCATCTTAATGTATTAAGAAACAATGATTTTATGTATTTATCTTGGTTGATAGTTTGTTCATACTATATAGATACCTATTTTTTTCTGTATACTTCGGCCCCCCTAGTTTGAAATCCTAAGTCCGCCCTTAGCCACAAAACTACTACAACAATTTATTTATTTATTTTTGCAACAGCTGATGCTCTTAAGAAATAATATTATTTTGTGTTTTTTTTGTTGCTGTTAGTAGATGATTGCATTTTAATATATTAAGAAACAATGATTTTATGTATTTATCTTAGTTGATAGTTTGTTCATACTATATAGATACCTTTTTTTTTTTCTTTTTCTGTATACTTCGGCCCCCCTAGCTTGAAATCTTAAGTCCACCCCTAGCCACAAAACTACTACAACAATTTATTTCATCTGTGTAATATCGTTATAATAATTTATGACAACAAAAAAAAATCATTGCGATAAATTATAGCAACACAAAATTTTGTTTTAATAAATAATTTCTAATAATAACAAAATAAATTTGCAACAAAGCGTTATTGCACATAAATTTTTCATCGCAATAACCTATTTTCTCAATCTTTATTGCAATAGTGTGCAATGAAATGTTTTTGTTGCAATAAGATTTTATTGCAACAAAACGTTATCACAACGAAAAATAACCTATTGCCTAAGATTTTATTGCAACATTGTTTTTTGTTACACTAAGAGTTTATTGCAAAAATTTTGAGTTTATTGCAACAAAAAGTTTCGTTGCAATATACTTTTTTTTCTTGCATAGCAGCCAAAATATTACATACCGTGCAATCAATTATTAAAAAATATTGTGCTCATATAACAAACTCAAATATTTGGCAATTTAATTACTAAGAAAGCATGAGTTGTACCCCATGCTTTTCAGACCTAGACTGTTCAAAGAATCGGTAAAAGGAAGAGGTTCAAGGTTTTAAAGTTGGACCAAGGTCCAATCAAGATCGAACCATGATGATCTCATAATTAATTTAGTAATTAATTAAAATAATATAATTATATTAAATTTGTAAATATTAGCAAGATTGACTAAAAATATCTATAAAAAATTGAAAAAAAAAAAATTTCAAATAAATTTCCATGATATTATAAGGTTAATAGAAAATAATACAACATAAATAAGCATGAAAATAAACTTGTATAATTATCCTTCAAGAATAAATCATTTTGATTAAATTAAAAAAATCACTTTTAATTTATTTAGTAAACTCCCATTCCAATGAGAATTATTATTAAATCACAAGTAAATTTATCAAAGAAAATAAATTTAGTAATATTTAATAAATTGAGAGAGAGGTAATATAATATGTTGAGAAATTATAAATCATGTAAGTATGCAGTAAATATAATAATAGATTATAGTTGAACACAAGGGGAGCAAGTGGTCTAATGGTTACAATGTTGGTCTTTGTTCTTAATTGAGTGTCAAATCTCAGGTCTTCTCTATTTTTTAAAATAAAGTCAGCTTTTTGACCCAATTGAACCAACTCACAGTTCAAACGGTTATTCGGGTCGAACTACGGTTTAAGGGGTTCTCTCAGATTGTTCCAATAGCCGGTTCGCACACATTAAAAATCGATTTCATGATTGGTTCACAATTAACATGGTTGGACAGGCCGGTCCGGTCCGGGTTTGAAAACCATGTTGTACCAAAAAAGATGGAACAATAATGTTGTTACCAATTTCCTCATCATTATTGTTGGTCATTAAACTATTCTCATTTCTTTTTGCCATTTTTTATTTGCATACAGTTCTAGGAGCAATCATTTCGTTTGTGATCAGCATTCTCCTAATCTTCATTCTCTATAAAAGGAGGAGACAAGAAAAAAACTTCATAAAACATGGTGGTTTAGTGCTGCAGAACCAAAGGGTAAGGATATTTAAAGAGGAAGAGCTAATAAAAGCCACCAATAACTATGGCCATCTTCTCGGTCAAGGCGGTTTTGGATCAGTTTACAAAGGGGTATTAGCTGATGATACCCACATTGCCGTCAAGAAGCCTAGGGGCTTGGACAAGACAGATCTTAACCAACAATTTCAACATGAAATTTGTATTATTTCCCAGGTCAATCACAAGAATGTCGTCAAGCTTTTAGGTTTATGCCTACACACTGACATTCCATTGCTTGTTTATGAATTCATATCAAATGGAACCCTCTCTGAACATATCCATAAGACTAAGTCAAGTTTCTTAATGTCATGGAAGAATTGTCTAAGAATAGCTGAAGAGACAGCATCCGCCCTAAGTTACTTGCATTCTTCAGCAGACCCACCAATCATTCATAGAGATGTAAAGTCCAGTAACATACTCTTAGATGATCACCATACAGCAAAAGTATCTGATTTTGGAGCTTCAGTTCTCATTCCAATAGGTCAAAATGGACTAAGTATAGCCGTGCAAGGAACTCTCGGTTACCTGGACCCTGAATATCTAACAACAGGTAATTTAACCGCAAAAAGTGATGTATATAGTTTTGGAGTTCTCCTCGTAGAGCTCTTAACAGGACAGAACCCGTGCACTTTTACTAGGTTTGGAAAAAGGAGTAACCTCATTCAATATTTCATCTCTTCATTACAAGACAAAAAGCTATTACAAATTTTGAATTTTGAGGCCATTGATAGAATTGAAAGGGAGCAAATATTGGAAGTTGCTAAACTGGCAATGAATTGTCTTAATAGTTGTGGGGAAAAAAGGCCACCAATGATGGAAGTGGCAGAGGTTCTTGCTAAGCTAATGAGAGTATCCCGTGAAAGCTTGTTGGTTCAGCATAACAGTGAAGATACAAAGAGCTTAACTAGTGACTTATCATTCCATGGTTTTGAGTATGAGAATGCAACTTCTCACATTGGCTGCCAATTATCTGAGTTCCATCTCAGTGAAACCCCCATTGATATTGAACCAAGTTGACTCATCCATATATTTATGAAACAGTCTCAAGTACCCTATATGGTGTTGATATTTAAGTAATATTGTTGTATGTAGCATAACCTTGTTTGGTGTTCTCTGTTTACTTAGCTTTTTTTGGATAACAACATAAGTTTAGATGATAGCCAAATTTGAGATATAAAAATTTACTGGGATGAATGATTTTGTTGTAAAATGAATGGTTTGGGCTGTGTGCTAATTTCGCAATTTCGGCCTTTAATTATGCAGCCTTCAAAAGAAAATTGTGCAGCCCGTATATATTGGGTCCAAATCTTCTGTCTCACTCTCTTTATCTCATTCTATACTCCACAAACAAAAACTTGACACATGTACATCTATTTTATTAATTGCTAATTTTCAGCCTTTGTTATTTCAGTTACCTTAATTAATTGAAAATGAAAAAAGACACAACAGCCAACACATCCCCACCATCGGCACCACCACCACCATCTTTCTCCGAGCCACATGCCCCACAACCACCAACAACAACCATCGCCAGCCCCATTAGCAATTGCAGATGCGGTCAATGCCACCAGACACAACCATCCATTGTTGCCATTACTGGGTATTGGTACTTGTTATCATTGGCGGATGCCATCATCTGAGCTATTAAAACTTTTTTTTACAAATCTGAAGAAGATAAGGTAGCAGTAGGTTCCCATCATAGATTTGAAGAAAAAATTTATTTCTTAGAATATGATGTCAATATTTTCTGCTCCAATGTTTTTTCCGTTGGTAGTGGATGGTATACAAACTATTGGTTAAGAACGGCAAAAGACTTAGGAAAGAAAGAATAAAGAAGAAACAAGAGAACAAAGGAAGAAAAATGTTGCTGGTGACCTGTTGCTGGTGACCTGTTGTTGGTGATAAGTGGCATCAAAGAAAGATGGTAGTGGTGCTGGTGGTGGGGATGTGTTGGTTGTTGTGTCTTTTTTAATTTTCAATTAATTAAGGTAAACTGAAATAACAAAAGGCTGAAAATTAGCAATTAGTAAAATAGATGTACATGTGTCAAGTTCTTATTTGTGGAGTATAGAGTGAGATAGAGAGAGTGAGACAGAAGATTTGGACTCGTATATATTTCCTATGAAATTCAATTACTTCACCTTTTTTAGAATTAATGTGTAATATTTATCAAACAAATAATATTACAATTAATTCGTTGGCGTGTGGTTGATTACTTGACAAATTATTGCTATATATTATCTCCTTTCCTCCATATATTTTCTTGGTCGGACAAAACTTAGGTACAATACCTTAAATGCTGTTCCTTAGGTTTCCCTCTTAAGATTTAGCCATGTGGCTACTTAACTAAAAAATACACTTCCATCCCATGAGAAAAAATCTACATGACAAAATCTTAAAAGTCTACAGTACCTTAAATGCTGTTCCTTAGATTTCCCTCTTAAGATTTAGTCATATGGCTACTTAACTAAAAAATTTCCCTCTTAAGATTTAGTCATATGGCTACTTAACTAAAAAATACACTTCCATCCCATGAGAAAAAATCTACATAATAGAATCTTAAAAGGAGAACCTAAGAAACAGCACCTAAGTACTGTACCAAAGTCTTGCTTTTCTTGGTTATATTTTTTTCAATACATTTTCACCACAACATTCTACTCAAATTCAGAAAAAGAGATGTCTCTTGAAGTAAAAGGTTACTGTAGACACCCTATTTAGCATCCATAATTTATTATTGAAAGATGGAAAAATGATCATTTCACATATCCAAAAATATAATTGTATACATAAATAGATTGGATTTAATTATCTATTTAGATTTTTACTTGATTATTGATAAATAAGCACTATCCATTTAAATCTAAGATTTAGTAGAATCATCCTACACCACCATTATTAATTTTTATTTCCTATTCGAATCATTATTTACTCACCTATCTAGTTTCTTATATTCTAGTCTAATTCTTGATTAGTTACGGAAGTCAAAAACAAATTAGGCCAAAATGCTATCGCTATCTCTAATAAAAAGGATTATTCAGAAAAATTAAATATTTTTATTTTTGTTAATTATTCAAGCGGATAGCTTTTTAATTTCCTCCAATATTCACATGAAAAATTATATACATAATTTATTAATATTTTTTTTTTTATAATTCAATATTTGAGTTGGAACGACTTAAAAGCAGTATGGTGTCAATTGAACTAAGGGATATTTTATATGCTTTAATAACATGAAAGGAGTATTCAAAGTATTTTTTTTAATTTTTTTTATGAGCGACGAACTTCACAATAAATGTATGCATGCATGCAACAAGCAACAATATTTTTATGTGTGAGTTATTAACAAAAAAAAAAAAAAAAAAACTTATAACACTGGCCCCAAAAAAAAAAGCGTTGATATGAATTATCAATTTTTGTATGAACTTTGAATTGGCTCAATTGAGTGATTGTATATTTGTCTTTGGTGGTGGGGTCTGAATTTTTCAAACCGGATGTGACCCAGTAATTTCCTAGTTTGTCCTCCTTAAGTTATGTTTTTAATACTTGCGTAACTATTTGGCAACAGATTAATTGGACAGAAAATTCTTCACTCTCCTTTTTTTTTTTTTTTTTTTTTTTTTTTTTTTTTTTTATCATGTATAGCTAAATGATAAGTTTGCATCATTTAAATTATTTCAGTTAGAACATCAAACAAAAATTTTTGTAGTTAGTCTAAAACTTTGGAAGCGATGTGTGCTAAGAACTTGGACTTTTTTTTATTTTATTTTTTAATAATTGGACATAGTTCTTAAAGGTTGAGAGATTGTGAAAGAGGAAGATAGTAGATAATTTTGACTAAACTTTCGTTTAGTTTTTCTAATTCTCTATTTGTCTTTTTTCAGAAAAAGCCGATTTAAGTAAAAGATAAGGTTGTTTTAAAAACTTCTTAATTCAGTGACTTTTTACTAACTTTTTTACATTTATGCTCTGTTTCGAAGTAGAATATTTTCAAACATAAAATATTTTACATGTAAAATATTTTACTGAAAACATTTTCATTTTACAGTGTTTGATTGTCTACATGAAAATGACAAGATATGTAAAATGAAAAAAGTTTCCTAATCTCACAACCCATCAAATCCAAGCAACCACCATCAAATCAGTAAAAAGTAAAAACCAACCCACCACCAATACACCGACCATCCAAACAACCACCATAGTGGCTTAAACCCAACACACTAACCACTTAAATCCACCTATAGGAAAGGGGGAAAAAAAAGAAAAAAAAAAAGATGGCCAACCACCAACTGCAACCCACAATAGTCACCACCACAAACCATTTCAGCTACCCACCAAAACCCACAACCCAGCCACCACCAAGACCCACAAAACATCCTAGTCATCCACCACAAACCTAGCCACCCATGACCCATAAACCATCCAAAAACCCAAATCGATAAAGCCATATGGTAGTAAAGGAAAAGAAAAACCAGAATTGAGATTAAAAGCATGAACCATCGACAGTGGAGGTGGCCAAGAAACAATGAGGATGATGACGACAATGGAGGATAACAAAAAAAAAACTCAGGGAGGTGAATTGATGGGTGGTGTTGACGGTGGTGGAGATGCAGTCGGTGATGAGTGGCGCCAACAAGTGGATTGATGGCCAGTGATGAGTGGCATCTGGAAGTGGATTGATGGCTGGTGGTCTAGTTTGTGGAAGATAAACTCTACTCTAATATTGAGAAAGGACACTGTATTAAGACAGTAGGAAGAGACAAGTGAGTGACTTTTGTAAAATATTTTACACTTGTTTTAAGCATAAAATATTTTACAATTGGTTGGCCTGATTTTACACTTTGACTAGAAAATATTTTACATCAAAACAAATGTAGTAAAATGTGTAAAATATTTTCTTGAATATATTTTACTTCAAAACAAACGAAGCATTATTGTCAAATAAAAATAGTCCAATTATGCAAATCTAATACTATAAAGTATAATATACATTTTTTTTATAGGAACATAATATACATTTTGAAACATTTTAAGGACAGAAACTCTAACACACACAATCAATGGGGGATAAACATCCCTATATTATTTTTTTAGGAAACTGGTGTGCTGTTGCAGGCAACCAAAAATAAAACCTATACTCCTAAAAATATATGTAGCGGTGTGAGTAAGGATCGTTCCCATGGAGAGTATCTAGCCTAGTTTTATGCTACGTGAACAAGGATGGGGGGGAGGGTTTGAGTATAACAAAAACAATTCAAGAAAAACAACTAAGGAACAATTCAAATTAAAATATCGAAATCAATCAAAAGAACAAACCTTGGTCTAAGTCAACATCCACCATTGAAATTTTACAATTGATCATCGATGCAAGTATATATCAATTCACATTTTGAATATTCACTGTTGGAACTATTTTCCTATCTCTCCTTAGTCACAGTTAATTAGAAAACAAGTGATCTAATTAATCGTAACTACTAAACAACCCAAGACAAGCACTAAAGGTTTAATCTAGTAGCAGCCTTAAGAATTAGAGAGATCGACGAAACTAAACAACACAAGCACAAGCGGTTGCATTTAATTTAGTCGAGTGTCTTTCTAAGATCTAATAATTTCTGACGCAGCAAATCATTAAATCTTGGTTGCTTCACAAATTAGAGGGATCAAGCAATTACTGATTTGATATCTAACCTAAAAGTAGATTGCAACAGATAATAAACTAGTAGGCCTCCTAGTAATTAAACGAGACAATCATGAAAATAGGCACAGAAGAACATCTGATACTCAAAGCATAAATTGAACAATAAAAAAAAATTAGATCTCACAGTTTTATTGATTCTGAGGCTTCTGTTTCCTTCAACCAAGTATAAAAGTTTAGCCCAGTAGGGCCATGATGAACACTCAAAGGAGAAGTTAGAGAAGAGGGGAGAGAGAGGCGTGTGTCAAGTCTGATTTTTCCTCCCCCTTTTACACTTTAATTCCCCCTTTCAAAAGCCTACAAAATATCCTAAAAATATTCTAAATAACAATATCCAAATCTGACTAATTAAGGAAAACATTAAAAATAAAATAAAGTCCTAATATAACTAGGAAAGTGGTGTTTTCAGCTGGAATTTTCGTGCACCAGATCTGAAAACTTCCGAAAATAAACTGCATCAGATCTGCATATTAGAATTGCAAGCTACGAAATGTTCCAAAACGTCAACAATGCAGGTGCAGCAACTTCAAGCCCGATTTTGACCTTGATGCAGCTAGTATCTCTCAAAACTCAAAACATGAAAGTTGTAGAGATTTTTCTTGGCGTTCCATAGCATCTTGAATCTACTCAATCGGACTCGGATGAGAGATTTATGCCCAAATTATAAAGCGATGTTGAAATTGTCCAGAATCGCCCAATTAGCTTCGTTTTGCACTTAACACCTCCATTTGCATCCTAAATCAAAATATGAATAATGAGTACATTTAGGCACCAAATGAGTGTAGAAGACTAAACATTAAGAGAGAAAAATATGACATTTTACATTCTCATCAGAAACAGTAATACTTATTAGAACACACAAACACGAAAGTAATATATAGAGTTTTTTAAATAGGCTTATAATACATTATATAACCAGAGTATCACTACAAAAGGGTCTAACCTTTGTAGTGGTACCCCAGGCTACTACTACAATGGTTGAACCTAGAAAATTCAAAGCAAAATCAATTCCTCCGAATTAAACTCAACAAACCCCATTTTTTTTTTTTTGGTCCCTGGCGCCATGTGAATCGGCTCCCACTGTTCTCTTATGTAGCTCAAATAGTTACCTTGGATTTTTTTTTTTTTTTTTTTTTTTGGAACTTTTGTAATTTTAGGGATTTGCAAATTGCTTTGAGTCATCCTTGGAATTTTCAGAAATGTGGAATGTAGCAATGTGATTTTGGTGTATTTTGATTTGGTGAATGGATGGATGTTGGGTTGATTTGTGATTCACGATGTGGCTTTTTGTTGAATAGAAAACGAAGTTTTTTTTTTTTTTTTTTTTTCATCTTTGGCGGTGTGAAAGATTAAGGATGATTGGTGTGTTGTGGAGGTTGATTTAGGTTTTGATTTGTGGAGATTAATTTAGGATTTATATTTCTAGGTTCATTTTCTTGTTCGTGTTGAAGATTGTTATGGATCTGAATTAATGTCTTTTTTTGTTTTTTTATTTATTTAAAATTGAAAATTAATTTTTTTTAATTCAAAAGTTGATGTGGCATTTTTTAATGTCAATAAAAAAATATTTTGTTATTATTTTAGTTGCCACATAAGCTTCAATAGTGCCAACAATACACACCGTTTGCCACGTAAGCATTTTTCGTTAGTGATTTAACGTTAGGAACCAAATTGACTGCAAGTTGAAAATAACATGGACCAAATTGACTGTTACAAAAATGTAAGGACCAAATTGACTGTTACCCTAAAATGTAGGGACCAAAATGATGTTTTCGCCTAATAAGTTTACATTTGAATAAGGGGAAATTGCATTTTACCCACCTGTGGTTTGGCTCGTTTTAATAGTGCCCACCTGTGGTTCAAAAGTTATCACTTAACCCACCTGGGGTGGTCTCCGTTAGACCCCCGTTACCCACCTCCGCCCTTTCCGTTAGAAAATCCCCTTTACTATATAAGCCAAAATTAGAACCCTAAAAAGAAGAACGAGCTCTCTCCCTCTTTCTACCTTAGAATCCCTAAAAATCCCCAAACCCATAATCCCTTTATCTCTTTACTTAGATTGCCAAAGTGAAATCTGAACATTTACAAGCAAGGAGGAGGTGTACTGAAGCTTGGGTTTTCCTCTATATCAGGATCCCTAAAAATCCCCAAACCCATTTCTCTCTGTACTCTGATTGCCAAAGTGAAATCTGAACATGTCTTCTTCAAGTTATTACTTCGGTTCCAGTCATCATTCATGTTCTGCTAACCGTTGTTAGCTATGGACTGCTTTGACCTTGAACAATTTTAGGAGAAGGTTTAATGGGTGCTGCTACTATGATGTGGTGAGTAACAGTTAGTTTTCAAATTTTTTTTATTTTCTAGTTTTGTTGGTTTTCTAGTTCTGTTGGCTTTATGAATAACCCTAATTTGATTTTGTTTGTAAGATGATGAACCTACTTGTAAATAATTTAGGTGGTTGGATGGCAAAATATGTATGCATGGGTCTGAAGTTGCAAGATTCAGTATGTACAAGAATCAATCAAGAGTTGCACAGGAAAAGGAAAAGGAGGCTAGTGATAGGGAAAAAGCAACTATTGAAAGGGAAAAAGTAGCCAAGCGAAGGGAAGAAAAAGCTAGGGTGAGAAAGAGGATAGCTAAAGAGAAGTTACAGAACTACAAATTTGCACTTGTTGTGTCATGGGGGTTTTTTGCTTCTTCTTCTTTTTTTTTATGTTTTCTGGTAGGATGAGAGAATTTGGAACAAAGCCATTGAGTCTGCCTTGAAGGCAAGTTGTTGTAGTTATTGTATAATTTTGGGTACTACCACTTTTGACAAGTGTATTCCATGTATTTGGCACTATGTAATATTGTTTTTTATTTGAATAGAGTATGCAATACATTCTTTATGTAATGTATTCTTCTTTATGTAATTTGTTCTTGTTTATGTAATGCTGCCATGTTTATGTAATGTGTAATACTGCCTTGTAATGTGTTCTTGTAATTTGAATAGAGTATGCAATTTGCTCTTCTTTATATAAGGGGAAACTGCACATGCACCCCACAAGATTCTGTTTACATCAAATGAAGAAGCATAAAAAAGAATGTTTTAATAAAGAAGCATAAAGAGGTATCATTCCATACATCAAATGAAGAAGCATAAAGAAGTACCATTCCATACATATATAATAACATATACAAAACATTGTTCAAAACAAGTGAACTCCACCTAATATTAATGGCTAAACAATGCCAAAGTACTTCAATAATAAGTGTTTCTGTCCCCACTAAGACAATCACAGAATAACTTTACAGTAGAAAGTTATGCACAATAACAAAAAAGTGGTGACATGCCACTATCAGACATGCACAATAACAAAAAAGTAAAAGTAAAGTAAAGTTTCTGCAAACACATTCTCCAATTTTCATTTTCCAAATACCTTGCCCTTGCCCTTGCCCTTGCCCCTGCCATTGCCCTTGTCCTTATCCTTGCCTTGCATACTATCCCTTGTTGAGAACATTGCACCAGATGTCTCAACTCTTAATCCACATCTTCCATACGAGAACAGATGACTTCTCCCAAGTATCCTTGGTGGTACCAACCCCCTTGGAGGCTGCAAAATATATAGCAACTCCATATTAAGATCTAATCCAGTGTTTTAAGTAAGTATAAATGGTGGTGTTTGTGTATATACCTGAGATAGAGGTTTTCTTGTGTCTCATGTTTCCTTAGGAGTATGAGAGATGGGCTGGCTGCATGAGAAACATTGAGTTGTGGGTGCTTTACTTGGTGGTGGTCTACTTGAATCTACTGCAGATGGTGGTGGTCTGCTTGAAGCTGAAGCAGATGTTTCAGTTGGCTGTGTGTAGGGTTTACCTGTTGGCTGCCTCAGTGGCTACTTTTGTGGCTGGTTGACTAGTTGACTTGCTTGATGGGTGGTTGGCTTTCTTGTTAGATGGCTAGCTACCCCACTTATTGCTTGACTGGTTGTCTGCTTGGCTACATTGTTTACTGGTCCAGGTGGGTGCCTTGCTTGCTGGTTGGCTGCCTTGTTTACTCGTCTAAGTGGGTGCTTTGCTTGTTGGTTGGCTATCTTGTTTGCAGATCTAGGTGGCTGCCTTGCTTGCTGGTTAGTTAGCTGTCTTGTTTGCAAATCTAGGTGACTGCCTTGTTTGCTGATTGGTTGCCTAGTTGGTTGCCTGGTTGGCTACCTTATTTGCAAATCTAAGTGGCTGCCTTGCAAACTTCCTTGGTGGTTGCCTAGGTGGCTGACATGCTGGTTGACTGGCTGGCTAGCTGGTTGAGGTACTGAAGTTGCACCCTGACTTGGTTGGTCAGTGCTTATTCCTTCTCCCTCTTGTCTCTATAAAAAGAATTGTCTTGCATCAGAAATAGATTTGTAATATAATTGTCATAGTGAACACCTTCTTGCTTTACTTACAATTTTTTTTTCCTCTTAAGTCTATATCTCCTTTGCCATGGTGTCTTACTAGTTATTTCAGCCTTACACCTCCTTGAATCATGCCCCTCCTTACAGCAAAACCCACATTTTATAGGTCTATTTGACCTAGAAACTTTGTATGGGTTGTTTGGTTCATCTGCATCTTTCTTCCTTTTCATTAGTGGCATGCCTAGAGGCTTGTACACAATTGGAGCAACAGGGGCAGGTTGATTGGTTTCAATCCATTCATCTTGGCTAGGCAGTGGGGTAATCATCTCCTTATATGCAGCCACATAGGCATCCTTTCTATAGCATGCATACATATAATCCTCAAGCCTCTCCAGATTCTTATAGATTGCTGCAACCCCATGTTTACATGGGATTCCTGTCAAATCCCAAACTCTACAACTACAACACTTTCTTGTAAGGTTAACCACATGCCTCTCATACTCATTATCAACCTCATATATAAAGCAACCTGATGGAATAGCAGAAAATGACTTAAAATCAACTTCTCATTGCTCAAGCTTTTGCACTATGTTTGGACATATGTCACTAGTGAACTTTTCAATCACAGTCTTCTTACTGTACATTCTAGTCATCAACCTAACCCTAATCCATTCTAGCATAGCAATGATAGGCTTATCCCTAGTGTCTAGTATCATAGAATTAAATGAATTACTAAGATTGTTCACATAACAATTAGAGATGGCCCTTGGAGTGAAATGTGACTTGGTCTATTGGATTGGTTGGATGTTTGCTAGATACTCCCATGCTTCTTTGTCCAAATCCTTCATATCTTACATCCTCTTCTCAAACTCCCTAACTGTTGTTGCTACAGCATACCTTCATAATGCAGCCTTCAATTCTAAACCCTTAAAAGTTTAACTTAAAGTTGTTGTAAATATGCTTCACACATAATTTATGTTCAACTGTTGGGAACAACATCTCCATGGCAGGTATCAATCCCTGGTTATCATAAATAAAATCAAAAAACATCTAAAAAACAAAAATGAACATCATCTGCCTAAGAACAAAAACAGAACTTTCAAAAAGCAGAAATGTAATGACTAAGAACAAACAGAAATCTCAAAAAGTAAGTGAATTGTATTACCTTCTGCCTATCTAAAATGAACACCAAATTCAGCTCATCTGGCATCCCAATATCATATGTAAATGTTTGTAAAAACCACACCCAAGAATCATTGTTTTCTTGCTCAACTACACTTAATGCAACAGGGAATATATTGTCATTCTCATCCCTTGCAGTTGCTGATAATATATGTCTATCAAACTTGCCCTTCAAATGACAAACATCTAATCCTACAAGTGGCTTGCACCCCCCCAAGAATCCAACTTTCTGTGCATTGTATCTCACATATATCCTCTTGAACTTGGGTTGTGTGTTAGGTTCAGTAATCTTAGTTTGCAAAATCACTTTACTCCCCACATCAGTTACTCTTATCATCTCAGCATAGTCTCTAAGCTTCCCATACTGCAACCTTTCATCACCTAGTATGAACTCTCTAGCTTTCCTCTTAGCTCTGTACACTTGATTTATGCTCAAGTCCACAGACACATCCTGCATAACTCGATGCTTCACACCAAAAATTGTCCAATCAAGGTTCTTGTTGAAATCATCCAAGTACTTCCTAACCACATATGTAGAAGTGACTTGACTATGCTTGAATGTCCTCCCACATGTACAAGTTGGAACCATGGTCTTTATCTAGAAGGTTAACTCCCCTGAAATTTGTGATGCATATACCCTCCAACCATATTCATACTTGTAGTGGACAGAAACCTTGGTCTTGTCATTAAGCTTGAACTTAATGTCCACAGGCTTTTACATTGCTAATTCCTTCAAGGCAGCCCTAAACACCTTCCCATTTAGAAACTTCATACCCTTGCATAACTGAGGGTTACTCATGCCAGTCTTCTCATTGAACTCTGGATATCTCACCATTTTATCCTCATCCTCAAAACTATTAATGCTCCTAGTGTCATTATCATCAAGAGCTTTTTCAGCCCAATCATCATCATCAACAGCTTGATCACTGGCAGCAGCTTCTGGTTTCTTCCCATTATCTGTAACCTACTCCTTCAAATGCTCTCCCTCATTTAGCTTTTCAGTATCTCTTTGATGCTCTCTCATATTGGGCACCTCATTGTTTTAAGCACCAAATATGTCATCAGGATAATCTGGTCCTTCATACCTTTTATCTATCCAATCAAGTTCATCCACATAAACATCTTCACTACCAACAGTTTGTCCATGGGTAGCATTGTCATCCATATGCACTTCTACACAACCAACAGGTTGCCCACCCCTAGCATTGTCATCCACAGCTCCACCAACACTACCATCCTTTAAACCCTCAACAAGTTCTTCACTAACATCATTTTGGTCAACCACAGATGATCTAAGAGAGACAATATTATCACTGCCTCTACCGTGTTCACCCATTACTAGAGTCACCTCTTCACAATCAGTATCATCGTCTTCATCATTCATTTCCCATGGCTGGTCTACTGCAATTGGTTGATCTGGTTCAACCATAGGTTCTTCAATAGCAATTGGTTCTACATAAAGTGTGATTTCATTTGTTGGTCATTCAGCATGTAGTTCACATCATCATCTGAAGTAATTAACCTTAACCCTTGCTCTAAGTCACCACCAGGTATTAAATAATAAATCCTACTATTAATGGGTCCCCCAGCATCAGCACAAATATCTTGTATCTCAAAATGACTTAGTAGATCTGGATCAACATTATCCATTACAAATACCTCGCCACCTACATACTCTAAACCAAGGTTCCACTCAAAATTCCCACTATGGTGAATAGTAAAATCAAAACGAATTTCACCAGCCATCTGCAGGAGTTAAAACACATGCACAAACAACAGTAATTAAATACATAACCAACACATGCACAAAGAGCACCAATCATTGACAAAAGCAAAATAATTTCATACAACATAAAATACCATTTAACGTAGGGTCAAGGGAGACAAGAAACACAACCAACTAAACAATTTGTCTCCACGGGACCACAAACAACCTAAAGATGCATCTACCCAAAATATTCCTAGGGACCACAGTCATCAATGTCAACTATAAAAGCAAGAAATTATTTAACAGAAAACCACTAATTTTATGACAGAAAACCTTTAATCCGAATCACCTTCATCAATCGTTACACATTGAAAAAGAACAAACACAACAATGGTAAACCCTACAAAGTAATTTCATACCTGATATAGAGGAAAACCCAAGTAAAGAGAGAAAGGGATTATGGGTTTGGGGATTTTTAGGGATTCTAAGTTAGAGAGAGGGAGAGAGTTCGTTCTTCTTTTTAGGGTTCTATTTGGGTTCCAATTTTGGCTTATATAGTAAAGGGGATTTTCTAACGGAAATGGCAGAAGTGGGTAACGGGGGTCTAATGGAGGCCACCCCACGTGGGTTAAGTGATAACTTTTAAATCACGAGTGGGCACTGTTAAAACAGGTCAAATCATAGATGGGTAAAGTGCAATTTCCCTTTTGAAAAATATAGACTAAATATTGTACTGCTTAATTAAATTTGGCATGTCATAAATGCTTTTTTATTTTAATTATTAATATTGCTACATTTTAGTTATATATATAGATCATGTCAAACCTAACAAAACTTAAGTTCGATGCCCTTGACATATCAAGCAAGAATTATCTATCATGGATCCTAGATGCTAAGATCCACTTGGATGCAATGACCCTCAAAGATACCATTAAAGATGACAACCAAGCATCCCAATAGGATCGGGCAAAGGCAATGTGTGAGAGACCTCGATGAAAAGCGTCCCTCAAAAAAGAGATTCAGGTACCTTTTTAGGGCACCTCTCTTTTAGGGTAAGTGGTATGGAGTCGCCACTTATTTTTCTTTATACCAAAAAAAAAAAAATACTAATTACAAAATACATTACTGAATAGTTCCATTCATTGATTGAATAAAATTACATATCCGAAAGAAAATTAAAAAGTTACATAGCTTCGAGTCCTAGTTACAATCTACCAAATATTTACATGGCTTGTTGTCCTAGTTACATTCTACCCAAAACAAATGAAGACAAGGCTGATCTACTAAACCAAAAACCTAAATCCGGAGGCTAGGTTACGGAATGGGAATGTGTTAGGCACCCATTCCGTCCAAACAAAGTCTGGTCTTCTAAACTCTTGTGACCAATGTACTATGTTATGCATGTCATGAATGATATGTTTGAACATGTGAAATAAAAATTAAATCACACAAATTTATTTATGACTGAAGTCTCTTCTTTTGTTTTAAAAAATTTCAGATCTGTTTTTTATTGTTAAAAAAAATGATTTTGATTTGTCAAAATACCAGATCTGTTTTGTGGGATGTAGAAAAAAGTGGTTTTTTGATGATAAAAATTCAAATATGTTTTTATTACACAAAATAAAGTCTTTTGATTTGAAAAACATCAAATATGTTTTTGAAGAACAAAAAAAATGGTTTTTGATAACAGAAAAATCAGAAAATGGTTTTTGATAACAGAAAAATCAGATCTGTTTTTATGATGACCTAAAAAGGGTTTTTTGACAATAGAAAAACCAGATCTATTTTTTATATGTTTTAAAAGAATGAAAAAAAAAATATATATATGTATATATATTTTTTTTTTTAAAGAAGAGAGTTTCACTCATAATATGAATTTATGCGATCATGAATTAAAACAAATACAAACATAGTAATACATGATCTCTTTCTTTATTTCAACAATTTGCATGTATTAAAAATCAAATTTGTATCTAAAGAAAGATACAAATCATTTTTTATTTGAGAAAAATTTAGATCTGCATCTCATAAAGATGTGGATCTCTTTTTGTTTGAGAAAACTTATATCTACATCTAAGGAAGATGTAGATATGTTTTTATATTGAGAAAAACTCAGATCTACATCTTATAAAGATGCAGATCTATTTTTTTATATTGAGAAAAATTCAGATCTACATCTTATAAAGATGCAGATCTGTTTTGTTTTAAGAAAAATAATTGTTCACATGCAAATTTATTGACATTCAAGAAAAAGATTATAACAATCACATAAAAAAAAAACAATCATACTTTAACAAAACAACAATTAACAATTTATATTATAGATATTTGAAAAAGAAAGAGATATAACATGCATCATCACATCACAAGAAAAAGGGTGAAGGAAACAATCTATTGCATGAGCACACTTTGTTCTTAAGAGGATGTTTTAGGGTTCAAAGAAATTTGTTCAATTCTCTTTGAAACCTAAAAACCCTAATTTAAGCAGCAACACTCAGAAAGGGGATCAGAAAATATGGGTGGTTTGAGAGTCAAAAACGTATGCCTCTCAGAGCATAAAAAAAAAAATGTGCTGAATTATGAGGTTCAGTCTCTATTTATAGAGGCCAAAAAACTCTAAAAAATAGGTACGGACGATTAGGGTTTGAATCCGAACACATCCTTTTACGAAAAAATCGAAAAGGGTATGCATAATTGTCACCTGAAAGCCGTTGGGCCAAAGCCCACATCAGGAAAATTCGGCCATTTTAGAGTGCCGTTTGGCACTCCAAAAGTGCCGAATTGGCCCTATGGCTCCGAATGCACTTTCGTGTTCAAGTGCTATTTGGACTCCTCTTTTAGGGTTTTTTGGCTGGTCTTTATACCTAGACACGTTTTCATCCTCCGTCTATGATTTTTTTTATCTCTTTTCTGGATAATTTAGGCTATTTAAGAATAATTATCTTGAAGATAAATACCTTAAAATAAATCTTGAAAAAGTTTAGATTATCCACAATTTTATTGTTATCCAATCATCCATTTTATTCCCATGCATCCCTATTTTAAATACTAATTATCAACCAATCACAAAATTATTTAATTAATTTTAATTGTTTAACCAATCAGTATTAATTTAAATTGATCATGTGTAGTCGATTCTACCTAGACACAATGCATGTTGACCGTGCAAATTTGATCATGCGATATCTTTCGATCCGATAGTCCGATTTGATAATCGGAAACACCACTGCAACCGTTAGAATCTCAAGATCATTTTTATGATATGCAATGAATGAATTAATGCATGTAATGCAAAGACAAAATGATGTATGAAATGCAAGAGCAAATTAATGCATGTAATGCAATTATGATTTTTGGGGTACATGGATTGGTCATTCAAGTCATTCTCCTTGATTAAATCATAGGTGCAAAATTGAGTGTCTACACAATGATCTTAATTTATTCATCATCATCTCCATGAAGAACTAAAAACTGAGTACCTCACAGTAAAAGATCCCTTAGTTCCGGGGAAAAATATAAAGGGGGAGATACAAGCACCATACAACTGTAATCCTCCCAATAACTCATTATGACTGGCTAAATCTAAGGTTGCAAGATTTCAAAAATGTGAGTGAGTATAACTCAACACTATTTAAAATCAGCTCACAATTGAAATTATGTGGTGAAAAATTACTGACAAAGACATGTTAGAAAAACTTTTATTACATTTCATGCCTCGAATGTGCTCTTGCAATAGCAATAACAAGAGCGTAAGTTCCAAAAGTAGTCTAAACTTATATCATGTCTTTTGGTGGCTGAACAAAATAACAAGCTTTTATTGAGAAATCACCAATCTTGCTTGACTAGCTTCACACCATTCCTTGAAGTGAATGAATATCATTTGAAAGAAATGGAGGAAATAAAGGTCGAGGTTGTAGATGTGGTACAATCAATATAGGAGGAGACATACTCATAATCCTTTAAAGGAGCATAACACACCTCATAACAAAAAAGTAGAGTCAACCCGACCCAATACATGCGGGTCTATTAAGTGAGGCGGGTCGAGTTAGGTGGGTTAGATAGATAATTTAGCATATTGGGTTGAATAGGGGTTGCATAGCATATATATACACATTTTGTTATATTGCAAAACTCCTCTCACATATTCACTTGCTTTATTTTTCTCATCTCTTGCTCTTTCTTTTTATTTTTTCATTTTCACATTTCTCTTTCTTAATAAACTCCAACTGCTCTCTCTAAGTTTTTGTTATTATTCTTACTCCACGTATATGTCTAATTTTAGATTTTGAGGTATTTTTCTTTTTAGTGTGATAAGTTTTTCAATCATTCTAATAAAAAAAAAATGTAGCATTTGTAATTATATTTAATAGAGATTGCAATTTTTCTTTTCTTTTCTTATTTGAGAGAGCAAAAAACTATCTAATTTAATTGAAATAATTTCATTTAGTTAATTGAATTTGTTAACCCACCCAACCCACTCAATCCACCAAGTTGAAACCACTAAGATTTTTTACTAACCTACCGGTTTAATAGATTGGCAAGTTAGCGGCAGATTGAAATTTTCCGATTTGGTTAAAAATATTGCCCTCCACGTGCCCAACTTGACCCACGCAAACCCTACCATGGATTAAAGCCTTACACTAAGAACCAACTCATGTAAATTTTTGTGTTCACTAAGTAATTGTTTGTTCTATTTTTTTTCTATTTCTATTTTTGCATTTTTTTTCTATTTCTATTTTGCATAAATTTTTGTGTTCACTAAGTAATTGCTTGTGCTATTTTTTTCTATTTCTATTTTTGCATTTTTTTTTTCTATTTTGCATAAAGCCAGTGGCCCACTATTATTTGATAAAACCATTAAAAATAAATAAATAGCATTTTCAGGTTTGCTTTTGGTTCTTTGTTCAAGGCTTGAAGCAACTAATTGTTCCAATAAGCAACAACCACCGGCATTTTTTTTTTTTCTTTCGATAATTAAATAGTTTTGAAACGAAAAATTTGAACCTTAGACATCTTAATTGAAGTCACCAAAAAATGCCACTTAGATGTCTCTATTGAAGATACCAAAAAATACTAGTTAAATTACAAGACTCTTGGCCCAATAGACACAAGATCTATTAGGTTGAGTGATTATATATATATATATAACCGAAAACTCTAAAACTCTCACAATTTTCCACGTCAACACAATATTTAAATAAAATTATTATTTTTTAGTCCAAACTTAACCAGGAGTGAAACTCTATCTTTCTAACAAATCCAACTTAAACTCAAACTCATCATTATCATTTTTTTTAAACAAAATTATTTTTGTTTAATCCAATTCCAAACTTAACAAGAAGTGAAACTCTATCTCTCTAACAAGTCTAACTTAAACTCAAACTCAAACATTAATAATTTATCTCCAAATTTGCGAGATTAATCATGAACACTATAAAAGCAATGCAAACCCCAATATATATATATATATATATATATATATATATATATATATATATATATATATATATATTTTTTTTTTTTTTTTTTTTTTTTTAAGTTGAGTAGACTTCTCCTTTACTTTGTTAAAAAAAAAAAAAAAATTATTTTATGATTTTTCATATATTTTTTAAAAAGAAATTTTCATACATGAACCACTAAACTCTCTTCAGTCATTTTTTACAAGAGAAAAAAGCTTGCAATAATTGAAATTATTTTTTTGAATGTAACTCATTTTTCTTTTATATTTCTCTATTATTTAATCATATATATTTTGTTTTGTTTCAATATTTTCTATGCAGTAAATCATTTGATTCTTTAATATTTTTTGGTCTTTCAGAAATTTTAATACCTAAATTTTTGAATTATATTTTTGCAGTATCTGAAACTGTCTGACAAATTTTTTATAAGTCATTGCATATTCAAACAATGGCTTCTTCATCAAATTTTAACACAAATTGAAGTCATACAAGAGCAAATCATGCAATAGTGTAGTTTCTTAATCAATTTAAGATTTTATAAAATTATTTTAGTCTACCTCACAAATAGGTAGGTTTCCATGCATAGCACAATTTACCGATTAGTTTATAGTTTGGATTCTTTTGGGATGACAACAAACGTAGAATGATTTTAGTTTGTAGCGTATAAAGATGAATGCTTTGTGATCGCTTGAAGAGGTTAACCCATGTTTCCCTTTTCTATTATAAAGACAGTTGTCCAACCTTGAAATTAAGAGGGCCCATTAGGCCTTCACCATTCGAACAGAGGCTCATGGACCCGCCATAGAAGTACCTAGCCTAAAACCAAGCTCTTCTCAGTTCTCACCCCCAATGAAAAATGACAATAATCTAACATGACAAATAGCCCAAACCAACATTCTAATCGCCAACGTGGTCCATCCAAGGTGCCCAAGGAAGCCTATGCGAATTCGAAGCTGAATTCCTCTTCTTCTTTTTTTCCCCACCTCAGTTCAACTCGACTAAATGCGAAATAACAATAATAATAATAGGCCCTTGAGGGGACAAGATTCACCAACCTGTACCTTCAACCACTTGAAGGAACGAATTGGTGTAAGGGCATCTTCCCCATTTTTGGGGGAACTAGACATCAACTCACCTCTTTTGGTGGAAGGCACTTGCTACTATTACACCAAGGCATGACCAACTTAAAGGTCAAGACTCCATGACACAAATTATGCATACGAAGGTTAGACATAGAAAACAACCTGCCCAAAAACTATACAAAATCTTCAAGCTTGATAAATATTCAGAGTTGCATGGAAATCACACCAAGGTAACAAAATTTTACATCCATTATACCTAACAACATGAAAAGTACATCAAAGTCAAGAAATTTAAGATATCATAAACTCATATTGAAAAGGGCAAGATGCAGCCATTAAATTTGTAACATCATCTCAAACTAGAATGTTACTTATGGTTCAATGCACAAAGCAGGCTTCCAAAGAAACAGTCATGCATGAGCCCACACACACACAGGTCCAACTATAACAAGCATGATTTATAAAGAATATAATTAACAAGCCAAGGGCCTCCATTCAAACATAAGAATTTTATGGTAGCAAAAAAAATGTGTCTACACTCATATATATATATATATATATATAAGACCCTAAATAAAATGATTGAGAACTTCCAAGAGAAAAAGATCAAAACCTCAAAATATCTCACTTCATAGGACCATTACCTTTGAAAATTGTTAGCAGGTTTTAACCTTTTCTTCCTCAGCCTCTCAGCTATGGCAAATGCCAATTCAAGTGACTGTGAAGCATTCAGCCTGGGGTCACAGTGTGTGTGATAGCGGGAACTCAAGTCTTCAAAGGTCACTGCCTTCGACCCTCCAATGCACTCCGTCACATTCTGCCCAGTCATCTCCAAATGAACTCCCCCAGGATGGCTTCCTTCTTGTGCATGAACATCAAAGAAAGCCCTCAACTCAGCCTGAGACAAAAGAAAAGTATCATTACAGACAAGCAATGCCTTTGTGAAAAGAAATTAGAAGAGTAGAATTCAAAGAAGAAAAGGTCAATAGATTTTGACTAAGATCAAGTCTGGGAGAGGAAGCAGTTAAAGTAGGGATCATGCTGCTAGTGAATGATTGTTCCATTTTCAATCATAAAGTGAAGATTAAGGGAAGTAGAGCAAAACTCCCTTCTGGGGTATTCTGAAGATGTAACCTGGGTCCAGAAGCTGAGAATGGTTGAGTTCTTACCCTGATTGCATCAAACGGTCGTGTCTTGAGACCAGAAGGAGCCTTTATTGTGTTCCCATGCATGGGATCACTAACCCAAGTGACAATAAGCCCAGCCTGGCGCACAGCTTTAATCAGATGGGGAAGCTTTACCCGCATATTATCTGCCCCCATTCGAGTTATTATTGTCAGCCTTCCAGGTTTGTTGTGAGGGTTGAGAGTTTCACACAATTTCACAAGCTCCTTTGGATCCATTTTGTCACTCACCTGCATGAACAAGTCCAGACATCAACAAGCCAGAGAAGAGAATGTAGGAAAATATTATCATTGAAATTTTAATCTTATGTGTGAAATTACAGAGAACTTAATAATTGACTTTTCAACAATTAAAACCTTAAAGTACATAAATCTTGAGCACCATTTGAGTGAAAGCAACTGAGGCCACTCAATCACTTTAAGACCCCCTATACAAGAAAACTTCAACTTACCAAGATTCTTCATAAAAAGATCAATGACATGCACCAATGTCCATAATGAGAATCCAAAGAATAGCTCAGAGTATCACACACAAAAGGCATGAGACAGTTAGTCTCCTTAAATCTTTTGGACACATGTCATACTTATACGCATTAAATTATCAATTAAATCAAGTAAAACAGGGGTTTTATGACTTTTACATAGATCTAAAGTTAAGCATTATTTCTAATAATTTGAGTAGTGTGATTTAACCTGGAAATTCCCCCTGCTCTCACCATTGAGGTTTATAGAAAATAATATCGTCAGAGCAACATTTTTATTAAATTAAAATTATATAACTTGAGGTTGCCTTTGTAGATTCTCAAGAACACAACTGCCATGTTTATCTCCTTATAAGTGCAACTGCCATTTACCTTTATGCCAAGGGGATTAGATACACCCCGGAGGAATTCAACATGTGCTCCATCTAACTGCCGAGTCCTCTCACCAACCCAAAGCATGTGAGCAGAACAATCATAATAACACCCTGTTGTTGAATCCACCCTCGTCATGGCTTGCTCATATGGTAAATGAAGACATTCATGAGATGTCCAAAACTCAACAGTGTTCATCATCGGATGATTTACAGTAACCCCAGCAGCAGCCATGAACCCCAGAGCTTCATCTACTCTTTGCGCAAGTTCTGTGTACCTTTCCTCAACAAGGTAAGGTTCAGTAAGTATGATATAAAGAGAAACCAACCTGGGTAAATTTGAATACTGAAAGCAATCATTTTCATGCAACTCTCTCGCTAATAAAGAACATGGGAGCACAAAAAAACAACTATTTTTATGAAATCCAGTGCTTGAGTCGAAGCATAAGGTTAATGACAAAAATAATCAGAATAACAATAGATAAGAAATTGAGGCACAACAGAAAAAGTGCATTAAATGGAGGTGTTATAAATAAAATACCTGTCTCCCTGTTCACTGTGAACCACAAAATCAAGATTCCACTGTGAGACTCTCTGCATGGCAGCATACCCTCCAGTGGCAAATGCTCTAAGGAGATTCAGCGTGCCAACAGATTGGAGGTATGCTCTGATCAACCTTTGCGGATCAGGTATTCTAGATTTCTCATTAAAAGCATCACCATTGATATTGTCTCCCCGATAACTAGGGAGCTTCACACCATCTTTAATCTCAAAAGCATCTGACCTAGGTTTTGCAAATTGGCCTGCCATCCTTCCTACCTGTCATGAAGTAATCAAAGTGAAGCAAATTTCACTTAAATGTCTTGCAGTTACACATGGCATTATATACGTGATTTTAGCACATAAGGCTTTGCACATTTTGTTATGGTACACTAAGCTTTAAATGTTAAACAAATGCAGCAACTTTCAGTCAGAATTTGATCACTCAATCCCAAATCTGGAGTTTGTCAACTACATGTAAGCAAGGTGCACACACAAAAGATCATGGAAAAAAATATTAGAACTAAGAGTTGACTTAGTATAATAAAATTAACCACAAATCATTACATATTAACGAGAACCCAAATTACTAGTTTGGTAAACAATCAAGGGAGAAGCTTATGGGACACAACAGCAGGAAATGCAGATTAAAAAGAATTCTTGAAAACATGATGCAAGAAAAATTATATTTATAAGACTGCTGAAAATTTTTACAATAAACTATTCTAAAATAAACCAGAATTACAATTTGCAAAATGCCAGTTCATTGGATTGTATAATGATTCATGTGAGCAATTCCATCATATATAAGACTTCAACTTTCCACTTTATCTTCCTATATAGTTTGTAGTATAATCATTATGAGGGTAGTTTCAATCATCATTTTGCTGCTATAATAGTACGAAGATCCTATAAAAAACTATAAGAAGGCACCCATGTGTGTGTGTATAAAATAAGGTGTCAGTCAACATGGTCAGACACTAATAAAAAAGTTGTTAGCAACTCATGAGGAAAATTTATTAATTTATTCATGAAATAAGTTAAGGATAGTGTATTAATCCGTGGCCAAAACCTGGTAAGTGGTAAGGACGCCATATCCATACGAATCAAAAAGGCTAAAAGATAGAGTGTTTGCCAACAAAAAAAAAAAAAAAAAAAAACTGAGACAAAAAGCAAAACATTTTTCAATAATTCCCAAACGCACGCTTTATATGTTAAAATAAAAAATAAAAACTAAACAAACAAGCATTAAAAGCAACTCAGACCCACATATCCATTTTTCAAAATTCTCAATTATGAAGCATCTAGCACTCAAAATAACGAACAAAACGCATTCCTAATCCTCGGCACACAACAAACACACTCGAATTCCCAAAATCTTAAAGCATACAAGTAACAACGAAAGACCCACCCAAATCATCTAATGAAAAAAAAAACCCCAAAAAAGAAACGAAAGACAAAGAGAGAGAACCGGACCGAACCTTAATGACAGGTATTTGTGCCCCGTAGGTGAGGACGATACCCATTTGCAACAAAACCCGGAAAGTGTCTCTGATGTTATCGGCACTGAACTCCTTGAAGCTCTCGGCACAGTCACCACCTTGAAGCAAAAAGGCCTCACCCAATGCGGCCTGAGCCAGCCGCTCCTCGAGGTTGCGGGCCTCGCCGGCGAACACGATGGGAGGGAAGGACTCGAGGGTATTGAGGACCAACCGGAGCTCTTCCGGGTCCGGGTAGTCCGGGAGCTGGAGGGCCTTCTTGGACGTCCATGAGTGTGGGGCCCAGCTTTCTGAGGAAGAAATGTCAGAGACTGACACAGAAGGTATGGTGGTGGTGGTGGTGGGTTTTGGAGTGGTGACGTGGAGGAAGTGGGGTTTGGTGGTGGGAGTAGTGGTGTGAGAATGAGAGAGAAGTGGGGTTGTAGAAACAGAGCCTCTGAGAATGTGAGTCAGAGACATCTTTTTCTTTTTGAGTCAGAGATGAGAGATGAGGATGGATTGGAATGTAGCTGCGTTTGTGTGTGGAGTGTGGAATGAGTTGGGCGCTATTTTGGGATACAAACAACACCTTTGTTCTTATCGATATTGCTTTGGAAATCCTAACTAGTTTAATAATCTATTTTATGAAAATTTTGATATTATTTTTATGAAAAATAAAAAAAAATTGTCAAAATAATAATTTTTTTTCTTTTTCTATAAAAACTTTCTTTAATTGAATTGTTAACCAATATCCTAAGGACATTCGTTATCATTTCACTCGTTAGCATTACTCATATTTAAATTACTCATAGAAACATAAAAAAACAAAAACAAAAAAAGTTGATAAAAAGTAAAATATAATAACAATAATGGAAAAAAATAATAAAATTTGCTAACAAATGTCCTTAGGGCATTGGTTAACAATTCAATTAAAGAGAGTTTTTATGAGAAAAGAAAAAAAAAAAGCAATTAATGTTTTAACAACTTTTTTTCATTTTTCATAAAAGTAATGTCAAAATTTTCCTAAAATAAATTATTAACTGTAGGGGTATTGAGCCCAAGAGCTCATTATCTATATTATATTGGGCCGGAGGCCCAAGTCAAGGATAAGGGTTCGCCCGAGGAGGGTAAACATTGTCAGAGGAACCCATGTTAGTAAATGAAAAAGTCAACTTTGACCATAATGGCCCAAGAGGTTGGGCCGAGGATGAATGCCTCCTTGACCAGCCCAAGCCGAGGTCCGTAGAGATGGTCTGCCGTCCGGAGGAATGTTTCAGGAAGTTCTGTTGGCACGAGTAAGCATTGCAGAAACAAAAGACAAGGGAGAGTCCTAAAATATCTAAGGAGAAAGCTGCTACCACCGCATTGAATGCTCTGCAGCTAACTTTCTGACTGCATTAATGTAGAGAAGACTCCTAAACAGTGCTGCATTGGCTACCCTAACGCACAGAAGGCCTGAGAGGGTGTCCAATGGGACAAGCACTCAAGTGGAAGCTTGGATGGACTACAAGTGGAAGGGCCAAGATCGTCTAAAGAGAACTATATAATGGAAGAGACCCTTCATGAAGAGGAGATCAGAAGTTTGTAAGAGAAAACACTATACCAGCTTGAACCATATCTGTTACCATTTCCAATCAATATATACTAGAACATACCTCCTCAGATTGTGTCGAGGGCAAATTTACTTATATAACTCCAGTCCATTTCTATTTGATTATCTTTGAAATTCCATTTTAACTGTTGTCTCATTCATTAAAGCCTTGCTTTCCAATCCACTCTCTACAAATTCATTGTATTGGGCTTATTGAGCTTGGATCCAATCATACTTTGGACCAAGGATCCAAACGCGTCCTTACATTAACCAATGCCCTAAGGGCACTCGTTAGCATTTCCATATAATATATAATAAAAGTTTGAGCTTAAAAATCGTGCTTCATTATGGATTTTTTTTTTTTTTTTTTTTTTTTTTAAGAAGGAGGCTTTAATTTTATTACTAAAAGTTAGTCAAATCAGTTAAGATTATAGCGTGTAGGTGAGATGGAACATCTTTCATCTACACCTCAAAATTTTTAACATGTCTAGCAATGTGATGAGCAGCAGAATTGCCATGTCTTTTAATTTGAGAAAAACTACAAACAACAAAGGAACCTGCAGAGGCGAGAGGAACCAACGAAGGAACCTGCAAAGGCTTTCGCCTCTTCAATCAGATGACCATAATCAACTAGAGAAACCTCGTAGCTCACTAATTTTTGCTAAGGAATTGAGTACTTTTTAGTGCTCTGTTGAGGGTGATGTTGAGGTAATTATCAAGGCCATCTTAGCTGGAGTCACAATGAATCTGAAGTATGGTTGTGATACACGATGTTCTTGTGCTAGCTAATGGTTTTCTCTCATGTTAAACATATAGGCAATTTAGTTGCCCATTTTTTAGCCAGAAAAGCAGTTTCTAGCAATGAGCTTCAAGTTTGAATTGAATCATCTCCTGACAATATAGCTCCTCTGGTCATTTGTGACTCATTGTAAGCTGCTGTTTCTTTTTTGCAATAAACTTTAACCTCGGGTTTGGATTCTTAAAAAAAAAAAAATTATTATTTTGATATTTAAATCATCTATTTTAGTATTGATTTTATTTAAATGGTTAACACCTTAACTTATACAACTTGAGTAATGTCTCTAATTATATTGTGTTTTAGCCTTTAAGAACACATATGTTAATATTACACATGAAAAACAACCCATATTTCCAAACTATTAAAAAAAATGAAAAAGAAGCTAAATAAAGATAGACTTACATAGGAATTTGGACCGATGAATCAAATTTAGCCAAATATTATCTATGATCTAAAAGAATATAGGAGGAATTCTAAATTGAATTTAGTTAGACTTTTGAAGAAATATGGGAGGAATTCCTCATACTAAGAAATTAACACAAAGCACAAACAGAATTTTAAATTATAAAAATAGATAAACAATGATAAAGTCTCAACAATTAATAAATAAAAGTAACTTGGAATCAAATTGCACTACAACACAATTAATAAGTAAAAGTAGGCTAAGATTGCCTATGATGATAATATAATTTCTTCTACACCTCGCAAAAGTGAGAGTTTTATAAATTGGGTATGAACTTTTTTTTAAAAGGCCAGGTCGTCTTAGTGTGATAGCAAGTGCCTTCCATCAAAAGGAATAAGTCACAGATTCAAGTTCAGGAATCAATGTCTCCAAAAAATTAAAAATTATGAGTAAAACTACCTAGTACTATGACATCTCTCAAACCCCGCAAAAATAGAAATTTTGTGGACTAAATACTTTTTTATACAACTATGTGATTAGAACTTAGATATGTATATTTCGTGGGCGTGTGTTTGTGCGCACGTGTGTGTGTATATATATATATTGTTATGGAATCCTTATGTAACAATTTTCTTTTTCTTTTTGTTTTCATTTTTGGCATGCACTTCAATATTGGACGTGGATGGCAAGCTCTGTTGCGATTTTAAAATAACGTATAATTTTATCTATAAAATTTCGGCTTTAGTTGATAAACAATTGAAAAGGTTGTGGAGTGGGGAGATGGAGTTAGGGCTGAAAAATCAAAACTTATAAGAACAACTCGTTCGCGAGCATTACAACCAGTCATCACCCCAAAACCCACGCAGAGAGAGAGAGAGAGAGACTTAAATTACAGCTAAAAAAGTCTAAATGTCACACTCTAGGCATTCAATAGATTGCCAATGAAACGGCCAGATAATCTATTTAATTTAAAAATTACAATTACAATGGATCAGCTAGCAATACATGGGAACCCTAGAGGAGACCTTAATCATCCTTTTTTTTCTTTGGCTCTTTGGGGAGGGGGAAGAGGCAGTTTTGACCCGCAACACAGGGACGGGGTATAGGTGCCAATCAGGCTACTACAACAACAATGATCTCATAAAACCCTAAATACAAAATTTCAATAGTAATGCACTAATGAATAAATCAAATATCCAAACAAATGAATTAATTAGGTGTCGTTTCTGGATGACTTGCTACTAACCCTCATAACAAGGTTGGATACTTTGCATCAAGGAATTCCCTGAGAGTCCTAGCAGCTTTCTGACCACCCATTAGTTCAGCTAATCTCTCTACAGGAAGAAGGGCGAGATCTGCCAGGCTATTGCATCCATCCATTATGGACCTGTAATTTGAATCTGTCACACCTGGGAGTCGTCTCAGAAACTCAATTGCAGATGTATTGTAGTTTTCAGCTCTGTAAAGATGAATGTAACATACCATCAAATTCATATACTAGATGAAAAGTGAAATCAAGCAACTTAACTAGACTAATTCAAACCCCTGTAAGGCTCAAGAACAAAAGGTCCTCTTTTTCTATTGCAGCACACACCATTAGGCCTCAAGTGTACCACCTGCTCTATTAAACATACCTCACAAAATTAAATCATCTTTATGCTTATTTGCTCAAGGACTGTTAATTTTGATCATTTCCACCACCGAAACTTGTAGTAGTTTTCACTTTGAGTCAGCCATGAAAAAAGTTCTGGATTCACACCTATAACCCAGCTAATGGTAGTTACCACCATATTTTTCTCCCCGTTCTCTCTAGGAGCATCAGATTGAAAAACTCAACTATTGGCAGTGAAAACCAATTAAAATTACACAACTTACCTCACATCATCTTCCACAATACCCTCTTCAGAGGGAACACCAACTCGCATTGCTTTGGTCTCATCAGGTTCATCCTGATTTGCCTTGAGTGAAGCAAATATTTCAGCTGTAGCATGCAGACTCCGAGACCAGATGATTCGCAGACGGGGAAAATGGAGAGCGAGCAAAGAAAGTTTCGATATAATACTGTTTGGCGTCACATCATCACCAATATCACTTGCAGACTGCAAACCAAAATTTAAAAAATCAAACCAGCAGAATATGAAGCCTAAACCATGGCTTTCTGTTCATAAATGTAAATCAATTACCTGAAATGAAAAACTTTTGTCTTGTGAAAACTCAATCAGGAGAACAGGTATTTTATAATAGCGGACCATTGTCTCTACTTGGTGGTAAAGGCGACCTGATGTGAAGCTCATAAAAAGATCTTGGATACTCTTTCTCTCTACACATATTAATGGTGAGATAATATAATCCCCTACTTCCAAGGTTACTGGTATTATGCGCATACCCCTCTGGTGGAGAATATTTGGAAGGCTGCTCATAAACTCCCTCATGTCCACTATTACCTGAGAAGAGAAAAAATAAATAAAGTAAAATAAAATTCCTAATATGCATATCTGGAGAGAGAGATCGCAGAGGAAGAAGAAAAACAGACACCTGCATCTCTTTCTCAATTTCCTTCCTTCCACCTGCCTTTCTTGTTATTGAGTTTTGGGAACTTGAGGCTTGTGGCTCTACAGAAGAATTTAATCCCAGACAGCGCCCATCCTGACTCAAACCCAGGTGAGTCCCACAACATACAGAAGCATATAAGTACTTAATTTTGATTGTGAAGGGATAAAATGTAGGATGAACAACATTTCAATTATTATATGATGCTAGAATAATTCATAAATCCAAATAGACAAACAAAATTCTGTTTCATGGACATGCTAAAATCACTGAGATCTGTATTGAAGAACTAGAGAATCATCTATTTCACTTGAATAGGAGGAGATAACACAATCAGGCTTTGCATGTCAAAAAGTGAGAGGAGGCATCTCTGCATAATTTCAAGAAAACATTTTAAGGGCATTAAAAGAATCATCCAAATTATAACTCTAGGATGTTCAAAATGGAGATAATACAAAATATTATTGCTACTATTAGAATTATGATTAAATTCATCATTTTCTAATAACTTAAGCTTTTAGGACAATCGGTAATTTATCATGGCATTAAAGCAAGAGATCTTGAGTTCAATCCCTATCTCCACGTTACCACAGATAAGGGGGAGTGTTAGAATTACGGTTAAATGATTAAATTCACAATTTCTTAATAGTTTAAGCTTTTAGGACAAATGGTAATTTATCAGCTACGAATGAATTCACATTAGCAACCTGTTGAATTTGTTCTGAATGCATGCAAGATTAATGCCATGGTCGGTACCAATAGATTGTAAGTAAACATATAACCATGACAGACGAGTCCACAAGAACATCCTCTATGTTAAAAAATAAACTGAACTACAAAAGTCATACCTGATCAACTGGAATCATCATCATTGATTTCTGCCTGATCAGAGATTCAAATGCTGCATTCTCCTTCCTTATACTAGCCTCAAACTTTTGCACTTCAGTAGAATCTTCATAGAAAAGAAAGTAAACCTTCAAATTTTTTGATAGATTCTCAGATTTATAAACTTCAATTTCCCTGACAAAAGTTACGTCTGGTTGGTATACAATAATTACAGAGGGCTTCAAAGTGTCCAGTATAGGCTGATCACTTTCTAGGGCATAAAAGTGCACCGGTGGCAGTGGCTTAGCAGTTCTGGATCCTGTAATATTAGACTCTTGAGTATGCTTCCAAAGAATTGGTTTGTCTACAGTGGCTGGATTGATTTCATCTTTTTTGCCTTCATTTTCTGAATCTGATGTTTCAACTTTATCATTCCTTGCTGCCTTTTTATTCCCAGGACTCTGAACATTAGCCAGGCCTTTCTTACTCCTTCCCTTTCCTTTTCCTTTTCCACCTTTTTTGCTGCCATCATGAGGCTGCGGATCATCTCCAATAGCACAATCCTTTTTAGCTTGATTTCTTAACTCTGATGCGGCAGCCAAAAGTGCATCATGTTCCTGCTTGTTTATGCTGCTGCTAGCCTGTGCATTCTGCGCCGGTGTTATGGGGACAATGCCATCAAGAACCCCAAAACCTTTGGGATCCTTTGGTTTCTTTTTATAACGTGTTTGTAGGTCACGCAGGTCTACTTTGTTTAGTAAGTACTTCTCCCATTCTTCACGCATGACCTTCAGCACGAAATGCGACATTAAATAGTTATTTTTAATGTATCCATTCATTATCAATTTCCAAAAAAAAAAAAAAGGAAAAAAGATAAAAGTGTACACCAAAAAGTCCATACCAGCCAACTCTTTGTACAAATCTTTTTTAAGAGAACCCAAAATTTTATTAAGCAATATTACCAAAAGTTCTACTTACATACTGTTGCTTAAAAACCTATTTGATCAAATATGGAATTGCTTTTGAAAGAAATCTTGAACATGCAAAATGCAAGTCTATCAAAATGAACACATGCTATTCGACATAAATTTAGAGTCATAGGTTTTAATTAATAACCAATTATAAGTCAATTAAGGTTGTGTATCATTCACTTAGTTTTCAAAATAGTCAAAAAGATTTTTTTATCAAAATGCAACCAGGTTCTCAGTGCAAGTATGTAAAAATCTGTGAGAACCTTTGACCAGGTACAAATGAATTTCATTGCATAGAAGAATAAATGAGTTTCATTTCATATTTTTATCAGATATAGTATTTATCAGTTAAAAGACTACAATCACAAATATTTGTGGTGGGCTGAAAGTGCAATGAGGATAAGTATTAGTAAAGGATGTGTGTGTGTGGTCATTATGTTGAAGGAAACAAGAAGCGTATATCTGTGCTTTGATAAAACCTTCAAAACATCCTCAAGATGTCAAAAGCGTTGTTTAACTTAGGTCTGAGGGTTGCTAGCCAATTGACTAGACTACAGTATGATATTTGAAAAAAAAAAAAAAATTCATAATCTTACAAACAAGTGTGATACAAAGTGAATATAATACTGCTAAAGAATACAAGGAAATCTAACACATAAGAAGAGAATGTGGGAAAAACCTTCTGTGTACTGTTCAAGATGCATTCTTCAAGCTGCATGCACGAGCGTTCATCTTTGCATGCCACTAGAACAATACCACTATCATTTTCTTCACCTTCAACCTGAAACTCTTCTCTCTGCTTTTGTCTTTCCCCTTCTATCTCTTCAAGAACCTCCTGTAATAAAATTATAACTCTTAAATTTAGAGTGGACTTCTAAGATCAACACCTTCAAAGTTTTTGGAACTAAAACCATCAAACTGAAACAATAGGAGAAACTAAAAACACAAAATAAATATGATCATCAGGACAGAATCATAGCTTATCTTTCCTTTGTAGGACACATTAATCGCTTACGAATATAAGGTTGCAAAATAAAAAATGTTCTGCAACAATTAGAAAAAAAAATAGCCAACAGATTGCAAAGAAAATGGAACTCACTCACTCACACGTAACACCTTCCACTTTGGTGCCTCCTCCAAGACTTCCCCCAAAACTAACCTACTACTTGTACTTGCTGATGAAGTACCGCCAACTGCCACATATTCATTTAAAGAATAAGAGTTAAAAAGGAAAAGAAAATAAAAATGGTTCACAAGAGCTCACCAGTGCACCACTATTCCTCCATTTTACTTGCTCTCTAAATTTTTTTTTATGTCTTTGATGACAAAATTCAAAATTTAAGCTAAAATGAAGTAGAACAATACACATGGAAGCCAGAGCAAAGCAGAATAGTAAAAATAATAACAATCACTCACCTTCTTTCTCATTCTTGTCATCCCCCTTTGATTTTCTCTTTTTGCCTGTCACGCTCTTACCCGGCCCACTTGGTTTCGCACCATCTGACCTCCCGAAACGATATACCCGTTTCTTTGCATAGTCAAATATCTTATAGCTCGACTCTGCAAATATCCAAACAGACCGAAAACTCTCCGACACCCTCAGCGTATCCAAATACTTCAAAAAAGTCACTGCATCATACCTACCCAAGTATTTTCACAAAAGTAATCACAAAAACCATCATATCTCTACTCAAGTTCTTAAATAGAACAAAAGGAAACTCTTTATCCAACAACAAACTCCAAAGACTCGAATCACAATCTATTTGACCAGAAACTCGGAAAGAAAAATCAATTCATCCACAAAGACAATCCAACTATTCCTTCAAATTCATACATTGTTCAATAAACTCTAAATCATTGGGTGCACGCATATCATACTGATTAAAAAAAATAAAAAATAAAAATCTTAACACACTGGAAACTAAAGCTACCAGCAAAATCATAATCAGCAATGCTACAAGCACAACAAATTTCATAGCTTTTTTCACTTGGATTACTACTAACGTCACTTTTATATACACCATCAGTGCTACTTCAATAGCTACGAAAAATGTCACGAAATTCATGGTAGCTTCAGACTTAATAAATCACGAATTCACGATACGCATACGAATGAAATATAAGTCATATTTGAAAGTATAATCTAGTGAAGTGAATTCACATATTAAGAGTGATCAAAATGTAAGTTTCTTCGAAATGAATGAATTGAGTAAAGCAAGTACAAGTACCTAACGAGATAATCCAAGAGTTTCCTCAAGGTCTTCAAGTCGGAAACAAGCTGCTTCGTCTTCTTCCCCAAGGTATGCCAAATCGGATCCAACTGCCGCCTCACGATCTCATCGAACGACTTGAACAAGCCATTCTCCACCGTCAGATCCTCAACATCAACCTTATTAGTCTTCCGCATCTCCTTCAAGCACGCATCCATAACCTCAATAATAGCCTTCTGAATCCCAACCATATACTTCGTCATCGGAACCCTAACGTCGACCACAACCGGCGGGTCCCGCTCGAGCTCCTCCGCGACGTGGACCTGGAATCTCGGCCAGAGGTGGAGGCGCTTGAGGTAAAGGCATTTCATGGTGCGCTCGGCTTTGGCGAAGCCGGAGACCATCGCGTGAGGCTTGTCGGAGAAAGCTCGGACGTAGAGGTCTCTGTTGGAGGACCGGAGGATGCGGACGATGAAGGCTTCGGTGGAGGTCTCGGAGAGAGAGTGAGCGTTGAGGATGACGAGGCCGGAGATGAGAGAAGGAGAGAGCTTGTTGGACAAGAGATCCACGATGAGGATGCGAGGGGTGGTGAAGAAGATGGAGTTGGAGGAGTAGAGAGAGAGGCGGTGGTTAGCGGGAAATTCGGCGGAGATTTCGGAAGGTAGTTGAGGGTGGTCAGAGTGGTGGTGGTGGAGGATGAGGGATTTGAGAGAAGGGGGAGAGAGGAGGAGGAGGGTTCCGGTGGTGGAAGAGTGGAGGTGGAGGAGAGAGGAGATGAGTTTTGGGAGGGAAAGGCCAGAGGAGAGGACTACTAGACCGCCGTTCGGGTCTTCTAGAAGTTCTCCAATTATTTGCTCGTGGAATTGGACCATTCTGGTGGTGGTGGTGATGAAGAGAAGGGTTTGGCGGTTGTTTGTGGCGGGGCAGTTTGATTTTGGAATTGGGAGACTATTTATTTAGGAGTCGAAGTGAGGCGCTTGCTCCGCTCCTCAGTCAAAAGTAGATCAAAACGACGACGTTTCCTTCACAAAAGTCAAAAACTCCTCTTTAAGTACAACCTATAGCATTTCACTTCCATTAACATGTAAGTTACATGTGATTACATTCTCAAAAAAAATAATAATAATAATAAAAAGTTACATGTGATTGTAAAAAATCATATAATATAAAATAAACTCGCGAAATGTAGTAAAATACAAAGTAAAAATAAAAGAAAAAAAAATTAAATGATGAAAATATATTATGTATTTTTTTTTAATCAAAACTAAAACAAATATTAGGATTATTAAAATAATCTACAAAATAATAAAAATCTTTTGATTTTTTTTAAAGCTTTTAGCCTTTAAATTTTAGACGAAACTACAATGTTAGTCCCTCAAGTTTACCCTGTGAGCGCAATTGGTCTCTCGAGTTTCAAATGAGCGCAATTGGTCTCTTAAATTTTCAAAATAAGTGATATAAGTCCTTTTGTTAACTTCCGTTAGCGATATTGTTTACGTGGTTAACAGAATAATGACTTGACATTTTTTAATGATGTGGCATTTTTCTTTATTAAAAAATTACAAAGAAGAATTACAAAATTAAAATTTACACATAAGAAACAAAGAAGAAATCCTAATCCTAACCCGGTTCCAAATCAAAACTCAATTTGCAATCTGACGTGAGATTCACAAACCCACGAGAGAGAGAGAGAGGGATTGAACAAACCCAAGCCCAGCCACCGCCCTCCCTAGAGACAGTGGCATCCTGCCTCACACCGCGCTTTCTTCTCCAAGCAACAACCACTGCCATGGTGGCCTCCCTCCTCCTCTCACATAACCTCACCTTTCCTTCCTCCTTCCATCTCAAGTATTACACTTTTTTCTATGGTTGTGCAACCTAATTCCATTTTAGATTTGGTACCTTACCTCACCTTTGATTGGGTTCATGTAAGTGTTTTTTTTTTTCTTTTTTTTCTATGTTTCTATTTGTTGTTAGATTGAGAATATGAAATTCAATAGTAGGAGAAACAAATTTGGTTATGATGGATAAGTTTAATTTCAAAAAAACAAAATAAAATGCTAAATTTCAATTTCAACGTAAATTTCTCTAGTCTCCAATTCGTAGTGGAACATTCAAAAAAGGAGAACTCCATGTGAACCTATTGATTAAGCAAATTGCAGGGCATGGAATGATTTTTAACATGAATACATCAAGTGATTTAATGAAATGAGTTTTTTTCTTTTTGGCATACCTTCAGGTTTTTACAGGAACAAGGAAACCATTTTTTTGTACTGACATGAAGGGTACTTTGATACTTAATATTATTCCTGAATGACAATTATAAGTTGCATTCCAAATTTTTAAGCACTTACTGATTTTTTTTTTTTTTTTTTTTTTATGCTTATTATTCATATACTCACCTTATTGGTAGTTGGGTGAGAGAGATTCATGGATCACAAGAAATTCATGGATCAAAAAGGTCCATGGATCGTATTTAAAGTACGATCACATGATAAAAGTGAGTTATACAAATATATATATATGACAGTTACTTTAAACAAAATAACACATACAAAAAGTAAGAGCTAAATTTAATTATTAAAATAAAAATAATGGTGGATAATTAAAACTTTTGGCCATTAACTTTAATAGGAGTAAATCATTTTAATTTCTTAATATTTTTTAAAATCAAAATTTAAGTAGAGTAATAGTTAAACATTAACGAAGTACTACGTAATAACATTTCCTTTTTTTTTTTTTTCCTTCTTTTTATATAATAAAAAAAAGTACTCAAACCTATGCGCTAGAAATAAGGTGAACAAAGTGCTTGACCACTAGACTCCACACCGAAGTTATATGATAACACCTTTTTGTTGTTAAGATTAGGACATATTCTTGAGGGTGCCAAGTGATAGTGCAAACATGTAATGGTTCGAGTTTAAACCCTAGAAAAGACATTGTTATGTGGTTGCCCACCTACTAGAAAAAATTCCAAATTGTATTGTATTTTAAAATCCAAATGATATTAGTCATTTGATGGAATAATGTGTTGCATATGTCTTAAAAGAAAATAGAGTAGCAATTTAATTAATTTGAAACTTTGCGCAAAAAGAGAGTAACTCTTGGTTTTTTAGACCCCCAATTATATCGGTTAATTAATTCTAAGGCCAAATGATTAATTAAACAAATCATGAATAGCCTTCTATCAAAGTGAAACAACTAATATTCACTAGTAGCCTCCATTAGTCTATTAGTTTTTCTACATGTTACAAAAGATTTCATAAGAGAGTAATTATTTTGAAACTTTGCGCAAAAAAAGAGTAACTCTTTAGTTTTTTAGACCCCAATTATATCAGTTAATTCATTAATTATTAATTAAACAAATCATGAATAGCCTTCTATCAAAGTGAAACAACCAACATTCATTAGTAGACTAATATAGTAGCCTCCATTAGTCTACTAGTTTTTCTACAAGTTACAAAAGATTTCATAAGGATTCTAAGGAGAGTAGGCTTATAGAATCTTGAAGGCTCTCTTGTGGTAAGAACCCTAACGAAAAAAGAAAAAGAAAAAAAAAAAATTCTCTTCTTTAAATTGATGGATTATAAAGAAAATATGCCAAAATAAAACTCTTTCTTGAGTCTTCAACTGCTCGAACCTTAATTTTCTAGTTCAAATAACTAACCTTGAAATTAATTTAGTAGACAATCTAGATTCTAATTGTTACAATTGTTCACGGTTTGCCAACCTAAATATATGGACCTAACAATTGCAATCCAACTCTTAGATTAAGCACATTAGAGTGAGAATTGAGGTGTACCTTTTCTTGAGTGTGTTCCAAATATCATGAGTGGATTTAAGTCCAACAACGATGGACAAAGCTGTAGGTGTAAGAGTAGATTTCATCAAAGTTAGCAGTGCTTGATCTCTATTTAAACAAATTTGATGCTTTGGATTCTTGACTCCATTGAATTTACCTTTGCTATCGAGGATAAACTTACTTGGAGGAGAGTGAGAGCCATCGATATACTCAAATATTGAGAAGGTTTTAAGATCAAAGTTAACTAGTTCTTCCATAGCAGCTAATTCGTGCTATTAACCTTGATTGACTTAAGTACATATTTCATAAGAGTGCTAACGGGCTTGAGTGGAAGAGTTTGATTATGAAGCAGAATCAATGGTATTCGAAAAATTGGCCACGCTGGCTCTGATACCATGTGAACTTTGAGAGTAATTTCAGAGAGATGAATAAAATGCACACCAATCAATTTTACTCAAAATGGTATCTTATGGTTTACAATCATGAAGCACTGTGTATATGCACAGAGAACAGAGCCTATAACTGTCACAACAAACTAACTAAACCCAACGGCTGTCTAACAGAATTACACATGTTTAGCATGTGATTGATTAAATATAGAGATACAGCATCGTATCAGTTTTACAGTGAATTGGATGAAAGCAAAACGATGTCGTGTCTTACAGTCTCAGGCTTTATGTAATGGCACCATTCACTGACTTAACACAAGCTGGTCAGCTTGTAATCTCAACACATTCTGTACCATCACACATACGTTTATCCTTTGACAAATTTATGATCAACTACCTGCTATACTGCGTAATGGAGTTACACGCAAGATGCTAGTCAGTGCAAGTAGTAGTACTTCATTTGTATTTCTTTTTATGAATGTATGAAGTTTGTTACATAGACCAAAGAACAGAACTCTCATATGACTAAGCGCCCACCAGCGAGATCAATACAAAGAGCTCCAGAAATTGGTGTTATTACTACCACAAACTTACAAAGATATGCAAATAGAATTTGTAACATCTGAAAGCAGCCGTGAAAAAAAAAATGCAACAAAAATTGTCATTTACACACAACCATCTACATATGGATTTAACCTGAGGTTACATGCCGTTAAGGTCTCCATTACTCTTCTTGATTCTTTGAATCGAAAAGGGAACAGGTTTCTTCAAGATGGTCACGTTGATATTGTTCCAAACATCTGGTGTAGTGGGGAGCTGAGCAATTTTCTCGGCAATTTCCATGTCTTCTGGAAGGACTGAACCAAAAACTGTGTATGCATTTTTCCACTCTTGGTGGTTTGCAAGGCTTATGAAAAACTCTGGGCCAGAACCAATCCAAGCAACTGAACCCCTTCTTATAATTGGGCATACTTCAGTTGGGATCTTATTGAATGTAATTCCTTGGGGTTCCAGTTTTCCTTGAATCAATGCAAAAGGAGGGCCTAAAGGCGCCTGGGAAAGTCACAAAACAAGGCTGAGTTATAACTATTAAATACTCAAATTATTATAAAAACAGTGTTACTGCAGTCAATTCACACAGTAAATCAGAAGAAGCCAAGGAGTGTTTAACAAAAGCTGGTGTTGAGAGAGAGAGGGAGAACATGTATGTGTACATATAGTCTGCACAACACTTCATCCCTTTGGTATGTCCAGAAGCTAACGTGGATCAAAAGTTTCAAAAGGTAAGGAACCTCCACATTTGTCAAAACACATGAAAAGGACAATAATTGCATCATTGATGTAAACATTAATAGTCAAAAACAGCTAATTTCTGGTGGCTATTTAGTTACTCTATTGACATTCAAGTTTAAACTTTAAAGCAAGATATTCCCACATGCATGTGTCTTTGTATGGGTGAATTTTTAGGGAGAATTAATTTCAAGTACTATCCTCACTATCCATTGGATGCTCTGAATTTATATGTAGCTATGTTGATGGATTATGCCCTTCTCTCTCTCTCTCTCTCTTGTGATAAATGTGATTGGTGAAGCCCCTTAATTTTGAATTTTATATATAGTAGAATCACACTATGTTGGGGGAGGGGAAAAAAACTTTGAGGCCTAATGACAAATCAAAGTTTTAAAGCTCATGAGAAGCAACTATAGACTCCAGATGAAAGCCTAAATACAAATACCAGTATGACCAAGTTAACATAGGCGAAACTATAGAGCAAAAGTACACAATTAAACCAGAAAGTGGTACACGTGCATTTCCCCCAATTTCCTATCACACTGCGGATGGATAAGTAAAAAGAAAATTAATGAAGCCTCACATTTTTTATGTGGTTTCCTTCTGAATCCCAAGAGAGACCCCGGCTCTCTGCCCGATAAAATTGGCAACCTGCACAATGGCGCAACGTCAACAGCTCAAGAATGTAGGTCACAGAATGCGGGGCACAGTCAGGGAAAAGCTGCACAAAATGCAGTATTGTCATTATGTACTGGAAATATTAGAATGTTATACAAAACCAGAAAACCAAATCAAAACATTTGTAGACCATGAACAAAAGTTTGATATTTACTACAGGAAAGGAGGATATCAACTAATGCAAGCTTGTACGCTAGTGCACCAAAACTTATCATCTATAGAAAAGATTCTAGCTTCATTGCCAGTTAACTATACCAGTGCTACAGGTCATTATTACCATATAAAAAGCATATGGAGCTTAAAGCTGCAGAGAGCATGAACGCTTACTTTTATATGAAGAGTGCCATATTCTGTTTCGAAGCCCACAATGCCCTACAAGAAAAGACAATAATATAAAACTAAGAGATAAGTTAACCATACCATTAAATGCTGAAAATTCAAAATTGAAAACAGAGAGAGATGACAGAATGATATCATCAATAGCAAATGTACAAAAACATCACAAAAATGATGAGAACCTTCCGATTTCACAGTATGAAAATTATTCACATCAGCAAAAAAGTTCTTGTATACCTCTCCTTTTCCAAAGATGAGCCCAGAAGTCCAACTAACTTTCTGCCCCAAATCTTGCCGTTGTGGGGCCAAGGTGTCCTTTTGTTTCTTCAGCCAACACTGAAGCAATTTGAAGTGAATGAAATGAAGTTATAACTCATTTAGTTGAGAAATGTAGTATATTGTTTAATTAGAACTTTATGGGCAACCATGGGATGAGAAAATATAAATATCTGGTTAAAATTCACAAAAATCAAACATATTCTGAAATTGTGTCATATCTGTCCACTAACAATCATCAAAAGAAAATAAAATTCTGGAAGTGCTTTAAAAGGTGAACAATCCAACTAATCTAAGGAATCCCAATAGAATAAGTTACATATAGATGAACTCTTATTATTTCAATAGATCTCTTTGCCAATGAACCATATTATGGAACTCATTAGGCAATTGCATATTGATCATTGAACAACTATCACCAAAGACCACACTTTCCAAATCAAATTTAACCTGTGAACCTATAAAAGCTCAGTAAATACGGAATACGGCTTTACTGGATGGCAACCTTAGTCGTTTCTATTAAGAACGAAAATCTATTACTATTAGAGTTTCCACATTTAAATATACTGCAAGTTACTGAAACCACTTCAGAGTTCACGCATATTCCTCATTTTCGAATAAATTGTTTCAGCGTTCCAAAGATTCACAAACAAACAAGCAATTCACCAGAATAACCAAATGACATACCAAACATATTAAGCCAAAATTACACATCAAAAAATTATAGAGATCCAAGAACCAAATTACACTCACCTCTCCGAATTTCGATCCGCAAGCCTCCCGATTTCCACAAAAGACCCAGGAATCACACAAACACGGCCCATCATTGCCACTACACATAGCCTTACAAGCCTTGCAACACTCCTCAGAGGAATTGAACTTGAAGTCCGAACCCCACTTCACAGCATTACCCCAAAGCTCCATATTCTCAATCCCTCTACAACAAGCTCCATTCTCTTCCCCTGCAACAGCATCCTCTTCAAGCAATTCCAAAGGCTCAACATGAATAGAGTAGTACTCCCTACTTGGTGTGAGAAACACAGAGAGGAATAAGTAGACCAGAGCACAGGAACTCAGAACCACCAAGAGGAGGATCAGAGAGGTGTTGCTGGATGACTCTGAGTCATTTGTCTTGCGACCCATTTGAGATTTGGGGGAGAAGAGTAAAACCCAGAAAGGGATTTGGAGTCTTTGGATTGTGGGGAGAGAATCGGGCTTTGAGATCTGGATGGAGTTGACTGTGGAAAACAGAGCAGGTTGGGTTTTGCGTATAGAACAGTGACTTCTTTTAATACTTCGTAATTAAGGACGAAGAATCTTAGAAAGAAGAGTGAATGAATCAATGAATGATCATGGAGAGTGGAGCAGCTGAGTGGGTCAACGATTTTCACAGACGTTTGTGTTTCCTTCTTTAGCAGCCTTTGACTGGACAGTGAAAATGATAATGTTCTAATTCTAAAGCTTTACCAATAAAAATTTCGGGGGAAATTACTTTTCAAACAAATTAAATCCTAAAATTTTAAAAATAATTTTTCTTAAATCTCATTTTTTTTAAGAAGAAAATCTCATCCATTTAAATGGGTGTCGTATTTAGGATTTACTAGTAATTTACTATTAGTATGGATTGAGGTTGAGGGTTTGATTTTACTTACCTTTTCAAATTTCAAACTTTAATTTATTAATTATAGGATTTAATATCTTACACTTATATACTTACATCCTAAATGATAAGCTTAAAAATATAATGTTTCTAAATTTTGATAAAACTATAAGAAATATTTTGATGGTCAGAAAATTCCTACAAAATGGAAATGCAAATAAGGTGGTATAAACTATAATTTGTTTGGGAGTTCATAAAAGAAATTACTTTGTATACTACTATACTCTTCTCACATAAAAGTAAGTTTCATGTAATTTAAGAAAAATCTCATGTTACGTGAGAAAATGACTTAATACACATAATGCATTGAATGATTTTATGGTATGAAAAAAGCAAAATTTAAACTACAATCGATCCAAAAACTCTACATAAAAAAAGACACCACTTCTGAAAGAATGAAATTAAAGGACATGTTGCTTCTATCTAGCTTATATCCTTATATAAAGAAAAGTTTTCATCATATTAAGAATTAATAAGCAAGCATGAATGAAGTTATTAATAATAAAAAATATTTGCAAAAATGAAACATGCACTAAGTTTAATATCATCAAGAGTCTTGTATCTTAGTGATATCATCTCCTTTATAAGGAGAATAAAAATTCAAATCATCACTTTGTCATCGTTCTATGTTCTAAATAAGGACTTATAATAATTAAAAAAGGATATTCAAACTATTATTAAACCGTTTGAAACTATTAAGTTATAGAATTTGAATTACCCTAGATTTATGATAGGAGTAACTTTATGCTTGAAATTCAAAAAGATATTAGCTGCACCCAATTTTGCCTTCCAAAAAATGATAAAAAAAAAAAATTAAAGGAGACAAAATAATATATGAAATGTTCGTCTCAATTCTCAACTCTCAATTTCTCCAAAATGTCAATCAATAATAAAATTTAAAACAAAATCTATTGAATTTAAAAAATATATATATATATATTCTCTTTGCTCTTTCCAACACTTACTCTACAAAATCAAACATAAGAATGTAATTATTAATTTCATCTTTTTTTTCTCTCCAGTATCCCCCCCCCCCCCCCCAAATAAAAAAGAAAATTATGTGGTGTTAGTGTTATAAAATTAAAAGATGAATATTAATTGAAGTACATTACCATTATTATTATATTTAAAAATATAACAAATTTCTTTTTCTTAAAAACAGAAAACAAATTTGAAAATAAAGTTATTGTGTTGGAGGGAGTAAAAAGTGCAAGGATCATTTTTGGATCACCAGCCCAAGATATAAATGGATCCAGGCCCAATAACCCCAATACAATGAATTTGTAAAAAGTGGGTTGGAAAACTAAGTTATAACGAATGAGATAATTGTTAGAATAGATTTAGAAGACAATTAAACAGAAATATACTGGATTAATTAAAGTAGATTCATCCTTGACACAATTTGAGGAGGTCAGTTCTTGTATATACCAATTGAAAATATTTACAGATACAGTTTGATTGCTACAGACCTTTCCTCTCTCAATTTTCCGATCCCCTCCTCTCATTTATACTACCTCTTTCTTCTCATCTTTACCCTACATGTGGACAGTAGATTGTTAATGTTGATTTGTCCAATCAGCACCCTTTTGAAATCTTTGGAGATAGTTGTAAGGCTGAAAAACATTATTCAGAGATCACTTTCTCATTAATGCGACTAGAGAATTAGTTACAAAGCATTCAATGCGGTGGTAGCAACTTTCTATTAGATATTTCTGAGCTTTCATCCCTTCTGTACATTTATAATGCACGTCCCTATTAGTGGAATTTCTTGGAAGATCACTTTGAACAATAGAATATACATTTGATCTGCACTTTGTTTATCTGAGGAGATAGTTCTCCTCGGACTACCTTCCCCAACTTTTTCATTTGCAACCTACTAAAAGGACTCTAAGCTTAACACCCAAACTACTATTTATTCATCCTCAAACAAACCAACGTCCTCGGCCAAGGCCCAATGCCCAATATATAATTTTGGGCCCTTATCCCTACAATAGCCCCTCAAAACCTCAGTTTTTTCCCTCTTATCCGAGGAGAAAAAGTGGGATTTTGATTTTTAAGAGTTAAGACCATTTACTTCTTTGATTTACACGTACGAAAACATTGCTTTATGTGCGCCGTAACTGCTCCTAACGCTTTGGAACCCGCGATATCTCATTTAATACTCTAGGCAGCGCTCTATTCCTCATATCCAATAGCGAGAGATAAATCCTACAGTTGGCATTTCCCCTTGGAATTTGAGCGGGATAATTCTTACTCAATTCCGCCTTCTATATAAGGCACTCGGGGAAATCATTTTTCTTCATCTTACAAATCTTCGAGCTCTCAAGAAATTCATAACTCTCAAGCCTTCAAAAGCTTCCCAAATTTCTAAAATCTCCAAGTCTTTTTCTCTGAAAAATTCAAACCTTTAAGATGTACCAGAAGCAAGTAACGTACTCATTCTCGTAAGTTTCCTCTTTTCTAGGTTGTTTTCTTCTTGGCCGGTCTCCTCGACTTTTCATCCTTTATTTTCTTTCCTTGAAAACTACATTCGTTTTCTTTTAGCTTAACCCAATAGGTAGATTTAAGCACCTTGTTGACACTTCTACTGATATAGAGGGTTTCAGGGCCAAGTACCACATTCCTCAGGGAGTAGCCTTGCGGTATTATCCTCCAAACTGGATAGACTTTGACAGAGAAGAAGGGGAAGTTGTCATTCCTATGATCGCTTTCATAGAAGGAGGAATGACACTTCCCAAGGGTAGGGTGACCTGAGACTATCTAATCAACCAGAGGTTTTGCCCCCAACAGTGTGCTTCTAACCTATTTAGGGTCTTAGGTAGCGTAGATGCTCTCAATGAGCAGATGGGCCTGGGACTCACATGGCACGATATCGTTCACATGTATGAGTGCCACTCACTTGTCGACGCGGGATATTACCTCAAGTCCCGGTCCAGGTATCATGCCACCCCAAGTCTAACAAGGGCATGAAGACGACTACATGATCGCCTTTAGGGAATGGCATAATGGTCTTCATTGCCTAACTCAGGAGGGAAAACCATGTGGGATACCCTAGAGTTAGGTCCCTTAGCATGAAATTTAGATCTTTTAGTCTTACTATCTCTTTTTTTTTTCTTTTCCCCTTCGATAATGGGTTTTAGTAATCTGACTATTATCTACTTCTTGGATGTTTTTGCAGATAAAAGGCACGTAGCGCCCCGCCTCAACTTAGTCAACGTCAACGATCTCAACAAAGTCCTCAGATTCGAGGTGTTCGTAAGTGAGGATAGGCAGCTGAGGGCGGGGCACCTTATTTTGGACTTCCAGCCCATCTCAGACATTTTCCAAAAAGTGGGTCACGCGATTAGGGTAGGCAACCCTAGACTTCGCAGAATAGACGCCTCCATTCCTAAATTTCTAGTCCGAGAGGACGTCGTGCTTACTGGGATTCCTCTTGTTCCCACTCTCCCTGAAGCAGCAGTTCCTAGGGAAGAAACTGCCTTTTTGCGCCTATCACTCAAGGAGGAGATAGATCAGTTTCACCTCGAAGAAGAGAAGAAGGACTAGGGAGTGCAAGTCATTCCCATATCGGACGCTAAGGACGAATTTGACAAACTCTTAAGTGTTCGTACCCCAGTCCTTGTAGTAGCTCGTCCAGACAGCAGCTTCGAGGAAGAGGAAGACATGGCCTTGAACCTAAGGAGAGGCCTAAAAGATCTTGTTGCTAGGAGGAACAAGGGGTCATCCTCCAAGGAGTTTCTTAAGTCTCAGGCTGTCGATAATCTCCCCCCTCCCCCTCCTCCTTCTACAACCTCACTCGGCCTGATCCCTCTCCCCAATTTGAAGAAGAAGAGGAATGAGCAGAAATTGGAGGAGGGTGAGGTGGTCCCTCAAAAGGAGGCTAAGTAGCAGAAAACTGTTAAAGATAAATGGGCCTCCTTTGTGGATAGCAAGGAGGACCCCGTTGGGAGAGAGGTGCGCCGACAGCAGCGCACTTGGGCTCCTTGGTTAGAGTTGGATGGCGTTGCCATCCCATGGGACGCTTCAGTTTGGGAATTCTAGAGAGGGCATTCAGCCTACGTTACTGAAGCCCTAGAGTAGCCTTTTCTCCTCCTAAAAGATATGGAAGCTCTTAGACGCATGAGGCAGCCAGACCTCTTTCTGTCCCTAAAGAGGGACCTTGCCATGGTAAGTTAACCAACAAATCTTTGAATTAAATGCTAAGCTGCGCTTTCATTCTTCCTCTTTATATATATATAGGATTCCTTTGGTTTTTTTTTTTTTTTATTTTTTTTTTTATTTTTTTTTTATGCAGGTTACTCAGCAAGTTTTTGTGGTTAAAGAGTAGGTCCGGGATGCTCGTAATGAGGCTAGGGTTGAGGCCCATTCCCGCGTTGAGACTGAGAAGTCCCTAGGAGCCTTCAAGCAAGAGCAAACGGAGATGGCCAACAAGTTAATTGCCGAGGAGAGGGCGAGAAGAAGTGCTGAGGCTGGTTTGAAAAGCGCATAGATCCAGGCCGAGGACCAGTGCAAGCAGCTTCACATGACTAAGATATAGCTGGCCACCCAAAGACAGCTGGTCCTAGATCTTAAGGTTGAGTTGTAGAAAGTTAAGGATGCAGCTCGGGTGGCTAGGGAAGCTTCTGAGGCCGCGGAGATTGCATCCTATGAACGTGGGGTATAGGAAATAGAGACTCGGTTGGCAGAAGAGGTGGCAAGAGTATGTAGGGACTACTGCGTCGAGACATGGGTAGAAGCGCTCAACTGGACAAGAGTCCCTGCTGACTCCGAGCTGAGGAGGGCTGAGAACATTTTCTTCTCGGAGGACATCCAAGAAGTTCTAGCGACGCTTCCTCCTCCTACTACTGATCCTTTCCCTCCTCTTGAGCAGCTCTCCACCATCCAAGCCCCTTCTCCTGATGTTGAAGTCTCAACAAGGGTTGGGTAAGGAGGTCCAGCCACCGATGAAGGCCAATCACTCCGAGGATGTTCTCACGATTAGGGATGTGGTCTCTAGGGCTAAGGATGCAGAGTCTAAGTCCAAGGCTGGGGATACCCAATTTAAGGCAACTGATCTCAAGGAGGACTCTCATCAAGCAAAGGCATAGTTATAGTATTTTCTTTTTCATCTTTCTGTACATATATTTTTTGTGTTGTGGTATTTCACCACTGTTTGTAATATACTCTCCTTTTGATCAATGAAAAGACTTTACCTTTTGTTTCATGAATCTTTCTTTTTCCTTGTAACCTTTATTCTCTTATTGGTGTTGTTATTGTTCTGTTCCTTAATGGGACTTGGGACTGATAAGATTGCTAACAATAGTAGATTGTTATTACTCATACTTTAACAAAAGCTAATAGTAGTGCATTATTGCTAATTCAAATAAATTCAACAAGTGCCAGCAATAAAGAGAATTATCACATACTTCTACTGAGGGTTAGGCCTTTTGCAAGGAAGGCTGAATTTTATGGAGATGAATAATATATCTTGTAAAAAATAAACAGGACAGACAACCTTTCTTCTGCTCAACACTTATATAAATATCCAAGAACATGAACTTACTTAAAGCCATTGGTCCGAGGGGTTGGGTATAACATGGGATCTGTTTTGACAGTTAGGAAAATAAATAGGTTGTGTTGATTCACCCAAGGCGTGTGGTTTGAGGAGTCAGACATACCCAAGGTTACGTCCAACACTTGGAAAGATGCCATAGAGTGTCAATTTACCTAAAGCATGTGGTCTGAGGAGTCAGGCATGACTAAGGTTCTGTTTAACACTTAAAAAGGAGTCATTAAGTATTAATTTACCTAAAGCATGTGGTCTAAGGAGCCAAACATGACTAAAATTCTGTTTAACTCTTGGAAAGATGCCATAGAGTGTCAATTTACCAAAAGCATGTGGTCTGAGGAGCCAGGCATGACTAAGGTTCTGTTTAACACTTAGAAATGAGTCATTAAGTATTAATTTACCTAAAGCATGTGGTCCGAGGAGCCAGGTATGATTAAGGTTCTGTTTAACATTTAGAAAGATGTCATAGAGTGCCAATTTACCCAAAGCATGTGGTCGAAGGAGCCAGGCATGACTAAGGTTTTGTTTAACACTTAGAAAAATGTCATTAAGTATTAATTTACCCAAAGTATGTGGTTCGGGGAGTCAAGCATGACTAATGTTCTGTTTAGTATTTAACAAGTAGTAAAACAGATGACATATAATATGATAAACCAGAAATATGGTAAAAGTTGCTTTCATTAATAATAATACATTCTCAGTTTATTTACATTCCAGGAACGGAGTACAGTATTTTCATCTAGATCTTCCAGATAATATGCACATATTCCTGCCACTAATGTAATGCAATATGGTCCTTCCCAATTAGGTCTCAATTTTCCCCATGCTGGGTTCTTTGCAGTACCCAAAACCTTTCTTCACATCAAGTCTCCAAGCGCCAGTGGCCTTAACTTCACGTTGGCATCATATCCTTGCTTGAGATTGTGTTAATAATAGGCTAATTGGACTATGACATTTTCTCTTCACTCTTCAATTAAGTCTAGGCTCTTTTCTAGCAGTTCGTCATTGTTGCTCAGAGTGAAAGAACTCGTTCTCAATGTTGGGAATCTAGTCTCTAGAGGGATAATAGCCTTGGCTCCATAAGTCATTGAAAAGGGGGTTTCCCCAGTGGACCTACGAGGTGTAGTCCGGCATGTTCAAAGAATGTGTGGCAACTTTTCTGCCCATTTTCCCTTTGCGTCCTCCAGCCTCTTTTTAAGTCCACTCACTGTGACCTTATTGACAGTTTCAACTTGTCCATTCCCCTGTGGATATGTCGGGGTGGAATATCTATTCATTATGCCCAGGTCATAACTATACCTCTTGATGGCCTTACTATCAAACTAAAGACCTTTGTCCGAGATGAGAGTATGAGGGATTCTAAACTGAGTGGCAATATTTTTCTAAACAAATCTCTTGGCATCCACATCCCTGATATTTGCCAACGGTTCAGTTTTAACCCATTTGGTGAATTAATCCGTGCCGACCAACAAATACCTCTTATTCCCTGTTACCTTAGGGAAATGACCTATAATGTCCAAGCCCCATTAAGTGAAAGGCCAAGGGCTAGACAGAGGATTAAGAACTCCTCTCGGTTGATGAATGTTGGGTGCAAATCTTTGGCATTGGTCGCACTTCTTCATATACTCTTGCGCTTCCCTCTGCATATTTGGCCACCGATAGCCTTGAGTGAGAGCCCTATGAGACAAAGATCTGCCTCCTGTGTGGTTTTCACAAATCCTTTCATGTAATTCTTTTAAGAGTAGCTCAACTGCCTCAGGGTGTATGCATAGCAGATATAGGCTAGAAAAAAATCTCTTGTACAGCTTTTGGTCCTCGAACATCCAAAACTGAGGAGCCTTCCTCCGTACCTTGTCGGCCTCAGACTTACTCTTAGACAAGAAATCTTCCTTAAGGAATAGCATAATAGAGTCCACCTAGCTAGGACCTACCCTTATTTGATGAATATGAACCCCATTTCCTCCTTCCTTAGCAGGTTTACACAGATCTTCCATAATGATCACCCGTGGTAAACTTTGTGCTGAGGAGGTTGCCAGCGTGGCAAGAGAATCAGTATGTGTATTTCTACTTCTAGGGATTTGTGACAAATTAAAATACTCAAATCCAGACTGTAAGTGTCTAACCTGGTTCAAATATTCCTGCATTTGGAGATCTCTATCTTCCAACTCTCCTTGAACTTGGCCCACAACCAGCCTTGAATCAGAGAACATTTCCAGTGCTTTTCCACCAATTTTCTGAACCATGGTCATCCCTACCAGTAGAGTTTCATACTCAGCTTCATTATTTATAGCTGAGAAGCCCAATCTTAAGGATTTCTCAATTGTTATCCTCTTAGTAGATATCAAAACTAACCCCACTCCAGATCCTCTATGGTTCGCTGCACCATCAATGTATACCTTCCAGAACAAAGGTTCTTGTAAGGAGATTAAACCAATCGATTTTTCATCCATGTTCTACTTCTCCACTCTCTCTTCTAATGGGGTTTCGGCAAACTCAACTACCAGATCGACGAGGACTTGACCCTTGACAGAGGTGCAAGGCATGTACTTGATATCAAAGGCCTTTAGGATCGTACCCCACTTGGCAATCCTCCCAGTGTGATTAGCACTCCGAAGTAGAGATCTAAGTGGGAGTTGGGTCAGAATAACAATCGTATGTGATTGGAAATAGTGGGGGAGCTTACATGTGGCATGCACTACTGCCAAAATGGCTTTCTCCAGTGGTAGGTAACGGACCTCAGCCTCGTATAATGACTTGCTCACATAATAAACTGGCCTCTGCACACCACTATCAACCCGTACCAGCACCAAGCTTACCGCATGGGAAGCCATTGCGATGTAGGCAAACAAAACTTCATCTACCTCGGGCTTGGACATAATGGGTGGCCGAGATAGATACTCCTTCAGTTGTTGGAAGGCTAAAACACACTCTTTGGTCCATTCAAATCCCTTCCATTTTTTCAACAACTGGAAGAAAGGTTTACACCTGTTTGTTGACCGAGAGATGAATCGGTTTAGAGCAGCAGTCATCTCTGTTAGCATCTGGGCCTCTTTGGGATTTCGAGGTGGTTGTAAATTGTTAATTACTTTAATCTGATCAAGGTTTACTTTGATTCCACGATGTGTAACCATGTACCCCAAGAATTTAACTGACCCTACCCCAAACGAACACTTAGATAAATTGAGCCACAGCTTATGCCTCCTCAAGATCTCAAAGATATTCCCGAGGTCGTTGATGCGTTCAAATTCCAACTTACTCTTGACCACCATGTTGTCTATATAAATCTCAATGCTCTTCCCCAACTGTGGCTCAAACATCTTGGTTATCATCCTCTGGTAGGTAGCCCTTACATTTTTTAAGCCAAAGGGTATCACCTTGTAATGGTAATTCCCAATAGGAGTGACAAAAGCTGTTCTCTCTTGATCGTCCAAAGCCAAAAATATCTGGTGGTATCCTTGAAAAGCATCCAAAAAGCTCATCCTTGGATGACCTACAGTGGTATCCACTAGCTAGTCTATCTGAGACATAAGGAAAGGGTCTTTTGGGCATGCCTTGTTCAGATCTGTGAAGTCCACACATACCCGCTACTTTCCATTTTTCTTCTTCACAACCACAGTGTTGGCTAGCCATTCAGGGTAGAATACTTCTTTGATAGCCCCAGCTCGCTTAAACTTGTTCACCTCTTCCTTAACAGCATCGGAGAGCTCTTTAGATGAGTGCCAAGGTGGTTGCTTTCTAGGGAGGACAGTTGGGTTGACATTCAAATGATGGCAAATAAAGTCAGGATCTACCCCAAGAGCCTCGTAGGCATTCTAGGCGAACACATCGATATTCCTCCTAAGAAACGCAAACAGCTCTTCCTTCTCCCGAGGAGGCAATTGAGCTCCGACCTGAAAAAACTTTTCCGAATCGCCGTCTATAGCAATTTCCTCCAACCTCTCACACTTTGCTTCTCCCAACACCACATCCGTAGATATGGCTGGAATTCTTGATTGCTATGAGCCCCCCTCAGTAAAGGCCGAGGACTCAGCTGTAGGTTGATGCATAATTGCAGCGACGAGGCACTGCCTAGCCATGGATTGACTCCCCACAAGCTCCTTAATCTGGTCCCCTGATGGATACTTCACTTTCAAATGTAGAGTTGCTGAAATGTCCCCCAGGGCATAAAGCTAGGGCCTGGCCACAATGATCGTGTAGGGAGAGAACGCATCCACCACAATGAAGTCCACTTCAACCAAATCTGAACCTGCCTGCACAGGCAACCTAATCTGACCCTTTGGGATGACAAACTTCCCATCAAAACTCACCAAAGGTGAATCATAGGCTGTCAGGTCCTCGGGCTTTAAGTTCAGCCCTTGGTACTAGTTAGGGTACATAATCTCTGCACTACTACCCTGGTCTACCATCACCCTCTTTATGTCATACCCTCCTATTTTGAGGGTGACCACCAAAGCATCATCGTGTGGCTAGATGGTTCCCATCTTATCCTCGTCCAAAAAACTCAGCATCGGTCAGATCTCTATTCTAGCTCTCTTCGGCTCAGAATTGGAGCTCTCGACTGGTAGCTGAGCTACAGGCATTACCCTGGAAGGATGAGAACCAATCCTCTCAAGCATAGCAAAGATGACATTAATGGTGCCTAACGAGGGCCTTGAAGAAGCGTTCTCTTGAGCCCTTGACCTTGATTAGTCTCTTTGCCCGTTGGGTCGATACAAAAATTATTGTAACCTTCCTTTCCTAACTAGTTGCTCTAGATGGTTCCACAGAGTTCTGCAGTCCTTAGTGGTATGCTCCCGCTCTTGATGGTATTGACAATGAAGGCTCTGATTGCACCTCAAGGGGTTTCTTCCCATTTTTTTTGGCCATTTGAAGTATGGCTCGTTCTTGATCTTTTCCAAGACTTGATGCACTAGTTCTTGGAACACAGTGTTAACTGCCTAAGGAACTGTAGATCCAGATTGTCCAGCAAAATCCTTTTGAGGTCTGTTATTGTTGTAGCGGTCCGACCTAAAATCTCTCTTCTCTTAAGGGATAACCTTACCCTTTCCCTTACCTTGTTGTTGGTCCTTCTCGACCTTTTTATATTTATCAATCCGATCCATGAGCTGGCATACATTGGTAACAGGTTTTCTAATTAAAGACTTCCCCAATCCATGCTCGGCAGGTAGACCTACCTTGAAAGTCTTGATGGCTACGTTGTCAAAGTCACCATTTATTTCATTGAACATCTCCTAGTATCTATCCGAATACATTTTCAAGGTCTCACCCTCTCACATGGACATGGACAATAGAGAATCTAAGGGCCAAGGAACCCTACTGCACGAAATAAAACAAGACTTGAAAGCTTGGGTAAGTTCCTTAAAAGAATCAACAGAACCCACTCCCAAACCATCAAACCACCTCATCGTCACAGGCCCTAAGTTCGATGGGAACACCTTGCACATCAGTGCCTCATTCCTCAAGTGAACAATCATTCTCTGGTTGAAATGACTCACATACTCCACAGGGTCTGTTCTACCATTGTAGATGGTGAATGTTGGTTGGTTGAACTGTCGAGGAAGTTTCCCTCCCTTGATTCTGTGGGTGAAAGGTGATTTGGAAATTTGGTTGGGTGCTCTGCTCATCGCGTCATTTCCTACGCCTTTGGAAGACTTGTTCCTGTCTCTGTGCACATGGTGGTATTCCTCTTCATACGAAAAATACTTACTAGGAGGAGTCCTTGATCTACGTCTATAACTACCGTCCTCCTTATTGTCAGAAGAGAAGTTAGAATGGGAGGGAGTTCGTCTTCGCCGTTCGTGGTGCAACTTCCTCTTTAAATGATCAATCTCTAATTGCATGTCCTTGGTATTTTTTGCGTGAGAGACATGACTCCCCGTTAAGACTGACTTTCACCAGTATGGACGATATGTACACTTCCTTCCCAGTCCCTTCTGCGCTCAAGATTGAGGAAATCATCTTGACGTTGGGACCCCTTGGATTCTCCCTGGTGTGGACTTGATCCCACTATGATTAACCGTTACACTCACTATTCCACAAGTTCTTCCCACAGACGGCGCTAATTGTAAGGACCGTTTCTGGATCTCCAGCCTAAGATATAAATGGATCCCAGCCCAATAAGCTTAATACAATGAATTAGTAGATAGTGGGTTAGAAAACTAGGTTATAACGAATGGGATAACGGTTAGAATGGATTTAAAAGACAATTAAACAGAAGTATACTAGATTAATTAAAGTAGATTCGTCATTGACACAATCCGAGGAGGTCAATTCTTGTATATACCAATTGAAAATGTTTACAGATACAATTTGATTGCTACAAACCTTTCCTCTCTCAATTTTCCGATCCCCTCCTCTCATTTATACTACCTCTTTCTTCTCATCTTTACCCTACACGTGGACAGTAGATTGTTAATGTTGATCCTTGTCCTATCAACACCCTTCTGAAGTTTTTGGAGATAGCTGTAAGGCTGAAAAACACTGTTTAGAGATCACTTCCTCATTAATGCAGCCAGAGAGTTAGCTACAGAGCATTCAATGCGGTGGTAGCAGCTTTCTATTAGATATTTCTGAGCTTCCATCCCTCCTGTATGTTCATAATGCACGTCCTTATTAGTAAAATTCCCTGGAATGTCACTTTGAACGATAGGATATACATTTGATCTACGCTTTGTTTATCCGAGGAGATAATCCTCCTTGGACCACCTTCCCCAACTTTTCCATTTGCAACCTACTAAAAGGACTCTGAGCTTAACACTCAAACTACTGTTTATTCGTCTTCGGACCAACCAACGTTCTCGGCCAAGGCCCAAGGCCCAATATATAATTTTGGGCCCTTATCCCTACAAAAAGTATAGGATGTCTACCATAGAGTTAAAGCCCAACTCATGATGTCGGTTGTATGGATTTCTTTCTTAATCAATTACTTCTTCATAATTTTTTTTTTAGAAGAAAGACATTGCGTCATATTATTAAGGGAAACTGTTCAAATCAACCTATAGTACAAATGAAATGTCTAGTGGAACATCCTCCATCCAGACTACTAAATGAGACAAAAGGATAGCTTTTCATAATATATCAAATCGTTTGGGGGCTCTTTAATCTTCACTAAAAGGTACTAATTATTAGGTAATTTCAAATTACAATTAATGTGATACTTATTATTTGAGGGGGCAAGATACTAAATCAACAACAATTATAGGGTTTGTACTTTTTCTTTTTTTCTTTTTTTGACTCAAGGCAGTAGATGGTGTGTACCATAAAGATGAAGCCTTGCGTATTATTTAGGTTTGGATGGATTGCTTCCTTAATTAATTACTTTATGATAAATCAAATGGTTTGACCGCAATTTATAATTACTCTTCACTAAAGTCTTTCCCACACCCCCTAATCGCGGCAATGCCCTCACATGTAAGACATAGGGGGCCTATTTTTGAAGAGTGTATCCCTTATCTCCGCTGTTTACTCTATAGAGTAGGCCAATAAAGATGGTTTTCTACTTTTCTTTTCTCTACTACTATTGCTATATTTAGTATTTTTCTAACTCAAAAAATTATTTAAGTTATCACCTAATTCACAAAATACTTTCTAAATAATTCTCTCTCTCTCTCTCTCTCTCTCTCTCTCACAGAGCCACATGGTGTTATTCTATTAGTCCATTCATGTCATCTCATTATATTTTATAAAGAAAAAAGAATAGATTTTGGGACAGGTTCACATAAACCCTTAAAACTTAAAAGCCCATATTTCATCCAACTACATGGATTGAACTTTTTTTCAAAAATTCCTCATGCTTTTCGAGTTGAGATCATGATTCATGACTCACAATTTCTTCACTTGATGAAATGGACTAATGACCCATAGTTTTTAACATCACTTAATGGGCTCATTGTTAGTAATAGTATTATTATTGACGTCATGCAATGAGCTCAAGGAACTATGAGAATAATGTCCTAAAGTGGCAGGACGAGATCAAGTCCTCAAGATGATTACTCAACAATGTCACACCACCTGCTAGTCTAGTTCACTGGGCTTGAGTCTAGTGTATTGTACTTGTAATACATTTATATTACTTGTACTTCATATATATTATGTTTATACAAGGTTCTTTATTGTTGAGTGTTATACACATCATATACAGTTTATTTTTTCAATCTCTGTCTTTATATTGTTAAATTGGTATTAGAGCAACTGAGAGAATAAACTATATATTCTTTTGTATATATGATGTATATAACACTGTATAATAAAGAGTCTTACATAGGCACAGTATGTATGAAGTACACGTAATATGAGTGTAGTACGGTACATTGGGCTCAAGTCCAATTGGCTAAACTAACGTATATACTAACAACTCCTAGTAAAGTTGCCACTTAATTATACAAAAGGATGAAGATTAAGAAAACACCATGAAATAAATAATTATTGAATAAAATGAAAATTTTATCATTATTCAAGAAATAAATTGAAATTTCCCCCTCCTTTTTTAAAATCATAATTTGCATAACCTACTGTGATTAGTTTATCCCAGTGTTGACTCTGTATGGATTTTAATTAAATGGTCTTAATTTATATTTTGCTAGCTGTATCTGGTGACTATCAGTAGGGAAACTGACCCAATTCTTATTTGTTCCTCGAGTTAATCTATCATTTTAAAAAGGGAATGCTAATACATATCATATACAGTTTGGTGGATGCAAGATGGTCTTTGTTCTTTCCAGCACTTTCTCTACGAAATCAAAATTCAAACATAAGAAAGTAATTATTAATTTCATTTCATTTATTTTCTCTCCATTATCCCCATCCCCAAAAAAAGATAATTATATGGTGTAAGTGTTATAAAATTATAGATGAAGATTAATTGAAGAACATTACCATTATTATTATATTGAAAAATATAACAAATTTCTTTTTCTTAAAAACAGAAAACAAATGCGATAATAGAGTTATTGTGTGGAAGGGAGTAAAAAGTATAGGATGTCTACCATATAGAGTTGAAGCCCAACTCATGACGTAGGTTGTATGGATTTATTTCTTAATCAATTACTTCTTCGTACTATATCACTTCATTATTAGGTGGCTTTTCAATCTTTACTAAAAGGTAATTATTAGGTACTTCTAAATTACAATTAAAATGTGATACTTATTATTTGGGGGCAGAATACCAAATCAACAACAATTATAGAGTTACTTATCAAAAAACAACAATTATAGAGTTTGTAGCATGGAGTTGAAGCCTTGCGTATTATGTAGGGTTGGATGGATTTCTTCTTTAATTATTAATTACTTTATGATAAATCACATGGTTTGGCCGCATTTTATAATCACTTCAATAAAGTCTTTACCACACCCCCCAAATGCGGCAATGCCCTCACACACACACGTAAGACATAGGGGGCCTATTGTTGAAGAATGTATCCCTTATCTCCAATCTATAGAGTGGGCCAATAAGATGGTTTTCTCTACTAGTGCTATATTTCGTCTTTTTCTAACTCAAAAAATTATTTAATCTCTCTCTCTCTCTCATGGTGTTATTCTATTAGTCAATTCATGTCATCTCATTATATTTTATAAAGAAAAAAGAACAGATTTTGGGACAACTACAAGGAATGAGCATTTTTTTCAAAAACTCCTCATGCTTTTCAAGTCAGGATCACGACTCACAATTTCTTCACTTGATGAAATGGACTAATGACCCATGGCTGTTAACTTCACTTAATGGACTCATGGTTAGTAATAGTATTATTATCAACGTCATGAAATGAGCTCAAGGAACCGTGAGAACAATGTTCTAAAAATGGCAGGGCGCGATCAAGTCTTCAAGATGATTACTCAACAAACGATGTCATACCTCCCAGTGAAGTTGCCACTTAATTATATTAGAGGATGAAGATTAAGAAAACTTCATGAAATAACTAATTATTGAATAAAATGAAATTTGCATCATTATTCAAGAAATTAATTGAAAATTTCCCTCTCTTTTTTCTTTGTATTCATACTTTGCATAATCGATTGTGATTGGTTTCAACCGGTGTTAACTCAATATGGATTTTAATTAAATGGTCTTAGTTTGGGGTCAGGCTCCTCCCCCGTTAGAACGCTCTCTTCCTTATTTCTGCAATCTTCTACCCTTCGCCTCCCTCTACTCTCTGAAACATCATCACCGCCGGACCCATTCTCTCCTTGTTTTTTTACAAACTCATCATCGTTTCAAACTTCATCGCTTATGAACTTGAGCTTTTCAAAGGAATCAACAAAAAGACCCTCTTTTTTTTTACTATAAGAATGCAGGTCTAAAGGTTTAATACCACTTTAAAAAACTGAAAACTTGTTAAAATCACAGCCAGAAAATTTTACAGAAATTCAACCCATTTGGCCGTCTTTTACTGTCAAAATATGAAAATGAATGATGAAATCTTTAATCTTTTCTCCATCTTGCATCCTAAGAAGCAAAAATACCCAAGCAGCAGTAAATTGGGTTCTAAAAAAGAAAAAAAAAAATCATTCCCTGCCATAGTGTTCTTCTAGTTTGAAAAACAGAGTGTAAAGAAAGCTAGCCAAATCAATCTCCAGGCTTACAAGCATTTGAAAAATAAAAAGATTACAACAAAAAGGGATAAACTCTAGTTATCTGATGTTATGTGAGACTTTTTCTCTAACTTTATCTTCAATAGCTTCAACAAATGGTGATTTACTAGGATTCATATTCTTAACACTTCTACCCATCAGAAACCCACATAACAAATACAAAAACAGAAAAATTAGCTTCTCTGTCGTACCCGCAAATGATGATGCTGAGATATCCGAAGGAATGAAAAAAATTTAACTAAGCCCGCAATATATTCTTTAGTATAATAAATAAGTTTAATTCATAGAAATTAAAGAACAGTACATTACATAATCATCAATCATGAGGCTGGGAAATAACCCAAGAAGTTCTTATTATTAATAATAATAATCCATTATTATCTGTTGATCCAAGGCTACCCATCCTCTCTCCAACCACGTTGACAATAGCTAATCATATTTTTATAGTAACCAGAAAAGAGAGCCAACAAAGCATTAGCAACTTTGATTCATGGAGTAGTGATACCTGCAAAAAGGAGAAAAATGAAAAAAATGTCATAAACACAAAGCATGTATTCAGTTAACTAAATGTTTAATTTAGGTAAAAAGACCAAAACTCTTCATATCAAACTATATGTAATTAATTAGCTTGATTAATTCATGAACTCTCTGTTGGTTGAAAATAACTTGATTCTAAAAAAGACTTGTCCAACTTTCCAATATTTTGTAACATAGATAGAGAGATTGAAAGGAATTTCTCGAGATAAAGAAGAGACAGAGTACTTACTCCCACATTTGAGGTGGCGAGGAACCCTGCGACCACAACCTTCAATGAGGCGAATTGCACGATTGATATCAATAAGGGCAGCCAACTTTGGTGTAACGACAGTGCAAACACATTCAATATGGGTAACCCTTACACGCTCACAGCACTCTGGCGTTGGAAGCTTGCCATAAACAACAGGCTTGCAAGCATTAATCCCAAGCCTCCTCTCCTCTTTGCATTGTGCAGCGCTTGGTCCTGCAGCTTTGGCCAATTTTACACCCTCCTCCATGCTTAAAACAACCATGGTGATCACTAGCAAAAGCATGAAAACCCTTGAGCCTTTCATCATATTTCCCATTCCCTTTTTCTCTACCAGGTAGAATGAATTAATACGATTGAACATGACTGATAATAATATATATAGGGGATGGGAGGGCTTAATTTGGCGGTGCAAGATGCTCTTTGTTCATTCTCTCCGTTAAAGTGGGTGGCTGTACATGTTGGACTTTCAATATTTTAGGTTTTATCATCATTTGAATCCATGTGCAGGAAGACTTTGATAGTAGTTCTAGATTCCAGACCATTGACTGTGGAGAATGAGCTTAGTGGACACTGGGCACAAACCTGTGAGCAAAATTATGTCAGAATACAGTGGTCATTCATCAATATTGCTATAGCAAGGGAAAAATTGTTAGAAGTATGTGGCTAAATGATTAAATTTATCCTATCTCAATAACTTAAACTTCTGGGACATCGGTAATTTAACGAAAATTGGTAGACGTAATAATTCTCCTTAATTAGGTTGCTTATGGCAGCACAGCCAATAATATTTTTCCAAAAATATTTTTGGTGTTTTTGAGTGTTTGCGCAAATTGAAATAAAATCCTGATCAAATTGAAAATATTTTCAGTTGACAAAGCACAGCTGTTGAGAAAGGTGTAAAATAATACTTTACCTTTGGGCTCAGGCATAAAACATTTTCACATACACACACAAAACACACCAGTCCCTTTGCAACCCTCGGCAAACCAATTAAGCAGCCCTCCCCTCTTATTAGCAGAACTGGCTCAATATTCGCCTAAGTCAATTAATTAATATAAGTGAGGTATTTCTTATGTTTAAATATCAATTAAATAATATTTGTTTTTAAGTTTCTATTATTTGATATTTTATCTTTTCATTTAAAAATCATTCTTCTTACTTTTGGTGATGATGCAAAATAACTAATTAATTTTTTGCAAACAATTTTTTTAATTGATAATAATATACTCAATGTTTTTGTGACATAAATATTGATCATAATTAAGTAAGATTTTTTTTTTTTTTTTGAAAATTTTCTTTGAACATAAACAAATGTAACAAGTATTATTACTAAAATCCTATAAAGGATATATGTATTTGGGAAAAATAGAATCTAGCTTTTCAAAATGAGGGAGAGTAGTGTAATTGTGTGAAAGATTAAAAGTGACTAATATATGTTGAAAATCCACGTGTGTATGATGATTAGTTTACAAAAATTGAACACTCAAGCTATTAAAAAAAAATTTCATTAATGATAATTCAATAGATCAAGTTACAATATTTTTTCTAAACAATTTAGGGTTTCAATTGGGTTGAGTTTTTATCAATCCAATATTTTAGGGTTTTCTTAGAAGTCCAAAAAATATTCCACAATATTTTTTTAGATTTTTTTTTTTTTGGTGATATAACTACAAAGAATTGGAAAGAATAAAGAACTGGTTGATTGAAATAAATTATAACAATTTAAGTAAAATTATAAAAATAAAAAACCACTTATACAGTTCAACGTTAGACATGCATCTTCTCATATAACCCAATCCAAAATATACCAAAAAACTCCCTCTACACCAAATACAAAAAAAAAACACATAACAGGAATCTATTAGATCTCTTTTTCTTCTGAAGTTCAAATCAAATAGTAAGTATACAAAAATTTTCACAAATTTTTTTATAACAATTTAGGTGGTATGGTGTTAATTATAAAAGTAGTGTGAATAATAATCCATATAAAAATGACATTGTTGCAGTCATAACTTACTTGACACGCTATGTAAAAAGATAGTAAAAAATTTGTGCCCCTAGTATTAGCTCAAACCAAATCCAAAAATCCACATTGACATTCCTAATGCCATTAAAATTTGATAACTTTGAATCCAATCCAAGCCACCTATCAAAAACAAGCCATTCTACCAGTGTTGGGATTGTAAGCTAACTGATCGGTCATTTATCTAGTGACATAATGTAAGAATTTAATCTTAGAATTCAGCCTTCAACCTATTTTTAGGAACATGATGTGTAAATTGAGCTCAAATTCATTGATTGGAATGTAATCTTTACTAACAATTGAGCTAAATCTTATTACACACTCCTTATGAAATGAAAACAAGATTTCAATTATAATTTTGAAACGACGAAATTGTGTTTTGAGGTATGATTTCACAATTTTAACTTAAATTATATTTTTAAAACATAATTCCGGCTAACATGACATTTTGTATCTAGTTCACAGTGTAAAACCATCATTGCTCATTTTGGAGCCCACTTCTCTTCAACTTGAGAAGCTTGCTCATTTCTCACCGAAAAGACTTGACGTTGAGTCTTCAAGCTGCATGTCCCATCAATTTTTTTTTTTTAATTAGCTGCATGAGAAAAAGAATAGTGAAAGAGAATTAAATGTAGAAGATTGAAATAAGGCGTGTCTTAAGTGTTGTAGATCAAAGGAAAGGGATATGGAAACTTCCACCTCTCTAATTGTAGATTTTCTTTGATTCAAATTTCCAAAAGCATTTGACGGTTGCAAATTTGTAAGAATATATATATATATATATATATATGAATTAGGTTCAAGTAACACCTAGTGTAACTCTAAGGAATATTATACCACCCAATAATTTATTATTAAATTCATATTTTAAGAATCCCACCAATAAGTTACATGTTTTATATGTGTTTAACACATGTCAATTTTCATGCCAATCGGATATTATTTGCCATGTGATCCATAAACTCATATTTTATGAATTATTTTGAATTATAAAAACTTGAATTTAAATAATTGATTGATAACATAATTATTAATCTTTGATCACTATGAAATTTTGTAAGCATGGAGAGTATATGAATATAATGTGATCCAACGGTAGATTTCTCAAAATTCACATCTAATAATAAGTTATTAAGTGATATAATATCACTTAGAGTTACATCAAATGTAACTTAAACTTAACTATATATATATATAGACTTCCAATTGAGCATAGAACATCTAAGGTAGGCGTGGACATGGGATTTCGCCTCCCGTTTGATTTTCTTTTCTTGATTTGCTTACTGAGACCCCACCATTACAAAGAGAATCAAATCTTGATAGCCACTCTGTCTTTCTAAGCCTCCCTTTTGGACTATGGTTACCAATAGGATAGGCCATAACCACAAGCCACCCACGGCTTTTACATTGAAGAGAAGTGCCTTTCAAGTTTGAACAAATCAATTGAGGGCCTCATGTTCTTCAGTTTATATAAGAAGCCATAATCCTTTGAACTAGTTACTAATCAGTGGCTTTAGGCTGTTTAACTTTTAAGAGCTTTAGGTAATCATTCTTTCGGTCATTGGCACTGAAACAGTCTTTATGGTTTGCAATATTATTTTTGTAATGGTTTTTAAGTTCTTTTCCCCTAAAAAAATTTCAATATTAAAAAACCCCATTGTAAGAACAACACACCAAAAAAAAAAAAAAAAAAAAACATACAACCTGAGTACAAATTGGTTCAGTATGCCTAGTTTAATTCCAAGGTCAGGCAATTATAGCTGAAGTCTGAAGATGCCTACTTGATTGCTTCAAAGAATGCGAGTCAATCTGAACAGTGAACATTATTGCCAAGGATGTATAAAGATTACCAGCAATGCTAATTTTTCACAGAAAATCCGCATACTCTCTCACACACTCACTTCACTAGTCGCTGAAACAAGAAAAATGCTAGAACTACAACTTTTTACATAACTTGCTATCTAACGAATTGTGAGTGGTGAAGGTGTAGACCTACCATTTTTTTCTCCATTACTCACAACTTGCCATATAGTTAATTGTGGCAAAAGTTGTGACCCTAACATTGTTCCAAAAAATAAATAACAACTACTCTAGGGTGTAAAAATTTAGTGTAAAAGTACAAAGTTTCTTAAAGACTTAAGACCTAAAAGCATCAACTCTAGAAATTAAGAAGGTGTTTGGTAATGTTGTTCTAGTAATGTTGTTTATATTTTTTGAAAATACACGTAAAGAAAAATATGTATAATATTGTTTAAACATTAAAAATTGTTGTTTTAGTTATATCAAACAGCCCCTAAATATCAATACCCGACTTGACCGAGAAGATATGTTGTGTTTCAGGTTTATGAAGTGAAAACAATCACAATGCGTGGGAGGTAATGTGCAAAATAGCAGTGCAAAAGAATTGTATATAGTTAGTTAGGCAACGTTTGAAACAATATAGGAAAGTAACATCTCGAGTTTCTAAAACTCGAGATCCATATTAGAACTCGAGTCCAAAATACTCGTTTGATCTCGAGTCTTTAAAATTCGAATTTTATGCAAAAAAAATTTCACCTATAGTGGCGTTTTTAATCCTTACAGTGACGTTTTAAAGCCCTATAGCGGCGTTTCCCTGCAAAAAATTTTTTATAAGTACATGTTTAGGGAGACCTATAGTGGCGTTTTTAAGCCCTATAGTGACGTTTTATAGATCTATAGCGGCGTTTTTATTCAATTTATGGAAATCGAGTCTTTAAAACTCGATTTCCAGCTTGATTTTCCCCAATTTAAACTAATCCACCTACAAATCGAGACTTAAAAACTCGAGTTTTATCTTTGAACTCGAGTTTTAGACACTCGAGATGTTACTTTTCAAAATTGTTTTGAAACGTGACAAATAACTAAATTTTTTAATATTTATTGTTATTTAGAAAAAAAATTCCAATGCGTGGTCCTGATGGTGCGTGGAGCTCACAGGTTGTCAGAGATTCAACACAACATACTCTTTTTTTTTTTTTTTTTTTTTAATTACTTGAAGAAGTCTTTCCTACACATTGATATTAAAAATCATTCTTCTTACTTTTGGTGATGCAAAATAACTAATTAATTTTTTGCAAACAATTTTTTTAATTGATAAATATACTCAATGTTTTTGTGACATAAATATTGATCATAATTAAGTAGGATTTTTTTTTTTTTTGAAAATTTTGTTTGAACATAAACAAATGTAACAAGTATTATTACTAAAATCCTATAAAGGATATATGTATTTGGGAAAAATAGAATCTAGCTTTTCAAAATGAGGGAGAGTAGTGTAATTGTGTGAAAGATTAAAAGTGACTAGTGTTGACAATCCACGTGTGTATGATGATTAGTTTACAAAAATTGAACACTCAAGCTATTAAAAAAAATTTCATTAATGATAATTCAATAGATCAAGTTACAATATTTTTTCTAAACAATTTAGGGTTTCAATTGGGTTGAGTTTTTATCAATCCAATATTTTAGGGTTTTCTTAGAAGTCCAGAAAATATTCCTCAATATTTTTAATATATATATATATATATATATATATATATATATATATATTTTGTGATATAACTACAAAGAATTGGAAAGAATAAAGAACTGGTTGATTGAAATAAATTATAACAATTTATGTAAAATTATAAAAATAAAAAATCACTCATACAGTTCAACGTTAGACATGCATCTCATGTAACCCAATTCAAAATAAACCAAAAAACTCCCTCTACACCAAATACAAAAAATAACACATAACAGGAATCTATTAGATCTCTTTTTCTTCTGAAGTTCAAATCAAATAATAAGTATAACAAAATTTTCACAATTTTTTAAAAACAATTTAGGAACATGAGGTGTAAATTGAGCTCAAACTCATTGATTGGGATGCGACCTCTATTGACAATTGGGCTAAATCTTATTACATACTCCTTGTGAAATGAAAACACGGTTTCAGTTATAATTTTGAAATGATGAAATTGTGTTTTGAAATACGATTTCACAATTTTAACTAAAATTATATTTTTAAAACATGATTTTAGGTAACATGACATTGTGTATCTAGAACACAGTGTAAAACTATCATTGCTCATTTTGCAGCCCATTTCTCTTCAACTTGAGAAGCTTGCTCATTTCTCACCGAAAAGACTTGACATTAAGTCTTCAAGCAGCATGTCCCATCAATTTTTTTTTTTTTTTTTTTTGATTAGCTGCATGAGAAAAATAATAGTAGAAGAGAATCAAATGGAAAAGATTGAAACAAGGCGTGTGTAAAGCATGGTAGATCTAAAGAAAGGGATACGGAAACTTCCACCTCTTAATTGTGGATTTTCTTTGATTCAAATTTCCAAGCATTTGACGATTGCAAATTTGTAAGTATATATATTTATTGACTTCCAATTGAACATATATAGAACATCTAAGGTAGGCGTGAACATGGGATTTCGCCTCCCTTTTGATTTTCTTTTCTTGATTTGCTTGCTGAGACCCCACCATTACAAAGAGAATCAAATCTTGGTAACCACTCTATCTTACTAAGCGTCTTTTGGACTATGGTTACCAATAGGATAGGCCATAACCAAATGCCACCCAACGTTCACATTGAAGAGAAATGCCTTTCAAGTTTGAACAAATCAATTGAGGGGCTCATGTTCTTCAGTTCATATTAAGAAGCCATAATCCTTTGAATTAGTTACTACTCACTAATCATTGGCTTTAAGCTGTTTAAATTTTATGAGCTTTAGGTAATCATTCTTTCTATCATTGACACTGAAACATTCTTTATGGTTTGCAATATTATTTTTGTAATGGTTCTTAAGTTCTTTTCCCAACAACTTTTCAATAGTAAAAAACCCCATTGTAAGAACAACACACACACACCAAAAAAAAAAAAAAAAAAAAACCCATACAACCTGATTACAAATTGGTTCAATATACCTAGTTTAATTCCAAGGTCAGGCAATTATAGCTGAAGTCTGAAGATGCCTACTTGATTGCTTCAAAGAATGCCAGTCAATCGGAACAGTGAACATTATTGCCAAGGATGTATAAAGATTACCAGCAATGCTAATTTTTCACAGAAAATCCGCATACTCTTTCACACACTCACTTCACTAGTCGCCGAAACAAGGAAAATGCTAGAATCACAATTTTTTCATAACTCGCTATTTAGTGAGTTGTGAGTGGTGAGGAGTGGACCTACCATTTGTTTCTCTGTTACTCACAACTCGTTATATGGTGAGTTGTGATAAAAGTTGTGACCCTAGCATTGTTTCAAAAAATAAATAACAACTACTCTAGGGTGTAAAAAATTAGTGTAAAAGTCCGGACTTTCTTAAAGACTTAAGACCTAAAAGCGTCAAATCTAGAAATTAAATATCAATACCTGACTTGATCAAGAAGATATATTGTGTTTCAAGTTTATGAAGTGAAAACAATCACAATAAGCGGTCCCAATGGTGCGTGGGGTTGACAGGCTATTAGAGATTCACTACACACATCTGAAACACAATATACCTTTTTTTTTTTTTTTTTGGAAGAAGTCTTTCCTATACATTGATATTAACAATTTTTTATCTTTACTTTTTCAGCGCAAATTACTCCGTTTATTATTATTATGTGATCGTAAATAATTGATTTAAACCAAAGAAGATTAGGCTTAATGATTTTATATTTGGGTTAATTACAAATTACCCACTTGTGGTTTGACTCGATTTTAAGCTACATATTTGTGGTTCAAAATTTAGCACTTTACCCACTTGAGATCTGCTCCATTAGGCTGTTATAATCCACCTCTAACTTTTCCGTTAAAAAACACATTTTAATTTCAAAACATTACATAAAAAGGATTAAAAAGCTAGGATTTGAATTTTTACAAAAATGGATGAACATTACCGATGAAATTTAACTAGTTTGCTTGGTGGTGTCAGGGCTAGCCCAACAAAATTTGGGGCCTAAGGCAAAAATTTTATATATTCTTTTTAAGAGAAAGAGATAGATAGATATTATTTGGTGTTTGGCTTGGCAGGAGATTAGTCATTATTGATGATTTATCACATTTGCAACATTTTTTTTTGAAACATCTTAGGGTTTCAATTGGTTTAAATTTTTATTGGTCTCCTATTTTAAAAGCCTTGTTAGAAATGAAAAAGAAAAATACTACAAAATGTTCACAATAAATGTGATTATGATATAATTGATGAATTTCAACAACTAAATTTATTTGTATTTGAATTACTTTTTTATGTGATTGGTGATATATCAGTTAAACTTATAGTAAAATTTGTGGTATCTTTAATATCACTCTTAAAAAAAAGTACCAATTATTTAAAAAATGTTATATTTTTATAAAATTTTGGACCTTTTTTTAGTAAGAAATTTTTTTATTTGTTGTAGGGCCTTAGGCCTAGGCCTAAGTTGCCTAGGCCTTGGGCCGGCCTGGGTGGTGTCCACTTCACATACCTGAAGGGAGGCAACAAAGACTCTCAGATATGGATGAATGCTCGACCTTTCATTGAATTGCTCCAGAGTGCTGAGTCTGAATCTGAGGAGGAATGATATGTTCTCATTTAACTAGTTTCCATGGTGGTGTCTAGTGTCTACTTCCATGCCTGTTACTACAAATAAATGGGTTTCTTCGTGGTCTCTGTGTTCTTTTCTATTAACTTGGTAGTGTTGTGGACTACAATTTGCTGTCCTGTACCGTAACTATTATTGTGATGCTCGATGATGTCTTCCTAGTGTTGTGCTTTGTCTGGTTTAATGTCAGAACATTCAATGCAATTTGTTTCTGTCGCTAAACTTCATTCTCTGTCAGAAGTCAATGTCTTTGGTTATGAAATCATGTTGACTTGTGTCTCTGAATCTACAACATGGTGTAGGGGAAGCTTCGACCAATAGTCCATCTTGCTGACTTTTTTGTGGTGGTGGTGGTGTTGTTTTTTTTTTTTTTTGGTAGTAGATTTGGCTGATTTGCTCTTGCCATTGTGGTGATGGTGGTCAAGGAGGAGAAATTATAAGGTCCATGTGGTAGACAAGTGACGTAGTCAACCATTCCACTAAAAGATTCACATTTGTTTAAAATTGTTGAGTTAGAAAACTTTTTTAAACTGAAACTGATTACTGACTCAGTAATTTTAAACAAGTGGGAGTATTTTAGTAGAATGGTGGACAAGTAACGTAGTCCACCAGAGGACTGTATAATTTCTCGTCGAGGAGGCTTTGCTGGAACAAAGTTTCTCTCCAAACTAATTATTTGGAGAGAAACTTTTTAAACTTTTCATATATCTCTTTTTTGGAGGTAAATTTTAAAAATTTAACCGTTGAATTTCATATTCTTTATATTCTTAATATGCATATAAAATTTCGTTCAAATAAGATGTTATTTACTATTCAATTAATAAACTTGTTTTTAATACATAATTTTAGATCACAAAAACTTAAAATTTTAATATTTGTTTGATGACATAGCAATTGATCTTTAATCTTCTTGAAATTTTATAAGCATGAAGTATATAATAATAATATGCAATTTAACGGTTAGATTTTCAAAATTCACACTCAATATAAAGTTATATGAGGAGTTTGTAGGATTTTTCTTCAAACTAATTTAGAGAAGGACTTTGTTCGATTGCGTTTTAAAAATAAGATATGAGATGTATGGTGAGTTGTGGGTTCCAGTTAGCTCAACTAGTAAAATCTCTGATAATTGAATAAGAGATCTAGAGTTTAATCTCTGCCTACACTAAAAACTGATTGGTGTCTTGGTTTGATGATTAAAGAGCTATTATTAGGAGTAGACATCATAGGTTGAAAATTTACCCAAAAAAAAAAGATGTATGGTGAGTTATGAAATAGTGAGTTTTTTTTTTTTTTTTTTTAGGGGGAAAGCTGTAAATTCATTGAAATAAACTGGCTAAATCAGCCTGAAGTACATGAAAAACTTGTGATGGGGTTTCCTCCATCCACACTAAAAAGTCTTGAATGTGAAGTGCATGTTTGGCCAAATTATGAGTAACACTATTACAATCTCTCGTTACATGAAATAGTGAGTTAATGTAGATAAAGTGTTATTATTTTAATTGGCTTTACTATGGTATTGATTGGATCATAAATATTTCACAAACCGGATAGTATTGGTATATTAATTATATGGTCCCCACCTTTAACATCAAGGATCCGTGGCGCAATGGTAGCGCGTCTGACTCCAGATCAGAAGGTTGCGTGTTCGATTCACGTCGGGTTCAATTTTTCGTTTATTTTTTCAATTTATCGTTTAACGGATCGGTCTTTATTTTCTCCTGCCCTTTTCAATTTTTTCGTTTCAAAGCTAAATAATAGCGCGTGTTTGGGTTCAATTTTTCGTTTAACGGATCGGTTTTTCTTTTCTTCTCTCCTTTTCAATTTTTCGTTTCAAAGCTAAACAATAGCGCGTGCTCAAGTTAAAGTTGTGTCCAGGTCCAACTATTTTTGACTTCTTTGAAGAGAAATAGAAACAGCTTAGTCAATTTCTTGTTGGCCTTTGTTCTGAATTTCACTTGTTAAGAGCTTTAGCGTTGTGGTATGTAAAATCCCCAAATTGCTATTTTAAAACATCAAACCATAAAAAGTGTGCATAGATTGTAAAAAATGGGCTCATTGATGTTGTGAGTTGTGACTTAGTTCTGGAGGTCTTAGATTTTAGACACCACGATATTGTTCCATTTGATTTTCCAGAATGTCTCAACAATAGAGAATTAAATAGTTTGGTTAAAAGTTGAGCCACTGCACATTAGTTTTTTATTTTCAGTTACATTTTATTTTATTTTATTTTTTTGTTGATAAATTTGATAGTCATAATGGAGGGGGGAGATTTGAACTTATATGTTTCTATGAAAAAACTATTAAGTGTCAGTTCAACTATAAATACACTTACTAAAAAATTCAGCAAAAAAAAAAAAAAACACTTATTAAGAAAAGAATAAAATTTGACAACAAAAACTTGGTTGTAGCCTAGAGCTATAACTTCACTCAATATCTTTTTATTAGATATGAATTTTGATAAATTCACCATTGGATTATATTTTCTTCTTTTATCATCCATGATTACAAAATTTCCAAAAAAAATCAAAGATTAATAACTATCTTATCAATCAAATATTTAAATTTTAAATTTTTGTAATCTAAAATATGCATAAAAAATAAGTTTATGAGCTAATTGACACGTGTGTTAAGAATATAAAGAACATGCAATCCAACGGTTAAATTTTCAAAATATGTAATTTTGTTAACTCTTTAAATGAAATTTGTAGTCTTAGATTACAACTAAGTTTATAGCCAAATTTTATTTAAAAAATATATATATTAAAACATTGAAATATTTTGGTAATCTATTTTCTGATTTTTCATTTTTTTGTAAAGGAAATATTGAAATTGATGTTAAGGAAATATTGAAACTGATGTTAAGGCAACAATGAAACTGATCATATTGATAAATTTTCAAATGCCAAATTGATCACTAATATGGAAAGAACAGATGCATGAAATAAATTCATTTCCCACCTCTTAGCCTTGTGAGGATAGAATATTTTATCCAAGGGTCAATTAGTTTTTTTTTTTTTTGATAAGACAAGTGTCAATTAGTTAATATAACTTATTTTAAAGGTGAGAGACACAACCATAAGCATAAACACTACATGCGGTAAATCCCAACCAGTGGAAAAATATTTTGTATAAATGAAAAATATGCACGCAAACGCAATATATTTCATACACACAAAACCCAGCTCAATACACAGTTCAAGTTTACGTGTACAGTGTACGCATGTTTCTTGGATATAGTCAACTGTACAATGTGTTCCACACAACAAATGAAAGCCAAAGTTTGTGTAATTAAACTTAAAACACAAATCCTCTATCAGCATAATTCCTAAACCATGCTCACACAGCAGAGGCATAGTCACCACTGACATCAACTTCAGATTCAATATCTGCCTCTATATCATCAAGGTCCGATGTACTAGCAGCAGCTTGACCACCAGCTTTGGATCCTTCTCCTGGCATCTTTGCCTCTTGTATGATCCGCATTATTTCTTCTATGCTCTGAGTTGGTTGTTCTGCTTCTGCTTTTGCATAGTTAGTCTTCTCAATCTCTATTAGTTCTATTGGCAAATTTTTCATAAACCAAGGATGCCGTTTAATTTCGGGGAGTGTGATCCTCTGTAGAGAGAATTGAAAGGATTAGTTAGTAGATATTTTAGGAGGCATACAAGATGGAGTTGAACCAATATCAATAGCACAAAATCTTCTAAATAAGAATAAGCTTGCATTCATGTTCACCTACAAGATCCTATAGGCATTTATAAGAAGAAATCATGTGGGCTCATATCAAATGCTTTGTGAAGCATATGAAACTATTAAGTTATATGCACAGATACATGACAAGATACCTTGGCAGGATTGGCAACAAAAATACGAGAAAGGAGTTGCCTGCAGTCTGCCGACACGCGTACATAGTCAGGAATGGAGTACTGAACGCTCATTATTCTCTGTTAATAACAATGAAATGAAATTAACTTAGCAGTCAAGAATAAACAATAATGTGGGTGGACGGTCAGAGGTGATTTTTTATTTGAACATAATTTTAGTGTTCAGAAGTGACTCACCCCGATAGTCTTACGAAAATTTCTAGGATCTTCAGGATCCTCAAATGGGTATGCTCCTACCAACATCACATATAGCGTCACACCACATGACCAAACATCTGCAATCTACAAACACTACCAAATTATCAAGCAAATAGAACAAATTATGAAATATATGGTAGGAATATCCATTTATTTGATATTATGAGAGTAAACAATGGCTACAATATGACCATAACTAATACATAGATGCTCAGAACCACCCAAGACTTCCCTGCAAATAAGTGGAATGCCCCAATAAAGCTTTCTAGTCATTCTGCAATAGAACTTAGAGAATTAGGTACCTTCCCATCATATTCCTTTCGCTGGAGTACCTCCGGGGCAATGTATGCAGGTGTTCCAACTGTTGATTTAGGTTGGGAGTGCAACAAAGCAGACTGCAAGGCATGAAAAATCCAAAATCTAATATATCAAAATTGAATAGAAATAGTTACTGTAAGAAAGCATCAAAAGCTATTTCCTGAGCTCAAATGAATATAGCCTTATTTAATCTGGGAAAGTCATTAACCTTGGAGTAACCAAAGTCACATATCTTAAGTCTAGGTGTTGGACTTCCATCCAAAAGTGTGTTTTCCAGTTTCAGATCCCTGTGACAAATTTCCTGCAATAAAAGCGAGATGACAAAAGAAAAAAACAAGATTGTAATCCAAAACTAGAAGAAAAAAAATTCATATATGATACCATGGCATGACAGTAGCTGACTCCAGAGATTAGCTGCTGGAAGAAAAATCTCGCCTGCCGTAAGAGTCACCATCAAACAGTCAGTAGGGAACTTCAAATAAATGACTTCCATGTGCATCAAACTGAAGGACAAATTGACCCAATGTGTTAAACAGATATGTACAAACTGCAAGTTTACAACCTCATCTTCACTAAATCGGCCAGCACTGCATATTCTCTCAAATAGTTCACCACCAGCTGCATATTCCATGACAATAGCTAAATGTGTGGGAGTCAACAATACCTGCAGCCAAAATGATATTTAAAGTATGCTCCTGTGTATATACTCAATAAAGGTTTATCTACAATCTTCTCTGCAAGTTTCAAGTTTAATTTATATCATCAAGTACAGAAAAATTTCACACAGTTAAGCCTATAGGAGACCAACCATAGACCTCATAGAAAATAGAAAAGAACATGCTAATTGCTAACCAACAAAATTTGGAAGTGTTTTATTCTTGTGCATTCAAATTGATATTTGACTTGAATATATAATGGAATACGTCTGTTTCACATCCTTGTGTATTGGTTTAGTAAGCATGATTTAGTTTTCTTCATACAAATTATTTGTAGAAAATATCTCCCCACATGTAACTCAAAATTTTTTATATAGACATGTTGGTTTAACTAGATTTCTAGAAACAAAATGCAAATGATTCCTTAATGAAATTAAAATGAAATAAACAACATGGACACAAATGACAAAATGAGGCTAATTAAGAGCCTCTCTGTTCATGAGTCTGTGTACATTTGCATACAGGATTTGGAGTCAATGTCATCCCCTAACTTTATAAGTATCAGATTGTAACATACCTAAAAACTACCCTTGTAGATATTAAAAAAAGACCTTAGTAGTCCCAACCTAATGAAGGTACACAATAAACATACAGTATACTAAACTCTTACCTCTTTGAATCTGACAATGTTTGGATGCCTCAGAGATCTGTGATTAATGATTTCTCTTTGAACATTCTCTTCAATCTGAAACCCAGAACAGAAATCATAATATTTCTTTATTTATTAATAAGTTACACACATCACTTTCTATTTTGTCTTATAAGAAGAGGAAGTACCCATTTGAGTCAAAACTCATAGGTCAACAAGAATAATTTCATAATAAATCAATAATTACATCCATTGTGATATGAAGCAGTCAACAAACTATAGAAAGTAAGAAAAGGTAGGAAAGAAATTCCAGGACCAAACACCTAATCCACAATTGAGGAACCCAATGACTTGAAAGGAAAAAGTTGTTATGCAATATTAAGTTATTAACCATGGCCTGGCTACATATCAGGTAATGAATTATGAAAATGACATGATAATGTAGTTGTGAAACACCATAAACTAACTAGTTCTCTTGGCTGGAAAAATCGTGAAATTTTGCATATATCCAGCTGCAAAAACACAAGCATGGGAACAGAAAAGTGTTGGTCCCATTGTGTGGACTGTGGAAGGTAGTCTTGTGTGGATGGAAATCAAATCTAGGAATGTTGTCCCAGAAACGGAGAATTAGAATGGCTTGATAATCAATAGTTCAGTCCTTGTGTCTCATTTATAAACACAAACCCATCCCTTCGTGCAAGGTCACAACCTTGTGATTGACAGATTGATAAGGTTGTAGCACTTGTCATAGGTCACACCTGTCCAACCAGGCAATACACCTTCATGGCAAGCTATTATCATAGAGAATGCATTGAGTGAAGGAACACAAATTGTTATGGTGTTTAACACCTCATGATTACAAAAAGTGGTTCCCCAATAATGAGATAATAATGTTACTGAGCAATTGAACAAGAAAAGTTTTACTGATTGAGTGAAGCATTAAACAAGCCTCCTTCCAAATTCACAAAATCAGTACTTCTGCTCGACCACAAATCTTGTGTTGACTATCTAATACGCACAAACAGAACATTATGGTACTTGTAGTGCCAAATATACAATATGTATAGTGTTTTACAAACAGAGTTTTTGAGTACACAAACAATAAGCAAAACAGTTTCTTATGGATGCCCATAAAAAATGGAAAATCTCTATCAAAAAATAAGCTATATAAAAGCAGCAACTGGTAATTTAAGCAAGACAATGCTTAATTTTAACAAGGCCATTTCTATGTACCTGCCGGGGGGGAAACAAGCCTAATTTACAAACTAAGATAAAGCAAGAAGTAAAACACATTACAACTTCTAGCACCAACATTTGCAGAGTTTTAAGCATAAATGAATTACTTTACTCCAAATTGAAATTACCTTCTTTCCCCTTTCTATGTATTTGACTGCAACAAGCTCTTTTGTCTTCTTATCTCTCACCAACCTTGCCACCCCAAAATTCCCTACACCAAGGTCCTTCAATGGCTCATATCGCTCCTCCATCTCAACTCACCCCAATGAACAACAATCACAGACACAAAATCACAATACCAATATGCCAAAAATCACAAAGCAAGTAAAAACCAAACTACAACCCCAACAAAATTTTATAGACACCAAGCACTAACAAATCCTAAAGTCCCCCTAGATAACAATAAAAAGCACAACAGGAGAAAGGGAGTGCTGCAAAAAACGAAGACAGACTCAAGCTTTAACCTTCCAGGAACTTTCGAAAAGGTCCAAAAATTGAAAGAGAATCTGAGACACAGTCATTCTCTAAATGAGGGAAAAATATCAGAAAGATTTTTAAGAAAGTAGTATATATCTAAATCTAATGAAATCTAAAGGTAGATCTGTCTTTTGGCAGAGAATTAAAGGACACGTACGCCATAAAGGGTGGCTTCCAAGTGTCGCTCGATAAAAAAGAGTGTTTTTAAGACTCTTGACTCTGACACTACACAGACCACTCTTAACGTTTCTGACACGAAACGAGTTTTTTTTGTTGTTTCTAATTCTATCTTTCTGGGATGCGTAGGTTTACGGTCCAACAAGGCGCATGACACGTCCCTTTCGCTGTCCGAATATAGTAATCAGCTAACGTACGCCACGTGGGTCCGGACCATGGTAGTTACTTGAGGCTGTCGGTTTTCACGTGGGTATAATATTCATATCTAATCATGGGCGTAGGCTTTTAGCAGCTGTTCGTGTTTTTGTTTTGTATTGTATATTAAGGTTAAGTCGGTTGCCTCACGCTCTTTTATCTTCTGTGGACATCAAAACATACACTAGTTTTTCTTTCATAGGTCAAAGAAGAATATTATTGGAACATTCTCGTATATACGACCTTTCTTTATCATTAATTCAAAGTTCAAATTTTAAGTTTCTGAGTTTGTCATTTTTGAGGTCGGTTGAATTTTTATTTTTTGAAACTAAAAAAAGGAATTGATTTTTTTTTGACTGATTTTTATATTTGTTGTGAAAATAGTCCATTAATAAATATTTTAAGAATATTTGTTAACCAAACCTATTAAAAATTGTTACAACAATGGTTATCAGTATCGTGTACAAAAAATTCTGTGTTATAAGGCTGTATTATAAGTGTTCATGAATCATACATTCAAATTTTAAGTTCATGAGTTTGTTACTTTTGAGGTTGGTAGAATTTTTCTTTGAAGATAAATTAAAGAAGGGAAAAGTTAATGGATAAGAAATATTTTTAGAAACTTAAAAAAGAACTAATTTTTTTGCCTGATTTTTATATTTGTCATGAAAGTAGTGTAAAACTTTTCTAAAATAATTCATTAATAAATATTTTAAGGACATTTGTTAACTGAACCCACTAAAAATTGCTACAACCATAGTTATTAGTATCGTGTAAACTTTTGTATTGTAAGGGTGTATTATAAGTGTTCATGAATCCTACATGCAAATTTCAAATTCCTAAGTTTGTTATTTTTGAGGTTGGTAGAATTTTTCTTTGAAGATAAATTAAAGAAGGGAAAAGTTAATGGATAAGAAATATTTTTAGAAACTTAAAAAAGAATTAATCTTTTTGATTGATTTTTATATTTGTCGTGAAAGTAGTGTAAAACTTATCTAAAATAATCTATTAATAAATATTTTAAGGACATTCGTTAACTTAACCCACTAAAAATGGCTACAACCATAGTTATCAGTATCGTGCAAACTTCTGTATTGTAAGGGTGTATTGTAAGTGTTCATGAATTTTACGATACAATGGTGTGTTTCGTGAATCGTCAAAGCATATCATATCAAATGTATTGTATGATATATAGACATGTATTTTAAAATGAGTTTTTTTTTTTTTTTTTTTTTTGGGGTTAAATTTGTGCTTTTATTTGAATCCAACAAGTTGTTATACTTGTTTATAACACAAACATATTAGGTTACTTAATTTAGCCCAATAAAATAACATGTTCATAAGTTTTTTTTTTTTTCTCTTTATTTCTTGTACAAAATTAGGATTACACACTTATACTTCACTTTCATATTTACAAAATTCTTTTCTATATTATGAATAAGGTATTAATTGATAATATAATTTATTTTTGGGTTATTATTGCTATAAGTCTAAGAAGCTAGAATGCCAAGAAGAAATATTAAAAAAAAAAAAAAAAAAGAACAGATAATAAATGTTGATGATGATAAAGAAAATTTCATTGAAAAGATAAATTTTTAAAATAATGAATAAGATGATAAATTCTACCAAAAAAAAAAATTTAAAAAGAGAGAAAATATTATGATAACACTGACTTAGATGTAGTTGATTAGGCAAGTTGAAGAATATGATGAAAATAAATTATTTTTTTGGCTTATTTGCCATGTATTATTATTTTTGAGTTTAATTAATTTGAATATGTATATTACAAACACATGTTAATTTGATTTATTTAGTTAGCTTGTTTAATATTATTACATAAGTGATATTAAATTAGTTATTAGTTGAATATATTCTAAATTTATAATGAATATATTCTTTATATATATATATATATATATATATATATATATATCTATAATTTTTGTATAAATTTTATTAAATATTTATGTGTCTTACAATACAAGATCCGATACATAATATAAAAAAATCAAAAATCAAATCACAATACAATTTACATTTTGACAACTATACCTACAAGGCTAATTGACACTTCCATCCAACTGAGTTTTACTTCTCTAGCATCAATAACCAAACCTCCTATAAATTATAGATATTAATTAGTTTAGTTATTTTTATTTTTTAGACCAGCATTTTAGTTAGTGATTATTAATATTATTATTATTATACACTATTGATCCATAAAATTTACTAGGGTAAATTGCAAATTACACCCCTAAAGTTTGGGAGTGTTTGGATTTTACACCCTAATTTTCAGAATTTGAATTTCACCCCCTAAATCTCGAGGTGTTTTGATTTTATACTTCAAATTCTGAAACTTCAAGGTATAAAATCCAAACACTCCCAAACTTTAGGGAGAATCTAAACAACCCTAAAATTTATAGGATAAAATCCAAACACCCCAAAACTTCATGGGATAAAATCCAAAATTTAAAATTTTAGAGTGTAAAATCTAAATGCTCTCAAACTTTAAAAGTGTAATTTGGAATTTACCCAATTTACTACGTTAACATATTTGTTTAAATGTATTTGGTACTATGTTTCAAATAACATATTTTAAAATGTGAAAAAAGCTGGTTTAGTTGTTTAAAATATGTTATGTGTTAGGTGTGTTTGGCATGTGTATGTGTATTTAAAATATCTCTCTTTTAAAATATGTTATGTGTGTTTGGTATATATGTGTGTGTGTCTGTTTTTTTATTTATTTATTTATTTTTTTAAGTTGAAAAGTACAGTAAAAGTATTATTAATATTTTATTTGAAGAGAGAGAAAGTTACCTCATGTAGTCTAATCTGGTAGAACTTACAGTTTTTAACATATTTCCAAAAATGTCATTAAGTAATGTTATTTGAAAACTGAAAACTAGTAGAAAGAGTTCTCTAAATTCAGTGTTCAAATACCCTAAAAAAAGAAGTGTAACTCAAACACTCCTAAAATAAATCTCCTACCAAATGTGTGTTTTTTTTTAGCTCATAGTGATCATTTGCATTATGAATACTTTAAACACGTTTTCTCAACAATTTTTAAACCACAATTTTCATATAATTTTAAATAATAATATTTAAAATCTGCTAAAAAGAGGTCCTAGTCCTTCAAATTTCAAATGTGACAAACTGTTTTTATTTGGGTTTTGGTTTTGCCCGAAACTCCTGTTAATCCATATGCATATGAACCGTCAAGATTAGTCTCATCACGCGCCTGAATGCGAATTCCAAAATTTGGTAAAGGATAAAGGCGCATTTTAGTGGATATCCCGGCTGGGCCGACCTGGAGCTCTGGGCCCCACTTCTCGATTAGGACGCCGCTTTCTTCGTTAACAAGCTGATGCCAAGTCTCCTGTTGAATTTTATGTAAAAGTCATCAATTTTTTCATGGTTTTCACACTATTATATATATACTATTATTTTCACAGTACATAGTCGTACACGCATTATCTGATATTGATATGCAGAATTTGTATGGTCAAACAGAATAAGATAGAAGATATAGGTATCAACCCAATATGATTTTATCTCCAAAAAAAAAAAAAACCAATAGGATTGGGTGAGTGGTTGGGCACTCGATCTCAAAGTGGCTATCTTGAGTTTGACTGAAAGCTTTTGAAATACTTATAAAAAACTCCATGGGCTAATGATTTACCTCGCTATAGGCTATCTGTTGCGAACAATGATTAGTTTTTAGTTGAAAGTTTTGAGGAAATATAGTGGGAAACTAAAAAAAAAAATATATATATATATATATATATATAGGTATCAAATCAAATGGAATGGTTGATTTGCTTTCAGTGGTGTCCAAATTCTCAACCTCTAAAGCTCTAGTAGACCAACCTTGATTAATCTTTCTTGTTGCCTTTCATTTTCAGAAAGATCACCGAAAGGAAAAACAGGGTTAAGTGAAAAAGTATGATTTTTTTAGTGATTTTTTGGGCCTTATTTGAAGTGTTTGAATTTTCATGTCTGAACATATGACCTTCCATTTTTATAATTTTATTTTATCTTTGAGTATATGACCTTCCAATTGATCTTTCGAATAAATAAATTCCAGGCATCTCCAGATTGGCTGATTACTTTTTCTTTTTCTTTTTTGACCTAGCTTAAGCTTTGAATTAGTATTATTTTTTTGGGCTTAAATAATGGAGTGTTTTTTTTTTTTTTTTTGTTAAAGAGAGTAAAAATAATGGAGAACTTGTTATTGTATATTGGATTTCTAGTAAGAGATTTCTAGTAACGTTGTTTAAGTTTTGTGGAAATACGTGTATATGAAAAAATGTGTAAAAATACGTGTTGTGGTGTTTAAATAATAGTTTTCGTTATTTAAATACCATTACCAAATTGGGCCCAATTTTGTTAGAGCATGGATTCATCAAATAGTAATATTTTACAACCATAACAAAGTTCTTTTTTTGAGAATCACCATAACAAAGTTCTGATCAGCAGGGCAAGATTTGTTGTATGATACTTTATTTAAATGGACGTGGTTGAATATAAACCATATCCAATTGAATTCTTTAATGACATTTGTGCCACTGGTAGCTTGGGAGTTGGGAATTGGGATTAGCTGGAGGCATATATCCACTGGGTTCAAGACAGCGCAACACCAACCTGCCGGCCCAAACAAATACAAAGTTGGACTGCAAGCCCAAACTATTGAATGTGTAGGATGGGCCTTGTTTGCATAGTTTTCCGGACAACATGGACGACATGGGTCATAAAATAACCAAGCCCATACGAAAACAATTGAAATGGGTCGAGTGAGCTTAGTTCGAGTATAATTTTAAATTTCTTTAAAAAGTAAAAATAGAAAATATATTCTTTAAGTTTCAACAGAATTCATTTCAGTTCTTTAAATTCTAGGAAAAAAAAATTTCAATCATTAATTGGATTTTTTAATTAAAAAATTTGAAGGAAAAAAAAGTAAAAATTTGGACAATTAACCGCAACATTTTGCTAGAGTATTGAAATAAATTTTGATGAAACTAAAATGGTGGTTTTTACATTTTAGCCTTCTTAAGAAAATTAGATAATAGAATAAAATATGATAAACTTTCTCAAAAAAAAATTATGATAAACTTGATGTTTGGTAATTGAGTTTCCTTTAACTTAAATTATCTTGAGAGTGTAACCACTTGTCACAAAAGAGAAGATAGTTGGCACAATCAGGACTTTTATGACGAAACTTTATTATATAGTATACTAGTCGCTAACCCGTGCAATGCACGGGAAAACTATTGAAAATAAATTTAAAAAAATATTATTATTATTATTATTTTAATATTGAATATATCATTTTCCATGTCAAGATCTAAAGAAATATAATTTTAAAATATTTTTATTGGTGTTGCATATCAGTTTGATATTTTAATCCCTTGGTTTTTAATGGGTCATGAAAAACACTAAGTCGGTGGCACCTAGCCAAAATGTCAAGTTTTCAAAATTGGCTTAATGTAATTGTTTCTTCTCGCTAGTGGCCACACAATTGCAGTATCAAAGATTCATACTTTAATCATAGATAAGTTGTAGAATATGCTATATAGATGATCTCAATCATTGCAAATTTAAACTTGTATCGGATTGGTTATATACACATATTAAAAAACATATTTTTATTTAGGAAGACTACTAAATATTGTAATGTTGCAAATTGGGCTTGGATTATGCAAAGTTTTAATGTTCTAAATTGCCAATGATGTTGATGACTTAGTATGCCTAAATGCACATTAGAAAAAATGAGACCATCAAAGCCTACTCAAACCAAGAGGTGTAATAAATAAATAAAACAAACAAACTTACCAAGATTTCGCACAAACCATGAAGTTAATTTAAAAAGATGCAAGAGTGAAATATTTTGTCAAATACATAATGTGCATGTTCTAAAACAGGAATGAAAAAATTATTTTGTAACATGAATCCACTCAAATATACACCAAAGACAAACTAAGTACATTATAATTGAACAAACAATGATCCCAAGTTGGCAAGAATAAAGCAAAATGTTCAAAATGATCAATTTCAAATTTCAACATTAAATGGGTGGCATATGAAGTACTCAAGCAAAAACCAAAACCAACAACGTATATAAGAAATGCAAATAGAATGTTCTGTGACTTCTAAAAGCAAAATTTATGACCTGGACATTATCACTGAGCTGGAAATCTTTATTTATTTATAATTTTATTTTATAAAAGAACTCAAAGATCTCATTAATGAGAACAAATTGAATACATCCAAAGATAGTTGATCGGTTACATTTTGGTTTGCCTCAGCTTGTTTTCGTGTTGTTTGATCTCGGAAGTAATTTTTTGGTGAATGAATTTGAGGGTTGATAGAATTTGTTAAGAACCACAAAGCATGGCACAAAGAGAAATCATCGAAGAAAAAAAAGTAATTACAAAATCATATAATTAAGCAACCCAGATTCTCAAATTTCTAATTGTCCTGATTGTTATTCAACATTTCCTTTGGAATTTGGATCAATTTGTAGAGCATTAAGTGAACTATACATATAAAAATTTTAAGAGACAGAATTATATGTATGTAGAACATATCACATGCGTAACGAAGAAGAGGGGCAGTATTGTTTTTTAATGTTAAAAAAGAAACCTCATACGTCCTGGTCCTGTCAGACTCTTTGACTCTCTAATCATGAACCCATCCAGAAAGCAACCAACCAAAGCCATGGGAATTGTTTTCATACACTTAGTCCTTTTGTGAATTGCCCCGCCTTGGATTTCGCGTAATTTTGCATATAGCGGACTATCTCAGTGGTGACATACTGACAACGATGAATGAGTTTCGTTGTTTCTGGAAGTTATTTAACTCAACATAGTTGGCTTCTTTATAATCACATATTTTGTTTAGCCATTGAAGCTCTCTAAAGTTTGAACAGTGGCAAAGAAAAAGAAAGGGTTTATCAGGAGGAGAGAGATAGTGATCGGGTTTTAGAAAAGTTCAATTACGTTTTGTTTTGTTTTGTTTTTTTGTTTTTGTTTTTTTTTAATATTGTGCTGACGTGGAAAATTGTGGGAGTTTCAAAAGCTTTGGTTTTATATATATATATATATATATATATATAGAGATGATATTATTAAGGTAATACTAACCATATTTATATCAATTTGTAAGCTTTTTAAAGTAAAATTTGTATTAGCATTTTCCTACTTAAAAAACTTTGACACTCATGAAGATAGGTGGATCCTAAAACGATACCTTGGACCAAACCGGAGAGAGTGTGCTTATTTTTTGGTAGTATAGAATATACTGTCTGAAATGTGTGAGAGTGGTTCATTAACCCACCATAGTACTCATGGAGATGGAGTATCCTACTAGTGAATTTGGTATTAAAATAGTTACATAACCATGTGAGTTCCATTACATGTCGGAAGATAAATTATTCAATGTACTCAGGAAGAATCATGTCGGCAGGTTTAATGGTCCCCACACATTAAAAAAAAAAAAAGTGATTGATACAACTAAAAAAAAAAAAAAAAAGCACACACACACAAAATAAGCATGTGCTCATTATTCATGAAATGTTCCACCCCTTTCCTTAGAAGGATTTTTTTTTTTTTTTTTAAGAAAGTTTCAATTTATGACGTCCGCTTCTGATGATAATTCTTTATAATCAGATTAAGATACCAATAAGTTTTTTAGTATAGACGGAGATTGAAACTTAGATCTTTTATTCCACTATCAGAGATTTTACTAGTTAAACTAACTGAAATTCACAAATACAACCTTTAGAGGAGCCTTAAGGTCCTTAGACTCTTACCTATTCACCAATTAAACTAACTTCTTGGGAAGCTATAAACCGTTTTTCTAGAGAATTTATTACTTCACAATTTACAAGCGTTGTAAATACTTTGAATTACATATCTTTCATAGTTAAATTCTAGACATCAAAATTCTTAAACAGTACATGTATAAAGGTTGTTTATAAAATTATTTGCCAAATGCATTTTTGATGAAATGCTTTTTTTTTTCATTCTCTTTTTACACCCCCCCCCCCCCCCCCCCCCCTTCACTTAGTAGTCATCCATTCATTTTAATTTTTAACATATCTACTTTGATTAATATTTTTTTTCAAATAATGGTTTAGCAACCCAATTATAAATTTCATAACTTCATTGATGCATTATAGCTCTTCAGCTCTTAAGAGTGTAGATATTTGTTTCCAACTTATCAGTTTTTATTATTATTATTTTTTATCACATAAAACTAAACTAGCCGCTAACTCATTTGCCATGTGGGATCTGCAAATAATAATAATAATAATAATAATAATAATAAGTATCTAACTAATCAATTTAAAAAAAAAAAAAAAAAAATTCAATCCAGATAGTTGGCAGGAATGACCATATGTAATTCGAATATAATTTAATTAAAAAAAAAATTTAGTGTTAAGTCTAATAACTCATGACAAGTAAGTTCTACTTAGGTTTCATATGCAATGACAAATTTAGGATTCTTTACAGCTTTTATAATTAAAAATGTTAACATGGAAGAAAATTAAACATAATTTAATCAACATTGTTTAGTATTAGGTTGCGTCAATCCAATAGAACTCTTGATAGGTTAGTCTTAAATAGTTTATGTTATGTCAAGTCAGTCTAGCCTTTCTCAAAAAAAAAAAAAAAAAAGAGTCAGTCTAGCCCATTAAAGAAATAATTTTGGAGGTTTCCTGGTTGTTACGGAATCCTGTATTGATTAAAAAAATGTCAAGAGCCCTGACCTTAATTGGTTCCTCTCATTTACAAAGTGTTTGAGGGTTTAGAGAGAAAATGTTTAAGATGTGAGATTAGCAGTATATTGTAATTATATAAAAAATATATATATATTTGTTAGAAAAATAATGAGATATAATAAATCTTTTTTTTTTTTTTTAAGTTAGAAATGTAATAAATTATAGTAATAACATTAAGTCTCATGTTGATAAGAAAATAATTTAAAAGGGAACGGTGGTGTAACCTGTATGGAAAATGATCTCCTCTGATTGAATTATTCAGTTTCTTATTATTTTTAACTAGATGTGATGTAAGATATGTGACTTTTTATTTTATTAGCATACCGTATGTCTTATATCTAAATAAAAATTGGTAGAAATTGAAAGATTCATTTGAGGTGCGCGTGAGAGAGAGTTAAAGTACAAATTATATGAAATTTATGTTTAAGATTATAAATGAAAATTTGCAAACGTAAACTTATCATTTTATCCCAATAGATGATAAAGTGACAAATGATAAAATAAAAAGGTGCAAAATGAGTTATGAGTTATCTATAATGCATTCTTAAACTTTAATTCAAGAAGGTTGGGAGCATTCATTTTACTTAAAAAGTTGCTTTTAGCCATACACTATCTTTTGGAGTTTATAGAAAAAAAGAGCGGAAAAGAATGAAATGGAGTAAAAAGCTAAAATAGAATTAGAAATGCTAAGTTTACAATATTTTTACAAAATTATAATAAATTCTAAGTACTAAGTTTACAATATTTTTACAAAATTATAATAAATTCTAAGTAGTAGACTAAGTTTACAACATCTTTAAATATTCTTTAAAAAAAAAAAAACAAATTATCAAGATTTAAGAGTATTATTGAACAGTTGGTAAATCAGCAATAACAATATTATTTATGTATCAAGAAACAAACTTTATCCATACAAACACGGAAAAGAAAATTTTACTTAACAAGCTAGAGCATATCCTCAAATCAAATATTCTCTTCTTTTGATTCTATTTTCTCAAATCCTCTAATCCAATTAGGCTTTAACATATGCTATAAATACTTTACTAGATCTTATCCCAACATGTTTTAGCAATAATATCACTCTCTTGCAATTAAATTAAAGAATTATAACCATGAACTCTTAAAAAAAATTTTGTTTTTATTTGTTGGGAATAATTAAAGCACATTGTTGGCCAAGCTAACTTTGATATTACTTGACAATGACTAGTAAGACCCTTTTTTTTTTCTTTCTTTTTTTTTAAGGAGTTAATCAATCTCAAGCTCAAACCTACAAGAGTTTACTTGCAACTAATACTAAATTCAAAACTAACAATATAAAAAATTAAGGGTTTGTTTGGTACATAAACTTAAACACATATTTTCAGTTTTTAAACAATATTATACGTATTTTTACACACTTTTTCACCCACACGTATTTTCATAAAAAAATGAAAATTATTGTTTAAATACATGTATCAATTAGGCCCTAAAAAGCCAAAAAAAAAAAAAAAAAAAATCCAAAACAGCAAAAATCAAGTGAAAACGACATAGAATGAGCGGCAGGGAACATAATTATAGCCGATTAACAACAAGTAAACAATAAGAAGTGACTAGGGAGCAAACATAATCATAGCTGATTAACAGAAAGTACATCAATTTTAAAATAATTAATATTATCTAATAATTAATATTATCTAATAACCTTCCCTCTCAACACGGAGTTGCCCATGGTTTCCACAGTGTCCGAAGACTGAGTCCACCAAGCAATGACAAACTGCCAACGCAAAATGCTTCATCAACCAATCAAAAAGAAAAAGAACGAAGAAGAGAGAATAGCCATCAATCGATTTGCAATAGATTACGGTTCACTGTAGACGACAATGGAGGAAGACTATTATTTTTTATTTTTCTTGGCTTGATGATGGAAAATATCTTGATGTGACAAGAAATGGCTAAAAGGGTTGAACATCAATCAATAATATAATATTATCACAACGCATTCTTAACATGATAGTCACTTTACAAATATTAGTATATGTAAAGTGTGGAAGGCAAGAGTCGATATTCAAGTTTCTAAAATAGAATATCACACATATACACTTAGATTATATTAGAGTAAAATTTCTATCTAGTATAAAAAAATCAAATTTTAATATATAATATATATCACTTGATGAATTTATAGAGAATAAATCAAATTTTAACAAAATTCAACAAAAAAAAATTTAATATTAAAAATATTCTTATATTTTTGTTCTTAAATTAAGAAAGTAGATAAACATTTACCTATTTATGCAAACAATATTACAATATGTTCATTTTCTAAATTTATTAATTTTAAATTTAAATTTATATTTTTCTAATGACATGTAAGTAACTGAAACTTATTTCTCAAATATTATAACTTAGTATTATAAATTGTTTATAAAAGTAAGTTTTTATCAAATATTTCAAAAGAAATTTATAGCATACATGCGTGTGGAATGGGACATCAACTAGTTAATTACAATTTGCAAGAATTCAAAGTCAAACAAAAAGACAAGTGGAGCGATTTGCATTGTAAAAAAAATTGGTAATTTCAATGAATAGGAAATGCCTCATCAAGTAGAAAAAGTAAATTGTGTTTTAGGTGTATATAACAAGTCTCTCATAACTTATGGGCCTTATATACTGGTAAAATTCACACGATATGAGTTTCTCGTTACGTACACCTGAAACACAATATATACCTTCTTGGTCAAGTTAGGAATTGAGGTTTATTTTCCACATTTGACAATTTTGGTTCTTTTTTTTGACTGAAAAAGGTAGAATTGAAGTCAATTTTGGTTCTTTAAAGTCAATTTTGTGTGTTGTGGCACTGGTGCAGTGAAGTGAGTGTGTGAAACATATGCGAATTTTTCTATGAAAAATTAGCAGTGGTGGTAATCTTTATACATCCCTGGCATTTATGTTCACTGTTCAGATTGACTGGCGTTCTTTGAAGCAATCAAGTAGGCCTCTTCAGGCTTCAGCTTGAATTCCTTGACCTCGGAATTAAACTAGGTATATCGAACCGATTTGTACTCAGGTTATATGGTAGTTACAATTTTCTTTTTCCTTTTTTGGTCAGAAAAGTGGTTTTTAATATTGAAGAATTATTGAAAAAGTTTACATAATACCTGGGAAACTTTTATTTCTAAGGGCTCGGTAATCATCAAACTAAAAAAGTCGATTTCATTTTCTTTTTCTTCTTTTTTATAAAATTTAAATTTAAATTATTTATTTAAATATTTAATTTTATATATATTTTATATTAATAATGAATATTGTAGGGTTAAGGACCCAAATCATATACTGGGCTCATATACTGGGCTTTGGGCTTAGGCCGAGAACATGAATGGTCCGATGAGGAATAAATAGTTATGGGTAATTCTAGTTTAGAGTCTCATAAGTAAGGAAGAAGTGGAACGTGGTCCGAGAAGGAATTTTTCATTGGGTATGATAAATCCAGTTCAAATATGTATTCCAATAATCAGGGTGACCTTCAAAGAAGCTCCAGTGATAGGGATGTGCATCATGAATATACGAGAAGGAGGGGAACCCAAAAATACGGCATTGAATGCACCGCAGCTACTTTTCTGGTCGCATTTATATGGAGAAGACCCCTGAACAGTGCTGCCTTGGCTACCACAACTCACAGGAAGCTAAAGAGGGTGTCTGATGAGACAGGTACTCAAATAAGGGGCTCAAATGATCAACAAGTGTAGGATCAAGATGGTTCAAAGGGAGCTATATAATGTAAGAGATCCTCCACGAGGAGGGGATCGGAAAGGAGAGAGAGAAATACCGTAACAATCAAAGTTGTATTTGTAATCTGCTTAATTGATTTATATGAAAACTTACCTTCTCGGACAGGGAATTCATTCAGCTTTATGTTCCTTGTTCTTACTTGATCATCCTCTAAACTCATACTAGCCGTTGTCAAATTCATTAGGGCCTAATTCTTTGACCCACTCTCTACAAATTTATTGTACTGGACTCACAGTGCCAATATCCCATACATCTTGGGCTTGGGTTAAAAAACGTATCCTTACAAATATAATTTGTAAATAATAGAATTTATCCCAAAAAGAAGAAGGAATTTTTTATGTCATCTATTTTTAGCAATTGCTCTGCCTAATAAAATTCTAGTAATATGTATACTATAAAATATGACTGACATGGTCCACATGGAGGTTGAGTGGGAGTGAAAACATAATAGTAGGTTTAATTAATAATAGTGATTAAATTCATTCTTTCTAATCTTAAGATTTTGCGGCAATTAAGTAATAGTTTATCGTGGATAGGGATGGATGTTGTAGGAGAGCGCCTTTGAATAGCACTCCCACTTCAATATTGATTGTGAAAATATTTTGACTATAGAAATATCTCCAAGAAATAAATAAAAGGAACGAAGCAAACCCAAAATCTGAAAATAAACACACACAAATAAAAGAGCACCAATGAATTTCACTAATCAAATATAGAGATATACAAGTTAGTGTATCAGTATTCTCACAATAACCCAAACCCCAATACACTCAATAGCTCTCTCACAAATACAAAGAATAGAAAAAACCTTACACTTTATTCTAAACTAGAGAGCTCTCGTAAATATGCACCAGTCAATCTCTCTATTTCCACACTCTTCAATTGCCACAACACACTGCTTATATAGGATATCAAGTCGGCAAAGATACAAGTCATTCAAGCACCAGAATTGTTCACGTGCAAAATACTAATCCAAGTAAAGACAAAGTCTACTTCAAGTAGAACTCTAAATCTCAAGTATATCTACTTTGCTACTATTCCAAACCAGTCAATATACATTGAGCACGCAAGGTCCAAACATCAATTCCAAGTTGAACTTGGATATCTAAGGCCGGTTGGGAATTCAATGGGCAATTATCCCAAGCGACGTGGTGCACAATAATAATCCAAGCCATCAAATATAACAATGGAGGTATTTTTTGGCCAAGGTCCCTAGACTTTTGAATTTTTTTATTATAAAATTCGTATGACCCCTCCAAAATTGAAAACACAAAAATTAAAATAGTCATCTAACCCCAAAAAACCTCAAAATTAATTAAAATGGTCATATCAGAAATTAATCAAAATTTTGGTGGTCCCTAAAAAAAAAAAAAAAAAAAAAACCTTCACTTTTTACTAACAAAACAAAAATAAATCCATTAAAAAAAAATCTTTGATGAATTACAAAAAATATTGGTATGACATTTTGGTTGTTTGCTTATTTGGGATCCAATATTAAAAGTTTGGGACAAGTTTGAGATTTGGAAGTTATTCAGTTGGTTAATCCCACCTAGTGGATTTTAAAAAATATTTCTTATTAGGAAATTGACTTTAGAATTGAGTATTATTATCAATTATATATTTTTTATGCTTAAACAAGTGTTAGTAGCAAGATTCATAAATTATGAAAAACTACCATTGAAAATATAATTTCACCATTATGAGAATATTTTTTTGAGATAGTTTCAACTTATGGCGTCCGCTTCTAATAATAGCCTTTTATCATCAGATCAAGATATCGATAATTTTTTCGTGTAAGCAAGGATTGAACCTTAGATCTCTTAATTTTCAATCCTTAGATCTCTTAATCAACTATCAGAGACTTTACCAGTTGAGCTAACTAGAACTCACACCATTATGAGAATAATGTGATTTACATTTAGATTCCAAAAATTGTTAAATATTTTTTAATTTTTTCAATAACTAGTAAGGACTAAAAAATTAGTAGCTTGCCAATTTGTTTATAAAGTGGTTGTATAGTTATAATTAATCTTTCTATTTCCACTACAACTATGGAATGGGTATTTTCAACCATGAATATTATTAAAATTGGGTTCACAACACAAAGTGGAAGATGATATTCAAATAGACTCTTTGATTTTATACATTAATTGAAGATGGTTTCACAGAATTAATTAATTACTATTGTGGAGGGACGAACCTCTCACAATGAGTGGTACACCCCACATGTGAGCTCATGCTTATATGTTACGGGTGGGAGGCATCTCTCCCCGATGTGGGATTGAGCAAATCCATAAGAGTCTTCACCCAAAGCAGACAATACCTTCTAAGGGAGATGTTTGTCCCTCCACAAAAATCACATGAGTGCATGGTACACCCCACATGTGAGTTCATGTTTATATGCTGCGGGTGAGAGGCGTCTCTCCTTGATGTGGGATTGAGCAAATCCGTGAGGGTCTTTACCTAAAGTGGACAATACCTTCTAAGGGAGAGGTTCGTCCCTCCACAAAAAAATGCCTTTTAATGTGGAGGGGTGAGCTCCCTTAGAAGGTACCCTGATGTGGGACAAATCTGTGAGGGTCTTCACCCAGAGCGGACAGTACCTTCTAAGGGAGATCACCCCTCCACAACTATGATTTATGAGATTTAAAAGAATGTTGAATGTCATTTTGATAGATAATTGCAATACAAAGTACTAAGAAATAGTTGTTTTGTGTTTTTTAATTGTTGATATTTTGTTATTAATTAAATGGATACTAATTTTGATTGTAATAAAAAATAAATTTGGTTCATACTCCCCTCCCCCCCCCCCCCCCCCCCCCCCCCCGGCGCGACTTCATCACTAATCATGGTACAAATAAATAGTCTTGAGTTCAGTTTTGTCTTCCTTGGATCCATCCAAGAATGATGGTAGTTGACTGTTGCCTATTTTGGTGAGATTAGCTCAATTTATATAACTCTTACCCTCTTTTATGGAATTTTCATGATTGCTTCCCTTAAGTTAATAGGTCAGACACTCCGCCCCAAGCCCTTGTGATATATAGCTTTTGAAAACACATCAGCAATTTGGTCCTTAGTGTTGAGGTATCAAATGGTGAGCTCTTTTAAGCACAAACTACTTTCAGACATCATGATAGTCAACTTCCGAGTGCTTCATGCGTGCATGAAAATTTGAGTTAGAGTAAAGAGAAATTTAATTGGTGTTATCACACTAAATGAATGGAGGTTGATGGAGGAAAATATGCATATCTTAAAAGAGAAGCGAAGGCAAATGTGAGTGCAACTTAATTCTGTTCTCCTGCAATATTTGAGCCGGAATACCGTTGTCTGCATTTTGGCACTTTAAGAAATATGATAGAATTTGTACCTATGTTTGGATGGAGGGAGAGAAGGTGGAGTGACGATAATGGGGCAACGTATAAAATTTGCATCAAAATAGGTTTCAAGGCGAATCGGACCAAATTGGAAGAGAAGGTCATGGTCATGCGTGAGCCTGTTTGAGACCACAAAAAATTCATTAATAGTCATCCAATCAATGCAAACACCATAATTAATGCATAAATTGACATACTTGATTCACGACAAATATAACATCGGGATGGGTATATAAGATACAAACTCTAAACCCTACCATAGGTTGTTGATAATAGATCAGTTGGGAAAAACATTTATGATTGTTGTTGTCGATTTGTGAAGTGATCTATGCTCAACACCACAAATAATGGAACACCTTTTCTGCTTTTCAAACCTTTTTTCACATGTTGCCTACATCTATATCCATGCAGAGGTAACATGGTACAATCCTCTATAACCAAACAAGGGCATGTGATGAGTTGTAAGCTTCCTCAGTCATATCGATATTAAAAATATAAAATTTTAAACCCTGCATCAATTCAAGCCACTAACTTAAATGTGTCTAACACAAACAAGATGGAGAGAACACATGAAAAACGAGACATTTTTGTTAGATCTTGTCGTTTAAGATTCTTTGGATCTTGTGGCATTTTATTCTACACATTTTGTCCAAATATATTGGCAAGTCAAGCATCATTTGTGGCCAAGCAAAGTATATCAAGTCCTTTTCTTGAATCTTGAGGATTGCACCAAATCACAAAATTATATATAGAGGCTTCTTTTCTTTAAAAATATGAAGTCTAGGGTAGTCCTGTTAGAGCATTTGATCACAAGCGGGGTTCATGAAAGCAATGTTTATGATTATTTTTAACATCTTATAAAGGCCCTTAAAGGTGTGGAGACAAGAGTTAGAGACATTAAAAATTCCATTCTGTTGAAGCACAGTTTAGAAAGCTTATGCTTTTGTTAACTACCGCCCATTCTCATGGTCTTAGAAACAAAATGATAGTAATTTACAAAGTTGATGCTTTTGATAAAATGGACTCCTTCCTCTAGAATCTTCATAACCTATGTTGGATCCTTGCATTGTAGTTACAAGGAAAGAATAAAGTTAAAAATGAAATCATAAGCCAGGACCAAATGATATATCATTACTCATGCACATAAAGGAATGGCTGAACATTAGTTTAGAACTAATTAAAGTAGTCAATAATTTTGTACTTATCGTCAATTAAGGGATTCTGAACAAACCTGTCTAGGAAAAAAAATAATTGGTATCTTATCTTAATAATAAATAGTAATTAATTATCCTAAATTCAAATCTTAGTGTATAAAAAAAAATCTACTTAGTAGGCTAATTGGTGAAAATATAAATAAGGGAGGTTGAAGTAAATAAAGTGAAACTACGTGTTTTTGGATAAACACGGAAAAGGTATGAACTTCAACTCAAAAAAAGAAAAAAAAGAAAAGAAAAAAGAAAAAGAAAAAAAGAAATGTTGAAAGAAATATTTTGAAATAATATAGCTAAGATTGCCTAAGATGCAAGCTAGGGGAAATTTAGTAAATGAGAAAATGACATCACATTCTAGTGTGTGAAGCTATTGATAATAGCATTCCACCTAATTTTATAGCTTTATAGTTTATATTGGGTTTTTACAAGGACTACTTTGTCTGTATTTGGTGATTAAATTATTTGTAATTATAACCCTTCACAAGCTTAAATGAATTCTAAAAAATTAAAAGTTCATATAGGGAGGAATCTTCAATGTGTAGTTTGTATTATGTGATTAATTTATTTGTAACCTTCACAAGTATAACAAATGAATTTTAAAAAAATTAATGAATCTCCACCCACAATAGTTTATAAGATTATATATGTCTATTTTAATAATATGATTCATTCAAACTTATAAACAAGTTGTATGCCTTATCTTACACATAGTTTGCGTTTGGGTGGAGGTTAAAATTTAAAATTATTTCACTATTCAGCTTATTTTTGCTACTATTCATGGACTCCACTGTACTATTTCAATTAACTTTTACTTTTATTTACAGTACTTTTAGTAATAATTTTTCAGTTTTAGCAAAATAAGCGGTATCTAAACACACCCATATTAGATCTTCAATTGTACTTATATATTCATAGAACAAAGTTTGGTTACAAATTTAGTTGCAGTTAATGGCTTCAACCCCACTTAATATCTTTTTATTGGATGTGAATTTTGACCAATCCACCATTGGAATATATTATCTTCTTATATCTTCTATGTTTGCAAAATTTTCAAAATATCTAAAATCAATAGCAATGTTATCAATCAAATATTTAAATTTCAAGCTTTTATAGTTTAAAATTATGTATAAAAAATAAATTTATGAATAAAATAGTAAATAATATTCGATTGATACAAAATTTAACATCCATGTTAAAAACATAAAACACATGCAATCCAATGAGAAAATTTTCAAAATATATAATTTTGTTAATATTTTTAATGAGAGCTTTAACCATCAATTACAACTAAATTTGTAGTCAAAATTTGTACATATCCAAATTTGTAGCCATATTATATAAACTTAGACAAGTTTCTTGCTACTTATCTTAGCTTACCCACCCGTGATGCAATTATTTTAAGAATTCATTAGAAACCCAATTAATGATTGCTATTGCAATATAATTTTTTATAGGAAAAGGAAATTTATGTACTATATAGTAATTTAAAAATCAAATGGCTAAGGTTAACACTGGAATAAAGTAGTGTGCAAGAGAATTATTTTAAAGCCAGGCACTTTGGCACATCCTGTGACAATAAGTCCGAATTTAGTTTTATTTTAGGTGCAAGTAACATTTCTTTATTTGTATGACTAATCAAGCTATATAAGCTATTTCCCCTATTTAAAAAAAGAAGCTATATAAGCTATTCTTCTAAAAAAAAGTTTTATCTTTTTTTTTTTTAATATATATATTTTTAAAGGAAAAAGATAACAGATTTCTTAGGTCCATTAATTTAAGAAACATTTTTATAAACTTTTTTTGGGAAAAAAATTAATTGATTATTTTTTACAATTTTTATATTTTCAATGAAAGCAGTATTGAAACTTTTCTAAAATAGTCTATTAACAAATACCTTAGAGCATAGCCATTAACCAAACAATTTTTTAAATATAAGAAAGTAGTTTTACATCTTCTTGGTTAGACTATTTCATTTTTGCTTATGACACATGTGAAAAGTCATGTGAATTGTTAATACAATATATGAAACTTAAGAACTTCCAAATTTATGACCGTCTTTCAAATTTATTAAGCCCGTCTATTTTTCAAGTGTCTCCTAATGGACCAACAAAGTTTTATCTAATAATTTTTTTTTTTTTTGATAGATAAGTTATCTATTAAAATAAAATACTAATTTTTGGCCTCTAAATTATTGGCTAGAATTTTTTTTAAATTTTCTTTTTGAGAAACAATTGACTAGAACTTAGACGACCCTTCATTCTTCTCGTGTTTATATGCAATGAATCTCTACACTTTCTTTTTTTTTTGATAGAAAATAGAATTAGAGAGGGGTTGCCTACAAATTTTTTTAAAAATATTTATTTATTTATATGATTATGGTAGTTTCTATATAAAAAAAAAAAAAAAAATGATTATGGTAAGATGGTAACGAATTCCCGTTAAGATTTGTTATTAATTTTTTTTTAAAAAAAAGGAATATTCCGAAATGCCAAAGCCTAAGGCTTCAAGTATTCCTGTTTGCACGCGCAGAAGTAGATCGTGAAGGCCACGCGCCCTCACCCACATCCACTTCCTATATTTCCTCAGAAACTCGCAGTGTCGTTTCTAACTTCGCAACAGACTTCTCTCGTTTTTAGAGAGAGAGAGAGAGAGAGAGAGCTTAGAGGTTTTTTTCTTATTTAGACAGCTCCTCAAATAAATCAGCCGTGAGTTTCTCGGTTTCTTCGCTCCCTCAAACTCAATCTCAGCCTTCCATCTCTCTCTCTCTCTCTCTCTCTCTCTCTCACCACCTCTGGTTTGTTCTCGTCCTCAATTCTGTGCCCGTTATCTCTTTTTATACAGCTCCCTCTTCGATTTCGGTTCTTCGGCCAATTTTTGTTGGTCGGTGAGTTTCTCTTCCTTCCTTTTCTTTTTACAAAAACGAAAAAAAAAAAAAAACAAACAAAAATTATGGTATGGGTTTTGCATGGATTTTAATTTGAGGTTTTGGGTTTTGTTTGTTGTTGTAATTCTGTGTTTGTTAGCTGAGAAATTGATGGAAAATGTAATGTGTTTTGGATTTGGATGATGGGTTTTGGATGCTTTTTTTGTTATTATTCTCTGGGTTGGTGAAAATGGAAGAATATGATGTGTTCTTGCAAGTTTAGATTTTGGTGTCTTTTATTATAAGTCTCTGTTTGATTGCTGAGAAAATGAAGGAATATCATGCAAAATAAAATCTTTATGCGTAAATCTTGGATCTGTTTTATTTGGCGGAGCTATGGGTGAGGAAACAAGAATAAAAAAAATCTTTCCTTTTTTACTTTCTTCCTTCAGTTTTTGAGGAATTATATGATGTAGAGAATGATGTTGTTGGAAAGCTTTATTTATTATTAATTTCTTAATTTTATTTTCCTCTAATTTTTCATTCAAGGAAACGGTTTTAGAGAGTTCAATTTTTCATGGAAGATTCATTTGAATGGTTATACTGAATTCTTGGATCAAACAATGAATCAATCAAATTTTAGTTGATTCATGTGGTGGAAAATTTCAATGATTTTTTTTTTTTTTTTTTTTTGCATTTAATTTTAAATTGGGATTTATTTAATACTAATTATTTTCTGCATGGCGGTCTTTGAATTTGGATTTGTAATTGCAAGGTTAAGATGGTTTTGCTGATATATTGTAGTGAAGCCTAGGCGCTTGTTTTCAAGGGCTCTGCTTCCTCCGCCATCTTCTTCCGTAAATGGGCTGTTTTCAGTCTACTGGAAGAAGACAGGTTCCAGGACACGAGGACCCAATTGTTCTTGCTTCACAAACTGCTTGTAAGTTGCTTCTTTTACTGTTTTAATAATTGAGGTCAAGCATAAGTCCCATGTATTTTGCACTTGTAGACTCTGATTTTTCTAGAGGTTGTGATTATAGTGTTGGTCACATCTAATCGGACTTTATGTTATAATTTATGAAATCTCACCTAAGAAAAGATAAATTGCTAAAAAGAATAGATAAATCCCTGCATGATGTAACTTCTATACCAGTTATATATCATCCTTGGGGGTCTTGTAATGCCAGAGAAGCTCAAAAAGTTGGTTGGCATACACATTCAGATTTGGCTATGCCAAAACCTGTGAACTTCATTTTAATCCAGCTTGGGCAAGGAAGACTGTACAAAGAAAGAACTTCCATTTACAAGTCTTGTATGTAACCTGTCTTGTCTTGGATACGTCATAGGCTCAATGGATAACTTAATACATTCAATTATAATTATCTGTAAATGGGAGATGCCTGGTACACATCATAAATGAACGAAGGAAATGACAACTGACTTGTCTGCCTTTACTCTAAGACTAACCTTTGAATTTAGATAATAATGAGAGCTGAACAGTATTTTTATCCATCTCAATATTATTCTTCTTTCTTTGATTATCAACATAATGATATTGGGGTGAAAGGGTGAGGTTGTGAGTTCAAGGAGCATTAGGTCTGTGTAACATATAAATATATATTCTATTTATTGTACATTCTCTCAACTCTCTCTTTCTAGTTTTAATTTTTTCATCTTGTGTGCCTTTTTTATTTCCCAGTTACTGTTAGTGAAGTTGAAGCACTTTTTGAGCTTTACAAGAGCATTAGCAGTTCTGTAATTGATGATGGGTTGATAAACAAGGTATGTTTGTGCTTAAAACCAAGGCTTCTTCTCTTCAACAGTTTGCTTATAATGTTGCATTTCATACCATGTTGCTTCTATCTGAATTTCCTTGGTTTCTTTTTATATTTTGTTCCAGGAAATATTAGCAAGTCCCATTAAGTGAGATCATGGATTCAAAATCCATTGGTTGCATGTATAACTTACCACTAAGGGAAAAAAGTGAGAGAGAGAAGAAAAAAAATACATAAAGGCATTCACTTCTTTGTGTGTATTTTTTATTTTTCTAAAAAAACATAAGGCTTCTTCTATGCTTCTGCGCCCATGTTCAGATTGCAAGGGCATGTGCTGTCTGTGACTCTGTTTCTGTGATTGATCATCCGTGTTTTTTTCAAAGTTGAGCCATGGCCCTTTTGAGTGTGGCTTCATGCATAGATATCCTATCCCATGATGGTGGTGATGATGAAGGAACTTAGCTTTTATAATATTACTTCTAATTTTCTGATAAGACTCTCTCTCTCTACCTGGGTTTATAGCCTCGCATTTAACCTATTCAGTTTCTAAGTTACAGATATGCATATATTTGTTGGGATGACATTTGTTATACTTGTCCATTTCTATGTTTAGTACACATCTATATATATTTGGAAATGTGATTTTTCAGATTTTAAATCAATATGTGACATTGACTTTGTTATATATGCAGGAAGAATTTCAGTTGGCACTTTTCAAGAACAGGAAGAAAGAGAATCTCTTTGCAAATCGGGTATTAAATCTTTTCATTTTGCCTTTTTATATACTTGTCTAGATGGATATTGTAACAATACCTTAGTATAAAACCGATGGTAACTATTAATTAGAATTTAAAGCAAATCTAAACTCTCTAAATTTTTGGATAAGATATTTTTATATTTTTGTATCAATGATTTTTTTTTAAGCGGTGATTACAAAAAAAGTAAGTTTTGCTGAAAGCATTAATTATTTAAATTTGTATTAATCTCATTTTAATTATTTTCTGTGATTTCGTTAATCGTTTGATGAGTTTAATGGAGGTAAAGAGGAAAAAAAATTATGGTTAATATTGATCGAAACGTTATGGCATAATTTTTTTTTTTTTCCTCGTCTTTGTTATGCGATGTATGGAAGCTTTCAATCAATTGTGTTTGTTTTGAGATTGGAGTAATTTTACATGCAGATCTTTGATCTGTTTGATGTTAAGAGGAAGGGAGTCATTGATTTCGGTGACTTTGTTAGAGCACTTAATGTCTTCCATCCCAATGTTCCTCAGGAAGACAAGATTGATTGTAAGTCATGGATATGATGTATTTTGACCTTCAATTGTAAAGTGTAGTACTGTTGTTTTCCACGGTGCTATGCATATCCTTACTGTATCATATATTTGACTGTTATGAAAACTAATATTTAGATTTATTTTGCAGTTTCATTTAAGCTCTATGATTTGGATAATACAGGCTATATTGAACGACAAGAGGTATGTTGGTGGCTTAAAATTTTTCTTGTTTATACCTGTTAATGCAAGTTCAGGACCCTTTTGCTTTTCTGCTATGGTAATTCAAATTGTTGGGTGAGAAAATCACTACATCTAGAATTTTTTTTTCCTTCTTGCTTGGTCAGATTTGGTTGGTTACTGACCTATCAAAGAAAAAAGAGATTTACGCAGTTACTGCCAACTAGTTGAGAGTATGAGTTCAATCAGGACCTAATGTGCATGTAGCTAATTGGTGTTTTCTTGTGAATCCACATTGGATGTCTTTATAGTTTGTCACTTTCCAAATTAAATAGTATAGAGGACATAATCATATATTCTGTTTGGTGATGATCTTGTTGCAACCCTATGTTAAGATCTCGGAAAAGGTGGGGATGGGATTCTATTGAAGGGCAAGATTTAGGTACAGTACTTAGGTGCTGTTCCTTAGGTTCCCATTTTAAGATTTTGCCATGTGGATTTTTCTTCATGGGATGGAAATATATTTTTTAGTTAAGTAGCTACATGGCTGAATCTTAAGAGGGAACGCAAGGAATAGTACCTAAGGTACTGTATCTAAGTTTTGTCCTCTATTGAAATGCTCAAGAGAGAAAGCCACCCCTTTAAGTGGATTTGTCAGTTTTCCCTTCTTTCCTGTTGCAATCTCCAAAATAACTTGGGTTACACTTATGATAAAATAAAATAAAAAAGTTAGATCCTTGTAGGAATACAACATAGCAATCATAGCACAATTACAAAAATAATAATTTTTTACCAAGATCAAATGAGCTCCAGGGAGGTCGTCACCTTGTCAATTGATTTTCTTATTTCTGGTGTACAAATACATATCTAATTGGAAAAGAAGTTGAGGCCAAACTTCCAGAATTTGTTTTTTTGATTTCATATTCTTTTATTGAAACATCCTTGTAGGCATCTTCATTTTATGTGATTTTGGCAGGTCAAGCAAATGTTAATTGCACTTCTATGTGAATCTGAAATGAAGTTGGCTGATGAGACCATTGAGATGATACTTGATAAGGTGAGTTGTTGCATACGTCCCAGAGTAAGAAGTAAAAACAATTACATTGGGAAAGATTATCAGCCCACTCTAGAGTGAGTTGAAGCCTAGATATTTTTAATAGCTAGGTTTAACAATTTAGTTATTTTCTGTCTGTTGATACTATTTTAGTCGGGGTGAATGTCTGGTCCATTGAAGGGGAACATATATAGGGCAGGATAATATGTCTTGCTGTGTATTTTCCCCTGCTTCTACTTCATTTTCTCTTTTCTTTGAAATGAAAATGTGTAAGGTTATGCTTTGTGATTTGCTGGTAGGATCTTGATGGTATGAAACTTAATCGCTTATTCAATTTTACGAACAAATAGTTTACCATTGAGCTCTTCATATGTGTTCAGACTTTCTTGGATGCTGATGTGGACAAAGATGGGAAGATAGACAAGTCGGAGTGGGATAATTTCGTGGTCAAGAATCCATCATTATTAAAGATCATGACCCTCCCCTATTTGAGGTATGAGGAAAATTATTTGTCATGTATATATATGACATGATTTATCTCCTGTTTATACAAAAATTCAGTCACCAAGTTCTGACGTTTTATAATTCACAAATTTTGAAATGAATGCAGGGACATAACGACGACATTTCCAAGTTTTGTGTTTAACTCTGAGGTTGATGAGATTGCAACATAAAAAGGAAATAGCTTAGGAACATTATCCAATTAGTGTGGATGATATTTGGGTGGAATTTTTTAGTATAATCTTTTGGGAGGAAAAAGAAAGGTACTGTCTTGCAACTTTTGTTTTTGTCTCCCCCCTCCCTCTTTTTTTCCTGGAAGAGTAGGTTGATGTAATACAATTGCTATTTACATCGGCTTATGAAGTGTAGGTAGATATGCATATAAATTTAGCCGGACTCAGGCAATTGTAAAACAACATTATAATTGGAAAATTGTAGCCAATTTTCTTTTAAATAGTGTTGAATTGAAATGTTAATTGTGAGATTGTATATATTTATATTGTAGTGGTGTGCTTCCCACTTCACCATGAATTGTTCCCTATTTGGGCTTTTTGCAAACATGCTACTTTAAAAAAGAAGTTAGTCTGTAGAAATGGTGGTTTAAGGCTAGCAGATTCTTTGTGGGAAAATAAAATTACAGGATGAATGCTCTCTCTCTCTTTTTTTTTTTTTTTTTTTTTTTTAATAAATTATTTGGATTTGTAATGGCCTTTTCAATAAACCCTGGTATGGATATCGCAAGTGGGCTCTCATATTATTTATTTATTTATTTTTTATGATCTGTGACAAGTTTCATCATGACAAACGGGTTGTATTACCCAGTCCAAAAATAAAACTGGGAAAAAAAAAAATATTTTTCAAACAAAAAGTTTATTCTTTTCAGTTGACAACTCGACCAACCAACCAAATCGATTTAATTTGAAAATTCCAAAGTTGTATTCTTTCAGTTTGGGATTGGTTGTATTTTTGGTTTATGACTTTTTGCAAATTGATAATCATTTCTAGTGTTCGATTTTTTTAAAATTGATAAGCCATGTATTTATATTTATCTAAGAAACTTAATGTATTCTACTTAAGGTACTTAATGTAATGTGTGTGTATATATATAATATATTAATAATTTAAGAAATTGTAAATAAGTTTTTCTTTTTCATAGATTATCCATTACGGTGAGAATTTTGGACCGTATTTATTCGTTTTGATTTCTGTGGAGAACTTTTAATATTCCCATTGATTTTAAAATGTGTGCTCTAAGCTTATGGGATTTGAATTTGAATTTGAATTAAAAATTTCTTATTTACATCTGTAGTCTATTTTTTGAATTGAGATAAAATTATGCTCTAGTATAATTTAACTATGTTTGTGAAGCTTCCTTCTGATGGCTTGAACCCCAACCTCTACCCTTCCCACCCATAAAAACTTGTATTTGTGGAGTGAGTCGAGTGATCATTATACTAAGGATTCACCATAGTATTTACCTTTTGAGTCTTAGCTTGTCTTATTGTTAGTTCATTTTCAATAAGATAAGTTAGTTTATTTTCAATAAGATAAGATAGTTATTCTTGGAAGTATAGAAAAAAGTTAATGTTACACCTTTTTTTCTTTTTCTTTTTTAATGTTACACCTAATTTAACTTGACAAAAATTAGGCTCATAGTTTGTCCCTTGTAAATCTGTGATAAATTAAATTCTAATTTTTAAACTTGTCAATTTAAACCCTAAATTTTACAAAGCATAACAGTCTAGCCTCTCTATCTATTCTAATGAAAAATCACTAACGAAGCAATTTGAGTTATGGGAGGAAATTTTCATTGGTACCTATGACATCCGAACATCACTATTTTATCATGGACGGTTTGTCTTTTTCTTTCTATAACAATAGAGAGGGATACTACTCTGAGAGGGTAGAACATGTATAGTAGAGAGAAAAGGATAGTATTGACAATACAGATGAAGAGAGAGTGGGTAAAACGATATTGTTTTCATTCAACAACATTAATTGGATTTTGATGTGAGTTTGAACTGTCAATTTGAATAGCTAACCTCCTCAACAGCGCTTATGACACATCAAACCCATTGTTAGCATATAAATATATAAATATATATATATATATATATATATATATCTTTTTTGTCTAAGATGAACGGATTCAATCACATGATGTGCATATAGTTTTTATCACGGCATTAATAATACCACGCAATTAGATTTATTAGGCTTTGATGGAAAATGCTAACATATATAAGGCTTGATTTGTTAGAAATATAAAGTAGAGGAGTTAATTGTTTAAATAAAAAAAAACTTAAGGACTAAATTACCATGTGAAAATTCTTAGGGTGGTATTTGCAAAATTTTCCTTAATATTTTGTCAACCCTAATGTTATATCACATGCCTTCTTTCTTCTTTTTATTTATTTATTTTTTAATGTTTGTCATGCACGCAAAATTTCTTCAATAAATGCATTTAGTATATTTTAAAAACATAAATTTGGAGAGAAGGGAAGTAGAGTAGAGTTGGCTAATAATAAGCTAATTTTGTGTCAAATTAAATCTACTCTACTCTACTCTACTCCTCCCTCCTCTCCCTCAATCCAAACGGACAATTAATGATGTAAGGACATTTCATGAGGAAGACGCACAGTGGCAGCTCCAGAAATTTTTCTTAGGGTGTTCCTTAAGAAGCATAAATTACACAATCTAATAAAAGAGATTGGTGTTGGGCTTTTTTCTTGGGATGTATTGGGCATTTGGGCTTGCTATGTTTTTTTTTTTTTCTTCTTTTTGCTTGAAAGCCCTAATATATTCTTAAGTAGAACAAATTATGGAGCAAAGTTTAATTTTATTGGCATAAAAAAAAAAAATTGAGGGTGTTTTCAAAATTTTTTTGAAGGGTAGACAAATATAAAATTTCAAATTATTATATATATATATATATATATATATATATATATATATTTATTTATTTATAAATTCAGGTCTATGACCACCCTGGCCTTCAAGTGTCGCCGCCCCTGAAGATGCATTCTGCGATAGCCATCTTGGAGATTTAAAAATCAACAAGAATCAAGGAGATGATGGCAATCCATGGCAGAAATCATATATATACTGACCATTAATGATGTAGGCGCATTTCATGAGGAAGACGCATTCTGCAGTAGCCATCTCGGAGATTTAAAAATCAACAAGAATCAAGGAGAAGATGACAATCCATGGCAGAAATCATATATATATAAATTAAAGGCATACAAAATTAGAAAGTTTTATGTTTTAAGATATGTGGGAGGACTTTCGTCTCGGCCCCCAATCAGGTATTGTCATTTCTGGAAATGGCTTTGAGTCTATCCTCAAGGTTTTGTTCAATCCCACATCGGGGAGAGACGCCTCACACTCATGCCTTATAAGCCTTTGGCCTAAGGATGAGTGTACCACTACTACACATGCGAAGTAGAGCAAGTCTCAAAAACTGCTACCTCATGTTGTGGTAGTGCACTCCTTCACGTAAGACCTCATTGGCAGTCCGAAGGGGGAAGGTGGGGGTTTTCCCTTAAACCCCAAAATGCGTCTTTTTGTGGGAGGACTTTCGTCTTGGACCCCAAGAAGGAATTGTCTTCTTTGGAAATGACGTTGAGCCTTAGTCCTTAATGTTTTGCTCAATCCCACATCGGGGAGAGACGCCTCCCACTCATGCCTTATAAGCCTTTGGCCTAAGGATGAGTGTACCACTTCTACACATATATATTTTGTCAATTAATGTATTAAAAGGTTTCAATATTGATCAATAACATATATGGCATTTTTGCACCCTGTTTTCTGCTCCATAGTTGATATTAACTATTCATGTGCTACAATGGCAAAGATGTAGAATTGGAAGTGATGTCAAATTTTCTTTTGTATGAGATTCTACTAGACTAACCCCCGCCGCCCCCACCCCCCCTCTTCTTTTTTAGTCTTAATTTAATCTAGATCTATATATGATATATTGATTGGGTTGTACTCACACATAAATATATGTTTATGAAAAAAAAACACATAAAAATCTTAAATTACATTTATAATTTGATGAAAGTCTCAAATATGAATTTATTTTTCTTGCTGTTAGTATTTGTAGCCATGTAGTTTAGCTAAAAAAAGAGAGTATACTTTTTTGTTTTTGATAATTCGATAATTGGTAAATGTAGTTTACTTTCCCTGCTTGATGTAGTTTTAATTCGATAGTTGTAGTTTACTTTCACTGGTTGATGTAGCTTTCACCCTACTTTTCCTGTTCGATCTACTTTAACAATAATTTATTTTTCATACTTATTTTATCACAGGGGAGTAGAATAAATTAAGTTTTTTCTACTTTTCCATTTAGCAGCTGGTGAGCCTTTCAACCGGCTCCCTATTGCTAAATCCTTTAATATCTAGAGCCCCAGAAATCTATTAAAACTCTGCCCAATCCGCCCTAAATACAAAGCTTAGTGTTAGGATCATCCTTTCAACCCTAAACCGATCATCAAACCTTGTGCTTATAGGTAGGATTTATTGAACCTTTGGTTGTTTGCACTTGCTTCCAATTTATCAAAAACATGTTTTTTTTTTCAAAAAATATGGAATGATTTAGGATCAAAGCATGATAGATTTTAGTTTGAATTTCAAAATGTTCACACGCTAGCTGCTCATACTTCATATGTTCAAAAAAAAATATCTTCAAACCCCTAGATGCTAGATCTTGCTTAATGTGAATTACATGCAATTTTCTGTTTTTTATTTATTTTTTTTTTTATGACATGTTAGATGAATATTAGATTACATAACATGACATGATGGTGGCCACCATATTTTAGAAGACTAGTTTCTTGGGCTTGATGGTTGCTTAATACATTCTCACATCGTAACTTAACCCTCAATCTTAGATTAATGGTTCATAAACAAGGTAATGTCCATTGTAATTTTCATTTTTTAAATGTATCTAGAATCAATGCTTTGTAATATTATTATATTCAAAGAAATGTAAATTAAACATTTTTTTCTCAACAAATTGAGAAATTATTTTCTTATATGTTTTTCTTATTTTTCCAAGAATTAAAATAAGTGGCAACCTCAAATGTATAATCCTCAATTTAGAGAGATAAATATCATCAGTCGAATCTCTATTTTGAGAGACCATTAACACAATCTCTCACCTATTTACATGGGTTTAGTCAAAACAAAAACTAATCCCATGGTCGTGGTCTCTCACAATTAGATGGCATCATATAGCGCAAGATCTTCCAATAGTATTATTAATTGCAAAAATAGCAAATAATAAATTGATAATAATTTGCAAAAGCAAGACAAAAAAAAAAAAAGTGTATGTGTGTGTATATATATATATATATATATATCAATAATAATAATAATAAAATAAGCATATTCTAGCTGGTTTTGAATTTTACAAACCCTATGAGAATCTAAACTGTGATGAGTTTGTGGCTTAGGGGGAATAATAAAAAAAAAATGCATTGCACTTTTATTATGGTGTCTTCTGTCATTTCTCATATCAAAATGCTTTGGTTACTGATTAATTAAAAAAAAAAAAAAGGCTTTAATTTGGTTACCAAACATGATCTATAGATAAAGTATTTTGGAGATTTTTAGTGCCTCAAAAAAATTTAAGCAATATTAAACTCTTCTCAATTAAAACTCTTTATCAAAAAAGTTGTACAGTTAATTAAAGCTCTACTACTAAAACTTTGCTTCTAATAAGGCTAATTTTGTAATGTTGGTGCTTACCCATGATAAGGCGAAAGGCGACGGTCTTAGATAATCCCGTCAGCTTTACTTGGTAACGACAATAGGAAGTCTACGGCTCTACCCTGAAGTTGACGGTAGTACTGTGGCTGACGAGATAGGAAGCTGACGTGAAGGAGCTAAAGGCTACGTATGAGTCTGATAATGCTGGCGTGGCCTTACTTTGTGCCCACGTATGCACACATAAGGAAATGTCTTGCGCCTCACATTCAATGCTAATCAAGAGGACTCCTGCAAGGAAAGGATTCTGCAAAATACGTTCATGTGGACTCCTGAAAGGAAAGGACTTCTAAACCAAGAAATAAATGTCAACCCTCTACTACTATAAAACCCCAAAATACTCACAAACCAAGGTATGCATAATTTACCCCAGCTCTGGCATTCTAGAATTGAGAAAAGTTCTAACTTGACCTTCAGAGGGTATTTGGCCGGCACCACATCGGTGCCCTCTGTTAGGTCTTCTCTTTTTGTTGTGCAGGCACTGTTTCGAGCGTGTAAGGATTGTGTGGCTCACTGGTGATTTTTCGGCATCATCAGTTGGCGCCGTCTGTGGGAAAGAGCGACTTGTAAGCCATACTATTGCTTCCTGGACAAAGAGTTGCATGGTGCTTACTCGCTATATGGCAACCACCAACAACGTTCAAGGAGACGAACCACGCACAACCGCACTTGAGAGACAGGTTCAAACTCTCGCCGCTGCCGTGGAACACCTCACCAAGAAAAACAATGATCTAGAAGAGTAGCTGCGTCAAAAGAACGCAGGGCATAACACTCAATAGGAAGACCAAGAAGGTACCAGTGCTGAGAGAAGAGACCAAGAGGGGCTGGAAGGTAGCAACGCCCAAAGTAGACCAGAACGACAGGACATGAGTCGTCCATCCGTCACAGATACGGCTCCACCTCACATGGTCGCGGAGATGCAGATGATGAAGGAACGAATGGACTTTATGATGAATGCCCTTAGAGGATGAATGTCTAGCGACCTCGATGACTTGGTCCACCGAACTGATTCACCATTTACCACGTCCGTAAATTCCTTCCCCCTTCTGCCGAAGTTTCGTATGTCGCAGATAGAAAGCTACGGCGGAGCCAAAGACCCCATAGATCACTTGGAATCTTTCAAGACCCTAATGCACCTTCAAGGAGTGGCAGATGAGATCATGTGTAGGCCTTTCCCACCACGCTGAAAGGTCCTGCAAGGATTTGGTTCAGCAGGCTAACGCCTAACTCCATTAGTAATTTCAAAGAGCTAAGCGCCCAGTTTGCTTCACACTTTATCAGGGGGCACAGGTATAAGAAGTCTACTGCGTGCCTGATGAGCATTAAGCAACGAGAGGATGAGACACTAAGGTCTTACATAGCCTACTTTAACAAAGAAGCACTTTCAATTGATGAAGTTGACGACAAGATACTAGTAGCCACGTTTACCAATGGGTTGCGGAAGGGTAAGTTTCTATTCTCCCTATATAAGAACGACCCAAAGACTATGTCAGATGTGCTTTACAAGGCGACCAAATATATGAATGCGGAAGACGCGCTTTTGGCCCAAGAGGAGAAACCTAAGAAGAGAGAAAGACAGGAAGACACACGGCAGGACAAAGGGCGGAAGATGGCAAGAACTGGAGAACGAAGGGAGGATATGCGCTCTAAGCCCCCTTCAGGGAAATTCACGAGCTTCACCCCACTGACTGCTTCGATTGACCAGGTCCTAATGCAAATCAAGGACGAAGGAGCCTTAACCTTTCTCAGCAAGCTGAATGGAGATCCCAATAAGAGGTCTATAGACAAATACTGCCGTTTCCACCGTGACCACGGTTATGACACAACTGACTGTTATGACTTAAAGTAACAGATCGAAGCCCTCATCAGGCAAGGGAAGTTACAGAAGTTCGTCAGTTGGGAGAGAGCGGATCCACCTCAAGAGCAGCCTCACCGACGAGACAACGAGCGTCCAAGACCACCCCTAAGAGACATAAGAATGATTGTAGGAGGCACAACGGCTGCCGGGTCGTCCAAAAAGACCCATAAGACTTACCTAAAGATGGTCCATAACGTCCAGTTGACAGGTTCCGTGCCGAAGATGTCGCAGATTGACAACCCCCTCATCGAGTTCTCAAAAGAAGATTCCCGACGTCTTCACCACCCGCATGACGATGCACTCGTCGTTAGTATACGAGTAGGAGATTACAATACGCACCGGGTTTTGATTGGTAATGGTAGTTCTGCTGACATCCTTTACTACCCAGCATTTCAATAGATGAGGATTGATAAAGAGCGACTAGTTCCAACGAATGCTCAGCTCGTTGGTTTTGAAGGAACACAGGTATACCCCCTTGGCGCAGTCACATTATCCGTGACGGTGGGCGACTACCCCCAACAGATTACTAAGGACGCAACATTTCTTATGGTCGACTGCTCGTCCGCCTACAATACCATCTTGGGACGGCCTACCCTCAATTCATGGAAGGCCGTAACCTCAACCTACCACTTAATGATCAAATTTCCCACCGATTATGGAGTAGAGGAGCTGCACGGGAATCAAGTAGCCACGCAGGAATGCTACATAGCTATGATGGAGATGGATGACCACCTCTAGGCCATGAACATAGAAGAGCACCGGACAATGATGGAGCCCTTCGAAAGGCTTGAAGAGATACTTCTCAACGACTCCAAGCCTAATCGAACAACCAGGATTGGTACTCCAGCCAGCCTGATGATCCACCGAGCACTTTCAACTTTTCTCAACGATAATCGGGATGTATTCGCTTGAAGCCATGAAGACATGCCAGGAATCGACCCTTAGTTATGGTGCATAGATTGAATGTATCGCCTTCCTTTCCACCCGTCCATCAGAAGAAGCGAGTATTCCCCCTAGAACGGGACCAGGCTATAGTAGAAGAAGTTCACAAGCTATAAGAGGTGAACTTCATCAGAGAAGTTTACTACCCCGACTGGTTGGCAAACGTGGTAATGGTCAAGAAAGCCAGCGGGAAATGAAGGATGTGCGTAGACTTCACCGACCTGAACAAGGCATGCCCTAAAGATAGCTACCCCCTCCCACGGGTCGACATCCTAGTTGACTCTACAACCCAGCACCAGTTACTAAGCTTTATGAACGCTTTTTCCGGTTATAACCAGATTCGAATGGACAAGTCTGATCAGGAGAAAACTTCATTCGTTACCAGCCAAGGCCTTTTTTGCTACAAATGCTGTTTGGCCTTAAGAACGCAAGCACGACATATCGGAGGCTCATGAACAAGATGTTCGTAAACCAGATCGGGAGGAATGTTCAAGTTTACGTCGACGACATGTTGGTAAAAAGCCGTAAGGAGGACGACCATTTGGAGGATCTTAAGGAAACATTTGACACCCTTCGCTCCTACAACATGAAACTCAACCCGAGTAAGTGTACATTTGGGGTGACAGCGGGAAAATTCCTGGGGTTCATGGTGTCTCAAAGAGGTATTGAGGCCAACTCGGACAAGATCAAGGCCATAGTGGAGATGGCCCCACCAAAGAACGTAAAAGAAGTTCAAAGTTTAAACGGTAAGGTAGCCACCCTGAATAGGTTCATTTCGAGGGCAACGGATAAGTGTCTACCATTCTTCCACATGCTGAAAAAGTCTTTTGAGTGGACAGCCAAGTGTTAGCAGGCGTTCAAGGATTTAAAGGCCTACCTCTCTTCCCCACCGCTACTGAGTCCTTCACAACTTGGGGAAGAGCTCTTCCTTTATTTGGCCATCTCCCTTACAGCTGTCAACGCGACCTTAGTCAGGGAAAAAGACAAGGTACAAGCCTGTGTACTACGCCAGCCGTGCACTTCGTGGTGCAAAAGAAAGGTATCCATCAATGGAAAAGCTCGCCTTCGCTTTGGTTACGACGGCCCGCAAACTCAAACCATTCTTCCAAGCCCATACGGTAATCGTCTTAACCGACAAGTCTTTACGGCGGGTAATGAGCAACCCCGAAGCTACCAGGCGACTGGCACTGTGGGCCATAGAGTTGAACAAGTTTGACATTTAGTATCGACCACATATTGCCATTAAGGGGCAGGCCGTCACTGACTTCATAGCAGAGTTCACCAACGGGGAAGACAAGGGGGAAGATAAGTACCCTCTATGGAGCATACACATAGACGGATCGTCTAACAGACATGCTAGTGGAGCAGGCGTCGTACTTCTTTCCCCAGAAGGAGACAAGATTGAATATATGGATCGCCTTGACTTCCTTACCACCAACAATGAAGCGGAGTATGAAACTCTAGTGGTAGGGCTTGATCTCGCCAAAGTGGCTGGGGCCGCAAGTGTGGTGGTTCATTGCAACTCCCAAGTCGTCACCAACCAAGTAAACGGGCATTACGAATGTAAAGGTGAAAAGATGAAGAAGTACTTGGAGCAAGTAAAGAGAAGGGTGGACGACTTGCAAGCCAAGGTTGTTCAAATCCCCAGAGGAGAAAATGAGCAAGCCGATCGCCTTGCCAAAGCCGCTTCAGTAGAATATATGATCGTCCCTGACAATGTACTCTCCTTTTTTCAGCTTTCTCCGCTAATAGATTTCGTCGATGTGTAGGAGGTAAATTCTGAAAGTAACTGGACCACACCATTAGTCTCCTACTTGGAAAATGGCATGTTACCAGACGGGAAGGAAGCCGTAAGAAAGTTGTAGGTCCAAGCAGCGCGGTTCGTTTTGATAAAAGACGTCTTGTATAAGAGAGGCTTCTCCCGCCCGTACCTAAGGTGTTTGGGCTCTGAGGAAGCAGACTACGTCATGAGAGAAGTTCACGAAAGGATCTGTGGAAACCACTCAGGGTCACGGTTGTTGGTACACAAAGTGATTAAGCAGGGTACTACTGGCCCACCATGCACAAGGATGCCCTGATTTATGTCAAAACTTGTGACAAATGTCAAAAGTTTAGCAACATCATCAGACAATTGTCCGAAGAGTTGACCCCGATGACTGCCCCATGGCCATTTGCTCAATGGAGATTAGACATCATGGGGCCATTCCCGGTAGCAGTGCGGCAGCTGAAGTTCCTCATAGTAGGTATAGACTACTTCACAAAGTGGATAGAAGCTAAAGCTCTAGCAACCATTACAGAGAAGAACATGCGAAGCTTCATCTGGAGGTACATCATCTGCAGGTATGGGATCTCTAGGGTCCTAGTTTCAGACAACGGGAAACAATTCGACAACGACTCCTTCCGGGATTTTTGCTCGCAGTTGGGGATCAAAAACCACTACTCCTCCCCCGCCCACCCTCAAGCTAACAGCCAGGTTGAAGTCAAAAATCGATCCTTGCTTAGAATTATCAAGACTCGGCTCGAGGGGGCAAAGGGTATATGGCCTGAAGAGCTGCCAAGCATACTATGGGCGTACAGGACAATAGCAAGAACTCCTACTGGAGAGACACCATTTCGGCTAACATACGGAAGCGAGGTGGCCATTCCAGCCGAGGTCGAGCTCACAAACTACAGGGTGGACAACCACGTTGAAAGTAAAAACGACGAGGCTATGCGTCTACAGCTCGACCTACTGGACGAAGTCAAGGCGACAGCTGAACAAAGACTCGCACGGTACCAAGACCTCATGGCCAAGCACTACAACTCCCGGGTCAGACATAGAGACTTTCAAGTTGGAGATCTCGTTTTGAGGAAGGTAATGGGCGCCACTAAAGACCCTACCCAAGGGAAGCTCGGCCCCAACTGGGAAGGACCTTACAGAATTATGTCACGACAGAGGAAAGGCATCTACCACCTAGAGACACTAGACGGAAAAAAGTTGCACCATCCATGGAACACCGAGCACTTACGGAAGTACTACCAGTAAAGCTGATAGCATGAAGAGCAACACTTCATTTTCCAGTCTACTTTAGTTAATTTTAGCTACACTCCTCAGTTTTCCAGTTTACCTTTGTCAATTTTTGCTACAATACTCTTTAAGCCCAAAGGGCAGGTCTTTTTCATTAGAGAACAACTTTTCTACGAATGCATGGTTTATCATAATAAGAGGAGTTTATTCAGATATGACTAATGCATTTTTCTACAAAATATTATCAAGTCCACAAGTGGACGAGTTTATTAAAGTCCATAGAGTGGACGAGTCCATAAAGTGGACGAGTTCACAAGTGAACGGATTTATGATTAAGGTCCATAGTATGGATGAGTTCATCCTGTAGGGATGATTAATATTATGAAGTCCACAGATAGACGAATTCATGAAGTCCATAAAGGGGACGAGTTTATTAGTCCACAAAGTGGACGAGTTCATTCCAGGAGAATGAGTTATTAGAAAGTCCACAAAAGCGGATGAATTTATTAGCTTATCCACAAAATGGACTACTAAGTCCGTAAGATGGGCGAGTTTTTTATTAAGTCCAAAAATGGACGAGCTTATTAGCCTGTCCGTAAAGAGGTCGAGCTTAATAATAAGTCCACAAAGTGGACGAGTTAACTGTTAAGTTCGTAAAGTGGACAAGTTTATTAAGTCCGTAAAGTGGACGAATTTATTATTAAGTCCATAAAGTGGACAAGTTTATTAACAAGTCCATAAAGTGGACATGTTTGTTAATCCATAAAATAGACGAGTTCTTTTCAGGAGAATGAATTACGATTATAAGGTCCATAAGTGGACAAATTTATTGTTAAATCCGTAGAATGGGCAAGGTTCATCACCAAATCCACAAGTGGACGGATGCTTTGATGACGAGTCCATCATTAAGGTAGACGGATCCACATGAGGACGGGTTCACAACTTAGTCAATAAAGTTGAAGGGTTCATCCCATAGGGACGAGTTAAGGCTACCAAGTCCACTTATGGACGAATCCATGGCTAAGTCCATAAGTAGACGAGTTTGTATCATAAGGGTGAAAGTCCACAAATGGACAAGTTCATCACATGAAGAGATTAAAATCTACAAAGGAACGAATCCTTAGTCCACAAAGTGGATGAGTCCATTATAAAGTTTGTTTGCCCATAAATGAACGAATTCGAAATAGACAAACCAAAATTATTAAATCAAAAAGTAGACGAAGTCATAAGGGCAAGGGATGAACATACATATTGAGAGCGACGAATATAAAATACCATAAATAAAATGAAGTTTTTTACAAACAGAGCCCAAAAAACAAAAGGGCATAGAACATTGTTCAGAAATTAGATTAAATTTACAAAAAGGAAAAGTTCAGGAGGCTGGGGGTCTTGTTGGATCTCGTCACCCTTGGGAGGAAGATGCTGGACATCTTGAGTTGGAGGATCTTCAGCATTTGGAGGATTGATGGGTTGGTCCACAGCCGACTGGGCAAGAACGACGCTATAATCCTTTAGATCCGCCTCGGACTCGGTGGAGTCGTCACCCTCTCCAGGAGTAGTGTCGCCTACCGGTGTCGACGGTAAAGGGTCATCCATGGAAACCTTTGACAAATCCAAGTGAGGGTGGATGAATTTGACTTGTTTAAGGCAATCCTCAAACCCATCACCATAGTATTCGGCACAGGAATCAATGAATGCCTGTGATGCCTTGAATTCCTTCATGGCGTCATCCTTGGTCATCTCCACCTGGCCTAAAAGGGCCATCAACCCCTTTTCTGCCTCTTCCTTGGCTTTTTTTTTTTTTTTTTTTTTTTTTTTCTAACGACCCTCCTCCTCCAACTTCTCTTTCAGCTCCTTCAACTCCTGGTTAAGGGTACGAAGGGCGTTCTTATACTGTTCTTGCCCGTCGGTCAGGTTCTTAATGCGCTTATGCAGACGGGCAATCACCCCTTCCTTGGTGACGCCCCTATCTTTCAAAGCTTTCATACGAACCATCGCCTGTAAGAAAGGACAACCGTCAGCCATTAAGCATAAGAATGAATAAATAGAGAAACAAAGGATGAAACATACCCGAGCAAGGTCAAAAAGACCTAACGCGCCCATTTCTTCTGTGGCTTGCTTAGCACAAGGATCCACGTCCTTGTCCCTAATAATGGATTCCATCATCTCCAAGGCATAGTCCTTGTGGGTGAGAAGACGACGCTCAGGATCTTGGGAGACGGAGCTGGACGTCATCATCAGTCCCTTGCCTACCTCGTGTTTTGGCTTGTGAGGTGATGGCTTCTTGGGGGCCTTCTCTCCAGGAGGGACATACGCCTTTTTGGACGAGCGGTCGTCCTTTCCATCACCCTTCCTCTTATTCGCACCTTTGCTGATGGCCTAGGGGGCTGACAAGGACGCCCCCTCCTTTCCCTTGGCACTCTCTTCTTTCTTACGCACAACAATTGCCCTTACCTGTGCCCTCAGCCTAGCTGCCTCCATTTCTACAAAAAGGCAAATAAAGAGTGTTGGAACAAGTAACGACCTTAGACAAGCCGACGGAAAAAGAAAAAGGGTTAAAGTGGATAAACTTACGATTACGGGAGTAAGCGTTGAGACGACGGGTTGTTAATGTTGGCTTAGGACCCCCACAATAAGCATGTAAAGTGTCGAGTGTAATGAGATCTCGACACTTCCGCTCGTCCAACGAGATTTCTTTTACCCGACGAATAAAAGCCTCTTGTTCGTCTGTGATGTGTGGACGAATACTAGCTGAAAGGAAAGAAAAGTAGACGATGTTAGAAATTCGAAACAGATAGACTGAAAGAAGCAGACGGGATTAACTTGAATCCTTGACATAAGCCCAAGTGTTGTTAAAACCGTGAGGCATCGTCTCCCACTCCTCCTGACGACATACCCAATTCATCCCCTTGACAAAGAAATACCTGCCCTTCCAATTCCTATTAGAATCGGGCATATCAGACACCAGCCTTAGCCCTTTCTTCCTTGCAGCAAAGTGGTATATTCCCTAGGACGAGAGGATGTGTTGAGGACGATAGCACCAAAAGAACTCGTCAAGAGTTAGTTGATTGTTCCCTCCGCTTAAACGAACCCATAAGATCTCAGCCCTAATAAATATTCTCCAAGCATTGGGGGCAATTTGGCTAACGGACAACCCCAAAAAATTGGCCAACTAATGGTGAAGTGCCGTCAGAGGCAGTCTCAATCCTGCCGCAAACATGGCGTAATACATGCCGACGTTCACAGCCTTCCCTGAATAGCACTTCTCAAACTCCCCAGGGAGACGAATTGGAATGTTGTTCGAAATTCGGTAACGGTCACATAAAGTGTTGAAAACCTTGTCCGACATCGTCGGTAATAAATCATTAACCGTCCATTTTTTAGGAAGAATGAAAGGACGGTTATCTCCTGGGCCTCCTGAAGTACTCTCTAAAACCTTTTCATCGCCGACATTTTTATCCCTATCACTCTCTCTCTCTCCTTCAGCCTCGTTATCCACGTCTTCGCCCTCACTTACTACTTCTTCTCCTCCATCACTTTCCACTTCCTCGTCAAAAGATTGGGCTGATGTTTCCCTCTCTGATGACCAGGAGAAGCCCTCCTCGGGCTCATGACCTGATGGGAAGGCCTCGTCGTAACCCGCTCCCTCGCGGACTGACAACTGTTCACTCGTCGCCTCTCTAGACATCTGACTACCTACAAGCAACGGAGGTATTCTAAGAACCTAAGTTGACGGCCTCCCTAAAAAAGGTTTTACAATCAACTAGGATAAAAGTAAAAAGATAGGAGGTAGTAAGAGTAAAAGGCAACTTACCAAGTAATGCAGACAGTTTCATGAAAGGTGACGGCCTCGGCAAAAGTACGATGACGTAGGTAGAGTTCTTGAAGTGACAGATTCTCTTTGATGATCAACAGAAATGAAATAGAAGAAATGAGGGAAGGGGGGTGAGATATATATAGGATAGAATATGCACAGAAGACGAAGCAACGCCCTCGTCCAGAAGTGAAACTAATTAGAATGCGCCACATGTTCAAGCATTTAATGAAGGCTGCTCGAGGAATCGCCCATAAATGCTTTTTCCTTACTCTTAAATAAACGAAATTAAATAAATAAAAATTACAAAAACTAAACTCCATAACCCGTCAGCTTTAGCTGACGAGGCTATGGAGTAGGGGGCAGCTAATAAGGTTAATTTTGTAATGTTGGCGCTTACCCATGATAAAGTGAAAGGCGACGGTCTTAGATAATCCCGTCAACTTTACCTGGTAACGACAATAGGAAGTCTACGGCTCTACCCCAAAGTTGACGACAGTACTGTGGCTGACGAGATAGGAAGCTGACATGAAGGAGCTGAAGGCTACGTATGAGTCTGATGATGCTGGGGTGGCCTTACTTGGTCCCCACGTATGCGCACATAAGGAAATGTCTTGCGCCTCACGTTCAATGCTAATCAAGAGGACTCTTGCAAGGAAAGGATTCCGCAAAATACATTCATGGGGACTCTTACAAGAAAAGAACTTCTAAACCAAGAAATAGATGTCAACCCTCTACTACTATAAAAACCCTCAAAACCCTCACAAACTAAGGTACGCATAATTTACTCCAGCTCTGGTACTTTAGAGTTGCGAAAAGTTCTAACTTGACTTTCGGAGGGTATTTGGCCGGCACCACACCAATGCTCTTTGTTAGGTCTTCTCTTTTTGTTGTGCAGGTGCTGTTTCGAGTGTGCAAGGATTGTGTGACTCACTAGTGATTTTTTGGCATCATCAGCTTCCAATTAACAACAATGTCAAATGGATTCAAAGAGTTCAATCCTAACATGGTTGATGAGGATTCTCGGAAACCCTAGCTTACATAATTCACTGTTTACATTTTAAAACCTCATAATTTTCTGGTAAGCAGTTGAAACTCGCACCACAAAAAGCAAGCAAGAAAGAAAGCCTGCATGCATAATTCATTACGAACCTAGCTTGATTTTTCCCCATGCATGTTGACTCATGGCCAAAAGAGGAAGAAGAAACTAGAAAGTGGTTTTTGAACTATAAATCTCACTCACACTTTTGCTGTCCTAGTGAGTATATATTTTGTCTAAAAGTGTGTACTAATTGCTGTCTTTTTTTCCTGATTTTGGCTGTTTTTATTAATATTAGAAGCCAAAAAGAAGATTCTCTTTCGACCCCAAGAGAAGGATTCTCCACCACCTACAATTCTATAAAGGCAATTTCAATCAAAATAAAATAACTTATCAGGAGTATTCCCCCTAAGGCCGAATATGTAATATGTTAATGTCATCCAACACTAGGCATTTGACGTTTCTTTCCATGCGTTGTAGTTAATTAATGTTTATAAAGACTAGGCGAAAATGGAAAATAAGTAGACAGTGATATATAGCATAAACAATTAAACACTGAGGTTCACATCAGTCTACACAGATTATGTAATAAAATTTGTAGAACATTTCTCCATACGATGCGTACGTAATGACGTACGAGGCATGTACTTTTCCCTAGTTATGAAGTACAAGTGTACAACCCTCTGCAAGTAGCCCTGCGATGTGATTAGTGGCCAAGAGACCTTTAGTATTCTATTTGTGCGCCTTCCCTTCACCTTCATAGTTTTTGTTTTGATTAATATATTGGCTTTTGAACATAATGCAGCGCCTTACAGGAAATTAAGTTGAAGTAATTTGAGAAGCATATGTTTTGGAGTGGTTGTGTGCATGAGAGATAACAGTTGAGTCATAACGCTGGCTTTTGATGAGCAGAACTGTGGATGTCGATGTGAAGGCCTTGGTTTGGTGGTTGACAGGGAATTATGTTAAGGCCATGGAGTATTGTGTGATATGTTGGAAAAGCCCAGTAAAATTCCAAAAAAGAGAAGAACAAAAGGAATGAATATTTTGCAAGAGGCAAAAGACTATTCACTCTGATACCATGTTAAAATAAAAGATGAAACAAAAAATTGTAATAAAGAAAATTGTGGAGAAATAAAGTAGATGTAAGAAAATTGTAGAGTGAAAGAAGAAGAGAAAAGAGAAAGAATTATGTGGTTCAGCTTGTGAGCCTATGTCCATGGACCATGGTGTAAAGCTTTAGAGGCTACATCTATATATTTCTTTATGTTACAAATGAACCTTCTTAGGCAAGATATGTACAGAAATTTGGACATACATTAACGAGGATGAGGAAGATGGGAAGGTGATATATATATATATATATATATATATAGTTGGGAGTTGGGAAAATATACGGTAAGCGGGGAGATACATAAATGAGGAAAAGAATAATTAAACTTTGATTCCCAATATGCAAGTTGAGATGTGTTGTGGGTGCCTTTGTGTTTGAATCATTTTCTCATTATGCGTGTATGAGTGTTAACTTATCTTTAACTCAAAAAAAAAAAAAAAAAAAAAAAGACTAAGCCTCATGAAAGTGTAAGTATTGGTGTAGTGCACCCCAGAGAAACGGGTAGTTAACCCAACTATTTATTTTTTATTTTTGCTGAATAAAAAACGCGTAGTTAACCCAACTTCAATATAGTATGTTTGGCTTTAAGTTTTAAGCCATAGGTCTAATAGCCAACTCAACGTACAAACGTTAATTTGAGGAATTGTCTTTTTGGAAATAAAAGGGTTTGTTGTTTGATAATGTTCTTCCTGAAACCAGAGTGTGTGTGTGTATGAGTTGGTTTAATTGGTTTTGCTTAACTAAATTAGGTCATGACATGCAAGTTGACGGAGTCGACTCATCAACATGCATGATATATAAATTATCCTTAGTGAACAAAAAACCTGCGAGCTAGTTGATTTCCCATTGGCTCATGAACAATATTGAGGCGATGAAGTTCCGTACGAATTAGGAACACGTGAATCCCATCATGCATATATATGCATTATCAACCTTCTCAGTTCTCACTCAAGAGTAAGATAATGATAAAATTGAAGAGTGTAGTTGCTATCAAGTTAAAAATAAAGAAATAAAATAAGAGAGCAAATGAATGAAAACCCATTTTCAAGTGAAAATAGAGCATGCTTAGACCAAAAGCAGGACTAATCAACGCTTCAAAAGTGGAAGTGTACTTATCCCTAGTGCTTTATGTTAAATAGTACTCGTACTTACCTCTAGTGCTTTATGTTCAAGAGTACTCTCATCATACTCAGAAAGAGTAATTATTAAAGACAAATGAAGAAACTATAAATATAGGAAAAGGAGAGAGATTCATCTTGGGTAGGCATTATTGGCAGAACCCTCACTTATTCCTTTTGTCTTTTAGAAAAAATTAATTACTAGATGAACCGCATTTGCTAAAGAATCATAATAACTTTAAAGGAAGGATGAGACAAGTTATACTATATACAACACATTTTCTTAAGCAATATATGTGGTGTGGGATAGTTATTTTTTATTTTTTAGAAACAAGCATACACATGGGAGAGGGAATTAGTAGCCGTGCCACATTTTTGAACCCCTTGGCTTGGGAAAAAAATTATATATTTTTTGTTTTGTCCACCCTAAAATAAAATTTTAGACACCCTAGAGGAAGGCCAACAACAAACCTAGTCAACGCCAACTTTTATTTTGGCCTTTTAAAACAAAAAGAAAAGGCCACAACAAAAATTTTTAATTGAGTAATGCTATGGACAAAATAAAAATTCTTCTTAATAAATTTCAAAGACCAATAGGTTATCAAAGTTGATTTACATAGTTAAATAAAAGAATTGTAAAGAGTAAAAATAAAACTAATTAATAATAATTTAAAGTATTTATATCATGATTGCTACAATGGAAAGAAAATTTTCAACAATGAAATATATAAAAAAAATGGATTGTGCAATCGAATGAGAGATTAATGGATGAATGATTGCTTGGTTATGTACGTTGAAAGAGATGTAGTTGGTAGCATTGATAATGAAGCTATCATGCAACAAGTTTAAAATATAAAATTTCATAGAAGGCAATTGTATAACTTCATGTAATTGTATTTTTTTTCTTTGCAATGTCGATATATTTAAGTTATCTTTTTATTCGATTATGTAAAATTCAAGTTTTTTAATGAATCCCTAAAAAGAAATCATGAAACTGCCACTTGAGGGAATAAAGTTCTAACACAATCACACCACAAATTTCATTCAAAAGTTGATGCTTCAATTTTTATATTAGTGTAGTAAAAATGCCTAACATTTATTTATAATTATTATTGGGTTTTTTTTTTTTTTTTTTTTTTTTTTTTTACAAGATAGAAATTCTACTTTAGACTAATCTAAATATATATGTGTGTGAAACTCCCTCCTCAAGACTTGAACCCGGTCATTGCCTCCTACACCCCACAAGCACTTATTATTAGTTAAATAAAGGAACAAAGAAGGAAACTCTCCCCCCATTCTCTTTTCGTGAAACTGAATAACAAATGAGATTGTGTGAACCCCGTTATAAATAGTCATTGTAATTAATGGGGTCACTCCCTCTATTTCCTCACATTCTATAAGAAAAACCACTAAAAGTGAGGAATATGTGCCATATTGATCTAAGGTACACCGTTCTTCTTGCAATAAACATCTTCAAATCTCAGGTAGCTACGCCTTGGGATTGGGATCCATACCAAACAATTGGCCAACCCACTTGGATGAAGGCTTCCTTTCTCGCCCTTCTCTTCCTAGTACTTCCTTTCACCTCCATCAAACTCCCCATCAGTACTCAATCTGCTTCCAGACATATACTCCTACGGTTTGGAGAGTTTAACACTCAACTCACTGTTGCATTTATTGGCTCCATCTTATTTCCACAAGCTCTCTTTTGGTATTTCTATCCGATTATCATTAGTGTCTTCATCTGGTATCCTTGGCTTTTCAATTTCCTCAAGTGGTCGCACGGTGTCCTCACTACAATTCCGGTTTGTAACATCATAATCAGGGCAACTGTTACTAGTTTGCAAAACCTGGTACCACCACAACCTGAAGTTGAACCACAACCAGAAGTCGAAGCACAACCAACGACGGAACTAGTTTAAATTATGAGTGGTGGTTATTTCACACACACTATTGCACACAAAGTATAGATATGCACGATTTTGCACTCATGAGTCAATGCAAAATCGTGCGCGTATACTTTGTGTACAATAACGTGTGTGCACTTTCTATTAACCTTAAATTATTATGGAGCTCTAGAAGCTATATATTGATCAAGCTGACCAAATCTACCTATTATGCCCGTAGTTATGTTTATGTTTAAAGGATCCTACAAACTTCTTATCTTTCTCTCCTCCTTAATTTCTGTCTTACTGTTGTCCATGTTATATATCTTTCATTTTTCAATGAATTTTAAGAGTGGACCACTCTGATAGACCCTCTTGTCCTTTTATTTCACTCGTGTTTTCACTAATTTATTATTTTGTATAATTGTTGTATATGTCCTTCTCACATGAAATTGATGCACCCTATAAGTATGCATGGGATGCACCCCTATATGAGCAAAAGACTGAACCAAAATTTCAAATGAGGGGAACTGCAGTACGAACAATGTTTTTTCAAGAAAATCCAAACTAGTATCCATTTAATATTTAACAAGATGTCTATAAATGCAACTACACAAAAGAACCCTTTCTTAATACATTGCAGTATGCCATCAAAATTGAATTCAATGTTCTTTTGAATCTCAGAAGTATTTATGATTGATTCAGTACTAAATATTACAACAATTTCCCTTTCAGTGAATTAAATCAAACACTTCGTTAAAAAATCCAATATTCTTCACAAAAGACTAATTATTGTTGCTAAGTAGGGGGAAAAAAAGAAACAAGAAAACAAAAAATCCAAAATCCAAAAAAAAAAAAATTTCAGTTAGTTCATAATATTTATAAGCCTGGCAGTGTCATTGTACACATAGACCTCACCAAAAACAAAAAAAGTGGTGGACCATTGAGTGAAGTAAATAAGACAAATAGCAATATGAGCTAAAATTTTAAGCATTAGGTTAACCAAAAAAAAAAAAAAAACAATGATTCACAATAATAATGACTCCAAGTCCAACCCGTAGGTAGGGGTGTCAATTCGTGTTCATGGGTCGGGTTCATGTCGTGTAGAGCCATAAGTACTCTGTTATATGGGTTGACCCGAACCCGACCTGTTTAATAAACGTGTCAAGAATCCTCAACCTTAACCCGACCCGTTTATTAAACAGGTTGACCCAACTCGATACGTTTAACCTGTTTAATTAATAAGTCAAGTAAAAGTTAATACAAATAACCCATTTAATAACCTGTTTGATTAATAGGTCATACATGACCTAAATAATCTATTATCAATTTATATATATCTAAAATTAAAATACAATTACAACCATAAATATAGTAATAAACATATAATTGCAACAAAAAATTAAGCAATAATAACAAAATTTAATACATTTATTATCTAAACGGGTCAAACAGGTCAGACGGGTTCACATGTTGAACACGAACATGACCCATTTATTAAACGGGTCAGTCGTGTCGACCCGAATATGACCCGAACTCATTTAGCCTCAATCCATGACCTGTTTATAAACGGATTAGTCGTGTCGGGTTCGTGGGTCGTGTTAGATTTTGCCACCCCTACCCGTAGGGAATGACTAATTTGTATCCATGTGAAGTGGCCATTAAATGAATACATATCCTCAGTACTATTTTTTGTGTTTCACTCTGTGTTTAAACAATCACAACTAGTTATGCATTGATTTTACTTTCTTTAATTATAAAATAATTGAAGTTTTAAATGAAAAAAAAAAAAATCAATATATGACAAGTTGTGATTGGTGGAACAAAAAGTAGTACAAATAATTTGTATTCCCATTAAGTAGTTTGGGGCTGTGGCATTCTTAAAATCTTAATATTTAGGGAAAATTTAACGGATGTTTTTTTATAAAAATAAGATAATTACAATATATATGCTGCTAATCCTACAACTTGAACCATTTTTACCCTAGACTCCCGAGCACTTTGTGTATTAGGAAGTGTCAATTTAGCTACAAGACCTTTGGCATTTAATGGGTGTTTTAAAGGTATTAATTTAGAAAATATTATTAGATACTTATTTTATAGAAAAGTAAAAAAACAATTAATTTTTTTAACAGTTCTTTCTATGAAAATGGTGTTAAAACTTTCTTTAATAGGTTTATAACAATGGAAAAAGTTTCTCTTCAAATTAGTTTGGAGAGAAATCCTTCAAACTTCTTCTATATCTTTTTATTGGATGTGAAATTTGAAAAATTTAATAGTTGGATTACATGTTCTTATTATATCATCCATGCTTGCAAAATTTTAAGAAGATAAAAAATCAATGTTATGTCATCAATGACATGTTTAAATTTCAAGTATTTGTGGTAAAAAATTATGCATAAAAATTAATTTTTTTGATTGAATAGTAAATTACATTTGATTTGAACAGAATTTGACATGCATGTTAAGAATATAAAGAACATTCAATCAAACGGTTAGATTTTTAAGACTCATATCTAATAAATAGATATAAGAAAAGTTTGTGGAGTTTCTCTTTAAACTAGTTTAGAGAGAAATTTTGTCCTTATTAATATTGACAAAGATAAAGAAACAAGTATCACTAGAGAGAGAGAGAGAGAGAGAGCTTATATATGATGTATATGCATAATTGTATATACATCATTTCTCTCATATCATAGGAGCGCCTTATAATTATAGAATTTACATATTATGAAAGAGATCAAATATATGAGATCATTTGTGTTTACTTACCGACAATTATTGTTTAGGTTATCTTAAAAACTCTATATTCATGTTTCTATTATAAATAGTGTTGTTGGGCTTCAAGCCTTCAATATTTTCAAAAAAAAAAAAATCTTTCTAATTTAATTGTTATAATAAGTGGGGATAGTAGATTATTATTATTTATCTTCGAAACTCTAGACTTCTGTTTTTGGTCAGACGGTTTTTTATTATTATTATTTATTTTCTTCTTTTTTAGGTCAAGTTTCGAAGGGTTCAAACTTCATCCTCTCTTTAAAGTCCTGTTTATCTTCAAGCAAAATTACAAATTATACCTTCCAATTTTCGCCAATTTTCAAATCAATCCCACAACTTCTATTTTTTTATTAAAAAAAATTTATTTATAGTCTTTCAATTTTAATTTGTTTTCAATTTAGTCTTTCCATCCAATACTGTATTTTTTTGGACATTAACCCCCACAAAACAACACAGTTATGATTTTTGTACCAATTTCACACTAGCCTTTTTTTTTTCCTTAGATCTCTCTCTCTCTCTCATATTTCTAGTAGAGCTCTCCCTCAAATGAGAAACTTATATAAGTTTTTGAGAATGAAGCTACAATTTTTAGTATGTGATTAAAAATTTAAATTAAAGGGTACAATTGTAATTTAGTCTTTTTTTAATTATATTGATGGTCGGAATTTTTATATCTGGCCAGGAACACTTTTTTTTTTTTTTTTTGATGCAATTATAAATTAACATAATTCAACTATAAATGAATAGTCATAAAAAAAACAAAATTACGAAAGTATAAATTTTTTGATGGAAAGTGATCCAAGAAAACTTTATCGATTTTCCAATAGATGGCCCACTTTATTATTTATAAAATGCCCAGGTCCATTCGTAAAAGATGGTCCACTTTTGTTCCACCCACTGGCCAATATGTTAACTAGCATTAATGCATTATTCACCGCTCACCGAATCAAACCGAGTCCTCTGTCCCATATGCATATCTATTCATCTCCCACAGTCCTATCAACTTAGGGCCAGTTTGTTGCTTTTATTTAAACATTAATTTTTAGTATTTACATATATTTTTACACTTTTTCATTCACACATGTTTTCAAAAAATACAAAAAACGTTACTAGAAATTTCTTACCGGCCCTCAACTTCCTACACTACAACCTTCCAGCAGACGCACACAGATTGATAAAAAATCCGAGAAAGAAATTAAAAAAAAAGAAGAAAAAAGAAAAAAAAAAAAGAGAGGATGATTTCACAGAACAAGATGGGGTTGCTTTATATGTTTTGTGCAAAACACTCGAAACTGTGTGAAGCATGGAAAAGGAGACAGATAATGATTTTGCTCAATAACATCACAATATGAAAAAGTTGATACACCTTGGGAGGAATATATGGTTCCTTGCATTTGCTTCTACCAACCTTATATATGGCTGCATGTTGCCAATTAATTTGATCTTACTGATGGCATGTCATATATATTGTTTAAATTATACTCCTAACTTTTCTTTTCTTAACGTATATTTTATGGTTTTTATTTTCAATGAAAACTCATCAAAAAATTTTTTTTTGGCAGTTTTGCCTGCTATACGCAATACTAACAACCAGGGTAGAGAAAATTTCAGGGTGGTCATTGTGGTATCTTTCAATTGATTAATTTATTCTAAATTTTGTTGTGATATTTATATAATTTGCAAATAGAATGGTCCTTTTCATTGTATATATGTATATTTTTCCCCTTCCGTTTCTATGTCTAAATTCTCAGTTTGTCTTTTTAAAATTTAAGTTTGTAGTTTTGATGGTTTTTGAAGCGGTTTTAAACAATATCTGATTATTTTTGTCTGAATTTTGGGCTGAGTTTGCAAATTGATTGTATGATAGTATTTGGCATTTGAGTGGGTGCTCTGGTTATATGAACTGATGCTTCTTAAATTTAAACAGGTATTATTTGTTTAAGTATCTTAAGTGCTGTTGGTGTATTAACATTTTCATACTTATTTAGCTAACTTGATTTTTAATTTCAGATTAAGTGTTTGAATTAGCAAAATACATTGTGTCTAATTCACTTTATAAGTTCCTGTAATAGGTGATGATTAGTTGGAATTATGGTAACTTTTCTGGAATCATCTTGGATTTTTTGCTGCTCCAGGCTCCAGCTATTGTGAGGAATATTTTAATATCAAATCCTGAGATAGGATTTATTAAAAAATTGGGAGGCATTAATTATCAGATGCATTCTATAAACAGACTCAGAAACCATCTCTTCAAAAAATTTCTACTTTCATTCACCTGAAAGGATGTGTTGCCGTGTTGGAAGATTCCACCCTGGCAGTTATGTTGAGAAAGCCTGAAACTGTCTTCAAGGATCATTAATTAGATAAATCATGGGAGTCTTTTGATGATTTTAAAAGCTAGTATGGCTTTCCTAAGGATTATCTTGTGGGTAGTTTTGTCACTGAACTTTTTATTTGGTTGACCTGCACTGTCTACAGAAAGCATGTGATTTAGTATTGCTAGTTTAGAAAGCGGTTGGTTGTTCTGCTTATGGTGAAGACAGAAATCGATCAGCATACATTGCATCAAATTTATTGGTTCAGATTTGTGATTGTTTCCAACACTTAAGTGCGAACAAAAATGACCATTTAAAGCTGATAAAACCTGATACAATGATCGTTTACATGGTGCTTGATGCTTGTGTGAGGTTTAAATTATCTTTAAAGGACCAATTGATCACTGAATCAGTAAATTGATGCTGGTTGTAGGTGATGCACATTCAATCACTATTATTGCGCATGTTCATGAGATGAAGAAATTTTACCACATTGATCGAGTTTCATCTCCATTTGTTTTTCCTAATGGGCATTTCTATGCTAGATTGTTGAGCTTGCTCCTCAAGACTGTTTTAACAACATTGGTGCTTCTCATGCTGTGCTTGTTTTGGATGCGTCCAGATACCGGGAGTCTTTTCTCATTCAAAAAGACAGGAACTATAAGCCTTGCCTTGTTCCAAGGGGATCTCACAAGCTCAACACTGGGTTCAAGATACAGATTGTGCGCGAGACTTAAAAGGAATGGGAAACTTACCCTTGGCCTTAGTGACAAGACTCTGGCCTAGCTGATTATGAAACAAGAGAATTGATCCAGTTTTACTTAGCATTCAAAAAGATTTACTTTCATTGGGAGGATCCAGTTTGTGCTCTAATAGTCTGATTTGATTCATGCTTGCATTAATTTACATTAGCTTGAGACTGCTCATGACATTTTGGATGAAATGGAAGCTTTAGGTGATGCTATTGAAGTTATTGTGGTGTAGCGGCCTGCTACTCATGGGTCTCTTCCTGTCTTGTCTCTCCTTAGTTTTCCCTCCCTTGTACCATTTTCAATAATGTATTTCTTTTTCTTTTCATTTTAGAACACTTTCAATGTCTTTGTATTCGGTCTTGTATGGATTATTTTTAATAGAATGTTATGTGATAAAATTTATATTGAATGGTTTTATTTGCTTCTCTCTACCGGAAAAAAAGAAAAAGTTAGAAAGAGGATAGGAAAAAAAAAAAAAAAAGATCATGTAATTTGCCATGACTACAACGAATTTTCAAAGAGCAACATCTTTTGGATTTGAGGGCTGTCGTTAAGGTCCATCCAAACGATTCTGAATAAACCCATTTGTCCTGATTGTGCCAGGCCTTGTTGAGCTCCAACCTCTTAATAGGGCTTAATTTTCTAATTTCTGGGCTCTTCAAGTGAAGACACAGCAACTTGACCAATTATCCCGATTCTTCGTTTCTTTTTATTTTAACATCAAATCCCTAAGCCCAATCCCTATAGCTGATCGGCCCAGTTAAGTCCCACTCGGAACTGTGTGATCTGGCATAAAATTAAAATCACCAACTTACCGAATCAATCCCTAGGCCCAAACACTGTGCAAAGAAGCTAGTTTTACTGTTTTAGTAATGGCTGTGATTGTTTTGCTGCAACATACTAATGGAACATTTTGTGATAAGATTGATTGGGTACTTGGAGCTCAGGATGACAATTCATATTCACGTGTCGGGTTCATGTTGTATTAAGTTATGAGCATCCAACTATATAGGTCAACACTAATCCGACTTGTTTATTAAACGGGTCAAGATTTCTCAACCCTAATACGACCCATTTATTAAACAAGTTAGTCGTGTCGACTTATTTATCAGATTTTATCAAAATGAAAAGAAAAAAAATTATGAAAAAACAAACAAATAAATATTTTTAATATAAAATTTAGAACTAACGAGTAACTGCATCACAAATAATTATTCAAAACTAAAACATATCCCAATATCACAAATAATCAATTACAAAATGTCAAAGAAAATAAACTATAACAACTAATAAGTTTATATACCTAGAGTTTGAAGGGTATATTGATAAAATGTCATTTAATTAAAGGGGTCAGATGGGTCAAACGGGTTCTATATGTTGAATACTAACCCAACCTGTTTATTAAACAAGTCAATTGTGTTAACCTGAATATGACACAAACTCATTAAGGCTCAACCCATAACCTGCTAATTTTGTTTTGTTTCATGTCAGATTCTCAAATCATGTCTAATTTTACCACCCCTACTTGAGGCTTTGAATTGGGTGTGACTAAAGAAGAGTTGGTTAGTTTTATTTTATTCATAAATTTTTAAAATATTCTAGTGTGAGTTATATAATGCCATTTTAAATACTACTCAGCTACATTAAGGAAGTAAAGTCTTTTAATTATTCATCCATTTCACTTTAAATACCCTTGTGAATATTATTATTAAGTTGCGATATTCCAGACATAGGAGGTTGGCTACAAAATCAGCGTTAGAGAACAATGGTGTGGCCTTTTTGGAATGTGTGACTGACTGAGTTCTTCAACACATGATAAATATCAAAAAGTTTTCTCACATTTTTCAAATGTTTTCTATGTATACTTTAGCATACTTTTAGTAAAAAATAAGATAAATTGTTCCATACGAATACTAATACATGAGCTTACTTAGTTACGGACCAAGATTTGAAGCTTATGCCTGACTTTGTGGTTGGAAAAATTCTAAGACCATATAAAATGACATAATTTATGTCACAGCTGTTCATGTGGCAAACTATGAATTATGAAGAAAAAAAATGATAGATCTATGCTAATGTGAACATAAAATAATTATGATAAAAGTTGTGATAATTTATGTGGTTTTAGAACTACTTTCTTTTCTATTTTTTGCTGAATCTAGAACTACTTTCGTTGTTGGGACCTATTAATGTTGCATATGGTATAGGCCGCCTCAGCTATTAAATTACAGTGAAAGACACCATTCTGACCCCAAGATTTTCCCTCAGATATAAATATACCATTTTGTAAAGGAGTAGTACTACTACTACAAGGCGAGCTTTTATGTACCATTTTGTGAAATGTTTGAGATTCGCTTATTTTGTTGAAATTGAAAAATTTTTGTTGAAAGTACTGTAAATAAATGTAAAAGTTAGCTGAAATAATACAATGGAACTCATAAATGGTATCAAAAAGTGCAGTGAGACTTATAAATAGTAGCAAAAATAAGCTAAATAAGTTGGCAGTGGGACTCATGTTTGGCTAGCTTATTTTTTGCCAACTTATTTTACTATTTAGCTTATTTTTGCTACTATTCATGGGTCCCTCTACTATTCATGGGTCCCACTACATTTTTTGATACTATTCATGAGTCTTATTGTACTATTTCAACTAACATTTACCTTTATCCACAGTACTTTCAGTAAAAAAATTTCAGTTTCATCAAAATAAGCGGATCCAAATAGACCTTTAGGGTCTGTTTGGATACCGCTTGCGGGAGGGTTTTTTGTCTCGGCCCTCAATTAGCAGGAATTGTCCGCTTTGGCTCATGCCTCACGGTTTTGCTCAATCCCCCATCGGGGAGAGACGCCTTCCACATGTGCCTTATAAGCTTGAGCCGAAGACACACGATGGTACACCTTTACTTAGACCCAGCCCTTATAAGTCGAAGGTAGGAGGCGTAGTTTCCCAATGTAGGACAAAACCTGAGGGTCACACCTGAACCCAAAGCAGACAGTACCTTCTAAAGGGGAGCTCACCCTCCACAATAACGACGCGTTCCCAAAATTTATCAAATTGATATATTACAAAGACATATATAATAAGATCATATTTTTCACAAACTCATCCCATCTCAAATTGTTGTTCCTATGAGCATATATTAATAAATAAATTAAATTTCATAATTTACAAAGAATTATGTTTTAAATAAGAGTATATCATAAAAGATCAAGTTCACCACAAGATAGAAGAAACTGACCATCAAAATAGAGTCAGTGAGATTTGGCACCGACTAGAGAAATAAGAGAATTTTTTGAAAATATTTTTCTAAATTTCACATGGTGATAGTTTAGAAAAAGTTAGTATATTTTTTAATTGTTTTGTTTTTATTTTATGGTAATTCTTAGATTAAAAAAAAAAAAAAAAAACCTATTTTAATTACTTAAAGTTTCTTTAGGTTATAAATTGACATGACATAATAAAAATAACATGTCTTTATTTTATTTGGCCAAGTAAACGCATGTGGTAAGCTTATATAATACTTACCGGACACATTATCTCTTTTTCTAATGGAGGGACTGCCAATCAAAATGACCTTGAATATTAAGAACACAAATCCAAAATTTGAAAATTTAGAATGTGTGTTTGCACTTTCGCCCTTCTGGAAAACCATCATTATTTTTCTTTGAATCACTTTAGAACTAAGGGATCAACAAGGACTTAGGACAAAGCCTGTTAGAACTTAGAATACAATTCACATAAGTCAAAATGAAAAACGCCAGCCAACTGGGGCGAGGAGCACTAGAGGACACAAAATCAGTAATATGGGAGGCTCCAATTTTTGCTAAGACAACAATGGGGGTGATCTCAAGATTATTAAACCTAATCAAAGTCTGCCTACTTTGATACCATTTGTTGGGTTATAAATTGACCCCAATAAATTAATTCAATTACCCATGTTGATTAATTAGGTCAAATTATATGCAAAATCATGGAGGCACGAACAAATCACTAAATAATCTAGAGTACAGTAGAAAGTAAATTTAACACGATGATTTGTTGACTAATGGGGAAAACCTTCACAAGAAAAAAAACTCCACCGGGTGATTTTCAAGTCACCACTCCTAAGAATCCACTAATCAAAATCAAAAGATTACAAGTACAATGAATCTTACTCTTTTGGCCTATCCCAAAATACCTACTTATAGTAGAATCCTTACGCTAATCCTCAATTGGTCTTGATTTTGTAGAGATTTTTCTCTATGCATAGATCCCAATACATGACTAACTCCCAACAACTTGAAACTTGTTGTTGGATACAAAGTTCTTCACTACACACTTGTAGAAAATGAAGTAACTTGGTCACAAAACCCTAAGGTGCATAAGAACGCAGTAGCTTCACCATAAGTGTATAAATTCTCTATGTGAGTCTTTGTGTGTGATGACGGCTATAAAATAATCATTATATATCATCTAGTAGGTTAAAGAATGAAAACCTAGAAAACCACGTCATCATAAGCCAAAAATCTGATTTGGAAATTCTGGATCTGTGAAGGTCGAGAGGTATCGAGGTTCATTGATTCTCAATAGCAGCTTGTATCGAGCTAGGTGTCAAGCAGCTGGATTTCAGCTTTTTCAGACTTGTTTCTTTGTGCAAACTTTATGTCTTCAATAATACCACTTGTAAAGTTTATCGAACATATTTCATAATATTCTTGAATCCACTTAAAATTACCCAAATACAGATAAAATGCATTTTGTCAAAGAATATGCCAACTACTTAAAAATATGACCCTAACATTAAGGACGCATATCAAAACTTTGAAATTTTAGGTGTGTGTTTGCACTTTAGACTTTAGCCTTTCTTTGAAAAATCATCATTATTTGTGCATTTTCCAATATAACTATTTTCCTTAAAAAAAAAAGAACCATCCCTACCCCGGAATGACCATTTTTCTTTGAATAATTTTTTACGTAAAGTGATCCAAAGGAAAACATTACCCACTTTCCTTTGGATATCGAAGGAAAATATTGTGGTTGGAAAGTGATCCCAAGGTTGAAAAAGTGTAGATAAAAAATTGCTTCTCAAGTTGAGAATCAATTTTGATCTACACTTTTTAATTGTATGAGAAGAAAATTTTCCTCTCATACAATATTAAAGGAAAATATTAAGCATGAAAAGTGATGCCAAGTTTTTTTTTTTTTTTTTTTTTTTTTTTGAGAAACAACATAATACATTTTATTCAATGAACACCAGCAATATCTGCTAGAACAAAAGTGATGCCAAGTTTAAACGTTTAGGATGTTTAAATAATATTTTGGATATAAAGTAATCCAAAGTTGGGAGGTTGAAACATTTAGGATGTTTAAATATATATATATATATATATATATATGTGTGTGTGGAAAGTAATCCCAAGGCTCAAGCATGTTTCAACCTTGGGATTGGTTGAAACATTTTAACTGTTTCAACCTTGAGATTACTTTATGAAAACACCGATAGTTTCATTCCCTTGGCCCACAAAGCCGTGTATCCGTGGAAATTAACGCCCAACCACAAGACTCATTTATACATACTTCAATATTGTATGTATCATTATACCCAAAAAATAAAATATTGTGCGTAACATTTTGTCCCCGAAAAAAAAATAGCGTCAGCGCGCAGTTGAATCACTACTCACAAGGAAGCCAAGGTTCACGATTTACAACATGGATCTGAGGCACACACTACTTTTTGCGATAAACATGTTAAAATCCCAGTGGTAAGTACTTGGGTATGGGATCCCTTCAACACAATTGTTCATCCCTTCTATGCTGGCTGCAAAACGTGCTTACTAGTATTCCCGTGATTAACATCATAATAAGGGCTACTGTTACTAGGTGGCACAACTTACATGAAGTTGAAGCTATTGAATGGCACCAACAACCGCAGAAGCCAGGTTCAGAGGGTGGAGCTCTAGATGCTATTGAAGTTATCGTGGACTCACCAGCTACTCATGAGTCTCACCCATTCTAGTCTTTCCTTGTTTTAATTCCCTCCCTTGTTCCACTCTCATACATTTCCTTTGCTTTTCTTTTCTTTTTAGAACATTTTCAATACATTTGTATTTGCTCTTGGGCCTTTTTTGCCGAATAACATAACTTTAGGAAAATTTTAAGAGAAACTCGTTTTGGCAAACTTATTTAGTTATTTAGCACTTTTTTTAAACTTAGGTTTGTTAAATTTGAGTTCCAAAATAAGTTTGACATGATGTTTTTTTCCTAAATTTTTCCTCAAATTATGTTATTTGGCAGAATTTTCCTTGCTTTTGTTAATTCTAAAAAAAAAAAAAAAGTATTTACTCATCTGGATTTTTTATTTTTTTATTTATTTTTTTATTATCGTTGTAACTGTTATGTATGGTTTATTACTTTAATTGCTTCTCTCTATACCAGGGAAAACAAAGAAAAAATTAGAAAGAGAATGGAAAAAACATCTTCTGGATTTGAGGGCTGTAGTTAAGGTCCATCCAAACGATGCTGAACAAACCCATATGTTTTGATTGTGCCCAAGCCTCTTCTACGCTTAATTTTCTAATTCCTAGGCTCAAGTCAACTCAGAACAACTTGCCCAATTAACCCTATTCTTCCGGTTTTCTTTTTTCTTTTTCATTTTTTTTTAACACGAGATCCCTAAGCCCAATCGCAATAGCTGATCAGCCCATTAATTAAGTCCCACTCGGTGCTGTGTCCTCTTATCTCGCATAAAACTAAAAATAAATAATTAAATAACATCACCAACTCACCTAATCAAATCCCTGGGCCCAAACACTGCAAATAAGCTAGTTTTAGTAACAGTTGTGATTGTCTTGCTGCAACATACTAATTGGAACATTTTGTGATAAGATTGGGTACTTGGAGCTTTGAATTGGCCGTGACTAAAGAAGAGTTGGTTAGTTTTATACATAAGTTTTTCTTTTTTTTTTGCTGAATTTTATCCATAAGTTTTTGAAATATTCTAGTGCGAACCATATAATGCTATTTTAAAGACTACTCAGCTACATTAAGGAAGTAAAGTCTTTTAATTATTCATCCATTTCACTTTAAAGACCCTTGTGAATATTATTATTAAGTTGACATATTCCAGACATTGGAGGTTGGTTACAAAAGTAGAAGTTAGTTTCAAAATCATCTTTGGAGAACAATGGTATTGCCTTTTTGGAATGTGTGTCTGACTGTGTTCTTCAACACACGATAAATATCAAAATTAGGGAAAACATCTTGGAGAATAAACTCAAATTTCATTAAACTTAAAAATAAATAAATTACAATACTCTGTTTAGTATATATAGCAACAGATCAGCTTGGCAGGAAATAATAAAACGAATATAACAAACTTTCCGTATCAAAAAAACAAAAAACAAAAAAACAAAAAAAAAAAACAAACAAACAGCAAGCCGGCCCTAGGCTTAGGCCATTTAGGCCATGGCCTAAGGCCCCAAAAATGGGGCAGTAAATTTTTTTTTTTTTTAATTAAAGAAAAAGTGTGAGTTAGGTGTATATATATTTTTTATCTAATCTTAAAAATACCTAAAATATTGGATTTATGGTAGTATATTACAAGTTTTATTATATAAGTTCTACAAATTGATATGTCACCAATAAAATAATTCAATACTCATTTATTCTTTTGTCGAAGTGCCACTTTATTGCCACATCAGTTTGTAAGCTTTTTGAAGTAATATTTGTAATAAGTTTAGCATTTTCTCTATAAAAAAAAAATAATAGAAATACAACACAGTCACCATCAAGTGTATGAAAAATGCTAAAGCTAATACAAATTTTAGAAGAAAAAAAATTTACAAACTAATGTGACAAGAATATGATCGGTGTTAATTAAATAATATAATAAATGAATGTTTGAATAACTTTTCTTTTATCGGTGAAATGTCAGTTTGTAAAACCTATATAATAATTATCATTAGCTCATTGTGGGTGAATTAGTTATATAAACAAGTAAGATTTAATAATAGATTTGAAATTAAATAAAAATAAATAAATATTATTTAAGTGATATTTAGATGTAAAAAGGCCCTTATAATAAAATTCTCGCCTTACGTCTCAAACAATCTTGGGCCAGCCGTGCCTAACAGCTATCTGACGAGGATAACAGAATAGCAACCTAAACTAATCAAGACTAAACACGAGTTCACTCATTAAATTGCTCTTAGACATAAACTTAACACACGAGACCTGTAGTTTATTATACTGATTGTACTGAACGACTATCGTATAGCTCCTCTTCAATAATAGGAGTATTTCTTCCTTGCATTTGCTTATAGAAATCTTATACGTGGCTACATATTGCCAATTAACTTGATCTTACTGAATGCAAAGTGATCAATGTTATTTTTTTCCTTAATGGATTTGTGAGGCAAGGCCTTGTCACTTTCCTTCCCCTCTCTTACACTCTCTAAATTTTGTGATCTGTATTTTCCGGGTGAACTCATTGCAATCCCTTTTGGCAATGCTGCCTATTGAAAGCAATCCTAACAACCACAGTAGAGGCAGGCGTGGCCGTTGGCAGAATGATAAGAGTAGGCCTCCTTCCTCGACCTGGACCTTTTCCTTAAAGAAAAGCTATATAAAGCTTTCAAGCAATAACAATTGTGAAACAAGCAGATTGAGAAAACGCAGAGAAGAATAGTGAGGAGAGAGAGAGAGAAAATTTTAGAAAGATTTCTATGAAAAATGCTTGCTTAATTAATTCTTATTTTTTAGAAAGATTTCTATGAAAAATGCTTGCTTAATTAATTCTTATTACAGTTCTTCTATTTATATACAAGATCAATTAGTAATTGAATAATTACATCTCCATAATTCACGGAATTGATCCATGAAAATCAAAGGCAGTTGAGCTCAACAGCTAAGAGCATCTCCAATAGCATCAGCAAACACAAAATACTCTCTATTTTAGAAAGTATAACCACAAAATGCTGCTCCAATGACCTCTCTATACATGAAATTTTTTTTGGCTCATGAACAATAGCTCATCAAGTCTGATGAGCTACTGTTCATTCTTCAAATCCTTTTTTACTATTATAATAATTAGGTGTTGAATAAAAAAATGTTGGAAGATGTATAGTTGTTAAAAAAAGAATAAATAATGAATGAATAAATAATATTTAAATGAGATAGAGAGTCTGTTGGAAAGTGTATTTGAAAAAGTTGGTAGATAAAGGTAAAAGTCACTGTTCATTCTCCAAATAGTAAAAAAATGTGATGATTCTGCTGGAGATGCTCTAAGAGAGGAAAATTAAATTTCTTGCCTAATTCCAACTGTTTTCTGGCTTCCAGGGACGACACCATTTTGTGTTTTACACTAATGTACACGTGGCTTGGTTACTCAAGAGAAACGGCACTGTTCTAACAATTGTCGTTGCCTGTTGAATTAAAACCTTTGTTTTCTGTATTTGAAAAACTAGTCGTTGGTAGACTTAGACTTAGGGAAAACACTAAGATTCACTAGAAATAGTGAATCAAAGAGGGAGTTTTTCACAAAACATACTCAAGTCAATTTTCTTTTGATTAGGGCCTTATCTGGTCTTGATCTTTGAGTTTAATATTACTAATCACTTTTTTATTGATTGTGAATAGATTTGACTGAGGGGAACGATCAAAAATCAAGTTTAGGAGCTTTTACTTTAAGGTATTGAGTTCTCAACTCTTTTCTCTCTTTTCTATTTTAATCTTGCCTTTAATCTTGTTTCTTTGCTTGTTATATGTTTTAATATGTCTCTGTAGTTTAGGTTTATGTAGTTTTACGTTTTAAAAGCATGTTAGGACGTTAGATTTATCCTTTTGAAGCCCTGCTCTTTTTGCTATGTTGCTAGGGTTTTTGGAGAGGATTCCATGTGCACATAATCCTGTCTATGCACGCAGGCTTGTTTATGCGTGCGCATGAGTCTGCCCAGAAACCCTAACCCTAGTTTATTTGATTTTGTTTCTTGTTTCCTTGCATAAAGATGCTTCTATTTTAGATCCTTTATATATATATATATATATATATATATATATAGGCGTAAATGCACTTTTAGTCCCTATATTTTGACGTTTTTCCATTTTAGTCCCTACATTTTATTTTTTCCATTTTTAGTCCCTAAAACCAATTTACGCTTTCTGTTTTAGTTCTTAAAGCCTCATTCCGTCACCTAACTAACGGAGAAACTGACGGATGAATAAAATATTAATTTTTTTTCCATGTTGGACAATAAAATAATAATTTTTTATTATTATCGACTAACTTTTCTTCAAAACGTTAAAACCCATGTCTGAATCGGCTGATCGGTTCCTTGTACCACTTCTGCCGCCTTCTTTTTTTCCTTCTTTCTTCTTCTCCCCCTCTCTACAGCTTCAGCAGAAAGGGTATTAAGAGACACGTATCACAAGTTGAGTGTTGGCTATTTTCTTCGTGTTTTTGCTAGCCTTTGCAATCGAGGTGTTGTCCATCTTGCCCGATATCAAGCCTACAAGCACGAATCCCATGCTGGGCGCCTTGACTCAAACCATCATATATACTTGTCGCATGGGTTTTACTTAGTCATTCTCTCTATCATGTCCTTCAACCTTGGAATCTTCATAGCCGCCCTGGCTTCCATTTCTAACAGGTACCCAAAATATACAAAAGCATAAACCAAATTATTCACCAACAAGCACATCCCAATATTTCCAATCCTCATATAATCCTATATCTGGAAAACAACACACACACAGTGAACAAAAAATAGGGAACTGTAGGGAAAACACGAAGAAAAGAGTGAACCTAGGCCGAATGGAGTGGGTGTCGTTCAATTTTGGTCGGATGAAGGAGCCATGTAGGTGATGAGGTGTGCTCTGTTTTGGGTTATATGGAACAGGGGCTGAAATAGTTTTGGTTTTGGGGGTAAGAACATGAAGAGGTCGTGTGCATGTAGAAAACATAATAGTTGAATACCTCAACTGTGGCCATTTGGGCTGCAAAAACTGAAAGTAAAAGAAAACTTGAAGAGAGAGAATTGAAAGAGGTGAAATATATGAGTAACAAAGGAATGAGAAAGAGTGCTTGTGAGTGAGGAGCTGACCAATGTGAGAGCTATATATAGAGATGGTGCGGAGAATACTAGAAATAATAAAAGGAAATGGGAGTGAGATTAGTGTGAGCGCCCCTGAAGAATCTTTGGCAAGAAGACACCTCACGTCACTGACACAAATTAAAAGACATTTGGTAAGTCTAGCTGTGAATGTTTTTCTTTTGTTTTTTTAAAGAATAAAAGTATTTTTAGATAAGTATTTTTTTTCTTCATTATCAATAGCTTTGTACACCATTATTTGTATAAGCCAAATGGTGGAGGCCATAACTCACATCGGTATCATATCTTATAAGTGGGTTTCTCTGTGTTTTGTAAGGTGGGACATCATCAGTACTGGCTATATATCATGCATCCATGCACATAAAAAAAATTGGAATGAAAGAAAGTGTAAGTAGGAGAAAATAAATTTACGTTTTCTACATGCACACGACCTCTTCATGTTTTTACCCCCCAAACCGAAACTATTTCAGCCCCTGTTTCGTACAACCCAAAACAGAGCACACCTCATCATCTACATGGCTCCTTCATCCGACCAAAATTGAACGACACCCACTCCATTCGGCCTAGGTTCACTCTTTTCTTCGTGTTTTCCCTACAGTTCCCTATTTTTTGTTCACTGTGTGTGTGTTGTTTTCCAGGAATAGGATTATATGAGGATTGGAAATATTGGGATGTGCTTGTTAGTGAATAATTTGGTTTATGCTTTTGTATATTTCGGGTACCTATTAGAATGGAAGCCAGGGCGGCTATGAAGATTCCAAGGTTGAAGGACATGACAGAGAGCATGACTAAGTAAGCAAAAACCATGCGACAAGTATATATGATGGTTTGAGTCAAGGCGCCCAGCATGGGATTCGTGCTTGTAGGCTTGACATCGGGCAAGATGGACAACACCTCGATTGCAAAGGCTAGCAAAAACACGAAGAAAAGAGCCAACACTCAACTTGTGATACGTGTCTCTTAATACCCTTTCTGCTGAAGCTGTAGAGAGGGGGAGAAGAAGAAAGAAGGAAAAAAAGAAGGCGGCAGAAGTGGTACAAGGAATCGATCAGCCGATTCAGACATGGGTTTTAACGTTTTGAAGAAAAGTTAGTCCATAATAATAAAAAATTATTATTTTATTGTCCAACATGAAAAAAAAAAATATTTTATTCATCCGTCAGTTTCTCCATTAGTTAGGTGACGGAATGAGGCTTTAAGGACTAAATCGGAAAGCGTAAATTGGTTTTAGGGACTAAAAGTGGAAAAAATAAAATGTAGGGACTAAAATGGAAAAACGTCAAAATGTAGGGACTAAAAGTGCATTTACGCCTATATATATATATATATATATATATATATATATATATATATATATATATATATTTGTGGCTTTGATCTTCTATTTCATTGTTTGGTTATTTGTTTGCTTTCACATGATTAAATTAGGGTTTATCTTAGGTTGCTTCATTTTAATGCCATGAACACGCATCCACATGTTCATGCACTAATGCTATAGGTGCTGAGATGCAGCAAGGTAAGTGAGGTAAGTCATGCATTCACATGAACATGCATGATGTTTATTTGATGATAGATATAAACATGCTTGTTTGGATGAGTTGTTCGTAATCACATGTTTGCTTGGATCTTTATATGCTTGTGTTTCTGCCTTGATTGAATGGTTATATGTTTACGCCTTGGATATGGTATGATGCTAGATGAATGCTAGGTTGATATGACATGTATGCTAGATGGATGTTAGGCTTTGGTTAATTGCAATGGTAGATGTATGATTAGATTTTTGGGATGATTGATGTTATGTTGTATGCTTAATTGTATGCTAGTGTATGTGTGAGTTAGAATGTAATATTGAGTGTGCCTTTAATAGGGTTAGGACATAAGACACAATGAGAGGAGGCCAACCTTAAGGTTGGGCAGTTTTGAGTGCCTAACACCTTCCCAAAATCGTACTTAAACTCCGAACTCATATATCTGGTAGTAAGATTAAAAAGGTCATTTCTCGAGAGGATGCTATATATATATATATATATATATATATATATATATATATGTATATATGATTTCTAGACCATTGCAAAAACTAGGCGGTAACTCCCTATTGTGTCCACAACGGTCTATAGCTAAGTGACCTACTTTACCACAAATCTGACAAGTAGGTCTCTTTGACCTTGTGCTTGGAGCTTGGTTTGATGAATACTGTGAAAATTGATTAGGAGTAGGACCTCTACCTCTACCTCTATTGCTATTGCCTCTGCCTCGACCTCTAATAGAGGATTGATTGTAGGAGTTGTTGTAACCACCTTTATTGTTAGGCCTGGATGTTGTTTTAGCAACCATAGCAAAGGTAGGATCTTTAATCACCATACCTTCATTTAATGATTCTTCTTCTGCATTTAGCATAGTAGCCAATTCATCAAACCCTAATTTTGTGCTCCTAGTCCAAATTGTAGATCTGAAAGCACTGAATTCCTTTGGAAGACCTTTGATTGCTACATGGAGCAGCTCCTCATCATCCAATGGAACACCAACTACCATTAACTTATATCTAATGACCTTGATCTTCTGCAGATACACATCTACAGAATCCGATCCTTTTTTGACATTATGGAATTCTCCCTTGAGATTCATAACCTAAGATCTCTAGATAAAAGAGAATATGTTCTCCAAAACTTTCCACACTTCCAAAGTTGAAGAACAACCAACAATTAAAGCAAGAACTAAAGGTGTTAGTGTTGAGCTGATAAAGGTAAGCAAGGCTTTTTCCTTTGATTTCCAAATAAGATAGTCTAGATTGAGTATAGTAGTAACTGCACCAGAAAGATCTTTAAGAAATTTTTCTAGAACAAGCTAAAATTCATCAAGAAGCTTAATCATCGAGTATGTCTCTAGCACCGTTGAGATCTGGTGCTTCCAAACTATGTAATTTGAGTTATCAAGTTTAACAGTCATTATGTTAGCCATGTTTGACAACAATAACAGAGGCTGATTGACCAAATTGATTAGTGAGGTTGTTGTTGATGGAGACATAGTGGAGGATGAAGTTGAAATTGAAGCTGCCATTGTTGAGTTTGTACTAGTAGGGATCAATTGCTTTGATACCATGAAGAAAAGCTATATAAAGCTTTCAAGCAATAACACTTGTGAAACAAGCAAATTGAGAAAATGTAGAGAAGAATAGTGAGGAAAGAGGGAGAGAGAGGGAGAGAAAAAAGAGAGAGAGTTCAAGAAAGATTACTATGAAAAATGCTTGCATAATTAATTCTGATTACAGTTCTTCTATTTATATACAAGATCAATTAGTAACTGAATAATTACATCTCCATAATTCACGAAATTGATCCGTGAAAATCGGAGGCAGTTGAGCTCAACAGCCAAGAGAGGAAAACTGAATTTCCCGCCTAATTCCAACTATTTTCTGGCTTCCAAGGACGACACCGTTTCGTGTTTTACACTAATGTACATGTGGCTTGATTACTCAAGAGAAACGGCACCGTTCTGACACTAGCTATTGCCTTTTGAATTAAAACCCCTGTTTTCTGTATTTGAAAAACTAGCCATTGTTGGACTTAGACTTAGCATTAGCTGGCTTTAGCTTAACATTCCTTAGACACAGAACTTTGTTTATGGTTGTAACTCCTAAGTTGATGAATGGTCGTCACGATGAACATTTTGTTCTTGAATTAAAGCTTTCAAAGAGTGAAGAAACATGAAAATGTATTAATATTCAGGAGGTAGGAAAGCAATTCTACTGTTTCTCTTCCTATCTACTTCTCTTCTTGTAATTTCTTTAAGCATTTCTAAAGATTTATTTACTAATCCTGTAAAAGAAGATCAAGCAAAATATATCCTGAAATCTGTTGTCAACAATCATGGACGGAGCCATTCATGGCCATTGCCCCCCCAAATATTTTTTTTTAAAATAATATAATTATATAACTATATATTTAGGTTCTAATTTTAGCAACTTCGTTCAATAAAATTACATTTTGTCTCCCTTATTGATCATTTTAAGAGAAATGCTATGGCTACAAACTTTTTTACAACATTTTTACAGACTATTGAGGTAGCAAATTCTTACTGGTTTACATCTAGGTCTACCACTTACATCACTTTTTTACTTACTAATAACCATTAATCACAACAAAAATTTGTAAAAAAAATTTGTAGATTTAGTATTTTCCTCCTTTTAAAGTCCATTAAAAAATTTATTGATCTAAAATCTAAAAAAAAAAATATACAAGTCCAAAATATTAGCCCAACAACAAAAATTACCTATAGGCAATAACAAAGCTAAAAAAAATTGAGACTAATCAACCAATTTTACCAAAAATAAACAACTTAGCCCTTTAAAAAACTTTAAACAAAATAATTTTGTCCTTACCAACAAAGGACACGCTCTACACACACAATAAATAATAATAATAAAAGAAAACTTTTGCCGACTAAGCAATAGAGCCGAAAGTCAAAACCACGATATATAGATAACAATAAAACCACCCCCCTTAACTCTAAGTCCTGACTCCATCCCTGTCAACAATATACTATAATAATGTATTTGATACATATCCAGATGCATCTTATGAAATTATATGTTCTGTATATGGACAAATTTTGGCTACAACTCCTAATAAAAAAATTAACATAATAATAAAAAAATTAACATAATTACATATTTTTAAAATTTAACCGATGAATTGCATATTTTTTACATTCCTAACACATATGTCAAATTTCTTACCAATTGGATATAATTTACAATTTGATCTATAAATTTATTTTTTATGCATAATTTTAGACTACGAAAATTTGAAATTTAAACATTTGATTGATGTCATAGCTATTGATCTTTAATCTTTTGAAAATTTTTCAAGCATGAAGGACATAAGAAGAAAATGTAATTTAATGTTAAATTTGTCAAAATTCACATATAATAAAAAGATATTGAGTGGAATTGTAGAGTTAAGCAATTAAGTTACAACCAAGTTTGTTACAAAATTTTGTCCAAAAGATATTGAATGGGGTTGTAGTCATTAGTTGTTACCATGTTTATAGCTAAGTTTTGTCCATAAACTTATATCTAGCAACAAACCTTAATATTGCATTGTAGAAACCTTAGAATCCGTTGTCACATTTCTCGCCATAAACAACTTATACATATATAATCATTTCAGTAAATTCAAAGAAAAATGTGCAAACAATATTTTTTTTTAATAATCATGTATTTGCTAGTTAGCCAGATGAAATAAATTAGGTTATATTATATTTCTCCGTAAACAAGAAATATAAATGTAATGATGAGTTCTCAAAATTTATCAAATCGATATATAACATAGACATATATAATAACATCATATCTTTCACAAACTCGTCCCTTGTCAAGTTGTTGTTCCTATGACCATAAATTAATAAATAAAATAAATTTCATAATTTACAAAATTATATTTTAAATAATACTATTTTGCAAAAGATCAAGTTCACCACAAGATAGAAGAAACCAACCATCAAAACAAATACAATGAGATTTGGGAACGATGAGAGAGAGGAGAACTTTCTGAAAATATTTTATTGAATTTCCCATGAAGATAGTTTAGAAAATGTTGGAAAGAATATTTTTAATTATTTTTTTGTTTTGTTTTTTGTTTATTGTATTGTTTAGATTAAAAAAAACTATTTTAATTATTTAATGTTTAGGTTATAAATTGAGGTGACATAATGAAAATGATACAATATCATTTTATTGGACAAACTGAACACATGTGGTTAGCTTTTGTGGCACATAACAGCCACATTAGTTTTTTTTTTTCTAACCGATGGGCTGCCAATCAAAAAGACCCCTAACATTAGGGACGCATATCCAAATTTTAAAATGTTAGGTGGGTATTTGCCCTTTAGCCTTTCTTTTGAAAAAACATCACTATATGTGTATTTCCCAATATGACTATTTTCCTTTGGAAAACCATCATTATCTCGGTATGAGTATGATTTTTTTTCTCTGGAATGAAAAGCAATCCAAAGGAAAATAATGGAAAGTGATCCAAAGGTTGGATGTCACTGCACTATTCAACCTTTGGATCATGAAAAGTGTGAACATTGAACAATTAATATAATATATAGAGACATTTTAATTCAAAGGCCTAAACTCAATGGGGTATGTGATCAATTATGTTATATTAATCATTCATTCTTCTCATTATTATTTAATGTGAGACTTCACTCACATATGTAACCCAACAACATACTAATTACTTTTCATCTAAAGGAAAATATTATGAACGAGTAACTCTATTATCCAATATGGTACCAAAGCCCATTTTCACATAACAAAAAAAGAAGAAAAAAATAGTTGCTCTAGGAGACTAAGAGCTTATTTGGCATTAGCTTCAACTTTTAGTTTTTAGTGTTTAAGTACAATTTTTTAAAATCTTACTTTTTCTTGCTTTTTATTATTTTTCAAAAAATTTCAAAATACAAGTATACTATAACACATTTCCAATAAATTTTTTTTAATAAAATACTAAATAAACTGTTATCAAACAGACAAATAAAGATGAGCTTACTTACGAACCAATATTTGAAGCTTACCAACGTGATGGATGTTTGTTCTCCCAAGCTGGGTCCCAGAGGGCTCAAATCAAAAGCTAGGAGAAGGGGCCCCATTTAGGAAAGCTATGTAAAAAAATGAATGTGTCCAGTGAAAGTTTTTACTGGACACGTTAGATCTTGGACATGTGCTCACACGTTAGATCTTGGACATGTGCTCACTTGACGTGTCTAGTGAAAACTTTCACTAGCCACAAGCCTTGCCCAAAAATGAAATAGCCTTACCAGAGGACGCTCGAGAGTCAAAGCAAAAGCTAGGAGAAGGGGCCTCAAGAGTCAAAGGAAAAGCTAGGACAAGGGGCCCCATTTAGGAAAGCTACGTTTATAGTCTCTAGAATTTCACTTCTTGATATTCCAGAAATAAACCTAGCTTTCCTAAATGGAACAAGAAATAAACGTAGCTTTCCTAAATGAGGCCCCTTGTCCTAGCTTTTCCTTTGACTCTTGAGCGCCCTCTGGTAAGGACAAAGAAATTGCTTGGCTGCAAAACAAAAGCTAGGAGTAGTAGTACTACTATATAGTGTATGAAGTTGAATCACAAGGAAGCACAGGTTTAGGAGGTAATACATGGATCTAAGGCACGCCCTCCTTTTTGCCCTAAACATCCTAAAATCTCAAGTAGGAAGTGCTTGGGATTGGGAACCCTTCGACACAATTGGTCATCCTACTTGGATTAAGAGTTTTACTCTTGCTATTCTCTTCCTCATCTTTCCCTTCACCTGCATTCAAGTGCCCCTCAGACTCGATACTGGTCACATAATTGTAAGATTTGGAAAATTTGACCCCTGTTTCACTGTCTTATTACTGGCCTCCATTGTGTTCCCTCAAGCTCTTTTCTGGTATGCCTACCCAATCATTATAATCATCTCATTTTGTTATTCTTGGCTTTTAAATGTGCTTGGGAGCTTCCTGTTCTGGCTGCAAAACGTGCTTACTAGCATTCCCGTGATTTACATCATAATAAGGGCAACTATTACTAGGTGGCACAATTTACATGAAGTTGAAGCTATTGAATGGTACCAACAATCCCAGGAGCCGAGTTCAGATGCTGGAGCTTTAGATGATGCTATTGAAGTTATTGTGGACTCGCCAGCTACTCATGAGTCCCTCCCTGTTTAGTCTTTCCTTGTTTTCCCTCCCTTGTTCCATTTTCAATTAACGTAGTATTTCTTTTTTCTTTTCTTTTTAGAACATTTTTCAATGTATTTATGTATTGTCTGGTCTTTTATCAACAGAAAAAAAAATGTATTGTCTTGATGTTATGTAATAAAATTTATAATATAGTGTACGTTTAAGATTGTTAACGTACTGATCTATGGTTTTATTTGCTTATCTCTGCTGGGAAAAAACGAAAAAGTCAGAAAGAAGATAGGAAAAAGTAAAAAAAAAATATTATGTAATTTGTCATGACTCATGACTACAATTTTCAAACTATTGAACATCTTTTGGATTTGAGGGCTGTAGTTAAGGTCCATCCAAACGATGCTGATCAAACCCATATGTTCTGATTGTGCCAGGCCTTGTTGAGCTCCAACCAATTGTAGGGTTTAATTTTCATTCTTGGCCTCAAAAAACTTGCCCAATTAACTCTATCAACATAAAATCCCTAGGGCCCAATCACAATAGATCGGCCCAGTTAATTCCAACTCAGTACCGTGTACTCTCGTCTCGCATAAAAATTAAAAACCCCCAACTCACCGAATCAAACCGAGTCACGTTCCACCAACTCACCCTCCCACCCCATAAAAATTTCAAGCTACCACCACAGACAGACCCACAAAACCGATCAAAAAAAAAAAAAAACCATGGATTTCTCAGAACAAGACGTAGATATCTTCGGAGAAGACTACGAAAACGAACGACCAGATGGTGGGGCACACTCATCATCGCCATCATCATCGTCGTCCTCTTCTTCCTCCTCCTCTTCATCGGCAGCATCATCGTCATCGTCCTCCGCTTCTTCATCCAACGGCGGAGCTTCAAGCAGCCCCAGTAGGAGCGTGAGCAGTGGAAAAGAGCAAGAACAAGAAGTAATAGGAGTAGAGGAGAACGGCGATGAAGAGGTAGAGATTAACAGTAGAGACTTTCATGGCTACCAAGAAGACGATAGAGATCTGTTTGGCTCTGATAATGAAGATTACTGCAAAACCACTGCGATTAGTCCTTTCTCTATTCCTGGTTACTTTTCTTTCATGGGTTTTTCGTATTTTCTGGTTTTACTTTGGTTTTGAAGCATTCCCCCCATCTGGGTTTTTGTTTCTATGACTGCTTCTCTATGATCTTGTTGCTTCTTCTGTCTCTAATATCTCTTGTTTTGCTTTATTTTGTTGTGCTAGTTTTAGTAGCGGTTGTGATTGTCTTGCTGCAACATACTAATGGAACATTTTGTGATAAAATTGGGTGCTTGGAGCTTTGAATTCAATTGTGACTAAAGAAGCTTGGTTATTTTGTTCCATAAGTACGAAATATTTTGGTACTGGCTAATATTGGCTACATTAATGAAGTAAAGCCTTTTAATTGTTCACCCAGTTTATTTTAAAGACTGTTGTGAATATTATTATTAAGATTGGACATGTCCAGACATTGGAGTTTGGCTACAGAAAAGTAGAATTTAGTTTCAAATCAGCTTTCGAGAACAATGGTGTTGCCTTTTTGGAATGTGACTGACTGTGCTCTTCAACATGATAAAAGTTAATAGCTTAAGAGTATTTGTTCCTTGCATTTGCTTGTAGCAATCTTATATGTGGCTACATATTGCTAATTAACTTGATCTTACTGAACGCAAGTGATAAATGTATTTTTTTATCAATTTGTGAGGCAAGGCCCTGTCACTTCCTTTCCCCTCTCTTGCACTCTCTAAATTTTGTGATTTTGTATTTTCCATGTGAACTCATCGAAATCCCCTTTGGCAGTGTTGCCTGCTGTACGCAATCCTAACAACCACAGTAGAGGCGGGCGTGGCCGTTGGCAAAATGATAGAGGAGGACCAGGCCTCCTTCCTCGACCTGGACCTTTTCCTCAGAGACAGAACTTTGGTTTTGGTTCTAAGTTTATGAATGGTCGTGATGAACGTTTTGTTTCTGAACTAAAGCTTTCAAAGAGTGAAGAAACGTTATCAAGAAAATGTATTAATATTCAGGAGGTAGGAACTGCTTTCTCTTCTTGTAATTTGATCAAGCACTATTTAGGTCTGATATATTAATGCTGTAAAAGGAGATTTCCACCAAATATTAATTTCCATATCTCCTTTTTAAAAACTTTGGCCTAGATCTTTCCAGATGGTAATTGATTGCGCCACAATTGTATCAACATTTGTATAGCTTTCATTATAATGGTTTGTTAGGAAAGCAACATAAAATAAAGAATTTTTGGATGGTGAAAACAGATTGTAATTGGACATTTTTGTTGATTCTTATCCGTCACTGAATTTGCTAATTTCATCCAATAGCCATGCGAACTTGCTTGCTATAGTCGTGTAGAAGGGGGAGATGTCCACTTCGATGATCGCAGCTTGGTAAGTTTTATAGGTTTGGACCTCTAAATTAGTTTTCTTGTAAACTTCTTTTAGTTGGTGTACATATGAAATTTGTGGTTGTGGTCTTCTCATTCACATCACTCCTTATTCTGTTTACTAGAGGCTTTTTAAGCGTCTAATTTCTGAAGATGTTGGAGCTGATCTGAATGAAGGTTTTGATACCTTTATTGAAAAAAAAGGTATGCTTGTTTCCCAAATATTGCAACCTTGAATTAGCATAACAAGATTTCTATTTGAAAAATATTGAATTTTATCTTTATATATGCATTTATTTTTGGGTTGTGTATGTGGCTGATGTGAGAAGGCAACTCTTCCCTTCCCCCAAACCCCCCCCCCCCCCCCCCCCCCCCTTCTCTAAACCAGATTTGGGCTCTGAAGGTTTTGGTGATCTTCTTGGTTGCATAAGAGACAAAAATATTCCTCTTCAAAACATGCATTTTGTGGTATGAATGCATTATAACTCTAGCTTTCATAAGCCTATAGTGTTTTTATTGAGGTTATTTACTAAAGGTTTTTCCTTCTCTCTCCTTTCTCTGGGGTGCTTTTGCAGACTTTTCGTAACAACCTTAATAAGGTAAGTCCTAATACCTATTAGCAATGTTTACTACTGGTTTTATGTTCATTTTTATTATTATTATTACTTTTTTGTATCCTTGGATGGCTGATGCCAGGAGATATACTCAAACAACATTTGAATACCAAACACACACACATGGACATGGAAGAAAAAAGAATTAAACTACACAGAAATTAACGAGGCATCCTTGATAAGGAAGAATAGAAGAGATTGATTAAATTATAGAATATTGGAAGTGAATATGCTTTCATTTAATCATAAGAATGTTACTAGAATTTATCTACTATTCTTTGTTGGTAGTTATGATTGGTCAATTTTTCCTGGTATTCAACCCATGAACTTGGTTAGGTTGATGAGCAGCATCTAATAGTGCTTCAACTGCTTTTTTCATCTTTTCTGCAGATATTATCTGCTGCTTATCTTCGAGAGCCTTGGGAGATGGGTGTGCATAAGAGGAACGGGGTCATCTATCTTGATGTACATAAGCTACCAGAAAGGCCAAAAAGTGAATTGGAACGTCGAAGGTATTGCTTCATATCTTCTTATTTTCGGAATAACACAGATGTGAGATTCTTAGTTAAAAGGAAATTAGAAGGGTGACAAGGCGGAAACCTTTTGGTCTGACTTCTTTGTGATGGGAGTAGACAATTGTTACTTATGCAATTATCTTGATTTTTAGATGCTTGGAATATTTCTTACGTCACAGATATACTTTTGGTTCATTGAAAAGCAAAAGTATACCTCTTGGATCATTTGAGGCAGTTTTCTGTTTCATTAGAAGATTCTTCTTTTTCTTTAAGAGAGTGCAGGGAGAGAAAAAAAAGGGGGGGTGGGGGGGAGGTGTTGAAGATGAATCCATAATGTTATTAATGTTCTACTAAACATTATAGTAATTGTGGCTATCGAGAAAAATTATCCCTATTTTCATTCCGTTTTGTACAGAGTCAAGAGTTTGAAATCAAATGGGAGAAGTATTTGTCTTTGGCTGGAGAGTGAGTAATTCAACATTGGGAGGAAACCATTGTTTGGTTCACTAGCTGTACTGAGGGTTATTCCAGTATAGATGAGAGACAAGTGCTTTGTCTGAGATAGGCATTAAACCCGAAAAATGAAAGACAAAGGGAAAATATTATTGACCAATCAATTCTGTTAGATGACATCACTGTACAGTCTTATATTGCATCTCTTTAATAACTCTAAATAATATTTTGGTGTACTTCATCTACTTGGTCTAAAATCTCCACACATGTTTAAGAGTGTTGTGTCATTTGTTTACATTCTCTTTCTACTATTAATTTTAAGTGAACATTGTTTTATTTTGTTTGTCTTGTAGATTTTGATGTTATTGGGGGAAGTGAACATTGTTTAATTTATTGTTGTCTTTTTGATTTAGATGTTATTGGGGATACTGTTTTGAAAGCCTTGCCACTGAAGATCCAAGAAGGGCTGATGGAGAAGGGATACATCACATTGATGCTAACGTAGAATATTGTTCTGTGGTTAAAACAAAACTAGGGGCTCATCGTATTTTGATGGGTGCTGAAATGGATTGCTGTGATTCAACTGATGATGGAAGGAGGTTCTATGTGGAGTTGAAAACAAATCGCGAGGTTGAAATGCACATCATTTTCTGTTGAATATTGATATTTAAATCTCAACATTATTTATACTTTAATGGCTGGTAAATGTCTTTTTTTGTGCAGTTGGATTATCATACTGAGGAAAGATATGAGAAAGAGAAACTGCTCAGGATTTGGGTAAAGTTGACTTCCTAATACGGCTATGAATTTCATATATTTCCTTTTCATTTGAGAATTATTGCCTTTATGCATGGGAATGTGTGAGTTGGTGGTCGTTGATATCTGACTCAGCATGTATTTATAATATTGATATACTAGAATAAATCATATAAAAGATAGAGCATGTCATTTTAATTATGCAAGCCTTGTAGCTGAATTGGCACATTCCCGTGCACAAAGTGCTTGGAGGTCTAGGGGGAAAAGGGTTCTAGAATCTATATAAATTAGGTTACATACTTGACAATTTCATGTATTATTATTACTTATCAAAAAAAAAAAAAAGCTTTTCAAGTTATTTTTCTCATATGTGTTATTATATATAAACTGTATTTTAAAATATATTTGGGTGGTTAATTTCCATCAGATGAAATTAAATCAATGTGTCATTCAAAAACTAAAAGCTAAATAAAGTATACATGTGGTCCCTAGTTTGGGCCCCGTTCTATTTTAGCCCCTACGATTTGAAAAGTTATTATATAGTGCTCCAAAATTGTAAATGTACCTAATTTGGTACATTTACAATTTTTTGAGGACTAAAAAAGAACTATTCAAATCACAGGGACTAAAATAGAACCACACCCAATTATTAGGGATCAATCATATATTTAACCAAAATTAAAAGCAATCTTCAATGCTGTCAATGGAAAGAAGCTTAGTGCGTTTACAGAAAGGTAAATAATTTATTGGTTGTGATAATCAAACTTTAATTTGCAAAAGACACAGCTAAGGTTTGGTGATGACCTCTAGCATTGATTTTTTTTTTTTTTTTTTTTTTATAGTTGGAGGTGGGGGAATTTGAACCCTAGATGTCTTTGTTGAAAACATCAGGAGTTGCTAGTTGAGCTACAAGGCCTACTAGCAACCTTTAGCATCAAATAGAAGTAGAAGTTATTCACTTAATTCTGGATATGACCTTGACTTGGTTTTCATGCCTTTAAGCATTTTAAAAAGGCATTCTAATAATATTGATTTTTATGCTTGTGTGTATATCTGCAAAATGTATGGCCTGTGTGTTAGTTGAATCCCAGGCAATTGGAATTTAGTGCTTTGCCGAGTTAACTGGATGTTTCTTTTATACCCTTTCTTATATTTTTGACTCCATAGTTTACATTTCTCCTATATCTTGCTTCTCTGTGTGATTGGATGAATGCTACTTCTTATTTCTCTTTTTCTAATTTATTGGAGTCTATTGACCTCTTATATTTTTAGAGACTAGATTTTCTTTAGGTGTTTCTCTTGAATACCTTCCCCAAATCTGGTTTGCGATAATTTTTACAATAATTTCTGGTTTCATACCTCAGACCTGAAATGATAGTTGGTGTAGGATTGTGCCCTTTTTGTGCTTTTTAATTCATTATTATCCTTCATTATTGTTTCCAAAAAGAAAAAAACTCCCCTATATCTTGACTTTTTGAGAGGTGTGTCTTTTGAATTGATTTTTTTTTTTTTTTTCCTGCACTGTCATTGGAATATTTGTTTTATTTTTATTTATTTATTTCTGTATCTACTATCTAGTGTAAAAGAATTAACATCTCTGTTTTAACTGTTGCAGATTCAATCTTTCCTAGCAGGTGTTCCTTATATTGTTATTGGATTTAGGTAATTTCATTACTGCATCATCTTTTTCTGCTTGCTTACTGGTTCCCTTTATTTTGTGGTGGAAAAAATCACATACGTAAGTGTATGGTGGAATCAGAAAGGAATGGGATTGATTGAAGGAAATAGCAATCCACTGAAATTTTGATATAAGTTTGTAATATTTGGATTTACTGTAAAATGGGCAACATCATTGCCTCTTTCTTACAAACGACTCCCTCTCTCCCCCTCTCTCTCTCTCTCTTTATTCTTTCTTCCATCTCTTAACCCCAGATTCACATGCTATTGCAATTCTATGCTGGTGCTAGGTTTACAGTAGCATGGATTTTTATTATCTGCCCTATGAATTCAGAACTGTTAACTATTCCTGCTTTGGTGCTGCAGGGATGATGCTGGCCGACTTGTCCGAACGGAGAGACTAAGAACCAAAGACATAACACAGCGAGTGAAAATGAAGAACTATTGGCAGGTAAAAACTTTTTTGCTGCAAATTCATGCATGATGATTACCACTGATGTTCAGCAAGTCTCTACATATCTTGATGAACTAATTTTTAGTGTTGCTTACCTTTTTCTCCTGGTTCTCACAAAATTGGCTGGCAGGGAGGAGTCTGCCTAGCATTTGCTGACGAGGTATTATGCTGGCTTTATGGAACAGTCAAAGAGAGTGAGTTTCTCACCCTTATTTTTGCTTTGGGCCCTGTATGCCATTATCATTTGGTTGCTGAGACAATAGTGGGAGATAATGGAATCTTATTAGGACAAAGTTCTCAACCCATTACATGGCAATTCAAATGACCGTTATGTGTACTAAATCACATGACTCATTAATCCATCTAAACAAGGCACATGACTAATAAGTAGGTCATGTGATGAAAAGTAGGTCATGTGATGAAAAGTATATGTAGATGATCATTTTAACTGCTAGGTAATGGGTTAAAGGAATTTTCCCCCAAATCCAAACAAAATAGCTTTTCCCAACAATAGTTGTGAGTTTCAGATTTTTTTTTCTTTACCTTTCAATATGTTTTAGTGTTTTCTCATAAATCAGATGATTAATTTATGTGTCTTTGATTTTGTGGCTTCAGATGAAGATTACATATTGCAATTTGCTCACCCTTACACCCGATTAGAGCTTCTGCAAGCCCAATCTTGCCCAGATGTAATTACTAAACATGTCGAACAATTGTAAACATTTTGTAGACTTCCCACTGTTCTATACAGCACACAGAGAAAGAAATGGAGTGGGGTTAAGTAATTAACTTAAATTATGACTCAATTTTATCGTCATTTTGAGAAACAAAAGCATGCTCTTATCAGATTACCTCTACACTAAGTTACCCCAAAATGGAGGTCGAAAAAGTGTGGACTATTGTAATTTGTAAAGTCAGCTAAACTTATGAATGAAGAGAACCAAAAAAATTTTCCTATCTTTTTATTTCACAGTTCTCAATAATGAAATTACTGATATTTTCTCGTAGTTTGCAACTTAATATAGAAAATGCAATCCAAATCAGTCTAAATCGTCTGATCTCTCGATTGTTCATTTCTTTTATATATATAACAGGATTTATGGGCATGGTCATATTTTACCCATAGTTGTTAGTATCTTAAGGTATATGATACGTATCCTGTATAAAAAGTTTTGTATTGTAAGGGTGTATTGAAAGTGTTCATAAATTGTATACATAGACATAGAGATTTAAATTTTTTTTTTTTTTTTTTTTTTTTTTTGAGCCCAACAAGTTGTTAGACTTGTTTTTGATACAAAATTATTGGACTATTTAATTGAGCTCAATAAAATAACATGCTCATGATTTTTTTATTCTCCTTATTTTCCTAAAAAATTTAGACTACACACTTGACACTTTATTATTATATTTGCAAATTTGATTTCTATACTATGAATAAGCCATCAAATGGGCATTTTTTGTCAAATAGCATAATTTTATAAACAATTTAAGAAAAAAGCACTGGGTCAAAGTTATTTTGTTATGTAGCATCTTTTTGGAACCCAAGTTTGTCAAACTTGAGTTTTAAGTGAAACTCGAGTTTGGTAAAAGGAGTAAATGTTGATGACAACGATGAATGAATAAATAATTTTGTAAGATGATGAACATGGTGATAATATTGACTTAGATGAAGTTTTTTTTTTTTTTTTAATTAATTTAACTAAGATGAAGTTGATTGGGTAGATGATGAATATGATAAAAAAAAAATATTATTATTTTATCTCATATGTAGTATATTATCACTTTTTGAGTTTTTATAAACATTTATTATTTTGATTTATTTTGTTAGTTTTACTAAATAATATATATTATATATGTGATAATTAAATTAGTCATTAGTTAAATATATTTTGAATTTATAATGAATATACTTTTTATATATGTAACATTTTAAGAGGCATATCTTAAAAAAGCTAACAAAAATAAATAAAGAAACGACTAGTTTTTTTTTTTTTAGCTTGTCACAATTTATTCTATATATTTTTAATTGTAAAATATGACCCCTAAAGCTTGGATGAAATTAAAATCGCTAAGGTTTAGTTAATAGACTTGGTAATTTGTAGACAAACTTACTCCCTCAATTTCCTAATAAGATATTTCACTTTGCCCTTAAGTGGTTGGACTATTATATCACAAGTTAGCCCTACAAAATTTTCAATAGCAATATTTTAACCTCCTAATTAAAGTTCGGATTAAAATTAATTAAATTGTTATAGGATCATATCTCATGTGCTAAAAAAATGCTTATTTAAATAAAATTTTAACTATTTTACTTTAACCCAAACCTTAGATGGGTCAAATACAATAATAAATTATTTAAAAACTAAATTCATGTAAAATCAAGTCAATTGGTAAATTCTCTTAATTGTTAACGAATAAGAGATCTGTGCTGTGTTGTTAAAAGCGCTGAGTGCACTTAAATGCAAAGGCCTCTTGAAGCTTAGGTGCAAAGCACAAGCGCGTGCCTAATTGATGTGAAGCATACATTTAAAAAAAAAATTTAATAAATTAAAAGAAATTATTAATGATCAATACAACACTCAAGTGATTGATTAATCATATAAATTACAATAAAACATTTTATATAATTTATATAACATTTATATAATTCTATTGTGCTTTACAAAATATATGCAACTGTAAGTGGCACGATTTGGAACGACCCAAGAATGATACTGGGTTCGCACGTAAATAGGCCCTCACAATATCATTTATAGAGCGTGGGTTTGAAAGGCTAGGCCTTGATTACGAGACGGCGGGTTTCCGGGGTGTTCATGCATAAATAAGACGTGAACATACATAGACAGGTCATGCACGCTTTAGGAGTCTTCCTCCTAAAGGTGGGCTGGGAGGCTCTGGTTTTGGCCATTTTTCCCAGCCCCCCTAAAGGTGTGTCAGCCCTTACATTATATAATCCTTTTCGGTTGATCTTAGTCCTCCACTTGTTGGTCAGGCAGGTGCTAACTTCTGTACCCGTCCTATCGACGGTCCCATCTTGCTTTCTATTAGTTGCGACGATCGAAATCACCCTGACCAGGTGTCTTCTCTCATTTAACTCGGTCAGGACACCAGTGAAATCATTAAATGCGGAGAGGTTGTATTTATCTTGAACCAGTTCCGCGCCATACCCCCAACATGGGTCCCATTCTATTCGTATCCTCTTCTAGGGGCCTTTTGGGGATAGTTATCATTGAGACGTTGCTAATCTTCTTGAAGTCTAGTGGTGCCGAGGACAGGGTCATCCTCGGCTGTCCTACTAGACACACCGGCCCTTTTTCCCATTTGTCCTCGGCACATATCGTCCTCGGCATGGGCCCTGAGCCTTAATAAGATGTGGGCCGGGTCATGAGTTCCCCGGCCCCACAATAGCCCCTTAAAATCCTGCTATCCGACTCTTCGGACGGATAGGAGGCTTTTGACGATATCGGATATCTGTCAAGGCTTGTCAATCCTTGTCACTTACTGATTCCCAAGACTTTTCATCTGCCCGAGACATGTTCCTGGTGCGGTTGGAGGGTGAGACGTGGCCTCATTAAATGCGGGCGGCTCTATGTTTCCCACGTTCAACGGCATGATGAAAATCGACGGTGGTGATTCCTTGGTCTTTATGGGCGGGAAAAGTTGTGCAGTTACCCTAGAAAGTATAAATGATTTTTTGGAACGGATCCGCCTCTTCAGTTTTGCGCTTAAGAGTTCTAGCGTGTATACCCTGGGTTCATCTGAACTTTCGCCCAAATTCGAGTCTATCTCCAGCACTAAAAGTCTATCCGAAGCGTCTTTCCTCTTTTATGTAAGTTCCCTGCTTCCATTAACTCATTTTTTTCTCTTTTCTGGGTTTATTTTTCCTTTCTTGTTCCTTTCCTTCTCCCGTTGCTGGTTGAGTTTGCTTAGTAAATCACAGAAATGGTTAAGTCAAAGGTTAAATCGAGATTAAGGAAACTAGTCGATACTGAAGAGGCGATGAACGATTACAAAATTCCTCCCAACGTAAGTCTGAGGCACTATAAGATGGGGGAGTGGCACTATAAGAGAAAAACGGGTGAGGTAGTAATTCCCGTCCTTGTCTTTGTAGAGGGGGGTATGAGAATCCCTATGGGGCCGGTAACGAGGGGTTACCTCCGGCACTTTCGATTAACCCCCACCCAGTGCGCCGGCAACATGTTTAGGATTTTGGGTTGCGTGGATGCACTAAACGAAAAGATGGGGCTAAGATTGACCCATCATGACGTGAATTGGTGCTACAACCTCCAACATTTGAAGGGGAAAACATTCTACATGAAGACGAGGGACGACAGGGTTCGACTAATCCAGTGCCTTCCCGATTCTAACAAGGGATTAAACAAGGACTTTCTTATCGTCTCTGGTGAGTGGCATGATGGCGATCCGTGCCCCGTGGTAGAAGGAGAACCAGGTGGGGTATAAGGAATGGAAGGACGCCGACCCTTTGCACCCCTTTTTTAGTTTAGTGTGGTTCGGTAACTAACCATGCATATATATTTTTTTCTTTTGTAGATTCACACGCTCTTAAACGGCATTTTCACTTAGTTAACCGAGCGGACCTGGAGACTGTTCTACAAGCGGCGGTTTTCGTAAATGACGGAGATGGTCAAGTCCGAGCCGCTCACAAAATATTAGGGTACCCTCCTGTTCAGAAGTCATTTGGCGACCCGAGGCACGTGATCAGCGCCAACCGTCCTCAGCTTCCAAAAATTACCGTGGTCGAGTCAGGATTTCTAATCTCCGAAAGACCATCTGTCCCAGAGAGCGTCCCACCGGTGGGCCCCTCCTCGTCTCGCCAAGTAACGGAGGACGAAGACGAGTTAAATCGGTCAGAGGAAGGATTTGGGGCATTTGACCTAAATAGCCCATCCGAGGATCCTTCTGGTGATTTAGGTGACCCAGCTTTGTCCGAGGCGGAACTATCGTTGATAGGCACATCTTCGCAAGCCGAGATGGGATCCAAGAGAGTACCCCAGCCCAGCCTATTCGAACTCCTCGAGGGTCAGCCGGGGGAGGGTGCGTAGGGAACACCGCCTCCTAATGTTCCGGACCCACCACCTCTGCCCCAGACCACCCAAACTAGGTCGTCCTTCACCAAGTCACAACCACAATCCCCCCGCCCCAAACTTCCTGCTCCTTCCCAACCAGCCCTGCCTCCTCGGCCGGAAGGTACTGATTCAAAGAGAAAGAGAAGTCCCAAGGGCAAGGAGACCGTGGATAGGGGAAAGTCCCAACCTTCTAAGGAGAAGGAGGAAGCCCATCGTACGAAACAGCTGAAGATTGGGCACCAAAGCAAGGATAAAGAGACTGCGTCCCAACCTTCCCAAAGCAAGGGAAAGGGGATCGAGGCCCAATCACTGCCAAGCGCCTGGCTTCCCGCTCCAATGCTCCACGGGGGTCCATTGCTAGAGACCGCGTCCATGAGGGACCTGGGAGATGGCGAGGGTGGTTATGTGGCAGACGCATTAGGGAGAGCCATGCTGCTTCCCACCGACATGGACGGGCTGAAGAAAATGAGGATGCAGGAGGTCTTCCTCAATACGAAGAGGTACCTGGGCATGGTAAGGCTCTTGAAACCTAGAACTTTGTCAACTCCCACTCTCAGTTTGTTATTTATAATGTATTTATCTCCCTTGACAGGCTCTCCAGGCCACCTATAGGATGGAGGAAGAGGTGAACAACCAGAGTAAGGCGGCCGAGAGTGAACGCTCCAAGCGCTTAATGGCCGCACGGACTCTCAAAACTTCTGAGGATGACCTGGCCAAGACTAAGGCTGCCCTAACAGAGGCAACCCGAGAAAGGGACAGCGCCTCGGCGGGTCTAGCCAGCGCCCAGAAACAAGCTGAGGACCAAACAAAACGTCTGCGAGAGGTCGAGGGTCAGTTGCAAATAGCTAAAGAGTTAGTCGAGGACTTAAATAAAAAACTGGCCATGGCAGAGCATGAGAAAGGTGTGGCGGAGTATGCCCGTGAAGAGGCCATAAGGGCCAAGCAGGAGGTCGAATTTGCCAGAAACGAGGCTGAGGCTGCAAAGGAAACGGCCGAGGATGAGGGTTACAATGCGGGGGTAGCTGAAACCCAAGCCATCCTTAAAGCCCAGATTCCTGGAGTATGCAGGCTTTACTGCTCCCAGGTTTGGGAAGAAGCCCTGAAGCGGGCTGGGGTGAATGCTTCTTCTGACTTGTGGAAAGCGGAGAACATATTCTACCCTCCAGCCATCCGCGAGGCCACCTCCACCCGCTCTGCAGCTGTGAGCGACCAACGGGAAGAAGGGGTCATTGAACCGGAAACCATACGGGTCGGCGCTTCTCCTGTGGAGCCGCTCAAAGAGGGAGAGCTTCAGGATATGATCGAAGCACCTCAGCGTACAGATCCGGAGGTGCCCAAAGAGGTTGCTGAGCCCGTGCCGGGCACTTAAATGCCTACCGCCGAGGAGCCAGCCACACCTGCCCAGCCCCTACAGACGATTCCCCCTGCCATGGTTCCCAAGAGTACCGACACTGATTCTGCCCAGTCTTCCCAGGGTGTGGTTGATGCCAAGCTGAAGAAGTAGAAACCCCAACGATACTTCGTATTTGTTTTGATTTTAACGATTTAACTTATTTCGTTTTCATTTTGAAAACTTTGTAATCTGCCAGTAGTTTGAAACTGTTGAACCCGGGTGAAATTCTTTTCTTCCCTCTTCCTTTTGGTTACTGGTTAGTTGCCTTTGTCAATACTTACTTTTACTTACGAATTTTTGAACTAATTATCTTAACATGTATGAATTATTGTGCATGCGATACACTTAGAATCATATTCAAAACATTAGCTGACCTGCACCGACAGAGCTTTGATCCTACGTCTGATCCTCATTCACTGGTGGCTGTTAAGTGCAGTGTTAGGTCCTGCTTAGTATCTAGATCTCTTTAAAGTAGTTGGTTTCCCCATAGGTTTGAGTCCGAGGACCATGCAATACCTTGGTTCTGTCCAAAACCCAATTTTTTAGAAGTAGTTGGTTTCCCCATAGGTTTGAGTCCGAGGACCATGCAATACCTTGGTTCTGTCCAAAACCCAATTTTTTAGAAGTAGTTGGTTTCCCCATAGGTTTGAGTCCGAGGACCATGCAATACCTTGGTTTTGTCCAAAACCCAATTTTTTAGAAGTAGTTGGTTTCCCCATAGGTTTGAGTCCAAGGACCATACAATACCCTGGTTCTGTCCAAAACTCAGTTTTCTCATCCAAGTAGTTGGTTTCCCCATAAGTTTGAGTCCGAGGACCATACAATACCCTGGTTCTGTCCAAAACTCAGTTTTCTCATCCAAGTAGTTGGTTTCCCCATAGGTTTGAGTCCGAGGACCATACAATACCCTGGTTCTGTCCAAAACTCAGTTTTCTCATCCAAGTAGTTGGTTTCCCCATAGGTTTGAGTCCGAGGACCATACAATACCCTGGTTCTGTCCAAAACTCGATTTTTGAGAAGTAGGGGCATTAACTTCTCGGTTATGGCGTGAGTCCTTGGATCACGGGGAATCAGCTCCTCGGCCAAGCCCCTGGAACCATCTGTGCTATTGATGCTACCCAGCGCAGCCCCTACTAAAGAAACATAGCCCCTGGTGGAACTTTAAGCTAACACCATACAATGTAAACGGCTGTTTAGAAGTGACAAAGGGGGTTGTTTCGACCCAACACCTGAGCCAACGCACAAGCCCTCCCCACAGACGGCGCCAATTGTAAGTGGCACGATTTGGAACGACCCAAGAATGATACTGGGTTCGCACGTAAATAGGCCCTCACAATATCATTTATAGAGCGTGGGTTTGAAAGGCTAGGCCTTGATCACGAGACGGCAGGTTTCCGGGGTGTTCATGCATAAATAAGACGTGAACATACATAGACAGGTCATGCACGCTTTGGGAGTCTTCCTCCTAAAGGTGGGCTGGGAGGCTCTGGTTTTGGCCATTTTTCCCAGCCCCCCTAGAGGTGTGTTAGCCCTTACATTATATAACCCTTTTCGGTTGATCTTAGCCCTCCACTTGTTGGTCAGGCAGGTGCTAACTTCTGTACTCGTCCCATCGACGGTCCCATCTTGCTTTCTATTAGTTGCGACGATCGAAATCACCCTGACCAGGTGTCTTCTCTCATTTAACTCGGTCAGGACACCAGTGAAATCATTAAATGCGGAGAGGTTGTATTTATCTTGAACCAGTTCCGCGCCATACCCCCAACATGGGTCCCATTCTATTCGTATCCTCTTCTAGGGGCCTTTTGGGGATAGTTATCATTGAGACGTTGCTAATCTTCTTGAAGTCTAGTGGTGCCGAGGACAGGGTCATCCTCGGCTGTCCTACTAGACACACCGGCCCTTTTTCCCATTTGTCCTCGGCACATATCGTCCTCGGCATGGGCCCTGAGCCTTAATAAGATGTGGGCCGGGTCATGAGTTCCCCGGCCCCACAGCAACCATGATATTTGATGGCCATGATTACAAAACATGGTTGAATCAAAATAGAAGTATAGAACCAAGAAGGCAAAGGGTAAAAAGTACTAGAATGTTAAGTAATGTTATCTTTGTGAGTGTCTGATTTAGTATTTGCTTTTGTGGTTGTGATTAAAAGTTTAAAAATATCTAAAGAGATAGTGGTTAAAAGTTTAAAAATATCTAAAGAGAAAGGCTTAGGTGTATGGTAGCACACCACACTATTAGTTTTTATATATTAAATCAATGGCTTATATCAAACATATTTAGATCTAATGGCTAAAAATCAAATCAAGATTGTTATTTATTTATTTTTTTTTTTTTTTTTACAAAAAGCTCGAAAAAGAGCGCTTTTGTGAAGGCGCTTCGCTTTAGAGGGAAAAAGCTCCAAGGGCTCTACGCTTTGAGCTTAAGCGCACTTTTAACAACACTAGATCTAGGGTTAAAAAACAACTTACACAAAAAACTAATTGGTATCTTAACTTTTGAATAAAGAACAATCATCATGTAATCTACCGCATAAGTTGAAATTAGATTTTATCTATTAATAAAAAGTGTAAATTTATGAAGATAAAAATGTAATAATATTAGTGAAGCACAATATGGGACCTACACATGTGAGAGAGGTGTCCCATTAAACTGTTTCATGAGATCATTTTTCTCTGAGTAATGATAGTCACACACTCCCATGTGGTCGCGTGACTCGCGTGTGTATGATGAGTGTGTAATAGTAAATTGCATTTTAGCCTTGTTTTTACATATCCGTCCATCTTTTCTTCTTACTTGTGCAGCAATGGTTAAAGAGATGGCCCAATATAGCTGAAATGATTAGCTTGCTGGAGAAGGAACCTGGTTCCATCAATTCAAAGTGGTTGCTCTCTTTAGGGTTTCGCCTTTTCCCTACACAATTTTCAACTATGCCACACGTGGTAACAAGTATGAGGTTTGGGCCCTGAAGCTTTCCTTTATATCTACAGGTTTGTGCTCTGAATTCCTAATATGATTATTTTTCTGAGATCATTGCTCTAAGAAAATAAATAAAATATGAAAACAGAATATATTTTCCTCTTCCTGTCATTCAGTTGATGGATGAAGCTGTAATAAAAAAGAAGACTGTCTTTTTACTGGTAATTAAATTATATGTTGCCTGAACTTTTGTGCAGTGGTTGGTTAATAAGGACATTAGCAGGTGCAAAGTATGGAATCCTGCACCTGGCTACAGTGGAAATTATATACAACATTATCTCCTTGTAACTCTATTTTTTTGGGGCCACAGGTTTATCTTTGTAAGTACAAAAACTGTACACGCAACAACAATAACAACAACCAAGCCTTAGTTCCAAAATAGGAGCAAAAAAAAAAAAAAAAAACAATGATTGGTTATATCATATAAGAAATGCTAGAGACTTCTAAGCATGTCAGTTTCTTATGCAAGTTCTTAGTTACCATCTGTGAATGTGAGAATTAAGTTATGCTTGTTCAGTTAGTTTGACGGTAATTACATCACACTGTCCTAAACCTTAAGCTCTATGATGTTTTGTTTCATATGGATTTTTAATTTTGCAAGATGTTGTGCATAAAAAAAAATACACAAATGGTGCAGCTTGGATGCTTTATAACAAAAGTATGACCCCTTTAACTTTTTAGGCTAAAACTGTATCTGTTCTGCTTGTGCCTGTAGCTGATCACAGCTTTCAACTGGGATCCATTTCAGGGTTTACTTTACCGGGTAGATGGTTTTGCAGCTTAATTGATTCTGTGTATGGTATTGATGATGCATGTTAAACAGTATATTGTATGAATGTTGGGTTAAACCTTAGAGAGTCAGTTGAAACGGTACTGGGTGTTTGAACTTTGAACCTTTTATTTCGCTTGCTGTTGTATTTCTCGTCAGATCGTTTTAGCAACTGGAACTTATAAAACCATATAGAACGTTATAGATGTTTCCTTCTTTTTTTTTTTTTTTTTTGGTGTGATACTGATTTCCTGCATTATTTACTGTAGTTCTATTAGATGGAATTGAATAATTAAGAAATAGACAATGAGACAAAGCCAAGAGGGGAATATCACATCAGATGTTTAATAAGTGAATCTTAGGTAATAATTGATTACAAGGAGTTCCAGTTGCAACTCGATTGGTCCTTTTAGGTATTAGTGTGACTAGCGCTTTCCTTGGATCATGTAAATGATATCAAAGCAAACCTAATTTCTTTTATTGTTGAAAAGGTACATCATTTTTCAAGGAAGAGAAGAAACAATCTAATGTCCTTGATATCATCGAAGAAAGTTAAGATGATGTAAAAGGCAGTTGTGCTACAGGAGTATGCTCAGTTATTGATGTACTAGTTTCTTCAATCACAACAATTGCGTGTTCTGAAATTGGATCATTTTGGGGTGATTCTTTAGCCATTTTTTGCATTTGTGTCTGACTTTCTTCAGTTTGGCCCCTTTTTCTTCCAAATTTTCTCTTCCTTGGACCAGGTGTAGCCCAACTTCCGAATGCTGAATGCACAAACTTGTGAAATATAGCACTTTTGTACGAGCTACCCATCTTCAAGCAGTCAGCAAATGTTTAAAGGGAAGTACATAGAAATGAGTGATAAGTTCAGGTGTTAGGTGGAGCTTATATATTATTCCAACAAAGAAGCATATCTGTGATTCTGTATATTATCTAACCTGGGTCACAAGAGCATACAAAGGTATGGTGCAGTAACTGCATAGCACTTGAACAATCACACTGCATAAGGAAAATATTACGTGAGCATGTGAATGATGGGACACACACAGGCTAGTTAAGATAATATGTTCCATATTCTCTCCCCAAAGTATTACCCCATAACAAGTCTTGTGATAATGAAGCCTGGTTTCTCCATGATGCATGAATTGAATCCATATATGCACTGCATAGTATATTTGATTACGTAAGAATGCAGTTGCATATATGCTTTTGAAATTGATTATGTACCATTTAGCTAACTAACTGATATATAAATATGTACTGTTTAGCTATCTATCTGATATATATATATATATATATATATATATATATATTTCCTCACCAAGATCCAGACGAAGAATGCAATCTCAAATGAATTCTGAAACAAAATGAATTGAAGCAAGTCAAGAACAATGTCAGGGCTACTAAACCAAAAGTGTTTATCTGAAGGCTTCACTCGAGGTACTTCATGGTCTTCGGTGTTTTTTTCCACAACATTATGCACTTCACTATTGTCTCTGGTCATCTCTGTAACCTGTTGTGCTTCATGATTATTTATCTTGCTCTCAACCGCATCCTGAGCCAAACTAGTGATTATGTGTTCTAACTTAGCACCCACGAAAAGTAGCAGCTGTCACTCCAACCAACTCAAGAATAAGTCCAATTATGTCATTCCATAAACAAAGACAATTAATTTTCACTTGGAATCAACCAAAGCCACTTACAATCACTGGCAAAAATGACAACCAAAAATACGAGTGCCACCCTGCATGTTCATTTCAGGCACAAATAAGATATGAAATTCCAATTATGAAATGAGGTGAATCAATCAAGATTTGGAAATTACCTGCCACATTCAGTAGCAAGAAAACCACAACAAACACCCATAGGTACCAGCTACAGTTGACAACATTTATCTAAAAAGTTAAATTGAATTTTGGAAAATAATTCAATAATTAAAGTTAACCTTTCTTTCAGTTTTACCTTATGCTAACAATTTTTTTGAAATCATTTTCAAGTGTCCGCACTATGTATTTGTGAAAATCAAATTTAGGATTTTGACGGCAGTGCTCCTGCAAGGAGAAAACTAGGGTAAATGGCATATGAAACAATCTAGATCTGTATTATATAGTACCTAGAAATGATGCAAACCTAACCTTGATGAATCCTTTTCGCAATTCAGTGTAATCGGACCTGTTAACAGAGCCATAAAACTGTTTGAAGAATGATATCTGCCAATAAATATAAAAATCTGGGTGTCACCACATTGGATGTAAGCCTTCATACCAGGATAACATTCTAACTTCCATAATAAAAAATGTTTTCAACCTTTTTATATACACATAAAATTTCAAGCATAGAACAGTACTTTAAACTCAAACAGAAACAATACACTACTATTTGCAATATGATGGATTTATAATGAATGATTAAATAATTTAAATTGCACTATTGTTTCCAAAGACATGCACAAAATCTAGTTGAGTTGTTCTGCATTATTCACAACACAGTCCAAATGGTGCATTGTGGTTTAAATGCAAATGAGCCAGGCCCTTAATGCACAAATTAGTTTCTTACATTCTTAAAGGGATCTCAGTAAAGTTAGTTTAAAGTATATAAAACCATTTTCTGGATCTGCGCAATATGGCAAATTGCAAATGATATGGTACTGCTGATGGTTCATTATTGAGCTAGTACATCTTGCATAGAAATGATTGACCTTTCTTTTCTTTTCTTTTTTTAATGTCTTTTTTGCCATACATGTAGAGAAAATTTACTCTTTACAACATTGCTCATTGTGTCTGCATCAGCTCGTTGCTTGTTGCCTGCCTTAGTGTGCATTTGAAAGGTACCAATTGGCTTGACTTATTGACTTGGAGCATCCAAGTCCCATAGACTCCATTTCTTTCAAATTAGAGTTCACGTAGAAATTTTAAAAATTTTAGGAAAAATAAATGTGTAACCATATCATTGTTGCAAATAAGACACATAATGCAGTGATGGCTCTTTCTTCAAGCTTATTTTCAATAAGGAAATAACTTTATTAACTTAAGACATGTAGGAAGAGATATTGTTCAATATTGTAAGCATCATAAGGTATAAAATTAAAAATCAGTCATGCAAATAAAATAAGTAAAATTTAAATTGTGCAATAGAAATGTAATTGTAACGATGAAGAAAAACAATCCATTGTGTTTTGGCACCAGACATTTATGTTTTGGTTTGTGACTTCAGGAATCTATTAGCTCGCAACTAGACCGTCCATCCATGTCACATATACCATGAAGCTAACAGATGTGTAGATAGACTGACAAAGAGGGGGAAGAGAGCAATCAAGCAGCATGGAAGAATTTGACAGTTGCCCATCTTTTGTGTATGAATGTTTTGTATGGGACCTGATGAAAGTGGGAACCCATAAGGAATTCCCCATGATCTGCTAATTTTGACAGATGCTTCCATAAATATTAATAATACCCCCTCTTCTTTATAAAAAATTAAGTAATTAAAAAAAAAAAAAAACTGTAACTTTTTGTATAAATGAAGATATTTATGACTAATTTAGGGATATTGAAGTGTATGAGAAAAGCTTTGAGTTCATCCATTTAATGAAAGGAAAAACAATTACAATTACCTCAAGATTGATAATTTGAGAATTTCATTATTGCACAGACAAGTTCAAACTCACCAGCCAACTTACAGCTTCTGCCTTTCTCCAAAATCCTTGTGTACGTTGTTTCAAGAACTTATTGTTATCATAAGCAGGAGCGTTTCTCTTTGTTGGATCTGCAGATTCTGCACAAAATATTCAGAGTTCATACAGGCATCTTAGCAAACCAAAAACATCAAAGACAATTCAGGGCATTTTAAAAATTCTGGTTCATGCTACCCCCTCTTGAAATTTCTTCCTTAATTGAATCCTCCCAGACCTTCCATTGGCGTATCTACATATGTAGAAGAAAAAATATATAAATTATGAAACGCTTATTTATCCAATTTCCACATATAAGGTGTAAAAACTTCTTAACTGAAAATCTAACTAAAAACATATATATATATATATATATATATAAAGGCATTAATATATTACCCTGACTCCTCCAAGGACCATTGTAGAGACACAGAAGATCACATGGAAAATTGCCAATACAAAGATGAAAATGTGTAGCTGATGTAATGCTTCCAATGATATCAATTGAACCTTCCCCTGAGAGAGAGAGAGAGAGAGAGAGAGAGAGAGAGAGAGAGAGAGAGAGAGAGAGAGAGAGAGAGAGAGAGAGAGAGAGAGAGAGAGAGAGAGAGAGAGAGAACTAGTTATGTAACAATATATCAATTGAATATCAGCTTCATTAGATAGCATATACAAATGTTTGTTTGGGGTGGAAGATCCCATACCTTTTCCATCTATAAGTATCATTTTCCCTTTATTAGTTAGCTACCTATCCATGTATCTTTACTGTATTCTCTAATGACTACGTCGAGTAATCTGAAATTTTCCCAGACCACCATTGTTTGGCTACACCTGTAATCATGTATATTTGCGGCGAAGGGGTACATATTCTTTATTATCATATGTCTGTATGTATGTTTCACATTTTCATTGCTTCTTCATGGTCATTTATATATAGGGCAGCAATTCAATACAATAAGTCTAAGAAGTGACAATAATAATAAAGGCTAATGTATAAAAATCAGTTAAAATTACAGGACTAAGATATACCTCATGTAGGCAGTGCCCTGAATTAGTATCTTCAGACAAAAGCCGTCGTCGATTGTTTGTAGCAAGATTATAGTAATGTTCGGAACCATTGGAGGAAATAGTGCCCCTCTTGCATGGAAGCATGGTATATGAAAGATGAGTTGGTATGCATATGCGACTTATGAAACCTTGGAAGGCCGTTAATAGAAGGGAAATGAACCCCAAAAGCATCAGTTCTGCAACAACAAAAATCAGTACGTAGCACATTGATTAGACTTTGCAAATGATGTAAAAAATTTAGGCATGCTGAATTTGCAAGGCAAAATGAATCATATATGAAAGATGACTAGAATTGCGAACTTGGCTTTAATCACCCTTAATTAATAAAGAGAGAGAGAGGAGCAAACCTTCCTTTAATTTTTCTAACGCTTCATTTAGTTCTTCTTGACCCTTATGCTCCAACAACTGAAATGCAAACCAACGCAGCAAGCAGCAAAATACTTAAAAGACCCCACTATGCATAAAAAAAAGGATTCATTATAAAGTCATTCTATAAAATAAAGTTCTAGTTTCCCATAATCAGAGCAAAAATGATAAAAGGACAGGTGCAGTTGTGTTTTAAAAAAGAACAGTTTTTGAGAACCTGTTTTTTGGAACAAACACAGCAATTTTTCCAGTAAAGTTATCATTCAAGAGGAGCAATGCTTAATATATACCAGACCAATTAAAAAAAAAAAAAAAATTGTTTTAAAAAAACTCTAGATTCTGTCAAAAAGTCTATCTCAGATCTTATGCTTATTTCGTTTAGAACTAAGAATAAGACATTTTTGACAAAAATCTCAATGAGGGCTGTCATTGTAAAGTCAAAACTGGATCAGTGAAGCAGTTAAATTTCTAACTTCAATAGTGAATCAAAAGCTAACTCTGAAATAACTTTCTTGGGTTAGAATGCAACCAACGACATTAGTAGAATTTGATAAGGTTCAAGACTAGAATGCAGCAGCCTAGAAATGAGAGAGAAATTTGGCCAAGTATTTTCCAGCCAAAAGCCAGAGAAAGATCAAACCATGAATATAGAGAAGAACAGAGAATTAATTAAAGAGGTACTCCTTTACTATATGCATTATAATAATGATGTTACTTTTCTAGGTGGTGACAGATGAGTTTGAATACCTTTCCAAGGTGATGAATGCCACGCGCAGCACATAAAGATATTAGAACAATGACGAAGCAGACACTGGCAACTATCCATGTCGGTGTATACTCTAAGGAGCTGTTGATTTCCGCTTCCATATCTTGGTAATGCAGTTGACAAGGTGACATTCTGGTGAACTTTGTATATATATATATATATGAGACAGATCACAGAAGAGGCTGTAAGGGGGCAAAGAATAGAATATGTGACAAATCACTTTATGGTTAACATTTTAAGTAACGCACAGAATAATCTACCATGCATGCATTTGGGAAAGAGTAAAAGTAGCAATATTGAGGTTCTTGCTTTAATTAGTTCTTAACTTCTAATCCCTCCAACTAGTAGTGAAGAGTCAGTTGTAAAACGTGCGTAGAATAACAACTTTCCTGGACTGGAAACATTTACTTGAGACCTTCATCTAAGTATCTATCAGTACTGACGAATCTATCCCCAAGAACTTTATAGTATAAGGAACTTTACTGTTGATCTAAAACTCTAAAACTATCCAATCCCAGTTTTGGGAAATATGTACTTGGTGACCGATTCTATCGCCAGTGAAAACACGGGCAAACTAGGGTGACAAATGTGACATTTAATCCGAGCATTGTTGAAGCAAATTAAGCTTGGTAGCTTACAAAGTACCAAGGTTTGGAAACTATAGTAATGCGAGCAAGTCCATTAAATCAAGAAAAGTGGTGCGTCCACAATATTTTTATAACAAATTATAGATGGTAAGTTATTATAATAACTTAAATTATTAATTCTGATTTGAATTCACAACTTAAATTATTTTTCTGCCACCTGTAACAATTAATAATAATCTGACACTTTGTTGTGAAAGTATTGTGAACATAACATTTCTCTTAAATCAATCCATATAGTATACAGAGTAATGAATTCACCACCTTTAGAATGGCTTTTCAGTAGCTACATCCGCATGCACCATGAAACAACACAACATAGAAAGAAAACTGCAAGGAAAATTTCAAAAATAAACTCGAAAAAAGAAAAAAAAAGAAAAAGAAAGCAACAAGGTAATCGTGGGATTTCCAAGTGAAAATTTATTTGTCAACAAATCTCAAACTGTCAGCTTCTTGTGTTTAAAGAATACATGATGATTTCATATCTCAAAGAATAAAAAGAAAAGAAGAGGAAGAACCTGATCTGCAGACTGCATTGAAGACAGACTGCTTAGAGTACTCTCTGCATAAACGACAGTAGCTTAGCTTGATTTGAATTCTGATTGTATTTCCTTTTTAAGATAATACGTATGATTAGAACATTGATAACAAAAATAGATAATCCCTGACTAGCTTTCTAGCTAACAAAAATAAATAAACAAACAAGACGGAGCCAGAACTTAGAATTAGAGGGGGTGGCTTTGCTATTGGTTATGTGCAGTAACTTCAGCCTTCGACTCTGTTGCTACTTAGTTGCCTAGCTGCCAGTTGTTTAAAATTTTTTAAAGGATCAAATTGTTAATTTGTTTTAGGTAAAATTGGTTGACTAGGCTTAATTTTTTTATTTTTTATTTTATAGTTTTACTATTAGTAATTTTTATTGTTGTACTAATTTTTTTGGGTTTGAATATTTCTTTTTTAGATTTTAGACTTATAAATTTTTTAATGGTCTTTAAAATGAGGAAAATGTTTGAACTACAAAATTTTTTACAAATTGCTGATAATGTAAGTAATGAGCCCAAATACAAACCAATAAGAATTTTTCTACTTTAACCGTTTGTAAATTTGTTATAGAAAAATTTGTGACTTTAACAATACTCTTAAAAAAATAAATGATATTTTTAAGAGGATAAAAGTATAATTTTATAAAACAAAATTGCTAAAATTAGCACCCATATATATAATAATTTAAAAAAAAAAAATTTGGGGGGCCATTGCCCCTAAGTCCAACCATGGTTCCGTCCATGCAAACAACTAACTTTTTTTTTTTTTTAATATATAATTTTTTTTGGGTCAGTTCATAGTGTCTATATATATATATATATATATATATATATATATATAATTAATTAATTAATTAATTCCTTATAGTTTGACCCTATCACAATTTAATCTATAAAGTTTTATTCGTTAAATTTGAACCCTAAAGTTTGGATTAAATTAAAATCATTAGGTTTCGTTAATAGACTTTGTGTTGTAGACAATTTTTTTTTTTTTTTTTTTGAGAAAAGTTGTAGACAAATTTAACGCCTCAATTTCCTAATAAGATAAATTTCAATCTGCCTTTCTATGGTTTGGCTACTGATTCACAAGTTAGCCCTACAAATTTTTCAATAGATATATTTTAACCTCCTAAAGATTGGTTAAAATTAAATTGTTAAAAAGGATCATATCTCATGTACTCTACACGTGCTAAAAAACACTTATTTTAAATAAAATTTTAACGAAACCCAGATCTTAGATGGGTCAAATACAATAATTTATAATTTATAAACTAAATTCTTATAAAACCAAGACAATTGGTAATGTCTGTTAATTGTCATTAAATAAGAAATTTGGGGTTCAAAGTTTAAATGTAACTTACACCAAAAAACTAATTGATTTCTTGGCCTAATAATAAAGAACAATCATCGTGTAATATTCTAATCTACCACATAAGTTGAAATTATATTTTATATGCTAAAAAGCTTAAATTTATGGAGAAAAAATAATAATAATAACCCCAAAGCACAATTTAGGACCCACACATGAGACATATGTCCCATTAGACCGTCTCGTGCGATAATTTTTCTCCGAGTAAAAATAGTCATACACACTTTATTACGTACTCATTATATACACATTGTCACATGAGCTTTCCAGTCAATAGAGTCCAGTAATTATATGAAATTCTCGAAAACCCTTAAAAATAGGGAGGATAATGAAGCCTGACTTGGCCTAAATACATTTGTGGGCTGAAATTCCTTATGTAAGGTACAATATTCCAAGAGTAAGAGTTTGGTCAAGTGAACTCGAGGATCCAAGCTTGGGTCAAACCCAAAATTAGGCCACTATATTGCCCATACACGACTCAGGAAGATAAGGCAGCCATGACTCATCTCAATTAGGAACTTCCAGAGGTCATGAAGATGATAGAAGAACTGTGAAAAGCTTCACACTGGGGCAGATTATTTTCTCAGTCATTTCTCTCGTAAAAAAATGTTTTCAATGTTAGTTTGGGAATAACTTATTTAAGTTTTTGCTTATAAAATTTGTTAAAGTATAAATAATATTTTAAAAAACTATTCATAAAAGCTAAAAATTAAAAGTTGAGCCTTAAAACATAATTTCAATTAAAAAATTGTGAAATTCAACATGTAATAAAATTTTTCATTTTTCTCTTCTCACGTGTGCATAGCACAGCCAAGTACTACTATTTGGCAAAATATATATAGATCTATCATTGTTTACAAAATAATTAAAAAAATTTCACTTTTTTTTTTTAAACTCGAGTTCCATGAAAATAACCACTATTTCTTTTTTATGTAACTCGAGTCTATACAAAATTACACAATATTTCGCAAACAGTAAGATATTACTAAATAGTGCGACATGGCCATTTGGGCCCATAGAAGAGTCCCAAAACGCACCGACTCGCACAATTGGAGATTTTCTTCATTTTTGGTCACCAGGAAGAGAGAGAGAGAGAGAGAGAGATGGTGAGCAGAGAAGGGATGGAGAGCATAACAGAGAGACTATCGGGGGTTGAGAATCTCTACTTCCCTCAATCCAATGCCATTTCCAATCATCCTTCTCACCGCAAGGCCGCCCTCCTAGACCTTCTCTCCCGCGACGTCGCCCTCTTCTTAGGTCTCTTTCTCTCTCTCTCAAGTTTTCTGTTTGCTTTCTCGGAAACTGTTTTAGTATTCGATATACGAATGATTTACCTTAATTAGTTTGAATTTCCTGTCAATTCTAAAACCCTACTTTTCTGTTTTTTTGTGTGTTTTCTTAGTTCTAAAGTTGAAAATCTTGGTTGATTTTTTTTTTTTTTTAAATTCATTTTTTTCTCAGCGACTAACGGTTGCATAGACTTTGCTCTCTTTTACAATCACTATATTCTGTTTGGTTTCTGAGGAAAGTAGGAAGAGAAAGGGGGAGAAAATCTCTTACTTCTATGCTCTATGTCAGTGTAGTTTATGTAAATAAATTTATTATAAAGAAGAAAAAAAATCTAGCTCAGCTAAGCCTATTACTTAGGGCTCAATGACTGAGATAATAGGAACTCGGATTCTATCTTTGGTGTTGATGATTGACATGTTGATAGAGTAGAGATTTTTGTTATTTGAGGTCTCAATTCACTGCAAAGGTATTTAAAAAATAAATAAAAATCTAAGAGTAATTTATATATGCATTTTTATTTTTTATAATTCATTTGTTTCAATAAGTGGGTATAGGGGGGATTTGAACCCTAGTTTTCCTCGTAATGGAGAACAAGCACTCAAACACTTCATTTGGGGTGTCATATCCGTGTCATACCCACTGTGTCATGTTATGAATTTTCAGAAATTGCTCATGTCACTGTTTGGTACCCATACCATATCCATTCCATGTTCCTGTCCGTGCTTTCTAGCCTTCAAGGCTCTTGGCACTTATGCTTGGACTCTGTGAACGCAGAGAAAAAAAAAAAAAAAAAATTAATTAGGAAGTTTATGTTTTACATAGTTTAAAGGTCATACGATTGTAAATCTATCCTAAGGAAGCTAAGAATTGTGTTACCCTCAATTTGAGTGGCTGTTATCTTATCTCCTGTTTCTTAGACTTTCTTTATTTATTGAATGTGGAACTTCTAATTTTAGGTGGAGTTTTCTTACACTGCCTATGTACCTGACTTGGGGCCTCTCTTTGTGATGATTTTTTTTTTAATTAGTTTTCAAATAAGTAAATAAATAAATAGATTCCAATTTCACTTATTCCCATTTCATTGATTTATTGACTCAGAAAGATATGGATCACAACTGACATCCAATGAGCTTCAAGAATTTGATGCACTTAAAGAAGATTATGAGATTAATTGGCACTTAAAGCACCTCAGAAGTGTAATGAGTCCAACATCAGAGGAGTTGAAGTTGAGGTCAGTGACAGTGAAGAACCGGAGACGAGCCTACTTGGATAAACTGATACATGATGGGCAATATTTCTCAGAGGATGCAATGAGGGAAAGAGAACCATATTTGCATCATGAGTATGTAGGCAAATATCAGGATCCAACCGGCAGGAGCATGGCAAGACCGGGGGAGCGGTGGTCGGAGACGTTGATGAGGAGATCAGAGGAAGCATTTTTGGTTGCAAAGATTAGAAGGGAGCAACAGAGGTTAGGTGTGGCTGAGAGGGACTGGATTGGTAATGATAGAAACCAGGAAGAAGAAGAAGAAGAAGAAGAAGAAGAAGAAGAAGAAGAGGAAGAGGAGGAGGAGGAGGAGGATGAAGAAGAAGAAGAAGAAGCCAAAAAGGCTGATGGAGCTGCAAATTCTGCAGAGGTATTTTCTGGGTTTATTTTTATCCATGTCAGCGAATGACTTCTATTTGGTTTATCTAAAGTTGTTCACTAAATATCTGGAGGGTTGATTTTGGATTTTCTACTATTTTACTTAACCAGCTAAGCCTTTCCTAAAACATGCAGTCAGACATTTGATATTAAAATTATTATAGTGGCACAATTTGAACTTTCTCCCTTGCATATTTATAAATGGAAAATGCAATGTACGTGGTGTCGATTTTTTCAGATGCTCAGAAAATGAAATACAAAAGCATCTTATCTTGGAAGCCCAGTAAATTTAATGTTTTGATATATAGGAAACTTCTGCATAGAATAGTCCGCAATCCGTCTTCAGTATTTTAACATTAGCATAATCTTTTAATTTTGAAGTTTGAATTGTTATATAATTATTCATTGTCTTCTTACTATTTTTTTTCAATTAATTATGAAATTTTATTTTCTTGCTGTCTAAGTTGCTCGCTTATACTGTGGATTTCTGAAAGGGTGTAGATTTGAGTTAATGTTGTTTTTGAGGATTTTGCGTTGCTCATGGTTACTTAAATTCAGAATGTTGTTGGGAAAAATGGGGCACACTATGGGTTCTTAGCTATAACAATTACTAGTCTTCCTTCATTCCTTCATTGTCTAGAATAGAGAAACGTAGCAAATAGTTGCCTTTGTTTTTCCATTGCTCCATCATAAACTAATTCTGATAACACCAGTTCATGTCTATTCAACATACAGGGCCTCGGGCTTATAGAGCTATCAGATTTTCTTTATAATATAATAATATATACCCTTTAGTTTGTTTAAATTTACTATTGCAATGTTAGATTGGCTATTTCCATGACATTATTAAAGAGAGAGAACTAGTCAAATGGTCTATACTTGTACTTTCCAAATGAGTTAGCAAATTTATGGATTCATGCAACCCGAAGCATAATTATGAACTTTAGTAGTTACGTCTATCAATATATATGTACTTCAATTTATAAATTAACCCTCCCTCCATAATTTAGTAGGAAGTTTCCTTTGTAATGTATTTGTAAGAGTGAAATACAGTCTGTAGTATTTCATTAATTGTGGAGATACTGGTTAAGATAAGATCTGAGTTGGCAACAGGTCAGAAGACTCAGAACAGGATCTGAGTTGGATAAAAGCTATCCAGTAACATTTGTTTATTAAATTGAGTCAAATTGGTTGGTTCTATTTCAATTCCAGTCCATGAGATTCAATTATTTAATTAACCAAAAGAAATGTGAATAAATTACTCACTTATCAAAAAAAATGTGAATAAATTACTCATTCCTTAGTGAACCCCTCCATGCCTTGATTGGCCCTTCTTGTCATATGTAACGAGGATGTTAACAAAGAAAATTACTGTCAGGCCATCAGAAGTAAAGAATTATGACACTAGTTCTACTTGGTGGGTCCTAGACGTTCTGTGTATAGATTATTTATAATTTAAATTGTCTTGCTGTACCTCATTAAACTTGCCAAATTTTGATCTGTAACATTGAATGATATATTTTGTGTTTTGAATTCTTTAGTAATCTAATACTCCTAGTAGGTGTCAATTGCTATAAACATAACCAGCAGTTTGATTCTGACTGACATTTTGAGATTTTGCCTTGTCACTTATAGATGGGCTCGGATCATCGTGATGATGCAACCAATGGTGCCCACTCCACCGCAGAACAACACAATGAGAGAGAAACTTTATCTGCTGCGGAGATGCAAGATCAGATGGATCAATTCACTTACATCATGCAGCAGAAGTTTCTGTTAGGGGAAGATCATGAACATTTAGATTATTCAAAAATAGATAACGATGAGACCCTGGATGATCACTGGCAAAGAGAAGCCAGCCATGATGCTGAGGAAAAGTATTTCGCTGAGGACTGAGGAGGACGGAAGCTGCATTAACTTTATGTTAATCGCCATAGCTTCTCATTTAATCTTTGTTTTCTAATTAAGTCTTTGGCTGAGATTTGCATATGTAATTACATGTCTTTTTTGTGTGTAAATGATATGTGACCAGCTGCTTGTTTAGACTTCCACTAAGCGCTTAAATCGGAATAAAATCAATTCAGATTCCGCACTTAATATTCTAGCAGAACAAGTTGGTAGAAAGTGAACAATTTGAAAGGATTCTAGATGACTGGGAAATTATTCAAATAGTCCAAATAGGAATCTAGAACAGTGAACAGGTTGCATTAAAAGTTAAGCGATAAGAGTTCATTAGAGAAAAGAGATCAAGATCAAGTTATACGAGGTTATTATAGAGAATACATAAAGAGAGGGAGAGAGAAAAAGAGATCAAGATCAAGTTACACCCAAAGTGAGTAACTATTTGATTACGCTACAGTTTATACCACTTATAATTTTTATTATATTAATATTTTGGAAATCTTATAATTGAAATATATGTTCTCTTTGAGTGTGTTAACTGTTAACACCTCAAATTTGAAATTTGATATTAAACTTTGATCATATTAATATCATAATTATATATAAGAAGATAGTGTAATTTAATGGTGTCAATGCAACACGTTTAATTAAAAATTATTGAATGATGTGGGAGTTGGGATTCTTTTAACTAAGAAGGCCACAAAAGTCGGAATGTATCTTTAGCTTTTGTCTACACTACACAAACACCAACATAAGTCGTTGTAAAATTGGTTTCTCCCTGAAGACTAGTGACACTTCAATAATAGAATTAGTTAGGTTTGGAATTTTTTGGAAATAATATAGTAACTTTTGGGTTGAAAAGGCTGTACCTCTTCTTCCTAGTGGTGCCTTTTATACCTGTGGAATGCATTTCCCTCACCTCAAATCAGGCCCCAAAACTCAATTTTCTCTTATTGATTTATTGATTTGATGCTTGTCATTCTCATTTGGCCACATCCAAATCCAAGAATAATTGGGCGACCTAATGTTTTGACCTACCTAAAAAAGGAGAGGGAGCATATCACATAACATTAAATAGAGCAAATGGTTATTGGGTATAATTCTCATATTGATTTGTTGCTTGTTATTCTGATTTGGCCACATCCTAATTCATGGACAATTGGGCGATCCAATGTTTTGACCTACCTAAAAAGGGGGAGGGAGCATATCGCATAACATTAAATAGAACAAAAGGTTATTAAGTATAATAAATGTAAAGATGATTGATATTCTGCATGGCCAATACTACTTTTTAGAAGAGTTATGATGATATAACGAGATTGTCGAGACAATCTTCCAGAGTCTCTTATTGATTTATTGATTTGATGCTTGTTATTCTCATTTGGCCACATCCTAATCTAGGGATAATTGGGCGACCCAATGTTTTGATCTACCTAAAAAAGGGGAGGGAGCATATCACATAACATTAAATAGAACAGATGGTTATTGGGTATAATTCTCTTATTGATTTATTGATTTGTTGCTTGTTATTCTGATTTGGCCACATCCTAATTCATGGACAATTGGGCGATCCAATGTTTTGACCTACCTAAAAAGGGGAAGGGAGCATATCGCATAACATTAAATAGAACAAAAGGTTATTAGGTATAATAAATGTAAAGGTTATTGGTATTCTGCATGGCCAATACTACTTTTTAGGAGAGTTATGGTGATATAACGAGATTGTCGAGACAATCTTCCAGAGTCTTGTCTTATTCAAATGAAAATGATTTACAGTTAATAGTAACTTCAGTTAGTCCTGATTTTTATGATGTTGAGATATGTTATGACCCTCCGCAACAAAAATGACACTAGGCATATAAAGATAACACAATAAAACTAAGGAATTTGTGGCAATTCATTACAGGCTGAAGCTCCGATCAGAATGCACGTACATTTTCAATGGTGTTAGTTAATTTGTGGACGCATGTTGCAGAAAGTACTGTACAGCAGCATACACACCAATCTTTGCTTTATAGGCAAATGGGGTGGAGCTGTGTCTCGTTCTGTAGAAAAATGTGCAACAATTATATACATGGTTTTTTTTTTCTTCTTCTGAATAATGCAGTTTGCACGGTTTATTGAATTTGTAGGAGTAATCAAAGCTGAAGCACTATCAAAACATACTTTGCACGTGAAGGTTTGGTGATTCCACAATTATCAGAAAATTGGACCCCTCTCCAAGAGAATGTTTAGTACAAATTTCCCAGCTATTCTGGTTTTTTGGTCCCCACTTACTTCTTTAATTATTAATTATTAATTATTGCACCCCAGTTGGGTTTTCCTTTTTTTTTTTTCTTTTTTTTTTTTCAATAAAAACATAACAAACGTTAATCACGAAGGACCTAAGGAAAAAAAAATCTCCACCAAGAGTTGCCATCGCAAGACGTAATAAAACTTTCACATGCAACCATTCTCATCATATATGCGGTGAAACTGGCACGTGCACAACACCTTCTTATTGGACCCAATATGATCAACAACTCTATTTTAACAGTCTAACACTTAATAAATAATGTGATTCTCAAAATAAATAAATAAAAACATAATGTTTTATAATTATTAAAATGACAAATACGGATTAATTAATATATAATAATAATAATAAAACCAATTTTTTAAGGATACGAATAGAGTTTCAAATTTATGTTGTCCACTCTAAAAATGATGATTCTTTATTATCAATTCAAAACATTAGTTGATTTTTTTTGTGTAGGCATTTTTTAAACCATAAATTTTTCGTTCAAGAACAATAAACAAACTTTACCAATAAAGCTATCTAACAAAAAAAAGTAAAAACCATACAAAAATAATATTAACATATTAATCATAATTTATCAATTTATATTAAGAGAAATACTATATTCATAATATTTTCATAACAAATTATAAGCGATAAGTTATTAGCTATTATGGGCCGTTATCATTACTGTGAACAAAAAAAAGTAATTTCAATAGTAGGTTCACATTATAACGAATAACAACTTATCATAACACTATCTTTTATATCAATTTTTTTTAATTTTTTATTTAAAGAATCACATGGTTTACAATTTACCACCCAAACAAACTATGGGGACCAAAAAAAAAAAAAATGTTGTGACTAGTTTTGACCGTTAATAAGCTATGATTATTTTTGATATGATTGGGGGGGGCAAGAAACAAAGAGCTAATCAAGTGCCACGTGTCCAATAGCTGAATACACAAAATCTAAAACAAGCTCTATACTAAAAAAACATAAGATCCCTGCTATAAAAGGCAAGGTGTTCTCCGCGCCGATTTATCGGCAACCACGCTCCGAACTGCTCTCATTTCTCTCTCTTCTCAGCTGAGACCCCCCTCTCATCACCAACAACAACAACAACAACAAAAAAAAAAATCCATCTCTCTCTCTCTCTGATTCTGTAAATACAAAATCCCCTAATTTTCACAAACCCTAGGGTTTCCCTTATTTCGTATATGAGATATCAATCGAAACGATGCCGTTTTGAGCGCAGAACACAGTGAAAGATAGAGAGAGAGAGAGAGAGGGGTTGATCGGAGAGAAAGGAAGGGTGGGGGGAAAGATGTATAGGGAGAGAGGGGTCGGAGGTTCGAGGTCGGAGGTCGGAGTCGGAGTCGGAGTCGGGCCCCAGCTCGATCGGAAGCAACGGATCAACGAGGCACTCGATAAGCAGCTCGAGCGATCCTCGCCGTCCACCTCCAGACCTTCGTTGATCAACGGCAAGGATAAGTCCGTGTTCATGCCTAAACCTCCACCCGATCACAGAGACTCTCTCCCCAACAACAACAACAACAATTGCTCCGATGGTATATAACACACACTCTGTCTGTCTCTCTCTCTCTTTTGTTATAGAATCTGAGAAATCTGAAACTTTGATTAGTTTTTATTTTATTTTATTTTAATAATTGTCTTTTATACTTCGAATTATGAGTGTGCTGAGCTTTTTTTGTGCTTAGATTGGTAACTTTTGGAATTGTTTTTAAATTTAAAGTTTTGGGTCTTTTAAATGTGATTTCTTATAGTAAGGAAAAATGGGTTCTAGTTGTTTTTTACAATCTTTGTGTGATTTGCTTTCTGAGCTTAGATTTGTAAATAAATAAATAAATACTAGTAAGACTGCTTAAGAAGAAAAGAATATTCCTTCAAATTAGAGGGTAATTGTGGTCACAATGATGCAAAGGAGGTTAATTATAGTTGAAGCTAATAATTTGGAGCTCTAAGTCTTTCTGTGTTTTATTTTTAAGAATGGTATCTTTTATGAAAATTTCAAGTGAATACTTGTGATTGTATGGTGTCGAAGAGGTTTTTGCATGATTTCTTTAGATTATGTTGCCGATAGTCAAAGACATTTCAATCCATTATTGTTGATTTCCCTTTCCTGTTACTGAAAACGAAAGGATATTTCAGCTATGATGTCTGGTAAAGTTAATCTGTTGGTTTTAGAAATCAGTGATACAAACTGGACTGTTAAACAAAGCTGGAGATCATAATAGGCCAGACCTGTATGAGGGAAAGTCAGTGTATAGCCTCAAATGGTATATTTTGGAATGGATACTTCATACTTCCTTATTTTTATCAGCAACTCGTTATTCAAGTCAAGCTCATGAAATAACTTTTTGGGGAAGCCAAGGTTAAGCTTTTGAGTTTCTGACATTCTATTCATAGAACATGAACCGCAACATCATTTGACCAAGAAGAGGGGATAGAACTGGAAATTTAAACTTTTACATGATAAGTTATCAGTGTATATCTTGTATATGTCCTGTGTATTAGGGTTGTGCCCCTGTTTTTCTTTTTAATATAAACACTACTTATCAAAAAGAACTGAAAAGTATAAATTGGTACTTCTCTTGAATCAGCAGGAACTATGGCTTATGAAGAGCACACATGGTCTTATTGTACACTTTGGTTTTAGTTTCTATAAGATCAAAGACAATGGTGTCTGTCCAAACTTTAAAGGAGGAGACAGTAATACTTACAAAGGCCACTAGATATTCTGTCAGTCATTTTTATGGTATTAATTCTTAAAGGAAAACTATGAAGGAACTCTATGTATGCTGGTCCTTTTGACTATAATATGATTGACAGTCACCCATTTTCCTAGTGGAGATGCAATTGTCACTTGTTGGATAACTTAAATTTTGATCTCAATGCATAGAGATGAAGAGGAATAACTACCTGCTTTCTGCCAGCATTAACAATGTCAACCAGCTGGATTATTTTCAGATCATATAAAGACCGAAATTATAAAATGGGTTTATCATTTATATAGAAATTCTGCTTAAGGAGGTGTGATTTATCCATGGGTGCCCCCCCCCAAACGCCCCCTTTCCTTCTTTTTATGTCCTTTTGTGTATTTTGATTGCATGGACACAAACATGGGGCATATATAGGATATGAAATTGGCATGTCTTTGATTGGAGAAGGATGCATTGATAAAAGGACTATGTTTTTGTTGTAAGATATCAACACAGGTCTGTGTACTTGCATTGGTGCCCCCTCCTGTTGACGCCCATACTCTCTGTGTGTACAAAAAGTCAACTTCATCCAGAGGCTTCTAGCCATTTGATGTAAATTTTTAAAGGGGATGAAGATATCTGGTAAACATTTTCCATTTTATGCTGGTATCATGAGAAAAGGGCACTGCATTTCAAGGAATGGAATTTACTAAATAGCCAAACATTATATAAAGAACCTTGCTAAAGTTCGTGGCTATATTTGACAAGAAAGTAATTTTAATAAATTCGATTGTTATAACAGGAGGGTAGGGATTTTAACCGTAGATGTCTCGGTTGAAAACACTAGGAGGTTCCAGTTGAGTTGCAAGACTCTTGGCGACAAGAACGGAATTAGATATGCTACTAAGAGGGCATTGCTATTTTTAATGGCTTACAATGGGGCTTTCATATTATGTTTTATAGTTTAAATTTTTATATAAGCATAGATGTATGAATAGGATGGTAACTAATTGTTTTGTAATCTTTGGCCTCTGCCTCAGTGATCTAAAGGAACTTCTACATAATTTATGTAACTACAACTTCCCATTCTTGTTTTAACTTTTAAGTGCAATTTTTAATATTTTGAGAATGAGCCATGTTACAGGTTAGACTGTGTTGTGCATGCAATATGCGTTCTTTTCTATATAATATGTAGATCATTCAATTACAATAGTTTATTCTTGATTAGGTTTTTGCAACTCTTATCGGTTTTTGTGCAATTACACTGCATTCTCCCTAGTTAGTTACTTCCTGAAAGAGAGTACCTGGTCTTTGTTGAGTAAATATTTCACACACCCACGCACACTATGTATACTTGTATTGTATTCTACATGGTCTTGTCCTGTAAGTTTTTCATATCAATTTTTTTTTTTCATAGCAAACTATTGATTGTTCGCAACCATTCTCATCAATTCTCTGATTTACATGTTATCTACATTGACTGCAGAGGAATCTGAAACAGACAGTGAAGAATCAGACGTTAGTGGCTCTGATGGAGATGACACATCTTGGATCTCATGGTTTTGCAATCTGCGAGGAAACGAATTCTTTTGTGAGGTGGATGATGATTACATTCAAGATGATTTTAACCTTTGTGGGTTAAGTAGTCAAGTTCCTTATTATGATTATGCACTTGATTTGATTTTGGATGTTGAATCTTCTCATGGTAAGCTTACTTCTTGTTTTCAGAAATTGTTGTTCTTATGCGTTAATACATAGTGATGATTATTTCATTCATGTTGAAGTTGTTAAAGTTAATGCTTGTACTGTGTTTGAGTTAGTCATGATATCGCTGTATTGTTTTATGATAGCTCTTCTTTCTCTTTTTTTGGGTGGTATCTGATGTCCTGACAATTGTTCTTTGAACCTGATATTTTAAACTAAATGGTGGAGTGGTTTTAGTCTTCACTCATTTGATAGTCAGTTTTGTATGATGGGCACTTTGCCATGGTTGAAATTGGTAGGTGATATGTTTACAGAGGAACAGAATGAGCTAGTTGAATCAGCAGCGGAGATGCTTTATGGTTTGATTCATGCCCGATATATATTGACAAGCAAAGGAATGGCTGCTATGGTGAGATTCTTCCTCTTGGTTGTCTGTGACATTTTCATGCTTTCATATTCATCTAATTTGGGTCTGGCTAGAATCTCAATTTTGGAACTTCTACAGTTGGAAAAGTACAAGAACTATGATTTTGGGAGATGCCCAAGAGTTTACTGCTGTGGGCAACCCTGCCTCCCAGTTGGTCAATCAGACATTCCTCGGTCAAGCACGGTAAAAATATACTGCCCCAGATGTGAAGATATCTACTACCCTCGATCCAAGTATCAAGGTAGTATCCTTTTATATTGTTGAAACTATATTTCATTGCCCACTGCATATATCCACTGGTTGCAATATGTGTCTCATGAATAGGCTCCCCTCCCTCTTTTCCCACTTTATCAGTTGCCCGTAAGTTTCAATGGCTAGAGGCTAGTCCAAAAGGCTCTTCCTTATAAAGTTTCCCTATGTTATAAAATAAATAAATAAACACTAGAATAAGTGTGATCATCATCATCATCATCATTGTTGCTGTTGTTTTTGTTTTTGTCATAAAAACAACATTAATACATATTTGGGTTTCCAATTCATTTTTAATGGCCGAACACTATGTGCCCTGGGGTTTTAAATATTTCCTAAGTTTCTTTAACTCTATCTAGACATTGATGGGGCCTATTTCGGAACCACATTCCCCCACCTCTTCTTGATGACATACGGGCACCTCAAGCCACAGAAGGCGGCACAGAGCTATGTTCAACGAGTGTTTGGATTCAAGATTCACAAGCCATGATGCTGGAATTCAAAACTCTCATTGGGCTGAGAGTTCATGCAAGTCTACTGCTTAGCTTTTGTGTGGAAGCTTGTAAGAATTCAGTGGAATTTGCTAAGTTTCCTTAAAATATGACATTTACCTTCCCCTACTTTATGTGTTCTGGAAAAATACTGTAAAGCCATGTGCAACCATTACAAGCAAGAATTTAGTTTCAATTTTAGATGTTTATCAGTAATCTTCTCTAGAACTATTTCATTTTTGGTAGTGTAGGTAATGAAATGGCCTTGTAGTGGATTGTTCCGGTGTTGCTTTTCTATTCTGGCATTAGCTTGGCAGTGTGTGATTGTTGGCAGTTATAAGTTAGAATTCCATCGTATGCTCAGATTCATCATTTTGTACTTTTTCATTAATTTTCTTACAGTTGAAGTTGATAATTTAAAATTTAATGCTGAACTCCGCAGTGGGATGTATGCACTTGTTGAAGTATAGCGTTATATTCATGTGAATAGAGATATGGTTTTCTTATGCTTAATGTAGTTCTACTCTCTAAATATTCTACTTGTCACCAAGAGTCCTGTAGTTCAGTTGTAAAGCCTACTCTCCTTTGTTAGACGAATTAGTGTTCGAATCCCTTCCCCCATTTTTGTAACTATTGTCTGCATGTCAAGAATTATGCCTCTCTCTCTCTCTCTCTCTCTCTCAAAAACCTTTTGAGTATTTTTAGAATGGAGGGAGAAGAGCGAAAGGTGGCTTAGAGCATACAAAAATTTAGTATATTTTAATCACCATCTCTTCTTTCATCTTCCTTCAGACAAATATAGGGTTAATGTAGCAAAATAATATTAGCAATAAAAGCAAATTAAAGGGGTGTCTCATCTTCCTCCAAACAAATATAGGTTCATGTAGCATAAAATAGTTATAATAAAAGTAAATTAAGGGGGGCCAAGATGGGTTTTGCGTTTTGCCCCTTTAGCATTGTACATAATATTTTTCACAAATGGTTGAGCTGCAAGTTCTACTGACTCTTGAATGAGCTCACCATTGACAACACTTTTTAACCTGTCAATAACAACTTTCCACTTCATCAATTGTTAAATTTTTGTCTCATAAACTAATTGTTTAGCATTACTTGAATTGCATTTCTTTCTCAACCTATATCCTTGCAATGTTGAAAAAATAAGTATATAAATTAGAGGTCATCTTTCCTTTAAAAAAAGAGGTTGTGGTTAGGACCAAACTAACCTCCTAACGTTGGAGAGATTATTAAGTGAAAGGATATCATGTACTCAATAGACAGCAAGCTCTCTCATCATATGCAGCAAGCTCTCTCACAATACGGGAGTCCCCCCCCCCACACACTAGTGGAGTTTACATGTGAGAGAGACCTGCTGCATGCAACAAATACAAGATATATCTTCTAAAATATTAAAGAGGTAACTAGGTGTCACTAGGGATACTACTTTTTTATATGTCGTTTTTAATATTATTTTCTATGAATCTTCCTGTTGCAACATATCGATCAAATTTTCATAATTAGACTAATATATTTTTTGTACATTTCATCATTATTTTTTTGGTAAGAAAATTTCATCCTCTTATTTATGGTCTTAGCCACCTGATTGACTGAATCAACATTTGTAGCTAGACTAGCTTACACTTTGAAAACTCATATATATATATATATATATATATATATTTTGCAAGTCAATTACTCCAAAGTTTGGAAGCTAATGATTTTCATTCTTGTATGATTCGGATGGAGGAATCTCCTCCTTCGAGCATTGTTGGTAATGCTGTAAGCACTTTATATACCAAATATATATACAATTTTTTATAATCTATGCATTTTTCTTATCCAAAAAAAAAAAAACCCTATATTTTTTATTTATATATTTATAGTATACTATGCGTATTAACATGATAATACGCTTTTTATGGCTTAGTGGTACACATCAGGAATGAGATATTACACATTATGCTGGAAATTTAATGTGGGTTAGGAAGTTAGGATTGTTCTCTATCATTTGGACCTAAATCTTCTGATGGATAGGTAGGCTCAGACAGGTAATTTTGGGAGAGAGATATATTTATTGCCCCCAAGTCTTGTCCAGGGACCTTTACCCGGCCCAGTATGTACAGGTGGTGGGCTATCCTGATATGGCCTTTGATTGATGGGTGATTATTGATCAACAATTGGGAGAGCCAGTGATATTTCTGGTCGGAATGCTGGGTTATTGCGTAGAAGTTGGGCCCATTAAATAGTTTGATCATGGAAAAAGGGGCAGCTACATATTATAAAGAGATGCCCTTTTGACACTTTTTGTGATGTAATTATCTCATGTCTCTTTCTCCTTTAGTTCCTTTCTGCCAAATCTTTTTTAAATTATAGTAATCTATGCCTAGTATCTTGCTGAGCTTTCTGGTTGTTCATTCTGGTCCTACTTAACTGAGGCACTTTTGGGGTTAATTCAGAAGTTTGGGTTGCACTAATATATGCTTTTCTTCTATGGTCTTTTTTATTTTATTTTTGTTGAGAACCCTTTAATGGTCTAATTAACATGCATATATAACTACAAATCCTAAGATTGCAACTAAGAGAGTAAATTAAAAAGAAAAAGGAAAAATTTGTGGTTTTTATCTAGTTGACATCTAAATGGTTTTCATACATGAACCATTATCAATATCTATCAAAGTTGTATGCATGGTTGTTAGGATCCCGACCCTAGTTCTTAGAATTATAAGATCTTACAATCCTATTCCATAAAAACAATCTAGATCTGTGTAGAATCTTTTATGAGGTAGGATAGTAATTAAGGATTCTATGGAGTAAGATTGTAGGATCATCATCTAGGATTGTGATCTCATGCAGACCCTACCCCATAGAATCAATTTGGATTAGTGTGAATTGTTCATAGTCTCTAAATAACAAAATCTACACCCATTAAAGTTGTTATAATTATTTGTAATTATGTCTCTCTATGGTGAGATTAGAGTTGGCTAGCCCTATTGATCAAGTTGTAATAGGCTTTGAAGGGTTTGACACTTCTCATTATCTTAATACAATTGAACCATTTGCAAAGTCTTCGTAACTTTGGAACTGGGATGGTTTTCTTTTTGTAGTCAATGTCAATTTTTTTAATTTGGAACTTCATATATATTTTTGGTGTTGGAACTTGAAGGCTGAAGCATGTAAGTTTGAAATTTGAAGTTTGTCATTTATTCATATATTGGTAATATGTTACAAAGTAGTTAATACATTTTATGAGTAACTTGTGTCACATTTACTATCTTTCTTAAGATTATTTAACATATATTATCATTATTAATGATTTTTCATTATAATTTCTAAAGGAAAGTAAAATCTTCCGATTCTTGATCTGATTCTACGATCCAATCCGCGAAACCCTCTCGCTAATCCTACATGGGTTCCCAAGCTTGATTTCCTTGGTTGAATGATTGCACAAATTTACTAAGAGCACGTTTGGTAGACTGTAATAGACACGGTAATGTAATAGATATTCTTATGACATAACTATTCAATTGTTTGGTTATATTTTTATTACAATGAATAGTTATTCCTTATGAATAGCTATTCTTCAAAATGAGGAATAATTATTCTTTATCAAAAGTAATGAATATCTATTCCTTCACTTTATGTAATAATTTTTTTTTTTTAAATTTCCTAAAAAGCCACTAGTTGCCACATCTTCAAAAGGAAAGAAAATAAATTTTCTTTGTTGTTAATTATTAGCTTTATTTTGAACACCTTAAAATAAGTGTATTTTAGGAAATTTGACTTAAAAATGATTTAATTACACATTCTTTTTATACTCTACTAAATTGTGGATACATATTCAAGATTCTATTTCTAAATGGTCATCAAACTAATGAATAGTAATACTTAAGTGACATCAACATATGTATGCCTCAGTTGTGTAGGAAAGGATAAGTTGACTTGATCTGTTGATCATATATAATCTTAGCCATACATAACTCTTGAACCTTTTCCCACAAAGTTTGAATTTTGATTTCCTTATATGATCCTTTGAAAATGAAATCAACTAGAAAGTAGGTTTGATTCTATAGTATCAAATAGCAAGATCCCAATTCTATCGCATTCTCATAAATGCATGTTTTTCATTATTATTTTCCCCCGTCCTTCTTATCTTATGCACAATCCAAAATCTTTTTTTTTTGAGATATCACAATCCAAAATCTTGAAAAGGAAGACACAGCAACAAAGACAGGGCGTTCTTTGTTTTTATTTCCCATTTCGTAATTGATAGCAGCAAAAGTGCAAAACTAATAGGACATGATCACATGAACTTAGAAAGACGGTGTTGAAGTGTCCTACTGAGATTAGGGTACATTGGAGGGCGGGAAAAGATAAGGACAAGGGTGTGGATTATGTAATGTAAGTAAGGCTATGAAAAGGAGAGGCAAAGCCGGATAAGAACAAAGACAGACCATCCAATTGCATTTTCTTTCATAGATGTGGAGGCTTCACCCTTTCAACTTTTCTCACAGTCAATAAAATACTTGGCCAAAAAACAAAAACGCGCACACAGAAAAGGAAGGGGTACGTTTTGGTGTCTACCGGACTGTTCAAGCCTCGTACCAACTACCAACTACCACTTATTAACTTATGGCGTAGCCATATAGAAAGTCACTCAGCTAGAATATAGGTGTACTGAACCAATTATGCTTTCTTCTTGGTATCTTGGTCAAGCTCTTTGAAACCCTGATCCTTTTTCTTCAAGAAAGAAGAAATGAAAACGGAAAAAAAACCAAGGGCAATAATGACTTCCATAAAAATGATAAATTATTATGAAAAATATTAATGGATGTCCTAAAATTATGTTTAATTAAGTGAATTTTAAGAATGATGAAAAATATAGGAGAGAAAATGAATGGGAGTAATGTTTGGCTAAAAAGGGAGAGAGAAGAAGAGGAAAAATGGTGGGGTCCAACTACTTTTCCTCAAGGCCCATAAAAAATTGATCTCTCCAAAATGGAGAGAAAAGGAGAACAAAAAACACATTATTTTGGACAAAAATGTCCTCCTCCAATGTTCAAACTCTATTTTTTATATCTCCAACTTTTTCATCCCAGTACCATTTTTTATTCTTTCACTTTTTCATCTCTCCAACCAAACGATCCCTAAATGCATTTGTTAATGAACTATTTTAAGAAAATTTTTATGGGAAAAAAAAAATTGATGTTTTAATAGCTTTTTTCTATTTCTTATAAAAGTGGTGTCAAAATTTTCCTAGAATGATTTTTTAATAATTACCCTAAGATGGGTTTGGTTTACCTCTAGTACTTTTTAAAAATGAATCTCCTTTTGTTTTAATGAGAGACTGCCACATGTCATTATCTACTAACTAAATAAAAGGTAGGGATTAAAACTCACTATCATTTACAATTGTATATTTAAAACAAAAAGATATGTCCAGTTAAAAATGTACTGAAGGTAAGTCAAACTCTCCAAAGATTGCCCAACCCAATTATTATTTATCTTAAAAAGTTACACAGTTAAAAAATGTGAATTTAATTATTTAATCATTATGGTAAGTTGTAACATTATCTGAATATAACTTTACGCTCTACAGTAGGTGGCTATTTGTTGTATCATGGAGATTGGTCTGTGCACAGTACAATACAGATGTGGAAGGAGATTGTGAAGCTCTGGTGAGAGCTTTGAATGGAGCTATCGATGTGGAATTATCCTCCTCTCAATGGGTCATATAAACAGAGAGGCTAGAGAGTAGAGACGTTGCAAAACTCTTACAAGAGTGTCAATTTCATTATGTCGGAAGGACAATTAAGTTGCCCATACTTTAATACTACCAACTCCAACTCATATATAATCTCTAAATTATTGTTTGAATGGAGGATATACCAAATATTTTGTTAACGCAGATTCAGCACTAGTAGAATAAAATTAGAGTCTTCTTTCTCTCTTTTTTTTTTTTTTTTTAACCTATTATTAGGGGAGCTAATAATTGCACTTTTATTTTTATTTTTCTTATTAGTATCTTCTCCCCTAATAATTGCAAAAAATAAAATAAAATACTAATAATAAGTTGTTTATCTTGGAAAGGGTGTTGCATACTCGAATTTTTTATATGAAAAGTTCTTATCACTCCACCAAAAGAAAGGATAAATAATAGTTTAGAATTCTTTGGGTGTATGGAGAAAGTTGAATTCAGCGTAATCTTTTTCATTTGAATGACATTTGCATACGTGTTAGATAGCTTGACATGGAGACATAATAATAGAAATGAGGATGAAGATCATGATACTTCTTTTATATAAAATCTCCTATAAGTAACATTACTTTTCTCGAAATATTATTGAGTACTCTTTTAGCACAACAATTACTACTCCTATCCTATACACCAACTATTGGACAGCATGAGAAAATATAAAAGTAGCAAATCCTCCTTTTCCTAGGATGGTTTAAGATGAAGCTTTAAACCTTTTAAAAAAATAATAAATAAAGGAAAAAGAAAAAAAAGACAAAGCCTAACTTTGACATGTATTGAAAAGAAACTCAGCCTCTAAAACCTGTATTCATGCAATTGTGAAGTTAGATGTGTATCCTAGCTACAACTTGAGGCAATTATAGAAAGACTTCAAGACTCTTGCTTTAGAAATCGCATATTGCTCATTGTTTTAGATTCACAGGCAGACCAACAGAGTATGTTGGAAATAATTTGGAGAAAAAAAAAAGTTTTGATTGGACCGGCACGCGTGTGATAAAAATAAACCCAAATCTATAGTAGCGCATATTATTTTATGAAATCATTTTAATTTTAATTTTAAAGTAAATAATGACTTATAAACTCAAAGCAAAACTCTCTCGTAACCAATGTGGAACAAATAACAAAGAGACACACATACCATCACATGTGGCGAAATGAACTTTATCCTTGAAGGTTGAAGGCTAATTTTTTTTTTTTTTTCCTTTCTTTGTTCCCTCAAGTCTGGTGCCTGCCTTGAGAGAAGGTTGCAGCCCTCAGTTTGTTGTACGTTTCTTTGTTTGTTTTCTACTTCTTTTTGGTTTTATCATTATTAACGATTGTTCTCCATTTCTCTAGTTATAATATTACATTTATCCCCAAAAAGAAAAAGAGGACTACTACACAATCAAATTTTCAAACTACACCAAAGAGAAGAAAGGCCATAATCACTATTTAGATTTGAAAAAGACAAAAGACAAATGGTTGAAATGTAATTTCTTACGAATCTACAGAATATCGGGTTATTTTTAATCTCATCCTTAAAGACAAAAGACAAATGGTTGAAGTGTAATTTCTTACGAATCTATAGGATATTGGGTTATTTTTAATCTCATCCTTTAAAATTGTTTAAATTATTGATAGTAACTTAAATTTTAAATGAGATCACCCTTATTAATTATAAAATGTAAATCTTCATTCTGAATTAACTATCTGGTCAATTTCAAAACGAAATAGAAAAGATTTATAATTCAAAGGATATCCCACAATTAATGGTCGAGGATAGATAGATATGCATAGTCATAGTCCTTTTGGCTGACTCAGTACAGAAGCTAGCTAGCTCCATCTATTTTAAGTTATTAGCCCAATTTGTTCATTGCTGACTGGAATAAGACATCTCACCTTAATGCATTAACCATTTATTGGTTTGAATTTTTATCTACTGGTCGACAATTTTGACTAATACAATGACCCTAGGCTTCACCTCTATCATTATGCATGCATCTTAGTTATTGCTTATATCGTTTTAATATTATTAATATCCCTTTACATAATTACATTCACTGTATGCCATTTAATCCACTTGATAGTCTATGCCAGGAAATGGCAAATATCAAACACGTAGAATTTTGTTCCAAAAAAAAAAAAAATGGAGTTCCTAGAGCATTCACATCTTTCTTTAAAAAAAAAAACAATAACAACATTAGAGCACTCACATCAGTAAGTGTATAATAGATAAAAATGTGTAAAATTTATATATTTTTCCTAAAAATAACCCACATTGATGAATTTATAATTTTGTGAATTTACACGTTTGCTACAGTAGTGGTATAAATTTACACTAACACTATTTATTTTGTAATTAGTTTTTTATTATTCATTTACTTATCCTGAAGATAAAGGAAGAAAGTGAATGATAGTTGTTATATGTGAAGAAAGAGAAACAATTTTTAAAAATAAGAAAAATTAATATTTTAATGAAATGTGCTGTAAAATAGATAATCTGGTGTGAAATGTTTTAAAAAGTATGTAAAATAGAAAAATAGGTTATTATGCTATAAAATAGACAAAATTTTTTGCACAAGCTAATAAGAATCCGACGAAAATACCTTCTGAGTATCTTGTACAAAAATTATAGATGAGTGTCTTGTAAATTTTTTTTTTTTTTTTTTTTTGGCTAAATAAATGAGTGTCTTGTACTTGTAATATTGAAATAAATTTAAGGCATGAAATAGGATGCTTTTTGGATTTTGTATGCGTGACCCAATTCTTTCATTTTTCTTCATGGAAAAGATAAAAGTAGAGTGGCGTTTCCGTAAATATTTGTACGGTAGTTTACCCTTCTCTTCTAGCTGTTGATTCGGTGCCACATAGACTAGCGGAACAGTTAACTATTAACGGGAGTTACCGCTTTTGAAACGGTCTTCTGTCGTTTCCCGCAAGTGAAGTTGAGATTTGAGAAGAGGAGAAGCGACCACCCTTCCAAGGTCAACTCAACCTAACTTTTAGGTACTACCCTTGAACCTAACTCAATTTACAAAAATGCCTAGCTGCCTTTTTTCTCACTAAAAGATTTTTTTTTTTTTTTTTTTCCTACTTTGCTAAATATCACTAGTATTCTAATTGATTTGAGTTCTAACTTTTAATAAGAACTCTTATGTCATGAATTTAAAATAATATATTATTTAATAAGATTTACCCTAGAGTGCTCATAAAAAAGGATTAATCTATAGTGTTATACTTCAACTGACATTTTTTTTTTTTGTTATTTATAATGAAAATGTTTAGAATTTAAATTTTTTATATTTCATTTATCGAATTATAATTTTTTTTTAAAATTTTTACAAGAGCTGTCGAATTTCAATAAACTAAAAAAACTTATACATTTGAAATAAAAATGTCAAATTGCATTTGAAAAATGTGTACTAAAAAAATTGCATATGAAAAGAATTAAAATAAAAATAAAATTATAATAGACAAATTGCATTTGAAAAATGAGTACTTTTCGTATTTTTATTTTTTATACAATCCATTTAATTCAAATTCTTCCCTTCAAAATACTTCCACTCAATTCAACTATTGACAATTTCATATATTAATTCTCTACTATTACTTTCTATGTAGAAACTATTATAACAGAATCCAACAATATATTAACTGAAAGTTTAGTTTATATTAATAAATCCTCTAGACGTGCTATATTCCGAAGTTTTTTTTTTGTTTTATGATATAGATCTTGTTACAACTTGTTCAAATATTTATTCTCTATTTAAAGTTTATTGATTCATTTTTTAAATGACCACTATTAATTTGTGAAGACTTAAGAAAGTACTCTATTGTGAGTGGTAAATAATTACTTTTATATAGACTTATCATTTTTGTTCTATCATTCACAATTAATCCCTTTAAAATTGTGACACAAGTTGTGTCCTTAGTTTTTTTTTTTCTCTTATTGATTGATCGATGGTCTTGGATTTTTTTAAATTAAAATTAAAATTAATATATTATAAATGGCAGGCAACTTTTATCATTGGATAGTATTAAACTCATTTTTAAGGTTTGACTAACAAAGCTATTAGCAACATAAGATGCAAGAAAGCAGGGCAAAGTATCATAAAGACCAAGTAAAAGGCATGATCGCAACCCAATTAAATACTTAACTTGCTGACAAAAAAGTGAGTAGTTTAATGATTATACTATTTTTCGACATGGTTTATGTGATACTCTTATAATGGAAGATGGATGTACCTTTAAAAAAAAAAAAAATGGATTCAAAGATGGATGTACCTTAGTTGCTATATCTAGTTTTTTATTATGATTGTTACTTTAGTTACTACTTAGTTTAAGTGATAAGATCTAGTGACAGAATATACATCAATTTTGTCTCTTCAATAGATCAATAGAGTATGTAACAATGTACACTATATCCACCTTTTGGTCTCTCTCTCTCTCTCTATCTTGACTACTCACTAAAAAGATGGGAAATCTTAAAATACAAAATTATTCATTACTATTAACATAATCTATTGAAATTAGTATATAGTAATAAAAGTAATGTCATTAATAAACTTATATAAAAGTGACGTTTCAATTATAACTTATTACCTTATCAAATTATGAAAAAAATTGTGCTTCTAACATTATTATTGTCGTTTTAATGGGTTTTTTTTTTTTTTTAGGGATCTATTAGCTAATCTCATAAATAATATGGTGGTTTCTTAAGGGAGGATAAAGTTGCGCTATTACACCTTAAGATAAGACCCCTCTTGGCTATTGACAATGAAGCTAAAGTTGGTAGCTTTATATTTCATTGTCTGTCTTTGAGCTTCTTGGGTAAGAAGAAGACGGGCTAATCCTTAACTTGAATGATATATCGGCTGTTTGGTAATGTTATTTTTGTAATATTATTTATATTTTTAAAAAAATATGTAAATAAAAAAATATATAAAAATACATATAAAACTGTTTAAAAACTAAAAACATGTGTTTAACTTTAAACACATGTTCAAACGGGCTCGTAAACTTTCAACACCAAAACTTTACAGTCAAAATTAAAATACAAACACGAGTGGCATATCCGTGAATTAGATAAAAGGCAGGGTCTATTAATGAGAAGAACACCTATTTCTTTATCCGCACAGGCTCATTCCCCAAACATTGTGAGCTCTCTCTCTCTCCCATCTGATTTGGGTTTTATCTATTTTATCTTTGCAAAAGCCAGACATGAAAAACCAGAACCAACTGTAAACTACACGCAGATTTTCAAATACTATAATTACTCCCACGAACCTCACTCGCTCAGAAAATTAAGGAAACAAAATCCACTAAATTACACTCTGTCTCTCTCTTATATATACACACACGCACAGACAGAATTTTGATTTGTGTATGTAAATGCATCAGAAGAAACCTGAAACTCAAATCGGAAAAGAAAGCAGAGGCATCTCTTCCGATTTGAACCCAATTTCACCACTTTTGTCTCCTCCAATTCATCAAAAACAGCTCCAAATCCAAATCCAAAGCCATAGCCATAGCCATATCCAATCAAATCCACATCAAAGCACCAGCCACTTCTTTCCCAACCAATTCCAACCCCACCAAAACCAAAACCAGTACCAGTTTCAGCATGAACCCATTTCCAACAATTCCTCAAAAGGCAAAACCCTTCATTCCACACCCCACAAGAGGCCTATTATGATCCAATCACCTTCCACACTTTCCCACTCTCCATCACTATCCTCTGTCAACCATTACAATCACAAAACCTTGGGCATACAATCTTCATCGCAATCTTTTTCATGTTTTACTGCTGCTTATCTAATCTCCCTTTCCCAAAAGTTACTGGCTTTGAAGGTTTTCCGAGCTCATTATCACTTTGTTATCCTCCTTTCCTTACCTTCCCTTTACTACTTCGTCTCCAGTCCACGCCGCTGTTTTATCCTTGATTTCCTTGCTTTGCTAGCTTTCTTAGCTGCCCTTTTGATTTCTCTCAATCTTGCCCTTCCTCGCCTTCCTTCGATTCGATTATTCTTTGCCCGGTCATTCCCAATTAAGCTTTGTTCATCTTCTTATGCCTCAAAGCCATCTCATCCTGTTATTTGGTCAATTGGGTCGAAGCCCAAATCGGTTAAAAAGCCAAATTCGGGGTCTTGGGAGCAAGTTTACAGGAATGGGGATGTTTATGAGGGTGAATTCCATAAGGGAAAGTGTTCTGGAAGTGGGGTTTATTACTATCATATGAGTGGGAGGTATGAGGGGGATTGGATTGATGAGAAGTATGATGGATATGGAGTTGAGACGTGGGCAAAAGGAAGCCGGTATCGCGGGCAGTATAGGCAGGGATTGAGGCATGGGATTGGGGTGTATAGGTTCTACACTGGTGATGTGTATGCCGGAGAATGGTCTAATGGGCAGTGTCATGGGTCTGGAGTCTATACTTGTCAGGATGGGAGCCACTATGTTGGGGAATTCAAGTGGGGTGTTAAACACGGGCTTGGTCATTACCATTTCAGGTAAGTTTTTTGTGGTTTCCATTAATGGGTTGCATTGGATTCTTTTGTTGTTGTATTTGGTATATTGCTGATGCTTGAATTTTAGCTTATCCAAACTGCAGAATATTTGTTTACAAGGATTTTTAGTAGGTTACTAGCTGATAATGTTTTCCTCACTGAGGGGTAAATTGTGTTTTCTCTGATTTTTGGGGTTGTTCAAATATAGAATCTTGTTCTGGAGTTTGATTTTATGCTTCTAGCTGATATCGGTCTATGGTGCCTATTTCTATCTTGATCGAGTTCTTACTTATGCCTTCTATTTATAAATGTGTTTGCATTACGTGCAAATATAGGTGAAACTAACACCGATAAATGAATTGGATGAATCCTAATCTACACATTTCCTTCCATTTAAAACTTCGTGTAATAATCTAGGTGTTTTTTTTATACAGAAAGTATGGCAACACTGTTTTGTTCAGGGCTACAGAATTAGGGGGTTGCTGGTTTAGTGCATCATATAGATTAGAACTTAGGTCAACTAAGTTTGTTTGTTTCATTCCTGAGTTCTTAAATTGTATACCCAAGTTTTGTTAGCTTTTGATTGTGTGATCTAATGGATCCTGCACATAATTTTGTAATTTTCCCTGTTTGTGTAGAGTTCATTTTTGAAAATTATTGGACTGTCACTATTCCAGCTACCTCCAGCATGTGTTAGAACATCACATCTAAAATTTTTTCAGGTTTTAAGCATTCCTATGGTTGCCATTTGTAACTTTCATTGCTGTTCACATATATTCTTTAAAGGTCTAAACAATATCTATATCCTCTTTACATTTCCTGCTTAGCAGTGAATATGGTGATTGTTTGAAGTTTCAGCTGGTCATTTGAAATTCCATTGTTTCAATGAGTGTTATTTTGTCTACTTAACTAAATATGCAATATGTTTTCACATGCTGAAGGGAAACTCTTAGGGTTTTACACTGTAACTACCCAACAGATGTATTTATGGTCATAGACTACATTGTAATTGGCATTGAAGTGCTGCTCAATTATTTATATGGCATCCTATACTTTATAAAAGTAATTATTGTTCAACAAATAATTGGAAATGTTTCCGAGTCTAACCATCATGATATATTTCTACTTGGCTGCCTGATGCACATTTCTTAGCAAGCATTTGCTGTGTCACAAACAATTACAGAATTCTTGGGACCATATTTCATCTGTTGTCACTCTTTGTTGATTTTGTTTTGAAGATGCCAAGTCAGAAAACTTGGTAGTTTTTGATACCAGCAGCTGTATCAGAATCCTTGTATGGTTGGGCTGGACTAATTATAGTTCCCTCATAACCCCCTTCCCCCCAACCTTATTAACCTATGGATGATCCTGCTTAAACACTATATAAATATCTTTTTGACGTAAGTTATTGAATTAGGCCTTATTCACCACCATTCTGGCACCTAACTTCCATGTGCCCTAAATAGTTTCCATTACCATTGTTGTAATTAGCAATAGGCCAAATGGGACTTCCACCTTATGTCCATATTCCCAAGGAATTTTTTAACAAGCTTACTGCAGGAAATTCTGTTTCAGTGTCAAACACGTAAAGAACTGCAGACAAGCAAAACTGGACATATTTATATGCTGTATACATGGATGTGTTATATTTGATTTGAATTGAGAATAGGAAACAGTGGATGCTTTAATCCTGACTTTCTGGGTAATTTAAGAATGAGCTGTTTTTAAAAAATGCGAGTCAAACATTTAAATCTCAAATTTATATAGGTTCATGTTTTGCAAAATAAAGCTTGTATAAGCTGATTAACATCATATTACAATATATTGACGGATAGCTAAAGAATACAAAAAATCAAGTACGAAATGTTGTAAATTAAGTGCAATATATTCAGTATATTGATGATTAAGCAATTAAAACTAACTATTGGATTTGTGTAGGCTTATGATTTGGATAATTCATATTTGCATGAGCTAAAAAACATGTGGATACTATTAAGATCTTGCCTGATGCCTGATGCATGAAAATTGTTAAACTTCATTTGAATAATGTTAATGCCAATATCATATGTAGAAGATGCAGATATTTTCTTCATTAGAAAGAAATAGCTAGTCTGATTTTAAGTTCTACTTCAGTATATAATTTCATGTTCATTTGCTTAGAATATCTAAGAATTTGCCATGCAAAGGGGCCACTGACTTATCTTGAGGAATAGCTATCCAACATCTTGTGACAGTTAATCAATGGATTAGTCACAAATCACAATCATCTCTCAGTTGCATTACATCAAGGCTTTCTTTTAACTGGGGTCATTCCTGATCTGAGATAGCAGTTTACTTACTTGTGGTAGTTTCAATTGTATAAAGTATACTGTTCTGATCATTGTGTAATATAAACACATGGCCAGATATGAATTGCAATTTTTTATGATGGGGCATTCATGCTAATGTGCTTCCTAGATTAATGCAGGAATGGGGACACATATGCTGGGGAATATTTTGCAGACAAAATGCATGGTTTTGGAGTCTATCAGTTTGGAAATGGACATCGGTATGAGGGAGCCTGGCATGAGGGAAGGAGGCAGGGACTTGGTATGTACACCTTCAGGAATGGGGAGACACAATCTGGTCATTGGCAAAATGGGGTTCTTGACGTTCCTTGCGTGCAACTAACCCATCCTGAATCTCCCTATGCTGTCAGCCATACCAAAGTTCTCAATGCAGTCAAGGTAAATGTGGTTTTTACCTTGTGAAATGAAATTCCTCTGCAAAGAAAAACCACTAAATAAAATGAAATCCAGAATCAGTAAAGCTTATCACTATTTACACTTACCTCTACTCCTAACTTGACAAAAATATTGATAAAATTGTCTTTAATTTTATGATTAGAATCCCCAAAACCTGATCATTGGCCATTTCTGTCCTCTCTTCTATGCCTGAGGGAAAAATCTCTCTCTCTCTCTCTCATATTGGAGAACCTGAAATTTTTTTTAAGCAGCTGCTGTTGGCCATTGCCTCCCACCAGTGTTATAATCTCTCCCAAATCCCACAAAAGCAAGTGCCACGTGCACTAGGTATGACCATTGGTAAGAAACTAATGCATCCCCTAGGGCAAGCCCATAAGTTATAACCTCAACCACCACCTAATTCTTATGAGGGAAAAAAAGCTGCTGACATTCTGAAATCAAAAACACTCCTGTTCTCCATAGGTTTCACTTGTTCCAAAGTCCGTATAATTGTCTGCATTTCTAGAATGAGAATCTGAATATCCTAAGTGCGTTCAGAATGGAAACCTTCAAAAATAAATGCCTCCCGACAAAATGTTAACTAAAAAAAGTAAAGAATTTTAGATGTTTAACCATTTTGCCACCAAAGATGCTCCAAATGGGTGAGAGAGACAAAGTTGCCTGGATGCCCCCCCAAAAAAAAAAAGGTTGCCGGGCTGGAAATATTACAGACTTCATTGTAAGGGCAACTTTGCATTTTATTGAATGAAGTAAATGGTGGAGCCTGAGAGTACTGCAGGGGAGCATGAATTACTCCTCCCCAAGTGAAATTGAACTGTATATAGTATATGTAGGATATAAATTATATGTGGAAGGTAAACAATGGCTAAGATTACTGTGCTTGCGGAGGATAAAGCTCTTTCCTCTGCACAATAGCTGATTTGCTGGAAAACATACAATTGAGGTGTTTTCTTTGTCCGGTCAAGGTGTATTTAGTAGTCAAAGGTGGGACATATCTGTGGTGTTTAGTTCTTTTCTGAAGGACATGGAACCTAGATTGTGTTTGGTTTGTTTTACGATTAGTTTCAGATAGCTGTCCACTGGGGTAGTGGAGAGCAGCTCAAAGAAAAAATGCAAACAGAACTTTAATAGGCTTGTTATACAGTTGCATTTTTGTCAGTCTGTTTGAAACATAGGCAACCTTAATTATTGAAACAAGTAACAACTTCTAATTGAGGTGTGTTATGAGCAGGAAGCACAGAAAGCTGCTGAGAAGGCATTTAATGCGGGAAAGGTGGACGAAAGGGTGAAGAAAGCTGTTGCAGCAGCTAATAAAGCAGCAAATGCAGCAAGAGTTGCGGCTGTAAAGGCAGTCCAAAACCAAATGCGTCTTAGTAACAACAGCTATGGGACGCCAATTCCATGTGTCTGATCATGAAAGACTTTTCATCATCAGCATCATGCTTTCACCACAAAATGCCCACTTGCATATGTTTTCACATCAGATAAAGTTTAAGATGCACAAGTCTTCAAGAAATGCTGCAAAATGCCAAAATGATTTACTTTTATTGTATCCTTTTACTCTTTTTACTTTTGCCGTTAATTCTCCCATTTTAGCGCTGCGCATGCTGGGTTCCTGCTTGGAACCACATTCAGTCATTGGAATAAATGGTTGATTGTGGAGCAAGTTGGTTCCTGCATTTTTCTGGCTTCAATAATTGTACATAGGATTTCTGAGGTTTGAGTGAAGACTGGCACTGAGGTGCCTGAGTTTAGCGTTGGGTTTGATGCCTTCACAATCACAAATTTAGCATTGTCTTGTAAATGTAAATATCATGAATGAGCTGGTGATCGGATAAAATAGCCCAGCCAAAGTTGTGTACAGTACTTTTATTAAAAAAAAAAAAAAAAAGGAAAAAAAAGAAGAAAAGATCCGATCTTTCTAAGATCGGGGTGCTACGGTGGATCATAGGATTGGGTCATAAATCATAAGGTTTTACATATTTTCATATTTAAAGCAAAAAATAAATTGGTAGTGACTTTGTATGTTGAATAATTACATAAATTATGAATTTATCCATAGAAAAATAGAGATCTACATTAATTTGATGTAATTTGTATGTTACACATCGCTATGTTTATAGTTGTCAATATTATACGATAGATGATAACATATCATGTACAAAAAATTTCCTTATCGGAAGTGGGAAGCGGTCATGAATCGTATGTTACATAGGAGTGTATCGTATAAATTATATCATATAATAAAATTCTACGTATCGTACGATACATAGACATTTTTGTTAAAATCTGTACTTTTATTTTAGTCCAACAAGTTATTAAACTTGTTTTTAACACAAATTATTGGTTTACTTAGCACAAAAAACTATTTTACCAAAATTTTCCTTTCTCGTACAAAATTTGGATTACACACTTGACAATTGATACTTCACATTCATATTTGCAAATTTCTCTTCTCTATTATAAATAAGTTATTAAATGACAACATGATTATTTTCTATTTTTGCTATTATTGTTTTAAGTCAAAGAAGCTAGAATGCCCATAAAAAATTGAAAAATAAAATTTTTAAAAAAGAACTAAAAGAGATAATAAATATTGATGATAAAAAAAAATTCAATGAATAAATAATTTTGCAAGATAATAAACATGATGATAACATTAATTTAGATGTAGTTGATTAGGCAAGATAAAAGATATGACGAAAAAAATTTATTATTTTGGCTCATAAGTCATGTATTATCACTTTTGAGTTTAATCAATTTGAACATATATGTTATAAATATGCATTAGTTTGATTTGTTAAGTTAACTTTGTTAAATATTATTACATAAGTAATGATTAAATTAGTCATTAATTGAATATATTTTGAATTTATAATGAAATGAAATACCTTTCACATATATATAATCTTTTTTATATATTTTATTAGGTGTTTGTATTATTATTATTATTATTATTGTTATTATTATTATTTTTTGATAATCTGAAATTCATTAAACAAGAGACGAGAAACAAAGGGGGGAATCCTCCTTACAAGCTGCAAACAAAGTAATGGGAAGATTTCCGGAATTAAAAAAACAAGAGGAACTAGAACTTAAAGCAAACTCTATTGTTGTGTGGGCAGCAGAGTTATAAAGCCTATTAACCCAAAGGAAAGAGCAAGAAATGAAAACATTAGCTTAAACACGAATATTATCTATTAAGGTGCAGATGGACTAGTCCGGGGTGCAAATGGGGGAGAGGAGTGCGTCAAAACAAATCTTTGAAACCCCTTCGAAGATGACATGATGCCAACATTCACGCTTAGCAAGCTGCACCGCCCAGAAGAGGCCTCAGTCTCAGCTTGAAGAGAGGAGCGGGTTGGCAAGATTCTAGCCCAAACCTTTACAACAGCACCAAGGTGATCTCTAGCAACAACTACGAAAGCTACTTTGTTGGTAGAAATAGCTGCGTCGACGTTGATTTTTATACTACCTAGAGGTGGTGGGACCAAGCAATTTAGGACAGAGGGAAGTGTGGGATGTTCCGGCCCAAAGAGAGCAAGAAGGTATTCTTGAAACTTGTAACGGATGCTCTGATACATAATACAATACACGATACTAAAAATATTTATAAGTATCAACCAAGTACCAAAATATTTATCAACACATGGATAACGAATTTGACAACAGCAGCTCATTGTCTACGCAACGACAATGGGTTTCAGAGAGGGCTGCTATAAGCTACAAGCTTGATTTGGCTGATAAGGGTTTGAGCTTTGAAGTTCTTGACAATGGTTTTCAAGATTTGATATAGTAATAAATTTAGGACTTAAATACTCTTTGGGTTGCTAGTCATTAGAAGTTCTTGACAATGGTTTTCAAGATTTTCAATGGATATAGTAATAAATTTGGGACTTCAATAATCTTTGGGTTGCTAGTCATCTGTTAGGGTTGTGGGTTTAGTTGAGAACCATGTTTCAACTCCATCATCTTAGTAAAAAAAATAAACGTCAACTAAGGTTACGTTTGGATTGGGCGTTTACTGTGAGTGTTTCACGTTTGCGTTTTTGATGGGCGTGGGACCCGGCTACAATGGCAGCAAGTAACGCGCAAAACCTCCACGCTAAAACGCAAAATGAAACTCCAATACACACCGTTTCATTAAAACGTCTATGCGTGTAGGTACTCCATTTTTTTGGTGAGCATAAACACAAAACGTGTTGAACCCAATCTGTACTGTTCACAACACTCTCTGACCCACGAAGCAGAAGGACAAAACGCTACATTCTCTCCAACGGCTAAATTTTTGCATTCCCTTTCTTCCTGTCAACTACCGTGCAGAGATGTCTTCAATTTTCATCAATTTAGGACTTAAATACTCTTTGGGTTGCTAGTCATTAGAAGTTCTTGACAATGGTTTTCAAGATTTTCAATTGATATAGTAATAAATTTGGGACTTCAATAATCTTTGGGTTGCTAGTCATCTGTTAGGGTTGTGGGTTTAGTTGAGAACCATGTTTCAACTCCATCATCTTAGTAAAAAAAATAAACGTCGACTAAGGTTACGTTTGGATTGGGCGTTTACTGTGAGTGTTTCACGTTTGCGTTTTTGATGGGCGTGGGACCCGGCTACAATGGCAGCAAGTAACGCGCAAAACCTCCACGCTAAAACGCAAAATGAAACTCCAATACACACCGTTTCATTAAAACGTCTATGCGTGTAGGTACTCCATTTTTTTGGTGAGCATAAACACAAAACGTGTTGAACCCAATCTGTACTGTTCACAACACTCTCTGACCCACGAAGCAGAAGGACAAAACGCTACATTCTCTCCAACGGCTAAATTTTTGCATTCCCTTTCTTCCTGTCAACTACCGTGCAGAGATGTCTTCAATTTTCATCAATGCCCCGTCCTCTTCATCTTCAATGAAATGCACCTACCCACCATCCTGCAATAAACCATCAAAACAAGAGCTGAAACACGGTAATTGCAATCCCACATGGAACAAACGAACCCATCCCTTCGTGCTTCGCTCGAGCTCACCTTCTCTCCGCTTGGGACGTCGTTGCCGCCACTGTGGGTCTCTGCATTCACGGGTACTGTTCTGTCTAACTTTTCATACTCTCTGATCAAATATAATCTCAATAAACTAATACCACCAACGGTGAGGGTGAGTGGTCTAAATAACACAAAGGCTTTCTCTCATTTGTGGCACGATATCGGGTCCCTCATTCTCAGAGATTGGTAACCAACAAGTAGGTATTACGACGAGTCAAGTTAGGCCACAATGGTCATTTCATATCCCAAAAAAATCTTCATAAACTGCTTAACCCTGTAGAAGGATTCTCAAGGTGCTTTCACATTTTATCACACTTGCAAAGGAAAAAGGGTTATCCCAATCAGTGACAAATTGGGATTAGCACAACTATGAGCTTAACAGGCTCACAACGTAAATTACTCCAGAACCCAACCCTTATTGCTGCGGAATAAAAAAGAACATGGATGCACCTCTATTTGTTATCCTGATATCCCACAAAGGCAGTGTATAAAGAATCAGATTCCAGGGAGACAAGATCAACATTGGAAACAAATTATAGCTTGTAACTCACATTCTAAGTCGTGAAAACACAATTTAACTGTTCTAATATTACCAGAAACCAACTTGACAACAGCAGAGAAGTGTAAATCTCAGTTTAACAAAAATACTTCTGACAATTTCCATTGCATTAATGATGAACGGGTTAAAAAGTAACAAACTACAAACGTTCTTAAAGTAGCGCTTCTTTCTAAAGGTGCGGACATTCAAAAACAAGATAGAATAGGATTGCTGCTCAACTTTCAGTTTGATCTCTCAGCCTCCGAATGGTGCTCCTCACGGTCACAGCACTAGCAGTGCTGTCAAAATGACAAAAACAGCAATTAGTCATTTCAAAAATAAAGAGGAAAAGCAAACCATTTCAAGTTAGAGTTATTACTTCAAGGTGTAGGCACCGCCTGCTTTGACCTTCCCACAGTCCTTGCAGCCCCAAATTCCAACAGCCTTCCTCTTCACTGCAAACTGCCACATGGAAGTAAATAATTAGAACAGATTACATTTGAATGAAGTGCTGTCATTAACCCCCAAAAGAAAAAAGAAGACACAAGAACATCGCCTTACCTTCCCACAGAATTCACAGAAATATTTGCTATGCTGGCTAACTTCCATTTTCTTAATCTGCTTTCGCAGACTGGCACCATATCGGGTACCTATAAAAAGAGGCAACATGCAATTTTTTTTTTAAATTCATGCAAAGGCAACTGTAAATTTGGAACAGTATAAATGGTTTCTGGCAAAGGTAATCAAAAAGAGGAAAAAAAAGGAGAATTTGTCCAGTGTTTTTCTTTCCTTATCCATATCCTCTTAGGTAAAAACAAAAAAATTCCACATAAAAACTTCAGACAAGTAAAATTATAGTTAAGAAAAGTCTCATTAATTCACTATCAGATAAATTCTCAGCTCACCCTTATTGAGGAGCAAGGGGAGGCACTATCCAATCAAGAACACTAGATCAAAATGCAATCTCTTATTTATGGGGAAAAAATATCAATCAAGATTCATATAAGATTAAAAACATATAAATTCAAAGCACTTACCATATTTTCCAACAATACCCGCCTTCTTTGTTCTCTTAGTCTGCATCCAAAAACAAAGGGATCAACTTAGATCCAAAACCAAAACTAAATGAAAATTCAATTTGAATTAAAAAAAGGATCCAAAAGTAGGGTAACAGTCTGGGAAATTTAGCGAATCATGGGTCAGCCAGACTATCTATTGACAGCAAGAGGTACAAGGAAGAGATGTGTATGCATTTGGATGCAGCTTCTTGCTGATAGCTTATTACTTTATTTACTGAAAACCGACTAAAGTCTGGTTGTTCGTAGAGAAAATGAGGTTGTAAAAAGCCGATGACAAACAAACTCGTGGTATTATCACTCTTAGTCAATGTTTAAGAAAGAAATTCAACTAGATGTGTAAAATCCTTGACAGCAAAACCGTTTCCTGCCATTATTATCGATCATGCCGTGAATTTAACATAATGCAAGTCAGAGAACAGCATACTCCTCAACAAATTGAACAGCTCTAAATCAATAATATATGCAACATGTTCAATACACCATACAAGCAGTCAAAGGTTCTTTCTAAGTAACAACCAAAACCCATATTTATTTTGCCTCATAAACATCGACTACGGCATCAGGGTCTTTGCACCACTTTAAATTTGCAACATTTCCATCTAGAAATACTAAGATATTCAATAAACCCAACCAATTTAGGACCAAACCAATGCACCTACTGGTCATGTAGTTAGAACGATCCAACTCAGTAAACCCAATATTGCAAATTGGACTCACATGTTCACCATAAATTCAAACATTATAGGGACACACCAATTTTAATGAATTGCTTTTTTTGTAATACGAATAAAACATATATGAAAAAAATAACGGAAAAGTCTCATTTTCCTAGTAAACAAACACATCCTAGGCTTCAATATACAATACTGATCGAGAAAATTGAAATCTGTTAAGAGAGATAGAGAGAGGGTACCATGTTGATTGGATTGGAAGTGTTGAGAGAGAAGCAGCGGCGGAATCTGATTGAGAAAATGAGCAGTTGGAGAAACCCTTAGGGTTTCTTCGATTCGCTTTTATAAGTGCCCAAACGGGTCCAGAGTTCTAAAGCGGGTACAGGAAATTATATAGTATCTATTTAATATATCGTGAAGTCTAAAAATCATAATCCGTTGTAGTCTAGTTGGTTAGGATACTCGGCTCTCACCCGAGAGACCCGGGTTCAAGTCCCGGCAACGGAAATATTTGTTTTTGCCTTTTTTTTTTTTAAAAAAAAAAAAACTGCTTTTGGTTCTTTAATTTGTTTTCATCATTTTTGCCTCTTTTTGGATAAAAAATACTACTTTAGTTCTTAAATTTTACTATAATTTTGTTTTTCATCCATAAATATAAAATAGTTCTTTATTTTTATTTTCAAATATTTGAGGGCTTTTGGGAGAATTGATGACTATATCAAAGATGCACTTGCTAGTACTAGTGTATCTGATTAGTCTTAATTGACTAGTTGTAAATAGCCCCAAACTGCAAAATAAAGGATTATCCCGAACCTGCACCGAGGTATTGACAGTAATTCCCCAATATTATAGAATAGAATGTAATATGATGAAATAGAATGCAATAGAGACAAACACACAAGGAATGGGTTAGCTACTCTTAACTGTCAAAGCAACCCTTTCATTCTGAATTTTTTAATTTGGAATGAATCAAATCTCCCCAAATAGGATTCGCACCTACGACCAATCAGTTAACACTTAACAGTTGACCACTTTACCACTAAGCTATTGAGGAACAACAGGAGGTTTGATCTTATAGAGTTCAATTCTCATTCTCAACCCATTCCTTCGTAACTCCAGTTTACCTCTTTTTAGAAAACAAAATACTATTTTGGTTCTTAAACTTTATTATAAGTTTGTTTTTCGTCCATAAATTTTAAATAGTTTTTTTTTAATAATTTTTTTATCCTTAAACTTTGTAATCTTTTTTTTTTTTTTTTTCAATAGTTTGGATTCAAGTCTCGATAATGTAATTCTTTTTTCTTTTTCTTTTTTGCCTCTTTTTAGGTGAAATACTATTTTAGTTCTTAAATTTTTCTATAAGTTTGTTATTCATTTATAAACTCTAAAAAGTTCTATTTTTTATTTAATTTTTTTCATTCTTAAACTTTGTAATAGTTTTTTTTTTTTTTTTTTTCTTTCAATAGTTTAGATCAAAAAAGAATTTACACCCCCCCCCCCCTTTTTTTATGAAACTTAATTATTTTTCTTTTTTTTTTGGGTCTGAGCAAAGCAACAAGAAGAAAAAATAACTTGCTGCTGCCATTGAAAGTGAAATGAATCCCACATTCAACCTTTGTGCAACAGCTTATGATGGCCACTGGCCTAAACATGCATTATCATACAGCTTAAATAGAATATTTGGTATACCAAACAACAATCTATAGTTCACTTAGGAGAAATTTATTGAAAATACTTTTGAGATCAACTGTTCTTATATGTCAAGAGATTTCTCAATTGACACTTCTTGGTATTTCCAACAAAAAGGGTTGAATATTCAAATCCATCTTCTGCTAACTAGTATTAAATGTTCCTATATTTGTAATCAGCTATATTTAAAAAGCAAAGAAAAATGTGCTTTTCTTGTGAGGCAAACAAAAAGTTACTGCACCTAAAGATTTCCTAAAAATTTTCATGTAATGATGACTTCAAGAAAAATAGAACAACATAATCCACAGCGGCACAATCACTTTTACCCCATGATTAAAAACACATGTACACAAACAATAGAAGTTAGGCATCGTTTTTTTTTTTACACCCCAAAATTTTGTAGTCATCTCGTCTGACTTAAAATTGCCCTATATACTTAGGTAATATCGATACAGGTTATTATACTTAGGTAATATTTTTGCAGTTCAAATAATTGGAGTCATCTTAGTTGTACTGTACCTAGAGACAAAGTTGAAGCCATTACAGAACAAAATACCAAAAGGCACAGAAGTCGATCCTCATTTTCGGTAAGTGGTTGGTGCGGATTTTATTATGGAGTAACTGACTTAACTGAGCTCCAAGAGACTCCTTTTCTTCAGCCAGGAATAAATAAATAAATAAAACCTGCATTTTTTTCTAAGGAAGTTTGAGAGGTAAATATATGATTCCCTCGTCATGTAGTGCAAAGCAAGAGAAAACAATTATCAACAGGTATACTATGGATAATAACTGAAGGAAATGAGCTTGGGACTTGGGTTATAAAAATACATGACTCATGAGAAAGCCAGTCTTTCATCTAGTGAATGCTTTTAGTTTTGCATCTTCACCTTACTCTCATTCTTCTCCTGCATTATATATTCGTTCACCACTTACCAGATCCAGGTGCACAAGAATCACACCTCAAAATTAGAAATGCATATGCAGCATAAACATCAACAAGAATCGCACCCCAGTTCAGGTTGAAACTAAATAGTAAATACTAAATTAACTAGATCTTGATGTCCTGAGTAACACACACACACACACACAACAAGGTTCATGCAATTTTCGTTGGAAGTACTAACCTGAAACCTGAAATAAATCAAATCTTGAGAAAGTTCTCACCAGATGGAAAAATATATTCTACACTGCAAAAGAGTAAATGTTAGCACAGGAGACAAAGGAGGATTATTGGTATGCTTCAAACATTCTGGAATCTAATTAATAAAAATCAAGAAAGAGAACTCAAAATTACTAGTTGCAAACTAAGTATGAAACAATCCATTTTAATTTTTCCATACTTCACTGAATACACTTGTTTACAAAAACTTTTGATAGCTTTATAATGCGACCAGACTTCTAGAACCAAAAAACACAAAATAAATTCAGCCTCAAGGACTAGATGGTGAGGATGTTACTGGTTCTTTCTCCAACCAGCTATAAGTCTCAATCAGTTTAGACTCTTTCTGTTGGTATGCTATCTTTTCAAACATATACTTAAGTTTATCATGTTGAACCATCTCTTCCAAAATTTTATCATCTGACACTGTCCGGGAGATTTTCTGCTGATCACAACCCCTGCCAGAAGAACAGAATACTAACTCAGACAACAAGTCCTTCTCAGTTTGACGATAATACTTCGCTTCTTCCCTTGCACCAGACGCAATGAGATGGTATATGTACACTATCTTTTTCTGCCCAAGCCTATATGCACGACATATAGCTTGCCTTTCAACTGACGGATTCCATACCACATCCAGTAAAACAACCCTTGAAGCCCCAACCAGATTTATCCCTTCACGGCTTGCCTTTATTGATGCTAATAATACCCTTGCTTCACTAGTTGGATCATTGAAAACATTAATTGAGGATTGGCGCTGCTCCATACTATGCTTTCCATCCATATACAACATCTCTTTTCCTTCATTCCAATTAAAATGATACTTAAGCTGGTCCTTTATAAAGGCTAACGGTTCAAGGAATTGACTAAAAACCAAAACTTTTTCATTCACAGCCTCAGAAAGCCGGATGAGTTCAATTAAAAATTTTGCTTTGACTCCAGCCTCAAGATTCGATTTTTCTAATTTATGCTTGTCAGAAGGAAAACTGTCATCTCCACACTGTAGCAACAGTGAAGGGTGGAGAGAAATCAAAGATTCATAATGATCAAATTTGAAGCTGGACCTTACAAAATGATCACGGAGTTCCTCAAAGAGGCTCTTCTGCAGCTGGGATGGCTGTAATATAACCAAAGAGTCCCTCAGCCCTGGAAGTTTTTCTTGTAGTATGAAACCTTTGTGTACATGAACAAAAGGCTGAATCATATCTCTAACCTTCCTCAGTTTCTCATATTTCAGTCTATCATCAGTGACTTTAGTAATGGAACTCGTAAGAGATAACCATTTACCTTCTTTGTCTTCAAACACTGGCCTTGCCAAGCATAGCGTATTATAAAGCTCATAAAAATTATTTTGAAAAGGAGTTCCCGAAAGGATGATGCGCTTATCCGTTTTTATATTTGACAAAACCTGCAGGATACGACTATCAGGATTGCGAGCAACGTGCCCTTCATCAAGGACTACAATACCAGGAACCTCAAGAAGGATCTTCCTGAAATGATTATCTTGTTCAGTCCTTACTTTACCCTTTTTATTAACTTCTCCAGCAAGCTTTTCAAACAGTGTGTAACTGATCCCCAGGATGCTTCTATCCTTTTTCCAGGAATACAACTTTACCATACGGATTACACTTATGTTCATGTGTCCATCTTGCCTCAGCTTTTCCTTGCCTGACAACTCATTCTTGTTCAGATTGTGAAATGGGATGTCAAAATCCCATTTCCGGAACTCCTCTTCCCATGTAAGGAGCATGCTACGAGGAGCAACAATGACAGGCCTGCATGTGGGATGTAATTTCATGTATGTCTGAAGAAAAACAATGGTTAAACGGGTTTTTCCTGTCCCAGGAGCATGTGATATAATGCAGCCACTCCCACCAGCACAAGTCGTTTGATGTTTCAACTTCTGAAGATGAATTCCTCCAGCTATATTCTTCCAAATAAATTCAAAACCTTCACATTGATGTGGATACAAACTATTTTTTATACCAGGAATGATGTCCCACACAGTGCCTTCAGCTCGAAGTTGGGGATCACAGGTAGAGAGGGAATCACCACACCAGTCTTGAGACCTAAGCTCATCAATGATGGAGTTGTTCATTGCACCTGAGTCTCTCCTGTCTGATTTTCTAAAAGGATTTATACTCTGCAATATGGAAAACCAAGTTTAAAGAGAAAAGAAACAGATATTTGATGCAAAACTTCTCTGTTATCAAGTTGAAAAGAAAATATTGGTTTGACAGAAACTACCAGTCATTCAGCTCACTGGACTAAGACAAACCTTCTTCACTCATATAAACATGAATAAGAAAAAATTGTAAGACTCACAAAATCTGGTACAATATACTTGATTTCCAGTTGCACGTGTGGGCAAAATTCACATCTAAGTCCAACTTCTTCATCAAGAATAAGCTGATGATACCCTTGATGGCAAAGGGTAGCTCTATCGACTTCATCCTCTGGAAGAAGGGAATCTTCATCTTCAACCTATTGATCAACATTAAACAATTAAAGTTTCACCAGTAACAAATGCACTCGTATAAGATGCTAAATGAGGAGATGGCAGGGGAAAAAAGACTGATCAAATTAGATAAGAAAAATATAGAGCCTATATAAATGGTCATGATGTGTACAAATAAAGGCTGGGAAGGGATGTTAAACAAAATAACCAACAATACGAATGGTTTGACCTACTTTTCCAATCACTAATGCTTTTAAGGTGTTTGGAGAATTTTAATAAACCTACAAATATCATTAGTGTTATGTTTGTTTTTTAGTCAGGTTGATAACATAATCTAGTATTGACTTACGAACACATTCTCCAACCATAAATGCTACCAATAATGAACATAGTACAATTTTTTTTTTTTGGGAAAGGATCCCCTCCAATTGATTCCTCCAATTCCCTCCCATTTTTAGCCAGATATGTGACATATGTCATTTATTTGTTTTTTAAATGCCACGTCTTCCATCTAAATAAAAATTGAAAGGAATTGGAGGATTTAATTGGAGATCTTATCCCTTTTTTTAATAAGAAATAATGAACAGAGTGCAATAAATAAGAAACATACACACACATAAAATAAGATAATGACATAGATATATACTCATAAGATCAAGAACATGAAGTTCATACTGAAGTAATTCAAGAAAGAGAACCTTACTTCACTAATATGACATACTAAAGTTAGTTTTACACTCCTTCTTGGGGACAAAAAATACGCCCTATGTTTCTTACCTGCATTAGGAAGAAAATGTTTTTTTTTTTTTTAAAGTATTTAGCAGTATCAATCACAACCACCTGGGGACTGAAAAAGCAACAGAAAAGTAAATTTAGTTTTACATGCAACCTCCCCCCTCCCCCCCACCCCCGACTTCTCTCTCTCTCTCTCTCCAAATTCCATACAAAATACTTTAATGGCAACATTCAAAATAAACACATACACACACACACATCATAACAAAAGAAGACGTGAACCACTGTTAAAAAAAATTTAAAACCAATGTTAAAACCTATAGTTCCAAAATTTCAGCCTTTACGATATTTGAATTATGATGTGGCAGCCATGAGCTTTCAGAGTACCTTTCAACACGATTTTTAATAATGCCCTCAATTTCAGGAAAAGATCATACATGCGTGCACATGCGCACACACACACAGATCCAAGTGGCAGTTGTGTTAAAAATACCTAACGTTTCAGGGGTGAAAAACTCAATACCTAAAAGAAAGTTAATAATGCCCTTTTTTTTTCATCAAAAAAAAAAAGGACAACTTTGTAACTGACCTCGGTATGTGTGTGTGTGTGTGTGTAAATAAAAACAATATGTTTATAACTTAAAACATTTGATTCAATCTGTACCATTGTCCAAATTCAAGTATCCAAAATACAAGCAAAATGCAAAAATAGAGGGCAATCTATTCTCCAGAGATAATAAGAATTAATGGATCGATTTGCAGCCCATCAATCCATGAATTTCAATGCATTCACCTTCTTTCAATTGCTAACAATAACAGGAAAAGGCATGATAAATATTATAACCATATTGCTCCAACTCATTTAATTAAGTAAGAGAGTATTCTAGTGTAGTTCAGATATGACCTATTATATTGGAAACTGGGATGCTTATTATGTGGCAGACATCATGGAAATTAATTTCTACAAGCCAAATATAATATTCCATCAACTGCTGAAAGCTGTGTCCAAGAATGAATGCATTTTAAATTATTTTTTATTAAACATATTAGGCATTTTGTTATTAGAACTTGAAATGCAAGTTTAATTTCTATCAAATCAAATATCAGGATGCATAAAAGCAACCAGATGAACTCAACAATCAGTAAGCATTACAAACTTATAGTCTTGACTATTGGGATCCTTAGCGACTAAGTTAATCATGACCAAAATCAAAACAGAATACTCAAATTCACAATTTCACCAAAACAGAGGATTTTTTCATGGAATGCTTGGTTAGAACATAGATTTGCTGAATTATAAAGACTTCCAATAATCAATCACAAGATAAATTATTAATAAGATTGTCACACGAAACAGAAATTACTATAGTGCCTTGTAAACAGGTTTCAAGCAATGTATGAGAGGAAACAAACATATATATAGGCGTGCTGCTTCATGAAACCAACATACCTCAGCAGCATCAACATAACCAATTTCACTCGATCTAAGAGCTAACTCCATATCAGCCCAAAGTTTATCCATTTCTTTCTCTTCTTCTGATTTCTCTGGTGGATTCGACTCCTGAATTCCAAAAGTGAACTTCAATGGGAGAGATATCTCAGCAAATGGTGGATTACTTTCATCTCTAAAAGAAACCAATTCTTCCAAACGATCTCCCTTCTCCAAAATGGAATCCGCAAGAATTGTCAAAACATTACAATTTTTTGACAAACGGATGCGATTTCCCTTGATTGGTATCTTCAACTTCCCTTTATCCTTCCCATATAAATTCCTCTCACAAGCATCTATGTTGCCTCTGTTAGTTTTAAATTTCTCACTAGCAGACACAGATTTTATCTTACCACCATGACCAGTCTCATCATCACTAGAATAATCTTCACTCTCATCATTAGACCCAGACTTCACACTACCACTGCCAAAATCATCACTATCATCATGCCCGGATGAAGACTCCACTTCCTCCTCATCAACACAAAGTGGGTGACTTAAAGTTCCGAGCTTCATTTTCTTTTTTCCCAATTTTGAAACAAAACAAGAACGGGTTCTTCGAGCCACACAATTATCTTCGTCATTCTCTACATCAACCAAAATTTCCAATCCGTACTTCCTCCTCTTCAACCCAACATCAACTCCTTTTGGCCTCCCCCTCCCATGACTCCCTCTCTTCTCAACCTCAAATTCCTCAGCATCTTCCCCTTTTTCCTCCTCTTCACCCCCACTATCCGAACTCAATTGCTCCAAACTAGCACAAGTTTCCAACTTTTCCACTTCATAATCCTGATCATCCTCATCATTTTTGTCCTCTTCACAAGAGGATGATTCTAACGATGAGTCAGACCCTACTAAATCAACAGCATCACATGAATCATCAAACACAGCATCACCACAACCATCCCCATCCTCACTACTCTTCCTCTCATCTATGTTCAAGCTATTAGTCTCACCCTTTCCTTTTCTCAATGAAACAGGTTCATCATTACCCCTCCTCCAATCAGAATTCAGTTCACCACTTTCAGTCACATCTTTCTCACTCATATCATCCTCCTCATCAACATCTATACAAATAACATCCTCCTCTCTCTCTTCCCCGACCAAATCACTTCCTTCACCCAAAATAACCACCTCATCCTCACTATTATCCAGCATAATTTCATCCACATTGGCCATTCCCTCAAAATCCTTAATTGAATTTCCCTTATTCTTCAACTTCAAACTCTCATTCCCCACAAAATCCATCAATTCATCTCCTTCTTCACTACAATCATCCACATCAATCTCCTCCACGCTACTATCAGACACAGCAAAAGACTCACTCTCAGACCCTAATCTCTCATACCCTTTAACCCCGTCAACTCTATGGGGTCTGCTAGAACCACCCAAGTCAACCCCATTACTCTCCTTCCTCCCCTTCTTCATCTTCTCCTTCTTCTCCACAATACAGTCTTCATAAAACTGGGCTCGCCCCTGTCTGGTCCTGCTAGCTATTGGCAAACTATAATCCATCCTTGTTCCACAAAAAAATTCAAATCTTTACCTATCAGAATCCCAAAAAAGATTCAAACTTTAACAAAACAAAAAAGAATCAGTAAGAAGCAGAAATCACAAAAACACACACATACAATAACAATAAAGAAAGAAATTAAACACGTACATACAGCGAAAACTTAAAAGCATGCGTCAGAGAGAGAGAGAGACTGTGTTACATTCAATAGAAATCAATGAAGCATTTGCAGAGACAGAGAGACAGAGACAGAGACATAGAGAGTGAAAAAGGCGCGAAGAGTGCATGTAAGCAAAAGAGGTAATAGAAGCAAAAGAGAAGAGTTTTGGTGTTTTCTCATTCTTGTAAACTCTTTGTCTTCACGCCATACTTGGTAAAAGGTGACAACTAGAGTCTGTCTGTCCAATGAAAATCTTTCATTCTTTGCTCTCAAATTCCCAAACTACCCCCTTAAGACCTTTTGTCTCCTTAGTAATAATGCCTCAAAAATATTATGGGTGCGGCCGTGTGAGAGAGAGCATCTCATGTGTTTGGTATTTTGTGTGTAGTGGGATTGGGATTTTTTTTTTTTTTTTAATAAAAATATTCCTGTGAGAATGTGGGTTTTGGATTTCTTGGTCCCAATTGAACTTTTTTTTTTCAGTACATATATTTGTCACTCACCCTTTGGTGTGGTATGATACTATGATTTGATGTGGGGGGTTTTGTTTTTGGTTTTGTATTTTTGTATTTTTTTTTTAATGAATTTGGGTTTTGGATGTCTTGGCCCCAAATGGGACTACCCTCTTTTCTTTTTGTTCTTCAGTACATATATATTTTGTCAACTCACCCTTTGGTCTGGTTTGAACTTTGAAGTGATGTGATGTCCTAGTTTAGTGGTGCAGAGTGGTTGAAGGAAGAATGGAATGAATGAATAATATTTGACAGTAAAGTATGGGAAGCCACCATGACCATGAGTGAGTTTCATTGGGTGGATTAAGGGTTTTATTGAAAGAAACAAATCAATAACTTGATTGATTGGATGGCCAAAACTTTTTTACTTGGAGACAAGGAATTGTCTCCCCATTTCATCAAATCGTCGGTTATTATAATTTTTTATTTATTTTGGGTTTTATTTTATATGATTCCTTGGTAATAATAATTTTAAAATGTTTTAACCAAAAAAAATAATAATAATTTTAAAATGAAGAAAATATCTTAATTAAGAAAAATGTTAAAACTACAAATTTTAGAATTAAAAGCTTAGAACTAGTTGTTTCTCAAAAAAAAAAAAAAAGCTTAGAACTAGTTTAAGACTATGATTAATGACATTTTATTTTTTTGAATTCATAATTGGCGCCACTTTAAATAACATAATAAATGAATGTATGACGTATATTTTTTGTGAATCTCACATTATTTTGTAAGTTTATATAATAAAATTTTTATAATCCTTAGTACTACTTCAAAATATTTGATGGTAAAATTAATTATAATAAACATATATAAATTCAATTTACACCTAGTATTTTAACTCGTGTTATGCACAAGATATGATAAGTATGTAAAAATGTAAACTTGTTTTAATTGTTTGTTTAAATAGAATGGTACATTATTGTCAAAAAAAATAAATAAATAGAATGGTACATTGTATCCCAAAAAAAAAAAAAAGAGAATGGTACATAATATTGCTCAAGATTTTGAAACCAAGTAGGTTGAGAAAAAACACCCAATTTTGTTGGTAACCTTTTGTATTAAATTTTTATTTTTCAAAAAATAAATTTTAAAAACAAACAGATATAGCAAAATTTCTATCAAAAAAATTTGGTGAATTTTGTTGTATGGCTTTTGTATGACAAAATGTTTTGTCTACCGGTTTAAAATTGGTTGAATCTACAAAATGTACACATATAAATTATAATTAAAAACAAAAATAAACATTAGAAATAACTAATAAATGATACCAATAAACAAGTTTAGCAAATTTTATTGAAAAATATTTACCTATTAATTCAAAAGAAGCACCATGAAGTTAATATTTGTGACCCCATTTTACTCATTTTAATGACGCAGAAAAAATTTAGGATACAATGTTCTTTCGAATCCCCAATAGACAATGTATCAATTGTTTCCTTCTATATTCCTTAAGAGCATATTCCACATTTATATGTTTTTCTACGTTCTCAACATTCAAATTTTCCACCAAAAAAAAAAATTTCCCTAAATAAACTTCTTCTTCATAATCCTTTCCAACCTGCCTGAAGACTTCGATATATTGAAAAACAACACAAATTCCTTCATGAACCACTGTTAACAATTGCAAAGGAAAAGCCCTTCCTAGGCCAAAATTGGCAAATGCCTTTTTTCACACAAACTTTCTAGTATTTTGCCCCCTTTCCCAAACTAATTAGGGAAATATCCCTGTTTTGAAACTCGATTTTCTAAAAATTGAGTTCCAAATGTAAAACTCGATTTTTAAAGCATCGAGTTATAGCGAACGTAGACTTAGAGAATTTTTTTTTTTTTTTTTTTTGAAACTCAAGTTCCATTTAAATTTTTTCAAGGAACTCGAGTACTTTACATGGAACTCGAGTTCCAGAAATTTTTTTTTTAAAAATTTTTCGGTTCACTATAACTTGATTGTCCAAAAATCGATAAATTGAAACTCGATTTTTAGAAAATCGAGTTTTAAAACAGGGGCATTTCCCTAATTAGTTTGAGAAATGGGGTAAAATGCTGGAAAGTTTATGTGAAATGGGCATTTGCCAATTTTCTCCGCCCTTCCTATTTGAAGCCTATATAGTATCCAAAGCAAGGTCAACCATCATAATTAAACAATGGTTTGGGGGGAAAATTAAATGCAACAAAAAATACTAACTACAATGTTTCTCTAATGGATTTGAACCAAATTGTTGATTATAAGACCAACAAAGAAAGTAAAATAATTGAACTCAAAATTTACTCGTAGTTGTTGGACTTCACATACTTCTAATAAGAAAAGGGAAATCTTAACCAATAATCTAAGGGCATTAGTTTAGGAGTTATTTTTTTAAACATTTTATTGGGAGAATGATAAAACAATAAATGTTGTTGACAGTGCTCTTAAAAAAAAAATGTTGTTGACAGTTTTTTATTTTCCCATAAAAATGGTATCAAAACTTTTCTACTATAATTTATTAACAATCGTCTTAAGGGCTAAGAGTATCCATTAACATGACTCAAGAAAATGATTAATGCAAGAAGTCAAAATTTTCTACAAAGAATGAATGAAAGTAATACTCACCAATAGTCACCATGATGGATGAGCTAAAAACAAAAGATTGTATGTAGTAATGGGAAGAATATGTTCTTGGCCCACAATCTATAGGAAGTAATTAAAAATATATAGGGCACAAAACCAAAGCATAAATATAATTATATGAGCATGTCAAAATAAACATATATTAGAGAATCTCAAGAGAAATATACGAGAAAATATACCTTATTATAGGTGTATGAGTCTTCTCTTTTACAGCTAAATGGAACTCATTAGCTTTAAAGGAGAGGACTCATAACAAGATATATTTTTCCTTTATCTAGAGCATGTTGGTTGAGACTTCAATTCCATCGTCATTATTTTAGCTTACAGGGATTAAAAATTTAAAACAAATTAAATAAGAAGAGAAAAAATTCCATCTAGTACTACATTTGCAATTCATCCCAAAAAAAAAAAATCCTTCTAGTACTTTTTACACGTAAGATGACCCAACTTGTCAAACAATCAGATTTTGAAGTTTTTAGCACATTCAAAACAAACACAAAAATACCATGGCTTTTGAGTGGGATTTTTTTTTTCAAAATAACATCCATTTTCAAATAATTTTGTTAGTTAGCATCGTTTCTAAACTATTTAGGAAACTAACATCTCGAGTCTTTTAGACTTGAGTTTACTGTAGCAAATTGAGTTTGTAGGAATCAATTTCTTGTGGAACTCGATCTGCATAAAAAAAGAGAGAAACAGAGGGAAAACGACTTCGCCAAAGGAATCACACGTTCGTGGGTTTAGTCCGAGCTTGGGTTCATGGGTTTCGCCGCTTGGGTTCGTGGGTTCGCTACCTGAGTTTGTGGGTTTTGGGTTTTGTTGCTTGGGTTTGCCGCCTGGGTTTGCTGGTTCGTGGGTTTGCTGATTGGGTTCGTGGGTTCTGCTGGGTTCGTCGACTGGGTTCGTGGTTCACTGCTGGGTTCACCGATTGGGTTTGTGGTTTTTGTTTTCAGTGTTTTGATCTCTTGTTTTCAGTGTTTCGCTGATTGGGTTTGTCGTTTCTTTGATTGTCGTGGATTTTTTTTCAAAGGATGAAGAGGAAGAAGAAGAGACTGAGGTTTCTTGGGTTTCTTTTGTGGAACTCGAGTGTTTAAAACTCGAGTTCCACGTGAATTTTAATAGAAATCAAGTCTGTGATACTTGATTTGCTACAGTGACCTTGAGTCCTTTAGTCTCGAGATGTTAGTTTGCTAAATGGTTTAGAAATGATGCTAATTAACAAAATTGTTTGAAAATAGGTGTTATTTTGAAAAAAAAAAAAAACATTTTGAGTGGAGTTATGGTATGCCTCTGTGTTAGATTTTCTTTCCCTCTCCCTTGTGTGTGTATTTGTTTCTCAAAAAAAAAAAAAAAAAAGCACTAACATAAAAGATAGGTCCATCTTCCCACAAAATTTATCAAGAATTTTCAATTGCAAATCAGATGGAGAGAAAGGTTCACCTAACAATTGGTTCCAAAAAAAAAAAAAAAAAAAAAGACAAATCAAAAGAAAATCCTTTTTTTTTTAATTATTAAATACAATTAGAGCGAGAGAGAGAGAGAGACTGAAGAAGCGGTGGTGCATGGAGTTGGGAGAGTCTTAACTCGTAAGACTTGAGACTTCTTTCGCTCTCTCTAATCTCTATTTTTTACTGTATAAGACAAATAGCAAGTCAACTTAATATTACGGGTTGATTGAAGAGAAAAGGAAAAAAATAAAACAATGTTAGAAATAAAATTTCACTCATTATTTTCAATGCACCAAATATACAGTCAACCATGCGAAGGTATAGATGTGATATGAATCGCATACAATTATTTTATCTTTTGAGAATCTAATCGCATACAATTGATAATAATTGTCCTTTTTGGCAGAGTAATTAAAAATTATAACTTATATAAGCCATACACGTGACCCTTCAAAGTAATCCAATATTGCCTATGTCACCGATCAATTATTAGAATTGAAAAAAAGGATTGCATCTCTCATTGCATATTGTAATTCATTATGCAACAAGATAATTTGGGACCGTTTGATAAGAGATTTTTAATAATGTTGTTATTATTTTATAGAAATATATGTGAAAAAATATATAGAAATGTGTGTAATGTTATTTAAATACTGAAAACTGTTATTTAAATAAGGGAAATACTAACGAGTGCCCTTAAGACATTGATTAAGAATCCAGTTAAAGAAAGTTTTTATGGGAAAAGAAAAGAAAAAACAATTAATATTTTGACAGTTTTTTTCATTTCCTATAAAAGTGATGTCAAAACTTTCTTAAAATAGATTGTTAACGAATGTCCTTAGGATACTCGTTAATATGACCCTTTAAATAACAGTACCAAACACCCCCTTGATATTTGAAACTTGCTTGAAATCTTTATGAATTGAGAATAAGAATGGGCAAACATTTAAGAGTTTTTATTTTATTTTATTTTTTAAAGATTTAAGAGCATTGTTAGGAATACAAAACTTTTGATTTTTATTTTTTCAGAATCACCATTTTTTTTCTTAATTTCTTACAGTAATGTATTAAAAACAAGAGGGGAAGTGAAACCTCTAGTTCTTTCTTTCATATGAAAGTGAAAGAAAGAAGGATTTTGATAACATCTGTATCAATCAAAGAAGTGGGGGGACCATGTGAGTCGTACGAAAACTAGAATTGGTGACCCAGATAAGACTAAAAGTATAGATGAAAAGTCTATTTCAAGAGATTACCAAAAAAGTCTATTTCAAATATCCAAATATGTCGAAAGGTTTTAGTACCCAAATGGTAATCTTTCAATTGAATCAGACCCACTTTTGTACATATATTCAGAGAACTTCATTGGCTATTTGATGGTGAAGCTTATAACAGTCCTGACTTCTGACTTCTTAGTTCTTAGTTCTGACTTCTGAGCCCTGAGCAACAATATTTATTCATTCAAATCGGTTGCACAAGTACCCCAACTCATATTAGCTGCAGAATATCAGTTGGCAATTTTCGGAATTACAGGCATTGAAGGTGTCAATAATTAAAAGGTTCTGTGTGGCATTCATTAATAAATTATTTTAAGAAAATGTCGATATAATTTTTATAAAAAGTATATAAATTTTTTAAAAGAATCAATTGCTTTTTTTCCTTTTTTTAATATTATAAAAATATTTTCTAAATAAATTTCTTTAAAATATCTATTAACAAAATCCATAATTAAAACTCAATGTCAGTGATTTGCAAAGACGCCACCATTAAATTATTGCTTACTATATATTAGCAAAATCCTTAATATTGCTTATTATGCTTAATTGCATCAATTGTTTTAGCCATTAGCTAGCAAAATAGGAAATGATAAGGGTGTGCAGTCAACCCACTGATTTACTAAAATCAATCCGATCCGATCCAATCCAACCTGTCGGGTTGGGTCGGTTTTTAGGAGTTGGTGGGTTGGGTTGGATTGTTAAAATCTTTTTTACAGTAAGTTTAGGTTCAGTGCAGACCAGCAAATTCACAAATCCACCAAATCTAACCTGACTCACCTATATTTAAAAAATATATTATATGATTTTATTATTTACTTTTTTGTTTATCAATTAAGTTGGGATAGAACTATATAATATCCTACTAATTATAGAATAATAAAACTAGTTCATATTTATTTTGTTTCTCAACTAAGTTGAGATAGAGCAATTTGATATCTTACTAACTGAATGAAATGTCATTTGATTTTTTTTTTTTTTTTTTGTGTGTTGGTTTGATGCACTACCAGTATAAATTTGTCGTTATTTGTGTTAATATTGTATTAATGCTCAATTAAAAAAAAAATTGTCTAACTCAATCTCGGTGGGTTGAATTGGGTTGAGTTAGACCCCTGTGATGGGTTGGATTTGGTTAGATTTTTTTCAACCCAACAATAGTGGTCAAATTGAAAAAACCACTTAACCCTCCTCATGCACACCCTAAATAGGACGATTAAGGGAGACATTTCTTTTTCTTTTCTTTTTTTTCCTGATAGCATTGGTGGAGATTTTTTTTTAAATTTTTTTTTTTTATAGAAATACCGAAATTTTATTAGAAGAAATTAAAAGACATTACATCATTTTGAGAGAACATATGTTAAAAATAAGAGTTTCCTCAATTCAAGTGACATATGTTTAATATTTTTTGTCAAAAAAAATAGTATTCAAAATTTTGAGCATGTTTTACTACAAGTGAACGTATTGATGCTATATTAATGTGTGTCCTTAGGATACACATTAACCATTTATATTAAAAAAATTATTATGAAAAATTGAAAAAGCTATTAAAATAATTAATTACCTTTTTGTTTTTTCATAAATTTTTTTAAAAATAAGACACACATTAACCATTTATTTTTAAAAAGTTATTATGAAAAATTAAAAAAACTGTTAAAATAATTAATTACCTTTTCATTTTTTCATAAATTTTTTTAAAAATAATTTACTAATATATTCCTAAGTGCACACATCAGTAAATCTCATTATATATACAAGTCACAAGTCACAAGTCACAACGTCTATTCTGATAATAATGTTAATTAATGACCCTTCAATTCAATGTCTTTCTATTTATTAAGTTGATAATGACTGAGCGTTTTGTTGCGATGGTGTGGAAAGCTGAAAGTGGTAGTGCCTCTCACTGGGACATTTTCCTTCTACTTGTTGACTTGATGATGACTGATCGTTTCATTACAACTTTTAAGTTACCTGCTCTTTTTTCATTTATCGAGGAGCATTGTCACCTTTGAATAATAATATAATATATATTTGCTTTATATTTATATATCCTTCGAATTATATGCTTGAAACTTAAAAGAAAAGAAACAATAACAAATAACAAATAATACTACTTCATTAATTCTCAAAATGTTTAGTGCCAATGTGCCACAATCATGACTCCAGCGTCCAACAAAAAGAATACAAATTGTAATAATTAACTAATTAATAACAATAACGTAAATGTACACAACATGGGATTAATAAGATAATACATGTGATGTACCAAATAACCAAATCCCCCTTCCTCAGCTTCACCCCTCGCATACGTTATCTTTGGTATATAATCGATTACTTTCTCTCTCATTATCGCGTCCTCTTTATTATACCTCAGATCCTTGACTAATGTACCATTTTTAACCGTGTTACGGTCTATGAAAGCTGAGTAAATCGTTGATTTACTGCATAAAAACCAATTACATTGGTAAAAAGTGGTTTGCTTCTCCAAAAAAAAAAAAAATCCAATTGGCAACATGCAATCAAAATTCAACCCATGGGTGAAATTATCATCCCTCGGCTATAAACAAAAATTGGACCTCAAATAGCCGAGGCATTGTTGGAACATTTCAACCCATCGTCATTAAGCCCATTTGGTTTGGACAAGTGGTCTCCACTCTCAAGTAATTATTAAAAATATGAGTTTATTTGTCAAGTTTATACCAAATTTATTATCATGCCCATAAATGAGTGTAAACTCGGTTTTTTATTTTTTATTATTTATTTATTTATTATTATTGAGCTATATTCACAAGTTTGTTCATGAACAATTTTTATTTGCTTCAGCTTGTCTCATTTATTAAACAAGCCTAAAAATAAGACTTAAGCTTAACTTGTTAATAAACAAACATACATGAGCAAATTTTTTATCAAGATAAGTCCAAGTTGTTTATAATCAGTTTGATTCCTTTATAATCACTTAAAGTTTTAGTAAGATATGAGTTTAATTGTCAAGCTCACATCAAGCTTATTAACAAGCCTATAAGTAAATCTAAGTTCAAATTGATTTGTATCGAGCCCTAATCTTCATGAACACTTTTTTTTTTTTTTTTTTTTTTTTTTTTTTTTTCATTTGGGATTGGCTCGTTTATTAAACAAGTTTAAAACTAAGGCTTAAGTTTGGTTTGTTTATAAACAAACAAACATGAATGAACTTTTTGTCAAGCCAAGCTCGAACTGTTTAAGAACAACTTAGTTTATTTACAGCCCTAAAAATCACAACTTATGATGATCCAACTAAGGAAAAGCATGTTTCTGATGGGAAATCAAGATTCATTCTTTTTAAGGATGAAAATATTGATGCAAAAATCAAATATGAAGAACTGAGGAAGAAACTAATGACTTTGTTTTTTGCCTTTTTAGAATGAGGTCTCTCTAGTAGAGTTGAGCTAGAACTTGTGTAACCCGACCCCTCTCCCCATAGGACTCGATTCGACTTGGCATGCTTTGGCAGATTAGCAGAATGTTTAGGTCGGGTTCAGGTCCCATGCTCGGTCTTATTTTGGTTTTCGATCGTCTCACTCGCTTAACCTGGCTCACCCAATTTAGATTTGATTTTTTTTCTTTTCTTTTATTTTTCTTTTGAGTTTTTACACCTTTGGCAGGCTTGATTAGTTTTTATTTGCATGAATCAATATTTGAGTTAATAAAAGTGCCATTTTTACAAAGAACTGACCATTAATGACCTTCAGGCCCTTCATTACTATAATTTTGCCTAAAAGTACGATGTTATATTCCTAACATATATAGGATTCTCAAACCACCCCTCTTCTTAGCATATTTTTTTTTTTGAGAAAACAGATTGATATTTTATTGAAAATTAGCTTGCCAAATTGGCTACATCTTGTTGAACAACATTGACTAATGGATCGGGAACTCCTTCCATCCAAACTACATAGCTTGAGACATTAATAGAATATCTTGCTAGACTATGTGCTAATCTCTTGCCATCTCTTCTACAATGAGAGTATAGCAATTTTGCATAATGACTAGAGAAAACCGTGGCATCATGAAGTAAAGGCTCCACTGAAGCAATTGAGTGTCCTCCTTTAAGTGAGTTTATAAGCTGCTCTGAATCACCTTCAAGTACAGCCTCTGTTATGCCTATTTCCTCACCAAACTCCAGAGCCCGAGCAGCAGCTATTGCTTCAATCTCAATAGGCTGCATAGCAGGTGCAACGGTTTGAGCAAGAGAGGCCATAACAACCCCTGTGTGATCACGAATAACCACCCCAATCCCGCTCATATTTTCTTGCTTGAAGATTGCGCCGTCGAAATTTATTTTGAAGCTTCCGGCATCAGGTGGTTTCCACTTCACTCTCTGTCGAGGTAAGGGCGCTGGTTTAGCTGGGATTGTAGCCATGAATTCCTCCAGTTTTTCCTTCGCCTGGGCTTCAATCAGGTCCGATGGGCAGCAAGGCTTGTTGAGCCGAATCTGATTCCTCTGATTCCATAAGCTCCACGTCACCATTGCAAAGAGCTCCGGATTACCACTGTTTTGAAGTATCTATGATAATAGCTCCTTAAAGTTGACGGGGCTTATGTTCTTGCAGCCGTTCCACTCTGATGATGTCCAGGCAGACCTGTTCTTGCTGCAAGACCACAATGCATGTAACATGGTTTCATCCTCCATCATACAACGCTCGCACCTGCCGTTTTCCAGAATGTGTCGTCGTTGCAAATTTGCTTTTGTTGGGACTGCCTCTCGGCATGCTCTCCACAGAAATTTTTTAATCTTGTTTGGGACTCGCAAATCCCAAATGCTGCGCCAGAAAATTCTGTCCTCTGCTAGTGCTTCCGTCGCCCCTGAAACTTCATCTTCATGCTTTAAAAATCTGTATCCAGATTTGCAGTTGTACTTTCCTGTTTGAGTCCATGGCCAAAACAGCTTATCTTCAGTGGGGAATCTTGAGAGCGGGATTGATTTAATGATGGCAGCTTCCCCTGGAGCAAAAAGGCCATCAATCACATCATCATCCCAAGTCCTTGAATCTTCCTTGATGAGTTTGTCGACTGAGGCTTCCTCCCAACCTTCAAGAATGGGTGATAAAATTCTAGCCGGTGGTTTAGATGGTAGCCAAACATGATGCCACAACTTCACTTTCTGCCCATCACCTATTCTCCAACATGCACCCCTTTTGATCACATCTCTCCCTTGGAGTATGCTTTTCCAAGCATAAGAACCTCGGCTAGATTCTGGCGCCTCCATAATTGTACAATTTGGAAAGAAACGAGGTTTGAAAACCTTGTAGAATAGGGAAGTTTTATCCTCCAATAACCTCCAAGCTTGTTTGGCCAAGAGGGAGTCATTGTGTAGGGCTAAATCACGAAAGCCCATACCTCCTTCCTTTTTGGCTTTTTTCATCTCATCCCATTTTAGCCAATGAACCTTTCTCTTCTCCCCTCGTTGTCCCCACCAAAACTTCCTGACCATCACCTCAATTTCATTGCACAACCCCAAAGGTAATTTGAAGCAACCCATTGCATACGTAGGTATGGCTTGGATGACCGCCTTAATAAGCACCTCCCTTCCGGCTTGGGAAAGGAGTTTTCCTTCCCATCCTTGCAACTTCCTCCACACTCTCTCCTTGATATAATTAAAGCTTGCTTTTTTTCCCCTTCCAGTCAAAGATGGCAGCCCCAAGTATTTTTCATAGTGATGGATTTCACGGACTCCCAGAATGCCTTTGATGATTTGGCGGCTTGCTTCTGTAACTGCTTTGCTGAAGAATAAAGCCGTTTTCTCCCTGTTTAATTTTTGGCCAGAGACTTCTTCATATGCTGATAGCAACTCCAAAACTTTACTGCATTCTTCAGAATTGGCCCTACAAAAGAGAAGGCTATCATCTGCAAAAAATAAGTGGGTTAGTTTGGGTCCTCTTTTGCACAAACTGAATCCATGGATGTCACCATTATTTGCTGCTTTATTTATCAGGCCATGAAGGCCCTCAGTGCAAAGGAGGAAGAGAAAAGGAGAGAGAGGATCTCCTTGTCTAAGCCCCCTTGAGGGGTGAATCATACCCTTTGGTTCTCCGTTTACAAGTATAGAGTAGGTGACTGATCGCACACACACCATAATAAGCCCAATCCACCTTTCTGAAATCCCATTTTCCTCATCACATTTTCTAAGAACACCCACTCAACCCTATCATAGGCTTTACTCATGTCAAGCTTCAAAGCCATAAAACCCGATGCACTTGAATTATAATTTTTCATGCAATGTAAAGTTTCGAAGGCAATAAGGATATTATCTGATATGAGGCGGCCTTTGGTAAAAGCAAATTGGTTTTCATTGATAACTGAATTGAGGAATTTTTTTAGTCTATTGGCAAGGACTTTAGCAAAAATTTTGTAAAGCACATTGCATAAACTAATAGGGCGATAATCTGACACTAAGCTTGGGTTTTTCTTTTTTGGGATTAGAGTAATAAAAGTATGATTCAGTGGGTGTGGGATAGTACCTGAGTTTAACCAGGATAGCACCGAGTGAGTAACATCACCTTCTATCATAGGCCAAAAATGCTGAAAAAACAAGGGGGGCATTCCATCTGGTCCTGGTGCCTTCATAGGTGCCATTTGTTTCAATGCTTGGAGTACTTCCCATTCCTCAAATCTACTAGTCAATTCACTATTCATATCATCAGTGATCACTTGAGGAATGTGGCTTAGAGCTTCATGTTGAGTGGGCGGATTTGAGGTAGTGAACAAGTCACTGTAGTAGTGAATGAGGATATCTGCTACTTCATTCGGTCCTTCCTTCCAAACTCCATGGCTATCATTCAACCCCAATATCACATTTTTCCTATACCGGTGAGAGGCTCGACTATGGAAAAATTTTGTATTTCCATCTCCATTTTTTAGCCAAAGAATTCGAGAGCGTTGATTCCACATCCTTGTTTCTCGATCCAGCAACTCATTTATCTCTCTTTGCAACTCTTTGATCCGTACATTGCTTCCAGTTCTCAATGCCACTGCTTCCTCTTCAACTAGCATATCCCTCTTCTTTTTTAGCTCCCTCCTCACATTCCCAAATACATTGTAATTCCACCATGACAAGTCTTTGCCACATTTTTCTATTTTTCCAAGGATTTCCTTATTAGGATCTAATGATACACATGACCTCCATGCTGCTTCAACCACCTCCCCACACCTACTATCAGCCAACCACTTCTCCTCAAACCTAAAAGGTTTTTTATAGGATGGAATTTCAATTCCTGAAGGGTTGATAAACAATGGGCAATGATCCGAGGAAAGACAGGGTAAATGATGAACTTTAGTGCCTGGAAACCGCAAGAACCACGGATTGGTTGCTAATCCACGATCTAGTCTCTCCTAAATCGAATGTCCATCATTGAAGTGCTTTGCCCAAGTGAAATTTGGGCCTATGAAACCCAAATCCATAAAACTGCACTCATCGATAACATCCCGGAAAGCTTGCATTTGACTATTTTCACGACATACACCTCCTCTCTTTTCTTCCTGTCTTGTAATTTCATTGAAGTCCCCTGCACACAACCAAGGAATGTGTGGCTTATCATTTAGGGTTCGTAGCTTTGTCCATGCCTCATGCCTTCTATGTGTCACTGGTTCGCCATAGAAACCCGTGAACCGCCATTCTTGAGGTGTGTTTTTCTCAACAATTGCATCAATACAATACTTTGATGAATCTTCCACTGAGACTCGAATATCTTCCTTCCACAACAAAACCAAACCACCACCTCTTTGGCCACTAGGAACTGACCATTTATTTCTGAAACTAAAATTTCGTAACACTTCATCTAGCCTTGCATCGTCTGTCCATGTCTCGGCTAAAAACACAACAGCAAGATCTTTTGCCCGAATGTAATCTCCAAGCTCTCTCACTGTACGTGGGTTCCCAAGCCCACAACAGTTCCAAACTAAGAGACTCATTGTGTAGGGCGGGGCTGAACATCAGCCTCCGCCAACTTTGAAGAAATAATCTCAACAGAAACCGCGCGTTTTTTGCTTGGTAAACCATTGGGATTGGATAGTTCCTCATACACTCTTTTGCTTGATAGCACAGATTCAATAGTGCTGGATTTTCCGATCAGCTTGCTGGGTCCATCTGCTCTGTTCAACCTCTTCCATGACCCTTGTTGCCGTGGAGATGGAATATTCTGTGCTTCAGTAGTTGCTGCACGTGGGTTTGCATGATAGACACCCTCTAGGACTTGAGAAACCCTAGCCGCCTCCTTTACTTCCTCACTAGTCACGTGCACATTGATTGGAGCTTCAGCATTCAAAGAATCGGTTACTGTAATTGGCCCGGCCTTTAATTTAGACAGCCCCTCATCAATTTCAGCAAGCTCAGAAAGGAAGGTTTCCTTTTGCATCGATTCCCTTGATTTCATAACTTGATCCGGGTCATTATTGGAAGGGAGTAAATGCAGATTAATTCCTGGTGGGCTGGCAGTCCGTTCCCCTACAGGTGGCTCATCATTCTTCTCTACAGCACCTACCTCTCTCTCTAATTTATTCTCCAACGGACCATCCTGAAGATTGCTCTGCTCAAAAACCGTGGTAGAGTTAAGTGCATCAGCTGTAACCGATCCACTTAAATGGTCCATTGATTGTTCCACGTTGCAATGGTCCACGTCAGCTGGTGTTGTTTGAGCTGCCGAGGACACCGTGGACTTTGCCGGAGCTTGCCTTGACTGAACCGGAGTTGTTTGAGTAGACGTGCTTCCTTTCTTTTTGTGAAAAATTCCAGGCACAGAGATTACGTTTTTTTGTACTCGACGTACAGGTGGAGCACGAAGCCAAGGGCCAAATTTCTGTTCTTCAACTTTTAGGGAGCCTTCACTATCAAGCCACATCTCACAATCCCTATCATCATGGTTAAGACAGCCGCACCAATAGCAAATATTAGGTAGGCGCTCATATTTGAAAGAGACCCACTTTTCTCTGCCTTGTCCAACTGATACCATTCTTCCTCGACTTAGTGGACGAGTGATATCCACGTTGACTCTTACCCTCATAAAACTCCCCCCATTCATCTCCGTCTCAGACTTCCGGACAACCGTGCCCACAGTACTACAAATCCCTTCCGCCACCTTTGGGTTCATGAACCGCACTGGGATGTCATGTACCTGCACCCAAAACGTTGTACTATTAAATTTCAAATCCTCAATTGGCTCATCCTTGTCGTAACGTTGCAGCACCAACATGTGCTTGTCAAAGCTCCAAGGTTCATTTGAAAGAATGGAGTCTACTTCATGTTTATTATCAAACGTGAAGAGGACTATGTGGTTTCCCATATTTTTGACTTTGAAGCCATTCCTGGATCTCCACAATGGCATAAAAGTCGAAGCTATAGCTTCCATATTCAGAGCCCTTCTTGTATAGAATTTACCAGCAATGATATATTCTGGCGTAGCCAATTCCTCCTCAAGGTCGAAAGTTGGCCCTTCTGTGTCCGAAATCGACAAACCTTTACAATGGTTTGCAAGATCCTCCATGAATTCACTGTTTCCCTAACCCCCGAAAGAAAAAACCACTAGCCTTAAGGATAAACTTGTTACCCTAAGGGACAAAAGCACCTACACGTAGGGACACAATATTCTACAGCCTAGGAAAAGTTCACAGAGAAACTTTTGCTAGTCAGAGAAACTTTTCCTCTCTTCTTAGCATATAGTGTTTCATCATTTCTTTCCCAACCATTAACACCTCTTGAAATTTTCTTAATGCAAATTCTTCTTTTGAAAAAGTTAAGTTTCCTTTTGAGCCATGTCTTCATGTGTGGCATATCTAATTTAGTCAAAAAAATTTCATTTAATTAAGTTTCTTTTTGAATTATGGACATGATTTAGTAAAAAAAACAAAGGTCCATAACTGATTAATTTCCTTCCATTCTTTTCATATGTGGCATATCTAATTTAGTAAAAAAAAATTCATTTAATTAAGTTTCTTTTTTTTTTGAAAATTAATTAAGTTTCTTTTTAAATTATGCATGATTTAGGCAAAAAAACAAAGGTCCATAACTGATTAATTTCCTTCCATTCTTGCTAATATATATTTCAGCTTCTTCGTCGTACACAGGGTAAAATTAATCTCAAGGAAAATCTTATTTATCTATGACATTTTTATATGTTTACGATATTCACATTCTAAAAGTATATTTTCAAAATTTATTATATTTCTTTTTTTTTTTTAGGTACAACTTTTTCAAATTGATATAAATTTAAAAATATATTCTCAAATCGCATTTTTTCAAAGCACATTTTTTTTTAAGCTTCACTTTTTAGGTGCAATATTTTCAAACAATCCCATTTTCAAAAAGTTGAAAAAAAAAAAAAATTTTGTACCAACAAGCATTAACTTTTATGATAGATGTGGTAAAAAAACCATAACTTGGAAGTTGGATCCCTATCATCTTCCTCACGAGGTTATTGTCATTCTTTTCAATTTTATTTTCATTTTTTGCTGTATAGGAAATAAAGCCAAAATAGTGAAACAAAAATAGAGAAAGTTCAGATTGAATGGGAACCTGCATAGCTGAAATTCCTGGGTTTTCAGTACACTTATTAAAAAAAAAAAAAAAACACTATCCATGTCATCAACAAACGTCTATAACGGCCCCTGCCCCGGAAGCCTCATTAGTACTGGTTTTGTTAACCTTGGATTTAGAGTCATCGAGATAGTGTTGATAGTTGATACATGTATGAAAGAAAACCCCAGATTGCTAACAAGAGAGCCATCACCTTCACTCCATCCATCTTGTCATGAAAAAGTATTACCGCAAGAATGGGAACAACAGGCAAAGCCAATGTGCTAATGACATTGCTGAAGAGGGAAGATACCTCAAAAATCAACCCCAACATACCTATTGAAGAAATTTGACATGTCACAGCCGTCCATATCAGAGTCATCATATAGGATACCCTTCCTTTTCCATAATTCTCCATCTCTTTGCCCAACAATTTCCATTCTCCGCTTGCAAAAAGTCCTACCGAGCAGCAACATGTTGCGAAAAATGATGCATATATTTGCATATCCAACACAGCAGAGAAAGTTTCATCTTTTATTACTCTATGGAAAGGCAGTTGTAATAAGGAAAGGTCTAACGAGTATGTTGCAGATGCACCGAGGGTGCAAAGAAATCCAATTACGTACTTTCCTTTAGGGACTCCTATCATGTTTTCAGAGTCGGTATTGACTGCAAGAAGGGATGCTGATATGGTAAGAACTAAGAAGGACGAGAGAGTTGAGTATAAAAGGAGTGATTTTTTTTGAATTGAGGAAATAGGAGAAGAGGGCATTAAAGGCCAACAGGGTTGCACTTAGTAGAGCATAAGTAGAGACAGGGAGGTATAAGAGTCCATATGAATACATCAGGTTATTAAATGTCAACATTAGGCCAAAACCAAGGTAGAGAAAGGCAAGGGTGTAGAAAGGTGGCGATTCATGGAGGAAGTGTTTAAGGGGGTGCTTCGAGTGGATCTCAGCGAGGGTGAGAAGGAGAATAGGAGAGGAAGTAAAATTGGGAAGCCTGCCGATTGAACAAATGTTTCCATCCATTTGCTATTCCCACCTTGATCATAGTATAATTTTCCTAATAGAGTTGCTGTAGTCTGGCCAGCAACAAGAAAGAAGGAGTAAGCGGCCACACGAAGCCACCACTTGTAATGTCTGAGTCTAGGAAGTTTCATTAGGTTGGTAACAAAAGTGCCTTATATGAGTTTTACTCTGTCATTCATCAACTAATCATGCACATAACACACAAAGAAATTATATGCAAGTATTAGCCCATATAGTTGTAAACCAGTCCAGAGAACAATTAATTAAGATTGGCTTCAATCATGTTGGAGTAGTGACTGCCTTAGTTGACATGTTTACTACATACAACCTGGAATGGATAATAGGAATACGTGGTTTTGGCTCTTGATTGCTGCCTAAAAGCTTAGGAGTAATAGACTATACTACATGCATGTAAATGTGGAGGCTTTCTTTATGTATATTTCGTTAATTACTAATACTACTTTAATGGTAGATATTGGTGCACAGGGTCCTTTCTTCTATGACTGGTTTGGATTAAGAGGGAGTAGAATAGAGTTGACAAAAAATTGTTAGTTTGAAGAATTAGAATTGATATAGCTCGGATTTACTAATTAACAGAAAGAAAACTTGAAGTATCTCTTTATTTAATGAAATATATTTTCAAATAAAAATATGAAGATGTACTCATGTACCCAAAAAATAAAATATTCATGTTCAACAATTAATCAGCAAGTTTGGTGTGTGGGACTACCTTGGAGTTTCTTGCTGCAGCTCTTGAGTAGCCTCCATAAAGATCTAGCGGATGAAAAACTAGCTAATCAAAAAAGCTTATTGGTGAGTTTGGTTCAAATTTTTAAAATTTTGTTTTTTGAAAAAGATGAGTGCTATAAAGGAAATATATATATATAAAAGGAAATTGTTTGTTTTAATTACCTATTTAATAATAATGATGATGATGATGTTAATAATAATTTTAATTTATTATTATTATGACTTTTTTTCAATAATAAATAACTCTTTTAATTTTCCTTATAATAGAATACACAATAATTAAAAGTCAATAATTTTGATAGTATAAATCTCTGCAATAAATTTTTATGAACATACGGCTTCTGTGGACTGAATAGAAGCATAACCCATTTTTTACCAGCCATGTACGGGTACTTTTTTTTAGTCCTTTATAATTGTTTTTTTGGGGGGGGGGTAAGAATTATTATAATTACTCGAGTTATATTAGAAATAGTCTTTATAGACATCCAAACATAAAGCATGGTTATTAATTATAAAACTATTAACTAAAAGATTAATTGATTCTATTTGTAATTTTTATATATTAAATTATAAATTTCCTAGGTTTTACTTTTATAGCAGTAGAAATTGTGGCTATTCAAAATTAACAACATAAATTACCACTAAATTGGGTTTTTGGATCGATCTTTAAAGTTTAAAATCATTTGTAATAAATATATTGGTTAGTGATTTTACTTTGAAAGAATTTTGTACGTTTGCAATTGCCGAAATCAAGATGGTAAGAGACTAACAGATTTAACCTACTTACCCAAATGGGGTAGTTACGTGTGGGGCTAATCCAAATGTGGTAGAGCCTAGCCAAATTACAAGGACCAAATTATTTTCAACATCTGCTTTTGTCAAATGCAAAATGCTTCACTAATATAGCACACTGCACACGAATGCACTAAAAAAGTTACCAGAAGACGAGCCTCATACGAAATAGTGTACTATTGTTTGCACTGCTTTATTGTGATATTGATAATGAAAGGAACAAATCCTTCATTAGCCACCAGATGAATATTGTTTTTGTCCATTTAAGAGACCCCATTGCAAGGAAACATTTTGACTATAATAATCCTTATGTTTGTCAAGAAATCTAAGTTAATTTTGAGATATACCTCTTAGCATGACTTGTTTACATTTTCAAAGTTACCTAGACCTGTCTTGTAATGAATTGCCAAGAAAAGTAAGTTCTCAATTTCCAGACTAGGAACCTATCAAGATTCATAGTTCAATATTGGATGTTGCATCTCCTAGGCACATTTGTGTAAGTGGAGATCCACAGTGAGTAAGATTGCCCATGAATTTGGAAGGCTTGAAGTTCTAGAGTTGATGCATATTGAAATATTTTCTACAATTCAATAACCAATATAGACCAACTCTAGGTAACTCAGAAAATATAAAACCATATCCTAACAGGTATAACCCTAAAAGTCGATTTCTCAATAGATTCAGGGAATTAGAAGGCAAAATGATCCCTGTCTCCCTTTTTATTCATTCTAGCCTCTAAAGTTTAATCGAGATTTTTATGCAAGGAAAAGTTAAATGGGAAGCTAAGCGGCATAAAGGTCAGTCAGTCAAGCCCATCAATATCGCACTAGCAATTTGCATATATATGATCTCCTTATTTTTGTTAAAGCTAGGGACTAGGGAGGGTAACCTAATTGCAGTAAAGGAATGTTTAGATAAATATATGAGATGGTCGGGGCAAGCGGTGAATGGTGCTAAATGATCCAACATGTTTTTTAAGTAAAAATGCAACAACTGGAGATAGATCTCATCTATCTCATACCATGGGTTTTAAACAAGGCGTATTTAGGACTTCCTTTGAAAATAGGAGCTAAGAAAAAGGAAGCCTTTGCGGAGGTGATTGAGAAGGTCCATACATAAAAAGATGCAACTCATGCAAGGCTGGAAAATGAAGACACTCTCACAAGCTGCAAGAACCACACTAATCAGATTTGTTGCTTCATTAGTTCCCTCATATATTATGTCACCTTTTATTCTCCCCAAATCAGTGTTAGAAGTATTGATTGAATAATTAAATTTACCATATTCTAATAACTTTAGTTTTGAGACAATTAGTAATTTAATATAGTCTTAGAGCATGAGATCCTGAGTTTGATCATTGTTTCCTCCACTTTACCTCTCATTTAAATTCTAACATGTTGAGCTCACTTATTAAAAGATAGTTTCGGTCCACATGTGAGGGGGAGTGTTAGAAGTATTAGTTAAATGATTAAATTTACCATATCCTAATAGTTTAATCTTTTGGGACAATTGATATTTTAATAATCAGTTATTGTCAAATTGGATTCTTTATTTTTGTAGATTTTGGGGGGGGGGGGGGGGGGGGGGGGGTGTTGGTGACTTGTGAGTGATTCCAAATCATACCCATTCTTCCTTAATTAAATTTTGGGATTCTATTTGTTTTCCAAAAGCCAATGGAGGTTTGGGGTTGAGAAGGTGTGCCGAATTTAATAAAGCGTTGGTGACCAAGTTGGCATGGGAACTAGTGGAAGATAATAAGGATATATAGGCTGTGGACAGATTTTCAAATGCAAATATCTTCATGGGAGATCCTTTTTAAGGTCTCAAAGACCCAGCAACTCTTCCTGGGTCTGCAAAGACATTTTTACATGTGTAAGGATTTGTTGTTAATACTTAAAAGGGCTGTGTAATGAAGTAGGGAACGGGCGAAACATTAGCATATGGAATGGACCCATGGATTTCTGAAGTAGACGAGTTTAGACCTCGACCAAAAGAAAACTATTCAACAAATTTTGCTCTAGTGGCTGAATTAATTGATATGGAATCCAAGCAATGGAACCGTTCCAAACTAATGGAAGTCTTTGATAACAAAAATTCTTAATATCCACATTCCATTCCAAGACAAAGATGATCAAATCTGTTGGGCACCAAGCACAAATGATTCCTTCTCTGTCAAAGAAGCTTATCATCCATCTTGATCAACAAAGAAGATTTAACTCCAAAACCCGTCTCCAAAAGAAGGATTGGATGAAACTTTGGAATGTTAAAATCCATGAAAGACTAAAGCTAATGCTGTGGAAGCTAGCTTGGGACATACTGCCAGCAAGGGGAGTGCTACTACAGAGATTTCAGGTACAAGAACAATAATGCATGCTTGCTATGTCAAGAGAAGTTGGAAACATTTGTACATGTTTTTGCACACTGCGCACTGTTGCAGAAATTGTGTGGGCAAACTCTAGATGGCCTTGCTGGATCCGGATCCCTTAGAAACAAGGTGCTTCATGACAAGATGGGTGTTGACCCAATTGCTTTTGTGAGAGAAACTAGTAAAGCTTTTGAAAGTCACTGGAAAGCTTGGAAAGAGCATTCTCTGTACCTGAAAAACCTTGCATGCTGGAGTCCACCCCTCCTGGATGGATTATAAAGTCAACTTCAACGTAGCAGTGTCTCCCCATGCTTGGACGCAAACCATGCATAGACCAAGGTAATTCAATTTGGGTAGAGGCAAGTGCAGGGCTTTTTGCTCGTGTTAATAAAATTTTCTTATTCAAAAAAAAAAAAAAAAAAAAACATTAAAAATAGTGAGTCTAACTTTCTAAAGAGAAAATAATGAGATGTACTACATGTTTTGCTATTGTGGCTCCACCTTTGTAGCATGTTCTTGAAGATGTAAGTGAAGCTTAATATCCCATTTTGAGTACTTGCATTTTCATTTGATACACATTTCTTGTAGAAGTCACAAGATTCCTCAACATGCTTGAGGGGAGATGTATGTCAGGATAGATTTGGAGGTAAAGAGTATTGGGAGAAAATAGAGTACTTATATTGATAATTGAAAGCCGAGGAGTGGAAATTAATCCACTATCTTAAAAAGTAATTTCGCTCTACTGGATGTAGTTTATATATCTTTGGTGCAATCTGGTTTCGATGATTACCCCAAGATTCAACGGTGAGTTTCAGTTGTGTGCACTCACAGACCAAAGCTTCGAAACTCCTATCAATGCCCAAAAATAAACAATAGGAATTGAAACATTTAATTGTCTTCAACGACTCTTGACATTCAGTGAGGTAAATTATTGATTTTGGGAGTGTGGAGATAGAGTTGGAAGGAACAAACATTTGGGAGGAGAGAGAGAGAGAAGAGCCTGCGCCAGGGGTGGAGCTATGTACATGGGTGGCCCTCCCAAAATTTTGAGATTTTCCTTAATAAATATATAATTATTTTAATGTTTTCAAAATTTAACCTACAAAAATAAGAGTTGACTCTCCAAATATTTGAATTAGTCTAATGATAATCTTAAAAATGATAAATGGTCTAATAGTTATAGAGACATAACTTTATTTTTTATTGTAAAATGAGCTCTTATATCTGTTAAATATTTGATAAATGTTGGCACCAAACATGTTTGGATCTATCTTTTTCATTCTATTATGTGACAATTAACAAGTCAATGACTTATTAAAAAAATCTTATCATTAAAACTCCATATGAAATATCTTTTTAGTTGCCGCATAATGCGTTAGAGTAAGATAGTTTCAAATATGTTTGGGGTCTAACTTATTCCTCCAAATTTTGGATCATTCATATTTTTGAAAATTTCATTAGTTCAATTGAAAGATTTTTTACATACTTTAGTATAAAATTTGATCATTTGTATTGAAAATGAAACTTTTTAAGAATTTCACTATAAAAATGGTAAAATGAATTTTATTTTATGAAAGATCACCATCAAACATAATTTTGATTGAAAATAGTAAACTCTTTTTATTGTTGGGTGTGTGTATATATATCTTATCAAATAAAAAGGTGTGTGTATATATATGTGTGTGTGGGGTTAGTGCCGCAACTTGGACCTCCAAACTAAAGGTTGTTAATGGGCCATGTCGGGCTAGCCCGACCCATTTTCACTTGGCCAATGGGCACAATGGGCTAGCATAGTAGGCTATTGACTAGTTAACGGGCCGGGTTAGGCTGAGCCGAAAGAGAAAACCCCAATCCAAGGGCAATGTCAATTTTGTCTTTAGCGGGTTGGGCTACTGGATTGGGCCTAATAGGTTACCCATTAGTAAGGTTGTCCATCAACCTATCAGACCTAACCCATCGCACAAGCCGATCTGACCCAAAGGCCCATGGGCGGATCTAAATGCCCAGACGGGTTGAGTGCGGGTCTATAGTGTTAAAAATTCGGTTTTCAATTTGGGTTTGGGTTCCACATTTACTAACCCGTAGAAACCGATCTGACCCGTGAGAAACTTAAAGAAAAAGAATGGGTTTCACAATTTCACTTTCCACTCACCGTTTCAGACTTTCAACATTTTTCTATTTTACGTTCCCTTTCTCTTTCTCTCTCAAATCCTTAATCCTAGCCCCTTATTTCCGCCACCGTTGTCAAGTTGATCGTGCTGCCCTTGTCGTTGACTCACTCACCATCCTAGGTTGGGTCTAGCTCAAACCCTCTCTCTTGAAGCCTCCTTTGATCTACCATTTGAGGTTATGATCTTGTGCATCTAATGGTGGGTCAAACTATTGTTTTTTTTTTTTTTTTTTTTTTTTTAAATATTTAATTTCACATTGATCTTGTGATGGATGTGGTGATGGTGGGTGATTGAGTGGTGGTGGTGTTGGTTTAGTGTTTTCTTTCTCTTTGTTTTAGTCTCATAGATTTGGTTTTGTGGACTTATTTGTGTTAATTGATTTTTGTAGGTTTGGATTGTGATTTTTGTCCTTTGGGTTTTTGATTTCACTCTATGTTTTTCACGGTTTTTTATTTTTTATTTTTTATTTTGAAACTCTTTATGTTCTTTGGGTTGATTTCTATTGGGTCTAGGTTTTGATTTTTGTGTAACTATGTTTTTTAGGTTTTCTGTGTTCTTGTTCTCTTTGTGCTTCAGAACTGAAATTACCCGACGGCTCCAACCTGCTTAACAGACGACCCGAGCCTCTAGGTCGGACCGAACGTTCGGGCAGTTGCAGTTCTATTTTCTGTTCACCCGATCCAATCAGGTCGGGTGCGGGTCAACCCAAAACTTGATCCAACTCGACCCGACCTATAGACAACCCTACCCATGAGCTTGTGTTAGCATATTATTTTATTATTTTTTAAGGAAAGAATCATTTTTTTATAAGGGAGTAATCAATCTATGTTTTTAAAAGGAAAGAATCAAAGAATTTAATACTTCATTACAAATTTTTTTACAATCAAAATCTATTTAATTTTTTGTTTTGTTGATGAAAACTTATTTAAATTTTTTTTATTAATGCTTTAAATGGTTTTTATTTTTATCTTTAATAAAAAAATGTTAAATGGTTAATTCAAAGTTGCTAGACTACTAGAAAAATATATGTGTAGTAAACTAAGTTTAGCACAATCACTTTAAGTATCTTAGTGGTTGGGGGAGTTCTCTTAAGAAATTCCTTTATAATGTTTCAAGATCAATCCTTTATAAACCTCCTATATATTTTTGTTATGAATTATGAGTTATTGGGCTGGGCAATGGGCTGGGCTATTAGGCTAACCCATCAGGTGCCCATATGTATAAAAACTAGCCCACGACCTGACCACTGGGCTAGTAGGCTACCCATGGGCCCCAAGAACAATGGGTTGGGTTGCACATTAGCTTGATGGACTGTTAGGCATCTGGGTTTGGCTGTGGGCCATGGGCTATTTGGTGACCCTTACCCTAAACACAAATTCCTGCGCCGCCCCTAGCTAGGCTGAAATGGTACCCACCCAAAGATGAGTAGGTGGGTTTAATTCTCACCTTAAACAAAAGCCTAGTAAATGGTGTTGGCTTAATAACCTACCGGTAAGATGCATTAGAAAATATACGTATGTACAAAAGTTTAAATCAAAGAAAATATAATAGTTTGAATTTAAATAATTAAAACTCAACATACTATACGACAATTGTAGGGACATTTGAATTTTGATTTGCATTTGCAACATTGTGATCTTTATGTTCAATTATATTTGAATCCGGTGCTCATGCACAAAGTACTTGCACTACAAAAAAAAACCTATTACGGGGGGCCAAAAAGCGCCGCTAAAGGTACATTTGACCTTTAGCGGCAGGTGCTGTTGCGGTGGTTATTCCTGCCATCGTTGTGATGCCACTATAGATCTATTGCGGCAATAACAAAAAGCGCCACCGTAGATACACCTTTTAGCGGCGGTTTCGGTTTATTGCGGTGGGCATAAAACCGCCGCCATACGACGTTTGAATTTGTGTTAATTGACTTTTAGCGGCGGGTTATGTATGCCGCTATTGGTGTTCACCTTTAGCAGTGGGCATATGGTGCCGCTATAGGCAATCAATTAAAATAGACTAATTGCACTTTTAACAACGGGTAAAAACGCCGCTATATGTTCGCACCTTTAGCGGATAGTAGAAACGCCGCTATATGTTTGAAACTATAGCGGCGGGCGATAAGCGCTGCTAGGGTTTCATTTAAAACATAAGATGTGCACCTATTGCAGCATTTTTTGACCACCGCTATAGGTTCTTTTTTTTTTTTTTTTTTCCTAGTGGGCTTTAAAACCACTGTTTGCATCAAATATATTGTTCAGACCTATTACAAAGAACCTATAATAGTTTTAGCTCTACTAACACAATACCACAAATGTAATTAATTAACAACACCACAAATGTCACCAAACTAACGTAATATTAACATAGAAATATATTATCAAATACATAACGTTGTCTATAACCACCATCATAAGATTAACAAAAAAAGATGTGGTTCTTTGAATAAAACAACCGCTCAAATTAAGCTAATACTATAATCAAAGTTCCAAAGTGTTTAAAAATATCCTTCAACACTTGCAAAAAATGCGGTTGTTCTTCTGTAGTTCTTTGTACACAAAAAATTCCTCGAACACTAAGATAAAACTTATAAGCTGCTTGGTTGATGGGATGCGGCTGACAATTTTTGGAGAGCTGGAGATTGTTGGGCTGAAGGAACATCCTACATACAAAGTATGATTACTCAATAAGGTCTCATACTGTAATACTTTCATTTTCTTCCACTGTCCAATCTTTCTTGATTTCTTCTTCATCTTCTTCTTCTTCCTTTTTTTTCATAGCATTTTGTAAGTATATATGTCATGGAGAAACCCCAAGCACATAGAGTGATAGAGCCATAGAGGAGGTACACAACAGCACTAGGAAAAGAACAAAAATAGGGAAATTATCCAACCCCTATTTGAAACAGAAAATAAAAAGTTACAAAAAGTAACTTTATTTGACCATGCCTAAAACATTTTTGAGCCTATTTAATGGTTAAGAACACCACTCTGCCCCTTATTTCAATTTGTCTTTAGAAAATCATTTTTTTTATTTCATATTATGAAGTCCAAGAGTTTATGAATTAAAAAGAACTCAAGCTCACCCAATAACGGCCTATCTATAAGACCCTTTGAAATTCAAGAGAGAGAGATGTTGAGTAAATGTACACTCACCATTCCTAAAGAAAGGTTGACCTATTGGCTTTTCTTAGCAAAGTATGCTGCAAGTTGAAGGTCACCAAGCTCCACACTATCGGTATTTGCTACTCCGTCCAACAAAAATACTGAACATAGGGAGAATGGGAACAAAAATAATCATGAAGTGGCAACTATAACAAGTAGTTAAAGCATGAAGAACATATATCTTAACAAAACCCACTCAGCCTGTAAGCAGCCAATTATTTTCCCATACACCTTACAACCTATCTTTATAAAGGATTTAAGGGGGTTGAGAATGAGATGGAACCTGTTAGACAAATCCTGAAGGCAACAAGAGTACTAAAAACAATGAAAATCACCCAGTCACAGCAGTCTAGACCCAAGGAATAAGCCTAGTGTTTGCAAGAAATTGAGGAAGTTTCAAAGGAGCTCTCAGAATTGTCAAATTGCATTTGACGAAGGACATTTCACATAATGATAATATGTGGCATGTTGGTTGGTTCGTTCCTCTTGGATATTTCTTATCACCTGCTTTGCTCCAATATTTTGTAATATGGCTATATGCATATGTAATTAGGTTCATGTTTGTGTAATTCATTTGCTATTTTTGCTATATCGAGTTTATTCCTATGGTACAGGAAAAATGCTTGAAGATTTCATTACTATTAGCCATCTCCAATTATACTAGTTTTTTAGTAAGTATGTTTTTAATTTGGGATTTTTCCCCTTGATATAGCGCCCAAAAAAAAATCTAGATTAAAACCCTACATTGTGAATTGCATAGAAAGCAAGCAAGATAACAAAATTAGGAAACAACTTGCTGCTTTTGGACAGCACTTTGGTAGAGGATACAAAGATATAATGCACACCTTTTCTGAATACAATGCATGCCTTTTTAGCCTTTTAACAACAATGTATAGTCAATAATTTTTAACCTAGTCTGCTTACATGACTAAAAGTCTACATATTAAAAACCTCCTTCTTCCGAAGTTTCTGCAATGATAGTACCATCATCTAGCGCAACGCGATACTTTACTGCAGTGCATTGCTAACTAAAACCACTTTAGCATCTCCAAACAAAGCAAATAAAGCTTGAAATTGACACAATCCACACATTCCTAACAAAATTATTCCACAAAATAACTAAGCAGTTAAGAGTACCAAAATAAAGCACTTTATTTTATGTTATTGTGAGGAGGTACTCACAATCAAAAACAGAAAATAAAGACAAACCCATAAACAAACAAAATCAAATGAAGAAGAAGAGTTGAGAGAGAGAGAATGAGAGAGAGAGAGAGAGAGAGAGAGAGAGAGAGAAACCTGAACAATGGATGCATGCCTTTGCTTTTTACTTATAACTCTTTGATGTTAGATCAAAATAAAATTAGTTTATTTTGAAAAGATTGCTAATTTAATTTAGTCAAAAACAATAAATACAATAATTAAGAAGACATACACTTCCAGGAAAACTCACAAGAGTTTCACCTATTCCCTATGACTTTGGTAAAGTCTTTCACAAGATCAGATCGCCCTGCAACAATATTTTTCAGCCTATTGCTTTGAATTCTATGGACAAATTTTTCCTTTTCATTTTCTTGTAATTTTAATATATTTTTCTAAGCCACTTCCACTTCCACTAGTTCTAATGTTCAAATGTTCAAATAGTGTTTTTAATTATAGCATTAGAAAAAGTCAGCTACAGGGAAACTATAGGTAAAAGTGGTTACAGATGTTGGTAGAAATGGATGGTTTGGAAAATTTTATTTTTTCTTTCATTTATAATACAATCCCTTACCCTAACTCTTTGATGTTAGATCAAAAGAAGAAAAAAATATTACATTCTCTGTTATTTTCTAAATTAGAAGAAAAGTTGCTATCCCATGGAGTCTACATTTCGACAGGACAAATTAAAAATTAGCAGGTGTCTCATCATTTATAATAAACTAGACTCTGATTAAATGAACTGAATCATCTGATTTTGATCCTCCATATTACTGATGAAAATCCAATTTATGTTCAGTAAAGCACTTATATGCCTAAAGAAATCACATTGTCACAGGGTCAGCTTGTGGAGATATATTAGAAGTGGCTGGTTGAACTTCTCTAAACTCCTTGTTTATGATGTGGGAGATGGTACTAGAGTGAAATTTTGTAAGCATGTGTGGTGTGGGCAGTGTACTCTCCAAGAGGCCTTTGCGGAGCTTTATTATCTTAGTAGGTCAAAGGATTCCTTGGTGGCTGAAGTTATGGGTTGGTCTGCTGGGAGGTTTCATTGGAATGTGCAATTTCGTCGTCCACCACAAGATTGGGAAGAAGAAGCCTTTGACCGGTTTATGGGGTTGGTCTATGCTTCGACAGTGCGGGGGTTTGTCCCAGATAAGGTTTGTTGGAAGCCTGCAAGGAATAAAGGTTTTTAGGTTAGAGGGTATTATAGCTCCTTCTACCCTCCTACTCTCGTTTCCTTTCCATGGAGAATGATATGGCAATCGAAGGTTCCTTCGAGGGTGGCTTTCTTTCCTTGGTCTGCTTCCTTAGGTAAGGTCTTAACAACAGACAACCTTCGTAAAAGACGAGTGATAGTGCTTGACTAGTGCTATATGTGTAAGAGGTTTGGGGAGTCGGTGGATCATCTTCTACTTCATTGCTCCATAGCTTGGGAGTTGTGGTCTTTGGTTTTCTGCTTGTTTGGTATTCAATGGGTTATGCCTCATACTATTCTTGAGTTGTTTGAGGCTTGGCAAGGAAAGTTTGGGCGCCATCGTCACATTGATGTGTGGAAATTAGTGCCTCATTGCTTGATTTGGTGCATTTGGCATGAAAGGAATGCTAGAAGCTTTGAGGATTGTGAACGTTCTTTGCTGGAGATTAAGTCTTTTTTCTTACACACTCTCTTTGAATGGAGTGTGGTCTTTTCTCATTTTTCTTGTTATTCATTTTCTTTTTTTCTTGACCGTTGTTCTTTTGTTTCCTAATTTGTGCCCCCATAGTACATCCCTAATGTACTTGGTTTGGCAATCTTTCTATTATTAATAATATTCTTACGTTATTTATCAAAAAAAGAAAAGAAATCACATTGTCACCAAAATAAAATCGATACACAAAACAGCCTTGTGATTCAATCACCTTCAAGAATAATAGGCATTGGTCCGGATTAGCATACATATGGGTTTAGATTCCACCTATTATGCATAGATATTTTGTAAAAATGATTGTAGGAATTGATTTCATGGAGTGCAGACTATAGCCCTGCATATATATTATACATGAACAAAACAACATCCTAAATACTTTAAAGGCCTTCAATTATCAATAAGCCAATTACCTATCAGTAGTTATCTCCCTAAATACAAAAATAGGAATAAATGACTCAACACTAAGTTGCTATTGAACTCACCTTAGCAGTTGCTCATACAACTATTTGACTCAATTTTACTTTTCCATTTGTAGATTCCATTTGATGTGCAAAAAAATAGAAATTTGAAATAGTAAAAGTAGAACTCAAATTGATTATTACCCGCAAACGAGCAACTTCTCCCAATTGCATTCCTAGCACACCTTCATCCCATCCTACAAATTGGTTCAAGGGGAAAAATAATTACTTCCAAAGGTATACTCTATAAATCTGCTAAACCAAAAAGGATGAACTCCTTAACATGAAATATGAAGGGGAAAAAAAAAATTCAAGTTGTACGATAAATCTGCCATTCTGCTATTTATAGTGAATTCTCTGTAAACTGTATGAAAAAACAGAACATAGTGGATATGAAAGCAATAGCTAAAATATATACCCATTAAAAAAGAAACTTTTCCATCCCCTCAAGAAGTAATGGTAATGGATGAGTTAAAGTGGATATTTAAATAGACTTAAAAAATAAAAAAAAGCAAGTAGTCATATCATTTATCTTGAGACTTTTGATCCATATAGAAAATATGTAACTTGCTACAATGTTTAACCATTAGTTCTCATATGACAGCACCGAATATTCAAACCTTCCACCTAATCAACAACAGTAGCAGATTGGCAAATTTTATCAGGCAAAAAGCAACAGAGAAGAGAAAATGGGTGATCAAGGTTGATGGGACAAATCAAGGTCAAGCTTCAATTTGGAGTATCAAGCCTATCTTTCTACCCATGAACCGAATACTGGTAAACTTTTGTGACAACACATGCATATACTAGATCTCGAACCCACGACCTCATTCCCTACCTTCCTTTTGCAAGTAAAAGAGACATCATTTGAGCTAGAGTTCATTGCCTAAATACTACTAAACTTATCAGACTAAAAAACAAAATCATACAAGAAACCAACCCAATGACACTAATTGGTCAAAACAAAATAAACTTTGTGGTTTTAAAAGCAACAAATTAAACGCCCCCCCCAAAAAAAAGGAAGACCATTAAAGGAATCAAAAAGACACAAAACCTCAGAATTCACTGAAATTAGTCTCTTCAATCATGGTCTGCTAACTTAATCTATAATCCTCACACAAAAATACTCAAATTTGAAAAATATAGAACAAATTACAAGAAATTTTATGTTTGAATCTTGAAAAGGGTGGAGAGGACATTTTAATACACCTTACAACATAAATCAAGCCCATCAACAAATTAAAATAGAAAATTACATTTCTTTGTGCATAGAATTGAAATACAAAAAGAACGATGAACCTCAAAATTACTCAATTTTGAAAGGTATAAATCCAATCATTAGAAATTTAAGCTTGCTGCTAATCACAAAGGGGACAGAGAGGACATGTTACCCGCTTTACAACAGGAATCAAACCCATCAACAATTAACACTATACAATTGCATTTCTTTGTGTACCCGAATTAGTAAAATTCCTTGAAATTTTTTTCTTTTTTGAACCCAATTTATTTAAATAAAATGAAAAAAATTGAAAATAAGTCCAAAAGAAAACACAATCTATAATCCTTGCACAAAAATACGCTAATTTGTAATGTACAAAACAACATGTTTAGAAAAATTTACGTTTTTAAATAAATCACAAAGGTGACAGAGAGGACATTTTCACTTCAAAACATGAATCAAACCCATAAAATATTCGCACTATAAAATTGCATTTCTTTTGTAACCGAATTAGAAAAAATAAATTAGAAAAAGGCAACCCAATTTCATTTAAATAAAAATAAAAATAATAATAATAAAGCACTACCAAACAAGACCGTGACTGAAACCCTAGAAATGAAATAGAGAAATAGAAAATCAAAACGAATCAAAACAGCTTCGAAAGAAACACACACAAATCTGAAGAAAAGGAAAGAGAAGACTGACCTTCGGAGCTACGGCTACACGATTTCGAGAGCGGCGATATCGTGCTGGACGTCAAGCAGCCCACCGGATTAAGAGCGATGCATGATTTTGTCAGCGGAGTAGGACTCGTCGGAGGTTTGGTGAGATGATTGAAAGGGACGTATTTGGCGGAGAAGAGGTGGGAGTATGTTGGGTTGTTGCGGTGGGGTTTGGAGACTGAGATGGGAGACAATGAAGAGATTTTTGCCCTGTCTGAGAGAGAGAGTGTGTGTGTGGGAGACTAATGAAATGGCTAAAAATGAAAAGGGACAAAAAAAACAGAGGGAAAATTTAGGACTAGGTGGGGGCAATTTAAGGGTCTATTGCGGTGGGTCATTGACACGCCGCTAAATAGGTCTATTGTAGCAGGTCATTGGCCTGCCGCTGTAGTACACTGCAAAATACTAGAACTATTACGGTAGGCCAATGGAACGCTTGCAATAGATCTCATGTACAGCAATGAGCCAAAAACGCGCTACAATAGGCGACATATAGCAGCAGTTTTTGCACCCGCCGCAATAGCTCGTTTTTCTTGTAGTGTTAGGGGTTTAGGGAGAAAATGTTTGAGTTACAAGAATAATAGCATGTTGTAATTATTTCTATTTAAAAAAAAAAAAAAAAAAAAAAAAAAAAAAAAAACCACCTGAATCTAGTTTGGGGGGGGGGGGGTGACTTTTCAAAATCTCTCCTACCCCTTTCCCTCTCCCTTGTATGTGTATGTTTGTTTCTCAAAAAATTAATTACTTTTGTACCATAAATAAGTAATTAACTCTAAGTGCATTTAATGTATTTCATAAAAATATAAACTTTTATATATTATTAATGCACTATTTATTTCATCTAATTACTCTTATACTATATAATAGCACATGGATAAAACTTAAGTACAGTACTTTAATATTGTTCTTTAAGTTCCCATCTTAATATTCAGTCATGTGGCTATTTAACTAAAAAATACACTTCCATCTCATGAGAAAAAACCATGAGAAAAAATTCACATGGCAGAATCTTAAGAAGGGAGCCTAAGAAATGGCACCTAAGTATTGTACCTAAGTCTTGCTCATAGCATATTATAAAAATATATAAATAAACTCATAAATAAATATTTTAATAAAAACATTTTTTTTTTTCCTTTTAGAAGAAATAATAAATGTTGATTTTATGGTTAGGAGTTCAAAATCTTTTATATTTATTAATGTTATATATATATATATAGAAGAAAACAACATTTGTTAAATCATGTTACAAACATAATTTTGTATGTGTAGGATATTCTTTGGTCCCCTGAAGAAATTTTTTGGGTCTGCTACCATCCAAATCTACATCAATTAGAACTCATTTCCTTCTCCTTTGTGTGTGTTTTTCTTTCTCAAAAAAAAAAAATTATCCTAACATTACTTACCATATTACGGTATTAATAAACACTATCTGTAAATGGGTGTTAAAGTGGCATGGATGCCAATTGTCAGTCAAGAATAAGAAATTTGAAACATTTTAATTAGGTCTTTTTGACTGTGTGTTGTATTGTAAGTCTTTCAAAAATCCTCCCCCCTCTACCCCCGCGTGTCTTTGTCTATCAAAAGATTGTTTCTTATATTAAGGGGTAGAGACTAGAGACCGTGAGTCTAGCAAAAACAATAAAATATAAATATATATATATATATATATATATATATATTTTTTTTTTTAGAGAGAAAACCAGAGAGAGTTATCAAGATGAAGATCATATGTAATCTAAAAGCATACATTAGGGTTTTATTCTTGCAATGCTTGTATGCAGGGATGGATATAGTATACAAAGCCGCACTTAACTATGACATGAGCATCTTTGTGCTCAATGCCTATGAACACATATTGGCTACTTTGGTCATTGCACCTTTTGCTATGATTATTGATAGGTGAATTTCTCTTGTCTCTTTCCTTGAACACACACTTCTACACTTAGGGATCGTTTAGTTTGTCATGATGTTACATTACATCATAATATTACATTATTGTAATCTTGCATTAATATAATCCCATTACAAGAATACAATATTACATTGTTTAGGAAGCTGATGAGATTAAGGTGATGTGATATATTTTGTAATTTTAGATTATAGTAACGTTATAAAAAATAAAATAAACCAAAAACCTTAATGTTACATTACCATAATGTGCATCACATTAAGGGCACATCACAGCGAACCAAATGCCCCCTTAGGGTGATTTTATTAACAAATTTTTCTTCCTATATCTTACAGAAAAAGAAGGGTACCCATGACATTTTCAATTTTTGCTAAACTGGTTGTGCTCACTTTACTGGAGTAAGTATTCTTCGAGTAATTTTTTTAAATATTATTTACAAAACATTAACATCTTAATTATATGTTGTTGACTTGGCAGGCCGATATTTGGTATGAACATGTTCGTGCTTGGAATGAAATATACAACAGCCACAGTTGTAGCCGCAATGATCAATGCTCTTCTCGCCATGACATTCATATTAGCTTGTTTAGTGAGGTAATTAAATTTGTAGTAGTCCTTTCTAGGCTGATATTTTTCTTTTTCTTTTTAATCTCAAAAAACCTATAGAATCTAATTTAACTTTTTTCTTAAATTTTTTTTTTTTTTAAAATTTTATAGTAACTCTTAATCTAAATTCTATTAGATGCCCATGGAATTCTTTATCTAAGTGTAAAATGTTGATTTATCTCTGACTAGGCTTGAAAACTTAAATTTCAAAAGCAAGCGAACCTATGCCAAGATTGTAGGGACTATAGTAATAGTAGGGGGGGCAATGATTATGACATTCATAAAAGGTCCTGGATTTGAATTGATGCAAACAAAAGCAAAATCCAACCACGAACAACAAAGAGGTACTAGTGGGACAGATTCACATCATCATTCAATTATGGGTGGGGGAATGATATTATGTGCTTGCTTCAGCTGGGCTTGTTTTTCCATTTTGCAAGTAAGGTTTTTCCTCATTAATTAACATGAAATATTGATAGATCTCTTCAACATAACATAACATATTAACATTAATTAACTTCGTGCTCAATTCTTTCAGACATTCACACTAAATACATATCTCGAGCTTTCACTCACAGCTTGGATATGCTTCTTTGGTACAATTGGAAACGTAATAGTGGCTCTAGTGATAGAGAAAGACAAAGCTGCTTGGGCTATTCATTGGGACGTTAAACTATTGGCAGTTCTTTATGGGGTAGGAATATAATATTAGTTAGGTATGAATTCTGTGTGGAAATCGTGTGTGTGACCCTTGTACGTAAATTCAGTGTGGCTTATCACAAATGTACAACTTGATATTATCACGCAAGCCATAAATACAAACCTTCTATCTATAACTAGGCCTTTCTGGTCAGTCCCTTCCACGAAGTAAAACAAATACAACTAAAAGAAACAGGATTAACCTTAGACTTTAAATTTAAAAAAGAAAAAGAAAAAAAGAACAAGAACATGAAGTTGATCAACCTGGGATTTACAATGGTCTCAAATGTAAAAAACTCTCTTGGAAAAATCTTGTTAGACTTGATTCTTTTGATTTGGAGGTTGATAGATTCACCTCCAATCAAGCCCCTGGATCTTCTCAGGTATTATTTTTTGTTTTCTCTTTTTAACTTTTCGTTTATCTATAGCCTATTCTAAAAATTATAGGACTAATGTAATGTGTGTACCTTCGAAAATTTTAGATAAGCAATAAACTAATAATTAAGTTAGTCTAAAAAAAATCTAATCCAATTATGATTATTGTTATTATTTCGTTTCCAATATGATATTTGAAGTGTTTAGTGCAGGCCTTGGATTGGGGAAGCATAATGAAGCTAGCATTTCAGAGCATTGGGGTTGTGTATGGCGATTTGGGCACGTCGCCTTTGTATGTGTTACTAGGCATTTTTCCTACTGGGGTTAAGCACAATGACGATATACTTGGTGTGCTGTCTCTAATCTTTTACTCGCTCATGTTAATCTTCTCTTGTATTTCTTGGATTCTCATATTTATTGCCAAATGATAATTAGAAAGAAATTAATATTTCTTGATGATAGCACTTGCACACAAAATTGGGTTATGCTTATCAGTGTGTCAATAATAATGCTTTGAACTTTGAATGGTATTGATCTGTTATATATTGAATTGCTAGCAAGGAATACATTGTCATCAAACTATTCATTATTTTATAATGAAAATTGTATTGTTGCAAGGGGAACTTTTGCTCTAAATTCTCTCATATGCCGCTATGCCAAGGTCAACTTGACGCCCAACTAGAAGGTTGAAGACAAAGAAGTGTTCAATTACCGACTAGATGTGCCAAACTGACGGCTCAAGAGAGCATCCTTTATCAAAGCTATGCTTGAGAGTAACCAAATACTAAAGTATTTTATCTTGTTCAGGACCATGCTTGGCACCTCCATGGTGATTGGAGATGGGATCCTCACACCATGCATATCAGGTACAATAGAGTGATATTCCTAAGTCCTACTTATCTCTTTATTGTTGGTTAAGAAGTTGTAAAAATTAAGTTATTTATTCAATTTATTTAGCTTAGTTACGATTATTTATAACCTTACATTTCATGAACTCTTTGTATCTAATATTCTGAATAATAATTTACACTATAATTTCCTCCTTGGTGTAGTATTGTTAGCAGTGGAGGGAGTTAAGGAAGCTACTAGTGCACTTACTAATAATACGATCATGTAGATTTCAGTAGCAATTGTGATTATTTTGTTCCAAGTTCAGAGATTCGGGACAGATAAAATTGGCTATAGTTTTGCTCCAGTACTAACAATTTGGTTTCTTTTCATCGGAATTATTGGCATGTACAACTTTGTGAAACATGATCCAGGTGTTATCAAGGTAGTCAATCCAATGTATATTGTTGAATATTTCATTAGGAATAAGAAGAATGCATGGATTTCTCTTGGAGGTGAGACAATGGTATTGTGCTTGTGTGAATGCTTGTGAAATGTTGTCCATTGTGCTATGGCTTGCATGTTGTCCATCTTAAAGTTTTGTTGTTCAACTAGTTTATTATTTGATTCTCGTGACTGTGGTACATACTTATAATATTTCTAGATTGTTGTTATAGTATAGAACACAAATTATAGAAGTGGCATAAATACTTATATATCCAATGCATTTGCCATCTGACCAGGAAAAAAAAAAGGTTATAGCCGCGTTTTTAAGATGTGGCTGTAGCTGTCCTCCCTAGCCGCGTTTTTAGAAAAGCGGCCATTGGTCCTGGCTTATAGCCGCGTTTATAAAAACACGGCTACAAACCCTTCAAGACTATAGTTACGGGTTTTAGGCCATGGTTAAAAAAAATGCGGCTATAAGCCGAATTGTCCTATAGCCACATTTTCGAGAGCTATAGCCGAGTTCTAAAAATGCAGCTACATGACTTCTTTTTTTTTTTTTTTTTTGTAGTGTACAAGGAAAAAAAAACAAAAAAAGATTGCAAATAAGTGAAAAAAGATATTTCAAATCAAATTATTTCAATGATATCTTCATTGTAATAGATAATTACTTTATATTTGTCATTGCAATAAATTATAAAATAGTTGATATCTGGTTATTGCAATAATATCTTATTGTAGTTTTGTGTTTGCCATTACAATATATTTTAAAAGAATTTATATTAAATTATTATTGCAATAAGCTATTAGTTCAAAATTTTTGTTGCAATAAGCTACCATTTCATAATTTTTGTTGCAATAGATTGGAAAAATAATTGGTATCAATTTATTGCAATGATTTTCAAGGAAGCTACTAGTGCACTTACTAATAATACGATCATGTAGATTTCAGTAGCAATCGTGATTATTTTGTTCCAAGTTCAGAGATTCGGGAGAGATAAAATTGGCTATAGTTTTGCTCCAATACTAACAATTTGGTTTCTTTTCATCGGAACTATTAGCATGTACAACGTTGTGAAACATGATCCAGGGGTTATCAAGGCAGTCAATCCAATGTATATTGTTGAATATTTCATTAGGAATAAGAAGAATGCATGGATTTCTCTTGGAGGTGTGATAATGGTATTGCGCTTGTGTGAATGCTTGTGAAATGTTGTACATTGTGCTATGGCTTGCATGTTGTCCATCTTAAAGTTTTGTTGTTCAACCAGTTTTTTATTTGATTCTCCTGATTATGGTACATACTTATAATATTTCTGGATTGTTGTTATAGTATAGGACACAAATTACAGAAGTGGCATAAATACTTATATATCCAATACATTTGCCATCTGGCCAGGAAAAAAAAGAAGTTATAGCCGCGTTTTTAAGATGTGCTTGTAGCTCTCCTCTATAGCCGTGTTTTATAAATGTGGCTAAAGTATGTCCTATAGCCGCATTTTTAAAAACGCGGCCATTGGTCCTGGCTTATAGCCGCATTTATAAAAACATGGCTATAGACCCCACAGGACTATAGTTACGGGTTTTAGGCCATGGCTAAAAAAACGCGACTATAAGCCGAATTGTCCTATAGCCAAATTTTTGGGAGCTATAGCCGCATTTTAAAAACGCAGGTTTATGACTTTTTCTTTTTTTTTTTTTTTTTTGTAGTGTACAAGGAAAAAAAACAAAAAAGATTGCAAATAAGTGAAAAAATATATTTCAATTCAATTTATTTCAATGATATCTTCATTGTAATAGATAATTACTTTATATTTGTCATTGTAATAAATTATAAAAAAGTTGATATCTGGTAATGGCAATAATATCTTATTGTAGTTTTGTATTTGCCATTACAATAGATTTTAAAAGAATTTATATTAAATTATTATTGCAATAAGCTATTAGTTCAAAATTTTTGTTGCAATAAGCTACCATTTCAGAATTTTTGTTGCAATAGATTGAAAAAATAATTGGTATCAATTTATTGCAATGATTTTCAAGGAAGCTACTAGTGCACTTACTAATAATACGATCATGTAGATTTCAGTAGCAATCGTGATTATTTTGTTCCAAGTTCAGAGATTCGAGAGAGATAAAATTGGCTATAGTTTTGCTCCAGGACTAACAATTTGATTTCTTTTCATCGGAACTATTGGCATGTACAACTTTGTGAAACATGATCCAGGGGTTATCAAGGCAGTCAATCCAATGTATATTGTTGAATATTTCATTAGGAATAAGAAGAATGCATGGATTTCTCTTGGAGGTGTGATAATTGTATTGTGCTTGTGTGAATGCTTGTGAAATGTTGTCCACTGTGCTATGGCTTGCATGTTGTCCATCTGAAAGTTTTGTTGTTCAACCAGTTTTTTATTTAATTCTCGTGATTGTGGTACATACTTATAATATTTCTAGATTGTTGTTATAGTATAGAACACAAATTACAGAAGTGGCATAAATACTTATATATCCAATGCATTTGCCATCTGGCTAGGAAGAAAAGAAGATTATAGCCGCGTTTTTAAGATGTGGCCGTAACTGTCCTCTATAGTCGTGTTTTATAAATGCGACTAAAGTATGTCCAATAGCCGCGTTTTTAGAAACGCGGCCATTGGTCCTGGCTTATAACCGCATTTATAAAAACACGGCTACAGACCCCTTAAGACTATAGTTACGGGTTTTAGGCCATGGCTAAAAAAAACGCGGCTATAAGCCGAATTGTCCTATAGCCACATTTTTGGGAGCTATAGCCGCGTTTTAAAAATGCAGCTCTATGACCTTTTTTTTTTTTTGTAGTGTACAAGGAAAAAAAAAAACAAAAAAAGATTGCAAATAAGTGAAAAAAGATATTTCAAATCAAATTATTTCAATGATATCTACATTATAATAGATAATTACTTTAAATTTGTCATTGTAATAAATTATAAAATAGTTGATATCTAGTTATTGCAATAATATCTTATTGTAGTCTTGTGTTTGCCATTACAATAGATTTTAAAAGAATTTATATTAAATTATTATTGCAATAAGCTATTAGTTCAAAAATTTTGTTGCAATAAGCTTCCATTTCAGAATTTTTTTTGCAATAGATAGGAAAAATAATTGGTATCAATTTATTGCAATGATTTTCAAGGAAGCTACTAGTGCACTTACTAATAATACGATCATGTAGATTTCAGTAGCAATCGTGATTATTTTGTTCCAAGTTCAGAGATTCGGGAGAGATAAAATTGGCTATAGTTTTGCTCCAGTACTAACAATTTGGTTTCTTTTCATCGGAACTATTAGCATGTACAACGTTGTGAAACATGATCCAGGGGTTATCAAGGCAGTCAATCCAATGTATATTGTTAAATATTTCATTAGGAATAAGAAGAATGCATGGATTTCTCTTGGAGGTGTGATAATGGTATTGCGCTTGTGTGAATGCTTGTGAAATGTTGTACATTGTGTTATGGCTTGCATGTTGTCCATCTTAAAGTTTTGTTGTTCAACCAGTTTTTTATTTGATTCTCGTGATTGTGGTACATACTTATAATATTTCTAGATTGTTGTTATAGTATAGAACACAAATTATAGAAGTGGCATAAATACTTATATATCCAATGCATTTGCCATCTAGCCAGGAAAAAGAAGAAGTTATAGCTGCGTTTTTAAGATGTGCCTGTAGCTCTCCTCTATAGCCGTGTTTTATAAATGTGGCTAAAGTATGTCCTATAGCCGCATTTTTAGAAACGCAGCCATTGGTCCTGGCTTGTCGCCGCATTTATAAAAACATGGCTATAGGCCCCACAAGACAATAGTTACGGGTTTTAGGCCATGGCTAAAAAAACGCGGCTACAAGCCGAATTGTCCTATAGCCACATTTTTGGGAGCTATAGCCGCGTTTTAAAAATGCAGCTCTATGACCTTTTTTTTTTTTGTAGTGTACAGGGAAAAAAAAAAACAAAAAAAGATTGCAAATAAGTGAAAAAAGATATTTCAAATCAAATTATTTCAATGATATCTACATTGTAATAGATAATTACTTTATATTTGTCATTGTAATAAATTATAAAATAGTTGATATCTGGTTATTGCAATAATATCTTATTGTAGTCTTGTGTTTGCCATTACAATAGATTTTAAAAGAATTTATATTAAATTATTATTGCAATAAGCTATTAGTTCAAAATTTTTGTTGCAATAAGCTTCCATTTCAGAATTTTTGTTGCAATAGATAGGAAAAATAATTGGTATCAATTTATTGCAATGATTTTCAAGGAAGCTACTAGTGCACTTACTAATAATACGATCATGTAGATTTCAGTAGCAATCGTGATTATTTTGTTCCAAGTTCAGAGATTCGGGAGAGATAAAATTGGCTATAGTTTTGCTCCAGTACTAACAATTTGGTTTCTTTTCATCGGAACTATTAGCATGTACAACGTTGTGAAACATGATCTAGGGGTTATCAAGGCAGTCAATCCAATGTATATTGTTGAATATTTCATTAGGAATAAGAAGAATGCATGGATTTCTCTTGGAGATGTGATAATGGTATTGCGCTTGTGTGAATGCTTGTGAAATGTTGTACATTGTGCTATGGCTTGCATGTTGTCCATCTTAAAGTTTTGTTGTTCAACCAGTTTTTTATTTGATTCTCGTGATTGTGGTACATACTTATAATATTTCTAGATTGTTGTTATAGTATAGAACACAAATTATAGAAGTGGCATAAATACTTATATATCCAATGCATTTGCCATCTAGCCAGGAAAAAGAAGAAGTTATAGCTGCGTTTTTAAGATGTGCCTGTAGCTCTCCTCTATAGCCGTGTTTTTTAAATGTGGCTAAAGTATGTCCTATAGCCGCATTTTTAGAAACGCAGCCATTGGTCCTGGCTTGTAGCCGCATTTATAAAAACATGGCTATAGGCCCCACAAGACTATAGTTACGGGTTTTAGGCCATGGCTAAAAAAACGCGACTATAAGCCGAATTGTCCTATAGCCACATTTTTGGGAGCTATAGCCGCGTTTTAAAAACGCAGGTTTATGACTTTTTTTTTTGTAGTGTACAAGGAAAAAAAAACAAAAAAGATTGCAAATAAGTGAAAAAAGATATTTCAAATCAAATTATTTCAATGATATCTTCATTGTAATAGATAATTACTTTATATTTGTCATTGTAATAAATTATAAAATAGTTGATATCTGGTTATGGCAATAATATCTTATTGTAGTTTTGTGTTTGCCATTACAATGGATTTTAAAAGAATTTATATTAAATTATTATTACAATAAGCTATTAGTTCAAAATTTTTGTTGCAATAAGCTACCATTTCAGAATTTTTGTTGCAATAGATTGGAAAAATAATTGGTATCAATTTATTGCAATGATTTTCAAGGAAGCTACTAGTGCACTTACTAATAATACGATCATGTAGATTTCAGTAGCAATCGTGATTATTTTGTTCCAAGTTCAGAGATTCGGGAGAGATAAAATTGGCTATAGTTTTGCTCCAATACTAACAATTTGGTTTCTTTTCATCGGAACTATTAGCATGTACAACGTTGTGAAACATGATCCAGGGGTTATCAAGGCAGTCAATCCAATGTATATTGTTGAATATTTCATTAGGAATAAGAAGAATGCATGGATTTCTCTTGGAGGTGTGATAATGGTATTGCGCTTGTGTGAATGCTTGTGAAATGTTGTACATTGTGCTATGGCTTGCATGTTGTCCATCTTAAAGTTTTGTTGTTCAACCAGTTTTTTATTTGATTCTCCTGATTATGGTACATACTTATAATATTTCTGGATTGTTGTTATAGTATAGGACACAAATTACAGAAGTGGCATAAATACTTATATATCCAATACATTTGCCATCTGGCCAGGAAAAAAAAGAAGTTATAGCCGCGTTTTTAAGATGTGCTTGTAGCTCTCCTCTACAGCCGTGTTTTATAAATGTGGCTAAAGTATGTCCTATAGCCGCATTTTTAAAAACGCGGCCATTGGTCCTGGCTTATAGCCGCATTTATAAAAACATGGCTATAGACCCCACAGGACTATAGTTACGGGTTTTAGGCCATGGCTAAAAAAACGCGACTATAAGCCGAATTGTCCTATAGCCAAATTTTTGGGAGCTATAGCCGCATTTTAAAAACGCAGGTTTATGACTTTTTCTTTTTTTTTTTTTTTTTTTGTAGTGTACAAGGAAAAAAAACAAAAAAGATTGCAAATAAGTGAAAAAATATATTTCAATTCAATTTATTTCAATGATATCTTCATTGTAATAGATAATTACTTTATATTTGTCATTGTAATAAATTATAAAAAAGTTGATATCTGGTAATGGCAATAATATCTTATTGTAGTTTTGTATTTGCCATTACAATAGATTTTAAAAGAATTTATATTAAATTATTATTGCAATAAGCTATTAGTTCAAAATTTTTGTTGCAATAAGCTACCATTTCAGAATTTTTGTTGCAATAGATTGAAAAAATAATTGGTATCAATTTATTGCAATGATTTTCAAGGAAGCTACTAGTGCACTTACTAATAATACGATCATGTAGATTTCAGTAGCAATCGTGATTATTTTGTTCCAAGTTCAGAGATTCGAGAGAGATAAAATTGGCTATAGTTTTGCTCCAGGACTAACAATTTGATTTCTTTTCATCGGAACTATTGGCATGTACAACTTTGTGAAACATGATCCAGGGGTTATCAAGGCAGTCAATCCAATGTATATTGTTGAATATTTCATTAGGAATAAGAAGAATGCATGGATTTCTCTTGGAGGTGTGATAATTGTATTGTGCTTGTGTGAATGCTTGTGAAATGTTGTCCACTGTGCTATGGCTTGCATGTTGTCCATCTGAAAGTTTTGTTGTTCAACCAGTTTTTTATTTAATTCTCGTGATTGTGGTACATACTTATAATATTTCTAGATTGTTGTTATAGTATAGAACACAAATTACAGAAGTGGCATAAATACTTATATATCCAATGCATTTGCCATCTGGCTAGGAAGAAAAGAAGATTATAGCCGCGTTTTTAAGATGTGGCCGTAACTGTCCTCTATAGTCGTGTTTTATAAATGCGACTAAAGTATGTCCAATAGCCGCGTTTTTAGAAACGCGGCCATTGGTCCTGGCTTATAACCGCATTTATAAAAACACGGCTACAGACCCCTTAAGACTATAGTTACGGGTTTTAGGCCATGGCTAAAAAAAACGCGGCTATAAGCCGAATTGTCCTATAGCCACATTTTTGGGAGCTATAGCCGCGTTTTAAAAATGCAGCTCTATGACCTTTTTTTTTTTTTGTAGTGTACAAGGAAAAAAAAAAACAAAAAAAGATTGCAAATAAGTGAAAAAAGATATTTCAAATCAAATTATTTCAATGATATCTACATTATAATAGATAATTACTTTAAATTTGTCATTGTAATAAATTATAAAATAGTTGATATCTAGTTATTGCAATAATATCTTATTGTAGTCTTGTGTTTGCCATTACAATAGATTTTAAAAGAATTTATATTAAATTATTATTGCAATAAGCTATTAGTTCAAAAATTTTGTTGCAATAAGCTTCCATTTCAGAATTTTTTTTGCAATAGATAGGAAAAATAATTGGTATCAATTTATTGCAATGATTTTCAAGGAAGCTACTAGTGCACTTACTAATAATACGATCATGTAGATTTCAGTAGCAATCGTGATTATTTTGTTCCAAGTTCAGAGATTCGGGAGAGATAAAATTGGCTATAGTTTTGCTCCAGTACTAACAATTTGGTTTCTTTTCATCGGAACTATTAGCATGTACAACGTTGTGAAACATGATCCAGGGGTTATCAAGGCAGTCAATCCAATGTATATTGTTGAATATTTCATTAGGAATAAGAAGAATGCATGGATTTCTCTTGGAGGTGTGATAATGGTATTGCGCTTGTGTGAATGCTTGTGAAATGTTGTACATTGTGTTATGGCTTGCATGTTGTCCATCTTAAAGTTTTGTTGTTCAACCAGTTTTTTATTTGATTCTCGTGATTGTGGTACATACTTATAATATTTCTAGATTGTTGTTATAGTATAGAACACAAATTATAGAAGTGGCATAAATACTTATATATCCAATGCATTTGCCATCTAGCCAGGAAAAAGAAGAAGTTATAGCTGCGTTTTTAAGATGTGCCTGTAGCTCTCCTCTATAGCCGTGTTTTATAAATGTGGCTAAAGTATGTCCTATAGCCGCATTTTTAGAAACGCAGCCATTGGTCCTGGCTTGTCGCCGCATTTATAAAAACATGGCTATAGGCCCCACAAGACTATAGTTACGGGTTTTAGGCCATGGCTAAAAAAACGCGGCTACAAGCCGAATTGTCCTATAGCCACATTTTTGGGAGCTATAGCCGCGTTTTAAAAATGCAGCTCTATGACCTTTTTTTTTTTTGTAGTGTACAGGGAAAAAAAAAAACAAAAAAAGATTGCAAATAAGTGAAAAAAGATATTTCAAATCAAATTATTTCAATGATATCTACATTGTAATAGATAATTACTTTATATTTGTCATTGTAATAAATTATAAAATAGTTGATATCTGGTTATTGCAATAATATCTTATTGTAGTCTTGTGTTTGCCATTACAATAGATTTTAAAAGAATTTATATTAAATTATTATTGCAATAAGCTATTAGTTCAAAAATTTTGTTGCAATAAGCTTCCATTTCAGAATTTTTGTTGCAATAGATAGGAAAAATAATTGGTATCAATTTATTGCAATGATTTTCAAGGAAGCTACTAGTGCACTTACTAATAATACGATCATGTAGATTTCAGTAGCAATCGTGATTATTTTGTTCCAAGTTCAGAGATTCGGGAGAGATAAAATTGGCTATAGTTTTGCTCCAGTACTAACAATTTGGTTTCTTTTCATCGGAACTATTAGCATGTACAACGTTGTGAAACATGATCTAGGGGTTATCAAGGCAGTCAATCCAATGTATATTGTTGAATATTTCATTAGGAATAAGAAGAATGCATGGATTTCTCTTGGAGGTGTGATAATGGTATTGCGCTTGTGTGAATGCTTGTGAAATGTTGTACATTGTGCTATGGCTTGCATGTTGTCCATCTTAAAGTTTTGTTGTTCAACCAGTTTTTTATTTGATTCTCGTGATTGTGGTACATACTTATAATATTTCTAGATTGTTGTTATAGTATAGAACACAAATTATAGAAGTGGCATAAATACTTATATATCCAATGCATTTGCCATCTAGCCAGGAAAAAGAAGAAGTTATAGCTGCGTTTTTAAGATGTGCCTGTAGCTCTCCTCTATAGCCGTGTTTTTTAAATGTGGCTAAAGTATGTCCTATAGCCGCATTTTTAGAAACGCAGCCATTGGTCCTGGCTTGTAGCCGCATTTATAAAAACATGGCTATAGGCCCCACAAGACTATAGTTACGGGTTTTAGGCCATGGCTAAAAAAACGCGACTATAAGCCGAATTGTCCTATAGCCACATTTTTGGGAGCTATAGCCGCGTTTTAAAAACGCAGGTTTATGACTTTTTTTTTTGTAGTGTACAAGGAAAAAAAAACAAAAAAGATTGCAAATAAGTGAAAAAAGATATTTCAAATCAAATTATTTCAATGATATCTTCATTGTAATAGATAATTACTTTATATTTGTCATTGTAATAAATTATAAAATAGTTGATATCTGGTTATGGCAATAATATCTTATTGTAGTTTTGTGTTTGCCATTACAATGGATTTTAAAAGAATTTATATTAAATTATTATTACAATAAGCTATTAGTTCAAAATTTTTGTTACAATAAGCTACCATTTCAGAATTTTTGTTGCAATAGATTGGAAAAATAATTGGTATCAATTTATTGCAATGATTTTCAAGGAAGCTACTAGTGCACTTACTAATAATACGATTATGTAGATTTCAGTAGCAATCGTGATTATTTTGTTCCAAGTCCAGAGATTCGAGAGAGATAAAATTGGCTATAGTTTTGCTCCAGGACTAACAATTTGATTTCTTTTCATCGGAACTATTGGCATGTACAACTTTGTGAAACATGATCCAGGGGTTATCAAGGCAGTCAATCCAATGTATATTGTTAAATATTTCATTAGGAATAAGAAGAATGCATGGATTTCTCTTGGAGGTGTGATAATGGTATTGTGCTTGTGTGAATGCTTGTGAAATGTTGTCCACTGTGCTATGGCTTGCATGTTGTCCTTCTTAAAGTTTTGTTGTTCAACCAGTTTTTTATTTAATTCTCGTGATTGTGGTACATACTTATAATATTTCTAGATTGTTGTTATAGTATAGAACACAAATTACAGAAGTGGCATAAATACTTATATATCCAATGCATTTGCCATCTGGTCAGGAAGAAAAGAAGATTATAGCCGCGTTTTTAAGATGTGGCCGTAACTGTCCTCTATAGCCGTGTTTTATAAATGCGGCTAAACTATGTCCTATAGCCGCGTTTTTAGAAACGCGGCCATTGGTCCTGGCTTATAACCGCATTTATAAAAACACGGCTATAGACCCCTTAAGACTATAGTTACGGGTTTTAGGCCATGGCTAAAAAAAACGCGGCTATAAGCCGAATTGTCCTATAGCCACATTTTTGGGAGCTATAGCCGCGTTTTAAAAATGCAGCTCTATGACCTTTTTTTTTTTTTGTAGTGTACAAGGAAAAAAAAAAACAAAAAAAGATTGCAAATAAGTGAAAAAAGATATTTCAAATGGTATTGTGCTTGTGTGAATGCTTGTGAAATGTTGTCCATTGTGCTATGGCTTGCATGTTGTCCATCTTAAAGTTTTATTGTTCAACCAGTTTTTTATTTGATTATCATGATTGTGGTACATACTTATAATATTTCTAGATTGTTGTTATAGTATAGAACACAAATTATAGAAGTGGCATAAATACTTTTATATCCAATGCATTTGCCATCTGGCCAAGAAAAAAAAAGGTTATAGCCGCGTTTTTAAGATGTGCCTGTAGCTGTCCTCTATAGCCGTGTTTTATAAATGCGGTGAAAGTATGTCCTATAGCCGCATTTTTAGAAACGCGGCCATTGGTCCTGGCTTATTGGCGCATTTATAAAAACACGGCTACGGACCCCACAGGACTATAGTTACAGGTTTTAGGCCATGGCTAAAAAAAAATGCGGCTATAAGCCGAATTGTCTTATAGCCACATTTTCGGGAGCTATAGCCGCGTTTTAAAAACGCAGCTTTATGAAGTTTTTTTTTTTTTTTTTTATTTATTTATTTTTTTTTTATGTAGTGTACAAGGAAAAAAAACAAAAAAGATTGCAAATAAGTGAAAAAAGATATTTCAAATCAAATTATTTCAATGATATCTTCATTGTAATAGATAATTACTTTATATTTGTCATTGCAATAAATTATAAAATAATTGATATCTGGTTATTGCAATAATATCTTATTGTGGTTTTGTGTTTGCCATTACAATAGATTTTAAAAGAATTTATATTAAATTATTATTGCAATAAGCTATTAGTTCAAGATTTTTGTTGCAATAAGCTACCATTTCAGAATTTTTGTTGCAATATATTGGAAAAATAATTGGTATCAATTTATTGCAATGATTTTCAAGGAAGCTACTAGTGCACTTACTAATAATACGATCATGTAGATTTCAGTAGCAATCTTGATTATTTTGTTCCAAGTTCAGAGATTCGGGAGAGATAAAATTGGCTATAGTTTTGCTCCAGTACTAACAATTTGGTTTCTTTTCATCGGAACTATTGGCATGTACAACTTTGTGAAACATGATCCAAGGGTTATCAAGGCAATCAATCCAATGTATATTGTTGAATATTTCATTAGGAATAAGAAGAATGCATGGATTTCTCATGAAGGTGTGACAATGGTATTGTGCTTGTGTGAATGCTTGTGAAATGTTGTCCATTGTGCTATGGCTTGCATGTTGTCCATCTTAAAGTTTTGTTGTTCAACCAGTTTTTTATTTGATTCTCGTGATTGTGGTACATACTTATAATATTTCTAGATTGTTGTTATAGTATAGAACACAAATTATAGAAGTGGCATAAATACTTATATATCCAATGCATTTGCCATCTGGCCAAGAATAAAAAGGGTTATAGCTGCGTTTTTAAGATGTGGCTGTAGCTGTCCTCTATAGCTGTGTTTTATAAATGCGGCTAAAGTGTGTCCTATAGCCGTGTTTTTAGAAACGCGGCCATTGGTCCTAGCTTATAGCTGCATTTGTAAAAACACGGCTACAGACCCCTCAGGACTATAGTTACGGGTTTTAGGCCATGGCTAAAAAAAACGCGGCTATAAGCCGAATTGTCCTATAGCCACATTTTTGGGAGCTATAGCCGCGTTTTAAAAAACGCAACTATATGACCCTTTTTTTTTTTTTTTGTAGTGTACATTGAAAAAAAAAACAAAAAAGATTGCAAATAAGTGAAAAAAGATATTTCAAATCAAATTATTTCAATGATATCTTCATTGTAATAGATAATTACTTTATATTTGTCATTGCAATAAATTATAAAATAGTTGATATCTGGTTATTGCAATAATATCTTATTGTAGTTTTGTGTTTGCCATTACAATAGATTTTAAAAGAATTTATATTAAATTATTATTGCAATAAGCTATTAGTTCAAAATTTTTGTTGCAATAAGCTACCATTTCAGAATTTTTGTTGCAATAGATTGGAAAAATAATTGGTATCAATTTATTGCAATGATTTTCAAGGAAGCTACTAGTGCACTTACTAATAATACGATCATGTAGATTTCAGTAGCAATCGTGATTATTTTGTTCCAAGTTCAGAGATTCGAGAGAGATAAAATTGGCTATAGTTTTGCTCCAATACTAACAATTTGGTTTCTTTTCATTGGAACTATTGGCATGTACAACTTTGTGAAACATGATCCAGGGGTTATCAAGGCAGTCAATCCAATGTATATCGTTGAATATTTCATTAGGAATAAGAAGAATGCATGGATTTCTCTTGGAGGTGTGACAATGGTATTGTGCTTGTGTGAATGCTTGTGAAATGTTGTCCATTGTGCTATGGCTTGCATGTTGTCCATCTTAAAGTTTTGCTGTTCAACCAGTTTTTTATTTGATTCTCGTGATTGTGGTACATACTTATAATATTTCTAGATTGTTGTGATAGTATAGAACACAAATTATAGAAGTGGCATAAATTCTTATATATCCAATGCATTTGCCATCTGGCCAAGAAAAAAAAGGGTTATAGCCGCGTTTTTAGTAACGCGGCCATTGGTCCTGGCTAATAGCCGCATTTATAAAAACACGGCTACAGACCCCTCAGTACTATAGTTATGGGTTTTAGGTCATGGCTAAAAAAAACGCGGCTATAAGCCGAATTGTCCTATAGCCACATTTTCGGGAGCTATAGCCTCGTTTTAAAAACACAACTATATGACGTTTTTTTTTGGTAGTGTACAAAGAAAAAAAGAAAAAGATTGCAAATAATTGAAAAAAAATATTTCAAATCAAATTATTTCAATGATATCTTTATTGTAATAGATAATTACTTTATATTTGTCATTGCAATAAATTATAAAATAGTTGATATCTGGTTATTGCAATAATATCTTATTGTAGTTTTGTGTTTGCCATTACAATAGATTTTAAAAGAATTTATATTAAATTATTATTGCAATAAGCTATTAGTTCAAAATTTTTGTTGCAATAGATTGGAAAAATAATTGGTATCAAGTTATTGCAATGATTTTCAAGGCAAGCAAGTTTTTAATCGTTGTGTATTTGTTTCGTGTTTTCGGGTTTTATGTTTAGTTAGTACACCATTTTGCATAAGTAAGTGGGTTTTGGCATTTCTTGGATAAAAACTAACAATTGCATATTAACTGAATGTTGAGGTGGCTAGTTGTGATTTGTGCAACATTACTTTTACTTGGGTACATCGCTGACACGACTTTTATTGTACACCATTCACAAAGTGCAAGTCGTGTATTCGTTTCGTATTTTTCGCTTTTATGTTAAGTTAGTACACCATTTTGCATAAGTGAGTTTGGCATTACTTGGATAAAAAACTGATAATTGCATATTAACCGAATGGTTTCATTGGGTAAAGTGTAATGGAGAGGTTGTTTTCATATAGCAATGCTGGGGACACAAAAAAGTTTGCAATTTTTTTTAAAAAATCTCCCGACTTGTTGAGGTGGCTAGTTGTGATTGGTGCAACATTACTTTCACTTGTTGAGGTGATTAGTTGTGATTGGTGCAACATTACTTTCACATGGGTACATCACTGACACGACTTTTATTGTACACCATTCACAATGTGCAATCTTGGAATCTCAGGATTTGTGAAAATGTAAAATTTTTTGTGTCAAAAGACTTATTGACATTCTTGTCACAAGGGTATTATAAAGAACAAAATTTTAACATGCTATTTCATATAATAGTTACATATTTCCATGTGTAACTATATATTGATTATTAATATTATATTTGGGTTGGTTTAATGTCTTCGTTTATGTATTATTGGTTGTCATCGAATTTTTTTTCTAAATAACATTAAATATTAAAAAATTTAGTTATTTGTCACGTTTCAAAACAATTTTGAAAAGTAGCATCTCGAGTGTCTAAAACTCGAGTTCCAAGATAAAACTCGAGTTTTTAAGCCTCGATTTGTAAGTGGATTAGTTTAAAATGGGAAAAAATCAAGCTGAAAATCGAGTTTTAAAGACTCGATATCCATAAATTGAATAAAAACGCCGCTATAGATCTATAAAACGTCACTATAGGGATTAAAAACGCCACTATAGGTCTCCCAAAACCGGTACTTTAAAAAATTTTTTGCAGGAAAACGCCGCTATAGGGCTTTAAAACGTCACTGTAAGGCTTAAAAACGCCACTATAGGTGAAATTTTTTTTGCATGAAACTCGAGTTTTAAGGACGTTTCTATCATCTAGACCATGGTCATTGATTAAAGTATCACTTAGAGGAGAGAATATCATTCATGCTCAAATTTCTATCATTTTTTTTTTCCAAATACTAGGATGTCATATATTTTAATATTTACTAAAGGATATTTATTGAATTTTTTTTTTCACTACAGGATGAGGTTAAAAAAATCCTTGTCTGTAAGTCTTGCCAGATTAACAACCCTTTTATTTGATACATACATAGATTTTTGTTAATTTTTTTCTGAGAAGGTTTATTTAAATTTTGTATCAATAACTACAGACCAAAATATGCTGTACACACACAAATACACATGCATCTTTACACACACATTTGAGTGGTATCCGTATGTTCTGTCACTTACCAAATTTTCTGAGTAGTGAGATCAGACTACTGTATGTGTGCATGCCTGTGAATATCACTGTGAAAGTTATGTTATATTCCCAAATATGAATTCCATATGTATTTAGAAATGTTAATTATATTGTTGTGTGACAGAAAAATATCATTAACTACTGAATGGAATATGAGCCACCATGTACCATGTCTCTCACACTGTTGATAAACATGTAATTTGCTGATATCAGTCCAGTGGGCTCTGCTTTTAAAGATTTTTAAGAATTTGTGACCGAGAGCATTTGAATTGGGTAAAAAGAGGCCCATGTCGTATGCTGAGATTTCACACTTCGTTTAAGATTTTAGAACCCGTTAGAACCACATATTTTAAGCTCACTGTATATTCTGTTGAGAGATGATTGTCTTCGGATTGCAAGTGTTATTAAAAAGGCAAGCTCTGTTCTCTGTATACCAGATCAGAATTAGGAATGATGTAACATTTCCTTTTATGACATATGCACTGCACGGCTGACTCTTGATCTATGCTATAGGTGGTATGATGTCGTTGATGGTGAAATCCAAGACAGAAGATTCAGTGAAATGTGTAGTCGTTGATGGAGGAGAGCTCAAGTCTAGGCGTCACTTAAATGTTCGAGGAAAGAGTGCAACACTACCTTCCATCACTGGTTAGACCTTGAATCTTTATGCCCTCTGTACCATCCTACTGATTTGCCTTTTCCTCTCTCTCTCTCTCTTGGTGAGCAGTTACTGAAATTTTTTCATTTTCCAAATGGACATAAATGTTTATATTGGTTTGTTGCAGAGAAGGATTGGGATGATATCAAATTCGGAGTGGACAACAAAGTTGATTTTTATGCCGTCTCCTTTGTTAAAGATGCACAAGTAGTTCATGAATTGAAGAATTATCCGCAAAGTAAACATATAGACAAAATACCTTAATTTAAAAAAGAAATTTGAACATGCTTGTTGGGCTTCCCTGGAGTACCAATTATAATATAATTTTTCCATTTTCTATGGCAGGCTGTGGTGCAGATATACATGTCATTGTCAAAATTGAAAGCGCAGACTCTATCCCAAATTTGCATTCCATTATCACAGCATCTGATGGGGTGATCTCCCTAATCCTTGCATTTTATATTCTAGTTGCTGCCCCATTTGATGGACAGTTATCATTTAGACCTAGAATTCCACCAGTTTTCTTTAATATTGATCTAAATCTGGCTTCTTACTTATCAATAAAAAAATAAAAAAATCTGGATTCTTGCCTGTCTTGTGTACTACCTGGCACCTGCTTGAAGTAACACATGCTTTTCCTATTCCAGGCAATGGTTGCAAGAGGAGACCTTGGTGCAGAGCTCCCTATTGAGGAGGTTCCACTTCTGCAGGTATTTTACTTTTAAGTTTTAATAGAATAGCAACAAAAGGGATGTCATTGCCTGTTTTGGTGGCCTTTTATAGGAACTTTTAAGAGGTCAAGTTGAGTTACTCTTTGACATTCAGAACATTTCAATATGAAATGCAGGAAGAGATAATCAGGATCTGCCGTAGCATGGGGAAGGCTGTTATTGTGGCAACAAATATGCTGGAAAGCATGATTGTACACCCAACACCAACCAGAGCGGAGGTATCAGACATTGCCATTGCTGTCCGAGAGGGTGCTGATGCAGTCATGCTTCCTGGTGAAACTGTTCATGGAAAGTAAGCTACTTCTTCTTGACTTTGTAGTCTGTTACTTCGGATTTTTTTTGGATAAGTAATTAATTTAATTAAAAACAGAGAAAGTGGTACCCAATTACACTAGCTGTATACAGTTAGACACTAGTCTGTTACTTTGGATGTGATTGGAGACTATTTTTTTAAGTGTAAGCATCATGCACAATGAGAAGTATTTACTTACTTCTGATCAATCCTTGGTGGGTATGGAGAGATTTGATGTCCCTGGAAAAATACCTAAGACTGAATGGTTTGGTTCCTTGCTCTATTGCTCAGGTTGCAATAGAGCAAGTAACATCCATATTGCTTACCAGCCACTATGGGCTTAAATAATATGGATTATTTGTGTGTAAAATTTTACACCTTAATGCACTCAAATGACATGATTTCACTGCCATGCAGGTTCCCTTTGAAAGTTGTGAAAGTCATGCACACAGTTGCATTACGGACTGAGGCTACAATATCAGGCGGTGAAATGCCAGCTAATCTTGGTCAAGCTTTCAAGGTTATTTTATGCAAATTTCATATGTTTTGATGTTTCATGGAGTCTCTATCTGCGCCGCCTCCCCCCCTTCGAAAAAAAACCTATTTTATTTTTAACACTGAATACTGACTGGAAGTTTTTTTGTTGTGTGTAGAATCATATGAGCGAAATGTTTGCTTACCATGCAACCATGATGTCTAACACTCTTGGAACCTCAATTGTTGTCTTCACCAGAACTGGTTTCAGGGCTACTCTACTGAGCCACTATCGGCCTTCTGGCACTATTTTTGCTTTTACAAATGAGTGAGTTTCTTCTATCCTTAAGTCCCAAAACTGTTACACAATGAGGATACTGTTTACATGGGAGGTTATGATACAGTATTGCATATTGGACCTCATCATGCTACAGGCATATTTTCTGTCTCTATTATATTTTTCTTTAGGCATTAGTCTACTCTTGACAGACTCTTAGCTGGTCATTGTGATGCAAAATCTGGCATAATAAATGTCCTATCTTGTCTTAGTTGACTGTATGGCTGAAAATATAGAACTGCTAAGTTCGTTAGTGTATGGATTAATTACTGAAATCCAAAATTAACCTGGAGCTGGGAAAATCAAATTATTTTCCTGAGATCAACTACTTTTGAGAGTTTATTTCTATCAATTGGCATTTTGTTTAAATATCGTTGAGTCGGAAGTTCATGAATGAGGTCTATTGTCTGCTTGATGAGTTAATTGAGAGTTCGGAGAAAAGCCAAGGAATGTAAATCTAATAATGTGGCTGATCACATAACTTTGATGGCCATGCAGGAAGACTATTCAACAGAGGTTGGCAGTGTATCAAGGAGTCTGTCCTATCTACATGCAATTCTCAGAAGATGCTGAAGAGACATTTTCAAATGCCTTAGCTTTATTACGGGTTAAGGTTTTCACAAGTGAATTCACTTGCATCATTTGACTTGGGCAGTAATGAAGATGTACTGGTCTGCTCAAATTTAGCTAACAAAGATCAGCATTAAATAATACAATAGAATTATAAGTTCAAACTTCAATGTGTTTCTCTTTGAAACCCAAACATAGATGGGTTGTGGTGCATCTGGCTTTCAGGGTCAGAACTTCAACTTGGGAACAATCCATATTTAGATAGGATATATATATTATATAATAACCTTTGGGTTTGGCTTGCATCAAATGCTCCTGTGCACTAGACGCAACGTGTGTCCTAAATGGCCATGTGTTGGTCGTGTATCTTGTCTTGTGCATAGGAGCATTGGATGGAAGCCTTACCCCAATAACCTTCAACGTGGGCCCAATATCTCTTGCCCTGTGACATTTGTGCTTTTGCTTTTCCATGTATCTTACATGGTATACTTTATGACTGACCATGCTGTCCATTTAGACTGATGAATGACATTTCAATTTAGAGGGTATATCTCTATAAAAGACAACTGGAGATTTGGCACTCCCAACCTTAAGTGGACTATCCTTACGCAATCTTTATAGTTTTCTTGGAAATTAGAGCTTGTTGAATTGTGTAAGCCCATAAGGTGATGAATAGATGCTATCCATAATTCAACCAGTGTTCTTGCCATAGAGTGCTAGATTTCACTGACAACTAGATTTTCTGAATTCGAAAATTCAAATTATATAGGTTTCATATGATCACATCTTCATCATTGTAATATACTTTTTTTGGTTTTCATGTACAGAATCAAGGGATGGTGAAGGAAGGAGAAGAGGTAGCACTTCTCCAGAGTGGAAGACAACCCATCTGGCGGTTCCAATCTACCCACAATATCCAGGTCCGGAGAGCGTAGATGCCTGTGATTATTTTGAACTGTCAGGGCACTCGAATCTGTTCTGGGGTTTCCCTCTGATGGATAGACGTGAATTTTGCTTGCATTATTATTTATGTGTATTTCATGGTTCCACTTGCTTTTCTTTGGTGCTTTGTTCTATTTTGTTTTTGGTAGAATACTGCTTTTTAAATTTCCTGATATATGTTCAGAAATCTATAGAGCTTGCCGTTTTATCTTGTTAAACACCAACACAGTACTTAACACAATTTGGTCATCCAAAATATTAATCACAATACAATCACTATAGAAACCAGATGATATAAAATTCGATCACTAATGTCAACCAATCATGCAATGGCATAAAAACCAGATTGTTTTTAATAAACTAATATTTAATATATATTTTCTTGAATTTTCATTTTGTTTTGGTTCAAATAAAGAATATTATCTCTAACTTATTTTCAAGGGAAAAAAAAAACAATATAGAGTATATTCTCCATTTCCATGTACACACTATATGAGTATATTCTCCATGTCCATGTGCATACTATAGGGCATCCAATATCCACTATGATTATAACAATGTTTCAAGTTTTCATACGGGCATGTATCAAACTGAAGGAAATATCCCACCACATCCACATCTTTGATTCTTTGTGCTTGTTTTCCAGAAAAACTAAAAGGTATAGATGAAATCACAACACCGTGACTGAAAAAATAGTCCAAGCCAAGAGAGTCAAGCTCAACATTCAAATTTATGTATACAATCATGCCAAATAATTAATCCGTACTAGCTTAAATCCCAATTTATTTATTTTTTTCCCTTCATGGCTACCCGACCACATCCACATCTATAGTGTCATACAAGTCAATGTTATGTATAGGGGTGGCAAAATTGGACACGACCCGCGAACTCTACACGACATGATATGAAATTAGCAGGTTATGGATTGAGGCTTAACGGGTTCGTGTCATATTCGGATTGACACGGCTGACCCGTTTAATAAACGGGTTCGGTTAGTGTTGAATCTATAGAACCCGTTTGACCCATCTGACTCGTTTGATTAAATGACATTTTACCAATATACCCTTCAAACTCTAGATATATAAACTTATTAGTTGTTGTGATTTATTTTCTTTGACATATTGTGATTGATTATTTGTAATATTGTGATATGCTTTAGTTTTGAATGATTATTTGTGATGCAATTACTCATTAGTTCTGAAATTTATATTAAAAATATTTATTTGTTTGTTTTTTCATAATTTTTTTTTTCAATTTGATAAAATCTGATAAACAAGTCGACACGACTGACCCGTTTAATAAATGGGTAGTGTTAAGGTTGAGGAATCTTGACCCGTTTAATAAAAATGTCGGGTTAGTGTTGACCTATATCGCCGAATACTCATGAGTTGACACGACGACACGAACCCGACACGCGAACACGAATTGCCACCTCTAGTTATGAATACCGTTTTGGACTCTGTTTCGGTTTGTCTAGTGGAATAAAATATTTCTGTACCGGCCGATTTTGGTGTACCGTTTTAAAGTGTTTTGGGGTTCCTAAAAAATAATTTATATGTATTCTAGTACAAAATAAAATTGTCAATTCAAATAAATAAATAACTAAATATCTTTTTTGGTTAAATAAATAACTAAATATCAAATGATACAAATCATTTAGTCTTAAACATCAATATAACATCAATTTAACATCACATAATAAGAAGATTTACAAGTCAATAACAAAATATCAAATAATACAAAACATTTAGTCTTAACTTTTAAGTCTTAAACCTCAATATAACATCAAACAGTAAAAAGATTTATAACAAGTCATTACTCATTACATAAGTCCATAAAAACTATCAGGAAATGGACATTAAGGAGTTGCACTTAAGTGCACGACTCTTCCTGACTGACTATATGCCTTTAGGTACCTAGCAAGATCATCCCAATGAAGTGCTGAGCCAAGCTCTATGTCAAAATCTATGCCATCTAATATTGCATCACCTAGTGGACGTGAAGGTGACTGTCCATCCAAGAAATTGTTCCATACATAATCAGCTACATTTTTGGCATCCATTGAAGAAGCTAGAGAGTAGCTTCCAATGTCACCTCCAATTGAGAGTATCACCTTAATTCCTCGGCTTTAGCAATATCTTATGCAAGGGCTGACCATGGTGCACCCATTGGAAGCTGGGTTACAATGACCTGCAAGGCTGATTTCTGGGGTTCGACCATTGCCAAAATGGTTCAGAAAAGATATGATTACATGGGAATATTTTCCAGTGGCACATGTTTCAGTTAGAGTTCCTTCATAGCTTCCCCAGTAAACGGCAATGCCACCAGCTTGAGAGGTTCTGATGAAAAGACTAGGATGGGGAGAGGAAGGAGTAGAGCTGTAGGCAGAGGAATTTTAGCCATTTCATTTTGCTAGTTATCAATATGGCAATGTCTTTGGTTTTTGTTGCTGCCATGCTATGGGGGGTTGCTCCCTTTTATAGGATTCAGGAATCAGGATATACGCACCTCATTTTTAAAATTTGACAACGACATGTTTTGCTTCAAAATTTCAAAACATTTTACTTAATAATATATTATGCCCCTAATATTTTGGTAATTTGAAGTACATTTCATGTTAATTTGATGTGTGTTTACCATTTAATTCAATTTTTTGTAGTTTACTAAATGTTAAAATATAAAAAATTATAATTTTAAATATTTTTATGGATAAGGTCTTTTATGTGGCAAGTGATCTCTTGGAAGCCAAGTTTTGACATCATATATAATCCTACTGCAAAATCTCTTTTTTTTTTTTTTTGGGTGCAAAGTCCATATTATAAATTGTTAAGACACTAGCAACTTTGATATTCCAAAGAAGGTAGAGAGAAAGCTTGTGTATTGCCTTATGATTAGTTGTTAGTTTTTTCCTTGTTTGTTTGTTATTTGAATTTTTCTGTGAATTGCAAAGCAATTGATATCTTAGGACTACATGCAAACCATAGCTTTGTTGCCTTAGCTGTGAAATGAGTGTTAGTCACGCATCACATCCTATCATTTCTATAATATTACTGAAGCTAAATCCTTCGTCACATTATAGTAATTACAAATCTACTGTTATAGTAAACTGAGAAAGAGAAAGGGAGACAATTATTGCGGCTGCTGAAGAGAAGAGAAAGAAAGAAAATATGGAACAACTAGCTGAGAAGAGAAGTTGCTCTAAAAGACGGCAACTTTATTGTATTATATATACCAAAAATTTCAAATATGGTAGGAGAGAGTGTGTACCGTATGGTTAAAAAGACTTACAAGGAGATTTACTTGTGAGTTGTGGCAATGGAAGTAACTATCTGTAAAGCTTTCATCAGTTCATGTCTCTCTTCTTTTTTACGTACACGTATATATCCGATGGTCCAGCCATATTAACTTATTATCATTTTTATTAGGGTAAATTACAAATTACACCCCTAAAATTTGGAGGTGATTGGATTTTACACCCTAAAGTTTTAAAATTTGGATTTTATCTCCTGACATTTGGGGATGTTTGAATTTTACACCCTCACGTTTTAAAATTTAGATTTTACCCCCTATATTTTAAGGGTGATTGGATTTTACTTCTTAAAGTTTGGGAGTGTCTGGATTTTACACCCTATTGTTTCAAAATTTGGGGGTGTAAAATCCAAACATTCCCTAACTTTAGGGGGTAAATACAAAGTTTGAAATTTCAGGGTGTAAAATCCAAACATACCAAATTTTAGGGGGCAAAATGCAAACACCCCCAAACTTTAGGGGTGCAATTTATAATTTACCTTTTATATTATTATATTTTCTCCAAAAAGAAGATCTTTACAAAAAAATTATTGTACCAAATATTTTTGTTGAGCATATTAGAAGTGCCATCTACCCCACCTTCCTCTCTATGAAATATCTTTTTCTTTTTTTTTATAAGAATTATTGAATATTGACTATAAAATTATTTTATGCAGCACTTTCAAAATTTATGTACAATTTTTAGATGTTGCACATTAAGTTGACCAAGTCTTCAGTAATGTCCCAATCTTTAGTTAGGATGATTCATTCCCTACCATGAGATATCTCAGAAAGCTCATGAACTGATAGTGTGATTAATTGAACTTGAGAGTTTGGGTTTATATTACTCTCTAGATCAATGAGCGCACCACCCGGGTACTTCCATTAAAAATTAGGCCCTTCTGTGTTTTAAATGCTCTTGTATATATCATTTTTAAAATATTATTTAGAAACTCATATCATTCAAGTTATTCAAGAGTCAAAGTATTTTTTAGAGATGCCCAGTTGATTCCAAAAGGTCATGAATTTCGTTCAACTTCTTAACTAGTTGTCTATCACTTCAACACATGTGCCACACCTGTTTTAGAGGAAAAGCAATCATCCTTTGTTACATAGGCTTTGGCAATGTTTAATTTTAATCCCCCAAGAAAACAATAATTTTAATATCAGATATCCAAATGAATAAATCCCTATAACATAAACATTATTCTCTTGGACTTACCCTATAAACATCAATGAAATGGCTCATTTTTCTACACAAACCTTTCCTCCCAAAGCATCAATGAAGTGGAATTGATTGAAGTGGATTGAAATAAATTGAATGGATCGAAATAGACAAAATGGACTGAACTAGACCAAAATAGAGTAAATGGGCCAAATAGACCAAAAATGACCGAATTGGACCAAGGTGGACTGAAATGCTAAATTGATGTTGCTCAATAGGAGTGTACATGGGCAGCTCCACATAGAGTTTAGGATGGTCACTAGACCACCCTGACCTCGAAAAAAAAGTAATTATTATGTATAAATTTTAAAAATTTATAATTTTTTTATCCTTAAAAAAATTTTGTGACCACCCTAATTTTTTTAGGCCCAACATAATTAAAATTTAGACAAAATTTGGCAACAAACTTAGTTGTAGACTAAGTCTACAACTTTATTTAATATTTTTTATTAAATATGAATTTTGACAAATCCACCATTTAATTACATTTTCTTCTTATATCCTCCATAATTGCAAAATTTTAAAAAGATTAAACATTAATAATTATGTCATCAATCAAATATTTAAATTTTGAGTTTTTGTAATCTAAAATTATACATAAAAAATAAGTTTATGGATCGAACAGTAAATAATATCCGATTAGTATAAAATTTGACGTGTTTTAAGAACATAAAGAACATGCAATCCAACAGTTACATTTTCAAAATATGTTGCAATGTTTAATTTGTTTAATGAGAGTTGTAGCATTGGGCTACAACTAAGTTTGTCCTTATACTTTGGTTCCCTTAACAATATATTACGTCCTTACAAACAAAAAGAAAAAGTTCAAGAAAAATTTTATTTGATTAAAATTTTGAAAGAGATGTAGTTTGCAATATTAATAATAAGACTATCATGTAACGATTTCAAAATAAGAAAATTTGTAGAAGGAAATTGTAAGACTTTATGTGTTTGTCTGTGTGTATCTTTTATTTTTGTTGCCAATATATGAAGTTTTTTATTTATTTGATTTTGTATAATTTAAGTTTCTTAATAACCACTCTCAAAAAACAAGTTAGCAACAATAAACACCACACTTCAGTTTTTAGATTTTTATAAATTATATTTTTTAAGTAAATGTCTTATAATATAGGAGTATCAAAATTGAATTAATTTCTTATTATATAGATCATATTGTGCATAATACAACGATACTGATATTGTCCTTCATTGTTCGTTTGGATCCTTTAAACAAATTTTTTAACCTAATTTATTAACCAAGTGATTACTTAGACTAATTTTTAGATCTAGGTTAAACACAAATAAATCATATCATGCAAAGATGCAGAAAAGTAAATAACATCACGATATGATGACCTAGAAAAACCGATGAAACGAACTATTTCAAGGTAAAAACCTAGGGAGGATTTGACCTAACTATTTCCAAGGTAAACAAATCCACTATAAGAGAATTGAAGTTTTTACAATCAGATTTAACCCTAAATCTATTGCTACCTCTAGTAGTAACTTACTGACACAACCACATGCAAGCTCTGAATTCACTGACTCCTTTTCTTCTTGGATTTACACCAACACAAGCCGCCTTGCTTGTGACTTTGAGATCCCACTCAAAGGTTTCAGATCACCTTCAGTAATGATCTTGATGCAGCAACTATGTTCTACCAATGCTTGATTGTAGTTTTGGCTCCAGTAGATTCTTGTGTAATTAGAAGGTATAAAACCTCTCAGATCTCACAAAGAGTAACACACAGGTCTTTTTAGTAGCTTCAAAACTTGGCTAGGGTTTCCCTTTTATATGTGGAGAAGTTTAGACGAAACCCTAAACATTTTTGCGGGCTTAGGCCTGTTTAAAATTCTATAGAAAAAAGCTGGACTTGTGATTTTCGATTGGTCGAGCAAGGCAAAACCATACTTCCTTTTCTACAATCAACTGGACTTGAACCTTGAAACAACCACTTTTAAGCATTGCCTAAAAACCTAGACTGGACATCTTTTGTTCTCGATTTGCCAACACAATACAAATATGATTCTAAATATTTAAATCTAAATCTTTAGAACCTAACAACCCTTAATAGTTAAACTACACACGCTTTGTCAAACCATGTATTTCATAGCATGATTGATCCCTCCATAGTTAGCAGAACCTAAACCTTTAGTTCATCTGGCAGAATTTATCCATGCCAATACCATCAAGAGAAGCAGCTTGCAGGAATCCCCAAATGGCTACTTATCTTGGACTGAAATTAGTGTCCATTGGTTTCAAGACCTTAAAAGATTTGCAGCATTGTTCCTATAATAAATTATTTGTTGTAGATTGCACCTAAACATAATCAAAGAAATACTTTTTATGGCACTACCTAGTGGAGCCGTAGAAATGAAGACCTTTCTTTTGGATCTACAACTATGAAATAAGAAAACAAATTAAGATTTGAATTAGTACAAAAGGTTGCAAACGTCCGTGAATATGTCACAATTTTGAAAGGTTAAACATTTTGCACCCCAATTGTTACTTACACCAAAGAAACCTTCAACCCCAAACCAACCAAAATTAAAAAAACAGAAAGTAAAAAGGAAGCTTCCAAGTTGCCAATATCCTAACCTTATTACGTGAGGCTGCAACTACCACTTCAAATAAAATAATGTTGTCCCTAAAAATATGGACTTAGTCGTTGTTCCCATTGCACAAAAATACATTGACTTTGGGCCAAAACACACACACACAAAAAAAAAAAAAAAAAAAAAAAAAAAGAAGCCAAAACATAAGAAAGAGAACACAATCATCATTATAATTGTTAAAGATATATTAGCCCATCATCAAAGCGAGCTCAAATTAGTGCACTAAAATGCTCAAAATTAATAAGGGTACTTGTGATGATAAACCCTTCTCTAACAAATAAGTACGTACATATATATCTAAAAGTCAAAATAGCAAACAAAAGGCCAAAATGGCCAAATGGCCATAAAATCGTAAGTATATAGTTAGTAGACCTAGTTTACAAACATTATAATTTACTAGCATCTCGAGTCTCTGATACTCGATTTTGGCACATAAATCGAGTTTCAAAAGCTCGATTTCCATGGTCTAATCACATCCAATGTGGCATATTTTTCCACATGGCGACCACATGGAAATTGAGTCTTAGAGACTCGATTTACAACCTTTATATACCTCATACTAGAACCCAGAACTTTAGAGAACATAGAGAAGAACCCAAGAAAAAAAAAAATAACCCAGAAACAGAGAGAGAAGATCAAGACCTAGAGCGAGACCCAGGCCGCGCCCAGGCAGGGCGTGAGACCCAGGCCGCGCACCGTGCGCGACCCGTCGCGCGCTGCTTGGGCGCGGCCTGGGTCGCGTGCTTACATGTGCGTGGCCTGGGTCACGCGCACGACCCATGCTCTTTCCGATCAGATCTCAATCTCAATCTCTCTCTCTCTCTCTATTGTTTTTGGGTTGCAGTGAAAGCTTTAAACGTGCGACCCATGCTCTTTCCGATCAGATCTGAATCTCAATCTCTCTCTGTTGTTTTTTGGTTGCAGTGAAAGCTTTGAACGAAACTTTTACGAGAGACTTTGACTTAAATTTTTTTTCTTAATTTTTTTTTTTTTTAAATCGAGCCTTAGAGACTCGATTTCCAGGTAGGAAAAATTGCCATATCAGGCTTAAGAAATCGAGTCTTTGAGACTCGATTTATAGGCCAAAATCGACTCTCAAACGCTCGAGATGCTAGTAAATTATATTGTTTCAGAACCGGCCTACTAACTATATAGTTAGGATTTTATGGCCATTTGGCCATTTTCGCCCAAACAAAAGCAATAACCAGTACTTTCGATGAAAAAAACTATTCATAAAAAAGAAAAAGATAAAAACACATAAATATATGAACCCTACCAACAGTAAAGTAGCGTCAACAAGATTCAGAGGCATGCCATGAATGGTTGTGCAACGTCTCCATCAGGCCACGTGGCACCGTTACTGATAAAGGACCACCTACACGACCCAGAAGAAATCATGAGCTCTGGCAATTCAATCTCGGCCCAGAAATCATCGGCATCTGAATTAACAACGTGGCTCTTCTTATTCTTAATGTTCTTCTTCCTAGTTATCTCCGAAGCGACCATGTGCGCTGCTTTGGCTGCTGTTGCCTGAAAAATATAAGTTATTGCAATTTATTATTGTTGATGCAATAATTTATCACTTTTAAGTTACTATTGTAATGGTTTTTCAAAAAAAAAAAGTTACTACTGCAACAATTTTAACTTATAGATAAGATATTTTGTTGTTTTAAGTACTTGATAAAATAAACTTATTTTGGTGTAGTGAAAAAAAAAACTAGGAATATATATTAATTATTTCTGGAGTTATTTAAGGTTTTGTTATTATAGATTTTCCAGTCGCTAACCCGTGCGATGCACGGGACAGTTTTTAAGAAACATATATGTAGGGCCAGAGAATTCGTGGCCCAGGCCCACTCTACATTAGGGCCCAAGGCCTAAGCCGAGGAGAGCTATTGCCGAGGACGCATAATGAAAGCCTAAAAAAGGCCCAAGGATATGGCCGAGGACGATCTTATGCTCAGCACCTCACAAAACGCCTGAAGAAAAGGACAAACTCAGTACAGGGGCAGGACAAGGAAGAAAGCTGCCAACATCGTAGTACAGAATCCTGCATTTGACAGGCCCATACTCCAAACCATGCTATTTAACTTTTTCAACCACCCCCAACCACTCGAGGTATGGATTGACAGGACAGGTCTGCACCCTAGAAAGTAAAACTTACACGTGGACACTAAAAGGGAAGTGAACACTAGTATAAAAAGGAAAGAGAGCGAAGGGGAAAGTGATCCCCGGAGGGAGGGGAAAATCCTACAAAAGGGAGAAAGGGAAGGATACTGTGCTCCTCGGACGTAGTCCGAGGACTTAAATCCTACAATCCGCAACAATGGAAGGCTAAGCTAGTCAAGCCAAATCCACACATATATAAGCTTCCATAAAAAACCACGACTAAACCGTTGACCTGTGACCAAGGTCCTGCCTTTCAAGCCCACTCTCTACAAATCATATTGTTAAGGCCCTTTACATACAAGCCCAATGTCATTCTTGGGTCGTTAATAATCGTGTCCCTACAATTGGCGCCGTCTGTGGGGAGGCTTGCGCGTTGGCACAGGTGGTGGCGGAGTCAAGCCTCTGTCAAGCAAGGGTCTGCAAAAGCTCCTTCATTTCCAGCAACACGCTGTTGTTGTTCCGACATAAATTTCCGCTAGGGGCTATGCCTCGCAGTGTCAATGGCACGGGCAGCTCTAGGGGCTTCCAACATCAAGCTAACGCCCCCCACCTTGGCCGAGGGGTTAATCTTCGAAAACAAGAAAAAATACAAGTTTTGGACAGAACCAAGGCCTTGTATGGTCCTCGGACTCAAGCCTATGGGGAAACCAACTATTTAACAGAAAAAATACAAGTTTTGGACAGAACCAAGGCCATGGATGGTCCTCAGACTCAAGCCTATGGGGAAACCAACTACTTAACAGAAAAAATACAAGTTTTGGATAGAACCAAGGCCTTGGATGGTCCTCGGACTCAAACCTATGGGGAAACCAACTACTTAACAGAAAAAATACAAGTTTTGGACAGAACCAAGGCCTTGTATGGTCCTCGGATTCAAGCCTATGGGGAAACCAACTACTTAACAGAAAAGACACAAGTTTTGGACAGAACCAAGGTCTTGTATGGTCCTCGGACTCAAGCCTATGGGGAAACCAACTACTTAACAGAAAAAATACAAGTTTTGGACAGAACCAAGGCCTTGGATGGTCCTCGGACTCAAGCCTATGGGGAAACCAACTACTTACAGAACCAAGGCCTTGTATGGTCCTCGGATTCAAGCCTATGGGGAAACCAACTACTTAACAGAAAAGATACAAGTTTTGGACAGAACCAAGGCCTTGTATGGTCCTCAGACTCAAGCCTATGGGGAAACCAACTACTTAACAGAAAAAATACAAGTTTTGGACAGAACCAAGGCCTTGGATGGTCCTCGGACTCAAGCCTATGGGGAAACCAACTACTTAACAGAAAAAATACAAGTTTTGGACAGAACTAAGGCCTTGTATGGTCCTCGGACTCAAGCCTATGGGGAAACCAACTACTTAACAGAAAAGACACAAGTTTTGGACAGAACCAAGGCCTTGTATGGTCTTCGGACTCAAGCCTATGGGGAAACCAACTACTTAACAGAAAAAATACAAGTTTTGGACAGAACCAAGGCCTTGGATGGTCCTCGAACTCAAGCCTATGGGGAAACCAACTACTTAACAGAAAAAATACAAGTTTTGGACAGAACCAAGGCCTTGTATGGTCCTCGGACTCAAGCCTATGGGGAAACCAACTACTTAATAGAAAAAATACAAGTTTTGGACAGAACCAAGGCCTTGGATGGTCCTCGGACTCAAGCCTATGGGGAAACCAACTACTTAATAGAAAAAATACAAGTTTTGGACAGAACCAAGGCCTTGGATGGTCCTCGGACTCAAGCCTATGGGGAAACCAACTACTTAACAGAAAAAATACAAGTTTTGGACAGAACCAAGGCCTTGTATGGTCCTCGGAATCAAGCCTATGGGGAAACCAACTACTTAACAGAAAAGACACAAGTTTTGGACAGAACCAAGGCCTTGTATGGTCCTCGGACTCAAGCCTATGGGGAAACCAACTACTTAACAGAAAAAATACAAGTTTTGGACAGAACCAAGGCCTTGTATGGTCCTCGGACTCAAGCTTATGGGGAAACCAACTACCTAACAGAAAAAATACAAGTTTTGGACAGAACCAAGGCCTTGTATGGTCCTCGGACTCAAGCCTATGGGGAAATCAACTACTTAACAGAAAAAATACAAGTTTTGGACAGAACCAAGGCCTTATATGGTCCTCGGACTCAAGCCTATGGGGAAACCAACTACTTAACAGAAAAGACACAAGTTTTGGACAGAACCAAGGCCTTGTCTGGTCCTCGGACTCGAGCCTATGGGGAAACCAACTACTTAAGAGAAAAAATACAAGTTTTCGACACAACCTGGACGTTATATGGCCCTTGGACTCTACCCCGAAAAGGAGTTACCCATTAATAGTTGGGTTAGTCCCTAGACTGAATGGAATCCCCAGTCTACCCTCGAATCCTCAATACCAAGGGAACTGGTGCAATTGTGATAGGGCCAGGTGTTATCAAAAACACGGCCAAAGTCCCTCACTACTCGGCAACCCTCTCGGATGGTTTATTTTGAATTTATCATTCTCGGACGGTTGCCTCACATGCATTACGGAGCACTCAGCTGTTATCTCGGTTAGTCTCATAAGTTTAATCTACTGTGAGTTAGCATTATTGTACTTGATAATGTCGATAAGTTCAAATTAGTAGCTTTCTGTCTCAAGGTTTCCTGCTCTAAGTATCATTACAGGAAAATACACGTGTAGTACCCCATTCACAAAGTAATTGCTGCAGAAAAGAAAAGTATTTAGAGGGAAACAGATCCATCTCTTATTAAGACAAAGAAATAGTACAACGTACAATGAAAGAGCTTGAATAAGCTCATACTGAAAACTAACTACATAAGCAAAAAGAAAAGATACAAGGAAATGAGGAAAAAACAGAAGAAGAGGCGTAGAGAAGAGAGATGTAGCAGTTCCAGAACGTTGTCCATGGAAACCATTCCTCAATACTGTTACATGCCCATAACTCAAGTAGCAAAAGAGCCTAACATGGAGCTAGCACCTTTGAAGAAAAGGTGCAGGGAGCGGGGTGTTCACCGGTGGCCATACAGGAAGTTGATGAGCCTCCATGTTAGCCACGCCTGCGATAGAGCAGATGGCGCTGATGGCGGAAAACCTTACTTCTGACGCACCAAGAATCTGATGCGACCAGTACATGCTTCGGATTTTGACTGAAAGAGGCAGAGATACCATCCCCACCTTGTCAAAACGGAAGATTATCTTGAGTCTGTGTCTCCCCTGTCCAGACCGCACCACCTTGAGTCTCGGAAGGATTCGGTGCCTCTGTGGCAGGTGTGGTTCCTTCACCCCCACCCGTGCCTCAAACATATTGCACTAAGGGTGGATAGCACTGGATATGGAGACTGTGATTATGGCTGAAGGATTATGAATTTGAAGGAGCCGAAGGGTTTATATGTAAAGGGAATAACCTCCTATCCTACTTATATAAAGGGCAAGTTGGTGGCATTTAATTTATGCAGGTTTCCAAGGAATGCTACGGACAAGACGGTTTTGGCTCGATTTCCAACACCATCTGCAACCATAAGATTTGAAGATCCTCATGAAGGCGCGCCTCGAGCACTGAAACGTCAAAGGACACCGCGTGAGTAAAACTAAAGGGATGCCTCTTAATTCGGCACATCTCCCATGCAAATGGAAAAACACCAACATCAATAAAGTACAGAATTTGAGCAAGCCATGATGTGGGCCAAACATCACCAAAACGCTTCTCCCCAACTAAAAAGTTGGGCAGCAGGAATTTGAGGGGCTATTGTGGGGCCAGAGAATTCGTGGCCCAGGCCCACTCTACATTAGGGCCCAAGGCCTAAGCCGAGGAGAGCTATTGCCGAGGACGCATAATGAAAGCCCAAAAAAGGCCCAAGGATATGGCCGAGGACGATCTTATGCTCAGCACCTCACAAAACGCCTGAAGAAAAGGACAAACTCAGTACAGGGGCAGGACAAGGAAGAAAGCTGCCAACATCGTAGTACAGAATCCTGCATCTGACAGGCCCATACTCCAAACCATGCTATTTAACTTTTTCAACCACCCCCAACCACTCGAGGTATGGATTGACAGGACAGGTCTGCACCCCAGAAAGTAAAACTTACACGTGGACACTAAAAGGGAAGTGAACACTAGTATAAAAAGGAAAGAGAGCGAAGGGGAAAGTGATCCCCGGAGGGAGGGGAAAATCCTACAAAAGGGAGAAAGGGAAGGATACTGTGCTCCTCGGACATAGTCCGAGGACTTAAATCCTACAATCCGCAACAATGGAAGGCTAAGCTAGTCAAGCCAAATCCACACATATATAAGCTTCCATAAAAAACCACGACTAAACCGCTGACCTGTGACCAAGGTCCTGCCTTTCAAGCCCACTCTCTACAAATCATATTGTTAGGGCCCTTTACATACAAGCCCAATGTCATTCTTGGGTCGTTAATAATCGTGTCCCTACAATATATATTTACTTTGCTTAGAGAAATAATCACCTAAAACAAATAAGAATTCACCACTACTTACTATGGCTCAAAACATACTATGTAAGTATAATTTTATTTGAAATGTAATCAAACATTAAAGGAAACTAAATAATTGTATATCAATTATTGCAAAATATCTAGATGAACAAAAAATATATAATAAATGAATGCTTAGGCAAATATTCCATTTGATATTTTTTGTTTATTCATCTTTTGACTTATTTAAAATATATATTCCTTATACTTTGTAATCTAGAATAGTAGATGATACTCATATTCTACATGAGCACAATATAAAGGAAGAAACTCATAACAAACTTTAGGGATAATAATTTAATGATTTAACTATTTTTAGAGATAATTTTATAACTAAATTCATACAATTAAGTTATAAACAATCCCTCTCTCAAAAACTTTAAAAACTACCATTCAAGCATAAGTAAATAAAGATACAACAACTACCAAAATAGCTTTCACATAAATATTTTGAAATTCCCAAGGTCTTTATACACAAAGGCAAAACAAATCTCCAGTGTACAACTTCTAATCTCCACTTGCAAATATTATCTGCAAAATAAGGGAATTCATATCTAAAAAATAATTCATTTAGAAGGAAATAAAAAGAATCAATATAAATTTTTACTGTTAATGGAGGCTTGCAATTAGTATGCGCTTCCCTCCCTTTACCACTCATCTGAAACAATGGGAAGAATACTTTACACAAATCCATGAACTGCTTATACTCAGGAGATAAAGCAATTATGAAAGATACCATTTATTTCAACACACACACACCCAAAAAAAAAAAAAAAGGAAAAATCATAATGAATCAAAAAGCAAGCAATATGGATGGCTTAGGGATGATGATCCAATATGTTTTGAAAATATTGAACATCAATGCAAGAACCTATACGTGACTTTCATTAAACATTACATTTATCATGAATTCTATCCAACACATGCTAGAAACTTTTAATTCAAAAACTTTTCACAACTAAAGAAAATCAAAAATGACTACAAACGATGTGAAAAAAAATTTAAAACTTTATTAGCAAAATATATTAAAAAACAAACATAGATCAAATACAATAGAAACTAATAAGGAACTTCATTAGCACAATTTTCCAATCAAAGCACGAAAGCGTACGAAAATAAAGAAAATGCTAAATGTACTAATTTTACAACAAAAGGCTTAGACAACTAACTTCAATGAACAATTGAAGGAGTGACATTTCATAACTTTGTACAAATGAGTCATTCTATCCACTACAATGACAACTTCAAATTCTAAAGCATCATCCAAGATGTTGGATTTGTGAATGTAGTATTATACAAAATATGAATGATTCTAATTCATGGGCAACTAAAAAGACCTAATAGATGCGTCTAATGAGGGAAACATGAAAAGAAAAAACATCAACTCAAATTTTATTTGCCTTAGTCAAATGAGTTTGATGTTGTTCTAGACAGAGAGACTTTCAAAGGATGTTACAAACCCCAAGAAATTGCACATTGGAGATGGTGAATTTAAAAAAAATAATGTATGAGATAGGTGGAACATTTTGAACAATGAATTTCATGATTCTATCTTCTCATATACTTGGTTCAGCCACAAAAATATTGTTTTGCATGCATAGGAGGGGATGCGGTGTTTACCTTCATTGGTAAAGGAACAATGTTAGCACCGAAGCACCCAGATCTGGAAAAACAAATAAGACTCAAGTAGAAAAAGAATTTATTGGCACAATCACAATCCTTAAAAGAAGCAATATAGAAAGAGTTTCTCTATTCCTGTTCCAAAAAAGCAATCTTTAAGCTGCAGAGTCCCACTCCATGGTCAGAAACTCCATGCATAGACCCACTATAGGATATAACTATCAAACTAATGGTTAAAAAAGCCTATCAAACTAATGATTAAATAGAGACAAATAGAAACGCATATCATTAGTTAATATAAAGACATAATACATAAGCTAAGACATAGGCAGTAGGAACATTAAAAAATCTTATCAAATTAATATGAAATTGAAGTATTCTAAACATAATATACAAAGTTTGAGAAAAATGATTTGGCAATTTTTCTATCATTTGAATCTTAAAATTTTCCCCTATCTTAAAGCCAAAAACAGTTCCAATTATAAGATATCACATTAAGGAATCATGGATGAAAAGAAAAGATACCAAGTGTCAGATTAATTTGAAGATAACTATTATAAAAATAAGAACAAAAAACAAAAAACAAAAGAGTCAGCAGTGAAGTTGGATAGAGGAAATTTAACATCTTAGACTTCTAAAATGATCAAGCAGAGGAGGCATCCAATTCATATTCATTTGTAAGCCCAAAATGTTCTAACTATAAATGAAGCAAGGTGAAGGTGACTGTTGCTACCATTTTGAAATAAAAAAGGTAATAATTTCAATTGCTCAAGTCTTTGCAAACAATTAAAAGTTATTGTTCTTGAGAGAGGGCCATAGATCATATTAGTTTTATGCTGATTTTAAAAGGGGAAGATGAAAGGAAAAAAAATCAGAAAAATTCAAAGAAAAGACACATTTTATCTTAATTAGATACAAATCCAACCACAATTCTTCCAGCATATAGTCTAAATGCATAAGTATAGAGAATCAGGACATTTTGGAAGTAGTTTAACATAGAAACAACTTTGAAATACAAAATAATTTCAACTTAAAAGACATAATGCTATCATGTTAACTATTTTATTTGGTCATAACTGGCTGGGTAACAGCATTTACTGTAGCATTTTGTGCTACATTAGGGCCAAGGCTAGTCCAATAATTTTCTTAACAGATTTGTGAAGGACATAATAGCTCACACTCATGATTCTTGTATTTGAATTCAGTCAACTGTTCAACTCAAAATTTTGTTGATTTGGGTAAAAGTGACTTAGAGTAATTAATAATATGTACAATTCCCCTACTACATAGCTAATTTGTCTTTAGTTGTGCATGCTTAAATATCTAAAGCATTTAAAGAATGTAGATGTCAGTGGTACTAAACTCTTAACTTCCAAGGATTTTTTTCACAAATGATGGAAATATTATACCTGAGCACTTATTATCCCTAACTAATGCATAAATCATTATGAAAATTGTAATTCTCATGCCTATAGTGGTTCTTTTTTAAGAGAACCATCTATAGCTCACAATATCAATGGAATAAGAATAACAAATTCTAAAAAAATATAAATTATGCAGTAAACAAAGAAGACACCAGATTACCAATCAAAGTGAGTATTGGCTTTGCAATGCCCCAATTTATACTAACTTCCCTTTGCCCTACTCTTCCTCATTTATCGGCCAACAATCTCTTCTTTTTTTTCTTTTTCTTTTTCTTTTTATATCAATTAACACATATCAAAACAACAACAAAAAAAAACAAAAAAAACAAAAAAACAAAAAAAAAAAAACAACAACAACAACAGCAACAAAATTGAACTTTATGTGATATCCCAGAATATTAATAGTGAAACTAAAACAAATCCAAATATTTGATTAATAGTGAAACTAAAACAAACCCAAATATTTAATTAGGCTATAAAAAGGGGAAACTCAATATAGATCAAACCAGAAAAAATCCATATTTGTTTCTCATAAAAGACCTTAAAACACAACAAATTTTTCCAACATACTCAAAATATGTCTTTACCTGCACATCACAGGGTCCAATTGTATCCTTATGGCCTGCAAAATCTTGATGAGTAATGCCTCCCTAAAATCCAAAAAACCCAATTTTAATTTCTTTACAATTATACCTAATAATAATCAAGTAATTGAATAGCTTTGTGACAAAGTGTCCCTGTAACATGTATGTGATAGTCAAAAAACCTGTAAAACAGAATATATATCAGAATATACTCAAATTATCATACACAATGAGTCAAGATTGATGAATGCACATAATATCAAAAACAACAATGAGTGCAGAACCTCTGTGTGGATTATCTAGAAATCCACCAAGAGGAATCACTGCAATCCATATCAATCAAAGGAAATTGAAATTTGAAAAAGATCAAAATGAAAATTTTTCATACATTAAAAATAGTCAAACATTAGAAGAATCCAAATTCTTCAAGTCAATCCTGAAAATCAAACTTTAAGGAGTGAGAGGAGTGAGGCCTAATTGAAACACCAACCAAACTTTAAGGAGTGAGAGGACTATGGTTGGAGAGGGAGTCGAGGGCGACCTTGGAGGTAGAATGCTCGACATGTTCGGTGGAATCAGAAATTTCAAAGTGAATGGGAGCAAAAGAAATAGAACCAGAAAGTCGGGTTTTTTTTTTTTTCTTCAAAGATATCATGTCGCTCGCATGGTATTCATATAACTCTAACATTGAATTCTGCAAAATACAATTAGAATCTACCAAGATTTTTCTCTACAAATGTTTGGCTGCCCCAACCTTATCATGTGAAGAATTGGAATAGAAGAAAAAAAATGGGAAGAATTGGAGTTTGATTTTCAAATTAAACTCAAATTTAAGTAATTAAGATTTGAAATTATATATCAACAAATAATACACATTGCTTTTGTACTGTTTTTGCAGAAAATAAACCGAACAATAAGGAGGAAAAAATGGAGTGAAACGGAACAAACAATATGGAGAATCACCTTCACCTTTGACTAACTTGAAAGCCCATCCTTCAAGACTTGTAGTGTCCAATCTTCTAAATCTTGGTTGCTTCAATAGATTTTCTTTTGAAATAGAGCAATGTGAGTATTATCGACAACTATAATAAAACACATTGTAGACAATCCATTAAATGATGAAAACGACATCAAACAGTGATATAGATGTGTATATTACAAATTAACAATTGAAACTGAATTTAACTCCAACTATCGAACGAAATTGGTTTATTAAATAAAGGAATAAACAAACTTTAATACAATCAATCACCCCATTAAAAATCTGGTGTAGTACTCTTAAATTTTACTAGTTTAAACAGATCATTGGTTTTTTTTTTTTTTTTTTTTTTTGGTGTGGTATTCAAAAAATAAATAAATAAATTTAAAAATTAAAATGAGACACACATGTTCAGCAATCTTGAACAACCATACTAACCAACCCAAACCTTCAAAACAGAAATAAAATCGCCACAAAATGCAAAATAGCAGTAGCCCCAACATAACATTCCATAGTCTAGCATATAAAAAACCGAAAGATTATATTACCCATTAAACTTGTTTACTATTTCATAATGTACAAAACTAACTTATGTTTACAATGCCCGTATAATAAATTATAGAAAGGGAAAACCAATGTAAGATAAATACAACAAAAAATACCATACATCAAACCAAAACAAACCCAGAATCAAAACCAAATTAAAGAATCCCAAGAAAATAAAAATCCAATAAAAATTGCATTAAAAAAAAATTAAATACCAGGATTTTAATGATTCTTCTTTGGTATAACTCTGACAACAAAGGAAGAAGAAGACGTAGAAACTCTGCAAAAAACAAAAAAATCAATTTAGAGGAAAGAGAAAGAGGAAAAGAAGCACACCACAAAGCAACGATCGGGTTTTCTGAAGGACGGCTCAGTCGGCTGGGTCGGACTAATGGACGGGCTAGGAGGCGATCGTGGAGGCCACTTTCGCCTTCAATGGTGGTGATGTCAACAACCCTAGTTTAGATTAAGCCCGCTTCTTTATTGTTGTTAGATTCAAAGAAAGGTGAGAGATAAAGACCGATGGTGGTTCTCGGTTGTGGAGAGAAAATTGATAGTGAAGATGGGCAGAGAATCGGGTTTAGATTCAGAGAAAGGCGATAAAGACTGATGGTTGTTTTGGGTTATGGAGAGAAAATTGATAGTGAAGATGGCAAAGAATCGGGTTTGAGAGAGGAGAAATTTTTTTTTTTATATTATTGGGTTTTAGGTATTATTGGGTTTTAGTGGAAAAAAAAAAAAGAATTTTTGTTTTTTTTTTAAAATAATGTTGATGTGGAAAATTGTGGTGTCAGCAGAGGCTTCGGTTATATATATATATATATATATATATAGATTATAGAATTTAAAAGAGAGATTTGATGAAAAAAACTGCATTAAGTATAAAAGTATTGATACATGATAGTGATATACTTACAACTCTTTATATCCATGCATGCAGGGAATAGGGAGCACAGGGCTTGCCTCCTACATCCAAGCCAGTGGCAACGCCACGTTTATGTCAGGGTGTTCCCAGGAACACCCTGACCTGAAAAAAAAATTATATATAATAATTAATTTTTTTTATTTGTTTACCCTTTAAAAAAAATTAGTAACACCCTCAATCAAAATTAGGAACATCCTCAAATAAATAAATAAAATTTTATTTGTTCTACTTTCAAGCTAAAAAAAAAAAAAAAAGCCAAAAAAAATGATCAGTATAAGACTGATCGGTGCAAGCCCAGCAAACCCACGGATTCTAACAAATATAATAATAATAAAAATTTTCTAAACTTAATACGTATATGGTATACCCATTACCCAATCATATTTTAAACTAAAACAATTCCTAACCTAATAAGAACCTCATGTCCTCACTTCTCAGCAGCAGCAGCGACTCAGCAAGGTAGCAACAGCAACAATGAACACCTAGAGCAGCTTTACGACAGTGAGATCGGAGATTGACTTGGCCCAGATCGGACATTGCGAGATCGGCGACGGCAAAAGCGAGATCGGGAAATAAGAACCTCAGCCTTCAACATGTCGCAGTGGCGCCGCCCCCGACCTCAGGCAACATCAAGGTATTTCAGTTCTGTCTCCTTTTCCCTATCTCATCTCTGCTCTAATCTCTCTCTCTCTCTCTCTCTCTCTCATACTCATAGTGGCGGAGCCACGTTATGGCCCTGCCAAATTTTTTTTGAATTTTTAGGAATGTAACTTACGAGCTTGACAATTTCTTGTCTCAAATCTGTGTTCTGGGAAGGTATTAGGAGTAGGAAACTTATTTCTTCTTTTCTCTGAGTTGTTTTCTAAAGCCTTTTAGTGCTTCACGGATTTCTAAGGCCAAAAATACTTTATTATTTGCTCTAATCCTAGAGGACCACACGTGTATGGTTTTAAAACTATACACTACAAAAGATAAAGGTGATCTCAGTTACTTCCAGCTAGGTATGTGGCTTATTGGCTTTCATTCTCTTGTTTGACTTGTGTTGTGAGTCTTGTGACTTAGACTTATCTTTTGACAATATAAATTGCTTAGCTTTTGTCTTTTTATGTAAATGTACGTAAATATAAAAATATGTAATTGTGTTGAAATTGCTGATCGGTTCTTGTCTCTTAGTGTGGGGGTGGGTAGTGGTATGTGGTCTCTTGAAAGTAAGTGAATATTAGTAAAAAATAAATAAATAAATAAGTGAATACACACTATAAAAGGCAAAGAAAAAAAAATGTTAAGCAGTTTTGTAGTGGGTTAAGCCGGGTGGATGATGCATATTATTAGTCTTTACATTGTGCAAAGCAAATTAAACTGTGGGATGGGTGCTATATTGTGTAATTTATGCTTCTTTATGGATCACCTGAAAAATATTTCTAGAACCACCACTGTTTATCGAAACACCTCGAAACACTCAAAATAGACCGGAATGACCCGAAATTTTTTCTGAAGTAGAATAGGGTGGGTTACTGTTCCAGTTTGTTTATTGGCACGGTATTTTTTGGCTGTTACAGCCGGAACAGAATGGAATTAATAACATTGAATCAAACCTAATTACCTAAAGGCTAAAAATAAATAAGATTGTGTAATTTATGCTTCCTAAGGAACACCCTAAACAAATTTTCTGGAGTCGCCACTGATCCAAGCATGCATTTTGAAAGATAGAGGCCCTGTTTTTGTCACAGCTTTTGCCCCCATAAGCATGATCATGGTTGCTGTCCTAAGCTCTTGGCTCTTAGCAGAGAAAATGTACATGGGAAGGTAAATATCAAACTTCAACCACCACCATTGCCACACTAGAACAAAATCACTAATTATTTTGTCTATTTTACAGGATAGTTGGTGCTATGATAATAATTGTAGGGATATATGTTCTTATATGGGGAAAAAGCAAAGAGGAATCAACAAGTGAAAATAGTGGAGCAGATTAATAAAATCCCACTTGTTAAAAATTAATTTTCTATGTATTTTTAATCACTTATTCATGTAGTCTTCAAGAGTTCAAGATCATCTTCACTATTTGATTGTTCAATCTCATGATGAAACAACACTTTTTCTAATAATGATGTTTTCAGTCCTACAATGTCAAGTAGTGTAATGAAACATTGGTACATTGGAGTAATAATTTCATGAACAGAAGTAAGTATTATAAATAATATAGAAATCTAATATTACTATTTTCGTGTGTGTTTTAATAAGTATTACTGTTTACTCAAAAAAAATATAAAAATAAATCATAAAATATGCTCCTAAATTTTGGGTCCATATCAGATTGATCCCTTAATCTTTTAGTTTGAAATTATAAACTCTTAGGGTACGTTTGGTAGACTGTAATAGGCACTGTAATATAATAGTTATTCTTATGGTTTAGCTACCAGTAGCTAGTGTGGCTTAGTGGTTGCCCCCTTCTTGATGGCTGTGCCAGGTGCGGGTTCGAGTCCTCATATCCAACGGGTGTGGGGTTTGGACTTTGGTTTCTAAAAAAAAAATGAAGTGCATGGGTGGAGTCCAAGTTGCGGGCACCATTATGTGCTGGTGGTACTCACAGGCGATGTATCTGTGGGATGTGGTCGGCTATGATATCACATGTGAGCCACCCTTTTTGATCCAAAAAAAAAAAAAAATCCTATGGTTTAGCTATTCAATATTTTGGTTATGTTTATATGACAAGGAATAATCATTCCTTATGAATAGCTATTCTTTAAAACGAGGAATAACTATTCATCTCTAAAATGATTGTAATAGCTATTCCTTAGTAGGTGTATTAATTTCTAAAATTAATTTATTTCCAAATAAATAAATTTTCCATATGCACATAACAATTATGAAAATAAAAAATCATAAGAAATAACTAATCTTTCTTTCAAATTTAAAAAATATTATTTTTTAGGAAATATAATTATATGAGTAAGATATTTCTTAAAATATATCTTAAGTTTGATTTAAAATGCTTTCATTCCATTATCTTTAGGGTTCTATTATTGTGTTGTTACCAAACAAATGAATAGTAATAAGTATTACATTATATCATTTTTTATTCCTTGTAATACCTATTCCTATTCCTATGTAATTACCATTACAGTTTACCAAATGTGCCCTTAGGGCTAAGGGTGTCAATGTTTGACCAAACCCGCGAACACAACACGAACCCGACACGGGTTTTTTTCGGTTTAAGGTTGGGCCTTAATGGGTTTGGGTTATAAACAAGTCAACCTGAAAGCGACACGATAAGAAATATGTCACAAGCGGGTCAACCCTCATAACTCGCAATAGACACGTTTGACACACCAATTTATTTGTGTCAACCCGAAATGACTCAATTAATACAACTTGTTTAACTCGTATTACAAATAAATATTTATTTTATTTTAGATTTGTCAAATACCTTTTAAATCCAACATATATTTTAAATTTAAAAAGAAAAGTGCGTAATTACAAAAATTTACAATGAATATAATTAGAAATTAAAACTTTACAGACCATAGAACTACTAATACTTTTTTTTTTTTTTTTTTTGGTATAGAACTTGCACAAATGAAATTGGATGAGCTTGTGGAAGATGTTATGAATTTTGACATAAACAAAAAATCTATAGATGATAATCGTGGTCATAATCAGGATTAGTCTAATGTTTGCTCAAATTCTTTCAATATCGATACTTAGCATTTCGCGAGTTCCAAGGATATTATATTTTTGTTGAACTATGTTATTTTATTTTTGTTAAACTTTGTTATTTTGAATTTGGGTTAAAGTGTATGCACTTCTATTGGAATGTAAAGAACTTATTTCTAGATGAATGTTATATTTTTGTTGAATTATATTATGTTGAATGTGAGTTGAAAACTTGAAGTGTATACACTGCTTTTTGGGATGCAAAATAAATTATTTCTAGATGGATGTTATATATAATATTATGTAGGTTGAAATGGGTTGTGTTATATTCATGTTAACCCAATACGACCCGTTTATTAAGCATGTCAAATGGGTTGGGTCAAGTCAACCCGCCTTACTAACAGGTCGGGTTAGGATTGAAGGATCATAACACGATTATTAAATGGGTCGGGTTAGGGTTGAGTCATTTAGTCGAATACCCCTACCTTGACACAACACGAACCCAACATACTAACCCGAATTGACACCCCTACTTAGGGCATGTTTAGTAGACTATAATAGATACTATAATGTAATAATTATTCTTATGATTTAATTCCTTCTTTAGTTTGGTTATATTTTTATATAGGGAATAGTCATTCCTTATAAATAGTTATTCTTCAAAATGAGGAATAACTATTCCTCTCCAAAAAAGTTGTAATAGTTATTTCTTAGTATGTGCAATAATTTCTAAAAGGCCAAAATTTAAAACACATCCTCTAAATTTCACCATTTTTCATTTTAGTCTTATAAGTTTAGGTTTTGTCATTTTAGTTTTTTAAGTTTCATTCTTTCCTAGTTAAGTCCTCTGTTAATGTACTGTTTGTTTTTGCCGTTAACTTTTATTTATTTTTTATTTTTTAACTTATTTCTTAATTTTAGAAAAAACTTCAAAAAAAAAAAGAAACCAATTAGAGGAATGTTCCCTCCTAGAACATTCCAATCAATGAGAAGGCCACCATTTCAGAAAAAATTCGCACAATAGCACACAACGCCATCAAAAGGCAAACAACAGTATTGGCCAAATATAGTATACACCAATGATCAATGAGAAGAAGCAAAAAATGAAAGGAACCTTCGCAGAACCCAAGTTGCAAATGTTTTGAGTAAAACAAAGATGTTTCTGAATGGATCAACCCAACCTTAGCGTTTTAGATTAAAAGATTTAAAATTTCTTTGTTACGCTGACGAACAGAAACAACCCAACTTCGCGATCTTTCTTTCCTCTTCTAGATCTCTCACTCTTTCCCTTTCCCCTCTTTCTCATTCTTGGTTTTCTTAGATCAGGGTGGGGTTTCAATTTTGTTATTTAGGTGCGGGTCTTCTAACTGTCTTTTTTTATTATTTACTGTATAATTAAAGTTTTTTTCTAAAATTAAGAAGAAAAAAAAGAGAGTTTTTGAAAAATGGTGGGTTGGGTTTTAATTTAAGTGTGGGCTGAAAGGGTTGGGTCCACGGGTTGTCCTTGAGTGGATCTTTTTTTGAATGTGAGTGGGCTGGCGTGGAAGTAGTTATTGGGCCAAATAGATTCTGATTGGGCTTTGTGGGATTATGTGAGCTGATGGGCTTGAGTGAACTAATGAGTTAAAAAGGAATCTTGAGTCGGAGCTGGTTTAAAGGTTAGGCTGGCTGCGGTTTTTAAATGCGTGGGCTTGGGCATTTTTAGTGGAGTGGGCATTTTCCTTGCTCTGTAGCAATTGGAAAGCTTCAAGAATGCACTGGTTTGACCATGCTTGTAGCTAACCAATAGGAATACCAAGTTGGTAGTGTCCTTTTTGGGGCTGGACTGGTCTGCCCATGGCAGTGCTTGGGGAATACGTAGGTCAAAAACCAAGGGTCCAAGACCACATTCTTCCTTTTTTATGTTGTCCTTGAGCACGATCCTTGGCAATATTGGAGTGTTCTGGGATTATTCCTTGAGGTGCTGACTACACGTGTAAGGCTGGGATGGCCTAGGTAAATTGCCCCTCTAAAAATACACTAATACCCTTGACCTTAATCCTAGCGACGGTACAATCCTTAAAAAATGTGTGTAGTGCAAAATAAACAAATTACGTGCTAAATCTTGAGGGAATATATCCTATGATATCATACATGCATAAAAAATTATACATGATTTTGATCTAGAGGGAAAAAAAGATTTTTCTGTTTGAAAACAATTTTGAAGGACTTGTGATTGACAAGAGTTATTGTCAAGATGACCTAAGAAACTTAACATTTTTTGTGTTGCAATCACGTTTTAGGGGGAGTTCTAGTCATCATTAGGATCCCATCATTTTCTAGTCAATGATGTGGTTTGTCTGTCGATAAGGTTTGAACTAGGTGATTATACAATGAAAGTGATCTTGAGGCATGATGCTCCTTCAAGTTAGGGGTAAAGCCAAGAATTTGAACTTAAGGGGACCATTTTAGGATATATTATGTATATAGGGAAAATACTAAGAGACTCCCAAACTTTGAGCACGTGACATGCACATGCAATTAAATTAGCAAAGCCAAAAAGGCCAACCAAGAGAGAGAGAGAGAGAGAGTTGGGCATCATCGGACTTTATGGTCCCATCACCGCTTGTCGTTCCCACTACCGAGCTCACCATGCTTGTATTTTTGGTTTGATTTATTTTGGTTTTTTTTTTCTTCAATAATTTGATATTTACAATTAAAAAGGGAGGATTTGAACTCTAGACATCTCTATTGGAAACACTATGAGGTGTTAGTTGAGTTACAAGGTTCTTGCCTTTTGGTGATTTATGTTAATAATTTGAAAATTGGTTTTGATTTTTTGATGGCTAAGAGCCTTATATTTCATTGATATTGTTGCTTTTCTCTATTGCAAGGTTTTTTTTAGAAGATTCTATACTATAAGAATTAGGTTTAAATTTCTCTCCTCCATTATTGTAACTCTTAAATTAAAAAAAGAAAAAGAAAAAGAAGTAGTCTTAGTGATTTTGGAAAATTGTAGTATAATTTAGGTATATTATATGAATAATAATAATTTGTTCAAGAAAATTAATTAAATAGTTGATGAAAACCCATGTATTTTTTTACAAGTTATGAAATATGTAAGTAAAACCGATCAACCCGACTCACATGGGTTAGGTTGATTTTTACACATGTGATTGGTTGAATTGAGTTGAGAAATATTAAAATCAACAATGCCAAGTTAGGTTGAAAAAACCCTTTAACCTGACCCCTGCACACTTACCAGATAGACTAATGGTATTGCTCATGAGTTAATCAGGTGGGCTTTGAATATGGGCACGCAAGGTTGGATTCAACTAGATAGTATTCCCTCCTAGATTGTATGAGACACTTTAGCTTTATTATTATTCATAGCCTTCTAACTTCTAAAAGTATTCACATTCGAGATGCTAGAAAAAAAAATTCATTTAGCACTCCAAAAAACTATTTTATCTATTTTAAGACCTCACTAAACAATACTCTACATCTAATCTCCTATTTTAACATAAAACCTATTAAAATAATATAAATAATTTTTCTACCAATTAAATTATAAAAAAAAAAAAAAAAAAAAAACTGCAAAAACATAAACACACCCACAAACACCATACCCATAATCACGGAACACCCATACCCATGTCCAAACATCCATATCCACAAACACTAATCGTATAAGTAGATCACCAAACTCACACCCAGCCACAACAACCACCACAAAAAAGCCCTGCCACAACACCATGACCACTGCATGCTGATCTCCACCTCAGAAACACCCGTGGCAAGTTAAAGGATGAGAGAGAATAAAAGAGAGAGTGAGAGTGAGAGATAGAATAAAAAAACAAATTGTGAGAAGTAGCAATGCGCTACAATAATTGGTACTATTAACTGTTTACTGTAATGTAATGTAGTGCATTTGAAATTTTTTTTAATTTTAGCACACCATAAGTTGAGTGTATCTTTTGGGTATTTGGGGTGCCAACTGCTAAATAGCATTTTGCTCTATTTAATAAATGTGTTTCTTTTGCGTTTGCAAGGGGGGGAACCGTCCTAGATTGGAAACAAGATTATAAAATTTGTAGTAACATATCATACACTTTTCCCTCGGACCCACCACGTGAAATATGTTTTCACGTCTTGAGTTCCATTGACTTTCAGACAATTGACCACAAGAATTCATTCGGACCTATCTCAGTTCACAAAAGTAGCTGAAATCCTCTACAACCAACCACTCCAAGAATCAACTTGCTTCATTAGCTTCCCAAGCGCATCAGGAGCCGTTGAAAAACAGTCCTCGTACACCAATCCGACAGTCACAAACGCCCCCACCACACTACAGTGGTGGGCCCCACCTTGTCCCCTCCCTATTCATAATTAGCGGTTCAAACGGCAAAAACATCGCTCATTTTTTTAAAACATCTCTCACTCCTTTGGCATTTTTAGAGCCAAAACCCACACAAACCTCCCCTAAATAAAATCAAAATTAAAAATAAAAATACATTTTAGAAAAAATAAATAAATAAATATTCACTGTAATAATTTTTTTTTTTTTTTGTTAATGTTGTAAAATTTGTATTCAGATCGTGAGGAGACTGAGAAAAAAAAAGCCTTGTCCTCGGGTTTTGGTATCTCCTACATTGTCTCGGATCCGATCCGTAATCCAAAAGGCTAACGAATCTGAGTTTCGGTTTCAGTTTCAGCTCGGATTTCACATTTTTTATTTTCAGTTTTGTTTGGATCTATCTGATTCGAGTTTCACAACCTGCGTTTGTTTGATTTCGTTTTTCGAATTCTGCTTCAAATTCTGGTTTTTGATCGAAATTTGTGTATGTATATAGCTTGGCATTGTGAAGAAAGATTGATATTCGGGGTTGAATTTTGAAGATGGATCCTTTTTCTGCGGTTAGCGAAGAGCTAGCGGAGATTCACGGTGAAATCTCCGATATTTTTCGTGCATTATCGTAAGGGTTTCGATTCGATCTTCTTTTTGTTTGTTTCATTATAATTCACTATTTTTTTGCTAGGCTTGTTTTGGTGCTTAATGTGATTGGATTTATAGAGATAATGTTAGTCTTAGTTATAGATGAAAATGTTAGCTTGTTTGGTAATTGTGTGTGTGTGGTGTTATAGCAAAGTATATGATTATTGTGTGGTGTAATGTGATGTGACAGAAATGGGTTTCAGAAGTTGGAGAAGGTTAAGGACTCCAATAGGCAGAGTAGGCAGTTGGAAGAGCTTACCGAAAAGATGCGCGAGTGTAAGAGGTATTTGTCAAAGGACCCTATTGTTATTAGTAGATTATTGTATATGATGTTTATAAGCAGCATTTGAAATCTCTATTACGAGTCTATGATGCAGTTTGTTAAATCAAGTAGTGTGTTTTGTGTGCTATGAATTTAAGTCAAATATGGGGTTGTTTGTGATGGGAAGGAAAGTAATGTAGTCAATGTAATGCTCACAATTTTAGAGGGATGTGATTCTTGGCATCTGAAGATTTGGGGCAATGATTAAATGAAGTATAGTTTTGGCCATTGGGACTATGAGGTTTTATTTTATTATAGTTTTACAAAAGGGAACATGGTGATTGGATGGTTTGTGTTCATGTGTGAAATTATTAGATTTAATTCCATAGTTTGGTTTCACTTTGTGAGAATTGGATGGCTAGAACTCATTCAGCCTTGTACTTTGTGCCTTGGATTTACCATATGGAATCACTAAGCAAGTGGTACATCTCTTTTGTGATGATGACATTATGATCCTAATCCAATCTTGATGCATAGTGTGCTTGTGTAATGGGGTTGTCACATACCATACATAGCCTTTTTTGGTGTTAATTTGTCCTAGAAGGATATTTAACCTCAATAAAGTGCTATCATATTCATTAAGAGTTTAAATGTTTACAGCATATGATTTTGATTTTAATTAGCCTTTTATAATAGGTTGGCTATTGCATGTTGCTTATGTTATTATGTTTGTTGTATAAATTATAGATTCATTTCCGCTCACAGTGAGACATTGATTTTGAAACATAGATGTTTTGTAATGTAGTATAGGACATAGACTCTGGCTCTACACCCCATTCTAGCTATTTGGTTGCTCAAATGTTGGTAAGCTCTCATTTTGTTATGCCAAAAAGTTGATCATCTAAATGAAAAGTACTAATCTCAATCAACCATAACTCATCTGTAATAGGGTTTGGTATATCCAATTTAAATAACTTATCCGAAAAAAGTAAAAATACATTTCAACTTGATTCTTCTGTTTAAATCTCTAGCTCTTAGTTTGTGCAGTATTGCAGATGTCATCTTTATCTTCTTATACCTAGATGGCTACATGTCACCATTGATTTTATTAGCAGATTGCAAGATTAAAACGTCCAGTCCATTAGTATGAAGGTTCTAAGAGGTTTTGCATTCTTGAGATTTGAAATGTCATTTCCAATCCCCATACTATGAACATCCTGTAAAACATCAGTAAATAATATGCTTAAGGACTTATCTATCAAAAAAAATATGCTCAAGGACTTGTGCAGGGTTAAGATCTAGATATAATTAAAATTTGTCTATAACCTCGGATGTTTAGTTTCTGCCCAAAGAACAGGTCCTACTTTACTACTGACCTTGAAAGTTGTGACCAAAAAAAGCTGGCAATCTGAGATAAATGTCTTGTATAAACCAATCTGCCAATGGCACTTCCACCTCCCACGAGTATGGGATGGTAGGTGAGGTCGCAGGTTCAAACAACGATGCATATGTTGGGTAATTTCCTAGCAAAAACTTATTAGAAAGTAGTCTTATATAATGCTGCTGCTGTTGGTATTTTGTTTGTGTGTTTTCATTTTCCTTTTGCAAATGGTCCTTGGATCAAATGTCATCTCCTCCCTTCCTAAATAAGAGGTGGAGGAGAGCTCATGACTCATGAGTTTAATCCCATGCAGGTGTGTGAGTTGTAGCTACCCATATAAAACCAGTGTTTTCCCTTTTTGTCAGTTATTAAGTTTCCAGTCAGAAAGATAATTTGGTCTTGTCTTTTCAGGCTTATCAAAGAGTTTGACAGAAAAGCGAAGGATTTGGAGAGTAGAAATGATCCAGACACTAACAAGATGCTGAATGAGAAAAAACAATCAATGGTTGCTTGTTAACTTTATTTCTATTTAGCCTTAGATACTATAGATTTTTTTTTTTTTTTTTTTTTTTGAGTCAGTTGATTATATCTTTCTTACCAAGTGCACTGAATGATGTTCATACTTTATGCAGATCAAAGAGTTGAATTCATATGTTGCTCTTAAAAAGCAGTAAGTTAGCATCTGTCAGAATTTGCCATTATTTCAATTCTTAAAGCAGCAGAAGATAATTTTTTAGGCACCTACAATACATCTGACACGTCATAAACTCTCTTTTTAGCATTGTTATTTTCTTACTATTAGAATTTTTAATGCTTTTTGTTGCTCCCTTTGTCCTAAACCATTTTTTGTGTGTCCCAAATTGAGTGCCAAATCATATAAACCAAGCCTTAAAATGATCACTTTTTGGTATTATCCTCTATCAAATAAAATTAAATGCATAAAAGAAGCCAATTCAAATTGGTGACATACATTTTTTCTTATATCATTTTACAACAAAGATATTTTTTAATTTCACTGTTAATATATCATGTTTCAATGCATTAAGTTTCTTAAATTTTGTGCTTTTTCAAACCTGACACATGATTTGGGTTTTATATTCATAGTAGAATCCATACACACTTCTAACCTCTTCATAGTTAATTGGTTGGCAAATGCATCAAAGTTACAATTAGATGATATAAGGTGCCAATCATTTCTTGAAAAAACATTATTTTTGCAGCTTAAAGTGAGGGTTGCACCTATTGTGAACAAGATGAGGGGAAGTAGCATAAAATGGCTAGACCTTGTGCAATGAAGATGTAATTAATGCACCAGTAAGAAAGAGTGATTTGATCATGTTGAAGGAGCAAAAGGGTTAGAGAGAGGCAAAGAATAACATCAGTACAATTATCGAAGAAGGAAATGATAAATAGAATGGAGTGCTGTTAGATTAAATATAGTTCAATATGGTGGGATAGAGAAAAAGATACACGTGCTGACCCTGTATAATGAAGGATTGATGGAGTTGGCCCCAATTAGTTGGGACCAATACTTGGCTTAGTTATCTTCGGTTGGGTATTTATTGGATGAGTAAAGATATTGGATTGTCTTTTGGTCAATGTTGCTTCTTAATCTGGATGAGTCAAGATACTTTTGTCTAACACTTGTCAAAAAGTCATATTTTGTATGACATTCATCTGAAACTCATTGGCTCATGTGTGTAGTGACATCATTTATTTTGTTATCAAATTTTTTGCGCCATTGAATAGTTGCTTGAATGCTTCCGATTCTTTTCTTAAGATTTATTTTCAATTTGTTGTGGATATAGATATGCGTCCAATCTTGAAAACAAGCGAATTGATCTCTTTGATGGGGGCACGGAAGGATATGGCGAAGATAATGTCTTGCTAGCATCGAGTAAGTGTACATCTTTCTCATTAATGTGCTATTTTTCAATTATGTGTCTACTACTATTGGCAGCCTTGCATGCTAAAATAAGAGTTAATTATAGGTTTCAATAGTCACAAAATCCTATGGCTGACACATTTTTGTTGTAATGCTTGGATGATTAAGGATACCTGATAAACACATCTCTATCTGGTTCTGGAATCGTAAGGATACCTGATAAACACATTTCTATCTGGTTCTGGATTTTTAGTGGAATTTTTGTCTAATAGAAATAATTATAATAGTTTCTGTATCAAATGAAAAGATGCCTGATTCACATTCTTCACGGTGAAGTTGGTTTGGGTGACTAGTTTAGTGATTCATTGTAATATGCATTACAGATGGAGTTACCATTGATGGCTGCAAGTAACTCTTTAATCCCCTAAGTACTTGCCAATTTGATGGCTTTAATCTTGCTGGATGATATATCAATGATTTTATAGTGAAGGCTTTTATTTTATCTTTGAGAATATCATTGGATGTAATGTAGTGAGTGTTTTGCACATACACATGACAAGTAAAGATAGAAATGACAATATAAAAATCTCAGTCTCATACTCTCATTGGTATCGTGAAATCAAAGTCACAGTATACGTAATCTATCAAAAAAAAAAAAATCAAAGCCACAATAATATTATACATCAAATACCTTTTTGATGGTTCAGAAATTGTAAATTGCCATTTCTAAAGTAACCAATGCATACCTTTAAGTTTAATCTGGAATCATGCCCTGTGTTTGATATATTTCATACCAATATATTTTACTTCAAGTACTTTATATGTTAAATGTTTCTCAATTATGAAGTATATTTAATGCTGAGGCAGTGGCTATATGTCTGCAGCCATGACAAATCAACAGCTAGTAGAGAGTGGAAACCGGATGATGGACGAGACTGATCAGGCCATTGAGAGGTCAAAAAAGGTTGGATTATCTCTGATGATCACTCTGTTATGAAATAAGTTTATTTATTTTGGCAAGTTGGAAATGGATAAGTTTCATAGGCTATTTTGAAGTGTGATCATGGTTTCCTCTGTCTTATTTATGGAAAATCTCAACTAAAACTAACTCATGTACTTTATATCCCCACTCCTGCCTCTAAAAAAGAGTAAGAAAATCTAAAATTAGTTTTACTGTTTTTAAAGTATGGAATCATTGCAAAAGAAAAATAATTTCTGTATCTCCTTGTTTGTGGTAGACTGTTCAAGACACTGTCAATGTTGGAACAGAGACTGCAGCAGCACTCAAGGCTCAGGTGTGTAATTTTTCAGCTTTAAAAAAATGGATTCCATGGAAGTTTATTAAGTCATATCAAATTTAACTTTTCCTCTCTCTCTCTTCTACAATTTTTGTTTTGTTTTGTTTTGTTTAATCTTTCAATAAATTATCTTGCCATGGAACTAAAGAAATCTATTATATTCATGTTTAGACTGAACAAATGAGTCGGGTTGTTAATGAGCTGGACTCTATCCATTTCTCAATCAAGAAAGCTTCTCAACTTGTGAAGGAACTTGGTAGGCAGGTCAATCTCTAAAAGTATCTTCTTCCTGTTCTTGTCATATATTGACTATTAGTTGTTATGTATTTTACTTACCTCGTTTATTTCATTAGGTTGCAACTGATAAGTGTATTATGGCATTACTCTTCCTTATTGTCGTTGGAGTCATAGCCATTATTATTGTTAAGGTAATATTATTATCTTTTATTTTCTAAATATTTGATTCTGCTGTTGCCATCTGATAACAAATTGGAATCAAATCCATGACGTCCCATTAGTAGATAGATCTGGCTTCATTGTTGTGGATAATAGGCCCCACCCCCCCCCCCCCCCCCCCCCCCCAAAAAAAACCTTTTTTGTGGCTGTGGAGGCCCACATGCCAATTGTTTTTTAAATGTGTCTAACTATATATATAGTATTGCCTAACCTATTTTTATGTTTCAATTGGGGCTTTTATAAGCAAGCTGATCTCAGGTTGACCTTGTTTGGTTAACCCTTATTTGCTTAAAAGTTGCAGGAAGACACTTTTATAATGCCAACTGGTGTAGTTAATCGTAGTGAATCTAAATCATTTTTGCTTACCCAATTAAAAAGTAAAAGAATCTAATTCAGTATATCCTTTTCATTTAAAAATCATAATAACTCCACTAAATAAAAAGAAAAGAAGACGACAAACACAGTGCATGTGGGTGTAGAAGAGTTAATCGAATTGTTGTCAGATCTTCATGTTCGTTGGTAATGCACAGATTGCAACTTGATGTCATCTTTAGGAGAAGTTCAATTCCTTTTCCTTCTGAATTGATTTCTTTTCCACCACATTTGTAGAGGGAAACAATAATTTGAATTTTCTTATTTCTGTTGGATATAGTTTGATGAATGCTACAGACTGATCATAAAATTGGTGGAGATCCGCTTCAGTTGAAAACCAGTAAAATTTATACATATTTATGGGAAAATAAAAAAAGAAGTTGGAACTTACAGATTTTTTGGAACTTAACTACTTAAGTTGCATATAATTTTGAGTTCAAGGACGAATCGCTTGGTTGTTTTCATAACTGTATTGTCCAGAAAGTATCTATTTCAATGCCTTTAAGATATGTTTATATTTTTTGGGGGAGATAACCTTCTAGAGCTTCTATATTATTCATATCAACAACAACGTGTCTTAAACCTTGCATAGTGAGTTGGTATCTTAATCATTAAGAACATTCCATGTCTTTGCAGTCTCATGTGACTGTCAAAAGCCATTAGCTTGTGAAAGAGCTGGCGGTATAACGCTGCATTGCCCATTTCTTTCAATTTGCTTAATTTTTTTTCGTGAAATATTTATTTTTATGTCTCAGCTTGTGAACCCAAACAACAAGGACATCAGGGATATTCCAGGATTAGCCCCACCAGCAATGACTCGGAAATTACTTTGGAGTGCTAGTTGAAAATTTAGAAAAGGATCATCTAATGAGATTGTGATGATGATTTGTCATCTTATTGGATGGAATAGCTTAGCTTGTGATGCTGCTGGTGGCACCTGGTTTATAGAGCTGGTCTACTTGAGTATGGATTTCTTTCTAGTGACTTTTCTGCAGAGTGGTCAAACTTTCCCAAACGATGGTCTCTCAAACAACTGCTGGGATTCATTAGCTTCAATTGGAAGTGGTCTGTATGATTATTTCTTCCCCGACTGAAAAATCATTCCTATTTGAGGGAAACTAAAAAATGTGTAGATTGTTTTGGTTCACACCATGTATTTGCTACACTTGTAAGATATTTGATCTGCATTTCATAATTTATTTATATTTTTTTTATTTACTGTTTATTTTGAGATATTATATCAGCTATTTTTTTTTATAATCCAATAGTCATAACAATGAGGAGAAATTCAAACTTCGGTTCTCATAAGAGTAGGTAATGTCGCTAAATTACAAGGCTCTTGGCATATCTCATGCACTGTTGATTCCAAGATGTTCTATATTTTGTCTTCATCTATATGTATCCATGATGTTTTATATTTTGTCTTCATCTATATCTATCGATGCATAGAGATGGAACCCGAGGTTGATTTATGGTGGATTTATAACTAAAGTGCATAGTTGCTAGTTTAAATGTTGTGTGGAAAGTCCCAAAAAAAAAAAAAGGCTTTGCATAATGATCAAAATATGATAGGAAATTTTTTTCTTCTAAACACGAGAATATGAGCACCCCCAACCCCCCCAATAATGGAAAACAGGTAGGAAATTACGTATTGGAAATGCTGGTCAAACATGTTGGAGATGTGCATTGTGAAATAATGCAAACTAATAATACTTCTTACAACCGTGATATTTATCCCAACATTGAGGAAGGAAATCACTGCTTTAATATTTTTTCCATTAGACAAAGACAATCTACGGTAAGTGGCTATGGCTGTTTGGTTAACATACATGCCTCAAATCCCATGGAATATGGATGGCTCTAAATTCAAAATGACTATTAATCATCGGGTTGATTAACGGTGCAATTTTTCACTAGTACAAAATGTACAAGAGAATAGCAATTCTTTTTGACAAGCAAATCTCTATCTCAAGTAAAACAAGGTGTATGCCAATTTCTCAAGTAAAACACGGTGCATGCCAACTTTTGCGGGAGATTTCTTTGAATAGGTGATTTCACCATAAAAATCATTTAATTTTTTAATTATATATTTTTTTTAATCCAACATGAGTACATGATTATTGATTAAGCTGGATAACATTTTTAGGATTGATTTTTTTTTTTTTTTTTTTTGGTCGGACAAGTTTGAACTTGTTCAGAAACTACTCCTCCAAAATGGGTTGGAGCTAGTAATCTACTCCAAGTCTCCTAACTATTATGTGCCATTTCATAAAACCCATAAATATATATTAAATCACATGATTTATTAAATAATTTAAGGATAAAGTTTAGCTACAAAATTGGATGTAAATTAAGGCTACAATCTTACTTAATAAAATAGACATTATTATACATTTTGAAAATCTAATCGTTGAATTGCATGTTCTATACACTCCTAATACACATGTAAAATTTTGTGTCAATCGGATATTATTTACTATATGATCTATAAGCTTATATTTTATACATAATTTTAAATTACAAAAACTTGCAATTTAAACTGGAATGCCACAATTTGGTTCCTAAGCCCAAAAGGTAAAAGGACTTAGGCCCAAAGAGCCCAATACAATGAACTTAAAAAGAGAGGGTTAGAAAATTAGGCTCTAATGAGTTGGGTAACAATTTTAATGGATTCAGATGATAAGAAAGTAAAGATAGACAGGTTTTATCTAAAGAAAATCGTCTTCGGCACAATCCGAAGAGATCAGTTCTTATATATATATATATCTCTTTTGAATTTGGTTACAAGTCCAATTCTAGTTTCTATCGTGTTTTTCTCCCAATTCTCCGATTCCTTTCCCTCAAGGTCTTCTTTCTATTTTATACTATCTTATTTCTTTCATCTCTACCCTCCACGTGTAGATTAGATTGCTGGTGTTGATCCTTGTTCCATTAGCACCTTCTTGAAGTCTTTGGGAGTAGCTGTAAAGCTGAAAATTACTGTTCAGGTATCACTTCCTCATTAATGCGGCCAGAGAGTTAGCTACAGAGCATTCAATGTGGTGGTAGCAGCTTTCTCTTAGATATTTCATAACTTTCCTTTGTCTTGTGCTTTCATGATGTATATCCTTATGAATAGAATCTCTTGGAACATTGCCTTTGGATGGCAGACCGCACTTTCTAACCTCTACTTTGCTCAGCCGAGGAAGCATCTCTCCTCGGACCACCTTCTTGGACCATCATGACCAGACCCCTTTCTTTATTCACTAATGCCGACTTCCATAACAATGTTTACCCGTCCTCGGACTACTAGCATCCTCGAACCGGGCCCCTGACCCAATATATATTACCGGGGCCAGAGAGTTAGCTACAGAGCATTCAATGCGATGATAGCAGCTTTCTCTTAGATATTTCATAACTTTCCTTTGTCCTATGCTTTCTTGATGTATATCCTTATGAATAGAATTTCCCGTAACGTTGCCTCTGGATGGCAGACCGCACTTTCTAACCTCTACTTTGCTCAGCCGATGAAGCATCTCTCCTCGGACCACCTTCTTGGACCATTATGACTAGACCCCTTTCTTTATTCACTAATGTTGACTTCCATAACAACGTTTACTCGTCCTCAGAATACTAGCGTCCTCAAACCGGGCCCCCATCCCAATATATACTACTGGGCCTATCATCCTTACATAAACAATTTATTGATAACATAGTTATTGATCTTCAATTTTCTAGAAATTTTGCAAGTATAGAGAATATAATAAGAAGATGTAATCCAGTGGACTTGCCAAAATTTACCTTCAATAAAAAAAATATTGAATGAAGTTGTAGTTTTAGGCTACAACCAATTTTGTAGATAAATTTTATCTATAATTTAAACAAGGCATATGACTATAAGCACTTAGTAATCTTTTGGTTTGGAAAATTTTTTGTCATTCTTTTCTCATATAAAAGAAATATCATGGATACAATTTTTACCCCTTCAAAAATTTATGCAAATTCTATATAATTAAATTATAATTGAGATTATATCATTTGACTTAATTATGTAAATTATTAATAATTAAATTACAATTGAGATTATATCATATGACCTAATTAAATGGATTTATTTTCATTATAAACTTATAAAATTAGATTTATAAAACTAGAAAGATGGCAAGCATTTTTTTTTCTTTTTTTAAATTTTGCAATGGTATTATAATATCCATCTTAAACTCTATGTTCCTTTCTTAATGGGTATAAAGAAAAATGTCATTTTTACTACAAAATGGATAAGCTATATTATCATCAATAAGTTAAAAATAATAATTAGAACTTAGATAGTCCGTGTCTCAAATAGAGACCACATATATAAGGTTGTTAACAAAAAAAAAAAACACTTAAGTTTAATTTTGCATTGTTTTTATAGTCAAGTCTAAACTTAAATGCCCCCTCAAAAAAAAAAAAAAAAGTCTAAAATTAAATGTAATTTGGTTGTTGAATAACTAAATATAAACAATTTTTTTTCCAAATTGAACATGAACGGAATATGTACAAGGTGTTTACAACATGTAATAAATCCGATATGGGTGGATGTGGGGGGAGAAAATAGAGAGACAAGAGAGAAATTTTAAAATCCAATTGACAACCTTGTTAATAACTAGAACATTATCATAGGTACTGTTTAAAATTTAATAAGTCGGGTGACGTAAATTTTTTAAGTTCTTTTTAATAATAATTGAGATGTCATATATAAGAAGAGTTTGGATACAGCGTTTTACTACGTTTTCAAAATCTGCGTTTCAGTTTTTTTTTCTTGGATGCGCCTCTGTCACTGTTCATTGGCCATGAACAGTGATTTTAGGCTTATAAACAATAAAAAACAGAGTGAACAGTAATTTTTCACACATTAAAAAATTATTTTGCTATAGTATTTTCAGTTTTCAGTTTTTAGTTTCAGCAAAAATAAGTTATATCCAAACGGACCCATAATTAGTTTATGATAAAAATGATGCCATGATAACCTCTAATCTTGAATTTTTTTATCATCAAGTTTAAACTCAAATAGCTTGACTTATTTACAACAAGAAGTCTTTCTCAAAAAAAGAAAAAGAAAAAAAGGAGTAAGTCTAATCTAAGGGGGGGGGGGGGGGGGGGTAATTAGAGAGAAAAGGAAAAAAAATTAAAATATTACTCACATCAAACTATAGTATTCATATCAACTTGTGTAAAAATTTCTATTTATTTTAGGATAAGAATCTATTTTTCTTATTTTACAACATTACTTTTCAAAAACACATACATCAGATTATCTATTTTAAAATTTATTTAAATAAATATTCATTATTCATTAACATAACTACTTATTTAAAAAACCCACATCACTCACATGCACACACCCCAACTGAAAAAGTAAATTGACAAATTAATGAATAAAATATGCATTTTTACACATGAATAGTGGCCATGTAAATTTACACAAGTATTATAGCTGTGGACATGATATGCATAATTTTAGACAAAATAATATGTGTAATTTTTTATGTCATTTTACATTGACCGAGACAAGTTATTTTGAAAGAATAAGGACTAAAATGAAACATTTAAAAGATAATGATTTTTTTAAAATAATTTGATAGTTGGAGGGGGGGTTGGTTTAAATTACCATTCTCTTAATGAGTAATGTGAAAATTTAAATAAAAAAGTAATGTGAAATTTTATTTTTTATAACTAGTCAAAATCTATATATATATATATATATATATATATATTTATATATATATATATATATATATAATTTGGTTAATAAATGTCCTAAGTCACATGTTAAGGATCAATAAATATTTGACTATGAATTGTAATGCATGCTTTAAAAAAAAAAAAAAAAATACACGTTGCACACTCGAATTCATAGTGATTATTATTCTAAAAAAATCGTAGTGATTACTTGTGTTTTTCTTGATATTTGTGTGTAGTTTGATGTTATTTTTTGAATAATATATAAAAATATCATTAACTGATATATATATTCAAAAAGTAATGGTAATGAAAAAAAAAAAAAAAAAAAAAACCTTTAGGTCAAAAACAATATAAAAACTTAATTATAAAGAGCTTTTCTAGCTTGTCAAAAAAGTAAAGTAAAAAGAAAGGCACATCGAATTAATGCTAATGCTAAGATATCTTGAGCTTTTGAAAGCAGATGATTGTAATGCATGTTCAAGGTAACCCAAGATGTTATCGACAATGCCCATTTCTTTTACTTTTGTCACTCTTAGATACTATTAATTAATAACATGGCCTTTTCTTTTGATTGTGGTACATTGTGATTGGAAATGGCCACTGGTGCATTTCACACAGCTCTTTCCACAAAAGTTACCATGTGGTGGTTTTCAGTGAGTTTCCAAACTAACACTAACGCTAATTACTTTTAACTGCAAAGCAATCGGCTTTTGGTGACCTCCGCAAATCACGCACAGCTCTTGACAACTTTGTTCAATTTTCAACACTAATCATTTCATCAAACCTAGCAAATTCCACTTAAACACCATGCCGAAGTAATGATGGTTTCTTGGAAATTTCCTCTCTCTCTCTAGCATTTTCCTGGGTGGATTGAAACCTTTAGGTCAAAAACAATATAAAAACTTAATTATAAAGAGCTTTTCTAGCTTGTCAAAAAAGTAAAGTAAAAAGAAAGGCACATCAAATTAATGCTAATGCTCAATGATATAAGATATCTTGAGCTTTTGAAAGCAAATGATTGTAATGCATGTTCAAGGTAACCCAAGATATTATCGACAATGCCCATTTCTTTTACTTTTGTCACTCTTAGATAATATTAATTAATAACATGGCTTTTTCTTTTGATTGTGGTACATTGTGATTGGAAATGGCCAATGGTGCATTTCACACAGCTCTTTCCACAAAGGTTACCATGTGGTGGTTTCCAGTGAGTTTCCACACTAACACTAACGCTAATTACTTTTAACTGCAAAGCAATCGGCTTTTGGTGACCTCCGCAAATCACGCACAGCTCTTGACAACTTTGTTCAATTTTCAACACTAATCATTTCATCAAACCTAGCAAATTCCACTAAAACACCATGCTGAAGTAATGATGGTTTCTTGGAAATTTCCTCTCTCTCTCTAGCATTTTCCTGGGTGGATTGATACATGTTAAGGAGAAGGAATGGAAATTGTTTTACATATGCGTAAAGAACCTTAAAAGTTGTGCTTGATCCTCCTTTCTCTATGTAAAGAAAAATTCTAGACACATAGTAAATTTCATCGAAAGAATTCATATACTCTCATAATTTTGTACTGTGATAGGAGCCAAGTGAGGTCCACCACAATACAAATACTTACTAAGGGGCTGTGAAATCATCAATTACTCTCAAGGGGAAAAAAAAAATTAAGGGAATAGATTTGGAAAAAAATAAAACGAAAAAAGAAAGAAAGAAAAAGGATAGAAAATACTATTTATGCATGTGTTTGGAAGTAAAAATGAAAAGAAAGGAAAGAAAAAGAAGGAAAAAATAATGCTAAAAAAATTATTTTATTTTTTATTTTTTGTAAATTATAAAAGAATAATTCATTAGGAAGAATTAAAAATAATTTTACAAAATATTCAAAACTTTTTTTAATACTTTTACGAGGGTATAAGAGTAATCTTGTATAAAAGTTAATCATTTTTTTTCCCTTTCAAATCCACAGCTTCCATGCATTTTTCCATTCTTTACTTCCTCTCGTCCAATACAACCAAACTTGAGAAGATGCGCCTAAACTTGAACCTGTAAAGCACTACTCTGAGTTGTGAACGGTGAGACTTCCCTAAATTCTGAACAAAAGACTAATAAACACATATTAGCAAGAGATAAACCTGACAACCTATATATCCCCAGACCATTTAGTCTTAAGATACCCAACAGTACTCCCCCAGAGTTCTGAACAATTTGACTTCAATTGCAGTTTCTCATAAAGACCAAAAAAAAAAGAAAAAGAAAAAAAGAAGGTAACCTTTGATCCATCTGATGAAGACAGAGATTGAAAACGTTGCATCAAATAGTTTTCTTCTTTCATGAATTATTTTCTTTCCAATTTTTCTTCCGTTCTAACTGAATGTATATTTTTCTTCACATGCAGATCTATACCGGGATTCAATGGCTTCAAGCTCGTCATCTTTCCCAAGTTCTTCTTCTATTTCTTCTACCAGCCAATGGAAGTATGATGTTTTCCTGAGTTTCAGAGGAGAGGACACCCGCAACACTGCTACAGACTTTCTAAATTGTGCTTTAGAATGGAGGGGCATTTACACTTTCAAGGACGATGAAACACTTGAGAAAGGAAAAACTATTAAACCAGAGCTCTTGAAAGCGATAGAAGAATCAAGATTTGCTGTGGTCATTCTCTCAGAAAATTATGCATCTTCAACTTGGTGCTTAGAAGAACTTGTAAAGATTATTGACTGCAAAAAAGAAAAGGGAATGACAGTTGTACCTATTTTTTACAACGTGAATCCATCTGATGTGCGAAAACAAATGGGAACTTTTGCACAAGCCTTTGTTGAACATGAAAAACAATTCAAGGAGAAAGTGGGCACATGGAGAGCTGCTTTGAGTCATGTGGCCAATATTGTCGGATATCATGTAAATAATAGGTAATTTTATTTGATATATATTCAGCTAACCCACTTTTATATATGTAGCTCCATTTAAACCTTTAATAGATCTATTTTTATTTATTTTTAAATAAATATTAAACCTTTAGCAAATCTCATTTAATTTTTTCATAGCCAATCAATTTACAAATTTTTATTTAGGGCAGCATAATCGAACACCTAATTTCTACCATATTTTTCATGGGACCTATTCATTGGTCATCAATTCTTGTTCTCTCTTTATCGCAGCCCTCTCTCAGAAGTTGTCCAAAGCATTGTGGGACTTATATCACATAAATCAAGTTGTGAATTCTCAGAAGTTACTGAGGGCCTGGTAGGAATAAACTCTCAACTGGTGGAATTGGAGTCATGTTTAGCTTTATGGTTAAATAATGAAGTTCGCTTTATAGGGATTTGGGCAATGGGGGGAATGGGCAAGTCCACCCTAGCTAGTGTTGTCTATAGGATGGTTTCTAAAGAATTTGAAGCTTGTTGTTTTATTGACAATGTTAGGAAAAAAGATGTACTTTCACTGCAAAAAGATCTTATTTCTCAAATTTTGCACGAAAAAATTTTGATAAAAAATAAATATGATGGAGTTCACATGATCAAGAAAATGTTACGGCATAAAAAAGTTCTTATTGTTCTTGATGATGTAGATGAATCAAACGAGTTAAAAATGTTAGTCAGGAAGAGTGATTGGTTTGGTTCGGGTAGTAGAATTCTCATAACAACAAGAGATAAGCACTTGTTGAAGGAATTCCCTGTAGATGAAACATTTGAAGTTAAAGCATTGAATTATGAAGATGCTCTTTGTCTTTTTTGTTCAAAGGCTTTTAAAAAAGAACTAGTCCCATATAAATATTTAAAGCTGTCCCAAAGTTTTTTAGAATATGTTAATGGTCTTCCTTTAGCACTTGAGGTTTTGGGCTCATTTTTGTTTGGAAGAAGTACTGCTGAATGGAAAAATGCATTAGAGATGCTCAAAGAAGATCCCAAACCAGAGATTAATCAAGTACTAAAAATAAGTTTTGATGGACTCCCTAACTCAGTGAAGGATATATTCAAAGATATTGCATGCTTATTTAATCATGAGAAGAAAGATCATGTTTTACAAATGCTAGATAGTCTTGGCCGCTATTCCCAAATTGGATTGAGCATTCTCATTGACAAGTCTCTCTTGAAAATTTCCGAAAATAATAAATTGTGGATGCACGATTTACTAAGAGATATGGGAAGGGATATTGTTCGTCAAGAATCTCGTGATGAGCCTGGGAAGCGCAGTAGACTGTGGCTTTATGATCACATTGATCATGTGTTAAAAAACAATACGGTAAGAGGTTATATACTTGAGCTCATATTGTGTTTTCCTATTTGGCAAAGTTGAAATATGAATAGTTATGCTAATAATATATTTTTCATTTAATGAATTCCTTTTTATATTATCAGGGAACAGAAGCAGTTCAAGCCATAGATATTTGGGAAGCCAAGGATACAAGTATTTATCATGAAGAAAAAGAGGCACGTTGGTTAGGTTTCACATCTTCCAAAAAACAAAAAGTGTCACTTTGGAACCCTAATGCCTTTTTCAAGATGCCCAAGCTAAAATTTCTGAGAATTCGTAGTATTTGCCCTCAATTTGTCCCCAAGTATCTTCCAAATAAATTAACATATCTTGAATGGAGTAATTATCCTTCAAAATCATTGCCATGTTTTTTGCCAAATGAGCTTGTTCAACTTCGTTTGCAGTGTAGTAAAATTGAACTACTTTGGGGAGGAATGAAGGTAAGAGTGTTAATAAATAATCTCATACAAATTTGCTTTAAAACTTCAATAAAAAACACTAGAAAGTTAATTATTCTAAACTTTTTTTCTTTTTTTGATAGAATTTTGACAAGTTAAGGTTCATCGATATGGCTGGCTCCTCAAACCTGATTATAGCCTCCGACTTCAATGGAGTCCCAAATCTTGAGGAATTAGTTCTTGCAAGGTGTTCAAATTTATGCGAGCTTCACCCATCCATTGTAAAACTGAAAAAGCTTAAACTTCTTGATCTAGAAGAATGCCAAGAACTAACTAGTCTTCCAGACAAGTTTGAAATGGAGTCTCTTGTGACTCTTAATCTTTCTTGTTGCTCAAAAGTTAAGAAAATTCCAGAATTTGTGGGAAACATGAAGCTTTTACAGAGACTTCTTTTGAAATGCACTGCTATTACAACATTACCTTCATCTATTGAATGTTTGACTGGCCTTAATTTTTTGATCTTGCGGGATTGTAAACAATTAGTGTGTCTTCCTAACACCATTTGTAGTTTGACATCGCTTAAAAATCTTGATCTTTTTGGATGCTCAAAATTTGACAAACTGCCAGAGGACTTGGGGAATATTGTAAGTCTAGAGGAGCTTTATTTGAGTGAAACAACTATAAAGGAGCTGCCTTCATCATTTGAATTTTTGATTGGCCTTACTTCATTGGATCTAACCAATTGCAAAGATTTTGTGCTTCTTCCAAGCACCATTTGTAGTTTGAAGTCACTATTTATAATCAAACTTTCTGGATGCTCAAAATTTGTCAACTTGCCAGAGAATCTGGGGAATCTCAAAGGCCTGGTTGAACTTTCTCTAAAAGGAACAACAATAGAAGTGTTGCCATCATCCATTGGACGTTTGACTGCCCTCGAGTCTTTGGATATAAGGGATTGCAAAAATATTTTGTGTCATCCTAGCAGCATTTGTAGTTTGAAGATGCTAAAAAATCTTTATCTTACTGGATGCTCAAAATTTGTCAACTTACCAGAGAATCTGGGGAATCTCGAAGGCCTGTTTAATCTTTCTTTAAAAGGAACAGTAATAGAAGTGTTGCCATCATCTGTTGGACGTTTGACTGCCCTTCGTGAATTGAATTTAAGTGATTGCAAAAATCTTTTGTGTCTTCCTAGCAGCATTTGTAGTTTGAAGATGCTAAAATATCTTTGGCTTTCTGGATGCTCAAAATTGGTTAACTTGCCAGAGAATCTGGGGAATCTTGAAGGCCTATTTCATCTTTCTCTAAAAGGAACAGCAATAAAAGTGTTGCCATCATCTGTTGGACATTTGACTGCCCTTCGTCAATTGAATCTAAGTGATTGCAAAAATCTTTTGTGTCTTCCTAGCAGCATTTGTAGTTTGAAGATGCTAAAAAATCTTTATCTTCTTGGATGCTCAAAATTTGTCCACATGCCAGAGAATCTGGGGAATCTCGAAGGCCTATGTCATCTTTCTCTAAAAAGAACAGCAATAGAAGTGTTGCCATCATTCGTTGGACGTTTGACTGCCCTTCGTGATTTGAATCTAAGTGATTGCAAAAATCTTTTGTGTCATCCTAGCAGCATTTGTAGTTTGAAGATGCTAAAAGGTCTTTATCTTTCTGGATCCTCAAATTTTGTCAACTTGCTAGAGAATCTGGGGAATCTCGAAGGCCTGTTTGTTCTTTCTCTAAAAGGAACAGCAATAGAAGTGATGCCATCATCCGTTGGACGTTTGACTGCCCTTCGGCATTTGAATCTAAGTGATTGCAAAAATCTTTTATGTCTTCCAAGCAGCATTTGTAGTTTGAAGATGCTAAAATATCTTAATCTTTCTAGATGCTCAAAATTGGTCAACTTGCCAGAGAATCTAGGGAATCTCGAAGGCCTGATTAGGCTTTCTCTAAGAGGAATAGCAATAGAATTGTTGCCATCATCCGTTGGACGTTTGACTGCCCTTCAGGAATTGAATCTAAGTGATTGCAAAAATCTTTTGTATCTTCCTAGCAGCATTTGTAGTTTGAAGATGCTAAAAGATCTTTATCTTTCTAGATGCTCAAAATTGGTCAACTTGCCAGAGAATCTGGGGAATCTCGAAGGCCTGTTTAGGCTTTCTCTAGGAGGAACAGCAATAGAATTGTTGCCATCATCCGTTGGACATTTGACTGCCCTTCAGGAATTGAATCTAAGTGATTGCAAAAATCTTTTGTATCTTCCTAGCAGCATTTGTAGTTTGAAGATGCTAAAAGATCTTTATCTTTCTAGATGCTCAAAATTGGTCAACTTGCCAGAGAATCTGGGGAATCTCGAAGGCCTGTTTAGGCTTTATCTTGGAGGAACAGCAATAGAATTGTTGCCATCATCCGTTGCACGTTTGACTGCCCTTCGGCGTTTGGATTTAAGTGATTGCAAAAATCTTGTGTGTCTTCCTGAAAGCATCTCTCAACTCTCTAGAATTACAAGGCTCAACTTGGATGGTTGCAAGAGGCTTCGATGGTTACCGGATATTCGGTCACAAGATTGTAATATAAATGTAAACAACTGTACCTCACTGGAGAGATTCCCAGAAAGCCCAAAAAATTGTCCCTTCTGGTGTCGTCATTTTGATTTCTGTGTCGCGTGTGTCAATTGCTTCAATATTCAATTCTGTGTCAAGGTATTTCTCTCTCTGTTTTCTAAATATCATGTACTTGGGAAATTACCTAATATTCTTCTTCAGTATATATCTATCTATTTAGCTATCTCTGTCTGTGTGTTGGTTTTAATTTTTTTATTATTATTTTTTATAATGTAATTTTCAACATCACGCTTTGTATATTTCAGGGACTAATAAGTGGTAAATTAGTGGGGAGATTACCTTACGTTCTTCCTGGAAAAGAAATTCCAAATGGGTTTGAAAAAGCGAACATACGTGATAGTTCAGTTTTGGCATCTACGAGTTTCCACAGATGCGATTATTCAGTGAACATGCAATTGCCTCGGTCGGGGTTTGATGAGTTGCGGGCAATTCTTTTGTGCGTTGTTTTTGTACCCTGCGAGCATTATAATCACTCATATTATCTGATTGAAATCAAATCGAATAAAGTATGGTTTCAACGTGTTGCGTCAGAATATGGTAAAATTGAATCGCATCACCTTGCGCTGAGCCTGCACTATTTGAATTTCTTCGATCTGGAAACCCCTGGCTGGTCTATTGATGAGAAGGGATTCCATGAAGTTGAGTTTACAATAGCTACCAGCAACGTGGAGGTGGAGACAGTAGGGTTCCGTTTGTTAAACAAGCAAGACATCAAATCAAAGACTCGGATGATTAGGAGGAACACTAGGATGATGGGACATGAGCATAGATTGTGAGGAATCCAGTCAAGGAGATTTTTTTTTCCTCATCTTTTACCTGTGAGTTATCATCTTTCTTCCTACCATTATATAATCTAGTTGTTTCCCTTTTTTTTTTGGACATATACTAGCATTTCTTTTTCTGTTAATTTTATTCTATTTTGGGCTAAGTATATGTAATGCTCTGTTAAACTTCTACTACTATACAAATGCATATTGAGATTTCTTGTCCCTCGGTAACGGTTTGTTATAATTCTTGTTTTTCTTTTTCACCAACAGTCCGACATATATAATAACGTTTTCTTTTTTCCTTACTGGCATTTGGGACTATGATTCATATTGATTTACAAAAGTCTCCTAGCTCGGCTCCTTAGATGTTGATTTTGCTCTATGATTTGCACGCTTGCATGTAATTGAAGTTAGAAAAAGAAAAGTAATGAAATAGTGAATTGAAGTCGGCAAAACTTTTTTCTGTATGGTAATCAAAGAATGAGAAGTGAATAAATATTACAATTTTTCAATGGTATTGTGTTATAATTTGTACAATGAAGTTGCTGTATTTAGTACGCACCAACACTTCCTTTGGGTTTTCATCATATCATCTTTTGGTGCAAAAGGACATGTGTTTGTATATCCCAGGGGATAGCATGCAGAAACTAGCAACCCCACAACCAGCGTCCATAATGTGAACTACCCTGCAGACATAGATCAACCGTCTCACTGGTAGTCATATTTTGTCATGACTGATGCAGGACAACCTAGGCTTCCCACCTAGATTAGTCCCACTGTAAAACCTGAGGCTTCCCACCTAAGGTGTTTGGAATCACCACCAAACAAATCAATGAAAATAATCTCAATAATAATAATAGTCTGTAAAAATACAAAAGGAACCGTCTGAAGCTTTATATACAGCTTCCAGGAATCATAATGATAAAGATAGACTCTCCTAAACAAATCCTAAACAATCTCAAATACTAATCCAATACTAAAGATAAACCCAAATAATGATAACATAAATGATAAAGATAATCTCCACAGATGTGTCATCAAGTGGTGTCCGCACCAACTCCCCTGGGGTGGGAGAAACTCGACCCCATCGAGTAAAGCTCATAAGGATCAAGTAACATCAGAACAAACTCCATCAAGCCACAAGCTCACTGGATCAGCATGGCGCCTCCGTCGACGCTCATATGTGTGAGTGATAGGAGGTAGAGATGAGGTGGTAGCAAGTGTATCCAAGTAAGCCTTCAAAAGAGCAGGATCAAGCTGCTGCAACTCCTCTCTGGTGATCCATGTACAGTCAGAATCAGGTCATCCCTAGTGAAAAGAAACTGCTCATCCAAAATAACATCAATAATATCTTTATGTGCCTTTTGGAAATAAGATGGTGTAGGGCTAGGGACAGGGTTAGCCAAATAAGAAGAGAGAGGATCATCAAAAGGGTCATAGGGAATAACTGCTGGACCTTTAAAAGCAAGTAAATCAGCAATATTAAAAGTAGAAGTAATACCATAATCTGAAGGTATATCAATCACATAAGCATTAGGTCCAAGTTTCTTTAATACCTTGAATGGGCCAGCACTGCGGGCCTGCAATTTCTTAACGGTTCCTGAAGGATACCGTTCAAGCCTGATACAAATCATAACATAATCTCCTACATCAAAGTCTAAATGACGTCGATGTAAATCAGCCTGAGTCTTATACTTAAGATTACTAGCATGAATTCGTTTGTTGATCTCTTTATGCAACTCATGCATGTGACTAGCAAACTCTACTGCAGACACAGAAACCCTATCATGTGAGGACATTGGGAGAAGGTCTAAAGGTCTCCTAGGTGTATAACCATGAACAACTTCAAATGGGCTCATACCTATGGACCTATTGACTGAGTTATTGTAAGCAAATTGGGCTGCAGGGAGTATAGATTCCCAAGTCTTACCATTCTCACCTATGAGACACCTTAAAAGATTTCCTAGACTCCTATTGACAACCTCAGTTTGACTATCAGTTTGAGGATGGTATGATGTGGAGAATTTCAACTTTGTTCCCATCATGTGCCAAAGGGTCTTCCAAAAATAGTTCATGAATTTAACATCCCTATCTGTCACAATTGATTTAGGCAACCCATACAACTTAACAATCTCATCAAAGAAAATCTTGGCTACCTTAGATGCATCAGAAGTCTTAGAGCATGGAAGAAAGTGAGCCATCTTAGAGAACCGGTCTACCACTACAAGGATGGAATCAAACTTCTTAAGGATACGGGGAAGACCTAGTATAAAGTCTATGCTAATATCCTCCCAAGGACGGTATGGAACTGGTAAAGGAGTGTAAAGGCCAGTATTTTGCTTGCAATGCTTAGCCAGTTGACATTGAGGACATTGACCAATTATTTTGGCAACATCCCTCTTAAGACTTGGCCAATAGAACTGCCTCTCTACCTCTTCAATTGTCTTATCACGTCCAAAATGTCCTGAAAGTCCTCCCGCACGTACTTCCCAAACCAAAAAGTCTCGAACTGATGTGCGGGGGATACAAAGCTTATTGGCTTTAAACAAGTAGCCATCTCGGAGGATAAAATCATCAACAACCTGAAAATGCTCAGTCTTAAGTGTAGTGTACACTTCTCCAAAATCTGGGCAAGATTCATACTCCTCTTGTAACTTCTCAAACCCTATGACTTTTGTGCTCATCACAGAAAGTAAGGTGACTCGGCGACTCAAAGCATCAGCTACCTTATTCTCAACACTAGATTTATGTCTCAAAACAAAAGAGAATCTTTGCAAAAACTCAACCCAAAGGACATGCCAAGCATTTAATTTCTTTTGGGAATTGATGTGGTGGAGAGCATCATGATCCGAATAAATGACAAACTCATGGGGTGTCAAATAATGGCTCCAATATCTTAAAGCTTGTACCGCAGCATAGAGTTCTTTGTCATATGTTGAATATTTCTTCTTAGCCTCATTTAATTTCTCACTAAAGTAAGCTATAGGGTGACAATCTAGGCTGAGAACCCCTCCTATGCCTACACCAGATGCATCACATTCCACTTCAAAGACCTTATCAAAGTCTGGTAGGCGCATCACCGGTGCTTCTGTCATCTTCTTCTTCGATTTCTTGAAATGCTTTACCAGCAGCATTGGACCATTGGAATTCGCCTTGCTTCATACAATCAGTGATTGGTGCCATGATTGTACTAAATCCGCGTATGAAGCGGCGATAGAAAGTTGCAAGCCCATGAAAACTGCGAACCTCATGAATGTTCTTGGGTTCGGGCCAATCCACTATGGCTTTGACCTTTTGTGGGTCAGCAGAAACTCCTTTAGATGAAACCACAAAACCTAAGAAAATGACACGATCAGTGAAGAAAGAGCATTTCTTTAGGTTGGCATACAAGTTTTCTCTCCTCAAAGTGGAACAAACTTGTTTAAGATGGTCCAAATGTTGCTCTTTTGAGTTACTATAAATGAGAATGTCATCAAAATACACTACCACAAATTTGCCCATGAAAGGCCTTAGTACTTGTGTTATCATTCTCATAAAAGTACTAGGAGCATTTGATAACCCAAAAGGCATCACAAGCCACTCATATAGACCATCCTTTGTCTTAAAAACAGTCTTCCATTCATCACCTGGGCGAATCCAAATCTAGTGGTATCCACTTTTCAAATCAATCTTCGAAAAGATTGTGGCTCCTGACATCATATCAAACATATCATCTAACCTAGGGATAGGAAAACGATACTTCACAGTAATCTTATTGATTGCGCGACTATCCACGTACATTCTCTAGGATCCATCTTTCTTTGGGGTCAAGAGTGCAGGGACTGCACATGGGCTTAAGCTTTCACGCACAAATCCTTTGTGCAAGAGCTCATCCACTTGTCTAACCATCTCATCATATTGAGGAGGGCTCATTCTATAGTGGGGCAAATTTGGGAGTGCTGCTCCCGGGACAAGATCTATGGCGTTTTGAATATCACGCATAGGAGGCAATTGATTTGGAAGCTCCTTAGGGAAAACATCTTGGAACTCTTGAAGTACTGACCTTACTTCTTTTCTTGGTTCTTCAAAGTTGTCTAGTGCAATTTCCTTAAAAACCAAAGCAAAGATGATGGAGTCTTGATTGACAACTCTTTCAAGTTCTTTTGGACTAATGAGGTTCATACTTTGCTTTTTGGGCTCTTCTCTAGCCTTACTTGCACTAACAAACTTAGTTTTGACTGGGTTAAGCTTAATCCTTTGTCCATTGTGCATGAAGGAACAAGAGTTCGAGCGACCATAAAGAGTGACATCTAAATCATAGAGCCATGGTCATCCCACCAATAGAATGATGCCGTCGCACAACCCGCCGCCGATACGCAGTCACCTTCACTTCCACCATGCCGCTTCTCGGGTTCTGAGATCTGACTCACAGCTCCGATCTCCACCTTCGAGTGCCGCTGACAGTCATCGTCGACGAGCCCAGCCATCTCTTCGCCGTCGACCCCAAAGATGCTTCGTGCTTTGCTCCACCACTTCTTCTCTTTTAGTTTCCCTTTGTTTCTCTAGTTTCGGTGTTTAGTTTTGGACTTGGCAGATTACACTTTAACTTTATATTCTAGTTCTTTCTTTATTGTATTATTATATTAAAAAAAAAAAAAAACTCAAGTCAGATCAAGCAGAAGCTTCAGGAAGGTCAGTGCACTCCACGTGAAGACCAACAAGTGAGGCCCAATTTCCCCCATTGACTAGTAGCGTGACCCACTGTCCAATGAGGCCCAGATTGTTAAGTCAGCCCAACCAAGGTGTGGACTTTCCAAACTTAATGGATTGAAATGCATTTTCAGATTTAATATCAATATGTCTACTATGTGCCTCAAACTTTACCTTTAGTAACATGCTACTGCCTTTGTCCTTTGTTCTGCTTAAATTTTCACATGAATTTATAATTTTAACTGCTGGTTTATTTTCTTTTAGTATTTTATTTTAGCCAAAAAAAAAACACACAAAAAACACACACAAAAAAAACCCAAAAAAAAAATCCAAAAAAAAAAAAAAAAAAAATCCTTTAAAGTAATTACTTCTCAGTATTAGTGGTTGAACTAGCCTAATCACATTGTCATAATTAGGTCCTTTTTAATTTAATTCTTGTTGAAGCTAGTACTGCTTGAATGCAACAACATTTGGAATTCATGACTTCTCTTCATATAATTTAACTTGAGTATTATCCTTACTATTCACTTGCTAGAATTAGTTTGTTGATCTCTTTGCATGCATTTGCGTAGTGGTCATCTAGTAACTAGTTCTAAAGAACAGTCTAATTCCAAATTAGAGTCTAGTTCTGAATCCCAGTCTAGTCCACAATCCCGCATAAACATGGATCCTCCTCCCCAAGATGAATTAAGACAAGCCATTGCAGAGCTTACTACCCGTCTAGGCCACTTAGAGGCTTGGTATGACGAGGAAAATGCACATAATGGAAGAAATAATAATAGGCATGGCCCTCACCCTAGGCAGGACCATAGAGACAATGAAGACAACTCCGTTAAGCATATCAAAGTAGAGGCCCCTACCTTCGATGGTGTTAGGAACCCTCAGGTTTACAATGATTGGGTGCGAGAGATGGAGTATTTTTTTGAGTGGTATGACTTGTCTGAGGATAGAAAGGTTAGGTTTGCCAAAATGAAACTTGTAGGAAGAGCAAAACTCCATTGGGATAGTGTTGTCAACCACCTCCGTAAGACCCGCCAACCACCCATAACTCTTTAGGAAGAAATGAAGGCCAAACTCAATGAAAAGTACTTCCTAGTCTCTCATCAAGGCAACTTGTTGGATCAATGGCATGATTTGAGACAAGACAATAGATCTGCTACTAAGTATGTAGAATAATTTGAAGAGTATAGGATACGTAGCAATGCAACTGAGGATGAGCCAATTACCTTGAGTAGATTTAGGAAAGGTCTCAATTATGATCTTCAAAGGGAATTGGTGGCTTGACAAATCTCAACTCTTGATGATGCTTATACCTTAGTGCAAGATTTAGAGTTGATCCCTAGGCCCCAAGATGGGAGGAGATTTGACAATCGCATGTTGCCTCGCAACAATTTTGATGGTCCCCAAGGTAGATACCTCCAAGGTACCCAAAATAGGCCTTATCTCAACAACAGACCCTTACACATAGAAGAAAATCCTCAGGGTAGATACCAACAAGGTCCTCAAACTAAACCCAATCCCAACAATAAGCCCTTACGCCCAGAGGACAAAGGGAAGAGTGTGGTTAGAGAGACATTTAGGCCATATTCTAGAATCCAGTGCTTTAAGTGTCAAGGTTTTGGTCATATGGCTACCCAATGTCGTAATAAGACTTTGTTGATTGAAGAATTGGACAGAGAGAAAGAGGTAGAAGAAGTAGTCTATGAGCCTAACATTGAAGACATTGTAGAAATAGGAGAGGATGATCCCACCCAATTAGCTTGCATTAGAGTCCTACCATCTTTTGATAACCTCAACAAAGGTAGTCTTGATACTCTTGTAATGAGTGTTGTTAGGTGTGCTCTAGCACAGTTTGAAGAAAGTGATGATTGGAAAAGAAATACTATCTTCCAAACCTTTGTCAAGTGTAGAACCACAAATTGCAAGGTTATCATTGACAGTGGCAGTTGCATTAATGCAGTTTCTTCTAAACTTGTCTCCCTCCTAGGTTTGAAGTTAGTTGCCCATCCTAAGCCGTATAAGATTTCTTGGGTAGATGATTCATCTATCACCATCAAGGATAGGTGTCTTGTTCCTATTCATATCCTCTCATACAGGGCTCAGATTTCATGTGATGTGATACCAAGTTGATGTAGGACAACCTAGGCTTCCCACCTAGATTAGTCCCATTGTAAAACCTTAGGCTTCCCACCTAAGGTGTTTGGAATCACCACCAAACAAATCAATGAAAATAATCTCTATAATAATAATAGTCTGTAAAAATACAAAAGGAACCGTCTGGAGCTTTATATACAGCTTCCAGGAATCATAATGATAAAGATAGACTCTCCTAAACAAATCCTAAACAATCTCAAATACTAGTACGATAATCCTAACAATCTCAAATACTAATCCAATACTAAAGATAAACCCAAATAAAGATAACGATAATCTCCACAAATGTGTCATCAAGTGGTGTCCACACCAATGACTCATGAGGCTTGTAATTCAGTAGAGTTTAAATGTTTGCAGTATATGGTTTTAACTCTTAATAGGCCTTGTTAAAAGGCGAGCTATTGCCAATCGCTTATGTTTGTTGTATCAACTATAGATTCACTGTCACTTACAGTGAAACATTGAGTCTTGTACATAGATGTTATATATTGCAATGTAGGACAGAGATTCTGGATCTACACCTCATTTAAGCTATTTCCAATTTCAATACCATGAACATCCTGTAAAACTCAGTAAATAATATGCTTAAGGACTTATGCAATGTTAAGATCTAGATATAATTAAAACTTGCCTATAACCTTGGATGTTTAATTTCTGCCCAAAGAAAATGTTTTACTTTACTAATTGATGCTTGAAAGTTGCTACTTAACAAAACTGGTGATCTGAGACAAGTATGGGATGGGTGGTGAGGTCGTTGGTTCAAACATCGATGGGTATTTGGGATAATATTAATGGCTTAGCAAAAACTCTTTAGAAAAGAGTCTTATATAATGCTTCTGCTGCCGCAGTTGATGTTTTGTATGTGTTTTCATTTTCCTTTTGCAAATGGTCCTTGGGTCAAATGCCGTCTCCTCCCTACCTAAATAAGAGGTGGAGGATAGCTCATGAGTTGAATCCTATGCAGGTGTGTGAGTTCTAGTTACCCATATAAAACAAGTGTTTATCCTTTTCCTTTTTTGTTAGATTTATTTTCCAGTCAGAAAGACAATTTAGCCTTGCCTTTTCAGGGTTATCGACGTGTTCACCTGACAACCCAAGGATTCGGAGAGTAGAAATCATCCAGTCACTAACAAGATGCTGAATGAGAAAAAACTGTCAATGGTGTGTTGTTATCTTTATTTCTATTTAGCCTTTAGATATTATAGATTTTTTCCAAAATTTTAGTTTTATATCAGTTGATTAAATCTTGTATTCCAAATGCACTGAAAGATGTTCATACTCTATGCAGATCACAGGTTACTCTTAAAAAGCAGTAAGTTAACATCAGTCACAATTTACCATTTTTTTGGTTCTTAAAGCAGCAGAGATAATTTTGTTTTCAATTTGTTGTGGATACAGATATGTGTCAAATCTCGAAAACAAGAGAATTGATCTCTTTGATCGTGGCACCAAAGGATGTGGGGAAGATAATGTCTTGCTAGCACCGTGTAAGTGTACATCTTTTTCACCCATGTGCTAGTTTTCACTAATGTCTCTACTACTCTTGGCTGCCTTTCATGCTAAAATAAGAGTTAGTTATGGGTTTAAATAGTCATACAAATCTATGGCTCATGCATTTTTGTCGTAATTCTTGGAAACCTGATAAACACATTTCTATTTGGTTGTGGATTTGTCCTAGAATTTTGTCTAATAGAAATAGTTATAATAGTTTCTGTATCAGCTGAAAAGATGCCAGCTTCATATGCCTCACAGTGAAGTTGGTTTGGGTAGCTACTTTAGTGGTTGTGTTTGATGTAATGTGTATTACAGATGAAGTTACCGTGGATGGCTGCTATTTGCTGGTGCAAGTAACTCTTTAAAACCCTATGCTCTTGGCCAAATTGATGGCTTTAATGATCTTTTGATGATTTTATAGTTTTTTTATTTTTATTTTTGAGAATTCTTTTTTTACAATTTAGTGAGTGCACAAAAACACACATGATAAGTTAAGATAGAAATGATAATATGAAAAAACCACTCTCCTTGACATTGTGAAATCAGTGTCACAGTAGTATTGTGTCTAAAGTATATTTGTTAACATCTACCTTTTTTATGGTTCAGAAATTGTAAATTGCTGCTTCTAAAGTAACCAATGCTTTCCTTTAAGTTTAATCGGGAATCATGCCCTATTTTTGATATATTTCATATCAATATATGTTGCTTCAAGTACTTTATAGTTTATATGTTAAATGTTTCTCATTTATGAAGTATATTTAATGCTAAGGCAGTGGCTATATGCATGCTGCCATGAGAAATCAACAGCTAATAGATAATGGAAACCGGATATGGATGAGACTGATCAAGCCATTGGGGGTTAAAAGGGGTAGGATTATCTCTCATGATCATTTTGTGAGGAAATTAGTTTTATTTATTTTGGTGAGTTGAAAAGGGATAAGTTTTGTAGGCTATTTTGAAGTGTGATCATTATTTCCTCTCATTCTCCTCTATTTCCTTATAGAAGGTTACAGGTGGAATTGTATCTTGTATTTCTAAAACGTACTAGTTTTTTTAGCTCTGCCTTGAACATCATTTGCACTAGTTTGCATCAAGACCTGAACAAATTATGGAATGTTTATTTTGAAGTGTATCATTATTTCCTATCATTCTTCTCTATTTCCTTGTAGAAGGTTATAGGTGGAATTTTATCTTGTATTTCTAAAATGTACTAGTCTTTTTAGCTCTGCCTTGAGCATCACTTGCACTGGTTTGTATGAAGACCTGAACAAATTATGGAATGTTTTTAACTAACTCATATCTCCCCCCACCCCCACCCCTCCCAAAAAAAAGGAGTAAGAAAACATAAAAGTAGTTTTACTGTTCAAAAAAGTATGGAATCATCGCAAAAGAAAAATAAATTCGGTATCTCCTTGTTTGTGGTAGACTGTTCAAGACACCATCAATGTTGGAACAGAAACTGCAGCAGCACTCAAGGATCAGGTGTGTAATTTGTCAGCTTTAAAAAAAAATGGATTTCACGGCAGTTTAATATTTCATATTGAATTAAAAACTGTGTCTCTCTAGTGTTCATTGTAATATGCATTACAGATGGAGTTAGCATTGATGGCTGCAAGTAACACTTTAGTCCGCTTAGTACTTGCCAATTTGATGGCTTTAATCTTGCTGGATGATATATCAATGATTTTATAGTTTAAGGCTTTTGTTTTATCTTTGAGAATATCTTTGTGTGCAATGTAGTGAGTGCTGTGCACACAAACGTGAAAAGTAAAGAAGAAATGACAATATAAAAATGTTAGTCTCATACTCTCATTGGCATCATGAAATCAGTGTCACAGTAATATTATGTAAAATATCTTTTTGATGGTTCAAAAATTGTAAATTTCCGTTTTTAAAGTAACCAATGCATACCTTTAAGTTTAATCTAGAAGCATGCCGTGTGTTTGATATATTTCATACCAATATATGTTACTTCAAGTACTTTATATGCTAAATGTTTCTCAATTATAAAGTATATTTAATGCTGAGGCAGTGGCTATATGTCTGCAGCCATGACAAATCAACAGCTAGTAGATAGTGGAAACCGGATGATGGATGAGACTGATCAAGCCATCGAGAAGTCAAAAAAGGTTGGATTTTCTCTGATGATCATTTTGTTATGAAATAACTTTATTTATTTTGGCAAGTTGGAAATGGATAAGTTTCATAGGCTATTTTGAAGTGTGATCGTGGTTTCCTCTGTCTTATTTATGGAAAATCTTAACTAACTCATGTACTTCATATCCCCACCCCCCACCTCTAAAAAAAAGAGTAAGAAAATGTAAAATTAGTTTGACTGTTTTTAAAGTATGGAATCATTGCAAAAGAAAAATAATTTCTGTATCTCGTTGTTTGTTGTGGACTGTTCAAGACACTGTCAATGTTGGAACAGAGACTGCGGCAGCACTCAAGGCACAGGTGTGTAATTTTTCAGCTTTAAAAAAATGGATTTCATGGCAGTTTATTAAGTCATATCAAATTTAACTTTCCCTCTCTCTCTCTTTTTCATTTGTTTCGTTTAATCTTTCAAAAATTTTCATTGCCATGGAACTAAAGAAGTCTATTACATTTATGTTTAGACTGAACAAATGAGTCGGGTTGTTAATGAGCTGGACTCTATCCATTTCTCGATCAAGAAAGCGTCTCAACTTGTGAAGGAACTTGGTAGGCAGGTCAATCTCTAAAAGTATCTTCTTCCAGTTCTTGTCATATATTGACTATTAGTTGTTACGTATTTTACTTACCTCGTTTATTTCATTAGGTTGCAACTGATAAATGTATTATGGCTTACTCTTCCTTATTGTCGTTGGAGTCATAGCCATCATTATTGTTAAGGTAATATTATTATCTTTCATTTTCTTTGCCATTAACAATATTTTATTTTCTAAATATTTGATTCTGCTATTGCCATCTGATAACAAATTGGAATATCCATAATGCCCCTTTATTATATAGATGTAGCTTCATTATTATGAATACTAGGCCTTCCACACCCCTCCCCCCCCACCCCCACCCCCCATTTTTTTTTGGCTGTGGAGGGCCACAGGCCTATTGTTTTTAAATGTGTATGACTGTATGTATAGTATTTCCTAACCTGTTTTTATGCTTCAATTGGGGCTTTTATGAGCAAGCTGATCTCAGGTTGAACTTGTTTGGTTAACCCTTATTTGCCTAAAAGCTGCAGGAAAAGACTTTTATAATGCCAAATGGTGTAGTTAATTGTAGTGAATCTAAGTCATTTTTGCTTACCCAAATAAAAAGTAAAAGAATTTAGTTCAGTATACCCTTTTCTTATAAAAATAATAATGAACTCCACTAAATAAAAAGGAAAGGAAACAGACACAGTACATGTGGGTGTAGAAGAGTTAATCTAATTGTTGGCAGATTTTCATGTTCGTTGGTATTGCACAGATTGCAACTTGATGTCATCTTTAGGAGAAGTTCAATTCCTTTTCCTTCTGAATTGATTTCTTGTCCACCACATTTGTAGAGGGAAACAATAATTTGAATTTTCTTATTTCAGTTGGATATAGTTTGATGAATGCTACAGACTGATCATAAAATTGGTGGAGATCGGCTTCAGTTGAAAACCAGTAAATTTATACATATTTATGGGAAAATAAAAAAAGAAGTTGGAACTTACAGATTTTTTGGAACTTAACTACTTAAGATGCATATAATATTCAGTTCAAGGATGAATCGCTTGGTTGTTTTCATAACTGCATTGTCCAGAAAGTATCTATTTCAATGCCTTTAAGATAGGTTTATATTTTTTGGGGGAGATAACCTTCTAGAGCTTCTATATTATTCATATCAACAACAACATGTCTTAAACCTTGCATAGTGAGTTGGTGTCTTAATCATTAAGAACATTCCATGTCTTTGCAGTCTCATGTGACTGTCAAAAGCCATTCGCTTGTGAAAGAGCTGGCCGTATAACGCTGCATTGCCCATTCCTTTCAATTTGCTTAATTTTTTTTCGTGAAATATTTATTTTTATGTCTCAGCTTGTGAACCCAAACAACAAGGACATCAGGGATATTCCAGGATTAGCCCCACCAGCAATGACTCGGAAATTACTTTGGAGTGCTAGTTGAAAATTTAGAAAAGGATCATCTAATGAGATTGTGATGATGATTTGTCATCAGCGTAGTTCGTGATGGATGGAACATCAGCGTAGTTCGTGATGCTGCTGGTGGCACCTGTTTTATAGAGCTGGTCTACTTGAGTATGGATTTCTTTCTAGTGACTTTTCTGCAGAGTGTTCAAACTTTCTCAAACGATAGTCTCTCAAACAACTGCTGGGATTCATTAGCTTCAATTGGTAGTGGTCTGTATGATTATTTCTTCCCCGACTGAAAAATCATTCCTATTTGAGGGAAACTAAAAAATGTGTAAATTGTGTTGGTTCACACCATGTATTTGCTACACTTGTAAGATATTTGATCTGCACTTTAATTTATTTATATTTTTTTTGGGGAAAAATTTTGTTATTTACTGTTTATTTTGAGATATTATATCACCTTTTTTTTATTTTTATAATTCAATAGTTATAACAATGAGGAGAAATTCAAACCTCTGTTTCTCATAAGAGTAGGTAATATCGCTAAATTACAAGCCTCTTGGAATATCTCATGAACGGTTGATTCATGATGTTCTATATTTTGTCTTCATCTATATGTATACATGATGTTTTATATATTGTCTTCATCTATATGTATCGATGCATAGGGATGAAACCCAAGGTTGAATCGATGCATAGAGATGAAACCCAAGGTTGATTTATGGTAGATTTATAACTAAAGTACATAGTTGCTAGTTTAAATGTTCTGTGAAAAGTCCAAAAAAAAAAAAATGCTTTGCAGAATGATCAAAATATGATAGGAAGTTTTTTTCTTCTAAACACGAGAATATGAGCACCCCCAACAATGGAAAACATGTAGGAAATTACGTATTGGAAATGCTGGTCAAACATGTTGGAGATGTGCATTGTGAAATAATGCAAATAAATACTTCTTACAGCCATGATATTTATCTCAACATTGACAAAAGAAATCATCGGGTTGATTAACGGTGCAATTTTTCACTAGTACAAAATCTACTACGAGAATAGCAATTCTTTTCGACAAGCAAATCTCTCTCTCAAGTAAAACAAGATGTATGCCTACTTTTGCGGGAGATTTCTTGAATTGGTGATTTCACCATAAATATCATTTAATTTGTTTAATTATATATTTTTTAATGGAACTTGAGTACATGATTATTGATTAAGCTAGATAATATTTTTAGGATTGATTTTTTTTTTTTTTTTTGGTCGGACAAGTTAGAGCTTGTTCAGATACTACTACTCCAAAATGCGTTGGAGCTAGGAATCTACTTCAAGTCTCCAAACTATTATGTGTCATTTCATAAGACCCATCAATATATATTAAATCACATGATTTATTAAATAATTTAAAGACAAAATTTAGTTACAAAATTTGTTGTAGTCTAAAGTTACAATCCTACTCAATAAAATAGAAATTATACATATTTTGAACATCTAATCATTGAATTGCATGTTCTTTATACTTTTAATATACATATAAAATTTTGTGTCAATTAGATATTATTTAATATATGATCTATAAGCTTATATTTTATGCATAATTTCAAACTACAAAAACTTACAATTTAAATAATTTATTGATAACATAGCTATTGATTTTCAATTTTTAAAAAATTTTGCAAACATAGAAAATATAATAAAAAGATGTAATCCAATGGTGGACTTGCCAAAATTCACCTTCAATAAAAAGATATTGAATAAGGTTGTAGTCTTAGGTTACAACCAATTTTGTAGCAAAAATTTGTCTATAATTTAAACAAGGCATGTGAGTATTAAGTAGGTCATGTGACTATAAGCACTTGGAAATCTTTTGGTTTGAAAAAAAAATTTGTCATTCTTTTCTCATATAAAAGTAATATCATGAATACAATTTTTTAACCCTTCAAAAATTTATGCAAATTCTATATATTAAATTATAATTTAGATTATATCATTTGACTTAATTATGCAGCTTCTCAAAAAAAAAAAAAAGACTTAATTATGCAAATTATTAATAATTACATTATAATTGAGATTATTTTCATTATAAACTTATGAAATTAGATTTATAAATCTAGAAAGATGGCAAGCATTTAAAAAAAAAATTGCAATGGTATTATAATATCCATCTTAAACTCTATGTTCCTTTCTTAATGGATATAAAGAAAAATGTCATTTTTACTACAAAATGTATCAGTTATATTTTCAATAAGTTAAAAATAATAATTTGAACTTAGATAATCTGAGTCTCAAATCGAGACCACATTTATATGCTTGTTAACAAAAAAGCACTTAAGTTTAATTTTGCGTTGTTTTTATAGTCGAGTCTAAAATTAAATGTAATTTGGTTGTTGAATAACTAGACCATTATCATAGTTACTGTTTGAAATTTAATAAGTCAGGTGGCGTAAATTTTTTAAATACTTTTTAACAATGATTGAGATGTCATATATAATTAGTCTATAATAGAAATGATGCCATGATAACCTTTAATCTTGAATTTTTTCATCATCGAGTTTAAACTCAAATAACTTGACTTATTTACAACGAGAAGTCTTTCTCAAAAAAAAAAAAATATATATATATATATATATATATATACACAACAAGAAGTCTAATTTAAGAGGTGGGGGGGGGGGGGGGAATTAGAGTGAAAGGGAAAAAAATTAAAAAGATTACTCACTTCAAACTATACTATTCGTATCAACTCGTGTAAAGATTTCTATTTATTTTAGCATAATAATCTATTTTTCTTATTTTACAACATTATTTTTCAAAACACATATGTCAAATTATATATTCTAAAATTTATTTCAATAAATATTTATTATTCATTCATATAACCACTTATTTAAAAAAAAAAAAAACCCACATCACTCACATGCACACACACCAACTAAAAAGTAAATTGACAAATGAATAAAATATGCATTTTTACACATAAATAGTAGCATGTAATTTTAGACAAAATGATATGAGTAATTTTTGGGGTGATTGGCCAAAATTTTGTATTTATTTCATTTTACATTGACCGAAACAAGTGATTTTGAAAGAATAAGGACTAAAATGAAACATTTAAAAGATAATGATTTTTTTTTTTAATTTGATAGCAGGAGAGGGGGATTTAAACCATCATTCTGAGTAATGTGAAAATTCAAATAATAAAGTAATGTGAAATTTTAATTTTTATAGCTAGTCAAAAGCTATATACATACATATATATATATATATATATATATAATTTCGTTAATTGAGGATTGAAAGCAAATGATTGTAATGCATGTTTTAACCTTCAAGATTTCTCAAAAAAAAAAAAAAAAACAGAGAGTAACCTTCAAGAATTGAGGAGGCTTTTGTCAACACAAATATGACAATGTTACACATTATCGACAATGCCACAATTTTATAGAGATAGAGTTGCGCCATGACCCATTTCTTTTACTTTTGTCACTCTCAGATGATAATAATTAATAACATGGCTTTTTCTTTAGATTGTGGTACATTGTGATTGGAAATGGCCATTGGTTCATTTCACACGGTTTTTTCCACAAAAGTCATAATGTGATGTGGTTTCCACTTTCCAGCAAGTTTACTTTTAAAATTTTTAATTTTAACAAAATAAACAAATTTCAAACACACCTAACACAAACTTTTAACTTCAAAGCAATCGGCTTTCGGTGACCACTGAAACACCATGCCAAGGTAACGAAGGTTTCTTGGAAATTTCCTCTGTCTCTCTCTAGCATTTTCCTGGGTGGATTGATACACGTTGGGGAGAAGGGATGGAAATTCTTTTACATACGCGTAAAAAACCTCAAAAGTTGTGTTTGATCCTCCTTTCTCTCTGTAAAGAAAAATTCTAGACACATCCTCTTTTGTGCTGTGATACTGTGATGGGAGCCAGGTGAGGTCTGGGAATTTGCATATTTGCCTTTTTTTTTTCTTTTTTTTTTTGACTGAATGGGTGGAATTTATATTATAATAATGAAAAAAAAGTACAAGAGTAAAGAAAGGGGTTCTAAGATGAATCAAGCTACACAGACTAGCCTGACATCCAAGACAAAGACAGACGCAAGAAAACATCAAATCACCTATCTTCTCAAAGCCAAATTTTGCCCGTTGGTTTCCCACTAAACCCTCTTTATAACTCCATGTAGAGTATCCTTCACGATAGTTAAAAATTGAGAAAAGTTGTCAAACGTGATTAGCATAGGGCACCGAAAGCTGATTGCTTTGGAGTTAAAAATGAATTTTTTTTTTTTTTTTTTTTACTAAACTTCAATGTCAAAAATGAATGTTAATTAGTGTGGAAACTCACCTGAAACTACCACACAAATGATGTATCACAATCGAACCAAAAAAATAAAAAAAAATCATGTTATTAATATTTTCTGAGAATGACAAAAGTAAAAGAAATGGGTCATGGCGCAATTCTCTATAAACTGTGTGGAGCTGGCATTGTTCCTTTTACGTTACTTTTTGACCAAATATAAAAGTTCTTTTTAAGTTTTTATATTGTTTTTAACCGGGTATAAAGTTTTTGTTTTTCTTACCAAAAAAAAAGTTTTTTTTTTTTATTTTTTATTACCATTACATTTTGTTTCAGTGCTCATGACTGAGAATTTTTGCTGGGTTTGATGATATGATTAGTGTTGAAAATTGAGTAAAGTTGTCAAGAGTTGTGTGCGATTTGCGGAGGATCCCGATTGCTTTGAAGTTAAAAGCTAGTGTTTTAGTGTGGAAACTTGCTGTATGTTTTGTAGAAGTATAAAAAAGTTCTGTGTATTTTGTAAAATTACTTTTAAATCTTCCTAATGAATTATTCGTTCATAATTTACAAAAAATAAAATAATTTTTTTAGCATTATTTTTTCCTTCTTTTTCTTTCCTTTCTTTTCATTTTTACTTCCATACACATACATAAATAGTATTTTTTTTTGGTCCTTTTTCTGTCTCTCTTTTTTCCCAAATCTATTTCCTTAATTTTTTTTCCCTTGAGAGTAATTGATAATCTCACAGACCCTTGGTAAGTATTTGTATTGTGGTGGACCTCACTTGGCTCCTATCACAGTATCACAGCACAAAAGAGGGTGCGTCTAGAATTTTTCTTTAAAGAGAGAAAGCAGGATTAAGCACAACTTTTGAGGTTCTTTACGCGTATGTAAAAGAATTTCCATTCCTTCTCCTCAACGTGTTTCAATCCACCCAAGAAAATGCTAGAGAGAGAGAGAGAGAGAGAGAGACAGAGGAAATTTCCAAGAAACTTCGTTACTGGCATGGTGTTTCAGTGCTCACCGACAGCCGATTGCTTTGAAGTTTGAAATTTATTTATATTATTGTAATTAAAATTTTTTTGTTAAAATTATTATAAATAGAGGTAAAAATTAACTAAAATAATACAGTAAAATTATAAATAGTATCAAAAAATATAATTAAACATATAAATAATAACAAAAATAAATTAAATAATAAAATAAAATTACAAAATTAACCATACTAAAAGACACGTCGTGTAGAGACTCGTTGGAAAGTGGAAACCACGTCACATGATGACTTTTGAGGAAAGAGCTGTGTGAAATGGTGTCTGAGACACTCTTCATTACGATTTTCCAAGTAATTGTATTTGCGGGTTCATGATAGTGACAAGGTGTTGGAAATATTTTAGTGAATAAATAAGTTTTGATAAAAAAATAATATCTCAAATAATTAATAAGAAAGTAAAATAAAAAGGAGTTTATAACAATCTCATAACGTTATAAAATCACACTGTAAAAGCGTTACTCTTAAAGATTGATTCGTGCCACCCAAAGTAAAACTTGGTGCGATTGGTTCTCTTAAACAAACAACCTCCCAAGATTAGACTATAGCGTTAACCTTTGTGATGTACGCACTTTCACTCACAAAAGGTTTAAGAACAACCCTCTGTTACCTTTCCTTAGAACAAATATTCTTGTAAAAAAATATGTGGAAGAGAAAGATAGTAGACTTGTATATTTCTAAAATATAAAGTAATAAAAAAGACCCCTTTAGAAAGTGTGTTATGATGAGTATTATATAGGTTACTTATGAAGATAATAGTCTATAGTTATTAGTTACTAATAACCTTTAAAAGCCTAACAGCAGCTATATTATCAATTATTGTCTAACGGTTATTTTTCTTATAATTGCCCAACGACTATTTTACTCATAAATTTCCAACGACTAGAAAATAAATAAGAATAAAAGTGTTTGGAACACACATCCACACCAACACAAGGGTCACTTGCATGTGGAGTGTGAACCTTCATTGCGATGCCTAGCAATCTTTTAATTTACTCAATATCTATTAGACATAAAAATCAAATAAATATAAATAATGTTAGAGATACAAATTTTACAAATTACTAATTTAGTGAATAATTATTGGTAAAATAATTATATTAATAATATGTTTAGATGAATACCAATAAAAAATTGGTTACATTAATATTTTGTAAAAATATTATAAAATAGTTTATCTAAAACATTATTTAATAAATATAACTCATGCAAAAATTTCATTTATTTTAATATAAAAATTTATTTCTTTTTCAGCCATTTTTCAAAAACATTCACATAAAAATATTTTTTTTAATTTTAAAATTTTTTTAATTATTTCTCTCTCATTTCGTACATCCATCAAACAGCATTCGACAACTGAAAATTAAAACCTCATCAACACCAATATTCTTAAACAATAACGTGGGTTTTGGTTTTTTGGGTTTTGGTTATGGTCTTAAACATTCCACCGCTGCTTCCTCCTCTTCTTCTTCTCTTTTTTTTTTTTCTTTTTTTATGATCTGCCCCGACCCCACGAGAGTTTATTAGTTTTTTACAAATTGACACACTTTCTAAGGGACTGACACCGGTTTGAACCGTGAAGATTTAACAAATAGTGTGAAAATTTGAATGTTACTTTTTAACTATTCAAACTCTCTTATATCACATCAATCAGTAACTAGTAAAAGTCACACTCACGTGTTCAACACGCTTTATTTTAAAATTCATTTTTCTTTTTAGTAATTAATGAATTATAGAGCATTTTAGTTTAAGGCAAGGTTTTCAGATTCGGACCGTTCATTAAATCATAAAAGGGAGAAGTTTAAGGTTTTTAAGGTCGAACCGAGGTCGAATCAGGATCGAACTGTGATGACATCATAATTAATTTAATAATTAATTAAATCCTAAATATAGATATTAAATTTATAAAACTAGAAAAATTGACAATATATCTATATATGTGAGGGAAATTTAATGATTTTCAAGCATATATTTAATAATTAAATAAAAAAGTTAATAAAATAAAATAATAACCATGAAAACATTAAAATTTATGATTAATTTTTGAAGTAAATTTGAATATCTTTGAAATATTTTAATTATAATTTTTTTTATTCCTTGTAAGAGATGGATAATTTAATTAAGTAGAATAAAATTGTAAAAAATAAAAAAATTGCTAGGGGTTGGACCGCACGGTTCTCACTGGTTCGTGCGGTCCAACCCCGGTTTTAGCGGTTCACGGAATTAACAAAAAATCCGGTTCTTTAAGCTTAAAAAACCGGTTTTCATCCCGGTTCCAGGTTTTCACGGTCCGACCTCCCGGTTCGGTCCGGTTCTGAAAACTATGGTTTAAGGTGCGATTAATATGTGCCCCTGCACACATTAAGCTATCAAATTTTAGAAATATTTTATCGAGAATTGAAAAAGTTGTCAATACTTTTTAAATTTTTGAGAAAATATTTCCAAATATAGGTGACTTAATATGTGCCCTAAGGCACACATTAGTAAAATTCTTTATTTTATATGTGTGGCAGTGTATGTTCATAAATTATTAATTACTTTTAGTATATAAAAAAATTATTATTTATTTATATAATTTTAAATAATATTAATTAAAATATTTATGACGTCATCGATTTGACCAAAAAACTAGTAACCAATTATTTTTTCGATTCTTTTAACGTACCGATTTTTAAAACTATAGTAAAAATTCAATCAATAATTGACATGATTTAGGTGTGAAAAAAGATGTATTGTTATCGTTAACTAGAGTTAGGAATGGTAATTTTTTTCAAAATACTAAAGAGAAAAGAGGGAAGACAAGACAAGACAAAAGAAATGAATAATAGCAAAAAAATGAGAATGAAAAAAAAAATCACTTGTTTTGTATATGTCTGGAAATAGGGAGAGAAGGAGAAAAAGGAAAGGGAATAAAGTATTACTTTTTCCTTTGTTTGGATTGCAATGAGAAAGAAAATGAAAAGAAAATATATGTTTATTTTTACTTTTATACCCATATAAATGTAAAAGATACATAAAAATTATGGACAAATATATAACTCTATGTCATATTATATTATGTACGTGTGTTCTATTATTTAAAGGATTTTACTAATGTGTGTTTTTTAAAAAAAATTTCTCAAAAATTAAAAAAATAATGATAATTTTTTCAATTTTCAAAAAAATATTTCTAAAAATAAAAAAGTTAATGTATACTTTTAAGACATACATTAACCAGACCATTATTTAAAAACCATTCTCTCCCCTTAATTCCACCCAATTTGGGCAGATTGCAAATATGTGAATTCAAAAGAAATGGTTTCTTCCTTTTTATTACTTTTATGGTACCCATACAAAGGAAAGGACTACGTATCTTCCCATTTATCTTCTCTTCCTCTTTACTCCTGCCTTTCAAAACGGATTGTATTAAATTTCTCTAAAGACCTGGCTCCTTTCACACCACAGACCCCACTTCCCAAATGGGTGCACAGTAATCCTTGCCGGACTCCAGGCGCCACAGTAGCGCCAACCCACCTTCCCCGTCCCATCATCAAGTACACAATGGCTCACTCTCTCACTGTAGCTCACACAAATCAGAGAAAGCAAGAAAGAAAATAAAGAGCGAGATATCTGGAGGTCAAAATCAAAGGACTTAACGTTTGACAGGATAGGGTGTTTTAGTGGGGTGCAAACGTATCAGAAAAATATTTTATATAAAAGAAAGAGAGAGAGAGACAGATAGAGATGGAAAGCAAGAGAGTGATGGGAAGTGCTAGTGTGTGTAAGACTAGCGGAGAGAGAAAGAGAGAGACAGAGAGAGAGTTATTGATGTCTATTACTGCATCGGGAAACAGCTCCCGTGCTGTTTCCGCGCGTTCTCTTGCTAACGACAGCTCCATTGGGACCCACAAGTCCATGTCAGTTGGTCCCACTCACCAGCCAAACTAGCAGGGACAGTCACAGTGTGTTAAAGAGAGTCACAACTGGTGTCAGTGATAAATAAAAAGAATCCAAGTTAATCAAACGAAACAGGGACTCCCATACTCAAAAACAGTCACTTTGGTACATACATTTTTTCGTTTGGTAACTTTCAAGTTCAGTGAGTCATCGCACTATTTAAAGAAAATTTCGTGGTTTTTTATTTTGGGTCCGGTTAACATGTGTCCTAAGGACACATATTAAACCATCTATATTTGGAAATATTTTCTTAGGAATTGAAAAAATATTGACAGCTTTTTTAATTCTCGAGAAAATATTTTCAAAAATGAAAAGCTTAATGTGTGCCCTTAGGACACACATTAGTAAAATCCTTTTATTTTTATGTCTCATCTTGTGAACACAAACAACAAGGACATCACGGATATTCCTGGATTAGCGCCACCCGCAATGACTCGGAAATTACTTTCGAGTGCTAGTTAAAAATTTAGGAAAGGATCATCTAATGAGATTGTGATGATAATTTGTTATCTTATCGGATGGATATCAGCTTTAGCTTGTGATGCTGCTGGTGGCACCTGTTTTATAGAGTTGGTCTAGTTGAGTATCGATTTCTTTCTAGTGATTTTTCTGCAGAGTGGTCAAACTTTCCCAAACGATAGTCTCTCAAACAACTGCTGGGATTCATTAACTTCAATTGGAAGTGGTCTGTATGATTATTTCTTCCCCGACTAAAAAATCATTCCTATTTGAGGGAAACTAAAAAATGTGTAGATTGTGTTGGCTCACACCATGTATTTGCTACACTCGTAAGATATTTTGATATGCACTTCATAATTGATTTATATGTTTTATTGGAAAATTTTGTTATTTACTGTTTATTTTGCAATATCATATCCGCTATTATCTAAAAATCTTCTCATTCAATTGGATTTTTATGTGATTTAAAAATATTTACATTAATGGAAAGTAACTTTATTTAGAAATAGAGTCATAACTGTCAAATAACAAATTTCACTTTAAATTTAAAAAGAGAATTCTTAAAATTTAAGATTTTTTTCTTTTATGTTCAAAAAAAAATTACAATTACTGTTTATTTTTAAAATTTATTCTTTTTATTTGTTTGAATTTTTTTTTTAAATGTCTGGATTACTTCCAGTACTTTTTTAACTAAAATTTCCTTTTGTTTTAATGAAAAACTGCCACATCATTCACAAATTAAATAAAACGTGGAGATTAAAACTCACTACTAAAAGTAAAAAAAATACTAAAGGTAAGCCAAACCTTAAAAAAAAAAAAATTTAATTATAATAGATGCAAATTATTAACCTTTACTTTAAAAAATAGAAGAGCTTCTGAGCACGTGCTCATACATATACTCATAGACTAGTTTTTTTAATTTGGTAGTTGTAACAATGGGAAGGAGAAATTCAAACTCTGGTTCTTTTAAGAAGAGTAGGTAACGCCACTGTATTATATGACTCTTACATATTTTTTGTATTATAAATTCCATAATGTATTTTTTTTTTTTTTTTCTTTAACTACGCGTATGGATGCGTAGAGATGAAACCCAGGGCTGATATATGGTGGATTTATTACAAAAGTGCATAGTTGCTAGTCAAAAAGTAATGTAAAATAAAAACCTTTATAGGTGGTCAAAAAGTAATGTAAAATTCACTTAAAAAGCTTACGAAAAGTAATGTAAAAAGAACTTTATAAAGAATGGGTCACAATATTCACCAAAAAGAAAAAAATTGGTCACAGAGCAATATGATAAGAAATTGTTTGTCCTCTTTTATGCTCTAACGAAGGTTTTTAGGAAATTTCTTACATGCGTATGATCTGCAACTTGCTCCTCAAACGTCAAGAGGTAGAGTTGCGCCATTACCCATTTCTTTTACTTTTGTCACTCTCAGATGATAATAATTAATAACATGGCTTTTTCTTTACACTATGTTTGGATGAGTGGATTTTTAAGAGGATGAAAAAATTTAGAGAGAAAATGAGAAAGGGTGTTATTTGGTAAGGAGGGAGGGGGAGGAAAAGGAAAATTTTTGGTGGTGCTCAGGCATTTTCCACCCAAGCCCACCTAAAACTTGTCTCTCCAAAATAGAGAGAAAATAGTGTGGGAGGAGTTTTAGGGATAAATGACAAAATTGTCCACTGCACTTGTGGGATCAGAGAATTTGTGACCCCAGTCCACTTTACATTAAAGCCCAAGGCCTAAGCCAAGGAGAGACATTGCCGAGAAAGTACAACGAAAGTCCAAATGGCTTAGAGATGTAGCAAAAGACGATCCTGTCCTCGGTATCCTAAAACTCAGAAGGAAAGAATGGCACGCCATCAAAGGCAGCTCCCAGAGCGCTCCTAAAAGAAATAGCGAGTACAATGTAGGAGCAGTTCAAGGGAAAGGCTGTCAATACTGTAATTAAGTACTCTGCGTCTTACAGGGCCTTGCACTTCAGCTTTTACAACCTCCCCCAACCACTTTGGGTATGAGCTGACAAGACAAGTATCAGCCCTAAAAAGCGAAACCTACACGTGGACATATGAGATAGGGGAAAAGCTAGTATAAAAGGAGGAGGAAGCGCCAAAAAGAAATGGAGGCATATCGTCTCCAGGGCCATTGGACCCTAAAGTAAAAAAAATAATAAGAATATTAAGCTTCTCGGACGAGGTCTAAGGACCGGAGCTACTCAGGTCGTACCAGGGAGAAAGTCTTATTAGATATGCTAGGTTCACCTCTGTGCGACCATCATGAACATCATGACTAACAACTATCTGGTGACCAAGGGCTACCCTTTTAGCTCACTCTCTACAAATTTATTGTTTGAGCCTTTAACGTTTGAACTCAATATACCAATTTGGGGTCGTTACAAATTGAGTCCTTACAGCACTAATTTCGTCCCTTTTTTCTTTTTCTTTTTTTTTTTTTTTTTTTTTCTCTGCCTGCTTTCTTGGGCGTTTGCTCCTTTTAAGGCATTATTATTATTATTATTATTATTATTATTATTATTATTTTTACTTTCTAAGAACGATACCTACTCTTTTTTTTGTAGTCCTTTTTTCTTTTGATTTTTTGGGCTGTACATAGTGTTATGTTTTTTTTTTTTTTTTTAATTAGACATGATTTTTTTGCCTGGACATAATTTTTATTGTTTTAATAAATTTGGGTGATTTTTTTTTTTATTTGCTTGTCATTTTTTTATTTTAATTGTGCATCATTTTTTAACAAGGGTTATGAGTAAATTTATATAAACTTACTTTTTTCATCCCTCCACTTTTTCACTCCCAACCAAACAAAAATGAGAGAAATTAAAGTATTTTCTATCCTTTCATCATTCTCTATTTTTTCACTTTTCCACCCCTCTAACCAAACACACCCTTAGATTGTGGTACATTGTGATTGAAAATGGCCAATGGTGCATTTCACACTGCTCTTTCCACAAAAGTCACCATGTGACATGGTTTCCACTTTCCAGCGTGCTTCCACACTACGTATCTATTTAGTATGATTAATTTTGCTAACTTATTTTATTATTCAGCTTATTTTTGTTACCATTTATATGTCTCACTGCATTTTTTGGTACTATTCATAAGTCCTATTGTATTATTTTAAATAACTTTTACTTTTATATACAATACTGTTAACAAAAAGTTTTCAATTTCAACAAAATAAACAAATTTCAAACGAACCTAACACAAACTTTTAACTTCAAAGCAATCGGCTTTCGGTGACCACGGAAACACCATGCCAAAGTAACGAAGGTTTCTTGGAAATTTCCTCTGTCTCTGTCTCTCTCTAGCATTTTCCTGGGTGGATTGATACACGTTGAGGTGAAGGAATGGAAATTCTTTTACATATGCGTAAAGAACCTCAAAAGTTGTGCTTGATCCTCCTTTCTCTCTGTAAAGAAAAATTCTAGGCACATCCTCTTTTGTGCTGTAATACTGTGATAGGAGCCAAGTGAGGTCCACCACAATACATATACTTACTAAGGGGCTTTAAAATTATCAATTACTCTCAAGAGAAAAAAAAAAAAATTTAAGGAAATAGATTTGGAAAAAAAAAGGAAAAAAAGAGAGAGAAAAAGGACAGAAAATACTATTTTATGTATGTGTATGGAAGTAAAAATGAAAAGAAAGGAAAGAAAAAGAAGGAAAAAATAATGCTAAAAAAATTATTTTAATTTTTACTTTTTGTAAATTATAAATGAATAATTTATTAGGAAGAATTAAATGTAATTTTACAAAATACTCAGAACTTTCTTATACTTCACAAAACATATAGTGAGTTTCCACACTAAAACACTAACTTTTAACTTCAAAGCAATCAGTGCCCTCCGCAAATCACACACAGCTCTGGACAACTTTGCTCAATTTTCAACACTAATCATATCGTCAAACCCAGCAAATTCTCAGTCATGAGCACTGAAACAAAATGTAATGGTAATGAAACAAAAAAACTTTGTTTTTGGTAAGAAAAACAAAACTCTATCCCCGGTCAAAAACAATATAAAAACTTAGAAAGAACTTTTATATTTAGTCAAAAAGTAACGTAAAAGGAACAATGCCAGTTCCACACAGTTTTTAGAGAGTTGCGCCATGATCCATTTCTTTTACTTTTGTCATTCTCAGAAAATATTAATAACATGGTTTTTTTTTTTTCGTTAGATTATGGTACAATATTTGTGATTGAAAATGGCTAGTTCGAGAATTGTTGTTTATAATTTTTTAATTTTTTTTTAAATATATATAAATGAAAAAATATATTATAATATATGTAATATTATTTAAAATATAAAAATTAATATTTAAACTCGATGGTTACAAAAGTGTAGTTTTCAGTGAGTTTCGGCACTAATTAACATTAATTTTTAACTTCAAAACAATCGGCTTTCGGTGCCCTCTGCTAACCACGCTGACAACTTTCCTCAATTTTTAACTATCGTGAAGGATACTCTCTACATGGAGTTATCAAGAGGGTTTAGTGGGAAACCAACGGGCAAAATTTGGCTTTGAGAGGATAGGTGATTTGATGTTTTCCTGCGCCTGTGTTTGTCTTGGATGTCAGCCTAGTCTGTGTAGCCCTGAATCATCTCAGGATCCCTTTCTTTACTGTAGTACTTTTCTCATTATTATGATATAAATTCTACCTATTCGGTCAAAAAAAAAAAACACTACGCAAATTCCCAGACATGACTCATGAGCACATAAACACCACGCCAAGTGAGGTTTAGTTTAGTTTAGTTCCATTCAGCCAAAAAAAAAAAAGTGAGGTTTAGTTCCGGAACAATGAGTGGAACACGTAATTTTACTCAGTGCGGCTTAACGTACATTTCAGGGGCCGGGTTCAATGCACCCCTGACTTGAAAAAAAAAAATATATATATATATTATTTTACTAATTTAATATTTTTAAAAATATTTTTCACACTTTATTTTAAATTCTGATTACATATTAGCTTATTTCACAATTAAAATAACAATTTATTATATTATTTATGGATGGATAAGTGTGATTGAGTTAATAATTATATAGGATAAGTGGAGTTGAGTTTTTCCATTTAGTTTAAAATATTTTTATAAAAAAATGACAAATATATAACCACAATTGCATAAAAACAAAAATATTATACAAACTTAACAAAATAAAATGGTCATACTTATATTGACAATAGATAATGTAAACTGAAAATAAATTATTTTGAGACGATTTCAAAATATGAAAATTCATAAAAGGAATTTGTATAATTTCATATATTGGTGTGTTTTTGTTTTCGATAACTCAATATGTTCAATTTTCTTTTTTAAATTAAATTTTTGTTTAATTTAAGTTTCTTAATGATTCCACTGGAAAAAATTTCTAGAGCTGCCATTGATTTTACACAATTTTGATCATAATTATTTATGTGATTGTTTGTGAGTGATAGAGGTATAGATTCATATAGACCCATCATCATATATTTAATACATTGTGAGTTAGGGTCAAAATTATGTGGTCTTAGCCACCACAATACAAATATTGTGAAGTGGGTATTAAATTTTCAATTACTCTCTAAAATTAATACTATGTTTAATGGGAAAAAAAGAAAAGAAAAAAGGAATGGGTTTGGAAAAATAAAACAAAAAAAAGAAAGAAAGAAAAGGGGCAAAAAATACTCTTTTTTTTTTTTTGAGGAACCAGAAAATACTCTTTTATGTATGAGTTTCGATGTAAAAATGAAAATGCATGAAAGAAAAGGATGGAAAAAAATAATGCTAAAAAATGATTTTTTTAATTATTTTATTTTTTGTAAATTATAAATTATCGATTCATTTGGAATAATAAAAAGTAATTTTACAAAATATCCAGAACTTTTTTTTAATATATTTTTACGAGGTTATAAGAGTAATCTTGCAGAAAAGTTAATCATTTCTTTATTTTTCTTTCAAATCCACAGCTTCCATCCATTTTCCAATTCTCTACTTCCTCTCGTCCAGTACAACCAAACATAATATAAAAAGGTTCTAATGAGAAGAAGATGCGGCTAAACTTAAACCCGTAAACACATATCCCTAGACCATTTTGCCTTATAGCATACCCAACTTGTTTGTCCTCTCCCTTATCTCTATCTTCACTTTCCTTCTTTTCTTCTCTAGCACTTCGTCTGGAGCTATCTGCACTTTTCTTTTTTTTCTTTTCTTCTCAAGCACTTCGTCTACTCCAGATCATTCAAGAAGCTCTCTCTTTCTTCTCTCTCTCATACACCCATAGATCACCGGCAGAGAAGTGGAGATCGGAGTTCTACCCAGATCGGCGTTCTGCAGGTTTTTTTTTTTTTGGTTATGTTTTGATTAGTTTTATTTTATTGTTCAGATTTCATTAGGCTTATGTGAAAGAATGTTTTTGTGTTTCAAATCTTTCGATTGAGTTTTGTGTTTTTGTTATGATTGTGGTATGTTTTAGTTTGTAACCGTTGAGATAGAGAAGCAAGAGTTAGTGAAGAACAAAGGGGAAAGGAATGAGAGAGAAATAATTATTTTTTTATTTCACCGGGTATTATTTTAAGGGAGAATATTGTTTAGAGGTATTACAGTAATTGTTACCGTGCTCTCCATGATAAGAGAGCTACTGTAGCAAATCTAAATTTTTTTTTTGGAGATGGAGAGGTTGTTGGAGTGGTTTTTTTGTGTTTGCTCTCCATATTTGGCTCGAGAGAGCCTATTGTAGATACTCTAACATAATTTTGAGTAACAAATTTCAGTTTTTAAATAATATTACATATTTTTATATTTTTTTTCACGTATTTATAAACACTGTATTTATCAACACCATGATTAGGGCAATATTACCAAATATCGCATAAGATTCCTGGACATTAACACTGTTTGGTGCAACAAAAAAAAAAAAGAAAAACAAAGAAGAGATTCGTGTTAGAAACTTTCACGTAACGTAGCATCACTTTGCAGTTTGCTCCTCAAAGGTTGTGTCTCTCTTTGAAATTAGTGCAATGTTGAAACTCTCTTAAAAAAAAATAAAAAAGAAATTAGTGCAATGTTTTTGGATGTTGAGATTGTTACAATAATTGTTCCGTTAGCTGAAGGAAAATTATTGTGTAGATTACTCCAAGCCCTCATATGGAGTATGCTCACACGTTGAGAAGAAGAGTTGGAAGTTTCTTACATGCGAGGTTTAGTTGTGCTTGTTCTTTCTCTCCCTCTCTTTCAAGAAAAATTCTAGTAGACACATCCTAAATTTCACTGAAAATTTCATATACTTGCTCTCACAATTTCGTGTTGTGAATCTGTGATGGGAACCAAGAGGTTTAGTTACAACGCAATACAAATATTGCGAAGTGGGAGTCATATTTATAATTACTCTCTAAAATTAACACTCTTTTTAAAGGAAGGAAAGAGAAGTGGAAAACGATTAAAAAAAGGGAAAAAAAGAGATGTAAAGGGAAAAAATATTCTTTATGGTTTGAACGTAAAATGAAAAGGTAAATTCCTTTTTTACATGCTAAATTATATCTTATTATATACTTCGTCGTAATTACTAACCTCTATTGTTTGTTTTAGGCTAAAACCAAAAGAGTTTAACATCAAAAAATTCATTTATCTCTCTTTTAAAAACAAAACAAGTGGAAGAGGGTAAATTGATATTTGAATACTATATTCCATTAGACTTAATTAAAGAAAGTGACAAAAGAGATAAAATGTTACACATTTTTTAGGGGTTTTAGTTTAGGAAGCCGATTGTGTATTCTTGTAGTTCAAGAAGTACGTGTAAAATATGGTATAGGCGACGGTAGAATTGTTTAAATTTTTTTAAAATGAAAAGAATGTAAAGAAAAAGATTAAGAAAATAGTGCTAAAAAATGATTTTCTTTTGTATTTTTGTAAATTAGAAATGAATAATTCATTAGAAAGAATTAAAATTTAGAAATAATCTTACAAAATATTCAGTACTTTTTCATACTTCTATGAGGGTGTATGAGTAATCTTGTATAAAGGTTAATCATTTCTTCTTCTTTTTTCTCTCAAATCGGACAGAAAACAAAAGTTAGAAAAATGCGTGGAGCCCACACGACCATAGCTTTCATCCATTTTTCTATTCTCTACTTCCTTCCATCCAGGATAATCAAACTTTAATATAAATAAAAGGTTTTAATGGGAAGAAGATGCGCCTATACTTGAACCTGTAAAGCACTGCAGTAGTTTTGAATAGTGAGACTTACCCAGAGTTCTGAACGAAAGACTTCAAACGCACACTAGCAAGAGATAGTCCTGACAACTTATCCCCAGACAATTTGGCCTGGACGGTGAGTTTGGTTCAGATTTTTAAAACTGGGTTTTAACAAAAAAGTGAGATTTTAATAAATTGCGGTATGTAACTGAGTTTTTTTGGAAAAATTGAGTGTTGGAGAAAAGTCCTTAAAAAGTGTTTTTTTTTTAACAGCGGAGGGTTTAGTTAGCACATAAAAAAAGAGATGTTTGAGTTGTAAATTACTAAAAAGGACCAGATATATATATATATATATATGGAAAGAGATTTTTGTTTTAGTTATATCTCCTAATGCAAGTTATGGACACTATTTTTACAAAAATTTCACAAATTGTTAATGGTAGATAAAAAAATAATAATGTTACTAATAGGTCCAAGAACCAATAACAACTTCCAGTGTAAAATTAATTATGAGATTGTTATGAAAATGATAGGTTAATAACACTATTTTTATTAAAGAATATAGAACTTATTTAAAAAGTTCAGATATACAATAAAACGTGACATTCCTTTTACAATTCTATTTGTTTTTAGTCATGGTCAATCCTAATCTAATAAAAGATTTGATAACTATTTTGAAACTTTTGTGATAATTTAGGGGGTGCAACATTTCAAACAAAAATTTTTAGTTTTAAATAACATTATACGTTCCACCTTTATCCTTGTCTTCTTTATGCTTTTCATTATCTCTAATTTCATTAAAAATCAATCAAGGTGAGTTCTGTAGCAGATCAGCACGGAGAGGACCTTTGTAGCAGCACAGTGGGCAATTTGGTAATTTAACACTGCCTCTAACGGTTTGGAACGCGCATTAGATTTTTCAGAAGGCTCCGAAGAGCTGCCCCCCGCCAAAGTCCTCTGCCAAAGAGGTATTGTTCGACCCATCGGATGAACGGATTGCATCAAAATAGTTTTTTTTTTTTTTTTTCTCATAATTTATTTTCCTTTCAATTCATTTTTTTTCCATGCAGATTTATACTGTGATTCAATGGCTTCAAGCTCGTCTTCTTTCCCAAGTTCTTCTTCTATCTCTTCTTCCAGCCAATGGAAGTACGACGTCTTCCTGAGTTTCAGAGGGGAGGACACCCGCTACACTCTTGCGGACTTTCTAAGTTATGCTTTAGACTGGAGGGGCATTTACTTTTTCAAGGACGATGAAAAACTTGAGGGAGGAAAAACTATTAAACCAGAGCTCTTGAAAGCAGTAGAAGAATCCAGATTTGCCGTGGTCATTCTCTCAGAAAATTATGCATCTTCAACTTGGTGTTTAGAAGAACTTGTGAAGATTATTGACTGCGAAAAAGAAAAGAGAATGACAGTTCTACCTATTTTTTACCACGTGGATCCATCTGATGTGCGAAAACAAACGGGAACTTTTGCAGAGGCCTTTGATGAACATGAAAAACAATTTAAGGAGAAGGTGGGCAGATGGAGAGATGCTTTGAATCATGTGGCTGGTATTGTCGGATATCGTGTAAAGAATAGGTAATTTATATTTAACATATATTCAGCTGGTCGACTGGCCCACTTTTATATATATATGTAACTCCGTTTAAACCTTTAACAGATCTATTTTTATTTTATTTTTTAAATAAACGTTAAACCTTTATCAGCTCTCATATAATTTTGTCATAGCCAATCAATTGACATATTTTTATTTAGGGCCGCATAATCGAACACCTAATAACTACCATATTTTTCATGGGACCTATTTATTGATTGTCAATCCTTGCTCTCTTTTTATTGCAGCCCTCTCTCAGATGCTGTCAAATGGATTGTGAGACTGGTATCACATAAATCGAGTTTTGAATTCTCAGAAATTACTGAGGGCCTGGTAGGAATGCACTCTCGACTGGTCAAATTGGAGTCATGTTTAGCTTTATGGTTAAAGGATGATGTTCGCTCTATAGGGTTTTGGGCAATGGGGGGAATGGGCAAGTCAACCCTTGCTAAGGTTTGCCTATAAGATGATTTCCAAAGAATTTGATGATTGTTGTTTTATTGAAGATGTTGGGAAAAAAGATTTATTTTCACTACGAAAAGAGCTTATTTCTCAAATATCGAATGTATCAAATTTGAATATACAAAATAATCTTGAAGGAGAAGATATGATCAAGAAACTGTTACGGCATAATAAAGTTCTTCTTGTTCTTGATGATGTAGATGAATCAAACAAGTTAACAAAGTTAGTCAAGAGTGGTTGGTTTGGTTCGGGCAGTAGAATTATCATAACAACAAGGGACAGACAGTTGTTGATTGAATTCCAAGTAGATGAAATATTTGAAGTTGAAGAATTGACTTATGAAGATGCTCTTTGTCTTTTTTGTTCAAAGGCTTTTAAAAATGAACAATGCCCAAGTGAATATTTAGTACTGTCCCAAAGGTTTTTAGAATATGTGAATGGTCTTCCTTTAGTTCTTGAGGTTTTAGGTTCATTTTTGTTTAAAAAAAGTATTCTTGAATGGGAAGGTGCATTAAAGATGCTCAAAGAAGGTCCCGAGCCAAAGATTAATCAAGTACTAAAAAGAAGTTTTGATGGACTCCCTGACTCAGTGAAGGAAATATTCTTAGATATTGCATGCTTCTTTAATCACGAGGTTGAAGATCATGTGGTAGAAATACTAAAAATTCTTGGCCGCAATCATGTAATTGGATTAACCATTCTCATTGACAAATCTCTCTTGAAAATTTCCAATAATGAATTGTGGATGCACGATTTACTAAGAGATATGGGTAGGGATATTGTTCGTCAAGAATCTCATTATGAGCCTGGGAAGCGCAGTAGACTGTGGCTTTATGAGGACATTGATCATGTGTTAATAAACAATACGGTAAGAGGTTATTTATTTGAGCTCATACCATATCTTCTTATTCAGCAATGTTGAAATATGAGTAGTTATGCTAATACTATATTTTTCACTACATGAACTCGTTTTTTATTATCAGGGAACAATAAAAGTTCAAGCCATGGATATCAGGGGAGCGGAGGCATGTTGGCGAGGTTCCACTTTTTCAAAAAAACAAAAAAGGCCACTTTGGAAACCTAGTGCCTTTTCGAAGATGTCCAATCTTAAATTTCTAAGAGTTCGTAATGTTTTCCCTCAGCATGTCCCAAAACATTTTCCTAATTCTTTAAGATATCTTGAGTGGAGTGGTTATCCTGCAAAATCGTTACCATGTTTTCGGCCAAATGAGCTTGTTCAACTTCATTTGCAGCATAGCAAAATCGAATTTCTTTGGGAAGGAATGAAGGTAAGAGTGTTAGTAATTATCCTTTTAAATTTCAATAAATAGACACTAGAAAGTTAATTATTCTGAACTTTCTCTTTTCTTTTAATAGAATTTTGACAAGTTAAAGTCCCTCAATATGGCTGGCTCTTCGAACTTGATTAAAGTCCCCAACTTTAATGGAGTTCCAAAGCTTGAAGAATTGGTTCTTGAAGGGTGTTCAAAGTTACGCACGCTTGACCCATCCATTGGAAAATTGAAAAACCTTAAACTTCTTAATCTAAAGAAGTGCCAGGAACTAACTAGTCTTCCAAACAAGTTTGAATGGAAATCTCTTGTGACTCTTAATCTTACTGGTTGTTCCAAAGTCAAGAAAATTCCAGAATATGTGGGAAACATGAAGCACTTACAGGAACTTCTTTTGGAAGGCGCTGCTATTATAGAATTACCTTCATCAGTTGAATGTTTGACTGGCCTTAATACTTTGATTTTGAAGAATTGCAAAAATTTAGTGTCTCTTCCTAACGTCATTTGTAGCTTGACATCGCTTAACAATCTTAACCTTTTTGGATGCTCAAAATTTGACAAATTGCCACAGGACTTGGGGAATATCATAAGTCTAAAGAACCTTGATTTGAGTGGAACAGCTATAAAGGAGCTGCCTTCATCAATTGAATTTTTGACTGACCTTGAAGCATTGGCTCTAAAAGATTGCAAAAAGTTTGTGCTTCTTCCAAGTACCGTTTGTAGTTTGAAGTCACTGAAGGCAATGTATCTTTCTAGATGCTCAAAATTTGTCAACTTGCCAGAGAACCTCGGGAATCTCAAACAGCTGAGTAGTCTTTGTTTTGAAGGAACAGCAATAAAAGTATTGCCATCATCTGTTGGACATTTGGCTGCCCTTGTGGATTTAAATCTAAAAGATTGCAAAAATCTTGTGTGTCTTCCAAGCACCTTTTGTAATTTGAAGAGGGTACATCATCTTAATCTTGCTGGATGCTCAAAAATTACCAACTTGCCAGAGAACCTGGGGAATATGGAAAGCCTAAATGTCTTTTCTTTGGGTGGAACTGCTATAAAAGAGTTACCTTCCTCCACCATTCACCTTAAATCGGTCATGCATGGTTTATCTTTCAAGGGATGTCAATTGTCATCATCTTCATTGACATATATGCCAGGAGCTTCCTATATAGATCTCAGTGACTGCAACCTTTCGGCAATTCCAAGCGGTCTTGACCGCAACCTTTCGGCAATTTCAAGCGGAATTGGCCGCTACTATTCACCTTTTTTATATCTAAGTGGAAATGATTTTGTTTCCCTTCCTGAAAGCATCTCTCAATTCTCTGGACTAAGATATCTTTACTTGGATGGTTGCAAAAGCCTTCGATCATTATCAAATATTCAGATTCCGTCAACAGTTAGTGATATATGCGTAGACAATTGTACCTCACTGGAGAGATTGCCAGAAGTCCCAGAACCACCAAATGATTACGTCCGAAATAATTTAACTTTCCAGTGTTTCAACTGCTTCAAATTGGCTGAAAATTTTCAAAACTTCAGTAACATGTTTCAGGTATCTCTCTCTCTAATCTGTGTGTGTTTTCTAAATATCACCTACTTGGGAAATTACGCTAATATTCTTCAGGTATTTATCTCTGTCTCTGTGTGTGTGTGTTGGGTTTTATTTATTTACCCCCAAGATCATGGTTTGTATATTTTCAGGGACACAGTAGTCAACAATTTGAGATATGTTGTATTATTCCTGGAAGGGAAATTCCGAAATGGTTTGACAAAGTGAACATATGTGATACTTCAGTTGACACTTGGATGTATGAGACTTATAAATCAAAAAAAGTGAAGATACAATTGCCTGGGTCTGGGTCAGGGTGTGATGAGTGGAGGGGAATTGTTTTGTGCGTTGTTTTTTTACCCTCCGAGCGTCATCGTAGATACCAACTGGATCATAGATACCAATACCACTACTACAACCAACTGGATTATAGATACTATTGCCACTACCGCGACCACCTGGACCATACGATTAGAGTGAAATTTGTGACTGGATCGGGGTATCATTACAGGTGCTATACTATGCCTGAGTTTACGTCAGAATATGGTGAAGTTGAGTCGCATCACCTTTGGCTACACAGTCTGTCCAAGAACGAGTTATGCCTTCTGAAAACTCCTGGCCGCTCTATTGATAAGAAGGGATTCCATCAAGTTGAGCTTGAAATACAGACCAAGCGCTTGGAGGTGGAGAAAATTGGGTTTCGTGTGGTATAAAAGCAAGACATTGAAGATCCCAATTGAGATGTGAAATGGAGTATGATGACACTTTCTTCAGTTGGTGATGAATCTAGGGTTTGAAGATCCCAATCAAAATAAGCGATGCCCATGATGAGGATGATGGGAAATTCTTTTCTTCATTTGTTTAACCTGTGAGTTATCAACTTTCTTCCTACCATTATAAATCACTTTTCTTTTTTGTGTGCTGCATATGTAATGCTCTGTTTCTTTTTCTTTTTGTTTTGGCTAAGCATATGTAATGCTCTGCTAAACTTCTACTAACATTCAAATGCGTATTGAGATTTCTTGTCTCTCTGTAACGGTTTTTATTTTTGTAATTCTTGTTACTGTCCGACGTATATAATAATGTTTTCTTTTTTCTTTACCGGCATTTGGGTCTGTGGTTCATGCAAAGAAATTTACAACAGACACCTTGCCTGGTTCAGATGTTGATTTTGCTCTATGATTTGCACACCTACGTACAATTGAAGTTAGATAAAGAAACGTTATCAAAAAGTGAATTGAATTTTGCAAAAAATTTATTTTTTTCCTGTTTGGTAGTCAGAGGATGAGAAGTTAATAAATGGGTAACTATTCAATATTTATACTATTCTCGTGCGAGAAGCTAATATTATCCCAAAATATTATAATTTTTCAAAAGAATTGTGTTATAATTTAGTATGCACCAACACTTTCTTTGAATTTTCACCGTATCCTTTTTTTGGTGCAAAGGACACATTTATATATATGCCATGGGATGGTATGCGGAAACTAGCAACTCCACAACCAACACCCAAAACATGAATTACCCTGTAGAACGTAGATCAACTGTCTCACTGGTAGTCATTCTTCTCAACCTGAATTTACGACAATATTAAGTGAAGTTTAAATTATGTTACTAAAAACAAAAACCATTGATCCTGACACAAAATTCAATGTAATAAATACAAAAACATGTCATGACTTATGAGTCTTGTAATTAAGTAAAGTTTGAATGTTTGCAATATATGATTTTAAGTCTTAATAAGCCTTGTTAAAAGGTGAACTATTGCGTATTGCTTTTGTTTGTTATATCAACTAAAGATTCACCGTCACTGACAGTGAGACATTAAGTCTTATACATAGATGTTATTTATTGTAATATAGGACATAGATTCTGAATCTATGTCCAATTCCCGTAGTAAATAATATGCTTAAGGACTTATGCAGTGTTAAGATCTAGATATAATTAAAATTTGCCTATAACCTTGGATGTTTTATTTCTGCCCAAAGAACAGGATTTACTTTACTAATTGTTGCCTGAAAGTTGTGACTCAACAAAGTTGGTGATCTGAGATAGGTCTTGTATTAGCCAATGGCTGTTGGGTTTAATGTCACTTCCACCTCCTACAAGAATGGGACGGTGGGTGGGATCGCAGGTTCAAATGTAGATGGGTTTATGGTTTAATTGGTTAGCAAAAACTTATTAGAAAATCGTCTTATATAATGCTGCTCTTGCTGTTGGTGTCCATCTGCTCCCTACCTAAATAAGAGGTGGAGGATAGCTTATGGGTTGAATCCTATGCAGGTGTGTGAGTTCTAGTTACCCATATAAAACAAGTGTTTTCCTTTTCCTTTTATGTTTATTTTTATTTTCCCAGTTAGAAAGATAATTTTGTCTTGCCTTTTTAGGCTTATTAGAGAATTCGACAGACAAGCCAAGGATTTGGAGATTAGAAATGATCCAGACTAACAAGATGCTGAATGATAAAAAAAGAAAGTCAATGGTGTGTTGTTATCTTTATTTCTATTTAGCCTTAGATATTATAGATTTTTGCCAAAATTTTAGTTTTGTGTCAGTTGATTAAATCATCCATCCCAAATGTATTGAATGATGTTCATACTCTATGCAGATCAAAGAGTTGAATTCTTATGTTGCTCTTAAAAAGCAGTAAGTTAACATCAGTCAGAATTTACCATTATTTTCAGTTCTTAAAGCAGCAGAGATAATTTATCCACCTGAAATGCATCTGACTTGTCATAAACTCTATTTTTAGCATTTTTTTTTTCATACTATTAGTTTTTTAATTCTTTATGTTGCTCCCTTTGTCCTGAACTATTTTTTGTGTCTCCCAAATTGAGTGCCAAATCGTAGAAAACTGTGCATTAAACTGATCAGTTTTCCATATTACCTTCTGTCAAATAAATCTAATTGCATAAGAGAAGCCAATTCAAATTGGTGACGTACATTTTTTGTTACATTGTTTTACAATAAAGGTAATTTTTGAATCCACGTCAATGCATTAAGTGTCTTAAATTAACTTTGTGCTTTCTCAAATGTGAAACATAATTTGGGACATTGGTTTTATAGTCATAAATCATAATGGAATCTATACGCATTGCTGTCCTCTCCACAGTTCATTAGCTGACAAAAGCCTCAAAGTTACAGTTAGATGATACAACGTACCAATCATTGGTTGAAAACACATTATTTTTGCTGTTTCAAGTGAGGGTGGCACCTACTGTGAACAAGATGACAGAAGTAGCATAAAATGGCTAGGCCTTGTGCAATGAAGATGTAATAATTGCACCCTTAAGAAAGAGTGATTTGATCATGTTGAAGGAGCAAAAAGGGTTAGGGAGGCAAAAATAACATTGGTACAAATAGCTAAAAAAGGAAATGATAAATAGATTAGAGCACTTGAAGTTAGATTTGATTTGGTGGGATGGAGAAAAAAGATACGTGTGCCGACTTTCTATGATTACAAGATTCATTATTTGGGAATGAGAGCAGAAAGGAAATTGGGTGCATTTTTTTGGCTGCAATAGAAAATTAAGAGAAGCGTGAGTAGGCTGCTTTATATAATGTTTCTCACTTTGCTCCAGACATACACCTAATTTAGTCCGAATAAGCAAGTGCATTTTTATTTGGATCACATGGTCAGACAATCTGAGCTCTTTTCATAAGAAATCTCAACTAACTAGTGTAGTTGAAGAGTGAGGATAATATTGTAGTTACAGCTCTTATTCATTACTGTGTTGACAGACTTATATTTTATAGGGTTAAAAAATGGTTAAAGAAGAATATATATTATTTCTTTTTAAAAGGTTGTTATGTGATAACCAAGAAATTACTTCTATGCTTTGTTGTAATGGTGTACTTTTATCTCTTGTTTGCCAGTTCGTCATGCGGGATTTGGATTGGGCTTTGAAAGGCTTGTGCAATTTGCTACAGGAATAGAGAATATAAGAGACACAATCCCTTTCCCTCAAAAGCCTGGTTCAGCTGAATTTTAATGGTGAAGTTTTGCATTTCTTTTTTTGTTCTCTTATTGTAGTCAACCACAGCATCATTTTTTTTCCCGTCCTGTAAATTCAATTTGAATCACCTTCTCTGTTTAACTCTTATGTGCATCAAAACTTCAAACTATATAGGAAGGCTACCAAAAATAAAAATAAAAAAATACAAGAAGAAGAAGGATTAATGGAGTTGGCCCCAATCGGTTGGGACCAATGCTTGGATTAACTTCTGGTCAATGTTGCCTAATCTGAAAAATGTTGATAATTGTGGAGTGATCATATATTTATCTGGAAGTTATAAAAAAAAAAATTGTATTTTTGTATGACATTCATCTGAAACTCATTGAGTTCTGGTGTGTCATAATATCATTTCTTTTGTTTTCAAATCTTTTGCATCGCTGAATAATTACTTGAATGCTTCTTATTCTTTTCTTAGGATTTACTTTCAATTTGTTGTGGATACAGAAATGCATCAATTCTTTGAAAACAAGAGAATCGATCTCTTTGAAGGGGGCACCAAAGAATATAAATAATGCCTTGCTACATCTTTTTCACCAATGTGCTAGTTTTCACTGATGTGTCTTCTACTCTTGTCAGCCTTTCATGCTAAAATTAGAGTTAATTATGGGTTTAAATTTTCATACAACCCTATGGCTCATGCATTTTTGTTGTAATGCTTGGATGATTTAAGGATACCTGATAAGCGCATGTCTATTTGGTTGTGGATTTGTCAAGGAATTTTGTCTAATGGAAAATATTATAGTAGTTTCTGTCTGTAATGAAAAGATGCTAGATTCATATACATCCCAGTGAAGTTGGTTTGGGTAGCTACTTTAGTGATTGACTTTCATGTAATGCATGTTACAGATGAAGTTACCATGGATGGCTGCTGTCTGTTGGTGCAAGTAACTGTTCAAAACCCTCAGAACTTGGCCAATTTGATGGCTTTAATCTTTGTGTATGCTATATTGATGATTTTATAATTTTTTATTTTTGAGAATTCTTTGTATGCAATGTAGTGAGTGCACAATAGCTACCTGGAGCATGGAGGTGGAGACATTAGGGTTCTGTTTGTTAAACAAGCAAGACATCAAAGAGACATAGATTGTGTGGAATCGAGTCAAGGAGGTTTTTTTTTCCCTCTTCTTTTGCCTGTGAGGTATCATATTTCTTCCTACCATTATATAATCTAGTTGTTTCGTTTCTTTCTTTTTTTTTTTTTTTTTTGACATATACTAACATGTCTTTTTCTGTTAAACTTCTACTACTATACAATGCATATTGAGATTTCTTATTTCTCTGTTAATGGTTTGTAGTAATTCTTGTTTTCCTTTTTCTCCACCAGTCCGACATATATAATAATGTTTTGTTTTTTCCTTACTGTTATTTGGGACTATGATTCATATTGATTTACAAAAGGCACCTAGCTCGGCTCCTTAGATGTTGATTTTGCTCTATGATTTGCACACTTACATGTAATTGAAGTTAGATAAGCAAAAGTAATGAAAAAGTGTATTGATGTTTGCAAAACTTTTTTTCTGTTTGGTAATCAAAGAAAGAGAAGTGAATAAATATTACAAATTTTCAATGGTATTGTGTTATAATTTGTACAATTGAATATGCTGTATTTTGTACGCACCAACACTTCCTTTGGGTTTTCATCATATCTTATTTTGGTGCAAAGGACATGTGTTTGTATATCCCAGAGGATAGTATGCAGAAACTAGCAACCCCACAACCAGCATCCATAATGTGAACTACCCTGCAGACAGATCAACTGTCTCACTGGTAGTCATATTTCTTAACCTGTCATGACTCATGAGGCTTGTAATTCAGTAGAGATTAAATGTTTGCAGTATATGGTTTTAACTCTTAATAGGCCTTGTTAAAAGGTGAGCTATTGCATTTTGCTTATGTTTGTTGTATCAACTATAGATTCACTGTCACTTACAGTGAGACATTGAGTCTTATACATAGATGTTATATATTGTAATGATAGATGTTATATATTGTAATGTAGGACAGGGATTCTGGATCTACACCCCATTTAAGCTATTTCCAATTCCAATACCGAACATCCTGTAAAACTCAGTAAATTAGCTTAAGGACTTATGCAGTGTTAAGATCTAGATATAATTAAAATTTTCCTATAACCTTGGGTGTTTAATGTCTTGCTAGCATCGTGTAAGTGTACACCTCTTTCACCCATTGGCTGTCTTTCATGCTAAAATAAGAGTTAATTATGGGTTTAAATAGTCATACAAACCTATGGCTCATGCATTTTTGTCATAATTCTTGGATACCTGATAAAGACATTTCTATTTGGTTGTGGATTTGTCCTGGAATTTTGTCTAATAGAAATAGTTATAATAGTCTGTATCAGCTGAAAAGATGCCAGCTTCATATGCCTCACAGTGAAGTTGGTTTGGGTAGCTACTTTAGTGGTTGTGTTTGTTGTAATGCATATTACAGATGAAGTTACTGTGGATGGCTGCTATTTGCTGGTGCAAGTAACTCTTTAAAATCCTAGGTACTTAGCCAAATTGATGGCTTTAATGATATTTTGATGATTTTATAGTTTTATTTATTTATTTATTTTTGAGAATTCTTTTATGCAATTTAGTGAGTGCACAAACACACGCATGATAAGTCAAGATAGAAATGATAATTTGAAAAAACCACTCGCATTGACTTTGGGAAATCTGTGTCACAGTAGTATTGGGTCTAAAGTACCTTTGTTAACATCTACCTTTTTTATGGTTCAGAAATTGTAAATTGCTGCTTCTAAAGTAACCAATGCATACCTTTAAGTTTAATCTGGAATCATGCCCTATGTTTGATATATTTCATATCAATATGTGTTGCTTCAAGTACTTTATATGTTAAATGTTTCTCAGTTATGAAGTATATTTAATGCTAAGGCAGTGGCTATATGCAGGCTGCCATGACAAATCAACAGCTAATAGATAGTGGAAACCGGATGATGGACAAGACTGATCAAGCCATTGGAGGTCATAAAAGGTTGGATTATCTCTCATGATCATTTTGTGAGGAAATTAGTTTTATTTATTTTGGTGAGTTGAAAAGGGATAATTTTCGTAGGCTATTTTGAAGTGTGATCATTATTTCCTCTCATTCTTCTCTATTTTCTTATAGAAGGTTATAGGTGGAATTGTATCTTGTATTTCTAAAACGTACTAGTTTTTTATAGCTCTGCCTTGAACATCAGTTGCACTAGTTTGCATCAAGACTTGAACAAATTATGGAATGTTTATTTTGAAGTGTGATCGTTATTTCCTATCATTCTTCTCTATTTCCTTGTAGAAGGTTATAGGTGGAATTGTATCCTGTATGTCTAAAACATACTAGTCTTTTTAGCTCTGCCTTGAGTATCAGTTGCACTGTTTTGTATCAAGACCTGAACAAATTATGGAATGTTTTTAACTAACTCATATCTCCCCCCACACCCTCACCCCCCCCCCCCCCCCACCCAAGAAAACATAAAGTAGTTTCACTGTTCAAAAAAGTATGGAATCATCGCAAAAGAAAAATAAATTCAGTATCTCCTTGTTTGTGGTAGACTGTTCAACTGGAACAGAAACTGTAGCTGCACTCGAGGAACGGGTGTGTAATTTGTCAGCTTTTAAAAAAAAGGATTTCACGGCAGTTTAATATTTCACATGGAATTAAAAACTGTCTCTCTCTCTCCCCTACTGTTTCTCTCTTGTTTCGTTTATCTTTCAAAAAATTTCAATGCCATGGAAACTAAAGAAATCAATTATATTTATGTTTAGACTGAACAAATGAGTCGGGCTGTTAAGTGTTAATGAGCTGGACTATCCATTTCTCACATTTTCATGTCCATTGGTAATGCGCTGATTGCAACTTGATGTCATCTTGAGGAGAAGGTCAATTCCCTTTCTTTTCTGAATAGATGGCTTTACCACCAAATAGATAGAGGGAAATAGTAATTTGAATTTTTCTATATCATTTGAATAGTTTGATGGATGCTACAGACTTGGATCATAAAATTGGTGATCTTTGAAAACAGGTTATACTTACAGTGAAAGGGGGGGGGGGGGGTTGTGGATGAATCTTTTGGTTGTTTTCATAACTGCATTGTCCAGAAAATTTTGCTTCACGGTCTCTTAGATCATTCAAGAACCTTTTACTGCTTCTATGTTATTCATTTCAACATGTCTTAAACCTTTGTATAGGGAGAGGGTGTCTCAAGTCACCAAGAACATTCCATGTTTTGCAAGTCTCATTTGACTGTCAAAAGCCATTAATAACTTGAGAAACTGCTGGCTTTATTAGAGTGCATTGCCCATTTCTTTCCATTTGGTTAAATGATTTTTTTTTTTTTTTTTTTCCAGCTTGTGAACCCAAACAACAAGGACATCAGGGATATTCCAGGATTAGCCCCACCAGCAATGGGTTGGAAATTAGTTTGGAGTGCTAGTTAAAAATTTAGAAAAGGATCATCTAATGAGATTGCAATGATTGATTTTCCATCTCATGGATGGAACATCAGCGTAGTTCGTGATGCTGCTGGTGACACCTGTTTTATAGAGCTGGTCTAGACTTCAGTTGAGTATTGATTTCTTTCAAGTAATTTTTCTGTAGATGGTCAACCATTCCCGAATGTTAGTCTCTCAAACGACTGCTGGGATTCATTCGCTCCAATTGGAAGTGGTCTTGTGTGATTATTTCTTCCCCGACTGAAAAATCATTCCCATTTGAGGGAAACTGAAAAATGTGTAGATTCTGTTGTTTAACACCATGATTTGCTACACTTATAAAATATTTGATCTGCACTCCACAATATAGTTATGGAAATTTTTGTTATTCATTGTTTATTTGCAATATTTTATGTACTGATATTATTATATTATTATTTAATTTGATAAGTATAAGTTATAACAACGGGAGGAATTCAAACCTCAGTTCTCTTCATAAAGTCGAGTAGATAACGTTACTGTCTTACAAGGCATATCTTATGCCCTATTGATTCCCTAATGTTCTATATGTATCTACCATGTATAGAGATGAAATTGAAGGTTGGTGGAGAGTCCCAAAAGATATATATATATATATATATATATATATATATATATTAAAAAAATAAAAATAAAAAACTTTGCTGAAAGATGAACGGATGATAAGTCCCTCTCTCTCTCTCTCTTAGCACAAGTGAATATGAGCACACCAAACATACGCAAGTGAATATGAGCCCACCCAGCCTTGGAAAACGTGCTGGTCAAACATGTTCATTGTGAAATAATGAAACTAAACCTGTGATATTCACCCAAACTTTCACAAAGGAAATTACTTCTGTAATATTTTCGCCATTAGACAAAGACAACCTGCAGTTACTATAGCTATGTAGTCAACAAACGTGCCTCAATCCCGTGGATGGCTTTAAATTCAAAATGACAACCAATCATCCCATTAATTAATAGTGAAATTTGTGGTAAGGACAAAATCTTTACGAGAAAAGAGCAATGCTATAAATAACAATTTTCACAACAATATTTTATGACAATTGAGTTGACAATTTTTACCGTTTCTCATTTAAGTTTATTATTATTATTTTTTTTTTATTTTTTTATTTTTATAACCTACTAAGAACAACTTGTTACCTTAACAATTATAATTTTTTTTGTATATGTAGCATTCATGAGAATAGCAATTATTTCTTGGACAAGCAAATCTATTCTGAACTTTTGTGGGTTATTTCCTTGGATTGGTGATTTCACCATAAATATCACCCAAGTAACACGACAAGGCCGCTGTGTTTTCCACTTCTTGAAGCTAAACACTTAAGTTCTCTTACAAATATAATGTTTGAATAAACATATGCAAATATGCATACTAAAGAGTAATTTTCAAATTGTCAGCATAAGTGTATGCAGAAGTTAAACCTATTAAAAGATTAAGATTAGTTAATTTAACTTTATATCAAACAAGAGTTGATTAAACTAGATATTAGATAACATCTTTAGGTTTGATTTTTGTTTTTTGGTTGAACAATAACATGTTATGAAATTTCTTTGTTAACTTATTAATTTATGGATAAAGTTTTCCTCCAAAATGGATTTGAGGTGTCTCTTTCAAAGCATCCGCTATGGTTCATAAGACCATTCACCTATATTAAATCATATGATCAATAAAATTATTTAAATAAGACACATGACTATTAAGTAAGTTATGTCACTACAATTACTCTTGATAATCTTTTGGTTTGAGGAAAATTATGCCATTCTTTTCTCTTATAAAAGAAATAGCATGAATACAATTTCTTACCCCCTCACTAATTTATGAAAATGATAATAATTGAATTATAATTAAGAATATATTATTTTAGTTAATTAAATAGATTGATTTTCATTATGACTTACAAAAATTATATTTATCAACCATGTATTGTTAATCACATGTCATTTTTACTAATATGGATGGTTTATACTATCAATAAATTAAAATGTAATATTTTGATATCTTATACATTTATTAACAAACTTAGATAACCGCAATCTTAAATCAGGATCATATTTATAAGAGTGTTAAGAAACAAACTATTATATTTTAATTTTGAATTGTTTAATTGTCAAGTCCAAATTTAAACATGTTTAGTTGTTTTTTAGACAAATAAATATAAGCAATATTTTTCCAAATTGAACATTACCTGCATATGTACCTCTGGACTTATTTACATGTGGTAATTCTGATCTGGTATTACAATTTGATTGACAACAATGTTAGTAACTAGACCTTTATTATGGGGACTGGTTTGAAATTCAAATAATAATCTGATGACAAAAAAGATTTACAATTTTTTTTTAAAAGTTTTGTCATATTGTAATTGGTTTATATGATGTCAATGGTAATCTCATATGAAAGTCATGTTAATATGAATCACTGCTTTTTCCCATCAAAGTTTTAAAAATATTATTAAATTTTTTTTTGTGATGTCAATGATAATCCTATACAAAAGTTATGTTAACATAAATAACAGCTTTTCTCCAAACAAGTTGTTAAAAATATTATGAAATTTTGTGTGTTTTTAACATTGCTCAAATCCTGAACTCTTTATCAAGTTGAGCAAATTGGGCCCACATTTCACCAGGTCTTGGGTTGGGCTAGTACTAACTACAACTGTTATTGTACAATTGGGAACTTTGGAATGTCAGAATTAATTAATCAAGTCATAGAATCCATTAACCAAAAAGCAGAAGTCATGCAAACATAAAATTTGAAGTGAAACAAGAAATGAGAGAACTTCTGGTTAAGTAATCGCGCATTTGTGGTCATCTTCACACTACTTGGGGTGGGATCAATAATTCACTTGAGATCATCTTATTACAACTGTTATTGTACCTTTTGTAACTTTGGAATGTCAAAATCAAGTCAGGCAATCCAATAAATTTTAGTCATGCTAAGATAAATCATAAATGTGAAGTGGAACAAGCAAAGAGAGAATAGAGGAAAAATGCTTTTGGTTAGTAACTGCGCATTTATGGTCATGATCACAAATTTTTACCTGGGGTGGGCTCAATAATTCACTTGAGATCATCAGTTTTTTTATTGCTTATTTATTAGGGTGAGTTGGAAGTCTATTGTGTGAATATATACAAATTTTAAAACCTATTAGAGTGTGTATCTTGTTGATGAAGCAAAGCAAAGCAAATCAAAGCTGGATTTGAGAGCTTTTAGAATATGGATTATGAAACCTTTCTCATGTTGGAAGAGGGGAATATGGCACTACATAGACTAGCAAGGAGTGAAAAATGGGTAGAAGAAAGAAACACAGGCGTGGATTGAAGAAGCCACACTAGCTTTTTTGGAGAACATTTTATTTCTATTTTTATCCAAAGTTGATGAATAAAATATTTTCAAAAAAAAAAAAAAAAAAAAAAAAAAAAAAAAAGCCCTTTATTATAGAGAGTGGAATGATGAATTATATTTGTATATTAATATTTCAAAGGAGTTTTAAAGTAATTATTTGTAACACCACGCACCTTTAGTGCGGTGGTCACTTCACAAGTATAAATGCTTGTGGAGTGTGGGAGGCAAAGGCCGGAGTTCAAGTTTCTAGGAGGGAGTTTCACACACATATATACTTAGATTATGTTGGAATAGAAATTCTATCTTGTATCAAAATTATTTGTAAGTTGGCGTGGATTGTTATCATTTAGGTGACTTTGTTTTCCTTCCTTGGAGATGACTGAAAAAAAAAAAAATTCCTCGAACAAAGAGAAACTATAGAAATTTAAACAAAAGGGGAGAAATTTCATGGATTTAGTCTTGTGGTTTTAGATCCCATGTCATTCATAAGGTTTTAGTTCAAATCTTTTAGCCAACTTAACACCTTGCGGCCACTCCTAAAAAATTCATCTTTATAATTATCTAATGTATGGGGATGAAAAAGGAACCACGACCATTAACTTTGAAATTGAGAAAATTCATTTTTGGAGAAAGATTTGTTAGATTTATAATTAAATAAAAATGTTAATTCTACTCTCTTCAATTTGTTAGGAAGGAGAAGGATTGAGGTCCTTGCAATATGGAAAAGGATAAATATTTGTTCCATCAATGACTTTAGGAACACAAATGTTTTCATAGCTTTTTTTTTTACAACTATTGACTTGATTATTATGATTGATGCATCATAAAATTGATGTTAATTTGGTAAAAAATAAATGATGTTAATGATGGATTCGTGTATAAGTGACGTTGCTTCCAACTTGTCATTTTAGCAAGTTTTGAAAAAGATGATGAAAATAATTGTGTCTCTAGCATTATTCTATTATGTTCAAGTGTTCAACCTAGAAGGGTTTGAATATAGTTTTGAAAACTGAATTGTTAGAAGAATAAAAAAAAATGAAGAGTTTCAAGGTTTTGAGGCTAGTGTTGGGGAAAAAAAATTTGAGGTTAGATTGGTATTGGATCGAAGATTGAAATATGATGATATCATGATTAAATTAATAATTAATTAAAATAATAATTTTTTTTAAAAGTAAGCAACTTTCAAAACTTTTATAAGGTAGATAGAAAATACTAATAAAGTGTAAATAGTAAATACTAGTAGGGTTGGGATGATATTACACCCAATGTAATTCTTTGAGATATTACATTCCATAAATTTTATAAAAATATTTTAAAAATATGATAGTTGGATTACATGTTTCCATTACTATTAATCTGTATTTCAAATTTTGTGTTAATCATATGTTAACTATCTAATCCACAGATTCATGTTTTGTATATAAGTTTAAATGGAGAAAAACATAACTTTAAATTTTAACACTTTATAATTAGATAGTTATTATTCTTTGATAATCTTGATATTTTGCAACCATAAAAGGTATGATAATGGTTCCACTTATTTCCATGAAAGTTTTGATTTTTAGATTTTTTTTTTTAAAAAAAAAAATTGATGATTGGTTCCTAATTAATACTAGAATAAAGCTACATATGCAACATTTTCACCACAAAATTTAAATAATAAGTTGTTAATAATAGGTAAAAAACAAATGTTAATAGTGAATCTAAATAAAAACCAATATCAACTTATTAAGTAAGTTTTTTTTTTTTTTTTTTGCGAACTTGTTCATAAAAAAAAGAAGAAGTTTTTTTGCGAAATTGTTGTGCTAATAGTCTAATACTATTCTTAATTCCAATCCAATTTGACCGGTCGATCAGATTGTCAAAACTATGGGTTTAATGAGAATTTTATCTTTTAGGTGGGGACAGCCATGGCACGGGGATGAGGTGGAAAAAAAGATGCATATTTATTGCATTCGGAACACAGGGTTTGGTAACAGATTTAATGTGTTGGGTGACGACGTCGACAATCATGGCACTCCGAACGACTTAACGCAATGACCCAGAAATCAAGAAGGCATATGACTCATACAGTGATCATTTTGGACAGTTCGTCAAACTGATATTCTTGGCATCCAAAAGGTATCCTGATTACGCACGAACAGCAAAACAGTCTCTTATTAATTTGTCATTGAACTTGAGATCATTACTACTCTCTCCGTCTCATTTTATTTTTCCTGTTTGAAAAGTCAAATTTTATAAGGAAACATCATTTATTATCTTATCTACATTTTAAAAATATATAAGTTTCCAAAATTATCCTTAAATAAATTTATCAAAAAATTGAATTATTAATAAAATAAGGGTATAATAGGAACATTAATAAATTAATGACTTTTATTTTTAGAAATAGGACAATATTTTGGGACATCCCAAAATGAAATAAAGGACAAACAAAGTGGGACGGAGAGAGTACAAATTTACAACTTGAGTCAAAGGGATGTCCTAATTATTGCATTGGAGATCTTAAACCGAAATCTCAAATTGTATTTAGGATGCATTCCTAGTAATTATGCCATATTGCCTTTGTTAAGTAAACATAGTTAAATTTAAATGAGACCCACAAAAGAAACAGGGAAAAGGTCAAAAGGCCAAGGTCAAATAGATTAGCAACAATGGAGGGAATTGAAAATGCTTAATGCTTGCTTTCTCCCACGTCATTAATACGTATATATTTCGTATTAGTGAAGCCACACATGGAGAAGAAAATAGTAGTAGCCTTTTGTGTTCACACTTCACACCAAAAAATCAATTTTTAGATCTTGCTGGGGGAGTTCCCGTATGTTATCCTTGAGGGCGGTTGGATCCCACGTTTTCTGCGTCCACGTTTTGATCACTGCGTTTTTTTTTTTTTTTTTGCCCGCATATGTTGACTTTGGTGGACAAAAATTACTGTTTTGCACTGTAACAGTACTGTTCATGTACTGTAGCAATATTGTTCACGCATTAAAAAATATTAAAAATGAATCCTACGGTACTTTTCACACATTTAAAAATTATTTTGCTACAGTGTTTTCAATTTTCAATTTTCAGTTTTCAGTTTCAGCAACAATAAACTCAATCCAAACAGACCCCTATATTTTCGTTAATAAAAGTCTAATCAGATTAGACAATTTTCTAGTGCGCATTAAAAAAATAAAAAAAAAACGTACATCATTTTTCCTTACAAATTGACCATATCTCTCTCTCTCTCTCTCTCTCTCTCTCTATATATATATATATATAAAGTGTAACTAAATTATGGACAATTCTCCCTTAAGGTTATGGAGGAAATGACAATTCCCCATTGAGATTTATATAAATGAGTAGGAATTCTTTAAAGGAATATTTTGTTTAAAAAAGAAAAACAAGAAGTGAAATAGTATGGATTAATTTGTTACATTTATACAAATTTTAAAAGCAGTTTGTCTATAATTTAAGAGGAGTGTCATGTAAAATCTTTAAAATGAAAAGAGAGAGAGAGAGAGAGAGGTGTAATTCATCCAAATAAAATAATGGGTTTGGTACTAAAAACTTATGTTTTGAACCTTTTAATTAAAATTGAATTATCGTCGTGTATGTTTCATATCAATATTATGTATTGATTATATATCTCAATACTATGTATCATGTGTATAATATTGAAACTTATCTTTTGGTTAAGAAAATTTCAATTAGATCCGACAATATTCTAGACTTCTAGTGGACATGTGAGAAATTTTTTTCAATTAGTGCATTGGTTGTGTCTCTTGGTTGTGTCTCTACTCTCTAGTGTTAGGGAGATAATCAACTGGAAAATCTTCATTAAATATCTCAATACACGTGTTCATATATTTTTTTTCTAGAAAAATTTGCATTCATACTTCATAATACATCGTTCTTTAAAGCAAAATATCAATTGATACTCTGTCATCTTTTTTCATATGCCATATATAATTTGTGTCTTAGAAATGATCGTGACAAGTTGATGTCCATTTCCTTATGTCACTTATAATAAAAGTGTACTCATTGGACTAGAAATATACAATTATTAAGTTAATTTTACTCTAGGGAAACTCTATCAATGGTCCAATGATTTTGAATTTTACATCTATAAAAAAGGGAAAAAAGAAAAAAAAAAAGACCATTTATGACGTTAATTTAATTAAAATTATGAAAATAAAGCAAGACTAAGAATGTGATTGGTACACTAGATGATAATTACGCTAGTAATGATAATTCATATTACTAAGAATAAAATAAAATGTGACATAATGGAATAACTATTCTTATTAATACTTTTGGATGTGAATTAGGAATAAAACCACATATCTATAGTTTTGGAAAAATGATAATTTATATTTACTGTGCACAAATTACAAAAGTGACATTTATTATCATTTCTATTTTCCTTCTTTTGAGTCTGACTAGCTGGGTTAGGCTCATTAATTTGCCTTGGGTGTTCAATGTTCATTTAACTACATATCCAGTTGGGTTAGGCTCATTAACCAATAGTTAAGATATGTAGTTAACTCCTTATTAAACCTCTAATGTCACATGTATGTTATCATATGGGACACTTAACGAAACTTAATAATTAAGTTAGTCTTACAATACTAAGGAATAGCTACTACATTTGAAGATAAATAGTTATTTAGGAACTATTATATCTCTTTTAGAGAGGAGTAGATGTTTCATGTAATAAATATCTAACCAAACAATCTAATAGTTATTCCAAATGAATAACATTTTATTACATGATCTATTATAGCATACCAAATATATATGCCCAAAATAAAAGACTACTATATATACAAATTCAAATAAGGAATTGAGGTTAAATTGTGGTTTTTGGGTGTACACCACATATGACATGGTTTTTTTTTCTTCATTGATATATATTTTTTCTTTACTCATATATGACATGTTATGTACTTATATTATGTAATGATGATATTAAGCATGTCATTATTTTTTCTTTACTTATAATCCCATGTGATGTAAACATAGGTATAGACATTTTGTAATATAGAATAAAGCTTCAGCTGTAAGCCTGTAACTCCAAAATGGTAAGCTGAAATAGATTGTTACTAAAATATTTCGATCCAATTGACAAATTAAAACATGGCCTGAAACAGTATTCAAAACATTAACAGTCAATAGTGTAGGTCATAGACTTGAAGATCACTCTCTTAATTTGAATTTTTTTTTCTTTCAATAAATTGCTTCAACATTAATATCAGAAAATAGGTTTTTATTTTTTGCATTGTTTTCAGTTAAATTTTCACAATATGAAGTAGGATGGTAAGTTAGTCAAATCCTACCCTGCAAGAACATTGTTATTTCTTCACTTGATATTATTATATTAGTACTAGAAATTGAGTTCAATTCGGTGAAGTTCTTGTAGGGTCATAGACCTGGTGATCAGCTTATCCACCAATTTTTTTTTTATCTCACTTAGAAGACTAAGGGAAAGACAAGCAAACCTATGGAGGCATTGCGAAGAGGCAACATCCAATAATGGGTAGTCAACTAAAGAAAATTGACAAAAGGTCATCGTTAAGGACCTTAAATATCAATATAAGTGTATATACATGCTAGCACTAGCATGCGGTCCTTCACATCACGAGAGAAGAATTCTCATAAGTGTGCGTTTGGGAAGGAATTATAAATTTAAATTATTTCACTATTTAGCTTATTTTTGCTACTATTTATGGGTCTCATTATACTTTTTGGCATTGTAAGGACTCAATTCGTGACGGCCCCAAAACAATATTGGGTTCGTACATTAAAAGACCCAAACAATATAATTTGTAGAGCGTGGGTTTGAAAGACTAGGTCTTAGTCACCGGACGATGGCTAGTCGTGGTGTTCATACAGAAATAAACTATACTTGCTCGAGAAGTCTTTCTCCTCGATTCGGCCTGGGAGGCTCTGGTTCTTAGCCTTTTTTCCCAGCCCTCTTTTCGGATTGCTTGCTTCCCCTTTTATATTAGCCCGTATCCCTTATCCTACGTCCACGTGTAGGTTCGACTTTCCAGGACTGATACTTGTCCCATCAGCCTATACCCAAAGTGGTTGGGGGTGGTTGTAAAAGCTGAAGAGCATGGTTCTGTTAGGTGCAGAGTATTCAATGGCAGTAATGGCAGCTTTCCCTTCGTCCTTTGTTGCCATACTGTCCAGGGGTCCTTTGTCTATCAACGCAGATATTTTAAGTTTTTCCCAAAACTGTTTCTATACTGTTCTTGCCCTTTCTTTCAGGAGGACCTCGGGGATGCTGAGGATAGAGTCATCCTCGGCTATGTCTCAAGGTTACTTGGACTTTTATTATATGTCCTCGGCTATATCCTACCTTGGCTCGGGCCTTGGGCCCTAAGGTAAACTGGGCCAGGGTCACAATTTCTATGGTCCCACAGGCACTATCCATGGGCTCCACTGTACTATTTTAACTAAATTTTACATTTATCTACAGTATTTTCATGCAATAATTTTTCAATTTTAGCAAAATAAGCAGTATCCAAACACACCCTAAAGTCCTACACATGGATTCCAAGTATTGTGTGGGCCTTAGCCGTAGTGACAATTTTATTCATACATCAATAATCTTGACCTTCCTTTCACTTTAAAATCTTAGGTTTGCCAAAAGTTATTGACTTCATTATATATGTATATATACACATATACGTATACTTCTAGAATTTAATGATTATAGAATTATTTTATTTTTGAATAATCTTGTTTAAAATTTAAAGTCTTTAATTAGATTCTTCAATAATATGAGTCATTATATATAATATTTCAAAAGTATAATAATGATGTACTCTCTCCTCTTTTCTTTAAAAAAAAAAAAATTGTATTCTCTCCTCTAACATTATAATTGGTTCCGCTAGTTAAATTAATAATAAAGTCTACTAATTAAATTCCAAAATATTATATAATTTCCCTTCAAAATAAATATTTCTTTAAAACAAATATATTATCAAGATAATTTTCATGACATCTTCCTTAAAAATACCAAAAGGAACGAAATTAACTCTAAATATCTTAGCGTAATTTGACTTCATTTGACTACATTATAAATTTTGTAATAGGCACCTTTAGAGTTTTCCCTAGTAAAGAATGGCATTGTTTTCATATGATATAATCTAAAGAGTCTTGATCGAAATCATTTGATTTATCCTATTAAAATATAAGTAATATATTACTTTAAGTAGCCCCTTTTGGAGTTTTCTTTATGTCAAGCATGAATAAAATGTTAAAAAGACATCACTTCACACAATTTTTTTTTGACCAAAATGCAAAATTCACCCTCTAAGTTTCACAATTTTTCATTTTAGTCTTATAAGTTTGGATTTGTCATTTTAGTCCTCTAAGTTTTATTCCTTTCTAATTAAGTCCTTCGTTAATGTGTTGTTAGTTTTTGCTGTTAACTTTTATTTAATTTTTATATTTTTATTTATTTCTTAATTTTAGAAAGGAAAAAAAAAAAAACCTTAATTAAAAAAAAAAAAGCCAATACCTGATGTGAGAAAAATTAAGAATGAGAAAGAGAGATCTGAAAGGGGTTTGCAATGCTGTCTTCGTGAGAAGTTGGACATACAAGACCCAAATAAATCACTTCGAGATCTGGTATATTAATATTACCGTTGCAATCCAATTCCCCATCATTGCATTGTCTCCAATTATAAGATATGCCTAACTTATGATTGTGCTTGTCCATTCGTTGGCGCCATAGAAGGTATTATGCATGCATTGAGAATTTGAGATCTAGTGAAAAAACAATTTATTATTGAACAGGTTTGAAGTTGAACACTTCGTGAACAAGTTAATTTGAAGGTTTGAAAAACAATTTATTCTTGAACACTTCGTGGGATGATCCTCATTTTCCTACTGTCCAAGGAATCATTCGTAGAGGTTTGAAGGTTACAGCGCTGAAACAATTTATTCTTGAACAGGTGATTTATCATTAAGCTTTTCTTTAATTAAGGGTTTTTTTTTTTTTTTTTCCCTCTAACAACACATTAATGGAAGACTTAATTGGAAAGAAATGAAACTTAGAAGATTAAAATAACAAAACCCAAACTTATAGGATTAAAATGAAAAATTATGAAACTTAGAGGGTGAGTTTTGCATTTTAGCCATTTTTTTTTTATAACTTTTTTGCCACTTTAATATAATTAGTGAATTAAAGCTGGTGGCCTCTTGTCCTAAAGCCACAAAAAAAATTCTAGGACCACACCCTTTCCCACACTATTTGCCACAACTATTATATAGTTAATTTTGAGTGGTAAAAAAAATAGTGGATTTATGTGAAAGTAACGGACAATAAGTCATTATTTGCCATATAAAATAGTTGTGAAAAAATATGAGGTAAAAATTGTGATACTAAAATAATTTATAGGCACATCCATTTTTGTAGTAGGCAATTTACGGGTGTCTTTAAAACAAACGGTGGGTAAACATATGTCTCAAAAGACTTGGTAGAAAAGCCATAACTTAAAGAAGAATAAAAAGCATATTTTACCTTTTACTATCAATTGAATTCCAAGAAGTAGGGTTGGACTCTAAGACCTTGTGTTTGGAGAGAGAGAGAGAGAGAGATTACCTTGTATTTTCTATCTTTTTTTGCCATTAATTTTTCATTTTCAGTTTCATATATATGTATGTGAATTGGAGAAGATTACTATTTTGTTTGTGAGCTGCTATTTTCTTTAGCAACACTGGGTCACAAGAATTCTCACAATATATTTCATATATGTTGAGGTGGAAAAGTATTTATGACAAATAATAAAGTGGTGTTTGTGACAGATTCACATGAGAGTCAATAAAAACTTGTCAATTTAATTGTTACGGAAAATGTTGTGTATATAATTTTACTCTTTGTTTAAAATTTCTTTAGATAGTAAGATTTTTTTGTATTGATATTTTCTCTTTTATATTATTATTGTATATGTTTGGACAAAAATATTTTTTTTGGTAAACTATTACTCTGTATTTTCTTGCTCGTTAATTTTGCTTTTTTTTTTTTTATTACAAAAATATCTTAATTTTAAATGTTTTAAGAATATGTTACTACCCAGTCTACCCATAATTTAAAAGACTTTCACACTTCACATACTCTTTACTTTTTATACGGGCAATAGAATTAGTCTAAAAAATTTAATCTTTTTTTTTTTTTGGAGCACTAAAAAATTTAATCTTTAAAATATAAGTAAACATGGGCAAAGTATTTACCATGATTCCATGATGCATGTTTTTGAAAAACATTCAAAATTAAGGATGTAATATATAAGCTAAGTCGAGTCAAGTACTAAAAATTTAAGATTTTTAAATACAAAAGATTTTATTTTGAATACAAGATAGAATTAAGTTTATTAAAACTAGTTTACACGTTCAATCTCTTTTTTTTTTTTTTTTTGGATTGTTGAGCAAGCTTGAGTTTGTTTACAGACTTATATTAATAATTAAAAACTATAATTTAGCTTAAATTATATTGTTTGGGCCAACTACCACGACTGCTGCTAATGGAAGCCCATTTCTTATTCAACAACTCTTGAAGTTTGAGAGTTAATGGAAATCCCATTAGGATTGCCAAAAGTTATTGACTTTGTTATATATATATATTAATATATATACTTTTGGAATTTAATGATTATAATATTATTTTTATTTTTGAATAATCTTGTTTAAAATTTAAAGTCTTTAGATCAATATGAGTAATTATATATAATATTCTGAAAGTATAATAGTGATGTACTCTCTCCTCTTTTCTCAAAAAAAAAAAAAAAAAAAATACTCTCTCCTCTCACATCATAATAAATTTCACTAATTAAATTTATGATAAAACTTACTAATTAAATTCTAAAATATTGTATAATTTCTCTACAAAATAAATATTTCTTTAAAAAATATATCATCAAAATAATTTTCATGACTTCTCCCTTGAAAATACCGGAAGTTGCCAAATTAAGTCTAAAGCTCTTTGGCATAATTTGACTTCCATTTACTGTATTATAAATTTCGTAATAGGCACGTTTAGAGTTTTCCCTAGTAAAAAATGACATCGTTTTCGTATAATCTAAAGAGTCTTGGTGGAAATCCTTTGATTTATCCTATTAAAATATAAGTAATATATTACTTTACTTTAATAGCCCCTTTTGGAATTTTCTTTATGTCAACCGTGAATAAAATATCAAAAAGAGTCAAAAGACATTTCACACAATTTTTATTATTTTTTGCCACTTTTATATAATTAGTGCATTAAAGTTGGTGGCCTCTCGGCCTAAAGCCACACAAAAAATTCTACCACCACACCCTTTCTCACACTATTTACCACTACTACTATAATAAGTGGTTGATTCATATCTGAGACGGACTCAGGTGGGGGGTTTGGGCCCCCTAGTTCCAATTTATATATATATAGTTATTATATATTTTATTTTTGTAGTTGGGCTTCTTCTAAAATCTTAAGCCCTTTTTCCCCAATCAGCTTAACTAGTTTAACCCAAACAATAACTATCCAACCAAAAAACGTAACAGAAATAATAAAGACATTCACAATGGTGATTGTATTTTAGCAAAAAAAAAAAAAAACTATTTTATCACCAAAAAACAAAAAAATCATGTGTTATAAAAGAAGATAAAGTTAAATTTTTTGCAATTATAGTAAACTAGTATAAATATTAGTTGACTATAGCAAGTTGTTAAAAATAAAATATAATATTTTATTAAAATTATATCTCTTTCTTCAATTAAAAAAAATCAAATTCTCTCTCTTCCTTTATTATTTTAATGAGTTGTTTATATTATTTTAAATGAAGTGATAAAAAGAATAGAACATTTGATATTGGGTGTATTGTAATGTGAGGTGGTAAAATAGATAAAGTAGCTTTTTAAGGTGCTAAAAGCTAAAATTTTTAGCATCACCACTGTGAATACTCTAACTTTAACCAAAAAAAATCCTAATCAGTCTAATATTAAAAAAAAAACATTTTTTTTTTTGTCTTTGTTGGTAGCTGATTGTATCTTAATATATTTAGAAATAACGATTTTATGTATTTATAATTTTTTAATACTATATTAATTCAATATAAAAGTACCGGACAGTCACAATCTATAGAATAAGATAATTATGGACAAATGAGCACTAAAAATTGTGGTCCTAAAATAATTGAAAGATGGACAAGCCTTTAAAACAAATGGTGGGTAAACATTTGTCTCAAAAGACATTGTAGAAAAAGTAATAACTTAAAGAAGATTGAATAAAAAGCATAGTTTACCTTTTACAATCAATTGAATTCCAAAAAGTAGGGTTGGACGGGAGAGAGATTTTTTTTCTTCGTATTTTCTATTTTTTTTTTTTTGCTATTAATTTTTTTATTTTCAATTTCATACATGTATGTAAATTGGAGAAGATTACTATTTTGTTTGTGACCTGTTATTTTGTTTAGCAACACTGGATCACAAGAATTTTCACAATATATTTTATATTTTGTTGAGGTAGAAAATTATTGATGGTAAATAATAAAGTGGTATTTGTGGAGGACTCACATGAAAGTGAATAAAAATTTACCAACTTAATTATTGTGAAAACTATTGTAAAAATTGTTGTGTATATAATTTTACTCTTTGTTTAAAATTTCTTTAGATGGTAGGATTTTTTGTATTGATATATTCTCTATTATATTATTATTGTATATTTTTGGACACAAGTACATCCTTTGCTGTCTAGTACTCTGTGTTTTCTTGCTTGATAATTTCACATTGTTTTTATTACAAAAATATCTTAAGTTTAAATGTTTTAAGAATATTGATTATTACCCATAATTTAAAAGACTTTCACACTTCACATACTTTTTAGATTTTTATATGGGAAATAGAATTAGTCTAAAAAGTTTAATCTTTAAAATATAAATAAATATGGGTAAAGTATTTACCATGAATCCATATATGATGCATGTTTTCAAAAGGAAAAGCATTCAAAATTAAGGATGTATTTTTTTTTTTTTTTTTTTTTATAAAAAGTTTTAATTTATGGCGTCCGTTCCTGATAATAACTGAAATAGAATCCACAATAGGTTAATTCCCGGTCAACTCTATCTACTCTCCCTCCCTTCCCCTCAATCGAAATAAACCATTAAGCTAGTTATTCATTCCCCTTATTTGAATGTCTTAAACATTAAGTAAAGGGGAATAGATATCCCCCTTTATTTGGATATTTTAAAAATTAATATTAGAAAAAAAAAATGTCATACAAATTGGCTAATATACCTCTCTTTTATTCAATTTTTAATATAAAATCATAGAATTTTCATTAAACAAATATATTCAAAATGACACCATAAGGGTAAAATTTATACTCGTAATTTGTAAAATGCTAATATAAGTGGAATCCTTGTTTCAACTTCACCAATTTGGGAGAATTTAAAATGAGGGGTTTGGAGAGGTATCTTACCTCTTCAAAACCCTCAAACTCTTTCCTTCTCCTACTCTCCTCTCTTTCTCATCCATCCAAATTTCAAACACCTTAAGTTCTAGATATATTATAGCATACCAAATTCAACTATATATACAAATTCAAATAAGGAATTGAGATTAATTAAATTGTGGCTTTTGGGTGTACACCACATATGACATGGTTTTTTTTTTCTTCATTAATATACATTTTTTCTTTACTCATATATGACATGTTAGTACTTATATTTGTAATAATGATATTAAGCATGTCATTATTTTTTCTTTACTCATAATACCATGTGATGTAAACATAGGTATAGACATTTTGTAATATAGTATAAAGTTTCAACTGTAAGTCTATAACCCCAAAATAGTAAGCTAAAATAGGTTGTTACTAAAATATTTCGATCCAGTTGACAAATTGAAACATGGCCTGAATTAGTATTCAAAACATTAGCAGTCAATAGTGTAGGTCATAGACTTGAAGATCACTCTCTTAATTTGAACTTTTTTTTTCTTTTAATAAATTGCTTCAACATTAATATCAGAATATATGCTCTTATTTTTTTGCATTGTTTTCATTTAATATTCACAATATGAAGTAGGATGGTAAGTTAGTCAAACCCTACCCTGAAAGAACATTGTTATTTCTTCACTTGATATAATTATATTAGTACTAGAAATTGTGTTCAATTCGGTGAACTTCTTGTAGTGTCATAGACCTCGTGATCAGCTTATCCACCAAATTTTATTTTTTATCTCACTTAGAAGACAAAAGGAAAGACAAGCAAACCTATGGAGGCATTGTGAAGAGGCAACATCCAATAATGGGTAGTCAACTAAAGAAAATTGACAAAAGGTCATCGTTAAGGACCTTAAATATCAATAAGAGTGTGTATACATGCTAGCACTAGCATGCGGTCCTTCACATCACCAGAGAAGAATTCTAATAAGCGTGCGTTTGGAAAGGAATTATAAATTAAAATTATTTCACTGTTCAGCTTATTTTTGCTACTATTCATAGGTTTCATTGCACTTTTTGACACTATTTATAAGCTCCACTGTATTATTTCAACTAACTTTTACCTTTATTTACAATACTTTCAGGAATAATTTTTTAGTTTCAACAAAATAAGTGGTATCCAAACACACTCTAAAGTCCTACATGTGGATTCCACGTATTGTGTGGGCCTTACCCGTTGTGACAATTTTATTCATGCATCAATAATCTTAACTTTCCTTTCACATTAAAATCTTAGGTTTGCCAAAAGTTATTGGCTTCGTTATATATGTATATGTATACATATACTTCGTTATATATGTATATATATACATATACATATACTTCTGGAATGTAATGATTATAGAATTATTTTATTTTTGAATAATCTTGTTTAAAATTTAAAGTCTTTAGATTCTTCAACAATGTGAGTCATTATAATTGGTTTTGCTAATTAAATTAATAATAAAGTCTACTAATTAAATTCCAAAATATTATATAATTTCCCTTCAAAATAAATATTTCTTTAAAACAAATATATTATCAAGATAATGTTCATGACATCTCCCTTAAAAATACCAAAAGGAACCAAATTAACTCTAAATATCTTAGCGTAATTTGACTTCCTTTGACTGTATTATAAATTTTGTAATAGGCACCTTTAGAGTTTTCCCTAGTAAAGAATGGCATTGTTTTCATATGATATAATCTAAAGAGTCTTGGTGGAAATCATTTGATTTATTTTCAAAAAAAAAAAAAATCGTTTGATTTATCCTATTAAAATATAATATATTACTTTACTTAAATAGTCCCTTTTGGAGTTTTCTTTATGTCAACCATGAATAAAATGTCAAAAAGACATCACTTCACACAATTTTTTTTTATAACTTTTTTGTCTCTTTTATATAATTAGTGAAATAAAGCTGGTGGCCTCTTGTCCTAAAGCCACACAAAAAATTTTAGGACCACACCCTTTCCACACTATTTGCCACAAATATTATATAGTTGATTTTGAGTGGTAAAAAAAATAGTGGATTTATGTGAAAGTAACAGACAATAAGTAATTATCTGCCATATAAAATAGTTGTAAAAAAATATATGGTAAAAATTGTGATCCTAAAATAATTTACAGGCACATCGATTTTTGTAGTAGGTAATTTACGGGAGTCTTTAAAACATATAGTGGGTAAACATTTGTCTCAAAAGACTTGGTAGAAAAGCAATAACTTAAAGAAGAATAAAAAGCATAGTTTACCTTTTACTATCAATTGAATTCCAAGAAGTAGGGTTGGACTCTAAGACCTTGTGTTGAGAGAGAGAGAGAGAGAGAGAGAGAGAGAGAGAGAGAGAGAGAGAGAGAGAGAGAGAGAGAGAGAGAGAGAGAGAGAGAGAGAGAGAGAGAGAGAGAGAGAGAGAGAGAGAGAGAGAGAGAGAGAGAGAGAGAGAGAGAGAGATTTTTTCTTCATATTTTCTATCTTTTTTTGCCATTAATTTTTTATTTTTAGTTTCATATACATGTATGTGACTTGGAGAAGATTACTATTTTGTTTATGAGCTACTATTTTCTTTAGCAACACTGGGTCACAAGAATTCTCACAATATATTTCATATATGTTGAGGTGAAAATTTATTTATGGTAAATAATAAAGTGGTATTTGTGGCAGACTCACATGAGAGTTAATAAAAACTTACCACCGCGTACTCTTGATGTGGTGGTCACTCTACAAGTATAAGTGCTTATGGGGTGTGGGGGGCAAGAGCCGGGGTTCAAGTCTCCAGGAGAGAGCTTCACACACATATACATTTAAATTAGGTTAGAATAGAAATTCTATCTTGTAAAAAAAAAAAAAAAAAAAAAAACCTTGCCAATTTAATTGTTACGGAAAATGTTGTGTATATAATTTTACTCTTTGTTTAAAATTTCTTTAGATAGTAAGATTTTTTTGTATTGATATTTTCTCTTTTATATTATTAATGTATATGTTTGGACAAAAATATTTTTTTTTGGTAAACTATTACTCTGTGTTTTCTTGCTTGTTAATTTCGCTTTTTTTCTTTTTTTAATTACAAAAATATCTTAATTTTAAATGTTTTAAGAATATGTTACTACCCATAATTCAAAAGACTTTCACACTTCACATACTCTTTACTTTTTATACGGGCAATAGAATTAGTCTAAAAAATTTAATCTGTAAAATATAAGTAAACATGGGCAAAGTATTTACCATGAATCATGTTTTTGAAAAACATTCAAAATTAAGAATGTAATATATAAGTTGAGCCGAGTCAAGTAATAAAAATTTAAGATTTTTAAATACAAAATATTTTATTTTGAATACAAGATAGAATTAAGTTTATTAATCAACTAATTTACATGTTCAAGCTCCATTTTTTTTTTTGGTAGTTGAACAAGCTTGAGTTTGTTCACGAACTTATATTAATAATTAAAAACTATAATTTAGCTTAAATTATATTGTTTGTGCCAACTACCACTACTACTGCTAATGGAAGCCCATTTCTTATTCAACAACTCTTGAAGCTTGAGAGTTAATGGAAATCCCATTAGGATTGCCAAAAGTTATTGACTTTGTTTTATATATATATATACACTTTTGAAATTTAATGATTATAATATTATTTTTATTTTTGAATAATCTTGTTTAAAATTTAAAGTCTTTTTTTTTTGAAGCCAAAATTTAAAGTCTTTAGATCAATATGAGTAATTATATATAATATTCCGAAAGTATAATAGTGATGTACTCTCTCCTCTTTTCTTAACCAAAAAAAAAAAAAAAAAAAAAATTTATATACTCTCCTCTCACATCATAATAGATTCCACTAATTAAATTCATGATAAAACCTACTAATTAAATTCTAAAATATTGTATAATTTCTCTACAAAATAAATAGTTCTTTAAAAAATATATCATCAAAATAATTTTCATGACTTCTCCCTTAAAAATACCGGAAGTTGCCAAATTAAGTCTAAAGCTCTTTGGCATAATTTGACTTCCATTTACTGTATTATAAATTTCGTAATAGGCACCTTTAGAGTTTTCCCTAGTAAAAAATGACATTGTTTTCATATAGGCTAAAGAGTCTTGGTGGAAATCCTTTGATTTATCCTATTAAAATATAATTAATATATTAGCCCCTTTTGGAATTTTCTTTATGTCAACCGTGAATAAAATGTCAAAAAGAGTCAAAAGACATTTTACACAATTTTTATTATTTTTTGCTGCTTTTATATAATTAGTGCATTAAAGCTGGTGGCCTCTCGGCCTAAAGCCACAAAAAACTCTACCACCACACCCTTTCTCAGACTATTTACCATGACTATTATAATAAGTGCTTGATTCATATCAGGGATGGACTCAGGTGGGGGCAGGCCGCTGGTTCCAATTTATTTATATATATATATATATCTAGTTATTATATATTTTATTTTTATATTGGACTCCTTTCAAACTCTTAGGTCTTTTTTCCCCGATCAGTTTAATTAGTCTAACCCAAACAGTAACTATTTAACCAAAAAACGTAACATAAATAAAAAAGACATTCACAATGGTGATTGTATTTTAGCAAAATTACTATTTTACTACCAAAGAACCAAAAAATCATGTGTTATAAGAGAAGCTAAAAGCTAAATTTTTTGCAATTACAGTAAACTGGTATATATATTAGTTGACTATGGCAAATTGTTAAAAATAAAATACAATATTTTATTAAGATTATATCTCTTTATTCTTCAATTAAAAAACTCAAATTCTCTCTCTTCCTTTATTATTTTAATGAGTTGTTTATATTATTTTAAATAAAGTGGTAAAAAGAATAGAACATTTGATATTAGGTATATTGTAATGTGAGGTGGTAAAATAGATAAAGTAGCTTTTTAAGGTGCTTAAAGCTAAAATTTTTAGCACCACCACTGTGAATGCTCTAATTTTAACACACAAAAAATCCTAACCAGTCTAGTATTAAAAAAACATTATTTTTTGTTTTCTTTTTGTCTTTGTTGATAGACAATTGTATCTTAATGTATTTAAAAATAGTGATTTTGTGTATTTATAATTTTTTAATACTATTTTCTCAAAAAAAAAAAAATTAATACTATATGAATTCCATATAAAAGTACCGGATAGTCACAATTAATGGAATAAGATAATTATGGAAAAATGAGCACTAAAAATTGTGGTCCTAAAATAATTGAAAGGCTTGTCCATTCTTGTAGCAGGTAATTTACAGGTGTCTTTAAAACAAAAGGTTGGTAAACATTTGTCTCAAAAGACATTGTAGAAAAAGCAATAACTTAAAGAAGATTGAATAAAAAGCATAATTTACCTTTTACAATCAATTGAATTCCAAAAGGTACGGTTGACTCTAAGAGTCTAAGACCCCGTGTTTGTCACAGAGAGAGAGATTTTTTCTTCGTATTTTCTATCTTTTTTTTTGCCATTAATTTTTTATTTTCAATTTCATACATGTATGTATATTGGAGAAAATTACTATTTTGTTTGTGACCAGTTATTTTGTTTAGCAACACTGGATCACAAGAATTTTCACAATATATTTTATATTTTGTTGAGGTGAAAAATTATTAATGGTAAATAATAAAGTGGTATTTGTGGAGGACTCACATGAAAGTGAATAAAAATTTACCAACTTAATTATTGTGAAAATTGTTGTTGTGGGTACTCAGAGCATACTTTTTAGCCTTTTTGGCTTTTTTTGCAACTTCTCTTTATGTCCCACATCGAAGGCAACTTCCTCCCCCTCTGCCTTATAAGCGTGAGCTGAAGAGAAATGATTACTATCAATTATTTGTGTGGTAGTGGTAGAGGCGTGCCCTTCAAATGGGAACAAAACCGTGCGGGTATCATGCGGTGTCGGACATGGCCAAGCCAATCCCACCCTTGCCCCAAAGTAGACAATACTCTTGATGGTCGCTCTAATGGCTTATAAACCATGAGTAGGGCGCATCTCTTGTTAATGTGGGACTCGGTCGCTAATTAGCACGAGCCTTCCCACATCACATGGAACAAAACCGTGCGGGTTTGGTTCCCCAAAGCGGACAAATAGCTTGTGCGGCGGGTGAAAATTTCTCCCCACAGTTGTAAAAATTGTTGTGTATATAATTTTACTCTTTGTATAAAATTTCTTTAGATGGTAGAATTTTTTGTATTGATATATTCTCTTTTATATTATTATTGTATATGTTTGGACACAAGTATATCCTTTGCCGTCTATTACTCTGTGTTTTCTTGCTTGTTAATTTCACATTGTTTTTATTACAAAAATATCTTAATTTTAAATCTTTTAAGAATATTGATTACTACCCATAGTTTTTTTTGGTACAGATTACTACCCATAATTTAAAAGACTTTCACACTTCACAATGTTCACATACATTTTAGCTTTTGTACGGGAAATAGAATTAGTCTAAAAAGTTTAATCTTTAAAATATAAATAGATATGGGGAAAGTATTTACCATGAATCATATATATATATATATATATATATGATGCATGTTTTCAAAAGGAAAAGCATTCAAAATCAAGGATGTAATTTTTTTTTTTTATATATAAAAAGTTTTAATTTATGGCATTCACTTCTGATGATAACTAAAATAGAATCCACAATAGGTTAATTCCCGGTCAACTCTATCTACTCTCCCTCCCTTCCCCTCAATCCAAATAAACCATTAAGCTAGTTATTCATTCCCCTTATTTGAATGTCTTAAACATTAAGTAAAAGGGAATAGATATCCCCCTTTATCTGGATATTTTAAAAATTAATATTAGAAAAAAAAATAATGTCATATAAAATGGCTAATGTACCTCTCTTTTATTCAATTTTTAATATAAAAATCATAGAATTTTCATTAAAAAAATATATTCAAAATGACATCATAAGGGTAAAATTTATAATTTATAAAATGCTAATATAAGTGGAATCCTTGTTTCAACTTCATCCAATTTGGGAGAATTTAAAATGAGGAGTTTGGAGAGGTATCTCACCTCTCCAAAACCCTCAAACTCTTTCCTTCTCCTACTCTCCTCTCTTTCTCATCTATCCAAATTTCAAACACCTTAAGTTCTAGATATATTTAGCTTTCTCCTATGAAAATAATTTTTTACTCCACCATTGCCTGCTGGGTCAAAAAAATTTCATTGGGAGCTTTGCCTTACTATAGTTTATAATATATTTTGAATAGGCCAACACCCAAAGTGATTAAAACAGGAGACAATATTAATATTGCTTCAACTTTCCACCCCTACATTGGACATTGACCCTTTGAATAAAAATTTTGGTAGTGTGAACACAATGGTACAAACTATTATCGTTGAACCGCTATTCTGCCAAAGAATACATATCCATTCCAATACGATTTTGTCCTCTCGTTTCCATGAATTTGTGTGCGCAAAAGCTATATAATAATATAAACACAAAGTGGGCCTAAAAACCAGATTGCATATCGTCCTTCACACTCAAAAGAATTTGTCTGCGGAGACTGACTAGCTCGATTAAAAAATTGATTGATTTCAATGTTCTCCTTATCCCTAGTCCATGCATGAGAGCAACAGAAGCGAATTGCAACAATACAAAACTACGTTTTAAATTATGAAAATTTGTATTTTTTTTTTATGGGTATGTATAAAAATATTATTTATTCTAATGATTTATATATGTGACTCATCTCTCATTAGATTACTTCTAAAATATTTAATTAGTGGTTGTTCTTCCTCTTTTCTACTTTTATTATTTTCGTTCTTAAATTATTCTTTGTATGCGTTCTATATCACTTTATAATCATACAATAGATTCGTCTCACCACAAAATAAAGATAGAGTGCATTACGTGAGAATATACGTAATACGCAGTTATATATATATATAATGAGCACGTGCTTAGATACTTTTTTATTTTTTAGAGTAAAGATTAATAATTTACATCTATTATAATTTAGAAACATATATTTTTTTTTCAAACAAATAAAAAGAATATACTTTAGAAATAAACAGTAACTGTAATTTTCTTTTTGAACAAGAAGGGAAAAAAATCCTAAATTTTAAGAATTCTCTTTATGAATTCAAAATGAAATTTGTTATTTTACATTTATGATCCTATTTAAATGAAGTTACCCTTAATTAATAAGGGTATTTTTGAAACACATAAAAGTCCAGTTGGAAAAAAGGAAATCCTTATGTGTATATATATATTTCTCTCATGCCTGTATTATTGTTTATAATTCATTGGATATTTCAATTTTTTTTATTCAATTAAAATTTGGGCAAGGCTTGTGTCCAGTGAAAATTTTCACTGGACACGGCAAGATTTGGACACGTGTTCAAGAGTGGACACGTGTCCAAGATCCAATGTGTCCAGTGAAAACTTTCACTAGACACAAGCCGGACCCTTAAAATTTATCAACATATAAACAAATCAAGCTAGCTCTATGCATGCCATTCTTGAATTATTAATGACATATACTCGTACATTTAGGTACATTCATGTACCTTTAATCACTTAACGTATTTAATAATCATGAGACTTATTAGATGATTTAATGAGTTATATAATTTAATATACTATAAGAAAGGAAAGAGAAATGAGAGAATAGCTTTTCTTCTTACGTACTGTTTAGTTTGCAAGGTAGATAATATATATATTGTAAGGTTGAATTTATTCAACCATCTAATTGGCTTTATTCCGTGCCAAATTTGCTTGTAATTCAGCATTTAGTAACCCTGTATTTAGGTGGGTTTGATGTAAGGGTAGTGAGTGAGATAGAGTGAAGATTGCTCAAGAGTGTGCAAGAAAACAGAGAGTCGCGGCTGGATCTCGCGGGTGACTCGCGGCTGCAAGCCGCCAGACGCAGCACACGTGCCAAGCATGCTGGAAGGTGAACAGTCATGCAAGCTGGAGCACTACAGGACAAAACAGGACAACTGGCCATACGGTTATCTCGTGACTGGATCTCGCGACTTAGTCAAGCCGCGAGGTCAAGCCACGAGCCACCCCTGTTTTGTAAAACTTGACGTGTCACATTCCTCTCCCACCTCAGTATAAATACCCCTTTTACCCACGATTGTGAGAGCTTCCAGAAAGAATTTTGAGAGAGAAACCCTAAAGAAAAACAAGATTGATTCACCCACAATCTATACATTAGAGTCTCTTCAAATTCCTCAACTCTCTTCCTCTCCATTGTCAAATCCTTGAGAGGCATTATACCAAACCTGGTTCTCACCATCATCATCACTGTGAGACAGCTGTTTGGATTTCTGGGAAGCAGTTAGGAAGGAACCAATCTTCATTGGTTGATGCTACGGTCTAGTAGCGGAATCCGGGAAGCTAGAAAAGAAAAAGGTTCGGCGCAACCTCGTTGGAGCAAGAAGCTTGGAGGGCTTAGGTGCACTGGGTAGATTAGGCTTGGAGGGTCTATTGCTGTCCATGTATCCCAACTGTATTTTCTAGTGGATTGTTTACCGCTTGGAGGGCGGCGGAGAGGTTTTACGCCGAGGGCTTCGGTTTCCTCTTCGATAACACATCGCGTGTTGTCTTTGTGTTTGCATCTTCCTTCCTCTCTATCTTTGCCTTTTTATTATCTGCTGTGGATTATATTTTGTTTTGGCTTAGATAGTTTTTTACCAATTCCATATTATAGCATATGTTAAGTTTCCGCACACTAGTTGTTTGACATATTGCTTGAATTGGTTAGGTTGTAATTTGGGGGTCTAAACGTTCAAAGGTGTTTATACACGTTTTTGAACTTTCAATTGGTATCAGAGCGGGTACACTGTTATTGGTTTCATTACCATTGTGTGATCCTTGACTCCCTTTTGAGATGGATCGGTCTCAATCCCTAAATGCACCTCCATATTTTGATGGTAGTAATTATGCTTTTTGGAAGGTTCGCATGAGAGCTTTTCTGTGTTCTATTGATGAATCTGGAGGTCTAAACGTTCAAAGGTGTTTATACACGTTTTTGAACTTTCAATTGGTATCAGAGCGGGTACACTGTTATTGGTTTCATTACCATTGTGTGATCCTTGACTCCCTTTTGAGATGGATCGGTCTCAATCCCTAAATGCATCTCCATATTTTGATGGTAGTAATTATGCTTTTTGGAAGGTTCGCATGAGAGCTTTTCTGTGTTCTATTGATGAATCTGTTTGGGATGCTGTTGAGATTGGTTGGACCAGACCTGAGGCAGCCAAATCCACTTAGGATAAGGCAGCTCTTGCTGCATCTAATGCTAACAGTAAAGCACTCAATGCTATTTTCTGTGGTGTGTCTCCAGATGAATTTCACAGGATTTCTCATATCACCATTGCCAAAGAAGCATGGGAGATTTTGGAAACCACATATGAAGGCACGAAGAAAGTGAAAGACACCAAGTTGCAAATGCTGACCACTCGGTTTGAGGAGCTTAAAATGAGTGAGGATGAGTCTTTTGACTCTTTCTATCGGAAGCTAAATGAGGTGGTTGTCAGCAAGTTCAACTTGGGGGAGAAAACGGAGGATTCAAAAATTGTAAGAAAGATCCTTCGATCATTGCCGGAAAGTTTTCGTGCTAAAGTAACAGCGATTGAAGAAAGCAAGGACCTTGATGACATCAAAGTACAGGAGCTGGTTGGATCTCTGCAGACTTATGAGATGTCGCTGCCCAATCAACGGAAGAGTAAATCTCTTGCTCTAAAGACCATTAATGAGAAGATAGAAGATCAAGACTCATCGGGAGAAGATGTGGTTGACAAAGAAGTTGCATACCTTGTCAAAAATTTCAGAAAGTTCTTGAAATTCAAAAATAATGGCAAATTTGATGATAAAAGAAAATTCCAAAGTTCTGGAAGGGAGAAAAGGGAATTCAAAAAGAAAGATGGAAAAGAATCCCAACCTACACAAGGTGTCACTTGCTTCGAATGTAACGGGCATGGACACTTTAAGAAGGAATGTCTGAATTATTTGAAATCGAAAGGTAAAGTGTATGCCACGACATTGAGTGACTCGGATTGTCTGACTTAGGGGTGTGCATGGGTCGGGTTGGGTCGGGTTGGGGGGAGTTTTTGACCCAACCCACCATGGTGGGTCAAAAAAAATTCAACCCAACCCAACCCATCACATAAGTCCAACCCAACCCAACCCAACCCACATGGGTCGGGTTGGGTCAGGTTGAACCCATGGGTTTGACAAATTTTTATTATTATTATTATTAAATTGAGTAGAAAAAAAATATAAATATTAATATATTAAAAAAACCTAAAAATTAGTATCAATGTAACTCCTTAAAGGCAAACAACACTAATGACTAAACAACAATAGTAATTTATTAGGATTTGTGTGAACTAATTGGCTTTTATATAGGATAGGAAGAACTGGTTATTTAAAAAAATTTATTAATTATATAATATATTTTATATATATATTAAATTAGTATTAGTAGGAGGAATTGAGGAAATGCTGCTCTACAGCTGGTTTTTTTTTTTTTTTTTTTTTAAATTATTAAATATAATATATATATATATATATATATATATATATATATAAGAGTGCCCTACAATCGATTTTAAAAAAAATTTATTAAATATAAAATATATTTTAAATATATATTAAATATGGGTGGGTCGGGTCGGGTTTGGTGGGTTTATAATTTTATGACCCAAACCCAACCCGACCCGCTATAAAAATTTTTTTTGTAACCCAACCCAACCCACCAAGCCTTAAAAATTGACCCAACCCGGCGGGTCGGGTTGGGTTGGGTCGGGTTTGGCGGGTCGGTGGGTTTTCTGCACACCCCTAGTCTGACTCAGAATCTGAAGAGAGCTGTGATGGAGAGGGGAACTATTCAGCTTTTATGACTATTGCTCATGTTGAGTCTTCAGATGATTTGAACCGGCTTGTACAAGACCTTGGAGAACATAGTGATGATGAATCATTAGGAATTGTTGAAGAATCAGATGCTGAACAAGATGAAAGCACAGCAAATCTTCAAGAGAATTATAACTCACTCTTGGAGAAGTCGGGTGAGTACACAAGGGTGGCCAAGGCTGCTGTGAGAAAAATGAAGAAGGCAAAGGAGGACTACAAAAGTCTCCTAATCCGATATAGGGAGGCCAAATGTGAGATAGAAATACTGAATGGTGAGTTGTCCGAAATTTACACAAAAGTGAGATTTCTTGAGAATGAGGTTGTGCAAGCAAATGCTAAAATAGAGAGGGTCACCACCAAGAAGCTAGATGATGTTATCTCATCTCAAAAGAGCTTTTCAGACAAATCCGGATTGGGATATACCGGAGGAAGTAGTTCATCTGGAAATGTCACTAAAGAAGTGAAGTTTGTAAAAGCCAAAGATCCAGTTGTAGCTGACCTTACTGATGAGAAGCTCAAGGTGGAGGAGAAGAAGAATGTGGTGAACCAACGGATGCTGAATCCCCGTAGTCAATCTGTAGGCAGGTCTGAATCTCGTGCTAAGTCACGTCCACGACCACAAAGAGGTCCTAGAGCAACTTATGTGTGTCATTATTGCGGACTTCAAGGACATACTCGACCAAATTGCCAAAAGCTGAGAGCAAAGAATAGTGCAACTCCTCAAAGGTTAGGAGGACCTAGAAATGATAGAAGAAATTGGGCAGGTGATCAATCTAGAGATCAGAATGGTGATCCCGGAATGATGAACGTGATGAAGATGATTGGTGCATTCACCAACTGCTTGGAAAGCTTCTCACGAAGGTTTGAAAGCCCTAACTCCCGTACCCAATCCTATAAGGAAATCACCCCAAACGCAAGTGACGTGTGGGTGAAAAAGGGTACTCATGCATAAGCATTACAACATGTCCATGCATTAATACTTCCTATGTTTTGTGACGATGTTTGTTTGTTTGCTTGCTGTTTTTGCTGCTGGTTGTTTGCTTGTCTACTTGTGCATATTTTTAATTTTGTCTTATCAATCTTTTTGTTTCTTGTGTCAAAAATCCAAAAATCACATAAAAATTAGAAAATCAAAAAGCTTGATTGACTTTGTTGAGTTTTTGTCTCAAAACTTGTTTTGCCTTGTACCTTTATGCTAATGGCTTTGTGCATTTTCGAGCATTACTTGTTTTCATGCACTCATATCACTGTGGGAAAAATCTTGAAATCAATGTGATTGTTGTAAATAGATTTTCAAACTTGTCATGAATGATAAGTGAATGGTTATGTTGATCTTGAGACATGCATAGAATTGTGTCTATATATCTTCCCACTCTTTATTTTTGTTTTGCTAAAAAGAGCTCACCAAATGTAAATCTCCAAATGAAAAGAGATATTGAGCTGCAAAAGCCTGTCGCACATACTAGTATTCGACTAGGAAAAAGGGAAAGCGACCAAAAATTAAAGAGAAATGTTTATTCAAAAGGCCAAAGGCTTGTTCATTAAAGAGATTTATCAAATATCACTCTCTTAATGAGAGGTGTTGTCTCAAAAGGATCAAAAAGATCAAATGTTATGACTAAAAGTGGAGTCAAATGTGAAGCTCCAAGTCATTTTATCAAGTTTTGTGGGGGGTCATATATACATATTTCTATAAGTGAGATAGATCACATGATCTAGTGCTAATTGTGTATGCCTTGGTTGAATTGATCATTGAAGCTTCACATTAGACTAAGGACTATCTCATTGTTGATATCCACACACAACACACAAGTTTATGTTCAAAGAATGCCATAATCATTTGTGTAATTGTACTTGATGAAATATGTTTTTCACAAGCTCAATCTTTGTTGTTTCAAGCACAAAAAGATTTTTGAGTGTTTTAGGTGTTTTTGGAAAGTATTTTGTTGAAAAATCTGAAAATTTCAAAAATCCAGTTTTGCCCTGTTTTGGCGGCTTAGTCGCGGGTATGTCAAGTCGCGTGCCTCAGTCGCGTCTTCGCGGGTCATTTTTGGCGACTTGTTCGCGAGTGGAAGGTCCAGTCGCGAGGGTTACTCAGAGATTTTCGCGGCTCAGCTTGCGACTCACTCGCGGGTAGACCTTCCAGTCGCGAAAAACACTTAGAAAAATTTTTCAAATTTTTGTCCTTGAGTGTTTTGGCGGCTTGAACTGGCGACTTTTTGGCGACTTAATCAAGTCGCGAAAAAACGCGTGTTTGGCAGATATAGGAGCAGTTTTTAAATCTTTTTCAGTTTTTCCCTCGAACATTTGTGAACTGTTCATCTTCTCTCTAAAATATCTCCTTCCCAAACACTCCGAGAATCCATTTTCAAATTTCTTTGGTGCTTCATTTCTTATCCAAATCACCAAGAAAAGGTATGGGTTTTGTTTTCTCAATCTCATTCTCCCTATTTCATGGATATTCTTGTTACTGTTTGGATTGATATTGTGTTCAATATATTTCTCTCTTTGTGTGATGGGTATGGCTTGTTATGTTTGATACCGTTCTCATCTGTTTTCATGTTGAGTGGTCACAATGTGTTTTTCATTGTTCTGATATTTGCCTGTTGTTTAGACTGAAAACCTTTTAGTAAATGGGTTTGGTACTTATTTGACTTGCTCATTACATTTGCTTGAGTGTTGATGTTGGTTTTCGGTTTTGGGCTACTGAGTTTTTATGATAACATAATGTGTGTCTCTCAACCATGTGCTCTAGTTTGGATGCTTTGTTACTTCATTTTGAAATTTTTTTCCCATGTTCATATCTCTTGTGGAGTGTTTTATGATATCAGTTCTTAATGTTCGAATGCTGTATCTGTTTGCATATCATGGTCATGGTAACCTGTCTCATTGACAGTTTTGTTAGTTGTTTTTGTCTCTCTATGCCTTTGTGCTCTGTCACCATTTTGCTGCACCTGTCATTTTGTGCTCCTTTGTATTGTTGGAAGTTTGGTTGGGTCTGCACTATCTTCAGTTTGTATTTATGTTTTGGAATTTTTTTTCCTTCTATTAGCACTGAATCTTGTTGACATTTATCTTGTGTGGTACTGCTGTTGGTTCTTTGCTGTGGGCCTGTTCTCTTGCAGATGTCTCGTCGATCTTCCAGGGGAAAGAACATTGTTGCTGACGATCCAGCAACACCAGTTGCTAAAAGGACTCGACTATCATCACAGGCATCTTAAGACCCCAATGAGGATAGGTTCAGAACTCCGCTTACCTCACACGTCTACTCAAACATTTTTGACAAGTCAACTACTATAGTGGAACGGGTGGTGGAATTTAACACCTTAGGGACCACTTTTATCCCTCGAATCTTTGAGAAACGAGATTGGGCAAACTTGTTTGGGAACTTTGACGATCCAATGGCTGAACTGGTTAAGGAAGCTTTCTCCAATACAACTGATCTTGGAGCTGAACTAATTTTCTGGGTCAGAGGAAAGGAGTTTATCGTCACTCCGGACTCCATCGCAGATCTTCTCGGCATCACCAGACCTCAGAATGTGGATCTAACTCCTTACGATGAACGAACTCCAGAGGTTGGAGAAATTCTACAAATCCTAGGATCTGATCATGAAGTATCCAGTGCAGGAACATCCATCAGCACCGCAAAGTTTGCACCAGAGCTGACCACTCTGAAGTTGATCATGTTCACCAATCTCTACCCACTGTCCAACACTACATTCATCAATCTTGGGAGAGCTCTATTCCTTTGTGATCTTATTACAGGAGCCTCCATTGATATATGTGCTCACATCTACTACACCTTGAGGAAGACCGCTTGTCGAACTGCAGCTCGAGGAATTATTCCATTTTGCAGTCTCATCATGAAGCTCATTCTTCGTGAAGGCATTATTCCCCCTGCAGATGGAAAGATGTTGACCCGTCAGCGTCCTATTTCCATGTTCACTCTTTAAGCTAGCAGAAGTCACTCCTCTAAAACACCAAGGAGTGCTCACATCTCTCCGGTTACTCCATCTGCCCCTGAATCAGAGACACCTGCACATACCACATCTACTTCGCGTGCTACTCCTGAAGCTTCACAGGCTAGTATTCCGCAAGCACAGACTGCTCCTCATACTGATAGAGTGGGTAGTGTACTTGAGCATTTTCAAAAACGCATCGATGAGATTGTGGCACTTCTCTACTCCACAAACAACCATGTACAAATGCGTCTTGAGACTATGGAGAATCAGCTAGATGCTATTCAACAAAAATTGGACGAGAGCCTTTAGCTATTCGTGCCAAAAAGGGGGAGAGCATTCAGTAAGGGGGAGAAAGTTCAAAGGGAAGTGTGCATAAGTGTGCATAGTGATAGGGGGAGTTCACAAATACTTTTGTCATACTTTTGTTTTAAGTCTTATTCTCTAAACTTATAGGTTTAGGTTTTGTTAGTTGTTTTCTAACTCTTAACCTATACTCTTGGTTTAAAGTTTAATATATTTTGATGCTGTTATTCAGGATATTTTTGCTTGTACCCATGTTGCTTTTGTAAGCTTTTAGGGTTATGTTTTATGCATAGTTTGTAGGCTTTATGGTATGTACCTTGCTTAATTGCAGCCTTTGTGCTATGTTGAAATCAGTACTTTAATCTAAATGTCTTGCATTTTGATTTATGTACTGTCACTCTTGTGCCCTTGTAGGATTGTTCCTAGATGCATATACCTTGTGTACTATGCATTGGTTGAGTGTTGAACATACAAGTGTCTTGCCTTGTGCTTGTTAACTTGTATGTCCTTGTGTTCATTTCAAGTGTGAATGAGCACTGTGATCACTACCTTGTGGTGTTCACTTGGTTGATCAAGCCATGGTTTGTTTCTTAACTCCATCTTTGCTTGATCACATATTGCCTGTTTCATATGCATTTTATGATTTTCTGCTTACAATGATCATGGTGTATTGTTGTGTTTCAGGAGTATTATGTTCATATGATTCAAGTGCTTCACAGCTTCTAGAGTTAGGTGTGAGTGAGTTTTGTTCAACTGTTCCCAACTCACATGTTAAGTCTAGAGTCTGTTTTAGGGTTTTGTCACGGAATAGCCAAAGGGGGAGATTGTAAGGTTGAATTTATTCAACCATCTAATTGGCTTTATTCCGTGCCAAATTTGTTTGTAATTCAGCATTTAGTAACCCTGTATTTAGGTGGGTTTGATGTAAGGGTAGTGAGTGAGATAGAGTGAAGATTACTCAAGAGTGTGCAAGAAAACAGAGACTCGCGGCTGGATCTCGCGGGTGACTCGCGGCTGCAAGCCACCAGACGCAGCACACGTGCCAAGCATGCTGGAAGGTGAACAGTCATGCAAGCTGGAGCACTACAAGACAAAACAGGACAACTGGCTATACGGTTATCTCGCGACTGGATCTCGCGACTTAGTCAAGCCGCGAGGTCAAGCCGCGAGCCACCCCTGTTTTGTAAAACCTGACGTGTCACATTCCTCTCCCACCTCAGTATAAATACCCCTTTTACCCACGATTGTGAGAGAGCTTCCAGAGAGAATTTTGAGAGAGAAACCCTAAAGAAAAACAAGATTGATTCACCCACAATCTATACATTAGAGTCTCTTCAAATTCCTCAACTCTCTTCCTCTCCATTGTCAAATCCTTGAGAGGCATTATACCAAACCTGGTTCTCACCATCATCATCATTGTGAGACAGCTGTTTGGATTTCTGGGAAGCAGTTAGGAAGGAACCAATCTTCATTGGTTGATGCTACGGTCTAGTAGCGGAATCCGGGAAGCTAGAAAAGAAAAAGGTTCAGCGCAACCTCGTTGGAGCAAGAAGCTTGGAGGGCTTAGGTGCACTGGGTAGATTAGGCTTGGAGGGTCTATTGCTGTCCATGTATCCCAACTGTATTTTCTAGTGGATTGTTTACCGCTTGGAGGGCGGCGGAGAGGTTTTACGCCGAGGGCTTCGGTTTCCTCTTCGATAACACATCGCGTGTTGTCTTTGTGTTTGCATCTTCCTTCCTCTCTATCTTTGCCTTTTTATTATTTGCTGTGGATTATATTTTGTTTTGGCTTAGATAGTTTTTTACCAATTCCATATTATAGTATATGTTAAGTTTCCGCACACTAGTTGTTTGACATATTGCTTGAATTGGTTAGGTTGTAATTTGGGGGTCTAAACGTTCAAAGGTGTTTATGCACGTTTTTGAACTTTCATATATATATATATATATATATATCATTGTTACACATGACACCAAATGAATAGAGATTTTTCGTTCTACTTTTGTGTTCTTTTTAGATTCCACTAATTGCCGTATGTGATTGATAGAGTATAAAATAGAACACAAGAAATGAGAAATATGATATTTAATCGACACCATATATGAGCTCTTCATGTACAACTCTCTCTTCTTTATCATTTACTCCCAATTTGGAAGGAAATAAAAATGGTGGGCTACATAGAATTTCATTCCCTCCATTTTCCTTTTTCTTCCTCAATTTTCTCTCCAACCAAACAAATTATTTTTCTTCTCTTCCATCGCTTTTTCCTTTCCTTCCATCCAAACTTAGCCTAATAGATTGAAGGAGGTTCCTTTGTTCTGTTGTGAAACATTAAGTAGGCGACACAAGATTAAAGAAGATGGAAGAGAGAAATCAACACAAAGATTTTACATAGTTTAATAATATGCTTATATATACTCATGAGAACAAGCAGCTATCAATCCACTATACGAGAAATTAGCATTACAATAATGTTTATATGATATAATCTTACATAGTACAAACTCTTCAAAATATAAATGTACCGTACCACAGGGTCCATTAACTACCCCTGCAACCCCAACCTATTAGTCAACAAGGTAAGCCAATTCTAATTAAACACTCCCATGAAGACTCTTTGGACATGGTCAAGAAACAAATATGAGAAAAGTACAACATTTTCTAATTCAATTTGGAGAAAAACTTGGTACATAGATTAGAGGGCTTCCTCTAATTTTGAGAAAAATTATATTCATTTCCGTGACTCCCGTCCAACACGGCAGAGAGAGAGAAAGAGAGAGAGAGAGAAATAGAGCATTTACTGCATGCATGTGTCACCAGCCTATTAACGAAAATGCAAAACAAATTGGGATACGATATTAGATGATGGGATTTACATACGTGGTTCCCACTACCAATCAGTCCCAAGCCACATGCTAAACTTTTTAAAGACAACTAGTCAAAACTCAAAATCAAAACCGGGTACATGGAACGTGGTCTTTTCTTTTCGTTTCTTTTCTCAGTTCTCACTTCCCTGGTGGATCAGAACCTTTTCCTTTAACTTTTTACCAGTACTACTTTTTTATGTTGATGCTAAATTTACTACAAAAATGTTGTTCCCTTTTTACTAGTACTACCTTTTTTTTTTTTTTTTTTTTTTGTGCTAAATTTACTAGAAAAGATGTTGTTTCCTTTTTAACAGTACTACTATTTTTTGGTCATTGCTAAATTTTCTAGATAATTGTTGGAGTAATTTTAAGATCACACTCTTTATTATACTTTTTTCACAACTATTTAGGTTAGATTATAACTAATTATATATAATTTTCACTTAAACTCACTTGACGGTTATATCAAAATTATAACACAAAAAATAGCCGCTTCTAATTTTTTTTTATTTAAAAAGAATTCCTTTTTACTAGTGCTACTTTTTCAATAATACACTACTTTTCAGCTCTGCTAGCTGTCTTCTTCCTATGAATTTTTTTAAGGTAAATCTTGAAGAAATGGATGGTCCAAAGGTCAAGAGGCCGTGCAGACCAGAACCCAAAACCATAGTACCAAACGCGCTATGTTTAAGAAAACCATAGTCCCAAAACTTCAATGTAAACGAGGAGAGAGAGACACATTTAGAAAAGGTCTTCTTGGTCTTTGCCTCTGTGTGGAAATCTGGTCTTAGTTGCGTCACTTTCATACGTTGTATTTTTCCGTTTCATACACGACACCCTTTTTCTGTGGCCTTTTGATTTTGTTCTCATCTATCTTTTGCTTATTAGCTAATTTAGCTTCAACATTACTTTTCAAAGTTCAATTCCCATTCCAATGTATTACTGTTTCCATTTAAACACCTATTGTCTGTTTCATCTTAAAATTCAATCCTTATCTAGCTGTGTCTAGCTTTTCACACCTTGTGTTCCAAACTTCTAATTATCGTGTGGAATTTCTTTCTTTTGCATACTTGTCTTTATAATTAGCTTCTTCTCATTCTTTTGGCATCTGGTTTTCCATTATTATTTTTCCTATAAACCTATTGTTCCCTCCTGGGGTCCATTACTGTACTGTGCTTTCTTTGAGTTTTCCTTGTTTTCTTCTTTTTTTTCTTTCACCTGGGTTTCCTTTTTCTTCTCTTCCTTCCATCAACTCCAGTCTTTATCTGTAGCTTTTTATGTCTCTCTCTTTCCCTCAGAAATAGATCTCTAATGGTTGAATTTTGATGCTGACACCATTCATTTTGAGATAAACTAAGAGGAGGGTTAGATTGAGAATCACTACAAGAAATTGAATTTTGGAGTTTGATTCCAAAAGATTAAACCAAAAAAAAATAAAAATGAAGTGTTTCTTCTTCAAGGACAAATCCAAGAACAAGAGAGGATCAAATTCAGCCCCAGAGCTGCATAATCAAAATAAATCAGATACTTCGGCTATAACGCGTGTAAGCAAGTCATCGAGTTCATTACCATCTCCTAGGAGCATACCAGAATTGTACAAAGAAAAGGAGCACAATTTGAGAGTTTTCAGTTTCCAAGAGCTGAGGGAAGCCACAAATGGCTTCAATAGATTGCTAAAGATTGGAGAAGGTGGTTTTGGAAGTGTGTATAAAGGTACAATTAGGCCTCCAGATGGTCGGGGTAATCCAACTGTTGTTGCCATAAAAAAGCTTAACACCAAAGGCTTGCAGGTACTTGCTTCATTAACTTTATTTCCTTGTTATTGCAATTGCTTTTTGCTTTTTTTGTGTTAAATAAATTGCATTGTGGATGATTTAAGAATGTGGAATAAGTTTATAACATCTTAGACCTTTTGTCAAAAAGAATTTCACCTTTAATTAACTAATAGATGTGGCATGTGACATTATGTATCTAGGGTAAGAGATTGTATGGCCTATTGAGCTTTCTTTTCCTAAATAACGTGAATAAGTGTTATGATTCCCGAATCTTAAGTCAATTTAAAGCAGATAATGTTTTGTGAAAACAGTTGGAAAGCCGGTGTTAAAAACCAAATGTGGCATACTAATTAAACTATAACTGTGAAACAATGTTGGAATGCCTTAATGGATAGTATTGTTAATGAGCTAGTAGGTCAGAGTTAATAACAGAATTCAGTGGCAGTAAAGAAGCAAAATTCTTTGAACAAGAGTAAAGAAGCCAAATTCTGTAATCTATTCTAACTGCCCCTAGCTGAATCAGTGATGAACAACAATTGCTAGGTTGCATTTCTAATTGAGATATATATGTGCTGTTGACCATTCTTGATTGTTCTTGACTTCTGTTGATCTTACTTGGTCATAGTAGTCACAATAGGTGAGTTGAAGCTTCCAGAATTTTTATAAATCTTGATGTTTGGTTTTGATTTGTGATTCTACTTTAAAGAAGCAATTGAATGGTATTTCTTTCTTTGGACCATGGATTATAGAGCTTTATTCCTCTGGGTTTTTTTCCCCCAAAAAACAACATTGTAATAATAGTACAGAATGCCTGCTGAGAGATGAGATTATAAAGCAAAGTGATAACCTGGATGAGTTTCTTTTTACACCAGTACTATTGAAGTTTTTGGTTGAAATTTTTATGTGGTTTTCTGAGTTATATTTTCAGCTACCTTCAATAGGAAGCTAATGATGTGATTTGCAGTCATCCTCAAAAGGGAAAAATGATGTAGATTCATCATTCATGTAGATAACAAGGGGTATGGTTGTGTATGGATGACATGTGAAGGAAATCATTTGTTTTGTTGCCTGTAGTTCTTGGAAAGCACAAATCCATTTTGTAAAATGTTGTTCTAGACGTTGGTGGGGGGGAGGGGGGGTGCAACATTAGAAATAATAAATGGAATTTAAACTCACTAATGCATACACTGCTAGTGTGATCCTAAATGACATTCTTGACTTGAGCTGGTAAGCCATTTCTCTATGGTTAGATGCTGAACCATTTAATTTCCTGTAGCTCCATTCACTTAATGACATACATGATCCACCATTCCACCATAATTGTATAGAAAAGGAAAGCATAAACCCCTAGATATCCTCGTTCCCAAACCCTGAGATCTCTTTAAACATGATCCTTTTATTTGTAGCATTAGCACTTGTTGTTCTGAAGTTCAGTTCTTAATTGAATATCCTAGTTTTGTTTTTTATTGTCTTGTTGTTATTTGTTCATCATGATCTTTTCTTCTTTCTGGTTTCTAAATTGGTATAACTTGCAAAGTAAGAGTAATATCTGTTTCTTATGTTAGTTTCTTGTGTTTATAGGGTCACAAACAATGGCTTGCTGAAGTTCAATTTCTTGGCGTTGTCAATCACCAACATCTTGTGAAACTTCTAGGATACTGTGCTGTTGATGGAGAAAGAGGGATCCAACGCTTACTGGTGTACGAGTTCATGCCTAACAGGAGCCTAGAAGATCATCTTTTCAACAGGGCACTTCCCACTCTGCCTTGGAAAAGAAGATTAGATATTATCCTTGGATCAGCTGAAGGATTGGCTTACCTACATGGGGGACTGGAAGTCCAGGTACAATTCACCTTCATTCTGTTGACATCAGTGTGTCACTCATAATGTTTTTGAAGACTTAACTCCAACTTGACTCCAACAGTATTTATGACTTAGCAGACCTAACTCCAACTTGCTAGTCTTGGTTATGTTTCAATGAGTTTATCCATTAATAATAATAATAATAATAATAATAATAATAACTTTTTTTAATACTATTCCTAGCTTGTGCTTGTAAGTATTGATTGCTGGGCACCAGAAATATATCCCAATTAAGGTGTCTTTTAGTCATTTAGTAGGTATCCCTGTCGGTTTTTTTTTAAAAATGAATGAATCTATTCAAAGTGTTCAGTTCAATACTAGACCATTCTTTACAATCCCACCAATTGAATATTGATGTGAACTTCTAATTAAGATAAGGTAATTACATCATGTAAGGATAGTCCAAAATTTTCCATCTATGGTAATTCTAGTGCACAGGGAAATGTGAATATGATAACATCCAAAAGGCATATAAGATTGCTTTTGATTTTTATTTTTCGCCTCCCTTTTAGGTTGAATCATGGAATAACTCATTGATCATGATTGCATATCTTTTTCTTCTTTTTCTTTTTTTAAAGAAAAATAATAATGAATTACTTATCCCTTAAAATAACTCATCAATCAATGACTCTATAAAGAGGTTACCTTCTCCATATTTATTTAATCATCCCTAACCTTTAGTGAAATTTAGGAATATGATATATAATGTTCATGAGGCTCAGTCTTCATTAGTGAAACCTTGATAGAGCTAATTTTCTGGTACATTCAGCCTGTTATCTTCGTAAATAATGTCTATTGGAATGTTTTTATTTATTGGGGCACATTTTTATTGTGTCATGTGAAAGGAATTATATCATTCTAATATGTATAACATCTAAAGGCACAACTTCATCCTCTGGTGTGAAACCATTTTCATGAAAAGATGGTACCAAAGTGATGCCTCATCATTTCATGATTTTTTTGGTGATCCTAACATGATGAACAAGGATTAATTGTACTTCCCCACCTAGCTACTCTAGGTTAAGGGGTAGGTTCTGGTGGGGAAGTTATAGATACCTCAATACTTTGTGTCTACAGTCCTACTCTAATAGCTTCCAAGGTAGGGAAGATATTACACCCTTTGTCCCATTTTGTTGGTCATCTATATTCCGTTTTGGGATGTATTGAAATATAGTCCTCTTTGAAAAGTCAATGAACACAATAGTGATCACTTTCCTAATTTATTCTTTACTTTACAAAAAAGTTAATACCCCTCTTTCACTCAAGTTTAAATTAATGTGGATAATTTTGGAAACTTGTATATTTTTCACTTAAAAGTCAGTGCATTAAATGACGTTGTCTTAAAAAGTTGGATTTTCTAAAAAGGGCCAACAAAATGAGATGGAGGGAGTAGATCAATTGAGAAACACATACACTGATGCTGTATGAATTAATGGCATTCTGGGGAAAGAAATACCCACCATTGGTTATGATGGCCTTAAATAGCCAAAGGCAGTAGGAGATGCTTGCTATCTTGCTAGAATTAGTATGATGGTGATACCTTGAACTTTGGTCCAAGTCTCTTTGAGAGCCTTGAAGTCCATTTTCACCTTTTAATATTCCTAACATCTAACAGTAAATCCCCTCCCTCCCTGTATACCAAATTTAAAAATCAGTAGATGATATCCTAACTGGTTTTCTGTTAATAATTTTTTATTAATTTAAAGGAAACATTTTAATCTGTAATTTTATTGAATCATTTTTGTTTCTCTGATTGAAAAGGTTATCTATCGGGACTTCAAGTCCTCGAATGTGCTCTTGGATGAGGACTTTAAGGCAAAGCTCTCAGACTTTGGGCTTGCTAGGGAAGGCCCACAGGGGGACCGTACTCATGTATCTACGGCGGTAAGTATGTCATAGCTAACATTCTTGAATGGCATTTTTATAGGCTGTACAAGTGGCTAATTGTATGAACCGGCATAAATAATGTATAAAATATTCCTTTAATAGCTTTTAGGAAGGTGGTGGCTCAGTCCACTAAATTGGGTCATTCAATGCAAAAGCACCCCTTGAACAAATTGCTTTAATAAATTATGCTCAAATGATCTAAATGGACTCTTAAAGACGTTGGCTCATATGGTAATTTTTATGAACTAGATGATGTACTAAATGGGCCAAGCAAAACCTGATTTGCATTTTGTCTCTTTTGCAACATGCTGCAAATCTATATGTTCATTTGGTAGAATTCATTAGGTACTTTGACCAAGCCATAGTGAGCTGGTCTGATTTTATGGTTGCCAAGTACCTCTTGGCTCTTCAATTCAGAAAGCTTATCTTATCTAAATTCAGTAATGAGAAGCATGGGGTTGCTTGTTTGTATTATAAAACATGACTTATAAGTTGCTACTTGTCATGCCCATAATTACTTTATTTTTCTATTGTTTTGTTCTCAGGTGGTTGGGACGTATGGATATGCTGCCCCGGAGTATGTTGATACAGGTCACCTCACAATCCAGAGTGATATATGGAGTTTTGGTGTTGTACTGTATGAGATCCTCACAGGCAGGCGAGTCTTGGAAAGAAACCGTCCAGCAATGGAGCAGAAGCTTCTAGAATGGGTGAAACAGTTCCCAGCTGATACTAATAAGTTCAGCATGATAATTGATCCACGACTTAGAAACCAATATTCTATTGCTTCAGCTCGGAAAATTGCTAAACTGGCTGATAGCTGCCTAATCAAGAATGCCAAGGATCGACCAGCAATGAGTCAAATAGTAGAGAGATTGAAGGAAGCAATACAAGTTTCAGAGGAGGGAGTTGCTTCTGGGAGTAGAAGTTCTGAGTCATCTGGATCTAAATTTTTCCAGCGTAAATCCAGATAGGGTTATTAAGAGAAGTTTGTGATCTTAAGAGAGCGAAAGAATATGAAAACTTTTTTGCTGACGGAGTTATCTTAAACTTTCAGTAGGTTAAAAGTGAGCTTATACTTGGTGCTATTCTATTTCTATCTAGGTTCTAAAAACTGTGTAGATGTCTGTGGGTCTGGAAGATTTGATGGATACAACTTGACTCACCTAAGCAAAGCCCTGGTCCTTGCTCACCTATACTTTTTGCGGCTCTATTTCAAATTCAGGCATGGATGAAAGGTGTATAGATTGGTCTGTGGAATGGTTGTAAATCTCTTTAGTGAATTTTGTTGTATGGAACTATGATAATTCTTCTGAGTTAAAATGCAGTATAAATCTCCATTTTATATACTTTTAAACTGGAGGGATATATATTTTTCACTGGTAAGCTGAATACAATCCCCTTGCCCCGGGCAGCTTCTCCTCTTGTTAAAAGAGACATGGTTTATAAAGTTTATGGAATCTATAGTTTATGCCATTGAGGAAAGGGCAATTCTATTCCAATGCGTTCTTTTTTAGATACACTATTCCAATGCATTCTAGGTGGACGTGCTTTTGGCAAAAATGAGTTATCAAACTCGGCCCTTTTTAAAAAATTTACTACTTTTTATACTTGGATGACTATAGGGGGCATTAAACAAGGCTCTTTATTGTAGTTAATCTGGCTCACTGATGGATATCTCAGTGATGAGACACCTCAAGCTCGGTCAAGCTCCTCTACTCAACCATGGGAGTGACCGAGATTGAGCTAAAGAGAGAACCAAGCCAATCTCAAGAATTGCGGGATTGACTTTACCTTGTCGTCAATAATTTTTCCCTAGTTTGAGTCTCAATTGCATCTAAAAAAGAAATTTGATTCCAAAGACTATGTAAGAGTCGCATTGGTATCTGGGTCTAAATTGGAATTGATTTTTCTCCAATAAATTTATTAATTGAAGGAAGCTCTGCTGAAGCTAGACACTACCAAGTCTTACATGAATAAGAATTGGCACCACGACAGTAAGTTCCTTCTTAGACCAAGTTGTGATCGGGGACTTGTGAACCTGAAACACCAAAGAGAAACTTATATCCTCCATGACCAACCTTGGGGTTGATTGTGGAGGCTCTAATGGCTAAGTTAGTGAGACAACATGAGAGAACAAGGTTTAGAGAGTGAAAGAGAGTAGGACAAGTGAAGAGATTTGGATTGAGAGAGAGAGAGATCCTTTTCCAAATGGTCTTTCTTCCTTTTATAGAGAAATGAGTAGTTGTAAATGTTCGGAAGAATGTGTGGTTGTAGGTGTTCAGAAGAATGTGTGATTGTAGTCTTGTAGGTGATTTACTGTTAGACGAAACACCCCCTACAATATCTAAGGTATGCATAGAAAAAATCTTAACTATTACTCCAAAAAACTAGAACATATCAATTACCTTTGCTAACTTAAGCATCAGAAAAATCACCTTCTAACATCTGATAGCTCACTCCATATTATTTTTCATCTTCATTGCAACTTGCAAGTATCTGTGGATTCAAGGTCTGGCCGTTTGATTAACTGCATCAAAAAATATCAGTAGGTAAGAGCTAGAATGTGAACTTCCTTGCTTCCTTGCAATACATGAATGGGGAGAAAATGAGAGGATAGTAAGGTCATGAACTGTTTGTCCATTGAGGAGGCTTAATTAGACTATGTGCAGTTGTGCACTCTTGTTACTGTTCCTTCACGCTTGATGCATGGAAGTAAGCTTAATAAATGAAGAATTGATGTTCTTACATGATGGGCCAATGCCATTGGGACGTAGGCAACTCCAGATTATGAACCATGTATATTTAAAGCCTACAAGAAGCAGTATCCTCAAAATCCAATAAATTTTGTGTAGAGCTTCAAGACGCGGTATGATGCCCAAAACCTCCCCGAATAAGAACGAGGCCGAAAACCTCAAAATCGTGTCTCACTTAATGTCTATTACCTTAGCCCAAATAAAAAGGAAAGGAAAGAAGAAAACGTTAAAAATCCGACCTGCCGGATTCGAACCAGCGACCCCAGGATAACTGTTCAGAAGAAGAATGTGAATGTTATCCTATACTCTAACCATCTGAGCTAAGGTCGGTTGTTGGTTCTGTTTGTCCTTAATTTTTATTTAAACTTGTAAATTGAAAAGAGAATTATAATTTAACACGATGGCTTTTTGGCCAATTAATATAAAAACTCTGACTTTTCTTTCAAAAAAAGGTCACAAATCACCCTATTAATCTATTATTTTATTATATATATATATAAAACGAATTTGCTAGCGCTTAACTGATTTTCTAATTTTATTTCCATGGTTTATTAGCAATCAAATCTTTGAAAATATAAAATTATCCAATTTTAGTGCTTACTCTCTATCCAAAAAAAAAAAACTTCACGCTATATAACACTTATATCATTTGACTAGCCGCATTTACAATAAGAGGAAATACCTATGTTTTGAAATATTATCATATACATCAGGCATATGGAGCGCCCCTCTCACTAACATGTGAGTCACATGTTGATGAGAGAGGCTCTCCATACAATTGATGCATAAGATACTAGATTTTATGGTGACCATGTGGCATCATAGTACTAGCTGGACTAATAGGTGGCATGTTTAATCCATTTGGGCTATATAAGTGTATTTTTTAGTATACCTAACTTCTTCTTTTTTTTGGGGGGGGGGGGGGGGGGGGGGGATGTGGAAAGGTTAATTCTAACTCCTCCTAAACTAATGGGTGAAGTTTAATAGTATAAAAACAAGCAATCGATATTGTGGTCATTCACTTCAATGTCGCCATGATCTAACCCAATGTTGTCATGACTTAACCAAATCAAGGCAAGATCAAATCACCAATGATCAATGGCCTTCCAACACCATAGAGAGAGAGAGAGAGAGAGAGAGAGAGAGAGAGAGAGAGAGAGAGAGAGAGAGAGAGAGAGAGAGAGAGAGAGAGAGAGAGAGAGAGAGAGAGAGAGAGGATTTTCAAATGTTTAGAAGAGCTACAATTTTTGTAAATTTTGAATCCCTTGACCAGTGACCCCGAGATAGCTTTTAGGATTTTGACGAGCTACAATTTTTGTAAATTTTTTTTCTGAAAAAAAAAAAAAAAAAAGTGATGAGTGAACATAGTTAAACCTCTCTTTTAGGTGATTTCCTTGACCAGCTCGTCGAAAATCTGAAAAATGGCACATCTATCTCTTATAAGAGCATCCACAGCAGTAGAGCTAAAAATTTAGCTTTTTAGCTCCACTAAAAGTTACTTTATTTATTTTACCTATACACATGCTGTAGCAGTGGATCTATTTTAACTTTCAACACAATAAAATAATATAAACATCACAATTAAATAATATATCCTTTACAATAAAATAATATATCCCACTACCCAAAAAACACCCACAGCACCAACCACAACCACCTCTACCATCAGCCATTGCCACAACCACACCCATAACAATCACCACCACCGGCCACAACCACCACTCTATTTTGGCAACCACAACACAACATAGAAAAAAAAATAAAAAATAAAAAAAAACAAAACCACAACCACAATCACAACCCCATCACCACTAGTCACCACAAACCACCAGCCATGACAACCACAACCACAACCCATTGCCACTGCCACAACCACAACCATAAACCACAAAACTCATAGCCAAAATCCACAAAACCCACTGCCAAAGCCAAAATCATCCACCACCACCACAACCAAAATCCACAAACCCACTGTCAAAATCATCCACCACCACTACCATAGCCAAAATCAACCACCACCACCACAGCCACCAAACACATATGAAAAAAAAAAAAAAAAAAAAAAAAACTCAATCACAGCAAAGAGAATAGAGAGATGGGCGGTAGCGGTGGATCGGAGGCTTGGGAGGCGTGGGCCGGTGGATTGGAGACGTGGATCGTGTGTTGGCGAAGGCTTGGGTCGGTGACGTTGAGGTCGGTGGAGGCGTGGGTTGGAGGCTTGGGGTTTGAGTCGGTTGGGGCCGGTGACGTTGAGGTCGGCGGAGGCGTGGGTCGAAGGCTTGGGGCTTGGGGCTTGGGTCGGCTTGGGCCGGTGACGTTGAGACCGGTGACGGAGTGACTAAGAGAGAGAGAGTGACTGAGAGAGAGAGAGGCGAGAGTGATTGAGAGAGCAAGTGACATTTTTTTAATCAACAGCCGGAATAAAATATTGTTTTTTTTTTTTTAGCTCTCATAAACAGTGCACATCTATCTATAGATGTGCACTGTAGTAGTGGAGCTAAAAAAAAATAGATTTAGCTCCACTACTGGAGCATCATTTTAATGTTTGTGGAGCTAAAATTTAGCATTATAGCATTATACCTCCACTGCTGCAAATGCTCTAAGGTAGCAAACATCATTTCCTTTAGGAGTATTCAGTATCAACTAAACAATATTTTCCTAGTAAAAGAAATAAAATAACATATAAGATGTGCATAAATAATATCCTTCATACATACATATATATAAAATATTATATCTGGTGGTGGTTTTGGAAAGTTGACAGATTATCGACAAATAGCATCTAAGAAAATACTTGTATTATGTGTTGCACCTTCCTGATCCAACCATAACAAATGTGAAAAGTAAATCAAAAGCACATGCTGCCATTACATTGAAAGAGGACACACCATTTCTATTATATATAATATGAAGTTTTCTTGTCCTCTTCAAAAATTACTTGGATATGTGACTATGTGTACCATCAATGACACCAATACAATCCTAAAATATAATATAAATTTTAGTTACTTAGGAAATAATCCTAACAAATATTAGAAGCAAATTAGAATGTATGAAATGAATACTTAAAAATGTGATATGTACAATGGATTTTTTTGTTTGTGTTTGAATAACACAAAATGTAGGGTTAGAAGGCTTGAGAATATCCATTGATATTATGTTAAGGCATTTCAAAACTTTATGAAAATGTCTATATATATAGTTTCACCAGAATGTTAGAATATTTCTTGAACCAATATGTTACATGCTCCGTTCCATCAACAACCAAAAAAAAAAAAAAAAAAATTTGTTACATGCTTCTTGTCCAAGTATCATCAAACAAATACTTAATATATACCTATTGACTCTTCAAACCTAACATGCCTTGTGTGTCGAATCCCATATATTTGTTGTAAAACATTACACAATTGAAGGACAACATATAACTTCATTCTAAACATTTGGTGATATTTCATTTCATTACCTATTAAACAATCCATTAATCATATATTACCAATTTGTATCTCTACTAGATTGTTTATCAATATATTTAATATAGTACGTCACTAACTTATTGTTATCAAGTAACGACGAGATCATATAATTCATCGTGATCATCATTTTCAACATTATAAGAATGATTATCATCACTGCTAGTTAAAGATTACCGTGTTAGGTTAGACATTATTATTATTATTATTATTTTTGATAAGTATTATTATTATTATTATTATATAAAATCTGAAACGATAAACCGTATTAATCGTTATTGAAATATTTTGTTTATATATATATTTTTTTTGTGTGAAAACATTTTGTAAGATAATTCTTGGGTACAAAGTTGATGGACTTGCTGCCGAGTGCTGATGCTGATAGCAATTTTGAGAAAAAATAAAAATTTCCCAATCTTCACTTTGACAAAATTTTGGAAATCTTGTTGCTCTTGTTGTTAGATTAGAACTTAGGACTGTATAAAACCCTTGGAAAGCCACATATACCAGCAACCTCTCTGCTCTCTCACTGTCATTTTAGTGTTTTGTTTGGTAAAGTCCGAATTGTAAAGTGAAAAAAAAAAAAAAAAAATGGAGAAGAGCTTCACTCTGATTCAGACAATCGCCACCGCCGGCGCCTTCTCTGCCATTTCCTTCTGGTATTTTCAAATCCCTTACTTTCTTCCCAAATCTCTCACTCACTCACTCTCTCTCTCTCTCTCTCTCTCTCTCTCTCTCTCTCAGGTACGGTTTCATGTTTGGCCGAGAATCCTCTCGCAAAGAGCTTGGCGAATTGATTGAAAGTCTTCGCCGTGGAAATTCCGATTCAGCTTCTTCGCCTCCTCAGTCTTAAATGGTAACTAATTAATTCCTTCTCTCTTTTGGGTTTGAATGTGATAAAAACATCAGCTAATTAGTTTCACAAAAGAAAAGAAAAAAAAATAGTGATTGATTGCTTTTCTCTGGTTGTGTTTTACAAGTAAACATTATAATGGGTATTCTTGATTTTCATAATGCATGAGAGCTATGTTTAGGCAGGATGGGTTTTTGTGAGATGTGAAAGTAATGTTATGAAAACAAATGTGATTGTAAATCAGCCATCACATTTCAAAAGTATTAATTAGTGATTTGCATAATTTATTGAATAGATTTTCGTTTGGGTTTAGCAGCTTGTAATATAACTGTTGACATTGACCCATTGCAGAAATTCATGCTTTGCTACTTTGTTCGTCACATTTTTGTTTGTTTAGTTTGATGCTATCCCAAAAGGATGTGTTTCGACTTCCTTGAAAATATCAGGAAGGTCCTAAGTTTAATGAGAAGGGTGTTGTTTTTCTGGGGAGCAAAACTTTTAAGAATGAAATTTCTCTTTAGTTGAGAGTTTGTTTGTAGTTGTGGCAATGTTGGTGGCGACATAGTCATGCTATACTGGCATCTCAAGATTTATGTACGATCATAGAGTTTTGAGGTTAGGATCTTTGATAAATTACAAATCAAGATGCTTTGAAAGGATCTAATGGTTGAAACTTGAAAGTCTGGATGTTTACTTATGTCTTGAAACACAAATGATAAGATAAGTTTTATATTTTTGTAGTTAAGACAGATTAATTTATTGTAACCACCTAAGGGTGATGAATTATCAATTATGTGTACGTTATGGAAACTCTTATCTTGCTTTACTATCCCTCTTGCATCTAATTACAATAGTGTATTTTTTATTTATTCTGATAGTCCTGTAATGCATCATTTTTCTTTATGCACCTATCCTAAAAGCATTGAGGTTCACAAGAAGTTTGTTTCATGGTTTGTTGATTCCAATTATCATTAATCATTTTATTCAAACCTCTTAAGAGCTGTTGACTCTTGGCATATTCAGGTGCTTGGTGAATGTCCCAGCATCAAGAGGATGGAAAGAAGGAATTTCAAACTTAAAGCGGGATTTAGTCAACCGTCAATTGATTTAGGTATTCAGACATTTGGTGTAAACAATCCCTGAGCGATCCTTAGAAGTGTATGTTCATGTTTGCTTATGTTATCCTTGAGGGTTGCATTTTACCGTAGATGATAATTCTAAAACCTTGATGTGTTAACCTCACTTTGTGGGTGCACATCTTCTACTGGCAAGATTTAGTAACTATTTTAATGAGTGATTTTCCTCCCCTAAGAAATGTTAGAAACAATGCATGCCTATGCTTTTTCACCAATTACCTAATTGTTGTTGATTGTAGAGACTATGGCCCAACGTTGAGTTAATTTAAAGTTTTCTTTAAATTTAATTGTATAATTTTTAATTTTTTTTACTTTATGGCCTAACATTGAATTTATGATAAATGTTTACAATCATATTGGGGAAAATGGCTTAACTGTGTTGCGTTTCTATCCATATGGTCATTGGTTAAACTATTGAGTAGGTTAATGGTCTTTGGGTGCAGTGTTGGTAAAAGCACACTTAAGCGCAAAACCTTGAGGCTCTAGCGCTTTTTGCCTCTAAAGAGAGGTTCTGAAGAGAGGAGCCTTCAAAGAAGCATGCTTTAGGCGCGCTTTTTTGCACTTCTTCAAAAAGCTCAAAGCGTGTTTTTTGCACTTAAAAAAACAAAAAAAAAAACCAAAACTAAATTAAAACTCTAGGATCTTAACATTATTAATATAAACCATTGATTTGGCATATTTTTAGTGTAACTTACTTAAGAAAAAATATATTTTGAGTGTAACTTTCTGATACCCCTACTCTCTAGTTTTATTTGTAATTTTTCTTGGTTTTTTCTCCCCAGAATAGTAAATCACCCAACTTCTTCTTCTTCTTCTTCTTATTTTATTATTATTTTTTTCCTTTTGAATATAGTGGTAATTGTTTAGTTAATTTAGTAGTCTTAGACTTATATTGACTAATTCTTCTATAATTAGTCATTAAGTAATATTATGGCTACTGGAGATTTAAGAAAGGATATTACATAGAAGTACTCATATCTAGCGATCCTAGAAATAAAAAATGACTTGACTTGCAATTTGTGTTAAAATTGCGACAATAGGGTTTATATAAATGATATATGAATTATAGAAAATGTTTCATTTCAATTTATATGATAATTTGATTGATGTATTGCCCATTAATTTTTTTTTTATAAAATTATTATATTTAAACGTGCGCTTCACTTCAATCAGACGCTCGCTTAACTGTGCCTTGCTCTTTTACCTACGGTATTTGGGTGTCTTACAAGTGTCTAAGCTCATACGCAAAATTTAATAAGAAAAAGAAAGAAAAAGGGTCTTCTTTAGAAATATGTTAATATATGTTAGAGTGATATGCTATTTAATCCGCCAACAGCCTTCTTCATCACATTATTTTTTTGTTTGGCACAAGGATTTTCATCACATTATTTTTTGTCTATGCACATGGATTATTGTTTTTTTTTTTTTTGGGTACGTTATACACACATCCAATGGGTCATGAATCCACGACCTCACCTTGCACATAACACTTGTAAAGGGAAGAGGTGTCAGTTGAGATAGAGCTCATTGGCCTTGACCACATAGATTTTGAAAATCTTCTTTTACAATACTTCCTAAAAGTACCCATAGGTGAAGTACATGTTTCTCAACTTACTTTTAGGCTATGGATAGACTATGAGTAGTATGCAGGGTTCATGAAGGGCAGCTGTGGTTTCATATGATGTGTGTAAGATGTAATTCTTTATTTCTTTTGTTGTTCTCTTATTCATATCTATTACTCGCTGAACTTCCTCAGAATTTGACAGAGGTGGGCATCTGATATTGCTCATCTCAAATTGAAAAAAGGGAAGGGGGATTTGGGAGGTGAGATATACATTAGAGAGGGGAGAGCTTTGGATTGGGGAAAGCATGTGGGAGATGCGGACCTGCCCCTGTCACCCCTTTTCCCCCATCAGATTAGAACTCTGTAATGATTGAAACTAGATGCAGTGGAGTAAGTACCTTATAATGTATGCGTATATCACCTAAATAACCATACATATGGAAATGAGAAATTTGATGCAAGATTCTGTTTGCCTTTAAATTAAGCGCTCAGAATTTAAAGAAACAATATATTTAATAGGATACTCCGTAACACATAACTTCTGCCCCAAGGTTCATACTAAAATCCCTTGGTGAACAAATTCAGAAATTCCAGATGTGATACACTGGATTTGGAGAAATTAACTAATAAAAATTTAATTCTCCTTTCATGATACACTGGATACAGTGGTGCTATCCTTGTTTAACAATCTCAAATTTAAGCATATGAGACTAAAGTTATAGTGCCTATATATATATATCATGATTTTCCCCCTATTTTTCCCTTTTTCTCTACATTATAAACACTCTGTATTGTTACAAATAAACATGCAACATATACTTTTTAAACAAGAGCAAGCTCTTTAATATTCTTCACATTCTTCTCTTTGATGAATCCAACGTAAATGTCAGTCCCACGGGAGTCGGACTCAGCAAGCTTTGTGTTTCGACCACCATCTGACATGCTGTTTACAAACTGAACAAGCTGCCGCCAATTCTCCTCTTCAAACAACCTCTTATTCATTCTTAAATACGTAAATGCGCTCAATCCATTTCCAGAATCTGACCTACTTGTTGTCAAAACTTGTCCATATGCACTTCCATCATACCTCTCCAGAGCATTCTCCCCAGCAAGTTCTATTCCAGCATCTCTTGTTGCCATCTTTACTTGCCGAACCAGCCCTTCTGGTGAACAATTTGCATGTTGAGGCTGTTCTCCATCTTTCATTTCCATGCAAGTGAAGTTAAGTATAACTCTATGTTTGGCTAGCATTCGTGCTATTGGAAGATAACCATCATGATGTCTAGTGTTGTAGTATCCCGCGGTTAATTCAGCCGCATGGGACCTTGTTCTATAATGCCAGTGAATTCCAGCAACTTTCCCAGAAAGTTTTGCGCCAGTTCCCTGAAACAATCCTTCTGCGGCAGCAAGGATTCTATCACCGTGTTGTATTAGCTTTCCAGAATACCACTCTAGGAAGAATTTCCCATACTCAGTGCTCCATGTTCCTTCCCTGCGGAAAAATCCAGTATCTTCAGGAAATTGATTGTATTGGCCTGCATCACGGGGTCCACTTATTCCCCATTCTTTCTTCCCGACTGCCTCTGCTGTTGCTGCCAGAGAAGCTCTCATATACTGTATGACATAGAAGCTTGTTTGAGAAAAAAGATATAATCCCAAATTCTCTATTCTCTTAGATATGTTGATGTCTTGATTGAGAACAAAGTTTGGCTACAAACTATGTCTCCACTCAATATATTTTTTATTAGATGTGAATTTTGACAAATCCACCATTGGATTGTGTCTTCTTCTTATATCCTTTGTGTTTGCAAAATTTTTAAAAGATAAAAAATCAACTGCTATGTAGTTAATAAAAAATTTTAAATTTCAAGTTTTTATAGTCTAAAATTATGTATAAAAAATAAGTTTATAGATTGAATAGTAACTAACATAAGTACGAAATTTGACATGTTTGTTAAGAATATAAAAAACAAGCAATCCAATGATTAGGTTTTCAAAATAAGTAAAAATGCTAATTTTTTTAGTGGAAGTTGTAGCTAATGACCATAACCAAGTTTATAGCCAAACTTTCTTCTTTGAGTAATATGTTAGTAGTAAGTGATCACAAAGAGACCCATGATTCATCAATCATGGCTATTTAGCAATTAGTATATGAGCCATTTAGGTCCACTGCCAACAACAATAATAACAAAGCCTTAGTTCTAAAATTTTTGAGATGTTTTTATGTTCTACCTTTAATTTTAATTTTAGTTTATAATTAGTCTAAGTTTGCAACAACTACCTTGTCATAGCTTTGGAATTCACCAATTCCAGGAAACTTCCAAGTTCCATTGCTTTCTGGATAAGATGGATATCTGAGCTCTCCACAAGGACCCAATCCCACTTGGATTTCCTGCAAAAGAACTTCAATTTAAGTTCTGAAGGAATAATTTCTTTACTTGCACAGTTGGAAAATAGGACTATGATTAAGCAAAAATTATATGGTGTTTTAATTATACATGTTGGTAGTCCACCATCTGGATGGGTCAGAGCTTAATTTTGTGAATGATTAAATGCAGAGAAGTTTAATTAGTTGCTTTGTACTTGATTCTTTTTTTCCCCTCCTGTGGTATGTACTGTTCAGGTATGCTCCATTCTTATCCTATGAACTAAATCTTTTTTTAGTATGACTGAGTTACAAGAATTATTTATATATGTTTGTTTGTTTATTTTTTAAGTATCACTTTAATGGGAAAAGAATTGAGGCTTTTGGTAAACAGATCCTGTTAAGAGTCAAGACCACAGAAAAGACTTGTTTGTAACAGTGTTCACTGTTAAATTATAAGTTTCCCAATTTATTTTATGGATATAGTTACAAGTAGCTTAGACTATAACCTTATTCAATATCTTTTTATTAGAGATGAATTTTGACAAATCTACCGTTGGATTACATCTTCTTCTTATATTCTTCATGCTTGCAAAATTTCTAGAAAATTAAAGATCAATAACTATGTCATCAATAAATTGTTTAAATTCTAAATTTTTGTAGTTTAAAATTATGTATAAAATATAAGTTTATAGATTATATAGTAAATAATATTAGATTGACACAAAATTTGACAGGTGTATTATAAGCGTACAAAATATGCAATACAACAAATAGATTTTTAAAATATTACAATTAATTTTGTAACTAAACTTTATCCTATACACTTTTCGGTTGTAATAGTAGTGTGCGTGTGATTGGGTATCTATTTATGTGCTCAGTATGATATGTCAGTGAAAATCTGGAAACCTTTTTTCTTTTTTTGGGTAGACTGATATTGCTTTAACATGTACTTAAAGAGTAAAAAGAAAGGTAGAGGTTCTTATTTGGTATGTTCTGGTGGAACAATTTCACAAAGATGTCAATATTTTCCCTTCCCTTGAACCGTCTAATTCACTATTTCCACAATAATTAGTACAGGCAGCATGTGTTTATAAGTTTGTAGATGGATGCTTACCACAATAACCTCGCCCAAGTATTCGCTAAATCTGTCGCGGAAGCTCCTCATGTAGTCGGAGTAGACCTGAACGGGTGTTCTTCCTCCTAGAACAGGCAGTGAATCACAACCCAAGGATATGTACTCGGGATTCCTCCTTCCTGATCTGTCTGTGTACACAAGGTCAGGGTTCCCGCTGATTTCTTCCAGCACCCATGGGGGCAATGGAATACTGAAAATTCAAGAAAAAAAGTGGATGTTAAAATTTTTAACTAGGTCTCGAAGAAGTAATGATTAATTAAACCAAAACCCATTACATGTAAATTGGGAAGTAACCCAACTTTGGTATTGAAAATGTAAGATTCAACCAGACTAACACAAATTTATTGGACTTCACAAGTGAGGAATTCGAGATATGAAATTGTATTGCATGAAATATGGAATCCAAATAATATGAAAATCAATTGAAGTGGGAAAAATGTATACCTGCAGGAGTCTCCAACATTTCCTCCACACTGATGAAAAGACATAACAACTTGAAGCTTCAAGCCATGCCTTTGAACCATCTGCACAAGCTCAGCATAGCCTTCCCAGTTGTACTTGAGAGGTCCATCTTTCTCCACCAAGCCCCACCAAGCATCGACCATAACTCCTTCAACTCCTGCACTTTTCAAGGCCATCAAACTAGCGTTCATTGCTCGTGGCTTGTTCAAGTGCCCTCCATGTGTTACTGTGTCAAGTGGTAGCATCACAAACACAGGCACCCTTGAATCATCTTTATTATTATTATGATGAACACCAGAGAGTGTATGAAGCTTCTCTCGCTTCTCATTTCTACACCCTTCTGTGCTCAAGACCTGTGCTTCTTGCGTCATTGAATTCTTCACCCGGATACCCCTTGATGGCTTAATTTGTGCAAAGCAAATTGTGCCACAGAACACCACAGGAGTTTTCAGGCACTTGGTGTCTCTAAGATTAATAAAAGAAGTTGAAGAACGTAATGTTAGAGTCATCTTTTTTCTTGTTGGTTTTTTGAGGACTGAAAGAAGGAAAAGAGCGAGAGATGTGGGAATGAATGAATTGAAGGTGGATGCGTGTATATTTATAAAAGGAAACTCATGGCTAGACTTTGAAGGAGACAATGTTGGTGGGCTCTAGTTTGAAAGGGAAAAAGTGCCAAAAAAAAATCAAATTTAGTCAGGTACCCTTTTCAATTAAAGTCATTTTCATAATACGTGGTTATTACTACACTCGTTCTTATCAAAATGAAAATTTATAGGATTTATTTCTATTTTTTAAAATATTTTTTATAGGATTTTGCTTAGAAGTTTCATCTTTAATTGCTTTATTATATCCCCAAGTTTCCTTCTTGTAAAGAACAAGCCAAAGGGAAGAAAAATTACAAAATTGGCTATTGAAGGAACCTATTTCCTATGCAATATCATGATTTTCATTTCTATTCCCTCATCTTTAATCTTCATTTCAATTTAGAATGGAGCTTAAGAATTTATTATTATTATGAGATGCTATCTCAACCGTATGGTCCGTATTATTGGTTACCATATTTGTCTAGCACTAGACAAATAAAGCATTAGTCCTTACACGGTTAGACCGACATAATATTCAGAGAACATGAAATATCTTGAAGTGATGCAAACCCCTTGATATTTTGAATTCACTACTGCAAATAATATCTTACTGAGTTTAACTATCCTTTTGTTTAAAGTGGGTGGGAGTGGCCATTAAAGCATATTTTTGAATGATTTAAGTCTTTAGAGAGTAGCAAATAATATCTATATGTAACACTCAGGTTTCTCTTGAAGCCCCCTTATATTATTAATTCTAGATAATAATAATTAATTCTGTTATGTAAAATATTCTATGTTGCTTTATGTATCATATTCGGCTGAGAGTTTTACTATTCATGTATGAGTAGGAGTCTAATATAAAATAAAAATAAAATATTTGAGAATTTAGTATTAGGGTTTAAAACTTCAAATCTTTGAGCTTAATATTTTGCATTAAGTGGTGTCCCAAGATCTTACTTGGAGTCAAGATCCCCCCCCTCTAAAAAAAAAGGCCTCAAATATTATCCCCCAAACAAGTGATAGAAAGAAATTATGGACCATTAATTGTTAGTGAAAAAAGAAAAAAATAAAAGAAAAAGAAAAAAATATTATGAACTAAATATTATCAAATTTTCAACCATATCTGTCGGTCTGATAAGTAATGGGTGGTTTGTTTTGCCGCGTTGTGGCTAAATTCTACAAAATAAGCTAGCTTCCCTTTTTTTCTTTTTCTTTTATGTCCTGTCCTACTCAATGCTTTTGTGGATGAAAAAAATCATACTATTTTCAAAGAATTTCTTGGTTTTGGTTTGCTTAGGCCTTAGGTTTGCTTAGGCCTTAGGATAAGAAAGATAGGCAATTGAGAAAAGCATGTGGTTGTAATGAAGTCTTTGCATTATTATTATTTTCTTTTTTCTATTTTGGATTTTCTAGTAGTATCTCTGCAATGAACTATTCAAATTTCAATCTACACGCTTTTTTGGTCTTTACTTCCCCACTAGCTTACAATGCACTTTTTGCCAACATTGGCTTGATAGGCTCCATTAGAATGGTAATTAATCTCTTGACCAATTCCGCATAGCCCTCGCTGATAGGTCAAAACTCAAAACTCATGCGTTTAGATGTCCACATTTCTCCTCATATCACTTATTTTGAAGCATATGATTGTTTAAATACACGATTGATGGGAAATGAATCAAGGCAAAGTCTTTTATGCTTTTTAATTTGTAAATAGGTCAAGAGCAAAATTGGAGGATGCCTCTAATTTTTAAAGGCTAGCTGGCAGGATGCTTATTTTCATATAAATTAATTTACTTTTTTATCCTAAATCTCAAATTAAATATAATTTAATTTTTAATTTGATTTTTAGATATGAGAGATTAAAGTAATCTTAGAATGGACACCATAAATAATAAAATATTATGTTTATGAAATTTTATTAAAATTTTACTTGTGCCATGCTTTGAGCCGTTGCCTAACTACATAGTTATAAGCGGAAGGTTTGTCACATGGCAATGTATGTGAAACGAATTTCATAGAATCAACCATAAAGCAGTTTAAATAAGGATGGCAATTTAAATCGGTTCCTGCAAGTACTTGTCTTACTTGTCCTTAATGGATGGGTTTTACCCGCCCCGTAAAGATAATGAGGCGAGGATGGAGTTTAACATGTTGACAATTTCCCCCCATACCAGCCCCGCACATGTCCTGTTTATTTTTAATGATTAAAAAATATTGTTTTTAAACTTTAAATTTATGATTTTTTTGATTTTGTATTATTGAATTTATATTTTTTATGTTTTAAGATCTAAATTGTTTATATTTTTTAGTTGTTATATTGTTATGTATGAATTGTTTTTGTGTTTCCTAATATTAGAATTGTTGTATTCTTATGTTTTGAGGAGGTTTTATAATGTTATAACTTTTTTTAAAATGTTTTATGAGTTTAAATTTAATGTATTCTAAATAAAATTTTATTAAATTATGTATATAGAAAACTTAAGTGTGGCGGGATGGGTACCCATGGGTATCTACTAGAACAGGACGAAAAAAAAAAAAAAAAAAAAAAAAAAAACTGCCCCAAAGAGGGAGTGGAGCGGGGGCAGGGAATAGGAAACTTGCTCCGTTGCTATCCCTAGTTTAAATGTCCTTCTCTTGTCTATACATTTTTTTTTAAATTTTTTATTTATTTTGGAGAAATTCTATTTATGCATTTAAAGGGTAAGTGTTAGGTTTTTTCTTTTATGATGCAGAAATTCTTCTCACAAAGAACAATAACTTTAATATTTAAAAATTAAGAACAATATGTTTAGTATGCTCATGAAAAATGTCATTATAGGCAATTGAAGGCGCACTTTGGGAAGGCCTTGACTAAACAAGAACAAAAGAACTCAAATGACCACTATTATTATCATTATTTTATGAAAACTCTCTCTTTTATTTTGGAATCGCTTCCTATGTGTATTTTCAAGGATTCTTACTTCTTGTTGAAAGATTGCCCAAGGGGATTTTTATATGGTGAAAGTTATATATGTGCAAAACCATCTCACACTGATATCCAAAAAAAAAAAAAAAAACCATCTCACACTCATATGGGATTGATTTGCACTCAATTTTTTGAGAGAAAATTTCCATAAACAACTCCACCAACCCTTGTATGTGTGTGTAGGCTCAATAACCTACGTATGCATCCTCGAGGATGCATGCACAAGTATCAAAAAATGTGTGCACGAAGCTAGGGTTTTTAGGGTTTTGAAAGTTATGAAAATAGTTTAAGTTCCTCTTGCATCTTGCTTGACCAGGGTCTCTTAGTAATGGGTTCCTTAAATCTATTCATAGGGGAATGAAGGCTTAAGTCTTTTAGGGTAGAGAAAGAGGTGTCTACATTAACATTAGCACATTGAAGAAAATAGAGACGAGATCTTTTTTCTCAATAGTCTAGGTCTACTAACATCAAAAGACTAAAAGTCTATATCTAGATTGTGTGAAAAACGGTACAAGAGACTAGTTTTATATAGGAAAATACGAGTATTGTATGAGTAATAAAAGTGCAATACAAGTAAAGTATAATGGATCTAGAGTCCGTTTGGATTGTATTCTAACACTTTCATTAATAAGCTATTGTTGATTAAGGGTTTGTTTGGATATCGTTTATTGTTGAAAACTGAAAATACTATAGTAAAATAATTTTAAATGTGTGATTAATACCGTGAGACCTAGTTTTAAAATTTTTTTTTGCTAAATAAAGTACTTGCAGTTCCCGTGAACAATGCACGGAACCCACTTAAAAAAAATGCTTTCACTGGAAAGCGCGTTTTGCGCTTCCCAGACGGAGGCTAAGGCCTATCTAGCTTCCTTAAAGTCGCATTCATACACACAAATCACTTCAAATTTGATTGAAGAAAGAAGATACAAATCAAGAATCTAGTCATTGTATGGGATGTCGGTTAAATACATAGCTCATAGCTGAGCACATTGAAAGCAAAAAGTTCGATGGAATAGCAAGTGGGTCCTAACTCCTAAGTAATACGGAAAAGAAAAAGATTATTCCGAATCTTTTGCCGCTTGACGTCAATAGTTTGGTCTATATAGGAAGTTTCATTGAGCTTAGCGGTGGCCACGTAATTTTAAGCCTACCGTTGCAATTTTTGTGGAGAATGTGAAACCTTATCTCTTTAATTTTCTCTCTCGAGATTTATGAGAAGACTAGGACAGAAAAATGAGAAAAAAAAAAAAAAAAGTGAGGAAAATGAAGAATTGGACATGTACATGTTTTCGAAGGGAATTGATTAACGATCGAGAAGTCGAATTAAAATGGAAAGGAAAAGCATTACTTCCTACTAAAAGTGAAATACGAATCATGTGTTCTAAGCAGTATCGGAAGCATATTTGCATTGTCGGGCCCATAATCATGCTGAACATTCCCATTGGCTGATTTAAGTTGAAGTGTTTGCTAGTGAGAGAAAACATTGCACTGCTTAAAGTTTAATAATATTTGCTAATTTGAATGACTTTCCTACCAAAAAAAAAAAAAGTCATGGCCAATCACAACTCTATAACTGTGCTATCAATCAATGTACACCGTCAAGTGCAAACTTTGCTCAAAAGCAAAGTGGTGGGCTCAATATTTGCTGGAACAAACAAGGGCAGCTTCTCTTTCTCCATCATAGCATATTATTTGAACCCATATAAGGAGAAACAAGTGGGATCATTTACACAGTAAGTAACATTAAAAAATGGAATAGAGGTCACTCTCTGCCTTTCATTAATTGTAAAACTCTAATTTCTAACGCGCATGAAAAATTGTGGGAGTGGGATCACCTTTTATTCATCTGTCTTTGTCTCTCTCTCGCTCTCTCACACGCGTACACACATACAAATTTGAATTGAAATGCGAAGATGTGAGAGCAAGATGCAACTTTCTAGGTAAATATATTAGTCTCTCTGTCTCTTGGTGAGAAGTTAACGGTCATAAAGAAACTTAGATGATGGTGACTAATTATGCAATTGAATTTTGGAGGAGGCAAGAAAAAGTGTTCATTTGCCTGCACTACAGTTTTCACACGCACTTGAACACATGCAAGTTGTTAATATTGTCCTCTTGCAACCAAAATTAAGGTCCCAACAAATTTTGCAAGCTGCTTCCCAATCCATCGTCTGTGGTTCATTTTTTGAAATGTATTCATTTCAAACCCACAAAAAAACACCTCACTACTGCATGCCCTTCCTAAACATGGTCACATGCCTCTTCTTTGTGTCCAAGCTACGCATCCAGCAAGTTTTAAGAGAGAGAGTTGTTTCTAGTTTTTGTATATGTCATTTTCTGTAGTGACATATATATATATATATATATATATATATATATAGAGAAGTCTGGATGTGCACGTCAAATGTTAGGAATGGATTATTTCATTAAAGGTACGTAGGGTGCACATTTCATCACCATTAACATACTTGTTCTCTACGTAATAAAATCTGTATTGATAAGTCATCTCGGAGGATAAACATCCTGAGCCAAGTGAGGTTATTTCTTTTGATAGGTAGATTAGGAGGAAGAAAGAAGTGAAGTTTGAAATACAGACTTAGAGATACCACATAAAATGGTATCATTATTGGACTATCACTTAAATTCCTTAGCCAAGTGAGCTCGATTATGTATCTTTGGGTTAGCTCTTTGATGAAAAGCTATTTATTGGAAATTGACAAAAATACAATTATATATACTTAAAAAAGAAAAGAAAAGAGAGTATGATTAGAAAACTCTACCTAAATAAATAAACTAATAAATTAACGAAAGGAAAATTCTTAGTTTATATTGTACTAGTTATGTAAACTTACATTGTAGACACACAAAATGTGTATTATGTTGTACAAATTTGCAAAAAGTGTACATTCAATATACATTTTAGGTATCTATAATGTAAAATAAATTGCTAGTACAATATAAACCTATAAAAGTCCTTAAAGAAAAAGTAACCGATCCAAATGTAGATAGGGTTTGTGTACAATAGCATAACTCATTCAGTCGATTATGTTTGTGAGAACGCAGGGCAATGACTAGCTTCATATATCGCACTTAGCCGCGTACCAAAAAGTCAAAGTTTTTAGGTTAGAATATGTTGGCCTAATAACACATACCAATGTCTAGCATAGAGAGACCGGTACCTAAAATTCTCATTCAAAATGATACTCCGTCCAAACAGTACTGACTTTTTGTATCTTAAATTGCTGCAACCAAAAACAGTGGTCCTATACGACTCAGCAAAACTACCCTGCAAAACCTTTTCCTCCTAAAGGGAAGTTTTGCGAAACTCTCCCTTTTAAGATAGAAACACTGCCTAAAGCTAAAATGGCACAGGCCTTTATGTGAAACCCAAAAGAAGGGAGATATATATATTAAAAAGAAAAAAGAAAGGAGGCAACTCTACACATGAGATTTTAGGTGAGATTGTGTTTTAGGTGGACAACTCCCGCCACATCACCAAAGTTTAAGGTGAAATTGTGTTTTCAAAATATGATTTCAATGCTTATGGATAGGCTATTCTCCAAAATAATTTTTGGACTATAAAAAAAAAAGTTTTCAAAAGTATTTTTTCCCTCATGCCACATTACCAAAATTTTAGGTGAAATCATGTTTTTAAAAAACGATTTCAATACTACTCCCCAAAATATATTTCCCATGGCACTATTTTTAATAGTTATTAATAAAATAATATTATTTTCCCAAAAGACCTCCAAAAAGGTCCAGCATAAAAGAGCGATTCAAATAAGAACAATGAAAAAAAGAAACAATGAAAAAAGAAACAATAATTCAAACATGACGTCCTGTTTAAGCTACATGAGATACACATCAATGGCACAAATGTTCAATTAATAAGGATAGAGCAAAATTTATTACACACAAGTTATTTTAAAAAGTTTTACACCCCCAAAAAGCAACTAAAATTGTGACTTGAATCATAAGGATGAATCATAATGTCATGTTTTACATAGGTTTATACACAAGTTGTTTTAATTTACATACTTTTCAAGTCACAATTTTAGTTGCTTTTTGGGTATGTTTGAAAACGTTGTAAAAAAAAAAATTTAGCCCATAAGGATGAATCATGATTTATTAGGGTATGAATAAATTTGAAGATACTGACAACTATTATGTTGTTACTGAGGTTTTTTTTTTTTTTGAGAAACTGTTACTGAGTTTAGTAAAGCATAGACAAGGTCATGTCTTCGCCAGACGTTGGGATAGTTCTCAATTCAAAAGGGGGAACAAGAATGATAAATCAAAAAGCTTATCACCAAAGATAATATTACAATAAACAATAAATATTAAATACAGAAGAAATATCATAGGGGCTAGTAACACATTCAACTTGATAGAGGGCCAGCAGACTAATAAGGAATATTGAGCCTGAATTATACAATTGCTATCCTAGATTATACAATTGGGCCAAAAAGTCACCTTCAAGGCTCCTACCTTCTCAGATTACATGAAATATGAAATCGAGCTAGGACTAGGACTCTCTAGGAGACTCTTCTTAAGTTAATTAAAAGAAAGATGCATATGTCACACTCTTGGAAGATATCTCCAGACTTAAAAGTGAGATATTTCCACACAGCATGGTTCTGACTTACTGCTTCATATGTCACACTCTTGGAAGGTATTATCAAGCTTTGATATTTTAAAGGGATCTCATAATAGAATGCTTCGGAATCAAATCTTTTCATTTGTCTTACTCCCATTTGTATTAGTTTGTGTAGACCATTTGACATTTTTTGTCTACTTGATCCACTTGAAAAATAAACTTACACAAGAATAATTATTCTCTATTAAAGCAAAAAAAGAAGAAGCAAGATTTACAGCCACATGGAAACTGTCCAATGGGAAAATTGCCCTTAAGACTCCTCTATTCCATTCAGGTTTATATGAACATGTAAAAATGAATTATTAAAAAAAAGTCGTAGTTGGTATCCTAAAAGCATCACAGACCAAAATGTAGGTGTTAAATATCACACATGAAGCTAAAAAGATAACATAACATGACAAATCAGCATGAATACACACCAAGCACCACTACATGCCAAAGTGCTGAGAATCAAGCATAATGCTTTTTTAGTGAGACGAAAAAGCAGATAACAAAGTAGCATCCTTAGCAAAGCCATTTTATATCAGGATAGGTTCCTTAAGGTTTCAATTGATCAAATAACTAAATCATTGAAAATAAGTGCTTTCATCATAGACTTTTATCATACAATCCCAAACACTATTAATTAATTCACTGTCTCTAGATCATCTGGGTATGTATTCTCTTACACGTAACTAATGGCTATGCATGAAAATAACCGGTTTCTGCTACCTGAAATTCAACACTCTGCTATGGGAAACACAGATCCAATTCTATCTCCAAGACGATAGCACTTGATATTAACTGGATATGGACCCAACTGAATGTAATTATCCTCTCCACCCATATAGAAACACAGGGCGTATAATGCAACTTCAAATTCTGGGCTCACTCCAACAAACATGCTTGATACAGATTTGAGAACACCATTCCACTCAAACTGAACTGTAATCAACTGGGTTTCGTAGTCTGGCTGCAAGTTGGAATAAATGACAGAAACATTTCAAACAAGATGTGGTCACATTGTAATGTAGGATATAAATTCCCTAAAGATACAATAATATGTTTTGCTACAATTGTGGTCACGTTCACAACAATCAAAAGCTTCCTTACTACCTAACATATCAAAATCCCAAAAAGCTTCAGCTCTAAAGAGAATGTTATAAAGATTTGTTGGTCCTGTAATCAGCAGCTGTTATGTCACACTATATTGCTTGTCAAATTAAATTGATTAAGTTGATACATTGTCACTAACAAAAATAACTTGTACAAAAAATGGAGAATATGGTGAGCAATTCGTACGAAGGAAAATAGAATCACTAGTGTATCAGTTTTAGCAATGTTAATACCCATCTGAAGTAATGCATCATATTAAATACGTAAGCCCTGTATTGTGTAATTAATAAGCCCATTTTATAAAATGGCATCCAGAAAACATAAAAGATATCCCATTTAATTAAAGAGCAACAGAGTTAACTTCTAAAACGGTATCTATTTCTTGTCCTCTAAAGAGGAGCAAAACAAATGTTCGGAAACTTTCTACTTCATTTTCTTAAAATTCTAGACACTATTGATTTAATAAGCCAAATAGAATTTTGTAACAAGTATTTTTTAATTAGAAAGTGGAAAATATACAAACTTGTATGGCCTGCACAGCATTTGAATAATGAGTTTATATTAAACAAGCTAGAAAATTAAATATTTTTTTTTTCAATATTAGGCTTTTTGCAAAAGCCATTCAGTTGGAATGACAAAATAAGCCAAATGGGCTGTCCTCTTCACATGAGCAGCAACTAAAATTTCATAAAATCTATTCTCTTATTCTTGTAATAGTTAAGCAAAATAGCACAAAGGTAGTTTAGGTTCAACATCATACAACTACACTAATATTGTCCTCAAGTTTTGTATAATGCCCTAACTTCACAGATTCTATTTCATTTTTCCAACTGCTAATTGGATATGTTGCTCCTAAAACATAACTTGAGCTAATTCTATACTTTTTCTACAGATCATAATCAAGAACGTAATGCAAGTGTAAAATTTCATAAAGGTACTAGTGCCCATTTGGTGCATCTTATTTTTTAGCTTTTTGAAATGGGTTGTTTGAAAAGGCTGTACCTTGGAAAAAAAAGTGAGGTTTAAAAAAATATAATTTCAAAAATTGCTATTTCAAAATAGGATGCCAAACGGATGCTAGATATGAATATTTATTTCCACAATGCTGGAAATAATATTGCAAATATGGAGCACTCGCAGTGAAAAACAAAGCCCATCAAAATATTAAAGGAAAATCATGATGCAATAACCCCTGAATAAACTATATAAAACTTATGCAGACAAAATACAATTTACGCCTAATAGAAGCAAAGAAATGTTTAAAAAGAAATAACACAACAAAGTTGAGGTTAAAACTGATTTTGGAAAACTTCAAGTTTTCTTTTCCTCAGATTTCTCAGCATCCAAATGGAAGAAAAGGATAAGGTCACTTACAGTCTGCCCACGTCGTCGGGGAAAAATATAACCTTGATAGTCCACTCTCCCTTTAGCTTCTTCTAGGTAAAACTGCAAGGAGAGAGAACAAACAATACACAAATTAACACTCACACTTCATTGAGGAAAAACAGAGTTAATAAATTCTAGGGTGCTGGGCTAGAGTCAACTTCAGAGAAAATTAAATCCACTTGATAGCCAACATGAAAGATTGACAACAAAGAACAACCATTAGCCCTAGAAAAATTCTTACAACTTAATCCTTTACTATATACATCATCAATTCCAAGCATCTAACTTAGAAATCAATTATTATTTTCCATAGAAAAAAGTAATGTTTGATTTATATCCATATGCATTCGGAAACAAATGCATTTTTCTTCAATTAATTATTTTTATTTGGGTAAATTACAACAAGCTCCCTTAAAGTCTTGTGAAATGACATTCCCCAAAACTTTTCAAAAAATGTACTCTCCCCCTTAAGGTTTTTATAAATGCAACAGAAAAATCCATGCCCACTCTCTCAGTTACTTCCCTAACGGAATATTCCATTTTTAGAAAAGATTCCTAATCATTTAAACAAACCCCAATTAGACAAATCATAAGGGGGAGTGTCATTTCTCAAAATACTTAAAGAGAGTCATTTTGTGAAACTTCAACGGAGGTTGGTGTAATTTGCCCATTACATTTTGATAATTACTTCTGTTTGTGTGAAATGTCAAACTTAAAATCAACATAGTATTCCAGACATAAGCATGAATTTGTTCAGACATAGGGAAAATGTAAGTAACAAGACAAACCTGAAGCCAGTTGTGGAAGCCAGAAACCTCTTGTTCACCACGTTGCTTGATTTCTCCAACAAATACATGTTCAAAAGCAGAAGAGGAACCAGAGGTACCACCTCGGCCATAAAGATCAAACCAGAGACTAGTCATCATTCTTTTAAAATCTTGATAGTTCTCAGGTACAACTCCTTTGGATGACAGATACTTGTGAAGGTACTTGATTGGTGCAGTTCTGCTAATTTCTTCTATAAATGCAGCTTGCTCTTGCCTCTCTTCAGATGTGACAACTTCTTTGTGCCCTTGATCTGGGTTATAATTATCTAGAAGAGAAAAGAAACGAGAGAAAGTAGGTCTCCTGAATATGTCTTCGCTCAGCCGGCTAAATAGGCTTCCTTGTGCCATATCTTCCTTTTGGTAGACCTTCTTCCCTTCACCACAGTCAATTTCATAGTCCTTACCAGGTACTAAACGGTTTAAATCAAGTTCCCAAAGCTTGTTGCAAGCTTGTGACAGGTCAGCAAGCTCCTCTTCCGAGGGTTCTATGTTATCACCAATCTCAACCTCATCAGAGTATTCTTGTTCACTGGCAGGCCGCTTGTATCCATGCCATTGATCCTTCTGAATCTGTCAATGTGTTGATCGCAGTGAATCACGGAGACATTGACCATAAAAACAAATCTTTTCAAACTCGTAATGCAGCATCTTATGATACTACATGTTCAACTAAGACAAGAAAATCCAAGTTTCTAATCAGGTTAACATAGTAAAAATGCAATTAATTAAAACTAGCCTCGCTACACACGCTATTATCCCTTAATTAATGGTTAAAAGTAAGGAGGCGTGAAATTGGAGAAAGAGTAGTAAATGGTGTCATGGTTTTTGTGATGACATTGAATTATTCAATTTACTTTTGTTTTGGATTTTTACTAAATCACTTTGAATTAGGTAAATAGGGTTAGTTTTTGGTAGTATTAACAAGTGGACATGAAAGAGTCTTATTTTTTAGGTGATTTAAATGATTCAATTCACTTTTATATCCTTGTTATTGTGAATTTTTATTAATTAATTTTCAATTAATAGGTTTATTTTTGGAAGTATAAAAAAGTGGACACCAAAGAGTCATGTTCCAATTATATATATGAAGAGAGAGATTATACAACTTTCTTGACCTGACTTCTACATATACGTCAACTTATCCACACACACACACACACACACACAAAAAAAAAAAAAAATCAACCTTGGGCCAGAATTTTTGCATATTAATTCCAATCTAGATTGGTGTTATTTCACAGTAACATGCCCAATTATCTAGCCAAACAACATAACTAAACCACAAAAATCTATGTTTCTCTTTTTTTTTGATAAGTAAGAAGAAAATATTATTAATGAAAGAAAAGCAAGAAAAATACAATGAGTTCACGGTAGTGAACGAAGGAAAAAGGAGCAAAAAGACAGAAGCAGCCCCTAATCTATTCTAATAGACGAAAGAAAATCCATAAGGGTAGAACAATTCGAGAAGCCCTAACAACGAGACCAATCAAAGAGGTTCCCTTGGCAACACTCTAATAATTGAACCACAGTTTTCCCCTCATCCTCAAAAGACCGCCGATTCCATTCAGTCCAAATGGTCCACAATAAACAGCTTGGAACCAAATTCCAAATATCAGAACTATGCTTCCCAAGCCAATGATACCAAAAAAATAGTAAGTCCACAACTGAACCTGGCATGACCCAATCGATCCCAAATAGCTGTAGCATATACATCCACAAAGAATGAGCTATCGGGCAAAAAAGTAATAGGTGATCCACAGGTTCCGTGTTACAACAGCACATACAACAATGATTCGCCAACAACGATTACCTCTGTTTCTCAAGGTAATGACACCTTGCTGCCTCATTAAAAACCACCATGTAACATCAAAATAGAAACCAAACATATACTGATGGTTGGTTTTGCATGTGGTTTTGGCACAAAATGGACAATATGGATCTAGTATTTCATTTCAACCATTCGGTTATCATCATGGTTAATGGTTCTTTATCATGATGCTTCAAAATCTCATGGGACTAAGTAAAGGGAACACTTTGTACCCTTTGGTGTTTCTCTTGATTATGGAGAATTTGAGTAGAATGATACAAAAGAGCAATAGATGGTAGTTTGAGTAATAGTTTTAAAGATGGGATGGATAGCAAAAGAGTTATTGATATTTCTCACTTCCTCTTTACAGATGACACCTTGGTATTTTTTGATGCCTCACTTGAACAACTTGTTATATTCGTTGTGTTTTTATTTGCTTTGCAGCTGTGTTCAGACTAAAAGTCAATCTAAACAAGAGCGAATTGATACCAATTGGTGAAGTAGCAAATTTGATGGGTCTTGTTAATATTCTTGGCTGTAAGGTTGGATCATTACCTCTGACCTACATAGGCCTACCTTTGGGTTCTACTTTTAAAGTCAACAATATTTGGTGTCCTGTTGTGGAAAAGGTGGGAAAACAGTTAGCAGGGTAGAAAATTGTGTACATATACAAGATAGGAAGAGTGACCTTGATTAAGAGTACATTATCTTCTATCCCTACCTATTTTATGTCACTGTTCTGATTGCCTATACTCATGTGACCAATGAGTTGGAGAAACTTCTAAGGGACTTCTTATGGGGAGGTTTGGTGACACCAAAAAGTTCTATTTGGTAGAATGTAAAGTGTCATGCTCCCCTATGAAAGATGGCAGTTTGGGTATCAGAAAGTTTAGTTCTTTGAACCAAGCTCTTCTAGAGAAATGGCTCTAAAAATTTGGAGTGGAAGGATACCGTCTTTGGAGGAGAGTAATTTTTACGAAATATGGTGAATGATGGGGAGATTGGACTACATAGCAGATTCAGGGTCCACATGGAGCCTGTTTATGGAAGAATATATGTGGGGGATGGGAATTTTTCTCCAAATTCTAATGGTTTGAGGTACAAGATGGTTCTAGAGTGAGGTTTTAGAGAAACGTTTGGTATGATGACCACTCAGTTAAGGACTTGTTCCCAGACCTGGAGGGCTTGCTTAAGAATTTTTCCCAAGACCTGTTTACACTAGCGGTGGACAAGGACTCAGTAGCATCTTATCTAGCCAACCCATCTAAGGGAGAGGTTCAGAATCGGAATCCTCACTTTATCTAGATTTTTAGGATTGGGAGTTGGAATCAATCGATTCTTTTTTTTTTAAGTGCTTTATGCTAATCTGCCCTCCTCGCTAGGTCAAGAGAAAGCCTTATGGAAATCCTTCAAAGAAAGGAGTGTTTGACATATGATCACATACTACATTCCCCTTAGGGGTTGTACTGGCATTTCTTTTCCTTGAAAGAGCAGCTGGTAGGCCAAGGTGCCACTAAAGGTGGGAATTTTTTGTGTGGACTGCAGGCCTTGGGAAAATATTAACAATTGACAACTTTCGCAGGAGGCACATATTGATAGTTGATTGGTGTTCTACATGTAAAATCAGTGGTGAGACTACATATCACCTACTCCTTCATTGAACCATGGCAATAGATATATGGTCCTTCATCTTCACATTGTTTGGGCTAGCTTGGGTGATGTCCAAATCTGTGGTTGAGTTGCTGGAGTGTTGGTAAGGATGGTTTCAACACCATAGAACAATGAAGGTGTGGCAAGCTTTGCCTCTATGTGTCATGTGGAATTTGTGGTAAGAAAGAAACAAGTGGGTCTTTGATGGAGTTGCGCATCCCCCTTATGTAATCAAAGAGCATATTTTATAGACTTTGTGTGACTGGATGCGTGCTCTAGGAATCCTTCATTCAATGTCATTTCTTGATTTTATTGACTCTCTCTTTCTCTCTCTTTGTGATTGTATTTTTTGAAAAGGGATAGTACATATCTTCTTATGCGTCTATCTATTTTCCTTTTCTAATAAATTTTTTACATTGATTTGGGTACCTTCTTCACGAAAGGAATTCCAAGTGAAAAGCTTTTGCAAGGTTTTGCAGGGGGGTGGGTCTTAGTTTCCATGGAAGTGTATCTGGAAAACTCCTGTCCCACCAAGGGTGGCTTTCATTTTTTGGTGTGTGATTCTCCAGAAAATCTTGACTGCTGACCAGTTACATAAGAGGGATGTTATCATTATGGAATGGTGCTTCATGTGTAAATATAGTGTCAGGTGGCTTGGGATTTATGGTCCATGATTTTCTGTTTGTTTGGTGTTTTCTTGGGTGGTTCCATATTCAGTAAAAGAACTTATGTTGAGCTGATTGGAGAGGTATGGGAGGAGGTACAGCAAGGGCATTTGGTTAGTGGTCCCATTGTCTCTCATGAAGTGCATTTGGCATGAACAAAATCAGAGAGATTTTTTAAGGGCCAGGAACTCAGCATGATGAAGCTAAAGTTTTTGAAGTCCTTATATGAGTGGATGATGTGCTCAAATGTCTTTTTCGATTTTACATACTCCTTAGGTGCAAGCTTATCGTTTTGTTTTTCTTGCTTGCTTTCTTTAGCTCTCTTTTCTTGTACACTTCCCGTGTACTTGATTTGAGTCTCTTTTTTTTTTTTTTTTTTAATTTATTTACTTATAAAAAAAAAAAATCTCCTTTTAACCTAATAACAATTCTCTCTCCCTCTGTGTGTGTGTTTGGGGGGGACCCAAACACATGCATTTATGTACACTAAGGGTGCAACTCAGTTCATTTTGATTTGCTTCTGAGGAATATAAGAATCAGACTGAACTCATTTGGTTAAAAAAAATTGGACCCAGAACTGAAACAAATTACTTGTGAAACAAAATAAACCCATACCAAATATTTCAGGTTTGTTAGGTTGGGTTCCAAGGGTTTCTTTCTATTTTACTTTTAAAATATTGTATTCAAATATCCTTGCTCAATACAATTTAATCAAATTTTGAAGCTCACCAAAAAAATTTAAAGGAATACATATCCTAAAATTAACTTAATTAACACATTTTCTTTATATGCCTAAATCGTTAACATATCCAGATAATTTCTTCAATACAAACTAATTAATTTCATAGAAATTTAAAATATATTTCTAAACCTAGTGTTAGAGCATTATACACCTATTGTTCAATATTGTAACAACATATGATATTAAAACGTGTGGTATCATCTGTATTGATTCTATTAATATAGAATTCAGTTCAGGTTGGTTGGGATAACCCACTCCCCTAATCCAAGAACCAGACCGAATTGTTTGAGTTTATGATTTTAACCTAGAATCAAACTATTACAGTGAAGAACCAAACCATATGCACCCATATTGGTCGATTTGGTTCAGGTCTGTGGCTACCTGAGAACCATGTAGAACCCTAGTACACACATGTGGGCAACTCACACATACAACTATAAGAATGTGTAATTCTCATTATGAAACTTAACAAGGAATGGTGTATCCCCAGAACCTACACAGAAATTGATGATTCTGTCCATAAATCATACTATTCTAGGACCAATATGCATTTTAATGTGCCTTATCAAAGTGTAATGAATGGAATAGGAAAAACCTTGTGTGGTTGCCTTTGAGGCTTTCTTCCAACAGTCTCCCACCCGTCATTATTCTCTACTTCATTCTCCTGGGTTCAATACCACCAAAAAATTTAAATAACTTAAGAACTAATTCCAGGATATTTACTTTAATCATAAGATTAACAAAATCAACCTCTTTGTTCCAATGGTTTTTGTTATATCCTTGTCGCTCAACATCTTCATCCTTTCCATACTCCTCATGCACAGTCTGCATTTAAATGTTGACAAGAATAAACATTATGGAGAGATTAAAGAGACATCCAAAATTTATGAGAAAGAAAAGAGACTGATTCTATTATGTTGATTGTTATGATTAATGCATGAGTTTTTTTTTTTAATTATTGATTAATCTAAAAAGGCATGTTATCATTTCAAATAAGTAATCTTTATGACAGCATAGGAGCAAAAAAGGATCACCAAGGATCACAATTATATATATATATATATAAAAGAGACCTCTGCATGAAATTGTTTAATGTAAGTAAAGCTCCTCTAGAAGCAAACATAGTATCCTTTCTACTTCATCTTTTCAAGGCAGTTTAATACCAAGACCTACCTGTTAATTATACAAATAAAAAAAACATCACTAAACAATTTGTATAACACATGATCTTACACATTTGCTAAATTTATTGTAAAAACCAAGTAGCATAGTAATGTGCTTGAAATCAGGTAGTTCACGGGCTACTTTGATATAAAACTTCTTACAAGGGTATTTTGGACTTCATCATTTATATCTTCAAAAAAATATTACATTTTAAGGTACCACTCCCATATAGTGTGTCCAAAACTGAGTCCTACCATGTAAGAGGGTGGACGCGAAAATCCCATTTTATGGACAGAATTGTCCTTCAAACTAATTTGAAAGAAAAAAGTTCCACCAACCAATTACATGATGACTCAAATAACTATTCATATGTATAATTACACGACCTGCTTAAAAAATTATCAACAAGTTATCTTGAGTCATCTAAATGCCAGTTAGCTCCAACTCAACTAGCACCTCCTCCCCTTATAAGTTCAAGGTGGAGGGTAAGATCGTGGATTCAAGATCCATGGAAATAGTGTGTAACTAACCAATCAAAAAGTTATTGAGTCATCTAAACAAAATACACATTGATGGCCATTTGAACTGCCACCTAAATCTCTTTTTCTTTTCGTTTTGAGGAAAATTTGAATTCCATTTAACCACTTATTATTTAATCTAATCAATAAAGGTTGTATCTAGTGCACAAAGCTCCCGCTTTTTGTGGGGTCTGGCTGATTCCCAGACTCAAAGCCATGACCTGTTTGGTGGAAAGCCCTTGCCATCACATATATTATTTAGGATGTGTTTGGATACCGTTTATTGCTGAAAACACTGTAGCAAAATAATTTTTAAATGTGTGAATAGTGCCGTGAGACCTATTTTTAATGAAAATTTTGTTGAAAAAAGAGATTTGTGGATCTCGTAAATAGTGCACGAACCAACTGGAAAAGCATAAATTTTGTTGAAACGCGCTTCTCAAAAAAAAAACACAGATGCAATGCTTTTCAGCACTATCCAAATGGATACTTAGTATGTGTTTGGCAAAATTTATTTTTGCCAACTTATTTTACTATTCAGTTTATTTTTGTTACTATTCATGAGTCTTATACTTTTTTATACTATTTACGAGTCTCACCTACTATTTCAGTTAACTTTTACCTTTATCTACGTTACTTTCAGCAAAAAATTTCAGTTTCATCAAAATAAGCAGATCTTAAACGAGACTTAATCAATGCAATGTAAAATTGCAAATCAGATATAAACCCTAATACTCAAAAAAAAAAAAAAAAAAAGTTTCACCTTTTGGTATTGGGGCGATCTGGAAGGTCTTGAACCGGAGACCCTCCACTCCTCATTCGCCAATTCAGCGTTTTCCTACAAAATCATATTTCATTTCATTTCATATCCACTGAAATTCAAATCCCAAAAAACAGAAACGAGAATCCAATAAAAAGAAAAAAAGGAAAATGGGAATGGGAATGGGAATATAAACCTGTCTATTCCAACGGTTCTGATTAGAAGAAGCATGATGAGTGCGATGACCGCTACGCCTATCGTCGTCTTCCTCCTCGTTATCTTGCTCCCCGGTCACCACCTGCGCATTTTAGCAACAGTCAGTGGCAGTAGAGTAATAAAAAAGAAAAAAGATAGATGGGGGGTTTTGTTGTTGCTAACTTGCGCCCAAGTGGATCTGGACTGCTCGTCCCGGTCCTGTGGGCCAGGTTGTTCGTCGTTATTGTCGTTGTTGTTGTTGTTGTTGTTGCCGTGGCCGAGTGCCACGTCGATCAAGCCTTTGATCAGACCCTCCATTTTTAACGTTCAACGAAGAGAGAAATAGGAATTGAGAGTGAGTGAGAGAGAGTGAGTGAGCGTTTGTTTGTGTCCGATCGGAATGGTAGAGCTCAGAAAGACAGAAAATGTTAGTTAGTTGAATAAAGTTAAGAGAGGTGGATGGCGGGTAATGGCAATCTTGTAAATTACACGAAAGTCTGTGTCATTGCTAATTAATGTTTTTGCCGACAAACTCGGGGGACCCATGTGCATGTGTGATTTATCTTTGATTTACAGGTTATGCTGATTCACTTATTTTTATTTATTTAGAGCATTTGCAGCAGTAGAGTTATAACGCTATAATGTTAAAATTTAGCTCGACAAACACAAAAATCTTGTTGCAGCAGTGGAGCTAAATCTAAAAAATTTAGCTCCATTGCTACAGTGCACATCTATAAATAGATGTGCACTGTTCATACCATCTAAAATAAAAAAATATTATTTTATTAAATTTCTCTCTCCACTTCTATTAAAAAAATATTTTTTCCTTTTTCTTTATTTTCTCTCTCTCTCTCTCTCCGGCTTCTCTTCTTTCTTCCTCTTTCCTTCTCATTTTTTTTTCTCTCCCTCGTCTACTCTCTGCTTCGCCGATCTTCATCGTCCCCGATCTTCATCATCGATCTTCATTGTCGCCGATCTTCATCGTCGTCACCCAGTTGCCGTCCCACGCCGCTGAGTCGTCTACTCTCTGCTTCGCCATCGCCCATCTTCATCGAACTCAAGCGTGCCACGGACCCATCGAAGCTCTATGCTCGGTCAATATTTTTGGGTTCATGGGTTTGTGGGTTCACGAACCCATCGAACTCAAGCGCGCCACGGACCCACAGACCCATGATCGGCGACGGCGGGAATTCTGGGTTCATGGGTTTTGGATTGCTGGGTTTGTGGGTTTTTGGGTGTTTGATTTTTTTATTTTTTGTTGGGTTTGCTTGTGATTGTGGATTGTGGTTGAAATGGAGGTTTGGTGGCTGTGTTGGTGGTGGTTTGGTAGCTGTGGTTGTGTTTGCTGTGGGCTGTGTTGGTGGTTGTGGCTATGTTCGTGGTGGTTTGATTTTTTTGTTTTTTTTTTCCTTGCCGTGGGCTATGTTGGGTTATGGTTGTGGCTGTGTTGGTGGTGGTCACATGAAGGTTGTTGCCGTGGGCTGTGGTTGTCACATGAAGGTTGTTGCTGGTGGAGTGTGTGGCTGTGATAATTGTGGATAGTGAATATATTATTTTATTGTAGTGAGATGGATTATTTTATTGTAGTAGTTATATTATTTTATTGTGATGTTTATATTATTTTATTGTGTTGAAAGCTAAAATAGATCCACTGCTGTAGCATGTGTGTAGGTAAAATAGATAAAGTAACTTTTGGTGGAGCTAAAAAGCTAAATTTTTAGCTCCACTGCTGTGGATGCTAGACCTTAATTATCTTCTAAAATGACATTGTTAAACTTAAACGGTATTTAACTATTTAAATGTTTAACCTCGAGGGGTTGATTTAGTAGTTCTTAAAATTTCATGATATTCATGAGATTATCTTCATGAGATTCATTTATGTAATAACTCAATGCTTGTGGGATAGAGGAATTGCATACATTCGAGAGAATAATCAGATATTCGAAGAGGTTTAGACATCTTCAGTTTGTCAAAAAAAAAAAAAAATTCAAATTTTAATTCAACTTCCTCTCAAAAAGGGGGGAAGAAAGAAAAATACAACTACTAGATAGTACTAGATCCATAGGCATTGATCTTTGAAGGAAATATGGCCAAAAAAAAAATCACTCGATTGATTAATATTACAAAATTTTCAAAAAAAAAAAAAAAAAAAAAAAAAAATCTAGAATCCCAAAATTATGGAAATTTTTTTCTTATAAAAGTTATAGTCACCCACACATACACTAATATAGATTCTACATATTTATGAGTCTCACATAATTATAAGAGTAGTTACATGCAACTGCTCAATGAGATGTCATGGTTGTTAAAATTAAGATCCTACGTAAATTTGTAAAAAAGTCAACTAAATGTGATTAAGAATTGCAAGAATTTTTTCTCCATAAAAAACATAAAAGACAAATTCATGAGTAATAATTGTTAAAAGAATAAATTTTACAAAAATCATTTACAAATTAAATTTTCATTTACACAATAAGATGATATATTTGATGGAGATCCTTATTTTAATCTTGACCATGCATTTTATAATAAATAGTTCAGATCATACCATGTCATTAATCCACTAACAAAAACCTAAAAATAATGATGCCACATAGGGCAGAGGACAAATAAAAGTGACAACAATTATTTCCCAAAAATAAGGGTGACTAAATTGGATATCCTAGGAAGGAAACAATCAACCTACATTCCTATAAGGGAGTAAGTTAGAGGGGATTTAGTCATAGGTTCTCGAATTGCCAACGAGACTCGAGCTCATGTCCTCACTTGATTTTGGAAAACATGAGTGTCGAATTATGTATGGTTAGATAATCCCGTGAGTATGGCGTGATGGAGAGAAACAAGGTAAATGGGGCCAAATAAGGATGTGTACGAGAAGTGGTCTATGCTCCAGGTGCCAAGTTAAGATAGGAGATTCAATGCACCACTACGTGGGAATCAGGTCGAATGGGGATACCTAATTCAAAATTAAGACTTCTATTTTCGGTATTTCTTACTCTTCCATGTTCAACTTAGAGACTATTTTCTCCCTTTTTCTTCTGAAGGGAACCCCCTTTTTAATGAAGTTGCAAGATTGCTTCTATTTATAGACAAAAGTTGCAAGAATTATATATATATATATATATATATATATATATATCTATGGTAACCTTATAAACACATTATCTTCTTCCATAATCCCTCCAACCCACCATCCTTATGTTATTCTCTACATGCCACGCCAAACAATCAAAAGCCCTAAACCCTATCCATGGTCAAGCTAGAAATGCTAGTTCAATGTTAGTTTTCGTTAATGAGAATGATGAGATATTTCATATTGTTCGTTCACAAACCTGGCGATTATGTCCATTGCTACCTTCGTTTTAGGATTTAATTCCAAGACATCTTACAATTGTAGTTCATATGCTTATTGAATCTTTTTCAATTACTAGAAATAAATTTTCTTTCTGGTTGCATTGTCTTGCCTCTTGCTCAATAAAAGACCAGACATTTACAGTCTCAAAATCTTCTCTTTCAACCAAAATCGTTGTATACAAAGAGTTCGTGATGGTGATACCATCAAAAATAAACTATTCACCAACCTCAAAATCTTCTCTTTCAATCAAAATCGTTGTATACAAAGAGTTCGTGATGGTGATACCCTCAGAAATAAACTATTCACCAACCTACCGAACACCGGCTCCCCAATGGAAAAAAAAAGGTAACACTTTGCTGTTTTTTGTGAGCATTCATATGTTTATACTTTTTTTTTTCTCCCATGCAAATATCATACTAGTGAGAGATCTTTATGAGGGTGAACTATTTATCATGTTGGACGGACCATGAAAGATACAATTTTGAAAAAGATCAGGACAAAAGAGACTACTGTCACTGTACAAATCAAATATATGCATCCTGAGCAATAGTCTTTCATTAACAACCCAAACCAAAGGCACTAACTCTAATAGGAAGATAATATTCACTGTGCAACTGAAGACTGCTGCAGAGGCTGAGGGTCATCAACAACCCTCATGGGCCTCCAATCAGATTCTTCCTTCTTTTGTCTAAGAGCAACAAAGTGAAGCGCATCACTCTGAACTTGATATATATGACAAGCCCATGGGTATGAATCTGGTGCAGACCAAACCTTCTGCTCTTCAAATACCGTCTCCTCAGAAAGTGATTCAGCCACACAGTACACTGAATCAGGTTCTGGCAGTGTGAAATTGGCAACAGCGATGCATCCTGGAGAAACATATCCCTCTGGAGCCCGTGGATGCCAAATTGATACTTGAGTTGTGTAGTCATCTAAGCAGTTCCTCCATACCTGCACGTGTAACAAGAGTCTTACTATGTTTTATAAATTAATGAACCAGAGTGCCTATGGATCTAGTAGTCATGTTAGTGATAAAATCAACCACAATATGCAAATATTTGCTCAGTAACTGCCCAGAGTGATGTGATAAAATGGTTTAAGAATAATGGTGAACAAACTCAATCTCTAATGAGCTTATGATGAGCAAGAAATAAAGGTTACACACACACACACACACACAGAGTCGGGCAATAAGAAGATACATGATCAAGTTTCCAGTCTCGCTTTTCAAATCTCAATTGTGTCTTATATATCAACAAAATGATGTCTCACATATAGTATGTTTCACTTGCTAGCTAGGAATGAAGAGAACTAGCAATTCAAATACTATTGGGCAGCAATAGCCTCATTAAGCATAAAAGGTAGAAAGTGCAAAAGATGGTGCTAGTAAAGTTGGTCATATTATTGTAATTGACAATAAATTTCTTACCAGGTCATAACCCACTGGAAGAGCAAACAATCTGTCAATATTACGATAAACAGCAGCAACATTCGGAGGATGGCTACCAACACGAGCAATGTCCCCAATCGACACATACCTGAAGGAAACAAAGCCATTTTAAAGTTTCATGTATGATATTGAGCACACTAGAAGCATCAGATGTTGCAAAAGCATACTTTCTAAAGCTCGAAAAATGAATTCAGATTCCTATCTTAGATTTATGTTTTTAATTATTTGAATTAAGTTAAGCTCACAACTTACAAAGGCATTTTTTTCCTGGGTTGTACTGTACAAGAACAATAGGAATTGAACCTAATAAGATCTACCCTCCACCCTTTTATCACATTAGCTTTATAACTCTAGTCATCTGTATTTTATCAATATTCTGTCCTTTTCCAGTCAACCAACAATGTCAAGGAAGCTTCTGGAACTAAATCAAGTTCCTCTACAACAAGTAACCGAAAAATTATACAAATACTCCATCTGCTCTCTTCAAGAGAATAGAATCTATCACTTCTAAGAAGCTCTTAATGCAAATCTAAACATTTGGTTTTTAGTGAAACCGAACTGGGTTTGTGGCCAACAATAAAACACATGCACAGTAGAAACTAAACAGGTCCTACAAGTAATTTATAGAAAGTTGCAAAAGTTATGGTCGCTGTAAAAGAGAAGAAAGTGCAGTGACTTCATATGAACTCAAATGAGGAAAAAGAAAATAGATTATGCAATTACCCATCTGGGCAAACAGGTCTCCAAATGCTACACAATCCACCATCTTGCATAACCTGAAAAACAAAATGACGTTTCATTATTGTGACTGCAGCATTACAGAAATGTAAAATCTCTAATGCCTGGCATAATTTACCAGGAGAAGGAAAAAAAAACTTGAATGGTAATAAGTACAGTAAGGTAATTAGTAGAAAACCTGTTTTTTGCACAATGTGCATCGCTCTTTTGATTCTTGTTCACTACTCCAGATCTTCAAAAAGTTGACGCTATGTTTAACAAATCTTCTCTCATCAGATGCAGAACTATTTGAAGAGAGCCCTCTCAACTTTAAAATAGATTTGTTTGGAGTTTGTGGTTCTCTCCCATCAGCTTCGCTCCAAGCAAAATACACATGTCTTTGGCTTGAAGGAACCTGAGAATGGAAAATACTATTCAGAATATCAACAGACTCTTTCACAAGAAATTAAAGTTTATGCTTGCGACTAACATTTAGAATTAGGAATTTCCTGTCAAACTCGTATGCTTTCCACATCTTACGCACTACTGAACAGATCCTAACCGCTTGAGGTTCTCTTCCCTCTAATTCTTCAACTCCACACTTGATGACTCGGACAAAATTTTCTGATCTCCTAAAATTTTTGAGATGGAGGATCAAGTGAGAAGGCTGGTTACATCCTGCCTTTGCCAATTCCACTGCCATGAGCTCTTCCCATGGAACGTCCCACATAATCTTGCAAGGTTTTTTATCCAACTTGTCTCGAGCCAGACACTAAATTGAAGAAGAGAAAGCATGAGTGGATATCAAGCATACATAAATCATTCAGTCCATTTATTTATTTTTAATGTTTGGTAACTGACTTCAAACGTAATCAATAAGGTATCAACAGATAAAGAGTCCTTTGCTAACCTGTAGCAGCATGACTCGTTTATTGGTCACTAGAACAATCCTGTTGTAAGGAACAATAAAATACTCTTCATAATAATCAGACCAAGCAAATTTTGAGGGCTCCTTGAAAATTTCAGTACAACCAAAATGCCGACTTGCTTCTGCAAGGAACAGTATCATCTAGAAACAAGAGAGAGAGAGATGAAGAAACATCAAGAATTTTACTGACAGATTTCCTACAAACACAATTGATCAACCAACAGATAATAATTCAAATTATATGCATACATCTCTTTTAAGTTTCTAAACCAAGCTGTTATTTTGAGTAAAGAATTGTAGATATAATAATTTCAGAACTCCAAAGCCACTAAGTCACACAGAGTTAGCCCAATATTTCACCTCTCAACTTTCAAAATCTATAGAGAAGGTTGATTTATTATTGCCTAATTATGGTTGTAAAGTGTACAGGGTGCATACTCTACTGACGAGTTACATGCAAATGACAAGAAATTCAATATAGCACAAAATTAACAGAAAAGCAATGGCAATTGTACCTGTCCTGTAGCTTCTCTCTCACAATACTCTCTAAGTACACCATCAGCATGGATAGCCCTTGGGTTTCTGATTCTTTGGTAAGTGGTCTTGCTACTGAATATCTCTAAGCATTTGGAACAACTTGCACCAATTCCTTCAACAGTCAACGAGAAAAAATCTAATGCCCCACTCACTGGTTGTACAACAAATCCTAGAAAAGCATGTCCAAGCCCACGAGCAAGGCCCAAGACACCATTCTCACGGGCACTCTCTACAGGCTTTGTAACTACTCCAGACACCCCAAAAGCAACACCTTGTGCAAGAGCTTCAGTTCCTTGAATAATTCCATCACCCACCCCGGTGATTCTCCTTGACCAGACCTGATCCCATACTGTATCAGATTTCCAATTTAGATTGCACTAGTAGGTTTGCTGCTTAAGAGAGAGAAAAATTTACCTGCTTTGAACGTAATTGCAGAAACTGCCCATCTGTTGAAAGTTCTGCAAATCCTTTACTAAGAGAAGCCAATGTTGAACTTGTCATACCAAGAACATCTATTGAAAATATCAAATGTAAAGGATTGTGGATCAGATCCCTCCAGATTCGGTTTCCAATGGCAGGAACAATGGAACTTTTCCGCATGAATCTGTCTCTCTGCATCACCCTCCTTAGATGCACCTGGAATAAAGGAATTCCAATGTTATAGGGACCAGTAACCATATATCAATAACATCTTTAAGGAAAACATTGCAACATTCAGTGTTATCTCCAATTCTAGTCATTAACTCAGAAAATGGAGTTTGCAGCATTAAATAATAAATAAATAAATAAATAAATAAAATTTAAAAAGGAATAACTTGTATCTTAACCTCACACTTGTATAATAAATTTTCTCCTTGAGATGTTAAAAGAATGTAGCATAACTTTTTTTTTTTTATAAGAGCAAATTATTATTGTGCCCATACAAAATACTACAGAATTTGATTGGCAAAACACACACTGGTAGAAAATAATTTTTTTTATATCATTTTTTTTTATGACATAGAACCTCACCAAGGAAGGGCCCTTTGGACCCACACCTAGAGAGTAAACCATGGATACATGACCCCACTCACTAGAATCGTGTATCAGGCAATCCAAGAGAAGTGCCATTGGGGGATCAAACCTAGAATGTCTGGGTCTACAGCTCATCCCAAGCCTCTAACCACTAGGCCACTAGGTTTATAAGATGGTAACATATATGTCCTGTATTGGAGACAATATTGTTTCTGAAAATAGAAAATAAATTTTGTTATATTAATTGTCCTAAAAGCTCGCACTATTAGTAGATGAATAATTTAATCACTTATCCTGACCATAATCTAACAAAGTTATATTATTTCTTCTTTTGAGAGATTTTGCCTGTTGCAAGGACCAATGGATTTTACTTGGGACCAATTCTCAAGTTCGGGCAGGTTGCTAGGCCATATCAAGCGTTACATTGGTGATGGGAACTGAAATCTTCACAGTATAATAATTAACACTTCCAGAGGTCCTCTACTTAAAAAAAAAATGCAAAAAGAAGAGCATAGAATTTTGCCATTAACTTACATCCAAGAGTCTCAGCAGCAATTACAAATGATAGCTGGAATTGTTACTGGATAGACAGTAGAGTGTAGCTGAAATGAGAATGCTAAGATGGGGATAATGGAAATAAATGGAAAGATAGGATTCGAAATGGAGAAATTCTTAGCTTAAAGATAGGGGTAATTCCTATTGATGAAAAGATAAGAGCAAGTCGCTTGAAATGGTTTGTTAATGGGTAGAGGAGAGCAATTAATGCACCAGTAAGAAAGATTGAGTTGATTCAAGATAAGGGGAAAAAAAAGAGTAGAGGAAGACCAAAAAATAACATTTGTAAAAGTATTTAAAAAGGACATGTTAATTAAGGAAATAATAGAGACAATGATTTTGGATAGAATACAATGGAGGATAAGAATATATGTGATTGACCTTGACAAATCTTGTCGAGGATCCATAGCAAACCCCGAAAATTTTGAGACTAAAACTTTATCGTTGTTGTTGTAGATAGAATAGTTAATATACATATTATGAACTCAATCTATGAATGTTATTATGAAGATTAATTAAGCGAGTTTGTACAATAATAGATAGAAGCTGGTCCAATAAACACGTAACATGTGATCTGCCTTATTTTATTACGTCTGACTTTTTTTGCCTTTTTGTTGGCCTGGTAGGACCCACCACACAACCTAATTTTATTGATTCTATAGACTCCCTTCTTGCAAATAGAAAAATTATCCCTTTACTGAAGCCTAACAAACCATTTCACTAAATTATTTATTTAGTCCATCACTAAAATTTAGGAACTTTTAGAGGGGCAATTGCTTCAAGCATCAGGAACTTTTCCCAAGGTGCTCGCCTTTAGCACTTAGGCGAGTTGCACTTTGCCACAACACTGCTCAGGATGCAATTGGGTGAAGGCTTCCACAAGTAAATTTGGTTCATTCAGCAGGTTCTCTAAGCCACTCCTGATGTGTCATTACATTGCTTCTTGTTGAAAAATGTAAAAATTATGGTTAAATGATTAAATTCACAATTTCCTAATAGCTTAACTTTTGGAAAAATCGGTAATTTAACTTGGTATCATGGTATTAGAGTAGGAGTTCTTGAGTTCTGTTAGAACTATGGTTACGTGATTAAATTCACCATTTCCTGATAGCTAAAACTTTTGGAAGAATCAATAATTTAACTTGGTATCAGAGCATGAGGTCCTTAATTCGATCCCTATCTCATTCCACTCTACCTCTCATTTAAAATCTCATGTGTTAGGCCTCACCTATTAAAAGGGAGTTTGATCTCACACATGAGGGGAGATCTTGAGTTCGATCTCTGGCTTTACTCTACCTCTCATTTAAAATGTTAAAAATCTCACGTGTTGGGCCTTCTCTTATTAAGGGGTTTAGGCCCACACATGAGGGGGAGTGTTAGAATTATGATTAAGTGATTAAATTCATCATTTCTTAATGGCTTAAGTTTTGGGACAATGGGTAATTTAACAAGTTCAATCCCTCTCTCCACTTTACCACCCATTTAAAATGTTAAAAGCTCACATGTTGGGCCTCACTTAGTGCCCGTTTGGGATGCACTTATAATCCAACTTATTGCTTATTTTTCCTACTATTTGCAGGTCCCAAATGAGTAACCTACTTATTTTATTAAACTTTTACCTTTTATCTACAGTACTTTAAGCAAAAATTTAAATAAATTGTTTCCAAACAAACACTTATTAAGAGGGAGTTTGGGCCCACACGTGAGAGGGAGTGTCAGAATTATGGTTAAATGATTAAATCCACCATTTTCTAAAAGCTTAACAGCTTAAGCACTTGAGACAATTGGTGAATTATCAGAAATAAAATATATTTGAAAGACAGCAGTGGGATTCACAAGCTAAACATAATGTATCTATTTGCAGAGCTGTAACAGAGAGCAGAATCATATTTCCAATTGCATGCAAAAGAAATCTGGAGAAAGATTTAATTCTTTGTTGGATTAATACTCTCTGGAAGTTGGAATGATGTGGGCAGAACAGAATACTAGGGTCCACCAAACTGCCATAAGGAAAGTGCTTCTGCTTATAGCAATTGTTCAGGAGATAAAGTCTAATTTTGGCCAAAATGCATGTAATGAACACCAAAATCTAAAAGAGTATTATCTACAACTTTTTCATCTATCTTTGTTCAAACAGAACATCTCCATCCAGGAAAAGAAAGGGAAATGAAATTTAGGTCATCATGGCCAAAATGCATGTAATGCGCACCACACAGTAATATCTAAACCATTTGCATATTATGGAAGCAATCTGTTTTCCCAGATAAGTCAGCCACCTGACCTGAATCTTGAATGCATTTCCAACAGCTGACAAGATGGGACTCCACACACCTAGAACCCCTTTTGGTCTCTGAACTGGTGCTGTCTCAAGTGACAACTTCAGCCTTAATTCTGAAACATCTATTAGGCTGAAAAAAAAGAGGGGGGGGGGGGGGGGGGGGGGGGGGAATCATAAGATCTCCAACTCTAATCACAAAATATTATTTTGTCAGTAGTAGAGAAAATATTTAGCAAGAAACCTACTACTTACATCATAAGAAATTGTTATTCAATCATTGAGAAATAACATTTTTTTATATTCAACTTTTTTATAAATAAGAAATTATAAATTACCATAGGTTAAAAGACTGGTATGGGGGGGGAGGGGGATTGCAAAATTGTTATCAAGACCATTCATATGCATGTACTGACATAATATTGACAACTTTAGTTCTTTTCTAATTTCCATGTCCTAGATAGTCAATGATGCAAATTATCTGGCACTTGGTAGGAGAATACATGAAACAAACACATGATAAAATAGAAAATCATGGAGACTGCAGCAGTAGCTGGATATTTTGGCAAATGATACAAAATCTTGCACTTCACTCAGCCAACAGGTCTGACCAAATTGCATATCAAGATAATCTTTTGGGCAATCAAATTGAAACTGCACTTTTGGTAGATAATGGTTATGTTAGAGTTACTGTTATTTTTTTCAATTCACTTGTTATATTAGCGTAAGGGTATTCTTGTAATCTTGCCATATCATTCTAATATAAATATGTTCTAAGGTATCGGCTTGATTGATTATTCCCTAAAACTTTGTTTCTTTCTTTTGTATCTGTCTCTCTATTCTCCTCTTCCTCTTTTCTTCTCTCTTAACCCTAATTTTTCATACTTTACAATTCAACTGGTGGGAAGAAAGCCATATTTCTTACTCAATACGTATCTCAGGATCAACTTCAGCGACACTTGAACTTTGGGGAATGCGATCTAGCTGAAGATTATTGTAGAAATCCACCAATGCCCAAATAATTGGTTCATGAATATTCAGCCTCCAACAAGTCTCAGTTACCTATTATGTCAACATGGGTGATGATGAGATGATGGACATATACCTTCTCATGTATACAATGTAGTAAACTACACCCCAAGCATTCTATTTAATGAAGCATACCCGAATATATACATATGGGAAGACCAGTACGCCATCGCTATTTTCATTGCGAATTGTAATAGTCATCTTGAACACCGGATGATTCACATCAGATGTCTGATCAGGAGCCAAGAGCACTGGCATTAGAGTTAGAGGCAGCTGGTTATCCAGCTGCAGATGACCCAGTATCAGTTTGAACCTAGCATAAACAAAAGACACAGAAGTTGTAGAGATGAAGCATCATAATAAAATTAATTTAACGCAATTAAGAGATGAAATTGCACAGTGAACAATAACAAAGAGAATTCTCTCATTTCACTCAAAGGATTTTCTCATTGTTATCTATGACCGTTTATACACAAACACAGGCTCTCATGTAATCAAGACACATATTTGAAGGTCTACCACCCAAGAAAAGAAAAAAAAAAAGAGACCCAAAAAGTTTCTATTTGGTTAGATAATGGTTAAATGATTAAATTCACCATTTTATAACATCATAGACTTTTAGAACAAGTGATAATTTATCATTGAACCAGACCTGAATTTGAACCCTGCTTCGACTCTACCTTCAATTTAAAAAGTAACAAAATATGCATGTTGGGCCCATTTATTAAGGAGGAGTTTGAGCCCACACCGAAGAAGGAATGGAGAATAATGGTTAAATAATTAAATTCACCATTTTTAAAAGCTAGGAATTCTCTCATTTCACAAGAAGGATTGGCTTGTTGTTATCTATAACTGTAGACACAAACACAGCTCACACACATATCAAATCAAGACATATTTGACGGTCTACCTCCATCCAAAGACATCAAAAAGGAAAGAGACCCAACAAGTTTCTATTTGGTTATAATAATGGTTAAAAGATTACTTATCAAAAAAAATAATGGTTAAAAGATTAAATTTATCATTTCCTAACTTAGACTTTTAGGACAAGTGGGGATTTATCATGAAAGTAGAGCAAGTGATCTGGGTTCAAACCTTGTTTCCACTTTACCTCCCATTTAAAAAGTTATAAAATATATTAAAAAAATATATAAAACTTTTGCAATAGGTGATATTTTATCATTATTAAAGAATATACTAATTATAAAGAGATAAAGAAAGAGAAAAAAAAAAAAAAAACCACAGGTGAACTCCAATGATACCAATGCTCTAAGTCCAATGGTCATTGTCCCACTCTTTCCTCCCCACCTCCTCTCCCCCTTCCTTGGGGCCACTTCAAAAGAAAAAAGAAGTTACAATGTTGCCTTGATGATATTCACCCACAATAAAAAGAACACAGGACTAGTAACAGTCAATCTAAGATGGACGGAAACAGGGATAACATTTGCAACTTCATGAAACATTGCACCCTTATCTTGTTCTCCCACAAAACAACCAAATGTACTAGTGTCAATTGAATCAGCACAACTTTATGTAAATCATCTGCAAAAACTATTAAGAAATGAAAAAAAAAAAAAAAAAAAAAAACTTCTTAGCAATGGGTGGACTGTTTCCCACCGGACAAAGGAACTATCCAAAGTTTTGCAGTCAAACAGTCTACTATCACCCAAAAGGAGATAAAAAGAAAGCAGAAAAATCAATAACCCTAAATTGCATATCTTGTAGAAGTACAGGAGACTATTAGTTCAATTATGATGAGAAAACTCATAAGCTCATTATGACTACAGAGAAGTAGAAGCCATGACTTTTTTCTGTGCCTAGGGTTATGAGAAAAAGGACTAAAACATACATAAAATGCTCTTACCTGCTAGTTGTCCCACCATCATAGCCAGTTGAATATGAAATGGAAACTCGCTCCAAGTACAAGTAGGAAATCTCTTTTGGTCTTTGGTCAACAACAGAAACCCCAACAACTCCCAACTCAATCATGAGCTCCACAGGTGCAGCATTGTTCTGCACCATGCTCTGTATTTGAGAATTTCCATGGATTCCAGTCAGTGTTGGGCTCGTAATCTCTTCATGTGAACTTGACCCTGGTGTCTTGCCATCCATGAACCTAGCAACCGTGATATCATCCATTTCAACAACTAGGAAATGCAATCCTAGTTCCTGCTCCTCTGCAGAAATTAATCCATTCCTTTCCAAATTGAGTTTCCAGACACTATTGCTATCATTACCAGCAACTTTAGCATCTATGAATTTTTGGCCATAGGGATCCTCCCAAGAGAAATTGGTGGTTGAAAGAGGTTGCAACTGAATCCAGGCATCTTCACCAAATCCAGACTGGCGAATGCTGATTGTTTTATCACGTGATCTGTTCTCAATTCTGTTTAAGAAAATCTTTTGCATGTGAATCACTGAATGTGTGTGTGTAGAAGCACTGGTAGATTCCTAACATGGATTTTTATTTTGCTAAGTACGTAACTAAGCTTGAAGGAAACGCACCTGATAGGACCATTGGCTGATCCAAGACGGAATACAACGATAAAACGTGATCCTTCTTCATAACCTCGAATTTCTGTTCGCAAAAATCTTCGATCACCGTTGGGCCCCCTCAAAACCAGGAATATGGTATCCTCTTTTACAATTTGTACAGGAAATGACCAATTGGTATCTTCTAATCGGACCTGACGTATGTTATGAAAACTTGACCAAATTAATTTACAATGATTACCTTAAGATCATTACAGATATAATAATCATGAATGGGAGGGATATTCTATGCACATAAAAGTTAGTGATTTCATACATAAAAAATGGAATTTCAAACAACGGTGTATTTTCCATAATACAGAAGGATGGGAGAAGCTGCCTGACCATTAAAATTCTCTGATTCCCTCCAATTTTGAGCAAGAATTGAGACACATAGCATTTAAAAAATCCAATGGTCCCAGAAAATTCATGTAAACTACAAAACAATCAGATAAATGCCACATGTTTCACACCTAACTTTAAAAGGATTGGCAATTTAAATGGGAAGGGGTCTTCCTCAAGATTAGAAGAACAAACTTATAACATCTCATAACAGCAATAGCCATGCAACTTTTTATCAAATTTTATTAGTCTAATCTAACTCTTGTTTTCTTTTGATTTCTTTTATTTCCCTTCTCAGTGAATCTTGTTTGACAGCTTTTTGAGTTGACATAGGATAAATTAGGGAATTCGTCTACATGTGCATGTGGTGGGTAAAGGTTTAGGAGGATTTGGGGATCAAGGGTCTAGAACTTTTTAAAAGGGTGTTTAGGGTTGAAGAATGAATAGGATTCAGTTGGGAAGAAAAAAAACATGATTTAGGGTTGAAAAGAGGGTAAAAAAAAAATGGAAATCAAATTTCCCCACAATCTGTGAATACTGTGAACAGTGTAGATGAACAGCAGTAGCATGAACATATGCATGCACGGTATCTGTGAATGGTGACAGAATATCAAAAAGAAAGAAAAAGAGTGAGAGAAAAGAAAGGAAATGCAATAATGCCAACATGCCTCAATGCTAAAAATCACTAAATATTTTATTGATCAACTCCTTTTTTGAATACAATCACACACTTGTATAGACCCAAAATCTTAACTTCTAATAGAACTAGGACTCCTACTTTCACTAGTAAACCAAACCCAAATTGAATTAAACCAAAGCCCACGCATAAATATTAAATACCCATAAACTAAATAAGATTTATTAATTAATAACATAAAACCTAAGGGCCCACAACTATGGTCTGTACCCAACAATTACAGAATTACTAAAATATCCTTGACTCTAGAATAACCAATAAAACATAAAATAAAATATAAAAACATAATTAACTACCATGGATACTTCTTCTTGGACTTTGCCTTAACCTTAGGCTTCCAAAGTGGATATTGCTTCTCTAACCACTCCATGGACTGGATTTTGCTCTTATACCAGATTTTACGCAGGATGAACCAAAATTTTGCAACAGAAAATCTAAATAACAGTAAAATTAAAGATAAATAACCAAAGAGTCAAAACCTAGGCTTGCTTGGAGTTAGCACGCAGCATGAGAAAACCACTAGGATTCAACACCTAGGGTTGGCCAGAGTCGGCACCAGACCATGGAGACAATTTCAATAGAAATTTTATTCATCAAAATCCCTTTGATATGAGTACAAAACTTTCCTCATTTGGACTACTAAACTCTAAATCTAACCGACATACCCACTTATCATGGGAGCCATTACACACTTCTACTAAGGAAGTCTTGCCACAGCAACCAAATTAAATATGTAGCCATACACTCTCAAGATGCTTACCAAACACAATCCCAATATGGGAAAGCATTCAAAACTTGAAATAATATCAAATTCAAAAGGGTGTGACATTTCAAGGTAAATTGATAGTAAAAAATCTTTAAGTAGGTAAAGGCACACCAATGAGTGGTGAAACATGCATAGGAGGTTAACAGTACTGCAACAGCAACCAGTCTACTAACCTGGAGCTTATCTAAACCACCTGTTTCATGATGTACAAAGGATATTCTTGAATCAGAAGCACGAAGAACCTTAGGTGCATCTTCACTGCAAAACTTAATAAATATGTCTTGGCCAAGTCTGTTTGTAAATGTCATGAATGGTCGGACAGAAATTACCTAAGAACAGGATAACAAGTCAGAAACTACATAACTTAACATGATTTATATGAAGCCCCCAACTTCTTAACTACCTTTGTAGGAACAGATTGATAAGCGCATGGTTTTGTAGAGATAAAAAGCTGTATGCAGTTGCCATCAGCATCATAAGCATAGAGATTTAATGATCCATCCTAAAGACAAAAGAAAATTTGTTCTTAATAAACATTCTATCTTTGCTTGAAAATATGATGACATCAAATAGGATTGATATTGAAAATACCATGTCACCAAGAGGAGAAAGATCTTCAACAGGTCCAAAATGTTCTTGGCCAGATTGAGAAATTGACACTGCGAGACCCAACATATTAAAATTCAAAGCAGAAGCTAATGTGCAACCTTCAATTATTTCTTCTTCAGTTATCTCCTCCAATAATACTTCGTTTTTCTTCTTAGACAGAAAATGAAGACCAATCCTTGTATCTTTCTTCCCTGACAAATCTAGGAGCCTAAATGTAAGTGGGGGACATCTAGCAACTTCAAACCAATAAGGAGCATAGACTCTAACGATCTTTGCCAGCAATGGCTGTTCTTGGTCATAATTCTTCTCAAGAATGACTTGAACAATCCTGAATATGTCATTATTTAGGAGCACAATAGAAAAAAGAAAAAGAAAAAGAAAAGAAAAGACTTCAATATATAGGGAAAAGTTAAACAATACACAGAACTTAATAAGGAAAAGATTAAACAATAAAAAAAAGTGTGAGATAAAGTGTGAAGCAGATATTGGAACCTTCCAGATATTGAACTTCTCAAACTTAATGTTTTAGATGGAATTCGATGAGGATCAGATAAAGGAACAGCTTCCTATAACAACCAAAAAAAAATTAAAGGGTCAAACGTGACTACTATATCTGAAGAAAGAAAACATTCCAGCAGAAAAGGTACAAGAATACAACTCTTACATGCATAGGAAGCCATCCTCTTTGCGGAAGTAGTGAGAAGAACAAGGGATTTCTTATATCAGCACTGTAAACCTTTTCAGTTTTTCCTGGACCAAATATTCCTCTAGAACAGTCAACAAAATGACCACTTGGTTGCATCTCAAGAACAGAATATTCAGCTGTAAGGGGAAGAAAATTCGTAATAGACAGTGGAGACTTGACGACAAGAGTCCAGTCCTGAATAGGATCACAATTGATGTCTTTAGCAATCTCTGTTGATTGTATGCTCAAGCAGAACCACAATTTATGTGAACCACTTGATGAAGTTCCACTTATCCGGGTGCAGTATAACAGCTCCTCAGACTCGATAAGGGTTGATACACATAGTTCAGAACATACATTTGGCTTACCAGAATCCATTTGACCAGGCCTATCCACTACAGAACTCCAAGTATATTCACTAGGATTAATGGAACTATAAGGTCTTAATTGCAAGACATACATTCCAGATTGTGACAAACCAGACAGAGGAAGGGGCACAGTGTCTCCAGGTTTCAGTAGTCCTACAGAAATGTCCTTTAATTCACGTATTATTTGTTTTCTACTCCTGATCCATCTCCTTTGCCTTGCGTGGTTCACAAACTTTGAAGGATCAAAAGAATCGGGCCATTTTAGCCTTTGAACATCTGGACCATAAACCCAACCATCAGCATCATTGGTAGATGTCTTGTCCAAATGCCAATCATCAATCCATTCCCAACCCATTGGTAACTCAACCTCAGAAATTTCCTGCAAAATCAATGGTGTTTAGACACAAGCTCACAGCTCCAAAATCAGTCATTGAACTTGGCCCATAAAAGGTCTTTAACATCTGAATTATGTCATTTTTTTTTCTAACAATGTAAAGCTGGAATATATATATATATATATATATATATATATAAATAGAAACAATTCATTACATTGTTATGCATTCATTGTTCCAATGCACATTTGCAATGATTAAACGTTATGATTGCGCACTATATGATAATGAATTACAAAGTCGTGTTATTGACACCCAGTCAAATCGAGGTCCACCATGTTGGTGACATTCAATCCAAAAGCTAAGTGGCTAAGAGATATTTTTTGGGGCGAGGGGGGGAGGCCTCCAGTAACCTGAACCAAGCAGGGACCTTGAACAGGTAGAATAGTAATGTGGGACATTGTCCATGGTTATTGGAAGAATTTGTTATTATTATTAAATTTTTTTTTTTTTTTTTTTGTATTTATTTTGGCTTTTCTAGAATAGGGTTTCATTTTCCCTGATGGTTAGCAAGGTGACTTGTTTCCTGATGTTGGTCAATGTTTACAACTAGTTGTGAAGTATAGGGTTTTACTTCTCTTGATAGTGACCTGTTTATTGATGTTGATGACTGGTTGTGAAGTTAATTTATTTTACTATTATCTGTCCTGATATTACTTATGCTGTTGGTGTGGTTAGTCAGTATATGCATGCTCCCTGTCAACCTCACTTCAATTCAATTTGTCGTATATTGTGTTATCTAAAGGGTAAACTTGGACGAGAATTGTTGTCTAAGCCCTTTGTTCTCTATCCGTGATAGGTTTTAGTGATTCTAACAAGATTAGGGAAAAAGCCTCTACACATTGAAGGAAAATCACTTCTTATAAGCACATTCCCATGTGCTTCCTTAGGCGATGTGGGACCTATGAAGCACGGGTGCATTTCCAGACTCAGGTGCGGGTGGGGGACTCGGCAATTTTTGAAAAAATAGGGTGCGGGTGCGGCGATTAAAAAATTGTTAAAAATATTTTTATTTATATATTTTATATATTGCTAAGCATGCTTTTTTATATAATAATAATAATAATAATAATAATAATAATAAAGTTTTTAACACTTGAATTATTGACAGAGGTATTAAAATAGATGAGGCTTCTCATAAAAAAAAAAAAAAATTGACTTAGTAACTCACGTATTTGGTTAGCTCAAAAATAAAATAAAGGATATATGTGGTACTTATTAAAATAGGTGTAGCTTCCCATTAAAAAAAAAGAAAAAAAAAGGTAGATGCGGCTCTCACGTGTTTGGTCAGAGAGGCGTGAGAGCCACAAAGAACAAAATAAAGCTTTTAAGCTTTTAAGTTGTTCTTATCAAAAGAAACAGAACTCTTCAAAAAAAAAAGAAAAAAAGAAACAGAACAGAACTCACTCAAGAAGACGAAGCAAAGAAGAAGATGAAGAAGCAAAGAAGAAGAAGAAGAAGAAGAAAGGGGTTAAGGCCAGTGAAGAAGAAGACGAAGAAGCAAAGAAGAAGAAGACGAAGAATAGTGAGTTACAGACTGATACGGCCCGAAGAAGTCTTTGAATTTCAGCCTGAATCGGCGGTTTCACCCGATACGCCTTGAGTCGGCGCAAATTAGCCCGATTCAGCGTGAATCGGCCCGAGTCTGCGCCGAGTCAGCGTGAGTCGGGGAAAAAAAAAAAAAGGACGCAGCACCGACGCACAGGCTGCGGCGTCGCTGTGTCGAACGCGGGTGCGGCGGCCGTTTTGCCGCGTCCGTGCATCCTAGTGTGGGACTCTAGGATTGCTTCTCCCACTGGTCCTTCACAATCCACCCATCTTACGGGCACACACGTCCTCTCATGTGGGGCCCACATGTTCGGCTAGGGCATGACTAATATCACTTGTAACGACCCCACCCCCCAACTGTGTAAATATTGTTCATTTTGAAGCCTATAACCCTCATGATTTTGTTCTCCCCCCAAAGCACACAGTAGTGGGGGAAAAGACCTCTACACATTGAAGAGAGATCACTTTTTATAAGCACATCCTCATGTGCTTCCCCTTACGTGTGTGCCCGTAATAGGGGTGGATTGCGAAGGACCAGTGAGAGAAGCAATCCTAGAGTCCCACATCACCTGGGAAAAACTTAGGGATGTGCTTATAAGGAGTGATCTCCCTTCAATGTGTAGAGACATTTTCTCCCATTGTTCTGTGCATTGGGGGGAGAAGAAAACCGTGAGGGGTATGGGCCTCAAAATGGACAATGTCTACATAGTTGGGGTGGGGTTATTACTTTAAGTGAAAATCACTATTTTCTATCAACTTAAACTTTTGGGACAAGTGGTAGTTCATCCTTACCTTTGTTAGAAGCAATCTCGTCACCTAAAGTAGTAAAAAGCAAAATGTTGTTGCCCACTCTAATTCTAAAGCTGAGGATAGAGCTATCACTCATATTGCTTTCGAGTCCCTCCCTCATGACTTGGGTATTGATTGATGCAGGGATTTTAAGGGGGTTTCTGTTTAGGTTTAGAATTGATTAAAGGAAATGCGAGTTGCTTAGAACAAGGAACAAGGTGTGAAAAAACCTTCCTTAGAGAAATCCATCTCTTGAAAATTGCACTAGGCTAATCTATGTAATTGCATTCAAAGACTAATCAAAAAGTAACTACAATCTGGTACTTATACTAGTTGTTCAGCATTGGTAGTCTTCTAGATGCTTGACAAGTGTCTAAATCCTATTGGCAAATGCTTAAGAAATCATATAACTAACTAGTTACAAGAGAATTAGGATGCAAATACTTGAAATGCCCTGCATCATTGATGTTCCTATTCATGTAGATGTATTATGACAATAGGCTGCTATATTTATTGCTAAAAATCTTGCTTTCTAGGAGTGTATCAAACATATCGAAGTTGACTGTTGCTTTATTCAAGATTTGTTGACATGGATATAGACTATCAATCAGATTTCAGTTTAGTGATATCTCACAAAGCCATTATTTCGTGCCCGCTTTCAATGATTGTCTTTTATGCTTGGCGTGTTTGATCTTCATGTTCTATCTTGCGGGGGAGCATTAATGTTACTTCTTTTATTTATTTATTTATTTTTATATTAGCTTTTTATTTTGTATAAGTGTAAGGATATTTTTGTAATCATTCTATACTTCTTTAATATAAATATCTGCTAAGGCAAGGGACCAACTAACATAGCCACAAACCTGTTCTTAAACATCTCCCTTCCCCCCTCAATTCTTATCCTTTAATCTCTCCTAACCCTAATCTCTAATATTGTACAACTCGAATGAAAAAAAATGAATTATAGAATAATCTATATCACACTAAATTATTTAATGAACTTGGTCACAAGACAACAAAAGAAAAAAGAGGGAAAACTTGAATTTTTTTTTTCAATTAGCAGCATCAATAAAAGAGAAAAAAAAAAAACAAAACAAAAAAAGAATCCATATTATTCAAGAAAAACTAATGGGTTATGGAACTGAAGAAGAGAAGAAATAAAAATAACAACTTAAGCAGTATAGATGACACCAGCCCTTGTACCCACCTGAACTGGAGATTAAAGGTGACTACATTTGGCATTAGTGATACATCCATCATGTGGTAAAGAAAAAGAGTTGAATGAAGAGGAGGGGGGGTGAGGAATCCCACATGGTAACGGTTCCAAGGCACTTGGGAAACATTTTTTATTAATAACTCACCTTATGGGGGCTTCCACTTTTGGAAACATCTGGGCTTGATTGAACCGAGCAGCCAACCCAGCCAATGGTTGGGTCACACTTTTCAGTTTCAAAAAACTCGTCTGTTTTAACATTTCTACCATCAATTTGTAACCCTTTAGAATTACTTGCACCATCTTGTGATCTCACGTTCTCTGTGGAAGCTTTGGATACAAGGCACAAATCAAGTATAAAATCTGTATTGTTATGTACTGAAACCAGAGACCTGATATTCACATATCTGTTCCCATCCTTGACACTTACTTCACTGGCAACAACGTCATTGCCTAACCGCCAACAAGCAGCAGGTGCTGCATAGTTTAGCCTCACCGTAGTCCAAGGCCCTTCTTTGCTAGGACTAATCTGAATATGTCCAGATTTTCTCTCAGCACAGACAGGTTGATTTCTGCTCTCAACTTCAGGTCTGGGTGACATAACTACAGCACATCTTATTCTCCCACATGAGCTTTTATTTTTATCACTCTGAATCATATTCTGCATGAATAGTGTTAATGTAAGAATTGAATTTTCTAATTAAAAATTTAATATCTAACTATAAGGGGCGAACAATAATATATTCAACCTTCCAAGATACATAATAGACAAGCAAATGCAAAAAAAAAAAAAAAAAAAATCACCACAGATTCTATCGAGGATAATTCTATCCAGGTCAATTTGCTCTGATAATCATGTGAATATGAACTGTTTTGGATGTTTTCTACTATCTGCTTCAGGGGGGCTGAAAAGTATCCAATCGGATCACCTGAAAAACCAGACAATAAGTTAATAATGAAAAATACAATGCAGTTATTATTAAAAGCAACTACAATGCATGGTTAAAGGAGTTTATTTACAGTTCCTGAAAGATAATGTCTTTGTAAAATAACTTATTTGTTATTAGGTAAGAGATTTATTTAGAATATTACACGTTTGCAGAATTATAGGAGGGCACAAAACATCCATGTTGTATGGTCTCCAGTCAAAACTGCTACCCCAAGGACTTGGAAAGAAATTACAATAACATTACAAGCGTGCTGTTCTGTAGCAGTAGTCTACTAGGCAAGGGAGTGAAGGATAAGGGATTTCTTGAAATGGAGAATATGAAAGAATGGAGTAGTAGATTTTGCAGATCCGAGAATTCTGCTATAGCAGACTTGGAAACTATGGTGTTTGGCTGGGATTTCTGGAGAATTGAGGCATATGAGAGGAGAAATGAAATTTATGTGGTTTAGGTCAAAATCTTGACACTTGAGCTTAAATAAATGGACTGGAAAAAAATTTTGTAGAGAAACAAAAAAAACCTTGCTGCTGTGACTGAAATCTGAGGGAGATGATTTACCCTACAACTCGAAGAACAAGGATCAAAATCCCATGCTCTGATACCTTTTGATGCAAGAAGATTAATACTTTCATTTTCTAGAGAGAGAGATTCTCGTAAGGGAATTCATGCCTCAATCTAAACTCAAATCTGAAATTCTGATTTTGATACAGGAGCCTAATGCATTACAAGGATGATGATGAAGCAACCCAAGAGAGTGGCATGGTGACATGGCACAAGGAAAGGAAAGCCTGAGAGTTCATTTCACATGTGTAACTATATCCACATGTGCCAAGTTGTTGTAGTATTTGAAATTGGAGGGAAAATTAGGCTGCGTTTGGTTGAATGTAAAATATTTTCCGAGTGTAAAATATTTTCAGGTGAAAATATTTTCGGGAAAGGAAAATATTTTCAAGTGTTTGGTTGCATTCCAAAAAATGCTTTGGAAAATATTTTCTAGTGTTTGGTTATGTTGTTGAAAATAATATATAAAACACATTTTCTACTTGTTCCCCACATTTTCTCACGTTTTCTCAGCTTCCAAACAAATATATAATATCATTTCTCAATAGATAAACGCAAAAGAAACAAAACCCAACCAAAAAAAATTCATCAAATCCGGTCAAATTGAGAGAAGAAGGAAGAGAGAGTGAGAGATAGATCAGTATCAACGGAGGACGGCGGCACCAGATCGGGAAAGAGAGAGATCAGTGCGATCTCGGTGCGATCCTGGGGTGCGATCTCAGTGCGATCAGTGCGATCTCAGTGTGATCGGTGCGATCTCGATGTGATCCTGGGGTGCGATCTCAATGCGATCCTGGGGTGCAATCTCGATGCGATCTCAGTGCGAATCTCGCCGGAGCTTGGCGGGCTTGGCTTGGCTGGGCTGGGCAGCCGGAGCTTGGTGTCGGACTGTGTGTGGAGTTGAGGTTGGTGTGTGGACTGGAGCTGAAATGAGGTTGGTGCGTGTGTGAGAGGAGTGTGAGGAGTGAGTTATTCCGGAAATGATTTGAAGGTAAAATGAGAACGGAAATGATTTTACGGGTTGGCAAGGAATATTTTCGGTCAAACTGAAAATATTTTCAGTTTGACTTTATTTTCAGGTGGTGCCAAACATGGACCCGGGTGTAAAATATTTTCCGGAAATCATTTACACCCAAAACAAACACAGCCTTAGTTATTGGCACATGCAGTGATGTGCATGCTAGATTTTAGAAAGTTGTTGGAAGTAGAAGGTACCTAGGTCAGGTTTTGGTGTACAAAACAAAGGTTTTATGGTTAGGATCGACTTATGTGTGAAGGGAAAATGATTCTTGGAATTTGGGTTGAAATTTTCTGCAGAACACAAATATGGAAATTCTGCAGAAATTTTCTTTCTTGGCCAGGTTCTTTCAAAGGATTTAGTTCAGGTTGTGCAAGATCAAGAAGGTTATGGAGTCAAGTATTAGTGGGAAAAGGTAATTCTCAGAGCCATGTGTTCAGATTTAGGGATTGAATGGGGCAAATGAAGAAAAGCAGGTTCTTAAAAACAATTTCTGCAATCGGTTCTGTGTGAAACAGGTTGGTTCTAGGGTGTTTTTTTACTTGGTTTAATCAAGAAAAAAAGATGACATGATGCTTGGAACTAAATCCAAGACGTGCATTGAAGAGCAGCTCGGTTTGGGAGAATTCTGCTTTGGCCCAATCTGACTGCTACCAGAAATCCCATCAACTCCAACGGAACAAGGATCAAAACACAAGGCTTTGATTCCAAAATGATGCAAGAAACAAAATACTTGCATTGAGAGAGAGAGATTCTAGAAAGAAGGCGAGAGAGAACGTAGAGAAGAAAGGGAATTCACACCTCATTCTATTCTCGCATATGAAATTCTTAATTTTACTAACAATCATTCTTCCTTTACAATCCATGTACAAGGATATTTATATCTTAAGAGTTGGTTACTGGGGATAACATCATCCATAACTAAGTCACATTTATCACATGCTAGAATACAATTGTAACATATCAATCACATGCTATATTTAATATAGCATCCGAGTGTGCCGCCAACTAATTTTTCCTCCAATTTTACAACAAACTTGCAACATGTGGATTTAGCTACAATAACTATATGGCAACTGTGAAATTCAGCCCTTAGGCTTGGCTGGCCTTGTCACCACTTGTGTCATCACCATGCCAAGTCGTCATCATCCATGTTATGCATTAGACTCCTACATCTCCCCATGTTTTCTGTAGGGAAAAATCTGTTGTCCATTCTGTAGTCCAGTGGGCATCTTATTGTTCTTTGAGTGGAGAATCCTCATCTATTCCGTCCCCAGCAATAATTTTTTTATATAAGTAAAGCAATATTTCAAATTTACAATACTTTAGGGGGGCTAGATGGAGATGGAAGCTCTTTGACTTCTTCTGTTTATTAATAAAGTTCAGACATTATTCATTAAAAAAATGTTTTCTAACAAATAACAGAATATAGTCTTGGTGGCTTGGTAAATATTGACTTCCAACTGTGAGGATTTCTTTCTATTGCACAAAACCATAGCCTAAGAAAATAAGTAATGCTAAATGTGGCATTCCATTGCAAACAACAACAAGCTGTTTTCAAGAACATTCCAATGCTTGGAACATACGTCCTCGATACGTGCAAGTCTTTGCATTTCCTTACTTCTTTTGTCAAGCCAGAGTTATGAAGACTGACTTTATCTGATACTGAAGGCATCACTTTCCCCAGAAATAATCTTACTAGTTTTGGATAGAAATATACGTATGTATACATATATAAATTCATTGTACGCCATAAGTAGAGCCATTTTTTTATAATTTTATGGTGTCCAAATGCAACAATAAAAGATGTAGGAAAAACACAAAAATTGACTGATAGGTTCACTCAAAGAAATACCTTTTCCCATGTCTGTTACAATTAATTCCATCAAGTAGTAGTCCTGTGCAAATTTGGATGATAGGATATCATAAGGTGGCCATGGAAAAAAAGTTAGAAAAAAAGAACAAGGAATAAAGTTAAAAATGCTATTGTAAAAAGATGACTGCTATACATACAGGCTAAAATTATGTCAAAACTGTGCAGAAAAAAGCGAATTTACCATGTAAACCCTATACAGCATGAATATCCACACTAAGAAAAAGCAACACCAGTATAATTTGAGTGAACCAATTCTCTGATGCAGAATCCAGAGGGCTACTAGCGGCATCAACTTGAGTTAAATTTCTTTTAACTTAGTCCTAAGAATAGAACAAGTAAAAGGTTGGGAAATCCTATGGAACCAGTAAAAGTCTTCCACAATCTATATAGATAAGGTTGCGAAAACAGAGTAACAAGTTGGGATATATTAAGCAGGAAAGCAGCTGTTTAAGCAGTTGCACAGCTAGGCTAGCGATATTTTGGGGTACTTATGATCAAAAGCCTGAAAATCCTTTCATAAGTGCGTGTAATTACAAGTTTGCAGCAAGCAAGGAAAATAATTTTGAAGAATTTACTACTCTAGAATTTTACTGAATCTTAATTATGCAACACAGGCATTTGAAATAATTTGCTGAATGCTAAGGTCAAATTGCTATCAGCAACCATCAGGAATGAAAATAATATAGTAGGGGAATTTCAATGGTATATTTTTTTTTACTTTTCAGACTAAGCTCAAAGCTCAGGTAAATGAAAGTTGTGACAACTCATGAAAAGAAACCAAAAATAGAAAGAAAGAAAACATATATCCTTGAAAAAAAAAAAAAAAACAAGTTAGCAAGTGGGAAAAAAAGTTATCCACATACTGGTGAATCAACTTTGAAGAAAAATACTTCATTCCAATTGACCAATTCAAGCTCAGAAGACAAAAATTTATCTGCACTTCTTCCAGATGTCCGTGCACTCTGTTGATGGAGCTGTAATTCAGTCGAGACACTTTGGTCTGGAGTGAGACGAATTGCTACAGTGTACTGGTGAGAAGTTAAGCCTTTAACTCTTGGGAACTGCATTTCAGGTATATCCAGGTGAATAAATAACTCATAAAAAAAATTGCTAGCATATTCATTAAATGATTAAATTCACCAATTCCAATCAACTTAAGCTTTTGACAGGATCGGTAATTTATTATGGTATCAGAGTAGGTGATCTTGAGTACAAACCTTATCCCCACTCTAACTCCCATTTAAAAAAGTTGAAAATCCCACATATTAGGTGCTAATTATTAAGAAAGAGTTTGGACCCACACATGCGTGGGTGTGTGGGTAGTGTTAGAATATTGATTAAATTCACAATTTCCTATTAGCTTATACTTTTGGAAGAATTAGTGATTTATCAAAACCAGTACAAAAGCAAGAGGCTATGACTAAATTTAGTATCAAGTCAATGAATAACGATAGCTACAGCTACAGCTATAGTAGTAACAAAAATTTATAATAGTAATTGAAGGACAAAATTTTCCAGTTATCATATATTTTTCAGAAATAAATTTATTTGAAAGTAATTATTTAGAATTAAAAGCAATAACCTCCATCATGAAATAAAAATGCTCATACCTGTGCATCCACTATAACAACTGTCACCATTATTCTGAATTTTCTGCCAAGTTTTCCTTTCAAATGAGAATCTAACATATCTTTTGAAACAGGAACTTTTATAGACTTCATATCCCCAGATGGCATCCGAATTATATTTGGAAGTCCCCTGATATCAGTGGCTCTAATAAAAATGTCCTGTCCAAGTATGTTTTGTGGGATTATATAATAATTTCTCTGGTGATGAATGTCAATGATAGATCTTCCACCGTAAGTTGGAGAAAATGCTTCCTATTTGATGCAAGTACACATGGGGGGAGGGGGGAAGAAATGTTAGTACACACCGTTGTATAAAAGCAACAAATGAAAAGAGAAAAGTAAAATTGCAAAATACGAGAGGAAATAGAAGAGATTTACTTGTTTTTTACGATATTCATGAACATGACTTAGATTAATCCAGCTTGCATAAGCTTGAATAATCATATTTGCATTAGACACTGAAACATTTATGTTTAAATCCCTAGTTGAAGTAAGACGTAACTGAGAAGCTGCACCAGGGGCATTGATATTGTATTGGTACCTGCAAAAGTGACTGAATTAGGAAATGATATGAAATAATAATGTAAAGGTTTAAATAGAATATTATCATTATAATTAAAGCAAATATATTAACAGCCAAAAAACAGGAGAAAATGTAAAAAGGCAAAGCTTCCTTGCTTGTAGATAAGGACAACAACCAAGCCTTAGGTTCAATATTTTGGGGTCGGGTAAAGATCCTCAACAGCTTCATATATTACTTTTAACTTGTAAGTGAAAAAAATTAGCAAGGACATAAACATACAATTTGGAGGTAAACATTGAAACATAATTTTCTTTTTCTTTTTCTTTTTTTGGTTGATTAGTTAACAAAATAAAATAAAAATAAAACCAATTATCATAATACAAATGAAAGGTTTTCTCCCTTAAAGATAATTTAAAAAATAAAATCCAAAAGAAAGAAGAAAGGAAAATAAATCAAACAAAAATGCCAAGCCAGGGATTATAAACTCAACTCACCCCACGCCCTCCAACCCCCCTCTTCAATCAAGGAAAAATATCTATACATCAAGAGAAGAAATTAGATTTTCTCCAACTTACAAAGATTTTGCCAATAAGATACTCCATCCTAAGAATCCAAATCATCTATTACTCGCTCTCCCCCCTTTGGGGGGGCACAACTTCTACTAACAGTCATTTTTGCTCTTTTTAAAAAGCTAAAGGTTATAGATAGAAGTGCCGATGAGATCTAGCTTACATGGTACTTCCTCCCCTTATAAGAATGGGGTAGAGGATGGATTTGTGGGTTCAAGATCTTCTGGATACGTGTGTAAATTACCAATTAGAAAAGAAAAATATGACAGAGATTTAAATGCTTGAAATCCAGACAACCAAGAAAATCCAAAAATGAAGAAGAAGAAGAAGAAGAAGAAGAAGAAGAGAGGAAGGGACACTTCCTACAATAGACATAAAGCAAGGATATTTATGGAATTTAATAATTGTATAAAAGAAGGTGAAGTCCCTAGGTGTTGGCGAAGATGTGCTTTTTCCATCTACTGTAGTATCAGCGTATATCTTTACACTCCACAAGCACTAAATATAATTTGATGTAATAAGCACAATAAATAAAGTACCTTAAAAATCCGTCTACCGGCTCAACAAAAGGCTCCCAAGCTTCATACTTATCATTATATGATTGAGCAGCCAAAGAGAAGTTGACAGTGGAACTCAAGCAGTCAGTTCTTCCATGCAGGCTAAACCCAATTCCACTAAAAGATATATTGAACAACGGAACCATCTGTAAAATTCAGAAACAAAATCATATATTTGCCATCAAAGGGCCATATTTGTCTATTCAAGGAAAAAAAAAAAAAAAGAAGAGCCCAAGGTTCCTGAGTTCTAATCATCATCCAAAAAAGGAACAATCTACTTTTGAGCAGCACAAGAAGAAAATATATAATATTTCGATTGGGCACTAAGAGAAAATGAAAAACAGGCTCATATGTCACAACAAACAACACTATATTTCGAACAAAAATAAGATACGCCTTGCACTCAGAAAGACTATACATAATCTGAAGCAATAGAACAGATCTTTGCATTACTTAAGACTCTTAGGAGAAAAAATAATGAAAGATGCCATTATATTTAAATATTTTTTTTGTTGGTCACAAGTGCATCAGTGGGTTTTAAACCCACAACGTCACCTTCCACCTTACTCTCACAAGAGGAGGAGGAACCATTTGTGCTAGTTCATTATATTGAACATTAACCCTGCTACCATACCTCACCAGTAAGAAACCATCTTTAAGATTTTTTTTTTTTTTTTTTTTTTTTTTTTTTTTTTTTTTTTTTGATAAAGGTTCATTTGTCATCTTTAAGAAAGTTAGTTCCTATGAAACATCTGAAAATCAAGTATAACGTAAAAAAAAAAAAAAAAAAAATAAAAATAAAAAAAAGATGTAATTTTTATTAATATGACAAATGAACTTCTAACCAAACAAATTAAACAATGAAAAAAAAAAATTTAATGAATTGCTAACAATATCCAGTATTATTCTCAAAATATGAGCCGCATATACAAAGAAAAGGCAAGCCTGAGAGACTGTTGCATGATTGCATCACTACCGTCACACACTTGAACAGATTAGTCCTTCATTTCTTTTTCTTTTTCTATTTTAAAACAAAAATACATTTTTAATAAGTCTGATTAGTCCAATATCTCAACCTCTAAATCTTTTCCCCAGACATTTTAAACAAGGTTGGCTGCATATTCTTAGAACTTCATTCATGGCACTCTTGCTTGCCATCAAAAACCATACATACAACTCATATCACCCTTTTTCTGCAGTCCAGAAGGTTGTAAGCAGATGAATGTAAGCATTTGTTTTATTTGCAACCTGAAAGCCCCCTAAACAAGAGATGTACGTACTAGTAATTCATTCACAATTAGTTCACCAATTACCATATTTATTCATTTCTTTAACTAGCATTGATTTCCAAACACAGGCTGGTCTGACGTCTTATTAATGACATTAAATGGAGGTACTTGGAATAGGGATTCTCACCAAACCACTGTAGTCATCAAAGAGTGCCGCAGAAAATGTTGCAATTTCTGCATCAATAACAGTATCATCTGACCCACTTGGCACACTTGAATCAGCCAGCTTTAAGGCAAATCTTTTTGGAGGTCTTTTAAAACCACTACGGACAATGAAGGTTCCCAACTCATTATCAACCACCCAAATACTAAATGGCTCTGATGTGAATTTGGCATCAGATGTATCCCATATACTTTCCTCCAGAAACTGATCCCCAGTGACCATATCACTGCGCATGCATCTTAATGTGCTGAATTCATTCTGCTTTGGGGAGCCTTTACTTGCAATACAACCTAAGGAAACATAACCTGGGGGAGGTTGAGGTAGCCAAAAAGAAATGTTATCCATTCCCCTCTGCTTCTTGATTTGCCCAACTAGCTGGAAACTCAGAGGGGCTTTGAAAAGCTCCTCATCTCCAGAATCATGAAGAACAATGCAATTATTTGGAGGCTCATACCTAAATCCACATAACAATCCATAGTTAACATTGAATCTATAAAAACATAGACATCTAATATGAAATTCACAAGTATCACACACCCTTTAACAGCAATATCACCAAAATATACCATCCCCTGTGGCACAACCGGACGCCATATGGATAGTTTCTTCCTTGAGTATGACCCTTGATTCCACCATATTAATCTAAAACTAGCAACAGCCTCGAAACGCCGGCCAGAGCTTGCAGCAATCGATCTTCCTGATTGTTGGTTGTGTAAATGACCTGAAGGGGAAGTCTGGGCATCTGTACTGGTAGGTGCTTTTGCAAAGTCTTCTGACAACCCAAATATCATATGACGCAAATCGTATGCTTTAGGCTTTAAGCTAAAATTAGCAGGATCTGCTGGCAAGAAAGTGCCAAGAGAATTATCTATGCGCCAGAATGACAAACTTGAGAGGTATCTACAATTCAAACATTAAAGAAGAGATCAAAATCGTGATTTTATTAGAGCTGTTAGTGTGTAATATGCTTCATATAAATAAATAGTCCATTTCCTAACAGCTTAAACTTTTAGGACTCATGATGCCCAATATAATGTCAGAGCATGGTTGCCTTGGTAACCCACATTCCTACAATTTCTTTCTATATGCAAGGGCTTGCACATGAGAGGGAGTGTTTGTATGTAGTATGCCTTACATATATTGTTGATCCACTCCCTAACAGCTTATGTTTTTGGGGGTGGTGATCCAACAATAGCAAGCGGTTGTTTTTGTGATACAATTTCACCAACGAGTTAGTGATCAGAAAGGCTTGCATGCAGTAAACACCCAGATTTATTATGTCCCAAGCATACAGATGGCAAACTGACATCGTATTGGATAACAAAACCATTATAAATAACTATTACTAAACAGCTCCCAATGCAATCTAAACTGTTCCCAAAAAATTCCTACCACTTAAGTGAATGCATGTCATATAAACTAAACTTATAACAGAAAATTTAGTCCTGGAATTTTACGTACGTATCAGTAGTGCTGATTGCAATACAATCCCTCAGGGAACAAGGATAAACTAAAGAAGCCAAAATGCAAAAAGCAGAAGATAGTGGTGGTTGTGTTATTCCCGGGGAAACCACACAGCCCAATGCAACATAACCTTCGGGTGCCACAGGGAACCAAATTGAACAACCGGTGTCTCCATTACCACGGACAACATTTGGTAGCAAGTCAAAACTATTTACTACATGACCAGAAAGGTCTCCAGAAGATAAAGGTGCCCAAATCAGTTTGAAAGATATTGGTCTTTTAACTCTAGCATAGTTGGTATTTACAGCAAGAACTCCTTTTGTAGGTGGCTTGTCCCTGTAATGTGAACACTGATAAGCCAATATTACAAAGACAATTTAAAAAGAACTTATCCCAAGGAAGAAAAAGCATCAATCTCTATGGGGAAAAAAAAAGTGTCTCAAGAAACAATCAGAGGAGATTTCACTGACAGTGGTGTCAGATAGTCACCAAGAACAGCAAAACCAGGTGGTGCATGAGGTCTCCAAAAGGCAAATATTTGATCACTGTTGGGATCTGCAGGGTGCAACAATCCAGCAGTCATCAGTAATTAAATTAAAAATGTTAACTTCTTCCATTGCTAATGTGTGTGTGTGAGAGAGAGAGAGAGAGAGAGGGATCAGCATCATGTTTACGTACTTTTTATTGTTCCAATCTTGTCAAATTGGGAGCAGATAACTGTCATTTTCTTTGAAGTCATCCTTAGAAATGCCTGAATGTTCTCTTCAACTGCTAAAAATAGTCTCAAGATGCTGAATGAAAAATTCATGAATATATCGGAAACAAATAAATGTATATTGGTCTTTCCAGAAGCATTTGAGTACTTAACGGAGGTGTCAAAAGGCTCCAATATCCTGATTCCACTACTCTCCATAGTCAAGCCTAGTGCTTTGGCGCTCATCTCAATAGTATCACCCTTTAAAACAAGCCTGGCAGCAGCATAAGCACATTGAATATCATCTTTCTATTAAATTCTCATTACTTAACTACATATTTTCCAGGTCATCCAGTACTTTGAAAACGGAGAGATGAGTAGAAGCAATATATAAAACAAGGTTCTGAAATTACAAGAATCATGTGCACAATAGTTCATGTTATAGTTATTCTAGTGGACAAGGGTCTAAACAATAATAAACCTTAAAATAAAATGGCAACATCTTTAATAAATTATGATTTTCAAACACGTTAGCAAACTTATATGTACGTAAATGATGTAGTTCATTTTTTAAGCTAGCACTATTACTAGCTTATATTGTTTTTTTTTTTTTTTTGATAAGTAATAAAAATATATTAAAAAGAAGAAGGGTGTCACCTGGGTATACAGGAAATATACATCAAGGGCAAAAACAAATCAAGTGCATAAGTACAAAAGTCCATGAAACTAGAGACTGAAGAAAAAGAACGAAAGCCTAACACTGCAACCCAATCTAGAAGAGTTTAAAATCTGAAACTGATTTCTCTAAATCCTCAAAATGCCAGTTATTATACAATATAAGCTAGTTGAATTTGAATACAAGAAATCTACCTATGAGGTATTATTCTAAGAGTGTGTCTCTTGAAGAGCTAGTTCATTTTTTCTTTTCTCTAAGCAACTTAGCTTTCTAAAACATATTTCTTTTTGACCATTTTTCCTCCATCATAATTTGGTATCAAAGCTTGAGATCCTTAGGATTCAAGTTGGTTTGCAATTTTTTTCTTCATTTTCTGTCATCAAAGAACCTGTCAAGATCCTATCTTGATTTCTTTTTCTTATCCTCTACTAGTGAGCCTAAGGATTTGTGTAGATGGCACCAATAGTATACAATAGAAGAAACAAGAAGGCTTTGGCAGCACATGAACTTAAGGTGCAGGTTCATCCCAGGTAGCAGACGCAACCACACCAAGAAGGAGAACCCCAGGTGACATTAGAGCAGATTGTGGAGCTGCTAAGGAGGCAACTTGCTGCCTTGACTGAGGAAGTGAGAAGAAACCGGCATTATCATCCTGGAAATGATGATGAACCTGCTGAAGATGCTGAAACTGACAGTCAAAGCAACTTCGACAACCCAATTGGTCAGCCTAGAGGAGGTGTTCAAAGGCAAGTGCCTAGTCCTCCAAGGGGAGAACCAAAATGGGAATCAAACTTCAAGATTGAGTTACCTGAGTTCTATGGTAGCTTGAATCATGAAGAATTCATGGATTGGCTTAACCAAGTGGAAAGAATCTTTGATTTCCATGAGGTACCAGATTCCAAGAAGGTGAAATTGATCTCTATCAAGCTGAGAGTGCGAGCTTTAGCCTAGTGGAAACAACTCCAAGTTCAAAGAGTTAGGAGGGGTAAAAGAAAGATCCAAGATTGGTCCAAGTTGAAGTAGAAAATGAGAAACCAATTTCTGCCTTTCAATTATATGCAGTCCTTGTACAAACAACTGCATAATTTGAAGCAACATGGCAGTGTGGAAGAGTATACAGAGGCATTTTATCAACTGGTAACTCGAGTGGACCTGAATGAGAGTGAAGAGTAGATGGTTGCAAGGTTCTTGAGTGGTCTTAAATCATCAATTCAAGATGCCTTATCTTTGCACCAACTATGGTCTGTTTCTAAAGCTTACAATAGAGCCTTGATGTTTGAGAGGCAACTTGAAAGAAAAGTTTTTGTGCAATTCCAAGCTTATGGTGGTAGTAGAAGTACCCAAGTCAGCACTCAAGGAAGCCCAACTACTAATAGTGCACAACCTTTCAAGATTGACAGTGCAAGCTTGCCTTCACAACTTCTAGTACAGTCAAACCAATCCCTAAAGCAGCACAAAGTTTTACATTTAAGTGCTACAAGTGTGGAGAAGCTGGGCACAAGGCCACAGATTGCTAGAAAGGATGAGTTAATGCTCAAGGTAAGGGTAAAGCTTTGATGATTGAAGGTTGTGAAGACCAGGAAGATGAAGAATTTCCAATATATGAAGAAGAAGATATATGTGATAGTGTATTGATAATTGAAGACAATAGAGGAGGGGAATGTATTCAAGAACCCGTATATGATCAATACGTGGAAGATGAAGTAGATGCTCATATAGAGGAAAAAGAGGATTTATCATTAGTAACAAACGTCTTGCAAGTTCCAAAGAAAGAAATTGAGGATGACGAGTGGCTTAGAAGTAGTAGTTACAAGGATATGGTGTCACAAGAAGTTTTTAACAATCTTGAATTGAAGAATCAAGACCAGCCCTAACCCCAAAAGCTATCTTGCTTCAAGAAAAGAGGTGAAGTTAGAGATTCTAGAAAGTGTTTAGTGTTCTTAATTAATGAATTTCAAGATTATGTTCTTTGTGAGAGAGAGAGAAGAGAGAGAAGGAAAGAACATAATAAAGCCTTACTAGGGAAGTGGTTATGGAGGTTTGGGATTGAGGAGACAAGGCTTTGGAGAAGGGTTGTAGCTCTCAAGTTTGAGGAAGAATGGGGGGGATGGACATCCAAGCTAGGTAGAGGGGTGCATTGGTGTGGCTTATGGAGAAGTATCCGCATGGGATGGGAGGATTTTAGCAAGAATATTCGCTTTGAGGTAGGGGTGGGGGATAGAGTGAAGCTTTGGACAGATCAATGGTGTCGGGATTCTCCACTTCAATTGACTTTTCCGAGTGTATATGGGATTGCATCCAATAAAGGGGCGTTAGTGGCATCTTCTTTGGAACCGTTGGGGATAGAGGAGCGGAGAAACTGGGATGTTCATTTTACTCGGAGACCAAATGATTGGGAAATGGGTGATGTGGATGATTTTCTCCGAACCTTGGGCTCTAATCTTCCTCCCACTGAGGACCGAGATCGTATGCGATGGAAGTTGACAAAATATGGGGACTTTGATATTCGATCGTTTTACAATAAGTTAAGAACCCCCTTGCCCATTATTTTTCCTTGGAAAGGTGTTTGGAAGGTTAAGGCTCCTTGGCATGTTTCCTTCTTTGTGTGGACTGTTGTATGGGATAGGATCCTTACAGGTGATAATTTGAGAGGTAGAGGGTTGGTTTTTGTTAACTGGTGTATCATGTACTGTAGTAAGGGGTATACGGTAGATCATTTGTTACTACATTGGGGAAAGGCTTATCGGTTGTGGAGTTTGGTGTTTAGATCTTTTGGGTTTTCTTGGGTCTTGCCAAGATCAGTTGCGGATACTCTATTCGGTTGGTGGAATTGGCCTAAAAAGCATTTGTCTAGCATTTGTAATTTAACTCCATTATGCTTGATGTGGTGTCTTTGGAGGGAGCGAAATAGGAGGATGTTTGAGGACATGGAAAGTTCGGATGACCAGCTATTGGCCTCTTTCAGTAGCACTTTGTTTGACTAGTCTAGGGCTTGGGGACTCACCTCTAGTGATTCTCTCCCTATGTTCCTTAGCTCTCTCCTGTGTACTAAGTTTCTTTTCTTTTTTTAATCTTTTTACTCTTTCTTTTCCCTTTATATTTTTCTCTCTTTATTACCTATCAAAAAAAAAAAAAAAAAAATTATGTTCTTTGTGATGTGACCACCATGAATGTTTGCCATCTCTTACTTGGGTGTGAAAGATTATGTCCATATCAAACCATTTCGGGTGGAAGGAGCAACACATCCAACTTATACAAGAAAGGAGATCGTTACACACTGCAGCCAAAGAAGGGGAAAGCTAGTCCCAAACCAATGGTCAAAATGAAGAAGGTTGGATGGAAGAGCATCTACATGGCTGCTTACACTTGCAGCCTTGACACAAAGCAGCAACAGACCCTCAATCTCTAGCATGATGCAGCAGCTTAATACAGCAACTAATGAGAATGCAGATTCAGTGGAACTACCAGATCATATGCAAATCTCAAATGGTTTCAATGTTCATCACTTGCTACCCTGTCATGCACCAGATCATCTTACAACTAGCCACACTTGAGGACAAGTGTATTCCAAAGAGGGACAGTCCTGATGCAATTCATTTTTAAAGATAGTTGTTACTAGCTTATATTGTATAATAAGTAGTTTCCTTTTACTTTTAATAGCCTTTATCACTTGTAACAAAAAGTTAGTTAGCTGATAGGTTGTTAGTGATAAGTGCAATAGTCTATTAGTCAGTTAGAGAAGTTAGGCTTTGGCTAATCACATGGCAACTACATGGTGGGTTCTTGTAACAAACTTAGCGGCTTGCTTATGTAACTATAAATAAGCAAGGCTGCCCTCATTGTAACTACTTTAAATCCAAGAAATCTACCTATGAGATATTATTCCATGATTGTGTCTCCTGAAGAGCTAGTTCATTTTTTCTTTTCTCTAAGCAACTTAGCTTTCTAAAACATTTTTTCTTTTCTCTAAGCAACTTAGCTTTCTAAAACATTTTTCCTTTTCACCATTTTTCCTCCATCAATATAGCTAATTTGACCATCATGCATTACCAAGGTTTTAAATTTCATGTTGGTCTGTCATTTGGTTGACCCACAATTCGTAATACGTTAAACGTTAAACATAATGAAAATATGCATTTAAAAAAAGCCAAATAGAAAATGTGGACACATTTTGGAAACCAAGCCTTAATGCCAAAACTTTATGGTCAATTATGGATCCCCAACAAACTAATCAGTTATCAAAAAAAAAAAAAAAAAGACTCATTGATTGGCAGATAAGAAAGGAACTCTCAATCTTTAGAGGAAAAATTCTCTACTTCAATCTCAAGTCAAAAAGACTAATTTGAATTCATTCTTTAAACGGATTTTTATAAGGCTAAGCACGGCTACGTATAGCCTAAGGGGTTAAAATGATAAACTCATGCTGACATCATCACTCATATGCTCCTAAAGTTTAGCCAACATGAGCAAAATATTTATCACATTCTAAAAGTCTATTACAAGCTATAGCTATCCTTTAGCTTTACACCATATATATCACACATCTAAATTCAAGTAAGCACATTCCTAACCAAGTTTCTACAACAATTAAGCACATGCCTAAAATATTTAGTCATATGTCCAATGAGCCTTGCTTGTTGAACTTGCTACATCAGCTGCCCCATAAGTCTTGCTCGATTTGGCCACCCCTTATGCCACCTCATCATACGAACTCGGCCACATCCACATCATCACGAAGCCACAATATCATCACCATGGCTATATCATCATGACATATAATCAGGCACCTCCTTATGCTTGCATCATACCTAACCTTAATAGGACTTGGACTCTTTAGGGTTTGATAAGATAACTAAGCCCAAACAAAATAACTAAACTCACAAATAAAACCCAAAAACACAATCAAACCCAAAATAAGACCCAATGGACCAATACTACAACCCATGTTTAGAAAAACAGAAAATTAAAGAATTTTCCCTAGGACATAAAATTAAATTATAATAAAATTAGCTTATCACCTACACAATTTGGAGGCAAAATTTGTTAAATAGTAACTTTTTAGAAGAATTTTTGGTGAATAGCATGCGTTTGAAGTTATTTAGTTATGTACACTATTTTTGGAACACAAGTTTGGGAAAATCGAGTTCCAACCCAAAATCGAGTTTAACAAACTTGAGGTCCAACTAGTATAGGTCTGACGTGGAATTAAAGAAAAAAAAAACCACATGAAAAACAGCCCAGTAAATGAAAAATCTGATACCATGAACATGATGAACAAACCCAACAAATTCAAACCCAAAAAATCAAAACCATAAACTTCATACCCAAAAATAATCAAACCCAGGCAAGTTGAACAATCAAAGATCAAACACAACACACACCATTAGACCCAAAAACCATTCAAATCCACCAACCCATCAAAGGAAATTCATTGAACCAAACAGATTTGTGGAAGCACCCACTGAAGCCAATCACCAAACCAAGCCAAACAAAATCCCAGCAAACCCATCGTCTCCCTCGCATTCATGACCCCTCAAACCGCAATACATACCCATTGGCCATCGTGACCCATCATAACACAAAAACCAAACACCCATCAACTGTCGTGACCCAAAAGAGCACAACAACCCAAATACCCATCACCGTAACCCATCGACCAACTGTGGAGAGAGAATGGGTCTGTGCAAAACGGATAGAGAAAGAGGATTTGAGTTGAAAGCCACCACCACAATGGTAGTGGCGATTTGTTGCTAGCAGTGGTGAATGGCTGAGCTTGGAGCTCTCTGGTATGGAGGTCTAAACTGGGCTAGAACTCGAGTTTGCAAAATTTGATTTCCATGTGTTTTTTTTTTTTTTTTTAAATCCACATTAGACGACTAAACCAATTGGAACTCGAGTTTGCTAAAGTCGATTTCGGGTTGGAACTCGAGTTTGGCAAACTCGAGTTCCAAAAACAGTCTACATAACTAAATAACTTCAAACGCATGCTATTCACCAAATTTTTTTTTGTAAAAATGTACTATTCAACAAATTTTGCCCAATTTGGAATTGGGTTGATAGGGTACATGCGATGATTGAAAATTGTTGTTTATATAATTTTACAAATTTACATAAAATATTAATGATTCCATGTTAGCCAAATAGCATTAAAGTTTTTGGGCTCATTTTCAAGGTCACAACCAAACACAAGAAGCAAGTCATTTTCCCTTTCTTTTTTTTTTTTTTATAGTTACAATGGGGGTGGGAGGATTTGAATCATGGATGTCTTCATTGGAAAAGCCAAGAGATGCCTATTGAGCTATAAGGCTCTTGATGTCATTTTCTCTAAAAATATTATCCAATTAAAACATTTTTTTCTAAAAGAAAAACTTACATTGAGGCAAAGAGGAAGACTAAATTTTAGTATCTTAACAAGATAGGTATATGTGACCAACATTCACACTTGCAAGCTGAAGAGAGCTTTAAACAGAAAGATACAAGTACTACTAGCTCCCACAGACTTTTATCATTGAGAACTTCAAAAGATCAAAACAGCAATTTCAATGCATGAAATAGTCCTCAAAGAACTGACCTGCAAAATGCATCCAACTGCGCATGCAAAAGTTGGTTAGAGAGTAACTGTGAGTCCCCAACATCTTTTGATGTATTGTAAAAGGTCAGTTCTGGGCCAATAGCCTGCACGAAAACATCACAAGTACAGAGGTGATATGAAGAAAGCACTTTAAAAAAAAAAATACCACCATTACCAACTAAACACAGATTTTGTACAGTGCCCTCATAAAACCATTTAAAATAAAGTAGAAGCAAGGGCAGAAAAATGACTAAGACAATCAGAAACAGCTAAGGTTCAGCGCATTTTTTGGTTAATCTTAGCACGATTATTAAGTTCAACTTCCTATCACAAACACAAATTAAAATTTTGTTTAATCAATAAGTATAACTCGAACTCAGAACAAATTGGCAAAATAGGAGGATGATTATGGAATGTGAGACTAAAAAAATGGCTTCATCTCAAACGTAACTTATTTCAGAGAATATGCACTGATAGTGGAAATCATGGGAACCCCGGTAACACTACTAATAACAAATGCACAAATGACCAAAAATAGGATTGAAGATTAAGCTTATTAAATTTAAGATACTCTCTGTGGGAAACATAACAGATTTAACACAATTGGTGCGTAACCTAGGATGTAGAGTATCATATCAACCAATTACATTTCTTAGATAATCTTCGAAAGTGATTTGTGTTTCATGTGGATAATCTTTGAAAGTGAAATATCATGATTAATGATTGGTATTTCATGTGTAATAATAGTGCAGAATCAGTTGATCTTTTTGTCTGCTGTCTGATACAGATATCTGGCCTTTTGTGATCACTTTATGTGGGACATCTTGGGTCACGCCAAAGACTATGATCGGCTATTGGAGTGTTGCCAATGAAGTTTTAATTGTCATAAAAGCTCACAAATTTGGCAGTCCATCCCATTATGTGTTTTGTGGACAATTTGGCAAGAAAGGAATAATTGAACCTTTGATGGCATAGAATAAACCAATCATGTTATCAAACCAGCTTTGATGAGATCCTTATAAGATTGGATGTCCACTTTAAGCAGCATCCCCATATTGTCTTTTCCTATTTTTTTTTTTTATATATATCTTCTTTAAGATTGTAATTCTTTAGGAGTGGTTTGTACACACCCTATATATGTGAACTATCTCCTCTTTTGAATAAAATAATTTGTACTTTAAAAAAATAAAAAATCAGAAGAGGTTGAAATAGCTTCACTAAATTTTTTACGTTCAATATGAAATTTAGATCCAGAATTCAATTTTGGCTTGATATATAGACTGGTGAATGGTGATGCCATGCCTAAGGCGAAGTATCCTGAACTTTCCCAACTCTGATGGACAAGAATGCCAAATTGGTAATTTATCTAGAATATGGAATTAGGCATCCTCATTGGAAACAATATTCTTCATCGCGATTCATGATTGAGAGTTAAAATCTATGGAGCATTTCTAAGATGATTTATACACATCACGAGACAATTAGGGAAGGAAGACAAAATGATTTAGTTTTCACTAAAAGAACATTGTGTTCAAATGAAGAGCTACATGACAAAAATTTGTTGTTTGTGTGGGATAATTTGGAGCATAAGCTCACTGAAGAAGGGGACTTCTACGTGGAGAGAGAGTCAATAGTCAGTTTTGGATCCGCCTCTGGTGCTTTTAAGGCTACTTCCAATGGGCCAGGGTCTTGGAGAGAATTAAAACAGAGGTCATGCCCACTAGCTTTCCTTGCAAGGCTAGGCGGACAAGAAGAAGAATGAGATCATTTGGACCCGGGGAGAGAAATAACATAAATTGGTGCCTATCACTTACTCAGGGAAAGGAACGGAAAGCTTTTAACCCTGCCTCAGGACGGAGGGAGAAGGTTGACCAGGGCACTGTTTGGGAGAAATGGAAGACTATATTGATAGGGATTGTGAGAGGCGTTAAGAGGCATGCTTAGCCACAAATGGAGCCATTGATGGACTGGTTCGAATGGAGAGGCTGAGGGTGGTAGAGAGAACCTTGATTGAGATGGCCTCACTTCCATTCTTTTTCACTCGATGGGTGGCAAACAAAGGAAGTTCACAGAAAGCCAATTCTTGTTCATGGCTTCCATCAGAAAATGATGATTATTGATAAACGTACTTGATAAAATACAATTTGTGGGTAGAGGGAAGAGTGCTTCGTATTGCTGCTGCTAAACCAACCTTCCAATGTGGATATCTGGAGAGGGGGAGTGAGAGGTCAAGATATCAATAAGTTCAATTCGTTCCACTACTGTTGAATCCAGGAAGTTGTTAGGGACCTATCTCTTCAATCAACGGGACAAGGCATTCTAATTCTAAATTCCTCCAATCTCCAACTATTGATCTCATCTAGCTGTATCTGGGAGAAAAGCTTATTCCATCAATTATTCAATCAAGGGAGGGCTTTACTCAACAAATTCCTCAATCGCCTTCATTCCATTCCTTCTTCTATCATTCCCAAAGCCAAGGGAGAGGTACAGGGCAGGAGGCCAGTTGTTAATGAAAGGAAAACAAGAAGGGAGAACCGGCATGTAAGGAAGAGAACCAAGGGGGAGGCATTGTTAGGGGGAATTCAAGGCAAAGCATATGGAGAGTTTGAGTTCTATAGAGTGTGGCTTTTACTTGGGGAAATGTTGACGAGGTGGGTGACAATAATCATGGAGTGGGTTTATATGCAATGTTTAAAAAACAAGACCATTTAAAGAACTGAAAATGGATAGGTTCAAGGTTTGGGGCCGGACAGGAGTTAAACTGGAAGTTGGATCCTAACGAGATCATAATTATTTAATACACAAATATAAACTTATAAAAATTAGCAATGCTGATTAAAATTCTAAAGAATTCTAAACAAATTTCAAAGTTATTTTCACAATTTTATGAGGCAAATAGAATATCTAGCATTTTAAAGATAAAAAATAGTAGTTTATCAAGTATGTAAATTACTTTGATAAATTAGAACATTCCTTTTAAAGTGAGATTGAATTATGCATCATGAGTTTTATTTACTTTAATATTTTGAAGCGTGTTAATAATTGTGATATTCAATTAAAGAAAAACAATTCAAATTCATTGTAATGAAAGCTGCATGATGGTATTTTCAAAATTTTAGTTTTTTTTTTTTTTTTGTATGAAAAAATCCTCATTAATGCCATCTCACCATGTCATTCAGGGCATGAATGACAACTCATACATCATCACATCCAATTATTAACACAATCACATAACAAAAGTAAAAACTTAACTGAAAGAAAAATAAAAACTCTAGAATTTAACTAATGAAACTTTAAAAATAAAGAAATATGACGCAGGAGGTAGTGTGAAGACAGATTTATTATATTTAATTTGATTTTATGTATCAAGGGCAATTTTGTAATTTCATAATATTCTAGAATGGGTTGTGCTAATAGTCCATTGGGTCTTGCTTTAGTTTTATTTGAGTTTAGTTATTTAGTTAGGCTCAGTACTAAAATCCCAAGAGTCCAAGTCTTATTAGGGTTTTAAGAAATCCTAGTTCAACTAGGAATAGGTACTAGACTTCTATTTAAAGGGTTGTAATGCTTTCTATTAAAGATGAAGAATAATAATATATTTTTTAAGAGCTATGAAGCTTTCTTTTATGGTTGGTGTGAGGCAACCTTCTCCGAGGTTTTGATGCCAAGGAACCCTAAGTGTTATGCTTAAGAACTATAGGTGTGATTCCTAGAAAGTTATCTTTTCTTTAATTTTACTAGTCATGGGTTACCGTTCACAGCACTGTTCAAAGCAACCCAAATCTTGATTTTCACCTTTGTTTTCATTCCCAAACCCTACTAACCCTTGGCCCCTTGAAACCCTATAATCCTTATTATTTTCTAGCCTATTCCCCACCAAAACCCAACCCTAACCCAAGCTATACCAGATCTGCCCAGATGTTCTAAATCAGATTTTGTTTGTTCCCCCTTGTCCTACGTCAAAATAACAAAAGAGTATGTCATTTAAAAACTCTTAGTAACCGTAAAAACAAGCTCTGATGGCCCCCTCAACCATGATTAATGATATCATGACAGAAATGATGGTGGGTGGCATATGTTACCTGTAGAAAATTTTCAAAATCAGTGATTTTGAGAGATCAAGTCATTTGTGGTTGGAGGAGTTTACTCACTGGTGAACAGGAAGAGAGAGGGAGAGAGAGAGAGCACAAGTTCTGGTGGACTAGTCATGTGCGGCTCAAGGTCGTATCACCAGTGGAGGAGTTGAATGCTAGAACAGCCCCTCAACCGGAAAATGGTAACCAGACTGGCCAGTTCAACAGTCATTTGAACTGTTCCCAGCCTATTTTTGTTCTGTCCAGCTTTTTAGGAATAACCAGCTTGTTGGTTGCTTTGGATGGTGGTGTCCGATTTTTAACACATTGGTTATACGTGTAAGAGTCATGTGGAGTCAATGGCATGTCTATTTTTAGGTTGTGAAACTATTCAAGAAATGTGGTCATTAATATCATGCTTATTTCTCAAGAGATGTGATCGTTAAAAAAATGCTTGCCTAGTGTAAAGCACAGCTTAGTGATTGTTCTGCTATCCCGTTAGAAAGGATATGTTGGCAAGAGAAGCAATCGTGAAATATGGAAAGCTATTTCATCAGGCTCAATACGGTGCATATGTAGGAAAAATAATTATTACTGCTTTGAGGGGAATTAATGAATTTACATTTCCTAGTGTGTTTAGATGAGCTTATTTTTATTGTGTAATCAAAATTTCCTTCTCAAGCTACATGAGATAGATTTCTGAAGTCCACAGAAAAAATATTGCTAATTGCCCGAAATGAGAAGAAAAATATCTGATAGACGTTCCTCAGTAATATCATCATGACTTTCAAAGTTGTGTGCATAAATCAAATTTCTAAAATAATACAACAGATGATAAAAAAGCAGTAACGAGCAATATGTGACCTGCCCGAGGCAATATTTTATTATGTGGATTATTTAGTTGGACAACCACTATGTCTATGTTGTTTCCCATAGAAAGTCTATATCCACTTAATAACATAATCATTTTCTCTTTGAACAGTAAAAAAAAAAAAAAAACAGGTGGAAACCAAAAACAAATAAAGTAAAATAAAAATTGCTTTGCTATAAAACAATTGATGTGGGTTGAGTTTGATTCCTCCACTCAATTAGTAGTACCTCTAGAGTCCACTTCTACCCCTATAATATGAGTGAAAGAGAAAATGTAAAGACTACCATTAAAGAAGCCCAAGCAAGACTTACTATATCCATGTGAATTATATCCCCTTTTCAAATGAAGGATTTGAAGACCTATTGATTCTAACAAATGATTGCAAAGTTGATCATTCGGACCTTTCAATTTATAGATGTGGATCTCAGACCTATGAATGGGGATATTCGCGAAACTCACAAAGAAAAAAGGAAGTGAGTTAGATATCACACTACATAGATATCATATTCATGGAATACAAGTCACCTTCAAGATGCATTGGTGGTGAAATGGTAGACACAAGATCAAAATGAATTTCTGTTTTAACTAAAGAGTTATGGATGACCTGACAATTCATTCCAATTCCAATCAACTAATCCAGCATATTTTCCGCATGCAAGGAGTCTATCTATATTTCTACTTTACGAATATGATATTTTCTGGGCATTTCTAATAATAGCAAGTGCTATTCCTATTTTGGCATTTCTGATTTCGGGAATTTTAGCCTTGATTCACAAAGGGCCAGAAAAACTTTCTAGTTATGAATCTCTTGATCAGAAAAAAGAATATGTGAGAGAAATCCAGGGATTGCACATTCAATTCAATGATACATTCATTATCATTATATTAATAATTACATTAAATTAGATTCATTACATGAATAAATATAATTAGATCCTCTATATTATATATTATTTAATATAGAATTTAAATGCTCTTTTATAATAGATAAAAAATAAAACTTTTACTACTAAAAGTACAACTGTACCTTGCATAAGGTGATACTTTAAAAGGTTGTACTCTTTTGAGGTAAAAATGAGCTCATCCAAGCAAAGCCTAATGCGTTTGATTATATTAGTGGAGTTTGTCTTCAAATTTATACTCTACTTTGAAGTAGTTGTACATTCTCTTTGGCTTGCCTAGTCTAATGCGTTGATAATATACACTTCTTTTTTATTTTTTGAACTTCCTTTGTATACTTCCTGGTACATAGCGTTGCATCCGTTTTGCACTTTTTTTATGAATTTTACAACTTATGAACAAAAAAAAACTTATCCCAGTTCTTCTCTCTTTTTTGGCCTCTTTGCCATGTTAGACATGGACAGAAATTTTAGTGCACTCGTTATAAAGAGTTCACTAACATATTTATCTTCAAGGTAATTATTACGACCAAGTCACAACTACAATTAAGAACTCTAACCGACCTTTGAATCAAGCAGAAAAAATTATGATGAATTCAGAGTAATACGGAATTATGAGATACTGGACCTGCAATTCAATGATAAACTCTGTCGATCTGTCAGCCATCGTATCTTGAGAAGGTACATCATTAATACTTTCTCCTGAAGAGCTAGTGTGAGGAACTTCATTCTCTTCATCCAAGTAGACCTGATCATCCTTTGAAGCAGAATAGCTACTGTTGGCTCCTAGAAATATACAAGAATCCAAGTACCGGCCATTCTTCACAAACAAAATGAAAAGCAATTAAAGTTCTGGGAAAGTATGTGTTTTCAATTTTAAACTTTTTTTTTAATGAAGCAAGTGTTATACTTATATATTTAAATTGAAAGTAAACTAAAGCAGCATTTAGGTAATGTGTAATACCTTGATCACTACATTTTTGAATTGCAATTTTTTCCCACTTCCCACATATATGATAGCCTCTGTACTAGATGATGAGAGATTCAATCCGTGTCTATCTCTCAATGACAATACTCCACCATTGCCATCATAAATGAAGTGAGTAAATCTTCCATCATCAACAATTAAAGGTCTTTGAGGAGAGAGAGTTACTTCAGCAGATGGTTGCCTGTAAGTTGACTGATCCAGAATGATTGCATCAATTACATGTAAAGAGTTCTTTTCTTCTTCATCTGACAGCATGTTACCTACTGATGGGACAAAAAACTCCACTACAGCCAGCAAAAAATCAAGTGCAACAAGCATTTGTGGCCTTTGGACACACAAAGAAACATATGTTGACAGCTTGCTAAACCTTGCATCAAGAATAAGCATTGTAGGAAGTGGTTTAAAATCATTCTCTCTAAATTCATTTGCATCAAGTACGTGCTGGTTTTCATCGTAAGTCACAGTATCAAGCGGGCTAGGACCAATGTTCTCAGGTTTTCCTATCGCCAGCTTAAACTCTTGTTCAGTCCCCTCACGATCATCAATCACTGTGAAACCCTTTAGTGTTGCTGAAAGAAAACCTTCTCCTAGTGTGTTAGACTTGTAGAGTAACCAAGCATCACTAATCTGCAGAAGAAATGAAACCAAAAAATGTTATATACAATCACTGTGATGAAATAAATGAAAACTTTAAAATGTAATGAACATCCTGATTTAAAACAACTTAAAAAAGGAAGATACACACACACAGAGGAAAAAGGACGAAAAACACACACATAAGTGGTAGTTTATCATGCACAGAGAACTTTTTCCAATCCTAGATGGAGATCACTTATAGGAACGACATTATGCTAATGCATGTTCCACAAGCCAAGGAAGCATCAACTTCTTAATCTGATTATGACTTGGTCAGAAGAGAAGATACAGCTATGGATATAAGAGCACCTCATGTAGAGGTCATGTGAAAACTCAATATTTTATGATGAGACGAATATAATGGTTTCACTGTTTACTGATTTTCCATTCAAAACAGTGGCTTCGTGTCCAAATTTACTAAACAATTTCTGAATAGTAGCTTTATTCCATTGGTGGGTCAGTATTTACCAAGGGAAACTTCACCAGATTAAAATGAAGTTAAACTGTGTGGAGCTGAGCCAAGTCCACACAGAAAGAGAAGGCCACACCTCAAAACTTATGTCCACTGAATAAAGGAAGGCAAAAGATGAGGATGATGGAGGAAAAATTGTGAAAAGGAAACATGTTTTAGAAAGCTAAGTAGCTTAGAGAAAAGAAAGAATGAACTAGCTCTTCAAGGGACACATTCTAGGAATAATACCTTATAGGTAGAGATTTCTTAGATTCAAATTCAACTAGTTACAATGAGGGCAGCCTTGCTTATTTATAGATACATAAGCAAGCTGCTGATTGGCTAGAAAGTTAGTTACAAGAACCTACCATGTGGCTGCCATGTGATTGGCCAAAGCTTAACAAACATCTCTAACTAACTGTTAGGCTATTGCATAACAACTATATTTAAAAATGAACTGCATCAGAGGATGAAGGTCATGTTTTTAGTTAATATGGTTCAGGAAGAAAACAGCCGAAGGATGGAGTAAATGGATCTGAAAAGGTTTAAATATTGGGTGAAAGGCCAATACTGATCAAATTGTTTACAACTGATTTCCCATCAATTATATTCATGCACTGGCTTATTTAACAAATTGGGACGAGTTTTTTAAACCATTCATGGGATAGAATTTACAATAAAAAACTTCAAAATATCAACAACAAAAAATTACAATATTATTATGGAACGCTAAGAGTAGATTTACAAATTAATGAATAAAATACCTGCACAATAGCTAGGGATGCACCTCTAGCTGACCCTGCATATAAGCTCAATTCCACCAGATTTATAACAACTGACACTTTTATCACAATCCAGGCTTCCCCATTTGCAGCTTCAGATACAACACCAGCTGTATCTTGTGGAACAATGGTTTCTACAGTTTCAGATACAACACCAGTTGTATCCTGTGGAACAATGGCTTCTACAGCATCAACTGAATATGTCGGAGAATCATGTTTCAGTGGAGGCACAACACGTGGCGTCTCTGAAATATTACTAAGTGCACATTCAGTGATAATCTGGTACTCCCCACTAGAAAGAGCTGCTTTCAATTCCTCTATCTGAAAAAGCATAATGTCAAATATAAAGGTAGATATTAAGTCCTTACACGAACTGTAACCATCTTAAATTAACAAAGTAAACAACAATAAGCTCTTGAAAGATCAGCCCAATAACCATGATATTTATTACCTTGATTGCAACTTCAGTACTTGGTACTTGATGCAACAAATCACGGAGTGACCTTTGGATGACAACAGAAACGCCCTTCACATCTTGAATTATGCTTTCACCTAGTTCTGTTCCCGTACCAACATTTAAATTGATGTCCTCAACCTATCCACAAGAAACAAGGTCAAAAGGCAACAAAATAGCGATGCAACAACTGAGACATCAGATCAATTTTGATATCATTTTTACTTTGAACACCCAAAATGCTTGAAATCTTCCTTGATTTACTTCCTTAACTTGATGTTGAGGACTAGAAGTTCTGAATTGGTGCCATATATACTTCGAGAAGTAATTAGTTTGTTCCCCCCCACCCCCAAAGAAAGTTTTAAGGGGACTACAGCCCCCGGGATTTGAAGCCCTACTCTTCCCATGGGGGAGAGGCAGCTCTTATGGCCCTTCTTTAACCACAAGGTGATAGACTCTAGCTCCTTTTATCTTCTTGCTTCCTTTATTTGATCTATGTAAAATCAAACAGTGTGCTAAGATAGGGTTTGCAAACTCTAGCTCCGTTTATCTTCTTGGTTCCTCTATTTGATCTGTGTAACATCAAACGTTGTGCTAAGACTTGTTGATGTCTGCTGATCTGGTTTGGAAAGGGTGAGAATATGAGAGGACTTAAAACAGCCAAGGGAGATGGGAGGTGGACGTGGTATTTAGCAGAAGATTTCAATGTCGTATGATCACCAAACAAAAGGTGGGGGTTTAAAGAGCTTTCATTAAGCCACGTGCAACTTTTCCTACCCGCGACTTGGGCTTACCATTGGAGTCTAAGTTGAATCCTCGTGGAATTGTATAATTTTAAGACTGAAAGTAAGCTAGGTGGAAGAAAATGTCTCTCAGAAGCGGGAAAACTCACTCAAAATAGCACTTTGTTGAACTTACCTACTTATTTTCATGTCCCTATTCACTATGCCAGTAAGGGTGGCAAACAGGCTGAAGAGATTGCAATAGGATTTCCTTTGGGATGGCAAGGGAGAGGATAGGAGATTTCATTTGGTGAATTTGCAAGTTGGTGTGTTCTCCACTTTGTGCAAGAGGCTTGAGTATTAGGAAGTTATTCACCTTTAACTTCGCTTTGCTAGGAAAATTATTCCAGGCTTTATTCATAAGGCAGATCACTTGTGGAAACACTTGGCAGTGATGAAATATGGGGAGCAGGAAGGAGGTTACCTTGAGCTCAATCCATTGCTCACATGGGGTTGTAATCTGGAAGGGGACTGAAATAGTATGCGGAATTTTTCTTTTTTTTCCTAGATATGTTAAATTTAGAATTGGGGATGAAATAAAAGAGCAGCACTAGTTTGATGTATAGTGCATGGATGAGGCATTAAATGATTCATTTATAGAGTTGTTTGAGATTACCAAAAAAAAAAAAAAACTACAATAGCGTGTAATTATATGGAGGGGATTCATGAGGCAGGTTCAGGATTGGGATTTTTTTTTTTTTTCCTTTTTTGATAAGTAAATAATGCTTCATCTAAGAAAAATGAAAATTATACAAGGAACCAAAGCACACAGACAGTGTACTAAGTAACCAGCAAGAAAAAGAAAAAAATGAAGAAAAAAATTATTTATAAAAATTTGAGATTCAATTTTATAATTGTGGAGCTGAGTAACAAATTATTTAAATCCTAGATTTTAAGTTAGGTTTTGTTTTTATTTAATATTAAACTTCAATAATTTACTATTTTCGTAATCAGTTATTATATTGAGGTAGATTGAAATATAGTCTATTATAGTGTTGAAGTTTATTATCTTATTATTGATTGAGATAGAAACCTCTTTGTAGAATACAATATTAATCAAGGTTTCTATTTTCTTTTATTTATTTATTTAGAGATTACACCCAGATGTAAGCATGAAATGCCAACTAAGTTCTTTGAACAAATTGAAGATTTTGATGTCTCGAAATTTATAAGAAGTTATTTTGGAGGTATTAGCATTGCTTGTTAATTTTTGTTTTGCAAATTGTATTTCACGGTGTTAGAAGTAGGTGGTTAAATGATTAAATTTACCATATCCCAGTAGCTTAAACTTTTGGGACAATCGGTAATTTAACATGGTATCAAGAAGTCATGAGTTCGATCCTTATCTCCTCCACTTTATCTCCCATTTAAAATCCCACTTGTTGGGCCTAACCTACTAACTGTCCACTCTATCTGCAGTTTTACAACAAAACTTTCAATCTTGCAGCCTTGTTCTGGCTGCATCAAACCCACTAAGGGAACACCCAGACCCTGCCACTACATTTGTGACCCCTTTTTATTGAAACCACTCACTCAATCAAAATATATGCAATAAACCTCACCTGAACTGTTAATATTTCCAAATGCACAGCATTCATTTCACTTTTATGTCCACAAAACCATTGGAATGTGTTCTGGACAGTTATGTGAACAATGTCAAGCTTCAAGTAGCTGTAAAATAGAGAACTCAAACAGTTAGACTAAGTGTCATATCACTACCACTAGAATGTATTAATTAGTATAGGGCCAAGATACACATACTCAAGGCTGTCTGTCCTCCGCGGCATTAATATTATAGGCTTTGTAAGAGAAAGGTCCAATTTTACTGCAGGTGATCCTTCAATTTCACTAGCTGTAAGCAACTTCTCTGAATTTGTCACTTGATCCTTTAACTTGACAACAGGTTTTGAATTGTTGGGAACAAGACCCATAAAATAACTAACCACCTAAATGTCATTTTAAAGATATATGAGAAGTTGGATAGAATTTGAGTACATGATAAATGATTCTAGAAGTAGATTACCTCCTGAATAAATCGATTCAAGTAAACAATTCGTACTTCAGAAAGATGTCCAAAAAGGCTGTACTCATAACCTTTATAGTCTTCATCATCAGCACTGTATGAAGTAAAAACCAACTGCATGATCATGAGTAAATATTTGTAATACAACCCATGATAGCCAAACAAAAGCACATAACACATTAGACAAAATATCAGAGTAATAAGGAATAGGGAAAAAAGATTGTTCACATGAGAGAATATATGAGCTAAATTTGTCCATAGGCATTAGGCACATTGTTCACATGATTTGCCAAAATCTGTGAAAGCCAAATAATGTCATTCCCCTACAAGGCTTCAACACAGAGGTAATTATATCTCAAAATCATGCCAGCAGTAGCAGAGAAGAGAGGAAGAGAAGAAAAGGCTTCAAGGTTTAAGGTAAAGCAATTAGAGAGTTGGTTGTCATTTTCACTGTTGTTCTACTCATTTTGTTGACACTAAACAGCCATCAAATTCAGTCGGATACACTTTTTTATGACTTAACCTTACCTAAAACCTTAAACATCAAAACCTATCCAAGAAAACCTTAAAACTCTCATAAGAAATCCTAACGTAAAGCTAAATTTCTAAAGATCCTACATCAAAATTGTTCTAAAAGCCCATTAAGGCCTTTTTCCTGCGTCACAATCACCTCCTCAAAGCTTAAGAAGCTGCTGGAATCTCATCAGATTCAATCTCTCCATCAAAGCTATTGTCTACATAAAAGCTTTAATATACGCTATTGCCAATCCCTTTCCTAGAAAAACTAGGACTCCTAAATATTAAAGAAAAGTAATTAAGAACTTCTAAAACAAATAGGAAAAAGGATACAAAAAAATAATAATAATAAGACCATGGGCCTCTGGTACAGCTCATTCCAAAAAATATAGAAATTATCAGATTACCTATATATTAGTAAGGCTTAATTAAACTGAATCAGCAGAAAATAACAACAAACTTTGAATCCTTTATTGATCCGTTTTGGGAGGGATTCAACATGGAAAATCTAAGTATTAGATAATGTGGTATATGATGTTTGGAAAGCAATTTCATAATTCTGATTTACCTAGGTATGGCTTTAATGAAAGTTTACAGAAAATAAATATTCATTGGAACATGAGAAGATTTTAAAGATTAAAGATGGTCCCTAATATGTTGGTTTCAAGAGCTATCGTGCAGGACACCATAATAAATAAATAAAAAGCATTGTTTGAGACTCCAACAGATCATGGAAAATTGAAATTTTACATTAAACTTGTTTGTGTATCCATGTCCATATGTTAGTACTCCCATAGTGCAATTGAAATTACACATCAATATTGGCATAATCCCAGTACTTCGTAGTGCATTAACTAGACAACTTAATGTTTTAGAAAAGCCATTCATGGGAAGAAAAACTGTGAACAACAAAACCTCATAGTGCATTAACTAGACAAACAACTTAATGTTTTAGAAAAGGCATTCATGGGAAGAAAAAATGTGAACAAAGACTAGTTTACTGATATATCCACTACCATCGAATATCCTCACCATTGAAACAGCTCACTACACTAGATAAAATTAATAGAAAGCACAAGATTTCTAATGATTGGAAGGGAAAAAAAAAAAAAGGAAAACCTGATAATGAATTATTTTAAAATAAAAGAGAGAAAGAACGAAGCGCTGTTTGAGGAAAGGAACTTTAAATGCATAAGCTAAAGTCCAGGATTCATGGACAGTTATCCTCATAGGTTTCTTCTTCTTCTTTTTTTCTTTTTTTAAGAAATAAGAAAGATATATATAGAAAAAGCTACTTTATGCAAAAGAAGCACAAAGCAGTCAAATATTACAAGGAAGAACGAAGAAAGAACAAAGAAGAAAATTAATTACAAAAGAGGAGAGAACAAAGGAACAAAGGGAGGGAGTCACTAGATGTGAGTCCCCAAACCCGAGACCAGTCAAATAGAGAACCACTAAAAGAAACAAGCTGCCGGTCTCCTAAACTGTCCAAGTCCTCAAATGTCTGCCGGTTACGCTTCCTCCATACACACCAAATTAAGCACAAAGGAACTAAATTCCAAATGTTTGACAAGTGCTTCTCCAACCAAAGAGAACATCTAAAACCGTTCTTGGTAAAACCCAAGAAACCCCAAAAGAACTAAAAACAAAGCTCCACAACCGATGAGCCTTCTTAGAGTGAAGCAGCAAATGATCCGCAGTCTCTCCACAACAGCTACACATTACACACCAATCAACAAAACCCATACTTCTCATGTTATCACTCATGAGAATCTTTTCCCAAGCTGCGGTCCAAACAAAAAAGAGACACACTGAGGGGCCTTAACTTTCCAAATACCTTTCAAAAGAAAGACTGATAGAGAAGCAACCTCCCAACTCATAATAAAACAAACGGATGTCAAAATCCCCACTTTTCTTTAACTTCCATCTCATACGGTCCCCATTTTCCGTTGAAGGTGTATTGGATTCCAAAATACGAAGGAAATCCACCTCTAAATCCAACTCCCAATCATTCAAATCCTGAGTGAAATGTACTTCCAAAATCCTCTCTCCCCCACCCCCTACCTTGTCAAGGAAAAGTCTACTGAAGCCTCTCTATTAACAGAAATCTCATACAAAACCGGGAAGGTCAATTGAAGAGGTTGATCCCCACACAGCCAATCTTGCCAGAATTTCACTCTATTCCCCACCGCAATCTCAAACCGAGTATTTTTGCTAAAAGTCTCCCAACCCATATGGATGCCTCTCCATAAACCACACCCATGTACACCCCAACCCAACTTAGAAGTCATATTATCACTCCTGAAAATCTTATCCCAAGTTGCTATCCAAACAAAAAAAAAAAGACACGTTGAGGGGCCTTAACTTTCCAAATACCTTTCCAAGGAAAGAGTGACAGAGAAGCAACCTCGCAACTCATTATAAAACGAATGGATGTCAAAATCCCCATTTTTCTTTAACTTCCATCTCTTACGGTCCCCATTTTCCGTTGATGGTTATTGGATTCCAAAATACGAAGGAAACCCACCTCTAAATCCAACTCCTAATCATTCAAATCTCGAGTGAAACATACATCCGAAATTCTCCTCTCCCCCACCCCCTACCTTGTCAAGGGATGGTCTACAGAATCCTCTATTAACGGAAATCTCGTACAAAACCAGGAAAGTCAATTGAAGAGGTTGATACCCACACCACCAATCTTGCCAAACCCTATTCTCAAACCGAGTATTTTTGCTAAAAGTCTCCCAACCCATGTGGATTCCTCTCCATAAACCACACCCATGTACACCCCAACCCAACTTAGAAGTCATATTATCACTCATGAGAATCTTATCCCAAGCTGCAGTCTAAACAAAAAAAGAGACGCCGAGGGGCCTTAACTTTCCAAGGAAAGACTGATAGAGAAGCAACCTCGCAACTCATTATAAAACAAATGGATGTCAAAATCACCATTTTTCTTTAACTTCCATCTCATACGGTCCCCATTTTCCATTGAAGGTCTATTGGATTCCAAAATATGAAGGAAATCTGCCTCTAAATCCAACTCCCATTCACTGAATTCCCAAGTGAAACGTACATCCAAACTCCTCTCCCCCACCCCTGCCTTGTCAAGGAAAAGTCTACTAAAGCCTCTCCATTAATGGAAATCTCATACAAAACCAGGAACTTCAATTGAAGAGGTTGATCCCCACAACACCAATCTTGCTAGAATTTCACCCTATTCCCAACCCTAATCTCAAATCAAGTATTTTTGCTAGAAGTCTCCAGACCCATACGGATGCCTCTCCATAAACCACACCCATGTACACCCCAACCCAACTAAGAAGTTCACCCCCCCCACCCCCCTTTTCCCCAAACTTCAAAGCTACCACCCTCCTCAAAAGCCATGTCTCCTCAACCCCAAAACACCATAGCCATTTCCCTAGTAAGGCTAATTGAAGGTAGTCAATTTCCTTATTCCTAATCCACCCTTTGCCATAGGCGCACACACCTTATCCCATCTTACCAAATATGACTTGGAATCACCCCACAGAAGGTCCCTTTGCAACTTCTCAATTTTGTTAGCCACATGAATAGGAATGGTAAAAAGCGATAAAAAATAAGTAGGAAGACTAGATAACGTACCCTTAAGCAATGTCATATACTTAGACAAATTGAGCTTCTTACAACCTTAGACTAGATGTCCTCATAGGTTTTTATTGTTGATTCTTCTTCCTTTTTGGATTTTTTTTTTTTTTAAGATAATGTGAAGGTCAGTGCATAATTGGATACATCCATAGTTACCACAACAACCCTGTTAAAGTATTGGGTTTAAGATGATGTAATGGCCCAAAAATTTCAGTTATGTTGTAAGCTCATATTGGACTAACCCTAGCTTCTAGCCTCTATATATACCATGTTAGGGCTATTCACTACAATAATTGACTTAAGTATATAGTAAAGATGTAGCCATTAGGGCTTTATTCCGTGGATGTAGGCCGTTGACAAAACCACATAATCCCTTTTGTTCTTCTCTCTTTCTTGCTTCCACTACTCTGTATTATTTTATTCTTGCCTTTAACATAGTATCAGAGCCGATGGTTGTTTGTGGTTATTTGCTTGTAAAACCTTCAAATCTAAGTTAAGTTTGTTAGTTGTTCTTGTTAGTTGTTAATTGGTTGCTGTTGTGTGATTATGGTCATTGTTGGTTGTTGTTGGTGATTGTAGCTGTTGGTTGTTGTTCTTCACGGCAGATTGGCTGCTATTGCTGTTGGTTGTTGTTCTTCACGGCAGATTGGCTGCTATTGCTGTTGGTTGTTGTAGTTCTCAGCTTATTGTCATGTTGCCGTCGCTGGTGGTTGTTGCTGGTGGCTTTCGTTGTTGTTGTCATTGGTGTTGCAGATCCAACCTCCATACATGGATCTGCCTGAGATTCAGATCTAACCGCAAACCAGCTTGGTAGATATCGGTGGTTGGCCTATTTTTTGTTGTTCTCGGCGGATCGGTTGTGGTTTCCGACCATCCTCAACAAATTTCAGTTTTTCTTTTTTGTAGTCTCAACGCTTCTTGGTGGCCCTCCTGTTATTTGGTTGTTGTTTCCAGCATGTTCATGGCAGATCCGGTGCTCCTCAGTGGGTTTTGGCGTATCCCGGTGGTTTTCCGGTCATGGAGGTCGCTCACCAAAGATCACAGTGGCTTTGCCTCGATCTCTAGGTAGTTTTAAGTGGTCTCAGGGTGGTTTTCTAAGTGGTGGTTAGTTGTCGTCGGAGTTATTGTTTCCAGCACAGTGGTCACCGCTGTCTTCGGGAGCCGCCGGTGTTGGTTGTTAGTCAAGGTAGATAGGGAAATCCCTTGTTTGCCTATTTGGTGGATTTTGGTGGTTTGGGTATAGGTTTTGGTTGTCCCTTATCCATGATAAGGATAGCCTAACCCCTATGAAACCTCTGTTTGGTTTTGTTTGATATTGAAGAACTTCAACCAATTCATCTCATTTTTTGGTCTGTTCAACTTCAATTTTGACCAGTTCCCTTAAGTTTTGGCCAGTTCACATCGTTTTCAGCCTCTTCAAGCAAGTTTGCAATTGTGTGTTACAAGATAGACTTATATGACTATATGCTCCAGCTTGAGAGGGAGTGTTAAAGTATTGGATTTAGTTGATGTAAGGCCCCAAGAGGCCCAGTTATGTTGTAAGCCCATATTGGGCTCACCCTGGCTTCTAGTCTCTATATATACCATGTTAGAGTTCATTGTAATAATTGACTTGAGTATACAGTAAATATGCAGCCACTAGGGCTTTATTCTATGGATGTAGGCCATTGGCCGAACCACAAATTCCTTGTTTTCTTCTCCCTTTCTTGCTTCCGCTTCTCTATATTATTTTATTCTAGTCTTTAACAAACCCAAATACACAAACACACACACTGCAAGTGCAAGAGAGAGAGAGAGAGAGTACCTCAACAAATGAACTGCCCCCTGGATTTCTCATATCACAGGCCCAAAAATACATATGGCTGCTAGGAAGACTGTCATCGCTTATTCTCAGATTTCCCAGCGCTGCTTTAATACTAAAAGATGATGGGAACACCTTAAACCCAAAAAAACAGTCAATAAGCACTATATATTAAAAGTTTACAACTAAGTAAAGATAAAACAAATTTTTTAGTCTTGAGGTTAGGAGAAGATCAAGCAGACCATAATATCCATCAGCAAATTATCTTGTGAGAGACTGGCTAGCTTAGTTTCATCTTCGTTCATCAACAAAATCTGAGCATGCGCCATATGCAATGTTAAATTGAACATGATTCTCGATTTCCCCTTTCCTAGCAAGCCTTTAACTACAGCCTCCTCAAATGACGTTGAATACTTATCATCAACCACATCTTCCCTGGAGACATCCTGTTTCATAATGGCTGTCGAAGAGCTATCACTGAATGATTCAAACCTTTCATCCTTCATGTTAATAGCATTAACAAATTCCATAATGGCAACAATTGTTTTTCGACGACAGAAGAATGACAGGGTAGCCAGGGTCACTTTGACCTGAATATGAAGTAATAAGTCAAATAATCAAATAATGGACTATAGGCAGAATTTTAAATGCAGAAAATACCCCACCTGATTATCCATATTATTATATCGTGGAGAGTTCTGGTTATAAATAATTATCTGAGCTTTCACAAAACTATCCAAAGTATCAGTTAATTCAATTTCCTGACTCTTGGTTTGAAGAGCATCCGTAGGGAGTAGACCAGCCATACGGTCAAAACTAGGGGGTTTCAATGATAAAATTTCAGATCCGGATTCATTTCTTGGTGACTGCATTGGATAGTCAACAGAATCAACCAAATTCTCTGGTGCCTCATAGAAATTATCATCTCCTTCACTTGGAGTAGCATTATTGCTGTCAGTTGCATCATTTTTTTGATAAGTGCTGTCAGTTACATTATCGCTTTCAAAGCTCTGACTCCCAGCATCATAGAAGGATGAATGTGAAGCTGCACTCCGGATGACTGACCTCGCCAGGAAACAAGGACGAGACACTCTATTGCAGGAAACTAGATCTTCAATCTCCAAAGATTTCAGCACAGTTCCAATGAACATATCATTCTCTATAATTGAAAGCTCAACCTGTAGTTGCAATGAAAAGCCTCAAAAGAGCAAATACACAAAAACATGCATAAATTGATGCTCAGTTCTACATCTATGTTACCTGACCACCTATTGCCCGAAATTCAAATAGACGACTCTCTTCAGCAAGAAGCACATTCATGAAGCTCTGTTCATGCTGAAAAAATTTGCAGATTTCTCAAATCTCTAAGCACTTCCATCACAAGGTAACTTCATAGAGAATAAAAAAACTCAGCTTACCTGGTAACTGTAACTGAAGCAAACCTTTAGTTCATCAAGAAAACCAGTGACAAAGAGCCTCTCAATATTCACATCAATTACATCAAGTTTGTCACTATATTCAGCTTCAGAATCCTCTGGGTCTGATGAAGTTTCCGATAAAGTAGTGATAGGAGCAGCACCCTGCACAAAAGTTAGGGAAATCCCTATTAATTTCATTGCAGCAAAAGGTATTATCTGGTCAAAGGCAGAAACTGATCTTGAACAAAAATATTTTTTTTTTGCACCAGTACTCCTTATATAGCACTGCAGTGTAAAGTACATCAATTAGCAATAGCCCTAAAGCCAATATAAAACAGAATCAGGTGCTCTCTGTTATTGCCTACTAGAGATTATCTTGGGAGAAATAAAAAAGGTGTAATTTGAAATAGTAATCATTAATAGACTCAACCAAACTAAACCAAATTGGCTATCTTCCTTACGTCTTCAGAAATGTTTAAGGGCATATTAGCACAATGGCTGTTCACTGCAGTTTAGGCAGTAAAAGTTTGAATAGGGAAGGTGGTTGTCTCTTTCCATATTCTTTACCCTGGTACCATCCAGTTCTACAGACATATGGGGAAAATTAACTCCTAAGCTTTCTATGCATCAAAAATTAGTACTAATTAATTGTAGTAGCATTGAGTGCGGTAGCTGGTGCTCAAAGTTTGCTGCTGGTTCTCATGGAGTTTGCCTTTGGAAACATATTTGAAGGGCCTGGAATCAGTTTTCTTGATTCATTAGTTTTGAGGTTGGATGTGGTACAAATGTTCGGTATTGGCATGATAGATGGTGCGGGGAAAGGACTCTTAAAGAGATGTAACCTAGGCTGTATAATCTTGCTCAAAGGAAGGATTCTGCTTTAGCAGATTTAATGAGTTGGAGTGTGGATAAGATTCAGTGGGACTTCTGCTTCTATATAGCCCTTCATGATTGGGAGCAGGAGTTGATGGCAGATTTCTTAGTCTAATTTATTCCATTAAGGTTAGAAGGGATGCAGAAGATAATATCAGTTGGATGCCAACAAAAAGAAAGCAAGCATTTTGAAGTTAAATCCTTCTATGAAATGCTGCATGGTGAGGGTGTAGTTGATTTTCCTTGGAAGGGTATTTGGAAGGTAAAATCTCCTCTCAGAGTAGCGTTTTTTGTTTGTTCTACTGCTTTAGGGAAGATTCTCACAATTGACAATTTACGAAGACGAGGCATTATCGTAGGGGAATGGCGTTGCATGCGTAAGCAAGGCTTGGAGTCAGTTGATCACCCACTGTTACATTGCTCTATGGCCAAAGAACTTTGGGTGTTAGCTCTTTGTTTGTTTGGGGTTCATTTCCAAACGAAATCCCTCTTTTTGTCATGTGGATCATTTGGAGTGAAAGGAATTGCCAAACATATGAAGGCATTGAACAACCTATTAAATTACCGACTATCCCAAAAGTTTAAGCTATTGGGATATGGTAAATTTAATTATTTAACCACACAATTCTAACACTTCCCTTAACGTGTGGGCCGAAACTACCTTTTAATAGTTGAGGCCCAACACATGGAAATTTAAATGGGAGGTAGAGTGGAGGAGATGGGGATCGAACTCAAGATCTCTCGCCCTAATAGCATGTTAAATTACCGATTGTCCCAAAAACTTATGTTATTGGGATATGGTAAATTCAATCATTTAACCACACAATTCTAACACAAACTATGACTGTGATGAAGCTAGCTTTTTTGCGCACTTTATATGAGTGGATGGCTACTATGAGTGGTCATTCATTCTCTAGTTTGATAGGTTTTATGGACTCTTGTACTTTTCTGTAACTTCATTATACTGCTAGTACCATAACCGTGTACTGCTTGCTTTTTTTCTTTTTTTTTCATTTCTTGATTAATAAATTTTTACTTATAAAAAAATACATTAGTAATAGTAGTAGTAATTGAGATCATTATAGTAATCATAATAATGTTTGGGATAATATAGTGCTATCTACAATAAAATAAGCATGGAATGTTAAAACTATAAAACCATTAACATAAGAGCTATAGCCCTTCTAATTTCCTTCTTTTTTTTTTTTTTTTTGATAGATAACTAAAAATTTTATTAATAAACAAAAAAAAAAACCAACCCGAGTACATTGGGGATGTACTTTGGGGGCGAAAATCAAAAACCCAAGTTACAATGATCAAGTAAAAGAGGAAGAGAAAAACAAGAAAAATGTGACAAAGCCACACTCCAACCAAGGAGAGTGTGTAAGAAAAAAGACTTAATATCTAGCAAGGATCGTTCACATCCCTCAAAACAGCGAGCATTTCTTTCCCTCCAAATACACCACATCAAGCAGTGCGGCACAAGTCTCCAAAAATCTATATTGCGATGCCGCCCAAATTTACCTTGCCAAGATTCAAACAACTCAATAACCTTAAGAGGCATAACCCAATGCAGCCCAAACAAACAAAACACCAATGACCACAACTCCCAGGCTAAAGGACAATGAAGCAGAAGATGATCCACCGACTCTCCATACCTCTTACACATGTAGCACCAATCAAGAACAACAACACGCCTTTTGCGAAGGTTATCAGTTGTAAGGATCTTACCTAGAGAAGCTAACCATGAGAAGAAAGCCACCCTTGAGGGAACCTTTGAGTGCCACACCAACCTCCAAGGGAACGAAAGGGAAGGAGGGTAGACGGAGAGATAAAAACTACTAACCTTAAACCCTCTACTCCTAGCTATCTTCCAACAAACCTTATCAAGGCCAACCCCTCGCACTTTCGAAGAGTAAACAATGTCCATGAACCGATCAAAAGATTCTTCCTCCCAATCTTGTGGTGAACGACGAAAAAAAAAATTCCAATGCAGCTGCCCACCCGACCAGCCCATAACCTCCACCACTGAAGAATCCCTTGCTCTGCTAAGGCTGTAAAGTTCTGGAAAAGCCTCTTTGAGGGAACAATCCCCACACCACACGTGCTTCCAAAACTTCACTCTAGTACCATCACCCACATCATACCGTAATAGTTTAGAGAAATTCAGCCAGCCACTTCTAATAAACCTCCAAAGGCTTACACCATACAGACTAATCACCTTTTTCGTGCACCAACCACCCCAAACATTCCCATATTTTGCCTCTATGACCCTCCTCCACAGCGCATCTGTCTCTAAACCATACCTCCACAACCACTTGCCCAACAAAGCAGTGTTAAAACTTCTCAATCGTTTGATACCAAGCCCCCCACCCTGCATTGGCTTGCAAACCTTAGCCCATTTCACCAAGTGAAATTTAGAATCACCATTACTACCACTCCAAAGAAAATCTCTTTGTAGTTTCTCCATACGATTAGCAACCTTCCTAGGAATAGGAAGAATGGAAAGGAAATAAGTAGGTAAGGAGGATAAGGCACTTTTAATAAGAGTGGCCCTACCTCCCTTAGATATATAAAGCCTCTTCCAACCTGCTAGTCTTCGTTCCATCTTCTCTAAAATAGGATTCCATATTGATACCTCCTTGAATTTGGCGCCCAAAGGAAGTCCTAAATATTTCAAAGGAAGGGAAGAATGCCTACAACCCAAAGACCCCACCAACACATCCAGATTATGCACCTCTCCAACTGGAACCAACTCTGATTTCCCCAAATTAATTTTTAACCCTGAAACCTCCTCAAATCTATTCAGAATCTCCCTCAAAGTAACTAACTGATTAGGATCAGCATCACAAAAAATAAGAATGTCATCCGCAAATAGGAGATAAAACACCATCATCGAAGTACTAGTTTCCATATTGTTATGAGTCACAGAGACATAACATTAAGTTATAAGTTTGTGCTGTATGAATAATACTCTTCTAGAAGATTTTGGAATATTCAAGATATGGTGTCCCTAGTGAGATGACCCTACCAGCTGTCACCTCATCAGAATATTCCCCATCTGAATGTGACCACCTCACTCAAATATAAGGAATGAACGATCTGAGGGCTGGAATGAAATGTGATGTCCCAAGTGAGATGTCACTACCAGCTGCCATTCTTGTGCTACTAATTATCCCATTAGTAACTTTTTTTTTTCTTTTTTTTTTTAAGTTTTCCCACTAGCAACTTTATTTCTTCTCAGTCGTTGTCCGCTTTCTTTTCTTGCTTTATTTCCACACTTTCTGGTATTCCAATTCCTAAAACTATTTAGGATGCACCCTCTGATCTTGGTTGGAGATGACCGCTTTACATCAAAACTAGACTTGGAAACTTGTAAAGAATTTCTCTCTCTACGATGACCTTGGAAAAGTATTTATAGAGCAGCCGCTTGGGCTTGTTACTAGGGGGAATATAGAGGCAGTGTCTGCAAGTTGAAGAAAACATTATATGGTCTCGAGTGGTCACTGAGAGCATGGTTTGGAAAATTATCTGAAGTTGTCATGAATTTTGATCTCCATCATTGGCAAACAAATCATATTCAGTATTCCACTCACACACTAATGATGGGTACATGCTACTTGTGGCCTATGTGGATGATGTAGCAATTACTAGAGATAACTCGGAAGGCTTCTCCAGATTGAAGCAATCCTCGCAACACTTTCACACCAAAGATCTTGGCAAACTTAGATGCATTTTTAGGGATTGAAGTTGCAAGTTCTAGGCAAGGCATCAATTCATCTCAAAGGAAGTAAGTACTTGATATCATCAAGGAGATGGGATTACTGGGTTCTCATCCTATTGACAGTTACGATCCAAATCAAACACTATTGAGAGGAGAAGGAGTCCTATTTCAGATCCTAACTGATAACGTTGATTGGTGGAGAAGCTCAACTATCTCACCATCACAAGGTCAAATATCTCATATGCAGTTAGTGTCAATTCCTAGAAGCCCCAAGACTCTTATATTAGAATGTTGCTATTTGAATTATTAGATATCTGAAGAAAGCCCCAAGTCAAGGCATCTGTTTTAAAAAGAATGGTCATCACATGGTGGAAGGTTTCAGATTTCACTAATCCAGACTGAACAGGATCATCTTCAGATAAAAGGTCCACCACGAGGTGTTGCACCTTTCTGGGAGGAGAAAGTCTTGTAACACGGAAAAGTAAAAAGCAAAATGTAGTTGCTCAATCTAGTGCAGAAGCTGGATACAGGTAGATGGCACATACTTGCCAGTTAGCTTACTGGGTTTCACTTCAGGAGTCGGGCTTAACAGTATCTACTCCTATCCCAATATTCTGTGAACATAGAGCTGCCATACACATTGCATCCAATCTTGTGTTCCATGAAAAGATGAAGCACATTGAAGTAGATTGACATTTTGTGAGAATCAAAATTCTTAATGGAGCCATTGCTACACTGTTGATATCTTCATTTGTTTTTCTGATAACATAGGGAACCTTTCTAAAGAAGAGCCATTTGGACTCACCTCTAGCCAGTAAAATCTACATTGCTGATATCTTTACAAAAGCATTATGTAGATAATGACTATAGTCTATTTGTTCCAATCTGGCTTTATATCATATATATGAGCTAGCTTGAGGGGTGAGTGTTACAGAGTTAAAGAGGTAAATTACATAGAGAATATTGTGTTGTACATTTGTGTTGTATTAGTGATAATCTTCAAGAACAGTCTGGAATATTCAAGTGATAAGATGTCCCTAGTGATGTGTCCCCACTAAATATCACCTCATTTGATGACTCCCCACCATCTTAGAATACTCCCCATCCTATTGTAACCACCTCTCCGCAATATAAGGAATAAATTATCCGAGGGCTGGCATATAGAATTTCTAGCACCTACTTTCTTGTGGAAAGTATATCATTTATTACCACATATAAAATTATTACAGTAGATGACAAACTAGAAAAGGTACACGGTACAGAAATAAAAGAAAACCACTTGAAAATTTTTAAGTTCAGAGTCCATCAAACCATGATTTTTTGTTGAGACCGAAAATATATTCATGCTGCTTAAACATAGGTGCCTGTGACATATAGTGATACAAAAAAAAACCTGTATGTACTAGTTATTAGTTCTATTGAAGAAACCATTAACAACAGGCCACTTTCTTTGGACTTCTAGTACAATGCTAGAGTATAAGCAAAACAAAACATTTCCATTAAACTAACAAAACACCAGAATTATTTAAGAACCTTAAATTTTATTTGATAAGAATATGAAGTAAAGGAAAGCCTCATCAAGCAAGGTTAACACAAAGCACATTAACCAAACTAACAAAAAAAAAAAAAATTTTAAGTAAACAACACATTACTTAAAATTAAAAGACTCTAAATCATCACACAATCAAAGTACATCATACCACCCTAAGGAACCGTGCAAGCCCAAACAAAAAGAGAGATGTTCCACTCACAAATATGACAAGGTTGCACAATGATTAAAATAAGACATTCAAAATTGAAAATATTTTTAGACAAATCAAACTACAAAAAAAATTATTTACCGATGCACGATAAATTGCCCCCTGCAAGCGGCTTTGCCAAGATTTCCTTGAATCATCAGAATCACATCGCAATATTAATGCATTTACATCCTCCACAACCTACATACAAATGATAACTGATATGAACTGATCAGCAAGATACCATCAAAATAAAATGGACAATATTAAGTAAATTCTCTTAGTTGTAATTTATAAAGGCATAACTATGACCTTGCTACTGGATCGTGCAGCATTACAAAGAGCCAAAACATTTTCTGCATCACCGACAAACTCAGGTGGAACTTGATATATCTGTTTTCCTCGTAAACTACAACAAGCATATCATTACAAAAATTATAAAATCAGATATGAATGGAAAGATGCAGAAACTTTTTTTAATATATTGTAAATATAAATGACTAGTTCAAATACAAAGACTCCAAAAACTTGACAGGTTCTGTAAGACTATAACATTCCCAAAGAGGCAAGTTAGGATTCTTGTGGACACCTAATTCCGAACCAAAAAAAAAAAAAAAGGACAAATAACAAGAATTGCACTGCACAACTCAGTATAAGACCTAGTAGGAAAGAAATAGGATAATCCAAGCAAAAATGCCAATGTCTGTGCAACTAAAAAAATCAGTGCATAATAAATGTATCATCATAGTCTAATGTTGTTCTTTAACTATGGAATAATTGGGATATTGATGCATATCAATTATGTAGTGAACAAATCAGCTCAACAAATTTATATATCTTAAACTGCTATCAATCTTAAGAAATATGCATTCTGCATATTTGCTGCCTATAATAGAAGAAGAATAAAAGATTTCACTAACTGTCTAGCTTAATCAAGCCTCCTTTGAGATGCTTGGCCCATGACATTACAAATTGATCATGTACATGTCCCAAGCAAGAAACTCATCATTTGAGCTAAAAGCATGCAAATGTATATAACTTGGGCAACTAAGACAATTAGGATTCTTTACTAGACAAAGTACATACATCCATGAATGCAATTATGAAATATGTTCCTCATGTTTCCGCTTTGCTCTATCTTTTTCGCTACAATGCAATATGGCCAGGATATTGAGCACATTATATATTGCTTTCCTTGTTCACCTATTATGGTATAAAGCTAGGGGCAAAGAGTAAACTCAGTGTATACCTATATATATATATATATATATATATATATATATATATTTGTGTGTGTGTGTTATCTCCAAAACATGGTATCAGAGCTTTAGCCACCCTCTGCCGTTAACCCCACAACCACAACCCATCAACTTCCACTGCCGACAACCACCACCCACCTTCTTCTGCCGACAACCAAGAACCCAACCACTTTCCGCTGCCGACAATGACAATGAACACCGATTTTCTGGCTGGAGGCATCAACTAGCTCCGGCAACTACTTCGTGATTAGTGTGACATTGTTCCGTTATCGCCTGACCACGACGTCGTCATGGTTCTAGTTGTCTTCCTCTAGCAACCCACCTACACAATTTTTTGCCGCCAGCCATAACTCCGATCTTCACACCACAGGAATTCCAGCCTTGGGTATTGATCTGTCTTTATTTTCTACTCGACGGCCTCTCTATGTTCTTTTTTGGGTAGCCTTGGGTTGACTTACAGTGTTAAGTTCAAGTATTTCGGGTTGCTATAAAGTTGTTTGTGTGGCTGTGGTGAAAGTGGAGTGTTGTACATCACCAATTTTCCATCCCATACTTCTAGTTACTCAAAACAAAGAAAAAACTGCAAAGAATCACATGCTTTCCTGGCCAAAATATTAAAAACGTACAACTTATTACTTTAGTGTATCGGGCTTGTTAACCTAACCCTAACACATAAAATATTATTTATATATAAAGGAGTACAATGATATTACTATTTTGCCCCTAGCTTATACCCGTAACATTTCTAAATGTTTTTTTTTTTTGGCATAAACATTCCTAATATACCAACCAAAAAAAATGCAAAGAATCAAAATCTTTTACTTGGAGCAGTTTCTTTCACTCCAATGTTCCCATTGTTTGATTCAATTTTTCCATCTTCTCTAAATCATATTTCTAATATCTCATTTTATGTTAATATATCGCTGTGCCAATAATCAATCAATTTGGAAAGTTGGCATCTGAACCTGATATACTGCTTATAAGACTTAGAGTCAGGGCTCTCAAGTACATAAAGGAAAGGCCCAACTAAGCAGAAGTATCGCCGCTGCCATACAGCTTCCCTATTTCCCACACCCTATCACATAAAAACAAAAGAGGAAGGGTGACGAAATGTTAGCATATACTATCATATCAAGAAATTGAACCACTGCAAAAGAAAGTGGTGGGGGTGAGAGAGAGAAAGACCTTCCAAGTAAGAAGGGACAGCCACCCTTCAAAGTCAGCTTGATTCCAAGGGCGAAGGAGATCAGAGTCCTCACTATCCTTCCCCTGAAAGATCTTCATTACTTGCATAAGTCGATGATACCGAGCTGGAGAAAAGTGAAAGCCCAATGATGGCAGCCGTACAGCAAGCCTTGTTGAGGGATAAGATGGGCGCTCTAATCGAATCTTGACATCAAATTAAAGTTTCAATACATGATATCTCACCAGAACATTACCAAATGAACACAAACACAACAATACTGATTAAACTGAAGGACAATGTTGAAAATTACCTGTTGCAGCTTTAAAATAATCCCACACTTATCAATAACAGGCAAGAAACCAACACCACCTATGTTAGTGGAAACAGAATTTCCGTTCAAACGATTTTGGGGCCAATGGTAATCACCATCAACAAGAAAAGCAGATACATCACTCAAAACCAAATCAAACTGCAAATACATATTGAGCTCCTCAGGCGATCCACCTTCATCCTGCTTACATTTTATAAGCTCTATATGAATATCAGCATAAACAAATTCAAACAGAAATATTTAAGAATCAACTAGCCTCTGAGCACGCACTCACGTGCGTGAGCACGCGCTTAAAGGCTCTTCTATTTTTGGGTAAAGGTTAATAATTTGTATTCATTATAATTTGAGATTGTTACATTTTCTAATCATAAAATACCTAGGGGTGTAATGAAAAAAATAGTTCATCCACAAACGCATAACACTCATCACACCCAAAAAAATTGTTAAGACTTTTTTTTTATGTGAAACGGTTAAGACTTATTAACGGTAAAAAAAAAGTGAAATTTTTTTTTTTGAAAACATGAGTTTAGGTAGTTGAAGCATTTCAAATACCTGAATAGAGAGTGTTCGTATTTTGTAGGCAATGTTTTAGTGCAAGTTAAACATGTATTTTTACCTGATTATCCTTTAGTTTTGTCTCCACTTAAACTTAGGAGTTTTGGGGTATTTTGAAACAAAAAAAAAAAATCCGGTCCAAACAGAGAAAGCCCCTTAAATAGTAGTATAGATATCGTGGATTAACCTGTGTACGAATCAGCAAATTTCCCAAATCAAGCATGAGTTTTGTCGGATGGGAATTGTCAGGAAGAAAATCAGTAGGAATCATAATTTTGGGAGCTGCAATATCCAAGTCCAACAAAAACCTGCCATCAAATAAATATTATTTGTTATAAAGATTCTTTGCACCAACCGTAATAGACACACATCACATATTATTCCGTTAAATATGTAAAACAGAAAATCTAGAATACAACAAACACCAATACCCAAGGATAAAAAATAAAGTACATTAAAAAAAAAAAAAAAAAAACCTTTCAAATACTTAAAAGGTCTATAATCTGTATGCACTCAAATTTTACCAAAATAAGGATAACCCAATCCTTCGGATAGAATTACAATGGAGGAAAAGAATGCATTTGATCAACCCTGAACACTTTGTCAAGGATCCATAGCCAACCCCAAAAAAAAAATTGGGACTAAGGCTTTGCTATTATTGTTGGTGTTGAGGATAATCTAAATTAATGTTACCACATCTAATCTAATATCTAATACTATATATAAAAGTAGAAGCTGAGAAAAAGTATATCTTAAATTGTCTCCCATCATGACAAGTGGCATATCTAATATTAAAAAACTGCCAGATGACAAATTGGTACAATCAGAACCAACGTACCAGTTGAAACATTTAAATGCAATTAAAGAGAGTTATGATTGACTACTGCAACGTATACCATTTAGATGCCCCATGAAACACATCATTTAAAAAAAAAAAAAGATACAGAGAGCATCGTAACTGTAAAAGGTGCACAATTTCCTGCAGCATTGTTTGACCAGCTACATCTTTGGTAGTTACCATATTTATTTTACCATTTGTACCTGTCCTATTCTGTGAGAATAGTTTCCAATTCAGTCAATAGGCTTTTCTGAAATAAGAGTTACTCAGGGAGGAAAGCATTTTTCTTTTCCACAGGTTCAAAGATCAGGTATAGTACAGCCATATTTTTCCTTTCATGTTGATTTTATTTTCTAAAGAAATATGTTTTTTGTTTCTTTTTGTTTGATATAATTTATACCACAACAGAAGGAAACAACCAGAAAAACACAACAGAAAACAAATAGAAAGCCAAATAATTTTTTAAAAGAAAAGGGTCACTCTTTGACAAAATGGAATATGATAATTACGTTAACAAGTTGCAAAAACATGAAATCATCAATCAAACAAATCAAATCAAAAGTTGAATCAAAATATGTCATTTTAGATTTTTTTTTTTTTTTTAGAATATTATAACATGAGAAAAGAGTAAAGGAAGCCCTTAATCAGTAGTGGAGACGGAAGTTTCCAGTGTATAGGAAAGTGCAAAAAACTTTTTAAAAAATTCATAAGTAAAATGAGGACCTCATGGGTGATAATTTGAGAAGTAGGGGTTTCAACTTTCTTGATTGGTATGTTATGTGTCGCTATTGTGGGGAGACTAGCTCATTTATTGCTACATTGTGAGAAAGCTCTCTAGTTGTAGTGTTTTGTTTTTCAATCTTTTGGGGTTATGTGGATCTTACCAAAGTCGATACATGCTCTTCTTTTTGGTTGATGGAATTGGTTGGGGAAGCATTCTTCAGACATCTAGAATTTAGTTCCATTGTGTTTGATGTGGTGTATATGGAGGGAGCGTAATTGGTGGACGTTTGAGGATATGGATAGTTTGGATAATCAGCTAATTGCTTCTTTTAGTGGCTCTTTGTTTGACTGGTCACGGGCTTGGGGACTCACATCTAGTGAATCCCTCCCTATGTTTATTAGTTCTCTCCTCTCTTGAAATTAAGTTTTATTCTTTTGTCTTTTCTTTTTTCCTTTGTACTATATGACTAGTTTGCATTCCATTGCACAAAGTAGTTTTTTTTTTTTTAATACAGATCCTTCTTATTTATCAAAAAAAAAAACAAAAAGCTTAGAACCTTCTTGGATGAGAACATGCTGTGGTTTACAATTGTTGAGATAATCTGAGGATTGATTCGGAGGCGAGATCAAAGAAGGAAGAGATTGTTAAAGACTTGAGACAAATGGTGGAGAGCTTTTTATGAAGTTTCTAGACAATTGATGATGGGGCAAAAGGACCAATCTTACCAAGATTCTAGGTGCGGATGATTAGAATGTATATAACAATCCTTTTTTTTTTATAGGTAAGCATAAAACTTTTATAAATGATAGAAAATAAATAAATACAAGATGTTCACGATGATGAACAAGAAGGGAAATCAGGAAACTAAGCTAAGGGAGGACAAAAACTCAGAGAGAGAAGAACAATCAGTAAAACCCCAACAACGAGACCACTCCAAAAGACTACGATGGCATAAAAGCTTTAACTCATCCAACATCTTCTCTTTGTCCTCAAAGGATCGACGATTTCGTTCCAACCACACAATCCACATTAAACACCCTGGAACCAAGTTCTAAATGTCCAAGTTATGCTTCCCATGCCATTGATACCAGCAAGATAACAAACCTGCCACCGAACCTGGCATAACCCAAAGAATACCAAAGGCCTGAAGCATAAAAGTCCAAAGGGAATGGGTCACAGGACAATAAAGAAGAAGGTGATTTACCGACTCCCCATCACAGCAACACAAACAACACCTATTAGCCAATAGGCGACCCTTAAGCATTAGATTATCCAGAGTGAGGGTCTGACCATGCGTAGCAGTCCACAGAAAGAACGCCACACGCTTAGGAATCTTTGGTTTCCAAACCCCCTCCCAAGGAAACAAAAAGAAATCGAAGCACCCCGGATTGCAAGGTAGTAAGACCGAGTGTCAAACTTACCATCCCCTTTAAGCTGCCAGTAAAGGGAATCACTCCTAGTACCCTGAGGAATACGAGATTGGATGAGCTGAAGTAGAGAATATGATGCATCCAACTCCCAATCTTCAAAAGCTCTATAAAACGTTAAATTCCACACTCTAACAGTACCCCCTTCAGGAATCTACAAAACCTCAGAGATACAAGCATCCTTGACCGTTGAACACACATAGAGCTCAGGATAGAGATCTTTTAGAGTAGTGTCACCAATCCACCTATCATGCCAAAAGCGGATACGAGTACCTTCACCCACTACAAAAGACAGATGCTTAGAAAAGCTCTCCCATCCTTCATTAATGCTTCTCCATAGGCCACACCCATGAGACCTCCTGCAAACATTAGTACTCCACCCCCCTTGACCCTCGCCATATTTTGAGGAGATAACACGCCGCCATAGATGGGTAACTTCATGACTATATCTCCACAGCCATTTCCCTAATAGAGTTTGATTAAACGACGCCACATTTCTTATCCCCAAACCACCCATCTCAACGGGTAAACACACCTTATCCCAAGCCACCAAAGGATATTTGAAGCACCCCACAGAAGATCCCCATAGGAAATTCCTCTGAATACTTTCCAATCTAACCGCTACAGCTTTAGGAATAGGAAAAAGAGATAAAAAATACGTCGGGAGACTTGATAGAGTACTCTTTAGTAACATGAGCCTACCACCCTTAGATAAATAGAGATGCTTCCACCCAGAAAGCTTCTTCTCCATTTTCTCCAAAATAGGATTCCAAATCGAGGCTGTCTTAAAAGAAGATCCCAACGGCATCCCCAAATATTTCATAGGCAAACTGCCCACTCTACAATGAAGAATATTAGCCAAAGCATCTAGATTATTCACCTCCCCAACAGGGACAATCTCGCTTTTCCCTACATTGACCTTCAAACCCGTAAAGGCCTGAAAACAAGACAACACCAACCTTATGGATAGCAGCTATTCCTTAGAGGCATCACAAAACAAGATAGTGTCATCAGCAAATAACAGATGGGAAATACTCACCCCAACAAAGTTCACAGCTCCCACATGAAAACTCCGAATAAGATTACACTCCACTGTCTTCTTCAAGAGTCTACTTAAAACCTCCATAATCAAAAGAAACAACAGCGGGGATAGTGGGTCCCCTTGTCTCAACCCACGAGAACTTCCAAAAAAACCTTCAGGGGATCCATTCACCAAGACTGAAAAACGGACAGTCGAAACGCATGCCTTAATCCACCCCCTCCATTTCAATCCAAAACCCATCCGACCCAACAAATAAAACAAGGCCTCCCAGTTCACATGGTCATAAACTTTTTCAATATCCAGCTTGCAAACCACACCCGGAATTCTGCTCTTCAATCTGCTATCCAGGCATTCATTTGCAATAAACACTGAATCCAGAATTTGCCTTCCACCAACAAACGAATTTTGAGTCTCAAATATGAGATTATCCAAAACCACCCTCAACCTATTAGCCAACACCTTGGACAGCAACTTATACACACTACCGACCAAACTGATGGGGCGAAAGTCTTTAATGTTAACGGCATTACTCTTTTTAGGAATTAAAGTGAGGAACGAAGCATTCAAAGACCGTTCAAACATAGAGTGTCGATGAAAATTATCAAAAAAATCCATTACATCCTTTTCCACAACACTCCAACATTTCTAAAAGAAAGCCATGGTGAAGCCATCAGGACCAGGGGCTTTATCCCCCTCCATTTCCCTTAATACCTGGATGACTTCCTCCTTCGTGAACTCCTTCTCTAAGGATAACCGCTCATCCTCTTCAATACAAGCAAAATCTAACCTATCCATAGTAGGACGCCCCACCTCAGTTTCCTTATACAACCCTTGATAAAAGAGAACTATTTGAGAGCGCACATCCAGCTCATCCTCATAAAGAACACCATCCACCTCAATCCTTTTAATTTGATTAGCATTTCTATGAGAGTTTGCTAATCTATGAAAAAACAGAGTATTATTATCTCCCTTCTTCACAAACAAGGCCCGAGACTTTTGCCTCCAGGAAATCTCCTCAAGAGAAGCCAACTGTTCTATGTCTCCTTTGAGTTGAAGGCGCCAACTCTCATCCTCATTTGAAAGACCCACTAACTCCTCTCTCGCATCTAACCCCATTAGCTCAGTCAGCTTGTTCTTCTTTCTAAAAGACAATTCACCAAACTCCTCCCTGTTCCACTTTTTTAAGTCTGCTTTCAGAGCCTTCAATTTTTGAGCCAAGATGAAACTTGGAGAGCCCTCAAAACTGTAACCCTCCCACCATTGCTTAACTCTATCAACAAAACCCTCAGCTTTCAACCACATGTTCTCAAATTTAAAGGCACTTCGACCGCGACGAACAACACCAGCTTCCAACAGAAGAGGGCAGTGGTCTGAAAGAACACGAGGAAGCACCCATTGGGATACATTCTCAAAGTGCTCCTCCCAATCAAGAGAAACCAAAGCCCTGTCAATTCTTGACATAGAGGGAAGACCAGAATCTCTAAACCAAGTGAAGGAGGCCCCCTCTAAAGGTAAATCAACTAAAGAATTATTCTCTATAAAATCCGAGAAAGCGAACATAGCAGGGCTAAAAGACTCACATCCAAGTCTCTCACTTGGATACCTGATAATATTAAAATCACCTACTAGACAAGAAATGATGCAAGTATCAACTGAATCACATTTTGACAAGAATATAAATATAGTAGTGATGATAAAGCATGGACGCACAGTTTACTAACTTACTGAAAATCTTTTTCTAAAAGAAGAAAAAAAAATACTGAATCTGCAAAAGAAAAAGGTTTTTTTTTCAAAATAAAAAAGTGGATTGACTTTGAATTTTAATTATGAATACAATATATACAAGTGATGTTGGAGATACTACAAATTTTATTATATGAAATTTATAAATTGAAATGTCACAAATCATGAAAAAGAATAATGGAAAATGTTGTTGGAAAACAATTGGAATTGTCAATGAAAGACAATGAACCTTAAACTGTAGCATGTCTATAACACAATTCATCCTTATGCAATTTGCGTAGATGCTATTAAATATATTTTTTTAAGAAAATTTCAAATTTTTATAATATGATTTTAATTGAAATAGTAATTTAACTCTTCAAAACTTTGGTGATAAAGTTTTTCCATTAACTCATTCTTTTATATTTTACCATTGATTGAATATCCTTTGCATGCCTCTTTTGGATTTAATGAGAGATTACTATCAAGTTTAATCATTTATGGAGTTATCATAAGATTTTATGATATCGTGTCTATGATTAGTTATTTATAGACATATCCTAAAATTTTTATAATACCACATTTACATTCTTAGAATATGATCGTTTTAGGTTTAAACATTTCGTGAAAGTAGTTAAAGCGCATTGCGTGGGTTTTAGGGTAGTGTCTATAGAACCTAAAGCAAATGGCAACAAACTAGGTCACTTGCAAAGCCTTCCATTATGATCTCAGACACACTCTTAAAGAGCACATCAGAATAGATAGAACATTCCAAACATTTTAAGCTCAATATTGCCAAGGGAACACTAGCACCAATAAAATATTATGACTAATGGGTTCCCCCACAAGGTCACTAATCAAAAGTCGAAATAAAGTGAAATACCTAGCATGATCCTTCAGTGCTCTGTTCACTTGTTGCTGAGCAGTGCGCTTTACCCCATCAATCGTCATCTAGAAACAATGAAAGAGACCATCAGCAGGACATTGTTGAAATGAAGCATGCTAGCCATACTTGCTGGAATAGAAGAAAAAGCACCTCTGCAGTTTAGTGAGATTTGGACAAACATAATTCTAAACGGTGGTGCAGCAATAAAATGGCAAAGATTTATTACAAACTACTAAACTAGACCAGTTTTAGACCTGTACATGAAACAAGGAAAATGCAGGTTGCTTTGACCAACCTGGCATCACAACAACATTTTGCATCTTCATATATTTCAAATCTTGTTTCAAATTCATTAAGCACACAGAACAACACTACCTATGAAACCATTTCAGGGTGTTTAGAACACTGAATTACTCCTAATATTGGTGAAAATCCTGAACCATATTGTAGTCTAGTATTGAAATTATAAAATTCTTGATTTTCTAAGATGCATTCCTTTCTATGATTATTGTTGATATAATTAGGATTTAATTCCAAAAACCCAAGCAATAACCTACAAACAACATAAATTTCAACAATTAATATGCTCAATTCCAGCAAGCTTTGCTAGTACTCATGCTCTGTTTGTTTCAACGTTAATGTTATCTAGAAAATGATTCATTTTTCAAAAAATATTTTCAATAAAAATATCTCATTTCCCTATGTTTGGTAGTAACCTTAAATAAGTTGGAAAATGAACTTCTAACTTCCCTTATTTGGCTTCCCTCTCCCTTGTGTGTGTTTGTTTGTTTCTCAAAAAAAAAAAAAAATCTCTTATTTAGCTTATTGCGAGATAGAGTTGTTTTCCAAAAAAAAAAATAATGAAAAACAATCTCTAAAAATTAAGTTATACTTTTTATGTTGACTAAAGATAGTTTTCCTTTAACTCATTTTTTATGATGCTATCAAACACTAAAAACTTGGAAAGCAGTCTTCACATAAGGCTTTCCATCGAAACAAACAAAGCATCAGTAGACACTCTAAATAATACTTCAAAGGATCAGCAATGATAGAACCAAACCTGCACAGCAGCTGCAGTTTCCAGCGCTATTGTCTGACTAACAGCTGTACTGCTTTTAAAAAATTTGACAATTTGATCAATGGAGTCCTTCAGATACTGACCAAAATACTTGTAATCAGTATGCATGCAACCACAAATTTATGGTAAGAACAATCAGAGAATGCGAGTGTAGCAGCTTACAGTCATGTAACAGGGGGAAGCTTTTGCAGCCATGCTCCAGTCCACCTTACTATTGAAAGGCTTATAGCAGAACACACCAACTAACGAATCATAAGCAGTAGCACTCTGCAAGAAGGTGGGAAAACATTCACCATGGTACAACTAAGAAAACAGCCCCTCTGTCAGACAATCTCAAATATAAAAGAAAGGGGGGGGGGGTTCAAACCTCTGTAAGGAGACCATTAGGGGATGACAATTTATATGATCCTAGTTTCACATTGAAGACTTTTGTCTCTGGATAAAGCTTTATGGTGCAATCAAGGTCTTCACATGATAATTCAGCAAGACAATCCAAGGCCTCATCAAGAAGTTTTGAAGCATTATGTTTCATGTGAACCTCCAACAAGGTATGAAGAGAATCCATCTTGTCGGTACTGATGAATGACTGCCCTTCTTCACCTTCCTTGTACCCGATAATTTTATTCAACTGTTCCCAGTCTTCTTCGCTGAATTTAAATGACTCAGCTTCATCTTTATCAGATTGGCCGTTCCTGGAAAAGTCCATGCATATAGGTGACTAACATGAACTTAAAACATTACCGGATAAGAAGACTTGGGAAGTATCAACAAAACTGGTTTCAAGCTAAAACCACAAACCATCCAAATGACCACCAAGATTTCTTTGCTTTTTGTTTCTTCAAATTAAGGTCCGATTCTACCGACTGCTCCACAAACTTGTGAGCCAACATCCTGTTCAAACCAGGATTCAATAGTACTTAAAACAGAGGTTAGCAAATTAAATCAAAGCATTGTAGCAAAATTAGAACTTCAGTAAGTATATGCATGCATGCATGTGATGCAAACAAAAATTTGGAGCTTCAAAGAAATGAGAAAAAATTGGGTTCAAAGAGAGAGTGCCAACAGAATGAGAGAGAAATCTTAGATATCAACTATTATTACAAAGGAAAATTCTCATACAATCATAAGGTGATTTACAATGGCCAACCTTGGCTATTTATACACTACAGAGCTGGTTATCCCTTTTTTTTTTTTTTTTGATAAGTTACAGAGCTGGTTATGCTAACATCATCCCCTCTAATACTCCTCCTTAACGAAAAATAGCTGGCACTAACTACTACAACAATTAACCACATGTTTAAAAGAACATACAAGTAATTTCATGACTAAAGGACTTATATTCGCTGGGGCATCTTGCATGGAAAACCTATCAAGTGCCCCTACTCAGCCATGTCACCAAACATATCGAATTGCCATGTAGAATACTTGACCATGTCACCAGCATGTGGAATTGCCACGTTAAAATACCTTATATCAGGATTCCCCCTTTAACAGAAAACTTATCCTCAAACTTGAGTAACTGCTGAGGGATCTTTGTCCACAGCATAATAAGGTAGTAAATGCTTCACATTGAATCATTGGACTCTTCAGTCTTAAACTTTATTTGGGCATGAACATTGTTCATAAAATCTGCAATGACTATAGACTTATTGTTTATCTTCTTAGGCCTCTATTTCAGCTTGACCAATGGTTTTGAACCCACCTTCTCCATCATTGGTAGCAAAGTGTATTGTTAATTCCCCTTGTAAAGAGTGTAGGCGTGCTTCTTCCCATCATGAATGGATTAACGATCATATTACCAAGGTCATCCAAGAAGAACATGACAAGAATCCATACACCACACCTCATCAATCCATACACCACACCTCTACGCAACCTTGAGATCATTGCCCTTCAAACCAAGAAAGCTTGTAAGGGTGAGGGTGCTCTTCAATTCTTTTTTTCTTTTTTGCTGAGAAATTCAGTTCTAAGGTTCAACTTTTGTATCAATTCTTGAGATACCACATTTTCACAACTACCCCCATTTATAATCATACTGCACATTCTTCCACTAACGTTACAAGTAGCATAAAAAACTTTGGTTCTTAACCAACTTCTTCGGTTTCATGCTTTGGCACAAGGAGAATCTTCCATATCATAAGTTTTTTTTTTTTATCAATAAGAAAAGAACTTCATTGAAAAATAAAAAAGGACGGCCAAGGCCCAAGTACACAGGGAGTATTCCATATCATAAGTCCCTCTTCATTTTCAAAATCTCCTCCAATTAATTCATTTGGGAGCTGATCATAGACATGATCTTTTTCTATTTCATGTTTTGGTATAAGGAGTCTCCTCGTCATAAGTGCCACACCCTCATCACCTTTAAAATTTCCTCCAACTTCCTTGTGTAGGGGCTGATCATAGATAGGAAGTTCAATTTCTTGCTTGATTTCCTCTACTTCTTCCAACAAGAGTTCTTTACTATTGTGGCCTATTGCATTTTGACAATCTGCTAGCCTATGGCCAGGTTGAACACGCTTCAAGAACTTTAAAGCCACCTCCAAGAGGCTGATTCCTGGCACACAAATGTCTGGCATTGGACTGGTTTGGTGAGGGAACAAGAAACTTATCATTGTTTTCCCCCAACAAAATTGCTTCCTTTTCCAATATTCAAAGAAGAGCCAGCCTGGGATTAGCTTTGAAATTGTTGCCAAGGCTTGAAACACTTTGGACTTTGTTGCTTCTCTGCCAACAACGCTCAGTTATAAGCCTCAAAAACCATCCAAAACCATATGGAAGGCTTCAGTCCACTAAGATACCTCACCACCATTTGCTCTTTACTTTCATTCAAATTACCTCTTTATATAAGTTGATAGAATGCCTCAATATACCCCTCTACACTACCAACCTGTCTAAAATTGTGTAGGTTCTTGTACAAGGTTACATGTAGTTGAAGGGAAGGAATTGCTCCTTGAGCTTCTTCTTCATCATTCGCCAATCTTAAATCTTGCTCTTTCCCCTTCTTTGTCAATTCATTTGCAATTGCTCCAATTGCTCACACCATGCATAAGACCTTCCTCTTAGCAAATAAACACCAATTTCACCTTCATGTCTTCAGAAACTTCATTGTAATCAAACACTCTTTAAATTGGGTTGAACCAATTGACAATCATCGAGCTTAAGACTCCTAGAAATCCTAGAAGTTCAACCATGACTGTGTTCTCCCACTTGTGTCCAAGCCTTTCAATAGGCCTTTCCCCCTTAGGAAGTCCAAAAAGATTCTCAAAGTTCTAAGCATCATTGGGTTCATCACTCATTACACTAGGAGAATGCAAGCGTTGCACCATCTCAGTCAGGGCAGCTATCTACCTTCAATTTGCTCCTTCTCATTTTCTTGAGGCTGATACTACTGGTCATCATTTTGTTCCATGTGAGGAAAATCAACCCCATAATCGATACTCACTCTATTCCTTTGTCCCCTATTCCATCGAACACTTGCTCCTTGTGCCATGAAAATTAACAACTTATGCTCAAATTCTTGAGGAAGAACTTCAAGAACAACCGAAGTAAAGGTGAAGATGAACCATTACCGATTGTCCCAAAAGTTTTAGTTTTTAGAAAAATGGTGAAGTTAATTATTTAACCAATATTCCAACACTCCCCCTCAAGTGTGGGCGTGGGACCATACACGTCTTTAGTAAATGGGTCCCAAGCCCAACATGTGATATTTTTAATTTTTTAAATGGGAGGCAGAGTTTAAACTTAGAAGAACTTGCTCTGATACCATGATTTAACAATTGTCCAAAAACTTAAACTGTTAGGAAATGGTAAATTTAATCATTCAACCAATATTCTAACAATCTTCAAGGATAAACCACATCAGAAAGCTATCTGATGTGCTCAGCCAAGACAAAACCATACCAAAATTTCTCAAAGGGAATTACGATATACTTGGCCAAGAGCAAAGGAAATTATTATAGAAAGTCTTTAGGCTGGCCAAATTCTGAAGAATCTCCAGCATATTGAACACTCATAAAAGGAAGGTCAAAACCTAAGCTCTAATGCCAAAATAATGCCCCAAAAAGATGGAACTTCAAAGTAAAGAGATAAAATTGGGTCAAGATAAAAGAGTAGCGATAAAATGAGAGAAATCTCAAATCTCAATTCTGATTCCAAAGGAAAATTCCCATAAAATCATAGGATGAGTTTACAATTGCCAACCTTAGCTTTTTTTTTCTTTTTTTTTTTGGGGAAAAGCCAACCTTAGCTATTTATATTATACATTAAGGAGTTGGTTATGCTGACATCATTTACTTGTATGCTTAACCAAATTGGTTAGCAACTAGCTAAACAACTCCTTAACAAACTATAGCTAGAACCATCTACTACAACGAATAACCACAAGTTTAAAAACTATTAACCTCATATTTAATAACAGATACCAGTAATTTCATGATTAAATGACTTATATTTGGCCAGGTCATCTTGCATGAAAAATCTGTCTAGTGTCCAATACTTAGCCATGTCACCGTGCATGTGGACTCGTCATTTCGAAATGCCCAACACTAGCATGTTTCTATGTACACAAGCACCACAGGGTATGCATAGTGGAATTCTGGAAGAAGTATGGTGTTAAAGCAAACTGCCTAGAAAGTATGCAACAAATTGATGCGTGCATACACGTGTATGTTGGTCTTTTCTATTACTTCTTTCACCCCTAACATGAAATCATTTTTCCCCTTTTTCTGCTGCATGAAATCCGAGAGTATTATTCCACAGGTTAATTGAAAAAATAAAAAAAAAGTGAAATAAGGGGAAGAAAAATAAAGAACACAAATTAAAATTGTCAATGCAGAAAATTTCATAAATCTTGCTACATGGATCCAAAAATTGGGATTAACATACAATGGCACATCTCATAATGCATTTAGAAAGGTCTCCAGATCCCATGGCGGAGAACCATTGTACTCATGCTGGAGATTCTAGACGCAAGTCCTAAGTAACATGAGTTTGGGGGGCTTGCGCGAGCTGATGCAGTTCATTTTTATAGCTAGCTGTTACTAGCTTATGTTGTATAATAAGTAGTTTCCTTTTACTTTTAATAGCTTTTATCACTTGTAACAGAAAATTAGTTAGCTAATAGGTTGTTAGTGATAAGTGCAATAGCCTATTAGTTAGTTAGAGAAGTTAGTTAGGCTTTGGCCAATCACATGACAGCCACATGGTGGATTCTTGTAACTAACTCAGCAGTTTGCTTATGTAACTATAAATAAGCAAGCTGTCTTCATTGTAGCCAGTTGAATTTGAATCCAAGAAATCTACCTGTGAGGTATTATTCCAAGGGTGTGTCTCTTAAAGAGCTAGTACATTCTTTCTTTTCTCTAAGCAACTTAGCTATCTAAAACATCTTTCCTTTTCACAATTTTTCCTCCAGCGTACAAGTAGCAAAAAAATAGCTCTAAATGCTGTGCTCAGCAATGAAAAGTAACAAACATTTAAGCAATTAGGAAATTGTAAATTTAATCACTGAACTTTTTTATTCTAACACTCCCCTCAAGTGTAGACCTAGACTCCCTATTACAAAGTGGGACCCAATACATGAAATCTTAACTTTTTAAATGGAAGGTAAGAGTGGAGGCAGGAGTGGAAACTTGTCTCCAATCTACCTCCCATTTAAAGTCCATATTTGGTTCCCAATTATTGAGGTGAAGTCTAGGCCTTCATGTGAGGAGCAGTGTCAGTATAATGTTTAAGTGATTACATTTATTCTTTCAAATCAACATGAAATTTTGAAATAAGAGGTAAGTTATCAGAATAAAAAGACACCACCTTGAATGAAAAAGATTACTCATGATATACACACACACATCAATATTTGCATGGATGCACACACACATGCATATACTTTTATATACATATAAAATAATTATCAGAAAAAAGCATTGATACATTTATGGCAAGAAAATATACCTCCACTGAAGTATGAGTTCAATATCAAGTTCACGGTCCAATTCCTCAATGTCTTTGTTGTCATCAACTACTGCCCGACTGAGGTCAGATTTAAGCAGTGAAGCATATAGAGAGATATATCTCTTCCGTAAACTTGTGTACCTCAGAACCTGCTCCCATGTCAATTTCCCACTGTGACAAAGATGATGTTCTTAGATAATATAGGAAGAAATTTTTTTTGATAGGTAAATTAAAGTTTCATTAAAAAAACTACTTCCTGTAAAAGAACATAAGGGCCAAAAACATAAGGAAAAGACTCAAGACTATGTACAAGAACAAAGGGAATCTATAATCATCAGGAGAGAGTCACTAGATGTGAATCCCCAAGCCTGAGACCAATCAAATAAAGACCCTATGAAAGATGCAAGAAGCTGCTCTACCGAACTCTCCAAATCCTCAAAAGTGCGCATGTTCCTCTCCCTCCAAATACACCACAATGAATCAAGAGATGATCAACTGATTCCCCGTCACATTAGCACATGCAACACCAATTGACTATATGAAAATGTTTACTCAAATTTTCAATCATCGGCACATGCAACACCAATTGACTATATGAAAACGTTTATTCAAATTTTCAATCTAGAGAATTATCATATAGGAAGAAATTCGAATTTCATTTCCAAGAAATTTTAATTTTAAAAAATAAAAATAAATAAATTGCTCCACTACTCCTTGGTTGGCATCCGAACATAGAGATTTGGAATAAAATTTGTTTGTCTTTGGAGAGAAAAGAATGCCCAAAGTTTTAAAGGACATGAGAGACCTATCTTGGAGCTGAAGCTTTTTCTTCTGAGATTTGAGTGGATGGCTGCCAGCACTGAGTTTTCCTTTTCAACTCTCATTGAGTATATATATATATGCACTTTTGATTGATATTTTATAGGTGTGACGCTTTAATGCTTCCAATGGGGTTGCGCCCCTTTGTGCTATTTCGATGAGATTATTTACTAATTAAAAAGTTTTGGCCCCAAGGGGAGGGGCAAGGAGACATTTGAACTACTGACCCACTTCATGAGTAATGGTCCCAGCCAATTATGCTACTCCTTAGGGACAGTAAAATCCAATGTTGTAAAGGACATAATTTTTTTCAGCCTTTCAAATTAAAATGTATGTTTTCAAAATTACCTTCCTTAATATAAAACAAAACAAAACAAATATATATATAAAAAACAATAATAATAATAATTAAAAGCACTAAGCTTTCAAAAAAGACACAAAATAACTTAAGAAAGCTTTAAAATTAACTTTTCAAAGAGGACAATATTTTAAGACATTACAAAATGGAATAGAGACCAACAATATGGGACAGACAATGCAAATTAGTCTAGATACCTGGCCTTCTTCGTCTGGTCAGTGACAACCTTGTAAGCATACTTCCACCAAGACCTTGGATCAGATTTCACAGAGACATTTGGACGGTAATGAGCATATTTCAACCTTTGATTAAAGGCAGCAAAATTATCAGCTAATTTTAAAACATCCCTATATCCATCCTGCAAAACAATATTACCCAACTTCTTCAGAGCTAATTAATTCTTACCATTTCAACGAAAAAGCATGATTAAGTGAAAATTAAATGAACCTTTGATAGACAGAGTGTCATATCATCCAAGTTTACTAGTGCTTTCTGCTCACTGCTATCAGCAAATTCATTTTGCCGCATCTTTATGTATTTTGCATTCCCAGAAACTGGTTGCAGAATGTAATTGTGCTTTTTCATAAGACAATCAGCTGGTTTTCCATCCTTAGTACCAAATCTAAAAACCTGAATCACATATTAAACCATACAAATATGACCAGACTGCCAAAATAGTAAAACATATGCTGCACACACTTTATCTAGAAACAGGACATACTTGAAACCACTCTGAAGGAAGCAAATCCTCCCACAGTTTGTCCAAATGCCATGGAATACTATCAGAATCCCAATAAAGTGCAAGCCGATCAAGTTCAACAGACTGTAAAAATGATGAGAGATGAAACAATAAGACAACAGTATAGACAAACATAAGTATGTAGTCAAATACCCAACTGTTAACTGGCGAAAAATGCTTTCTTTATTTAGTCAATTTTCTTTCCTATTTTTAGGGAGTGGTTCAACAAAAATGAACACATGCATACATGCAACCAGCTCCTTAGATTTTAAAATCATGTAAGCATCACAGTCAAGCTGGCAATAACAATATTCTTTTCCGGAATACAATAGTATGGTGATAAAAGAATATTTCTTATGCCGTTAAGAAAAGGCAAAAGGGCATTTAAAATAATGGAAAAAGATCCCACAGCCCATATCTGAAATATGCACACACATGCACATGTGCACACACACATACAAGCACATAATACAAAGAAAAAAATGATTCCGCTTTTCATGGTAAATAGGAACCTTCTGGAGTCGGTCTAGTGCACCACCAGTAACAAAAGTCTCCTTCCCGTTATCATCAATTGTTACTGCTGAGAGCTTCTCCAAGGTTACACCAGCTGCAAATGGGTGGCCAGGATTGCTACAACATGGGAGTTAAGGATTCAACACAGGTCAATAAAACATGATATATCAATATTCAACGTCTTTTTTTTTTTCCTTTTACCTCTCAAGATCCTCATATCTGATGTGAATATTTGAAATGGACAACTTCAAATTTCCAATTATCGTGCTGATCAGGGATCCCAACCATGATTTATTCTTCAAGGATAAAAGTGCACAAGTTTAGGGCAAGTTAAAATTAGGATCCATATGAACAAGCAGTAATGACATTTTTGTTGTCACTTAAGGCAGGTTTGGATCATGACTGAACAAGCAAATAGAACACAAGTACCAAGGTAGATAACAAGAATAATAGTTCAAATAAATAAATAAATTCCAAATTAAAATTTTAAAAATTAAAATATAAATAAAAATAAAAACCTCACCAGGTTAGCTGAGCATTGTGCCATTTACATAGTAGTACAACACTAAGAAGATATCAAACCAGAAGTAGGAACTCAAATAACATGGACGAGATAAAGAAAGATTTAGAATTACCAACCCAACCTCCCCCCCCCCCCCCCCCCCCAACACTAGGCTATAGAACTGTTTGGTTCTTGTGGCACACACATAATTAAAGCACCACAATCTTTACTTTATGATTGATGTTACAAAGCACACATCTGAAAAAATTCAAAAGAAGCAAATGGATGTTACAAGGCACCACAATTTTTCTTTGATTGATGTTCGTGAGTTTAAATATGTTTTTTGATAATTGACCCAAGAGCCGTGATAATGCAATATTTGAGCAAGCAGTGAAGAAATCAGGATTTTAATCCCATTAAGAGTCCTTATTAGTCACATGGATATTAATATAAAATTGAAGGCTCATAAACAGTCAGTGTTTATAAAAGCAAGGGGCGCACTTACGCGCAAACGCCTTTAGAGCCTAGACGCAAAGCGCAAGCACGCGCTTAATTGAAGTGAAGCGCACATTTTTAAAAAATAATTTAAAAATAATTATTAATGACAAATGCAACAATCAAATTATCATATAAATTGAAATAAAAAAATAAAAAATTATATAACTCATATAACATTTAGATAAGCCCTACTTTTGCAAGTTTAACACAAAAATTGCAAGTCAAGTCATTTTATTTTTTTGGATCAATTAGATATGAGTACTTCCATGTAATATCATTTCTTAAATCTCCAACATCCATAATGCCCATGACTTATTAGTAATATTAGTTAATAACTCAAATTTTTGGAATTTGATTCCAAGGTGCTTAATGTGGATTGTTTGGCTGGAACGAAATCGTCACTCCTTTGAGAACATGGAGAAGACATTGGATGAGTTAAAGGTTTTATGCCAACGTAGTCTTTTTGAGTGGGCTCGTTGTTGGGGCTCTACTGATTCTTCGTCTCTTTCAGAGTTTATGTTTTCCCTTAGACTATCTTTTTGATTTCCTTATCTTTTGTTTTGCTGTTTGTTTCTTCTGTTTCTTGTTGTTCATCATCATGAACAACTTGTACTTTTCATTTTTTCTCATTAATAACAGTTCTCTGATTACCTATCAAAAAAAAAATTTAATTACTTAATGACTATAAGTCTATAAGAATTAGTCCGCTATGTTCAACATCAACAACTAAAGTAACTAAACAATTACCACAAATATAATATATCATACTTCTTTTTTTCATGGATGATCTAAAGAATATGAGGACATAGCAATATGGTAATTGGTACGAAGCAGATATCCAAAAGGGAAAAAATAGAATAAGAAGAAGAAGCTAGGAGGGCTACTGTTTCAAGGAGAAAAAATCAAGAAAAAATAAAAATAGAGAAGAACTATGTGAGGATGTGGGTTTCAAGACAAATTATACTCAAAAATTTTTTTTTTTTTTGATAAGTAAGTTACACTAAAAATATGTCAAATCAATGGTTTATATCAATAATGTAAAGATCTTATAGTTTTAATTCAGTTTCGGTTTTTTTTTTTTTTTTTTTTTTTTTGAAAAATATAAAAAAGCGCCAAGCAGACTTTGAGCTTTTTGAAAAAGCGTGCCTAAAGCGCACATCTTTGAATGGGCCTAGCTTTTGAGCAAAAGGCGCTGGAGCCTTGGGGCTTCGCACTTTGAGCTTAAGCAATCTTTTACCAATACTAAAACAGTGCCTAGTCACATCTAAAATTGGCAAGCTTAAACCCACTATAATGTTGATGCCCTGCCTCTTAAGTTCTGTTGCGTCATTTTGAGTAGCACATGGAAATAGGATCATGATGCACACAGTGCAAAAAGTCAATGCAGCAAGTTTTAATAGCACTACTCCAATAAATGAAATTTGATTTTAAATCATACCATTTCTAACTTCAATTGTTGTGCTTTCTCTAACAACTTCATCTCCATTTCCTATTTTCAAAGGGGAAAAGTATTAATTAGTCTCAAAACATCTCCTGTCGGGCAAACAGTGTCTAGATATATGTACAGTTCACCATGTCATACCCGTACTCGGCTTCTTTTTGCCTCCTGAACAGCATCCTCACTATGTCCTTCAACTTGAGTTGCTGGTTCAGCTAATAAAAAAATGCGATCCAAATACACTAGTACTGGATCTTGGCCAAGCCTGCTCCATGGAACCTTATATTGAAAACACCAAAACCACACATAAAAGACTTACTGATATTAGCTACAAAAAGCAGTATGCAATAATCTACTCAACTGAAAAATCCTTCCCATAAATCAGAATCAGAAATGGTTGGAGATTAAGAAAACATACAGAAATTAAAATTTGGTGTTTTAACATAAACAGTTCACTTCAAACCCATGACAGTAGTAAAAGCATCACTTCATTTGTAACCTTATATCCTTCCACCAACCTCCTCACCCCCCCCCCCCCCCCCAAAAACAAGGAAATGGGGGGAAAAGAGATGTTGGAGATCCTATCAAGCCAACTCTAGCATAATTGTCTTGTTTTATGTGTGTGTATTCATCAACTGAACTGATGACGCAAGGGTGTAGAAAATAACCTTACTAAGGGAAAGAGAAACTAACAACCATCACAGGCAAATAAATAACATCCAAGAACCTTTAATAAATGAAGAAAGAACCAGCAGAAAATTATCACCATGTGTCCTTTAATTAGCAAAGTGCTCTAGTTAACTAATTGCCTAAGAAGTGCACCCACTTAGAAGAGAAAAGGGAGTGTGGCTCCCTTGTCTAAGGTGCATTATGGCCATACAGCCAATATAGGTTTACCATTAGCCTCACGTGAAGCATCACATTCAACTTAAGGGTGGTAGGTTTTCCAGGTTGTGACCATTACTAAGTAACGTTGAGACGTGGAATTTCTTTGGCTTTATGAAAAATAAATTGTTATGATAAAAATGACAATGAAGATAGCTTTATATAATTCATCTCCCAGAAATGAAAAATTAAATAGCCCCATCCACTAAATATAGCTTTATGATTCCTGCATAAAAAAAGTACCCCAAAAAAAAAAAACAAAAACCAAAAAAATAGCTATTTTACTTGCATCTGTGTACAAATGTCCAAATGCATGTTACAGTTTCAAAAATTAACTCCAACACCATAGGTTTTAGAAAGTAAATTTGAAATGCCAGTTTGCAATATAGAGAAGGACAAAATTAAATTGTGTGGTAAAAAATTCATAACTGAACTCAACTATATTTAACACATAATGTAGATTGACCTTGTGAGACCAAAACCCCACAAACCTTGAGTTTGACGGATCCAAGAAATCCTGCCTTGACCTTCACAGGCAACTTTAAGGCATTGAGTGCCTCAGGCTTCAGCTGCATATTTGTCAGCTCCACATTACCTGTTTTATGTTTTAGTCAAAAAAAGAAGAATCACAACTACATCAAGAAACAAAGTAATGCTCACAGGTGAGTTTTCATCAGCATCAGAAATGCATAAGGCTTATTTATATATATATATATATATATAAAAAAAAAATTTAAATACTGATTCTTAATTCTTAAATTAAGCCACACGTATATGTCAGTGCACTGTATATGCATTTTTTTTTTTATATAGGTAATAGATATTTTCATTAAAAAAAGTACATCATGTTCATTAAGTCCTGTATATGCATGTTTATATATGTTCTTTCCAAAACTAATTTTAATGATTAAAAAAAGTTAGATCTATCTAGATTTTCATTTCATTGTGAGTTTGTGACGCAGAACAAAACCAAAACAGATGCAGCACCAAAATTTTCAAATAATTTGATGACAGCAAAATAAAATAAACCTAGGAATCAACAGCTAGACTTCCTTGAATCAGCCCCAAGAATGGCATTACTATTTTGCCCCTAATTTAAAAGAAATTCAAATTCGTAACACTTTCCCTCAAGCTGGTGTTTGTGTGTATATATATATAATCCCAACTTGTATACATAGAAAATCCACCTAAGTCTTGCACAAAAAGCTTAGGTAAACATAGCAGCGACTTGGGCTCATCATAGAGAGAGATATGCAGCTTCACATCAAACTTTAATTCCTCAAGTAGAAGCTTAATTCATATAAGTCCGCATGACATATGTGTGGTAGCCTTAATCAAGAAACAACAATTTGTTTCTTACTTTTCCAAGTAATCAAGTAATACCCTAGAAAGGTGCCATATCCAGTAGTAGATCAGTGACACATAGGAAGAGCTTGATACCCCTGGGTCGGCGAAGGTCTTGATGGTCTCAATAAGATCCGATGACACAATCAACGAACCCAGTTGGTGGATATAATGTAGCTGACCTAATCAACAGTCACATCTGGTGGTTGGGTTCGTCATTGACACAATCAATGTTGTTAGAATTATGGTTGAATATTTAAATATGATTAAATATTTGAATTCACCATTTCTTAACAACTCAAGTTTTTGAAATAATCAATAATTTATCATAATATCAGAGCAAGAGGTCATAACTTCGATCCCTATCACCACTCTACCTCCTATTTAAAATGTTAAAATACCACATGTTCGGCCTCACTTATTTAGGAGGAAATTAAGCCCACAGGTGAAGAGAAGTGTTAGAATTATGGTTAACTGATTAAATTCACTATTTCCTAATAACTTAAGTTTCTAGGAGAATCGAAAATTTATCATATGCGAAGTTGTCCAAATGCATTCAAGGGTCACCAAGCTTTATTCTTGCTAAAAGGCTTTGAAGCTTTACCCCCCTGAAGATCCCTAACTACCACTACCAATAAGATCTCCTCCCTCTCAAACCTCCTCTCACACAAACTACTCTCCGTTGCCCTAATGCATTAAACTCCAACCCATTAACCGTAGGACTCCACCCTTCAGTTTCTTGATATAAAGTCCCATAAAATGCACCACCTGATCCACCTCCAAGTCCTCCTCGTAAGCTGAACCATCCACATCCAAAAGCCCCAAGTTGTTATGCCTCCCATGAGAATTTTCCATCCCATGGAAGAACCCGGTATTGTTGTAACCCTCCTTAAGCTTTTTGTCACCAAGAAATCTCTTCCATAGAAATGAGGCGCTCCAATTCACATCTCACTTCCCCCATCTTGGTTCTCTCCTTACAATTAACATATGGGCCTGCCTCATTTTCATGCTCATCTAGCCCCAGCCACACTCCATCTACCATCAGACCCACACAAAAGTTCGACTTTCAATATTTTAATGACACCTTTTGCCTTTAATCGAGTCAATCTATCTCGCCCCAAAAATTTACGTTGATTTCCTTTCCCAAATCACGGCGGATGTTGGGTTCTTTCCTCCTTTGATGCAGGTGGTTTTCCTGAGCTTCTGAACTCACCAGTGCTCCTCCTCTGTGCTAGGTTCACCTTGCACTTGGCTGGCAGAACTTGGATGATTCCGCCGTGGAAGGTCATTGGGGCGTCTAGGTCTAACCCACAAGGCTTTCAACGGTATCTCCAAAGGCCAGCCAGCCATGCTAGTTGTGGCCTTCAGGGATGAACTCCACACTTCAATTAGTCCATCCACCATACACCTCTACACACAGGAATTGCCCATTGTTGAAGAACAGAGCATAAATTCCAGTTGGTAAACTGCCCAAACAGCACCTACTCCAATTCAAAACGGGGGTTTGGCCATTAAAAAAACTCGTGATTTTTACTTAGCAAATGGTTGTGGCCTTATGTGGTAGAAAGGGATTCACTATGGAGGAAAGTGATTGATAGCAAATATGGCACTCGCTAGACTATACAATATAACAGTGGTTACATTGGAAGTTAGAGAAAGCCCTTACCAATCCAATTTACCATCTTAACAAACTCTGATGATACAAGCTCACATTTCAAACACACCGAACGAATGTTATTTCGATTCGATTCAATTTTCCGAATCGGAACCATATTCTAAAACAATCCAAAACTTCATTTTCATTTTCATCATAGCAAGGTTTTAGAATTTACAAAAGAATGAGTAATGAGCAAACCTTTCCAAACACTGATTTTCAGAGCCTCTTTGTTGAATCCCCTCACGTAATTCCCGAGGTACTTCTGCAACAAAGAGGCCACCTGATCCTCCAACATCTTTTCTTCCTTCTTCCTGAAGATTCCTCACCGTCCGATCAGATCATTCTCGTCACGCTAACAGAACAACGAAAAATCAAAATCTATTAGCAAAAAATTCTCTTGAGTTTCAGAGAAGAGCGTTTTGAAATACTCTTTATAGAATAGTATCAATTTTCAGATAGAGAGAGAGAAAGAGAGATTCGTGGCTTTGATGCCACGTCTACAGTTTGTCCGAGTAGGTGGTGGGTCCTTTTTCTATTTCTGGACACATCTTTTTGAAAATTAAAAAAGTTAGAGGATAGTATAGTAACACGGAGTGTGTGGGGATCCAAATGCAATGAGCTTCCGCCATGTCATTTTTACAGTCACGTGATGTCCGCGTGAGAGATCGACCGACAACGTGATTCGTACTTTTACGAGGGAATGCTTGGAGTGTGGTGTGGACGTGTTTGCAGTAAATTGCTGCTCTGCTGAATGGATTGCTCTTTTCAATATTTGCTAAAATGCCATTGACGTGAGCGCAGCGGTTTAAGGAGCTCAAAGCAAGACACGCCGACTACGCTGACGTCACGTCTATTTGTTTTTGCTTTGGATTACTTTTTGGAAACGACAAAATTTAATTACTGTACTTTGGGGCGATTCTTAAACTCCTTTTATAAATTTAGCCACGTGGCTATTTAACTAAAAAATATATTTTTATTTCATAAGAAAAAATTCACATGGTTAAATCTTAAGAGGAGAACCTAAGGAACAGCACCTAAGTACTGTTCTTAAAGTCTTGCAGTTTTCAAAAAATACTGTATTTACAACATTTTCTTAATATTTTCATAACAAATTTTAAGTGGCAAAGTGTTATTGATAGGGCAAAAAATTAATCTCAGTGACAGGTTTAAATTTGAACCAATAACAACTAACCAACTATGATTTGTTGTGAAAATATTGTGAACACATAGTACTTCTCTTTTCATTTTCCTCTCTACAAATTTATTTTACTTAAATAAACTAGTTTGGTTAACAATGTACCTATGGTATTTGTTAATTAATTGTTTTTAAAAATGTTTTATACCACTTTATTAAAGATATAAAAAACTTTCAAAAAATTAATTGCCACTTTTATTTTTTTTATAAAAAAGTTTCTAAAATGGTTTCATTAACAAAATATTAAATAAATTACTTTTTATATCGTTAATTTTTTTTTTTTGGTTAAATGATTTTTAATTAAATAACTATGTAGTTTGATGAAGTGAAAATCGTCAGTATTTGTGAGTGCATCCAGATGGAGTTGTGTCCTTGTCTGTGTTCTGCAAGTGTAGGAAAATGGCTTACTTAAAGTGGACACCGGTGTGGTGCTTGCCACAACGTCTCCGATATCAAAGTTAGTACAAGGAAGCCACTTGAGAATAATAAAATATCAAAATGACTATGAGTAATTTTAGAGGTGTCTATATACCTGGTATGTAGCCGATTGGGGCGCATATATACAGCTTTAAGGTTCCTAGCCGTTGGGAACTTTAATTGTGACTTTAGTGCCCTTTTTGTAACGCCTCAAGCCTTATGAATATGGGTTTCGATGAGGCTCTAACGGTCTGTCAACTGTTTAATAACCGCCCCGAGCATTGAATGTCTTTATTAATGGTCCTTCTCTCTTTGTTCGTGTCGCGTCGAGGTGGACGAAATTGTTTGATGATGTCGTCTAGGTAAATTGAGTTCGTCAATCCCTTCACGGCTGTCTTTTACAAAACCAAAAAAAGGTGTCCTAGATCACTAACATCGATCTGGCCGGCCAACATCTCTGTAGGTTGGCTATGTAAGTTGACCAGCAAATTCGATAATCCACTAAAGGAGTTGTCGCGAACCCTCTTCATACATACCTTATCTGTTGAGTAAGATATGCAACCTAACTCTGTCAATCTCATCTCTTTTTTAACCATCAGTATCTCCTTGGCCATCCATATAAGGATTCATCATTGTTTGGCCATCATTGAAGTCCTTGTTGTGGTTTTGTCCCTTCTCTGAAATTTTAGCCACTTACAATTAGTGTCGTCTATGAGAGATTGAGAGGTGCAAATTACAAGATTTCACACCATGGTGACCCTGATGGTCGAAAACTAATGAAACACAAATACAACAAGTGGAATGGGAAACTAAGGAAACACAACAAATATAGTATGTGGGAAACTAAGGAAACACGACACCTTTCTCGTCTCGACCCCCAATTAGCAGGAATTGTCCGCTTTGGCTCATGCCTCACGGTTTTGCTCAATCCCACATCGGGGAGAGACGCCTCCCACATGTGCCTTATAAGCTTGAGCTCAAGACACATGTGTACCACTACTACACATTCCTTTTATTGTGGGCGCATTTTTTGCTTCAGAGAAACTCATGTACTCCCTGGTATTTTTTTTGTTGTCCCACATCGAAGAAATCTCCCTCCCCCTCAGGCCTTATAAGCATGAGCCGAAGAAATGAGGGTACCGCTAGTTAATATCAAACTGAAATTTACCACAGCTAAAAATAAATGTATTTTGAAAATATTATGACATTTTGTTATGTTTCTTGACTTCTTTTTTGGTTTAGTCAAATTTGGTGAACGAAAATTCACTGTTTCATGCACAATTTTCGTTTGTTGGGTTTTTTTTTTTTTTTTTTTTTAATGCATAGTTTAAAGTGGATGTCCCAATTAAAAATCAATAACAATTTACCATTTATGATTTATTGTGAAAATTTTGCGGATGTAGCATTACTGTAAAATAAAATTATAAAATATCATACCAGGGCCCACCATAGCTAAAATAAAGGTATTGAGAAAATATTGTGACATTTATTGTGTTTCTAACCTTTTTTTTTTTTTTAGCCAATTTGTTGAGCCAAAATTCATAGTTTTACAAACAGTTTTCTTGGGTTTTTTTTTTTATTTTTTTTTTTTAACACATTGTTTAAGGTAAAAAACACATAGTCTTACCCAAAAAAAAAATTATAGAAAAAAAGTACTTTCTTCCTTTATGTTTGGAGTAGTTTCATCTCCCAACTTTAAAGTTAAATAATTCCTCATTTATATTTTGTACACAAGCAAATAGTCCCTGCTATTACTCTCTTAGTTAAATCCTAACAAAATCTTATGATTCCTAAAATATTTCACTGTGAAATATCTAAAATGTCTCACTAAATTTTAATGTCCCAAAATTTTTTTTTGTATATTTTGAGATTTATGTGTTAGTCATACTTAAAAAGTAAAAACGGTGATCTATGGTATTCTATTTGTTACCTAGAGAACACTAATTTATTAGAGGTTTAAATTTTCGAGATTTATAATTTTATCTAATAGAAACTTCAATGACATATGTCTTTTGTTATTTTTTATTTTTATTTTTTTTTCTTAAAAAGGTGTTCATTAAAAATTAAGTAAGCTAAGTATCGTAGTTACGCTCATAAAATAAGATGATAAAGAAGGAAGTATGTATAACAAAATATTCATTGCAAATGATTGTAAGTATTTAATTTGATGAAGAGGTTCAATTGTAGCATATGTCATCATTTATTGCAAAAATTTAAATATTGTGACAATGTTTTATCAAAACTTACTTGTTTATTGTTGGGAGATGATAACATTTGTTATCATTCTTAATATAATTTTTTTTATGAGTAGATACCGTAGGGTCACAGTTAGAGGCCCAAGCCCAAAATGTATGGAGTCTTGGTCCAATGAACCCAATACAATGAATTTGTAGAGAATGGGTCAAAGAACTAGGTCCTGATAAGCTGGACAATGGCCAGTACTGAATTGCCTGAAGATCAAACATAAATAAAGGATGTTGATACTAATAAACTTTCAATCCGAGGAGGTTAAACCTGCCAACAATGACTCACTCCTGAATATCAGAATGATTTTAGATTGTTATACTATTTCTTCTCTCTCTGTTTTCCGATCCTCTTCTCATGGGGGGTCTCCCACATTATATAGCTCATTTCGGATTATCTTGATCCTTCACTTGTTGATCATCTGAGTCCCTACTTGAGTGATCGACCCATCAGACACCCCTTTCAACCTTTTGTGATTTGTGGTAGCCAAGGCAGCACTATTCAGAGGTCATCTCCACATAAATGCGGCCAGAAAAGTAGCTGCAATGCATTTAATGCGGTGGTAGCAGCTTTTCCTTAGATATTTTGAGTTTCCTTCCCTCTCACATGTTCAAGGGGCACATTTCTATTGCTAGAGTACACACTTGGACTACATTCGTCGTATCCGAGGAGGAATTCATCCTCGGATCACCTTCCTTTCATCTCCCGCTTATGAGACTTTTACTGGAAATCCTTTAATAATTATTTGCTTCCCCTCAGACTTGTCAATGTCCTCGGATAAAGCCCAACACATTATTTTGGGCCCTAGTCCCTATAGATATTGTCTTTAGTAAATAGGTTCTAAGAAATTATAATACAAAATAAATAAAGAGTCATATGTTAAATAACTATTCTAAATTTAAATACATGATTTGATACTACTTTAAAAATAAAAATAAAAATAAAAATTATCTTAAATTTTTTCACATAAGGGGTAGCACGTGCAACCCTTACAGTATATATATAAAGTGCGAATGTGTAGATCCCAGTAGCTATAGTGTTTTTTTTTTTTTTTAGTCATCGGTTTGTGCTTTTTTTTTTTTCTTTTAAATATGGGTAAACTACATATTTGGTCCCTATCTTTTATAACATATTTCAATTTAGTCCATAACCTTTCAATTGTGTGAATTTAATCCCTAACCTTTCAGTGTCATGTCAATTTAGTCCCTGTTGTTATATCTTGGATGAAAATTGATGACATGTTAAATAGTCAAAATAAAATTTTAGTGTATTGTCACATCAACGAAAGCTAATTTTTTATTTTGACCATTAAACACGTTATCAATTTTCATCCAAAAAATAACAGTAAAGACTAAATTGAGACAATACTAAAAGGTTAGGGACCAAATTGACACAATTGAAAGGTTAAGGACCAAATTGAAATATGATGTATAGGATAGAGACCAAGTACGTAGTTTACCCTTTAAATATTTATATGAGCTAGCATATATATTGTTATACTGACATAACAAATTTCACAATATTTTCACAATTATTGAGGTGTCAATTTTTTATTGGTTGAAATAAAATAATAAAATATGAGACTATGACTAACTACAATTGAAAATAAATGCTTTGTGCGAATGCGTAGATCCACAGTAGCTACAGTGATTCTTTCGTTTCTTCAATTATCACTGTAGCTACAGTAGCTACACTGTCCTTTTTTTCAATCATCGATTTGTGCTTTTTTTTTTTCTTTAAAATATTTATATGAGCTAGCATATATATTGTTATACTGATATAAAAAATTTCACAATATTTTTCATAATTATTGGAGTGTCAATTTTTTATAGGTTGAAATAAAATAATAAAATATAAGACTGTGACCAACTACAACTGAAAATAAATGTTTTGTAAAAATGTTGTAACACTTGTTGTTTGAATGTGTAAAAGTTATAGTACTTTTCAGTCATCAGTTTGTGCTCTTTTTTTTTTTCTTTTTTGCGAATGCACAAATCCATAGTAGCTACAATGATTCTTTGGTTTGTTCAATTATCACTGTAGCTGCAGGCCTTTTTTTTTTAGTCATTGGTTTGTGTTTTTTTTTTTTCTTTTAAATATTTATATGAGCTGACATATATATTGTTATACCGGCACAATAAATTTCATAATATTTTCACAATTATTGAGGTATCAATTTTTTATAGGTCGAAATAAAATAATAAAATATGAGATTGTGACCAACCACAATTGAAAATAATTATTTTGTACAAATGTTGTAACACTTGTTGTGTGAATGTGTAAAAGCTACAGTATTTTTTTTTAGGTCAAAATAAAATAATAAAATATGAGACTGTGACCAACCACAACTACAACTAATGTTTTATGAAAATATTGTAACACTTGTTGTTGTCATAATATTTTTACGATTGTTGAGATCTCAGTTTTTTATAGATCAAATAGAAAAATGCTAAGTCCACAACATTTTCACAATAAATTATAGGTAAGTTACTATTAATTGATGGATAAAAAAGTGATATAAATCGTGGGTCCATCTATAGCATTTCTATAAAATAAATAATAATATATCAACCAAAACTTACCATAGCTGAAAATAAAGTTATTGTGAAAATATTGTGACATTTTGTTATGTTCCTAGACTTCTTTTTTGGTTTAGTCAAATTTGATGAGCAAAAATTCACTGTTTCATGCACAATTTTCTTCTGTTGGTTTTTTTTAATGCATAGTTTAAAGTGGTTGTCCCAATTAAAAACCAATAATAATTTACCACCTAAGATTTATTATGAAAATATTGTAGATGTAGTATTACTTTAAAATAAAATTATAAAATATCATACCAGGGCCCACCATAGCTAAAATAAAAATATTGAGAAAATATCGTGACATTTATTGTGTTCTTTAATTTTTTTTAGCCAATTTGATGAGCTAAAATTCATAGTTTTACGAACAATTTTCTTGGGTTAACTTTTTTTTTTAACACATAGTTTTACTAACAAAAAAAAAAAAAAAAATTACGGAAAAAAGTACTTTCCCCATTTATGTTTGGGGTAATTTCATCCCCCAACTTTAAAATTGAGTAATTTCCTCCTTTATATTTTGTAGATAAGTATTTGGTCCATGCTATTACTCTCTTAGTTAAACTCTAACAAAATTGTATGATTCATAAAATATTTCATTGTGCAATATCTAAAATGCCTCACTAAATTTTAATGTCCCAAAAATTTTCTTTGTGTATGTGTTAGTTATACTTAGAAAGTAAAAATGGTGATGTATAGTATTCTATTTGCAACCTAAAAAATACTAATTTATTAGTAGTTTAAATCTTCTAGATTTATAATTTTATCTAATAGAAACTTCAATGACTTATTTCTTTTGTTATTTTGTTCTTTTTTTATTTGTTTTCTTTCTTAAAAAATTGTTCATTAGAAATTAAGTAAACTAAGCATTGTAGTTAGGCTCATAAAGTAAAATGATAAAGAATGAAGTATAAATAACAAAATATTCATTGCAAATGGTTGTAGGTATTTAATTTGATGAACAGTTTCAATTGTAGCATATGTCATTATTTATTGTGAAAATTTAAATATTGTGACCAACTTTTTTTATTATCAAAACCAAATTGTTAATTGTTGGAAGTTGACGACATTTGTTATCATTTTTAGTAGAATTTTTTTTAGTAGATACCGTCTCTAGTAAATAGGTTATAAGAAATGAAAAAGTATTTTGTATCAAATGATACCATGTTAACTGTATCAAAACTCATTAAACGAGAAATATGTGTGCAAAAATAACTACCCACTAGCATATGTCTTTTAATTGTTAGTGGGTTAGTTATTTTTTGTTGACATATCTCACATTTATTAGATTTTGATACCGCCGACATGGTATCATTTGATACTAAATACCTTCTCTTAATAAATTATCATACTAAATAGATAGCCATATGTTAAATAATTATTCTAAATTTAAATATATAGTTTGATACTACAAAAAAAATATCTATCTTAAATTTTCGCACTTAAAGGGCAGCACATGCAATGCTTACTAGTATATGTATAAATTCAGGATTCGTAAAAGTTTGGGGTTTCAAATGAAAAAAAAAAAAAAAAAAATTATAAACGCAGGATTTTAATTGTCACAAGAGACAAACTTTGGATTTTCTTTAGGAATATCCCCTTATTTTTATATATCTTATATTCTTACGTACACAATCTCTACAAATATCTAATCGCTTTCATTGATTCCGAAAATATATACGAATATGAAATTCACTATTCATGATTTGATTGAACATAAAGAGAGAACATGTGGTTGTTCATTCTCACCCAAAAAAAAAAAAAAACCAGGTAGTAAAATCGATTGTTGTCTTAGCCACGACAGAATCTTAAGATACTATAATTAAGTTTTATTATTTTTAAAAAGGCGAAAAACACTTTTTAGTCTCTACATTTTCAGGCGATTCCTATTTTAGTCCCTATATTTTATTTTTATCGCATTTAGTCCCTATCCTTAAAAACGCTTCCCGTTTTAGTCCCTGCCGTTACATTAGAAACGGAAAAAGATGACGTGGCAAATGGCAAGAATAAAAAATACTAAATTAATGTCCACGTGGCTTAAATTAATAATAAAAATGTTTTTTGGTATTAAAAAATGACATGTCAGCATTTCAATTAAAAAAATTAGTTTATTAATTTTAACTAAATAAAAAAAATTAAAAACAGAATTAAAAACTAAAAATCATATGAATTGAGATCTAAATACATCTTGAACAAAAACAACAAGAACACAAACCCATAATTAAAAAAAAAAAAAAAAAAAAAAAAAAAAAAAAAAAAACAACAACAACAACAACATTATTGCTGAACGACCCTCACCCATAGCGTCTTTTATGTACGACCCTCTAATAGGGGTGTGCGCGGTTCGGTATGGGCGGTTTTTTTCTAAATTTATTACCGAACCGATAGAGATCGTTTTTTTCATAATTGGAACCGATGCACACCGCCTAAGGTTGGTTTTCCGACCTATAGCGGTGCGGTTTTTTACGGTCGGTTTATTTGGTTTGATCGGTTTGAAATATTAAAAAAAAATTGGGCTTTCAAGCCCAATATCAATATATCAACCTATTCAATATTTCAAGTAAATACAAACAGTTATTTTTATTTAGCAAGTCATTTGTGCAAAAAGCAGCTACAATGTTATATAATATTATATATGTAAGCAGCTACAATACAAACAACCAACCTTAATAGTTTTTATTTTTTTTTATGGGAGCCAACCTTAATAGTTAATATTATATTATTATATATGTAAGCATAAAGCATCCGTGTATATATAACATTATATAATTTATATATGTAAGCAGCTACAAACAGTCAAACAGTCAAACAGCCAACCTTTAATAGTTAATACTTAATATTATATATGTAAGCATCCAACCAGGACCAACCTTAATATAATATTATATTCATATATGAAACTTACTCAAAATAGAAAGACACAGACACAGACTCACAGTCACACAAGCTTACTCAAACAAATAACTGAAATAAGTAATATCCATGGTTTCTAGTCTACTTTCTCGGGTTAGAGGGAAGTCACCATGGTTTCCTATTCCCGAAAGTGTGTAGGCAAAGTAAGTTTTGGTACAGTGGCTCAGTGAGTCTCGGGGTTTCATGCTTTCAGCTTTCCCAAACAAATGAAAAGGAAAAAACAGTAAAACACGAAGACAAACAAGCTTACCGTTCTTGTGCTGCGTCAGGCGAGACTTGAGAGCTACAGCGAGTTAAAAGATACTGAGAGCAAAATATGAACTTATATACCCCTGAGAATCTGAAAACCTAGCATAAAACACACCGTTTTGTTTTTTTTTTTTTAATAACACCCATACATACGACGTCGTTTTATCAGCTTCAGAAAAAAGAAAAAAAGAAAAAAAAAAACAGAGTGACAGAACAGTATCGGTTCGGTTCGGCCATAGTCTCGGTTTGGAGTTGCAGTTCTGATGGCAGCACCACACCGGTGTCGGAGCGGGATTCTCCATCCGATCGCTGGCCTCGGCTCAGTCGGTCGATGCTAGAGGCGGTACGGTAGGGTCGGCGTCGGTCGGTTGGGTCGACTCCGGTATTAGTCTGCTCACCCCTACGGCCTCTAAGCCCAAGGCTCTCAGAGATCAAACCCATGAGCTACTGAGCCAAACCCTTCATTTCATCGTTGTAGCTCGCCCCGGTTTCTCTGTAGTTTTCAGGGAAGTGGGGCCAGCGAGATGGGTCTCGACGAGAGAGAGGGAGTGTGGTGGTCGAAGTAGTCTAGCCAGTCCAAAACGACGGTGTTGTTTTCATCGCTGAGGAGCATTCGGGAGCCGTAGCCTTGGGAAGCGAAGGAGCGAGGGTTGCAGGAGTAGGTGAGCTTGTTGTCGATGGAGGATTGGTTGAAGAAGGTGAGGCCTGTGGTTTTGATTTGGCAGAGGAGCTTGGTGGGGACGCCGTGGTTGGTGACATGGAAGGCTCCGTAGTCTGTGCAGGCTTGAGCGATTGTGGAGCAGATTGAGGGGAGGTAGGTCGGGTTGAATTCGACTAGGTCGATGGTGGCGGCGGTGACGGTGGAAGAGTGGTGGTGAGGGCGGTTGTGTGGAGGTTGGATGTATGGTCCAGATCTGAAAGAGAGAAGGTTGAGGATCTGTGGCCAATTTGTGGTTTTTTTTTTTTTTTTTTTTTTTTTTTTTTTTTTTTTTTTTTTTTTTTTTTTTCTGGGTTTGTGTTCTTGGATCTAATTTGTGTTCTTGTTGTTCTTGATCAAAACACACTTAGATCTTAATTCATATGATTTTTAGTTTTTAATTTAGTTTTTAATTTTTTTATTTAATTAAAATTAATAAATTAATTTTTTTTAATTTAAATGCTGACGTGGAATTTTTTAATGCAAACAAATATTTTTTATTATTAATTTAAGCCACGGGGACATTAATTTAGTATTTTTTATTCTTGCCGTTTGCCACGTCATCTTTTTCCGTTTCTGATGTAACGGCAGGGACCAAAACGGGAAGCGTTTTTAAGGATAGGGACTAAAAGTGGTAAAAATAAAATGTAGGGACTAAAATGGGAATCGCCTGAAAATGTAGGGACTAAAAGGTGCTTTTCGCCTTTTAAAAATTGACAATTTTAACTATTTTTTCCTTATCATTTATGCAATTGAAAAAAAAAAAAAACCATAAAACAAATCATCAATATCTTATAGATCTAATTAAACATTGTCAGGTCGTTTTGTTATGGATTAAGCTCTTTTTAAAATTATGGTTAAGAATTAATTTTTCCCCTTTTTATATATCTTATTTGGGATTGGTTAGATACTAAAGTAAAATAAATTATTTATTTTTATTAACAAGATTTTTCATAAAGAATAAGAATTTAAATAGATGTTTTTGTATTGTTTTTGTCATTTTGAATTTTTTTTTTTTTTTTGGGAATCATTTTGAAATGTTAAACTATAGTTCTAATGAATTTGTCATAATTTATAGTTTACATTTTGTTTGTCATTATTTATTTGGAGGAAGATTTAAAATAAAAAAAAAAGATTTTTTTTTTTGGATTTACGAATCTAAGGATAGTACGAGAAAAATAAATAATTCCTTTAAGATTCTTAAAAATAAACCAAACATTATAATCTCACATTCATAGAAATCTTATTAGATTTTCAGTTAAACCAAATAGATATCCAGATTGCAAGGCATCACATTCCCTGTAATGTAAATGCTAGAAGTAATGTAGAGGCCTCCATACTAAATGCAAGGTAAGTACTAATCGTACCAAGAATCAATTAGTAATTCAGGTATTCTTGTTTATCTATACTATATATAACTATAATTAACATGATTCCTTTTTTTTACTGAACTTTTATATCGTTCAAAAATACTTCTATACTTTATGTTTAAGTTGTGACAAAACTTAGAGTTAAATACTCAAAATAAACCCACTAACCCCACTACACTTTCAATTTGCAAATAGACCATAAAATAATAATATAAAAAAAAAAAAACGTGTTAAAAAAAAAAAATCTTTTACCACACAATCCATTATAATTCAATGTTTGCGTTTTATTAAAATTCAAATACTAGGCCTTAGCCTACTGCTCCTTAAAATATATATATATATATATATATATATATATATATATATTATTTTTATCCTTATCTCAATACTCTCAAAATAACAACCACTATAATCATGCATTCATGCGTTTATTTGCAAATATTCAAAATATATACATATATATATTTGTTTTGGAGGAGAAAGCTAATGGTGAACATGACAGTTCAAACCGTGTTAAATTTGTACCTATCACATTGGCTTATTGGGCCCGCTTCTTTGGACCTCATTGCTAAAGATAGAGATATATATATTTTTTAGTTTTGGAGGAGGAAGTTAACGCTGAACATGACAGTTCAAACCGTGTTAAATTTGTACCTATCACATTTGGTTATTGGGCCCGCTTCTTTGGACCTCATTGCTAAAGACATTAATATATCAATTTCAAAATGGGCCTATTCCCACTGAAAAGTTGTCACGATTGTAACACAAACCTTGTGATTCTGTTGTGAATTGTGACTCTTTTCTGTCCCCGTGAGAAAATAAAATTTTGGATGCTTCACCGATACTCACGAAATACTCATGTTATAAAAAGTAAAAACATATTTATACAATAGGAGTGTGTATTCTTTTTTTTCTTTTTCTTTTTAATATAGAAAACGAAGATAAAAGTGATTAATTTAGCATAGAATCCAAAAAATTGGAGGATAAACTTAGTCACATTATTATTATATTTATTTTTTACATTGTGCCTTATGGGTATGTTTTTAGAGCAGTAGCAACGAGTCATAATATGGGCCCCCAACAATCCTTCACAATGATTCTATCGCAACTTGAACCCATAGATATGATATTAGCTTTGATATCACTTATTAGACCATAAGATGTGCCACTTCACCTAAAAATCAATTGGTGATGAAAAAAACATATTTAAGTATTTTATGCCATTCTATATCACACATATTAATGTGGATGCTTCTAATTGAAAAAGGATCCACGAAGTTTATTTTCATTTAATTAAGAAAACTTAATTAGGTTAAAAATTGTAACTATGTAATGCTAAAATTCCTGTTAAAAATCTTTTTGATTTTACAAAAATTATGTGTTTAATCTTGATTAAGAATTGATTCTTCTAGTGATAATAATTCATAATGATGAAGAAATTGAAGAAAATGTGAATAATTAGATAAGAACATATTGCATGAAGTTTAGAAATGCACAAAAGTATCGTGTGAATGTAGAATACCTTTTAAGTTAAAATTTTTTTTTTATAAGATTACTAATAAGGTCAGGTATCCTCTTGTTTGAGTGTAAACCACTTTTTCATTGCTCGCAGTGATCTAAAGTCACTCAAAGGTTAATTAATTTGACTAGATTTTGGGTTCGATTCTACCTAATTTAATAAGATTTTTATGTGAAATGCACAAGTTGACAATTAAATTGAGGAACAAACCTAAATCAATAAGCCTAAGAGTATAAACCTGTTATACGTGATATGCACTCGAATTGATAATAGACAGTTTACAAACTTATGAGCGTAAAGCCTTGCATGAGCATGCTAATTGATTACAAGTTGTTCTAATACAAAGAGAAATGATAGAGATGATTGATGACCTTGAGTGAGCAACAAAAAATTGGTTTACACTCAAACAACTCTATGGTACTAAATATAATCTATTGATAAATAACATGTTCATAAAATGATGTAGCTAAAATAAAAATGTTAAAATGGATAAGTATAAATAAAATTTTATATAAAAAAAAAAAGATTTCTAGTGAAGAAAATTGTTTAAAGATAATGTGCCTCTATTGTTCAAAAGACTAAGGAGAATCATTTTAAATGGGTTAATCATTTGTAAAGGAGAGCAATTGATGCATCAATAAAGAGTAATGAGTTGGTTCAACTTGAAGGAACAAAAAAATTGATGAAAACCTAAAATATATCATAAGTACAAGTAATTAAAATGACATATCAATTATATAATAATGAAAAAAATACAAACGAACAACACCAGTACTAACAATTAGTTTGATAATAAGAGTACAAATGACACTGACAGCTATTATACCCTAATCAAGTTGATGTATAACATCGACAGAAATGTTCTAATCTATTTTTTCCATGTAATTTATATTCTAGTATTGTCCCTCTTCCACATTAAAAGGATTGGCCACGGATTAAGAATAATGGGTTCATTAGACCTATAAAAAAAAAAAGAAAAAAAAAAAAGATATCGGGAACACGATACTTGTAGCATTAAATTATGACTAGTTGAGCATTAAATGACGATTAGCTGATTGTTACGTAGTAAGTACGGCACATCTTCACTCAACCAGCCCCATACCGACCTGCACGAAATTTCCCATCATGCAGAAGGGACAGGTTTGGGTCCTCTGCAGTCTGCACTGCATTCTGATTATTTGTAAGAAATAATCAGACAAAAAAAATTACCCGCTTGTTTTGTCTTGCCATAATTTTTTTTAAAAATTAATTAATTAAAAAAAAAAAAACGCACATAAGAGGCAAAAGCTGGGAGGAAGGCAACGTTGGGACAAAGTGAGCAAAATATTGTGTCATCCCTAAATTGCTATTTTAAACCATCAATTAGTGTTATGGGTGTAAAACTCCTCAAATTACTATTTTAAATCATCAAATCACCAAAAACAAGCATTAACAATATTGTTATTTCTTAAAAAATTTGCAACCAAGCTACAATAAATTGTTACTATTAGAAAATGTTGTTCTTGATTTATAAACTTATATTTCTTTATTTTATTAACTTCTCACTCACTCCCTCACTTCACTCTTTTCTTTATATTGTTTATGGTTTGTAGATTTATATTTAATTGAGTAGTTTATATTATTTTAGTGAGTTGTATATTAAAATAAAAACTGAAATGTTAGGTGAGTTGTGAAATTGTATGATAAAATAAATAAACTAACTTTTTTTAGTGTAAATTAACATTTTTTTTTAAGAACCCAAAATGCTAATGCTCAAAGTGGCATGGATACAAATGAGAGTAACAATGTGTTTACATATAGAGAGAGTAGGGGGGAGATAATATAGAGTGTTTAATTAATTTTGTTTTGGATTTTTTTAAGGGAGTGTGAAAGGGTTTTAGCATATTTAGTGAGGACAATGTTGGGAATATATGTGTGAGTGAAAGTATCACATTGAAGAATAATGAGAAAAGTTGGTGATTAATATAATATAGTTGTGCTCAAACTCAAAGGGTTAACCCTTTGAAGTTAAGTTGTATATCTATATGTTATACTAACCATTAAATTGGAGGCTCCCAAAGTGTGAGGCATGAGATTCCCACAAACATGGAAGTGCGGGTTGAGTTCTCTTAGATTAGCATGTGGTATTGATATGTGGATCCCATGGATGAAACACAAGAGACCCATATGACGAGTTGATGAGGGAAAAACTCAAAAGTAAGGGAGAGTAAGTAGAACTTGTTCATGGTCTAAATAAAGGTGTGGAAGAGATTGTTCAGAATACACGTATGAGTTAAGTCCACTTTGAATAACAATGAAGTAACTAACATAACATAGTTGAAATCAAACTCATAAGCTTAAGCCTTAGGATTAAGTGGTGTTCTTATATGTTATATTAACTGCTCAGTTTAGTTAAGCAAGCTTCCACTTTTATTTTTTTAAAAGTTGTCAATTTTGTTCTTATGATGTCAGTTAATATCTACTTCTTTAAATTGAACAAAAGAGTAGTATATTTGTCAATGTATATAATGTCTAATTATTTTCTTTCTATCTCATTTTAATTTTTAAAACATAAAAGTCTGGAGAAGAGATGTTTGTAGTTTTATATTGTTAAAAGAACTGAAAAATATAAGTGGTTTAAGTTTTCAAGGTCAGACCACGGTTTAACCAGAGGCCTAACCATGTTAACGTAAAATTAATTAAGAATACAAATAAATAAATTCAATTTGTAAAAACTAATAAAATTGTCTGAAAAATATATAATAAAAAAATTAAATACATTTCAAATGTATTTTCACTATAAAGTAAATAATAACAAAACATAAATAATGTTTAATTATTTCTCTCACATCCACAAACATACAACAAATAAAAAAGGACTTAAGTTAAAAACTAATTTTTATCTCACAAACTCTCTCTTTTCATGCTTATCTTTGAAGCTATATTTTATTTTGGCTAAATTATAAATTATATCCTCTAATTTGTCTTAAAATTCAATTTAATCAACTAATTCCAACTTTGTTCAATTCAATACTTTAACTTCATTTAGTTCAATCATTTTATTAAAGTTTGCTAGCTGATTTGTTGTTAAATGCATTAAACGATATAGTTTGACTTTTTTTTTTGGTTAATAATTTTTATATTAAAAATATATATAATTAATAATAATAAAATTGTGGGGGCCAATTAATTGGAAGGTACTATTAAGGTCATGCCAGCTGGGCCCAAAACCCAATCCGAGGATGTTAGACCATCCGAGGAGGCCCAAATAAGACTGTGAAGAGAACAAAGATAAGGGAAGAGTAAAGACAATATGAGATGAGTCCAATAAGTGTCCGAGGATAAAAGTGTTCTCGGCAACGTGTAGCCGAGGTGAATTTGAGTGTCATACCATCACAGACTTACTTCAGAGTTACACCACAGCAAAAGACGGGATATTGGATCAGGGGAAAGACAGGAGAAATAAACAAATATCTGTAAGGCTGCTACCTCCACATTAAATGTCTTCCACCTAACTCTCTGGCCGCATTAATGTGGAGGTGATGCCTGAACAGTGATAAAGCAGCCTTACAGCTGCTGGTTGAGGTTTCCAGGAAGTGTTGGATGGGACAGGAAGGGATCCCCAAATCCAACCTACACTTGTATGGCGAAAATGACACCAAGATGGCAGTATATAACATGGAAGAACGCATTGAGAAAAAGGAGGGAAACTTCTAAAAACCAGGAATACTAAGAAGAAAACCTTGTGAAACAAAGAACTAAATTGGTTTTTAAGGAGAAACTGATCGTTATATTAGGGCAAATCCATTTGTAAATGTGAAATTGGATCGTTTTTCTTTTGGGGTTAGTCTAGTTCTTTGACATCCATGCTCTACAAATTTATTGTTTGGGCCTTTAACGTCCTAACCCAATTACGGATTTGAGACCGTTACAAATCAAGTCCTTACAAAAATATTTCTAGAAAAACAAAAATTTTAAAAATTCAAATTTAATTTTTCCACCAAATTAAGGGTGTGTTTGGATACCGCTTATTTTGCTGAAAATGGAAAATACTGTAGCAAAATAATTTTTAAATGTATGAATAGTGCTGTGAGACCCATTTTTAATGAAAGTTTTGTTGAGAAAAGAAGTGTGCGGGTCCTATAAACAGTGCACGGAACCCACTAGAAAAGAAAAAAACACCAATGCACGTTCTCAAATTTCTACACAGATTTTTTCAAAAATTAAACTACACCTTCAACCTAAAATTTCAATCACGATACAAAATTTGTGTACATTTTTTATTATTATTAATCAATTATACAAATTCATCCCCAAACCCAATCACAATTCAAGTTTTCACCAATCAAACCAAATTTTCGTAATCTTCATAAGAAAACAAACAAAAAATCAAATTCATAAAAATTCAAGGAATCCCTGACCTTAAATCAAGAAAATATAAGATAAAAAATATATGAACCAAACACATTATCTATAAGAAGGTTTGCAGTGAATGTGTAACAATTAACACTAAAGATTCATTGTTGTCACAACCCCTTGTCTTTGTGGAGCCTTCATCCTACACCATATTCACAACGGCCTAACCCATTGTCTTCGTCCTTTAATCTCTACATTCAAATATGTGATAAAACAACACATTTATTCAAACATGATATACAAATGAAACAAGTTACTGTATTGCTAACAGGGCATTCTGGAGCTACTGGGCTTGTGGTTAGTGCTAATGGTGACTTTGTTCTCGTTTCTTAGTTCATGAGTAAAAGAATTCAGAAGTTTTGGCTCAAAGATCCCGACTGTAGTACAACAAAATCTTCCGTAAACTTTTAAGGAGATCCAAACAACATGAAGACAAAGAAGATTGCATTTGGAGACTTTTTGGGTGTCACTAATGCAATAAAAATGGGAACATTATTATTTTTTTGATAAAAATTTGGGGAAATGGGAAATTTTTGAAAGGAGAGATGTTAAAGGAAGATGGTCGAGGAAAGAATGGGAATTGGGGGAATGCAGAGCGAGGATAGGGAAAACAAAGATTTCAAAACTTTTTAACAGATAAAATAAATTATTAAAAAAAACAAAAAATTAGTTTTTTAAGCCGATACCAAACGCAATCTAAGTGCCTAAAAAAGAGTCTTAAAGTACTATTTCAACTATTTTTTAGCTTTATGTACAATACTTTCAGCAAAAAATTTTCAATTTTAACTACATAAACTGTTCTCAAATGGACTTTTAATGATAGATCAACTATCGAGTATTAACAAAATGACTCGGTTGAATAAAATTAAAAGTTTTTTTTCTTTGAGAAACAAATAAAATTAATAGTTGAAAGACTAAATTGATTGAAATTATAGTTAGAGGACTTAATTGAATTTGAGGCAAAGTTAAATGGTATAATTTGTAATTTAATTCTCTCTCTCACTTTCGTTTGTTTAATTTCTTCCGATCCAAGGCCTATACGTGTATTTTGGAGTTTCTAGGCGTTTGTCCCAATGATGGGTGGGCTTCTTGAGGATGGTGGCAACAAACTGACATGATGCCAGTATGGCCTATGGCAGCCAGTTCTTAACAACCTCATGGTAGCTACTAGGCTCCACCTCCAAACTCAACACACACTAGCCTGCTGCTACCGAGTTTATATGATTGAGCACACAAAAGGCTCAAACAAACTAAGGCATGGGCAACAGACAAAAATCATCACAATGAGAGCGAGCATCATCGATGACGTTACTACCTAAAAGCAGCCAAATTCCTATGCAAAATCATCTTTTTCTTTGGGCTTTTTAATTTTAGAAAACAGGTTGTTTGTCCAATTCATGATTAAAAACTATGCCAAAAACCCATTCCCCTATCAAGATATTATTTTACTTTTTCAATTAAAGACTATTTTAAAGGTTAATAATTTAAATTTATATACAGAAGAAATTTCGTGGAATCGTCTGCACCGGATTCTGGTTGCTGACTCTGTTCCTAGAAAGCAACAATTATACTTTTTCCCCACAAATGCTTTTCCCAATTGAACACTTTCTTTGCTCTTTGTGGGTGCTTTTCTACGAGAACTTTCCTAAATTCGCCGCTAGGCCCTCTTTTTCCGGTTTACCAGGAAAACTCCACCACAACACCTATCTCTTTCTCTCTCTCTCTCTCTCACACACACACACACACACACACACACACACACTTCAAAGTGAATTCAAAAGAAAAAAAAAGCTCACCAGCGAGTAATAATAACAAGGAACTTTCCTGGTTACAATTCTTCACTCAAAAGGCTGAAGCTTTTGCATTACTAGATATTTAACAGGAAATTATATATATAATTAACATTATAAAAAAAAAGGGAAAAAAAAAAACCCAAAGAGCTAATCCCATGGAGCAGGTGATGCAAGCAACCAAACACACTTTCTCCTCCTAATTACGATTTCACAGTTTCAACATACACAAAATTCTCAAATGGGTCTCTTTCTTCTTCTTGTATCTCCGCCCTATTTCTCTTCCTAAAACACAAAGCATAATTTTTTTTTTTTATACTTTTCATTTCTTTTTCTGGTAATATATTGTGGTAGGTCCACATCTTTGTTTTTTTTGTTTGGTTAATATACTTATGCGGCTGCAACAGTGCTTGTACGGAAAGGGTAGTTCTTCTGGGTTTTGTTTGGGGAAGTGGACTCTCTCTGTTGCTTTTTCCTCAATGCCTTCATTGAAGAAGAAAGATTCCAGTTCTTCTCCTTCGCTTCATCTATTTCTATTTGTTCCTGTCTACACTCTTCACTACAGAATGGAGTGTCACCTCTGCAAAAACCAAACTTTCATTAGTAACCCATTAATCACACCAAAGAATTAGACCCATCTTAGTATTCCAGATCCCAATCAGTGGGAAAGAAAAGGTTACAAATTTTACTTTCAACCAAGAAATTCCAATTCCAATTTTTTTTAAGTTTTAACTAGTGCCAAAAGGTAAAGGTTGTTCTTTTTATTTCCAAATAAAGACTACAAGATCATAATTTCCAAAAATAAACCAAAGTAGACCAACAAAAATACAAATGTGAATCTTTTATTTCCAAAAAGAAAGAAACTTGATTAACATAACAATAAGAAAGAAAGAAAGAAGTGGCTAACCTGTACATGAAGATGTCTTTGTTATCCCCAAGTGGTTTCTTGCAAAGAAAACAGGCTTCCAAGAAATGGGGTTGGTGATCCTCGAATCTTGCATCATAGAACCTAGGCCCAGCAGATCTCGGAGACAAAGCCGAGAGGTTTCTCAAACTACCCCTCCTACTAATATTATACGAGGCACTGTAACACAGTGTCCTAGAGAAGAAAGGGTGGTTTTGGTTGTGACTATGGTGGGTATGATTATGCTGGTTCCCAGTTCCAGAGATCCCAGCTTCCATGTCTGCCAAAGAAGCCAACCCATAATCTTCCTCGATGAAACAAGGCCTCCTTGTACTTGTGGACTCCATCAATTAACAAAAAAGATATTGTATATGTGTGATTCTAAAACACTAGCAATTTTTTTTAGTGCGTGTGTTTTGGGATTTTTTCTGTTATTCTTGTTTTCTCTTTGGGGTCTAGAATGTGTTTTAGAGAGAGAGAGAAAAAGAGAGAGAGAGAGAGATGGGATGGAAGAAATGGAAGGCAGTGGGTTATAAAGAGAAGTTGGTGAAGACTACGAGACAGAGAGAGTGAGAAACTACGGGCAGGTTTCTCTAGAATCCGTGCAGGTGAATCCATTGGCCCAAAATACCTGCATCTCTAAGTTCTTTTTTTTTTTTAATTAAATATTTGGTTATAAATTAATTGTTATTTAATCACCACTATCTTGTCCAAAAAATACAATAATGCCAAAAGAGTAGGAGAGATGTGAATCATAAATGACATAGACTTAGTGGCATTTGTTGTGGTTTATCGGGGTTAATGAGGGTAAAAATGTAAGATGGATGATATTCTCGTAATGGGGACCAAAAACTTCCACTCTCCGAGCATGTAGCCCCCACTCGCGACCTAACTGCACAAGATCACACTCAGCTCCTTTTTTTCTCTTTTTAAATTCAGATCTCTACGTTCTAACGTCAAGATCGCAGTAGGGAAATAAACCTGGGTCCACGCTCTTACCATGCGCGTAAACGTAACGTTCACACCTCCCTTGGTCCCAAAGTCTTCCCCCTTGGTCCCAAAGTCTCCTAGACTCTCACTTAAGTCCCTTCCTCACCTTGCTCGTTAAGTAAAACAATTAAGAAAAATGCTACCAACACAACAACAAAGTACACATTAGTAACATTACCACAACTCGTCAGTCGTCACAATTAATTCACCTCCAAAAATTAAATACAAACGCCTTTTTTTTTTTCCCTACAAACAAACAACAAATTTTTTTAATTTAGGATGACTAAAATCAACTCCTACTATTTGAACATGTATTGATTGCCTATAATTTTCTTGAAACATTGTATTTCATATGGATTCCAAAGGTCACTCTCACTTTTTTCATATTATGTACATGTATGACTGTATGAGTATTAAATGAATTTTCAAACCATGCATGTATATTTTGATTAAATCAATTATTTGATTACATTTTGGATCTGTGTTTTAGCTTATTAGTGAAATAGTGTAATTAAAGTGTGTGTATTTAGCCGTTAGTTTTTTTGTTTTTTTTTTAATTTTTTTTTTTATTTTAAGGATTTGTTCTCACTTCTAAAAAGAAAATTTCAAGACATACATGTATTTATTAATTAAGTAAGTCAATGTCTTGATTACATTCGGTTATTCAGTTGGATTTGTTTTCCACGTTTCATCTCTCTATCCTGCACTTGTTAAAACAAATTTTGTTTGAAAATGATGGGAATAAAACCTAATATTTACAACCAACATTTATAGGTACATGTTTCTCAAAAAAAACATTTATAGGTACATGATGGAGATGAAAATGGCCTTGAAATTGAGTTAATAAATCAAAAGATAAACTATACTAACTCTTTAAGGATATTTATCTAAATTTTGTTTGCAATAGTTTGGAGTTTATTTCATTGTGAATAACAATTTAAAATTTTATGATTTAACCAAAAGAGAACATTGTTGCAACTTTTCATATTATTAAATTAAGATTAATTATAGATTATATATATGTAGGGACTGGGTTTGAGCACTTCTTCTATCAGATGAGTGAACTCAGACCCAACTAGTCCAATACAATAAATTTATAGAGAATGGGTTTAAAAACTAGGCCTTAGTGAGGGTCACAACGAATATGCATGATTATGAGTGGATTGAATAACAAGGACGTTGACTGGGGTATGAAATTCTGTCCGCAGCCCTTGTCCGAGGAGCTTATTGTTCTTATTAGTTCTTCAGTGCTTGATTACGAAGGTTCCAGAGAAGATACAAATTGCTATAGTATTCCCTATTTCTAATTCCTGATCCCCTTTCATGGAGGATTTCTTACATTATATAACCCCTTTCAGTTGATCTTGACCCTCCATTTGTTGATCATGCAGGTCACTACTCTAGTGTTTGTCCCATCATTCACCTTCCTAAACCTTCTGTGAGTTGCAGCAACCAAGACCGCACTGCTCAGGGGTCATTTCCTCATCAATGCGGCCAAAACGTTAGTTGTGGGCATTTAATGCGGAGGTGACAGTTTCTCCTTGAACTGCTCCTACACCATGCTCCCATGGTTGTCCGATGACACTTGTCATTTTTCTTGGGACGCTCTATGAGGCTGTCGTCGATGGCATATCGTTATTCCCTTCTAGGATCTGGGTGGGCCGAGGACAGGATTGTCCTCGGCGGTGTTTCTGGGCCATTTGGGCTTTCTTAATTCGTCCTCGGCCATTTCTTCCTCCTCGGCGTGGGCCTTGGGTTTAGTATAAAGTGGGTCGGGGTTGTCAAATTCTTTGACCCCACAATATACATGAGAATAATGTGATATTTTTATTTCCAATTTTCATATTTACGCTTAAAACTAACTGTATATAATTCATTTTAATACAAAATATTTATTTTTCACCCACATAAGGCTTTTAGTACTGTTGAAGGGTAATTTTTTCATTTAAAAAAAAAATCTAGAATGGAAAAACTGTTAATTAGTTAGTTACTAAAATAATTTGCATAAGAATCTTTTATATTATTACGATTGATATTTTTAAATATAATGCTTTCAATAATATGATAAAAAAAATCAAATTTTAGGCATACCTTAAAACATAAATGTCTAACTCTCAAGAATTTTAATTATTGTGAGTTTAAAACTCTATAAAATATCCATAACTCTCATGGTTTATAATTCCTAGCAACCAAATAGAGCGTAACACTTTTCTATGTAGTTTAAACTATTAATTTTTTTCACAATTTTTGTTTTTTTTTTTACAATTAATTGGTAGTGTTATTGGTGACCTTTCTCAAAGAATTTCGCTACCATACTCTAAGGAAGCAGTTGAAGCATTAGCCATTAGAAAAACTGATATCTTTGCTAAGACATTAGCATTTTTGATACTATTGTTGAAGGCGATGCAGAGGTGATCATTAAAACTTTGAAAGCTAAGGAGGTGGATCATCCAATATATGACCATATTTTGAAAGATCCCTTTCACTCTTCTCGAACCTCCGTTCGATGTCTTTCCTTTATGTCAAGAAATTAAGTAATTTAGTTACCCATTATCTAGCTAAACATGCAAAGTTTAGTGAAAAGCTTCAAATTTGGATTAAATCCATCCCTATTGACATAGCTCGTCTTGTAATTCATGATTCATTGTAATTTTTTTTCTCCTTTTTAATAAATGACCCTTGATGTTTGCTTTCTCAAAAAAATAAAAATTACTGGGAGGATTTAAATCCAAGTTCTCCCCATCTAAAATATCATACAGTAGAATTGGGTTACAACGTTATCTAACATTTTTTCACAAATTATTTCCACCAATTTTATTGGAAAAAAAAAAAAAAAAACACCATTTAATTTGAACCTTAAAAATAAATCTTTTATCCCATGTTTCTATCTTGGTTTACTTATTTTTTTTATAAGCTATCTTGCTTTACTTTATTATCAAAGAAAGGATAACAAAAATATAGAAAAAAAAAAAAAAAAAAAACCCCACGCGCTAGAATGCAAGTGATAGTTTCACAAATCCGAGCTACCAAACAGTACCAGTACCATTGCTCCAAAACCCACGGCCTCACTTTTTTCTCCCACCTTGTTTCTCACTCAAAACCCACCCCTATTCTCACTCCTTCTTAATTTAGCAAAAAAATAAAGTTGTACCTCTCCTCAAAAATCTTACATCACACACTCTCTATTACTGTACCCCACTTTTCCAAGATTCTTTTGTCGTTTTCCTCCAACCCCACCCCTTGGCCCCACCCACCTCCTCGAAACCAACAAAACCACTGGCCCACCATCCCCGTGATGACGATTATGACTGGTGGGCCTTCATTACTGGTTTTTAGGCTTTCCGATTAATTAACCTTACAAAATACAAAATATCATAAAAATATTTAACAATTTTTTTTTTTGTTTTTTTTGGTTAAACACAATTTTATTCTACATAGTACATACAAAGGTTTTTTTCTTAATAATTTTATAATTTTAAGTGGTTTACTGTATGCGATGAGCACAATTGACACTAATCGACTTATCATTTATTTTCTGTCTCTATTACTGGCACTCTACCACTTTAATAATTATAAAATTTTATTTTTAACTATTCATAGAGTTGATAAAGAATGAATAAACTCAATACAAATCATTTCTAAAAAAAAAAAAACTCAATACAAATCATTAAAAATCAATTAATATAATTATTATCACTCTAGTAACATTGAATAATTACAAAGAAACAACCCAATTTTACAATCTAAGGGTTTACACATTGCAATCTATCTTTCAGGATCACACGTAAAAGTACAAAATTTTAAGTGTGAAAATGGTCATCTAGGTGTGAAAATGGTCGTGTGTTTAAATATTTTATGCCACACATCACTTTACGATGCTTACTCATAATGGCACGGGTCAACAAATAGTGAAATTAAACGTAAAAAATGGTGAAATAACCCAATTTTACAATCTAATGGTTTACCCATTACAATTTATCTTTCACAATCATACAAGTCAACAAATTGTAAAAGTACAAAATTTTGAGTGTGAAAATGGTCGTACGTTTAAATATTTTATGCCACACATCACTTTACAATATTTACCAATGATGGCAACAGTCAACAAATTGTGAAATTAAGCGTGAAACATGGTGAAACAACCCAATTTTACAATCTAATGGTTTACCCATTACAATCTATCTTTCACAATCGCATGAGTAAACAAATTGTAAAAATACAAAATTTTGAGTGTGAAAATAGTCATCTAGGTATGAAAATGGTTGTGTTTAGATATTTAAGGCCCGTTTAATAATTTTGTTTTAGTAATCTTGTTTATATTTTTTAAAAATATATATAAAAAAAAAAGTGAAAATACATAACAACGGTAACAATAAAGCTCTTAATGTCAAACATCACTTTACAATGCTTACTCATAATGGCCCGAGTCTACAAATTGTAAAATTTAGTGTGAAAAATGGTGGGGTTTAAAGGCGGACTGGCATTTTGGGGATTTGATGATTACGCTCCCCAACCCCAAAACCGAAGCTCTTTTTCCAAGGCTTTTGTAATCTTGTTCCCCAACTCACACAACTGCCCGTTTGCCCGTGGGGTCCGGGCAGCACCCTCCAAATCTGCCCGTTCAGTGCCTTTTACACGTGTGCTGTAATGCTGGGTACCACCGCAGCACCTTGCGCAATTACTCTACACGCCACGTGGCTTGCAACGGACAAAAGCAATTACGTCCGCTCAGTCATGTTCAAAGATGCTCCCTCTGATTTCTCATTTCTTTTTCTTTTCTTTTTCTGATGCGATTCCTGCAATCTTAACCGTTCGATTTAATTACTCCTCCTTGAGATCCCGTCCATTTCCTTCTAGAACTCCCTTTCACTTTCAGTCAATTTTGTACTATCTGTAATTTAATTTTTCTCTTCAAAAAAAGAAGAAGCATAGTTGGTGAATTTTGAAGTGGACTGTATTTTTTTTTTTTTTGATGGAAGTGGACTGTATTTATTTTGAGGTGGAATGGTCATTTAAAGTACCTTTTATATTTAATGCTGTATTGGACTTGAACCACCGTCCAATGCTATCATCTAGACACCTATTGGGTGACAATTAAATCAAAGTTGGTGTTACATTGATTCACTATCCTATCAACCCCCAAAAAAAAAGGAAAAAAAAGATTCCCTATTGTACTACTAATCAAAACAAAAAATTATTAAATATTTTGGAAGTATTATAAATGTATATTTTTTCTTTTCATATGAATTGCGAGTCTTACCATAAATTTATATGTGAGAGGACTGAAAAAATATATGTATATCCCAACCATTAAAAAAAATGCGTGTAAAATTTGAATTTCATACAAGAATTACAAAAAGCTTTTGATTTAAAAATATGTATTATCAACAGGAGAATTTGCTAAGTACACTTTACTTGACAATAAATATGTATCAACAAGTTCACTAATAAAGATTGGGTGCATACATTATTTACAAGACTTCCCTTACACAAAGTTAGATTATATGTATTTTATGTTTTCCTCCTGTTAGTAATTGCAGACTCTTACCTTGTGCTTTTAAAAATACTTATTGCCACAAGTTAATTTGTCCATCACAAAACCATTCTCTTGGTCACTTTAAGGTTTTCTTAAGATTTGATGTTGTCTATATGGTTTCAATAGAAAGTCCAACACAAATGCTGTGAAAAACCATTTTTTTCCCAAGGTTTAGTTCTGCCTTCTTCTTTTTCACAATTATTAAAGTTGAAATGAGATTTAAATACAAGTAGGGTTTGGGTTTAAGGTGACTATAAACATAGTTTTGAAATGAATTAAACATTTGAAATTTCTATAATAGGGTCTTAGAAGACCAAGGGTCCAAGAGTCTACCGATACTTTTTATCTAAATCATCATTCTTGCACGATGGAACTCTATATCTCTCAACCGAGGTCTTCAGTCTTGCACAATGATCAGAAGTTTTAGCATTCAACTCATTTGTACACCCATACTTATTACAAAATACGAAAGTCAAATTAAAAATAAATTTGTTATGGAATTAATTAGCAAACACTAAAAATCCTAACCGTTGTTATTCTATACTCTGAAATTATTGATCCTCCTTTACATAATGTTGGCTTCATTAAGTAAAATTCATGACTTTGTTTACTAGGAGGAAAACGTGTATTTTAGGTGGATATAAATATAATTAAAGGTTCTATGGTTTATCTTACCAAAAAAAAAAAAAAAAAAGTTCTACGGTTTATATCAATCTTCACTGGATTTTAAACAGTATACGTAGTACAAATTATTTTTGTCATTTTTTTTTTTTTTGAAGCCATGTCATTTTCAATATAGAAAATTTAAAGAAAATAATATTTTAGATGGATTAAAATAACCTTTTGTGTGATTCCTGATTAACATGACGAAAATCCAATGAATAATTGAATATAGTCAAACCAAAACCTGCCTAGGGTTGGAGGCGAAGGAAACAAAGTTGTCCCAATTACCTCACTATTACAAATGGTTAAAGTTGTTGACTAAACTCAAATATATTTAAGGTCATGCCAATAATAGTTTAAAGCCCCAAGAATTATTTAATTATTTTAGCAAATCCAAATTTGTAGAATTAACTATTTTTCAACCAAGTCTACGTCACAAAGGTCTGTGTGTCTTCATAAGAAATTTTACAAATTGTTTATATGGGTTGAAAGGCAATCAAACATTGATCAACTTGAGTTTTAGTGTATTTATCAGTTGAATGGATTACTCAGTAGATTGCGTATCCTCAAGAACCCCAAGTTGGAGTCAAAGTTTGGCTCTGTATTTTCTCAAAAGCACAGAATAGGTGAATTTTTGGCTGGTTTATAAACACTACCACGGGCTTCTGTAGAATTCTTGAAGCATCGCCCACTGAAATTTTGATATGTGTGACCCTTGATAGTCTTGTAAAAACTGACATCATCTAGAATTAATATACAATTTTGATGCCATGAAAACATGGGGTTTTGAATGCATCTGAATAGAAAATAGGATTTTATTTTTAAGTCATTTTCAAGGACATTGTTATCATACTTTCACCGGACATTTCATGGAGAATAATATATATATTAGTGCAGAGAATACTAATATTCTTAGCATTTAATCATCACTTAAAATGCATATTTTCAAAAGAAAAAAAAGATTATCACTAATGTACTGATATTTATATACATAATTTGACTTCATTTGTTTGGAAAAGTATTTAAAAAAAAAAAAAAAACAAATATGGAATGCTAACACATTAATTGTGGCCTTAGGACACTCTAGGGTTTTTTTTTTTTTGAATAAAATGTTTAAGTATCTTATAGTATAATAATAAAGTAGTTTATTGATCTATTTACAATCTTAGTTTCTACTTTTTAACGATTTAATTTTATTTAATTGCGATATACTGAATTTTTTTAATGTTTAGACAACTTCTAGTTCACTACCTTAGTCCATCATTTTATGTTGCGGTAAAGATGTGGTCCTGGAATTATTATTGCTGAAATGGAATGAATTATGATAGTGCTAACATAGGCACATGCGACTTGTACTCGAAGATGAGGGACACGAAAAAGGCTTTAAAAAGTTATGATTTGATTCTCATGAAAAGTTCTGAAAGTGGAAAATGCTTTCATAATTTTGATAATTTATTTTAATTAGTAATGACCTTTTCAGGTAAAGTTCTTGTCATCATAAGTTATACACCTTTATGGTATGTTTGATTTGGTATGAAAAAATTGAGAGATAGAAATTGTAGGAAGATGAAAAAATAGCAAATAAAAAAAATTTAATTTTTCTTCCTGTGTGTTTGGTAGGTATAATGAATAAGTGGAGAGATGAATTTTTTTTTTTTTGGGTTTAAAATAAATATAAGATAATAAAAAATATAATTTGTATAATTAAATTTACTTTCATACTTTTATTACATTAAAAAAAATTAATAATTTGTAAGAAAAAAACTAACATTTAGGTAGGGAAAAAAAACCATGGGTTAAAAAACACATTTGGGTAGGTAAAAAAAAAACATGGGTTAAAACTAACAATGCACGTACACAATCTACCCCCATTTTCTTCCCAAATTAGGGAGATGAGATTTAGGTTGGCCTAGAGATTTAATACTCGAGCCCCACCAAAATCCAACCCCCCATCCCCTTCCAACCAAACAACATTCCAAATAATTTTCCTCCCTATTTTTCCTCTTATCTTTCCATCCTCTCCCAAATCACCATAACCAAACACAATGTTACTGACATGTTGCTGAAGCCTAACCCTATGACATCCTTCCCTCTCTTCCCCCTCCATCTCCCTCCATTTCAAACATACCCTAAGTATTCTGGTACTTTAGGTGGTTAACTGTTTTTTCTAAAAATAAATTTATTTATTTTATGTTTATTTTTTAAAATTTTGTTTCTTCTCTAGACAACCTTACTTTTGTATTGCAGCTATGACTTATTCTCAAATCCAATAAATTAATAAAAATAAAAACTCCCCACAAAGAAAAACTTCTATGTATTCTCAAACTTACGTTAATTTGAGATGTGGTGTTACTTAACAAGCAAATCATTGACATGGATGGAGATCCTACCAATTAGAATGAACCCCTAATGTGAGGGAGCGGATCAAAATTTTTAAATCTTAGGGAGCAAATCAAAATGACCCTAAACTTGAAAGATGTACCTTACACTTTAGTTTGATTTTAATATTTCCTTTTCAAAAATCAAATAATTTCTCTCTATTTGGGTGCTTGTTTCCATTAGGAAAGGATATAGAATTAATACTGAAATGAGATAAAATAAAATAGAATTTCGTTGAAAAGTGTATTTAAAAAAATAAGTAAAAAAAAAATATATATATATATATATATAAAGTTTTATTTTTCCCTTAAATTTTGGGTGAAAAAAATTAGACATGCTGCTGCATATGCCTTAAGTTAGCCACAAATAAACTTGTATAAAAGATGTGGTAATCATTTTTGAGTTTAAAGAGTCTACACATTTCACAGTCATTTTCTTTCTTTTGCGAGAGGAATATATTTTGTTTAATTTCTTTCCACAAGTTATTATTGTGTCCAGACATCATGATGCTTTACAGTCACAGGCTCACAGCCTCTCACTTTCAGTTCTTAAAGGTCAAATATCCTGTTTAAATAGCTTAATTAATACATGAAAGATGAAACCAAGGGAAATTAATTCAAATGGAATCGTTTGCAAGAATAATTTAAGAAATTTGAAGAAATTCGATGATTCTCCTTTTGTTTTTTACAATTATGAAGATATTCTACGAATTCATTGGCACAACTGGACATGCTTGGAACCAAAGGGAAATTTCAGTAATATTGTATAGGAGGAAGACTTGACACTTAAAACAATTCCATCAAACTTCAGAATTTCCACGGTTCACATACTTATTACTTTGTTGACAAACTATGGAGCTGCTCAAAAGTGAGTCAGTCACATTACATAAGCTTACATTCAATTTTTCTTTTTGCATTCCTGAAACAATTGCAAACTTTTAAATATTTTTATTTTTTTTTATTTTGCAATAATAGGAATTGAAACAAACAACTTTTCACTTCCCTTCGGAATATGTTCACTCGTAATCTCAAGAAATTGTTCAGTACGTAACGGGAGGACGATCATGTGGTCCTGCTAAATAATTAAAATTTTTTTTTAAAAAACGTTATAAATTTTTATTTTTAAAGAGTTCAAATAATCACTGAAACTCATAATGATTTATGTCCCCCACACTAGAAGGTTTCATCATCTGCTCAATATTTCTCGGTTCTTTTATGATTGCAGCTTTTACGTTGTAGAAGTAAATGGCTATGAGTAGTGGAAGAAATTATAAGGTCCTTATGGTTAACAAGTAATGTGGTCCACAATTCCAGTAAAAGACTCCCATTTGTTTAAATTTGTGGAGTTTTAAATAAAAACTGAATACTGACTCAGCAATTTTGAATAATCACTGAAACTCATAATGATTTATGTTCCCCCGCACTAGAAGGTTTCATCATTTGCTCAATATTTCTCGGTTCTTTTATGATTGCAACTTTTACGTTGTAGAAGTAAATGGCTATGAGTAGTGGGAGAAATTATAAGGTCCTTATGGTGGACAAGTAATGTGGTCCACAATTCCAGTAAAAGACTCTCACTTGTTTAAATTTGTGGAGTTTTAAATAAAAACTGAATACTGACTCAGCAATTTTGAATAGGTGGGAGTCTTTTATTGTAATGGTGGACAAATGACGTAGTCCACCATGAGGACGGTAGAATTTCTCGAGTAGTGGACCCTTTTTTTTTTTTTTTTTTTTTTAGGATGAGCAGTGGACTATTATTTTAACATAGATTCACTATCTTTTTTATTTATTTTTTATTTTTTTATTTTTATTTTTTTTATATCACTCACAGTTTGTTTTTTTTTTTTTTTTTTGAGAAATAATTATAATATGCTGCTAACCTCGCAGCTCGAACCCATTTTCCCCTAGACCCTCAAGTACTTTGTACATGGGGAGGTGTCTATTCAGCTACAAGACCTTTAGCTATATCACTCACAGTTGATCATATTAAATTGTGGTAAATTTTGTGACACAAATTGTGTCCCTAAGGGCCTGTATGATTTGAGCAAAAAATGGGTGTATTTTGTATTCATTTTCATCTTTTGTGGGACCTACCATTAAAAAACTTATTTAGTTTTTGTATTTGGTTTTCATTTTTTGTATCAAAAAAATAGGATTTGAATACAAAACTGAATATAACTTTTTGGTATTTTTAATTTTTTTAAAAATAAATATAGTGGCATTTTCGTTAAAAAAAATCAAATTTGTGGGTTCGACTATCACTCACTTGTCATATCAAAGAACACTCTTTCTCTCTATTTATTGGTGGTTGTCATAAAAAAAAGTGAAGGGAAAGACAAAGCATAAAATGATACCAAAAAAAAAAAAAAAAAAAATGGAAACAAAAAATGAGTAGAAGATTTAAGTATAGAAAATGAATACAATCTCAACAAAAACCAAACAGGCCCTAAATTTTCTATAATATTTTATTTTTGTCATATCTGATACTTGGTAATAGACTAATATAAATAGTGCAACATGATTCAAAATTACTGATTTTACACAGTGATTACAAGATTTACAAGGGGCTTAAGTTCTTTTGACCCAACTACCATTCTCTTTTATTGAGACTTCTTCCATCAGTATGCACTTGTTGAAAAAAAAAAGATGGGTACTTTTACCAAACATTATTTACAACTTGGAATGGAAGTTCAATTTGTCTTTGAACTATGAATTGCTGTGGCGTGTAGTTGACACATTCAAATGATGTGCAATTTGTTATCTTTTCAAATCTCCCTACTTCACATCATGCATTTCTAATATTTAATGAATGTCCTATCAAATAAACACCTTACCTACGCAAACCTAAGCATTCATGCTATGCTACAATTTTTACCCGTTAATTGTAACAACTCCATCTTAACATTCATTTTGAAATTAACCCAAGGTAAAACTAGTGAACTTACTCTTTTGGAGGACGAGGTTGGGTTTAGTGCACAAGACATGGACAAGGAATAATTATTTGATATGTGTTCAAATATCAACAGATGTACTGGATTCCAATTAGTTCTTTCTTTTAATACTTTTTAAAAATTACCAAGCAAGTGAATCCCACCGCTCAAAAGCTTTTTGAAAATCAATGGGCGTAAATGCATATGGAATCCCAGTATGACATCTGCTACCAATCCTTCTAGAAAAGAATTGAATGAGAACTTAAAAAGAATTGAATGAGAACTTTTCTAAGGGCATGCTTGATTCAGTTTATATTTCATTCTAGAAGAGGATGTGCAATTTTTTTAAAAGCATCACTCAATCATTCACATTTATACTTTTATATAATCAACAAAATAAACTTATCCAAACACGTATAGGCCTTGTCAAATAACTTCTCCTTTTATAATTTATGTTATATTACTTGTCATATTTATTTTGTTTTAACGGAAGTGATGATTATTCTACCTAGAGAAATGTGATTAGTACGTACTCACCGATTTGTTTATAAGTGATGTCACATTTTAAACGTGGTATAATTTTATCAGGGGTGATCATATAAACACCAATAACACAATTTATTTATATGTATATTGTATTAAATATCGTCCACACGTTATTTCTTTAATTAAGCAAGTTAAAGTAGAATAGATAGAATCGACTTGCTGTTATATAATTAAATACTCTCCTCTCCTTTAAAAAGTAAAAACATTCTTATCAAAAAAAAAAAAAAAGTAAAAACATTACAAACTAATCATCCCGAATTATAACACAAAATCATTGCATATATAGACACGGACGATTAGATTTAACATCAATCCATGATAACTACTCTTTTAAAATACATCAATGATTTTTTTTTTTTTTTTTTCGGCTGTACAGTTCAAATTTAAATCCTTTATTTAACAATATCATTAGTTGTCTCATCAAAAAAAAAAAAAAAAAAAAAATCATTAGTTGAGCTGATTGAAACAAAACACGTCACAAAATCACTGTCTTGAAATTAACAAGTAAATCACGATAATTAAAATACGCTAAACCTTTTTACTTTATATATAAAAAAATAAAAAATAAACACAAGGTTTAATCATCCTTGATTAGTACCAAAATAAATTATCATATGAGTGGGTAAAGAAACAATTTCACTTTTTATGGGTCATATTAATGAATGGCGTAAGGGTATAAGTTAAAATCAATAAAAACTCAATTATAAATTGTAATGCATACTTTAAAAAAAAAATACAAGTTAATAATTCATTACAATTTTTTTTTAAAGAATCAAATCTAGTATGTGTTTGGCAAAAATTAAAAAGCCAACTTATTTTACTATTTAACTTATTTTTGTTATTATTTATAGACCCTATTGCACTATTTAATACTATTCATGGATCCTACTATATTATTTCAATTCACTTTTATCTTTATCTACAATTTTTTTTTTTTTTGTGTAAATATATGTAAATAGTTTAATTTTATTTTTTGAACAAATATGTACAAAACAATTATTTAATATAAAACATCAAATACATCTTAATCATTAGAGCTTTCCTTTAGGAAATAATTTTTGAAATATTTTTTTGGAGGATTTTTTTACAATTTTTAATATTTTTCATAAAAATGAGATACTATTAAAATTTTCCTATACCCGTAACCCTTTGTTAAATAAAAATGTCAAAAAGAATAAAGATAATGATTAAAGAAGATCAAGAGGATTTGATCCCGGATTTAAACCCAATAATTTTTTCACACCAGCAATTATTGGGTACACTTACACACCACACCATTGATAAACTTCCATTATGAAACACGCAATTCGAGAAAAGCGTGGGTGTGAAACCAACAGTTTGGAGTGTAAAATAAGACACCTTTAAAATTATGAAAGAGAGGTTAAAGTTAAAGAAGGAAAAGAGAAGTGAACTTCTCCGACTGTGGAGGAAAAGATCGCCAATGGTCCAGAAAATTCCTTGTTCCCTCCCGCACAATGTTCGAGGCCTTAAAACTAAAGTAACCCTCAAACAAACGAGCATGGCTCTGCCACGTGGACTGTTTTTGTTCTCCCACGTTTGTTTCCGAAGCACCGGACATGTCCTTGAACGCGAAACCACTCTTGCTTTTTCTGAGCCAATGTTTTTTTTTTTTGGGTCCTGATGGCTGCCTCTTTTTAACCCTTTTTAATTTTTAAACCATAAAACTAGAAACGTAACAATAATTTACAAAGTTTTTAAATTAGTAGTGGGTTTAGCTTAGTTTATATTAAAAATTGATTGATGTCATAATCTGATAATAAAGAATTAATATTAAAAGCTGACATCATAAATTGAACTCTCTAAAAAAAAAAGTTTTTAAAATTAATATACAGATCCATTATAATATACAATCTAATTTTTTAAGGGCATAATAGGTTAAACTGGGAATATTATGAAATTGTTGTAAATTTTGTTGCACTCATATCATACTCAAATTTAAAAGAAAAGCAATGTTAACGAATGTTTTAAGTGTATTGGTTTAAAAAATAATTTTAAAATTTTTTATGAGAAAGAAAAAATAATTAATTTGTGACAGTTTTTTATATTTCTCATGAAAATAATATTAAATTTTTTTTAAAAATGACTTATTATCCATTGTTCTAAGAACATTTATAATAATTATGTTTCAACTTGTAATTAGTGCATAAATTGAGATAACATGTTCAAGTAACATGTTCAAGTAACCTTAACAAATTCATAAAAGTATTGAAATCCAATCACATTGAAGAGAGGTGTGTTTGATTTTAAAAATTTCTAAAGTTTCAGTTGTCAAATTATTTTTTTAAATAAAAAATTCCTTTCTTTCATCAGACTTCTCGTTTTATGCAACCCAAGAAACCTTGCTTTTGATTTTGGTAAAAGTAATAAATAAAACTAATTTATTAATACAAAAGCACTTTTGGAATAACAATAAGTTCATAAATTAATCTTCCACTATGTTTATACTATGGTATCAAAACTTTTTTTATTTTAAATAACAAAACCATTTTAGGAAGCCTCCTGTTGTGGGGTTTGAAGATTCCCAGCAAGCACCATAAAAGTTTGAGTTTGACAGTCACGTACGGAGCAAAATGTGACACACGTCCACAGATTATTGTCAAATCAAAAAACTTTCTGACATAACATAAATCAACTAACCTATTTTTATAGTTAAAAAAAAAAAATCCTAAACTATTTTTATTTTATTTTATTTTTTCGAGGTCGAAATCAACTCAACTATTTAAGTGCACGTCTAACGTCTTGTGCAGATATTTTCTTTTTGCTGAGGTAGGTTTGAACTGAACAATATATTTATATTTTTTTAAAAGATTCTTATATTATTAAACTATGCTTTTAATGTTCTGAGTTCTCCAGGGTCCAGAATCAATGGCTTTTACACGTAAAAGAATGGAGAAGTAAAAAACTAAAAATATATATACTATTCGTGCGGTACTGGTGCACTAGAATCATCGGAGTTTGGGTTGTTAATTAGGAAATTACTTGCCGGATGCCCTTACTTTTTCTTTTTCTTTTCTTTTCTTTTTTCCCTTTGACAGAGAATTCAAATTGTTCTGTCCTACTGTCTAAAACTTCTTGTTTGTAATAACAATTTGGATTCTAGCTATTTCCTTCAATAAAAAAATATCTACTTCATCTCTTTTTGTGCACTAAGATTTGAGGAGGTAATTAGGTTGAATTTGCTTAAATTTTAAAAAAATAGAATGTCTGTTTATTATTTTTTTTTTTTTTAAATATAACAGATAAGGAGGAAAATATGTTGAATTTGTTTAAATTTTAAAAATAATAAAAGATAAAAAGACGGTAAATTGCTAAGAACATGGGTTTAGTAGAATGTTATTGGTGAGGTAATAAAGTAATTTCAGTGATTAGTTCAAATTAGAACCAATAACAACTAACCACCTTTGATTTATTGTGAAAATGTTGTGAACCTAGCACTTTTCAAAATTATGAGTTTTTATTTTATGAATTTGTTTCCCTTAATTAAAAACTAGTAAGTGAGTAGGGAGAGCATATTTTGGGATATTCAAGACTTAGAGTGACTTAAACTGCTTAGAAGTCTCTTAAATAATACTAATAATATAGATGGATATAGAAGTATAGAAAATCAAGTTTATTAAGATCCCTACAAAAACCCATCTTCTTGAAATGGCCTTAATTTTTAAGTTATTTTATAGTATATATTTGTTTAAAACCTTACTTTTTTTATTGTGGGGCCAGAGAATTCATGGCCTAGGCCCACTTTACATTAGGGCCCAAGGCCTAAGCCGAGGAGAGCTATTGCCGAGGACGACCTCATGCTCAGCACCTCACAAAATGCCTGAAAAAAGGGGCAAACTCAGTATAGGGGCAGGACAAGGGAGAAAGCTGCCAACATCGTAATACAGAACCCTGTATCTGACAAGCCCATACTCTAAACCATGCCCTTTAACTTTTCCAACGACCCCTAACCACTCTAGGTATGGGTTGACAGGACAGGTCTGCACCCCAGAAAGTAAAACTTACACGTGGACCCTAAAAGGGGAAACGAACACTAGTATAAAAGGAAAAGAAAGCGAAGGAGAAAGGACCGGAGAAGAAGGAGAGAAATTCCTGCCAAAGGGAGAAAAGGGAAGGACACAACGCTTCTCGGACTATGTCCGAGGACTTAAGTCCTACAACCCGTACAAACGGAGGGCTTAGCTAGTCAAGCCAAGTCCGCCTATGTATACGCTTCCACAAGAACAACGACTAAACCGCTCACCTGTGCCCAAGGTCCTGCCTTTCAAGCCCACTCTTTACAAATGATATTGTTAGGGCCCTTTACTTACGAGCCCAACGTCATTCTTGGGCCATTAAATAATCGTGTCCCTACATTTATTATAATAATATTTGTACTTTATCTATTTTGGTGCATTTTAATTAAATAATAAATTTACTAAATGAAAAAAATATATTAATGAGATCAGTTTCATGTAGTTAATGAGTCTTAGGTGAGAAGTTAGATTCTCTCTCCAAAAAAAAGTGAGAAGTTAGGGTTTTAGTGAAAACCAACATCTTACACGAGAGAAGTCCTTATTAATTTATAAGTAATTTGAAACTATTTAGGTGTCTAATGCACGGAGAATTTGTCTAGTGATCATTTTGACCATTTTTCTTTCAAAATATTTGTTTTAATTCTTTATATTTGATTTTGTTTTCATATTGATGTTGTGTCATTACCATCAATTTTTGTTAGTAATTTTGCCTATAACAATTAAACTTCTCCATTCCATATTTTGCAACGTTGAGAACCTGTATTTATGAGATAGTTAAACATTAAGGCATTTAATAGTCAATTACTAACTAAAGTGGACAACGGTGCCAATGAAAACCCAAAAAAAAAAAAAAAAAAAGTGAAAATGATATGATATGTAAAATGTTAAAATACAAACAATTACAAACTTTAAAATGTAAAAATGTATTTAATTTTTTTTTTAAAGAATTTTAACTTTTGAGATCCGTTCTTGATGTTAGTTTTTTATCATCAGACCAAGACATCGATTAATTTTTTATGTAGGTAAAGATTGAATTCCAAATTTCTTATTCAATGACAAAATTTTTTATTAATTAAGTTAATTGAAACCCTTAAGGATATAATTTCTAAAAGCAACAACACTCTTGCTGTTTAAAAACCATGGGTGATTATTGTTATTCACGATGGGCTGATTAATGGTTATGTTGAATGAATTATGTTAGGAAAGATGGCAGAAGCCGAGTTGTCATTATCACGAGATGGTTAATTTATAGCTTTGAAAGAAAAGGAAACGAGCTTTATTAAAGTGTGATTTGATTCTTATATGAAATAATTGAGCTATGAAATGACAATCTCGTTATTTTAATCAAAGCTCCTTTATTTTCTGAAGTAATCAAAATCCTTTAAGTGCTGTTCTGTTCTACCTAAACTTTAATTTAATGACATGCTTCTAAAGTGCGAGATTTGTTGTAATTGTTGGCCGACTAAGAGTCTATTTAGGATTTGTTTATTTTGTTAAAATTAAAATTTTTTTTGTTAAAAATATTGTAGATAAAGATAAAAATTAGCTAAAATAGTATAGAGGGATCCATAAATAGTTCCAAAAAGTAAAGTGGGACCTCGTTATTTTAATCAAAGCTCCTTTATTTTCTGAAGTAATCAAAGTCCTTTAAGTGCCGTTCTATTCTACCTAAACTTTAATTTAATGACATGCTCCTAAAGTGCGAGATTTTTTGTAATTGTTGGCCGACTAAGAGTCTGTTTAGGATCTACTTATTTTGTTAAAATTAAATTTTTTTTGTTGAAAGTACTGTAAATAAAGATAAAAATTAGTTGAAATAGTATAGCAAGATCCATAAATAGTTCCAAAAAGTATAGTGGGACCATGAATAGTAGCAAAAATAAGCTCAATAGTAAAATAAACCAGCTTTTTAATTTGGAATCAAATGCATACTAATAATCTAATGCCCAAATTTGGTTCACTTTCTCGTTATTTTTCTTTTAAACAAATTTTTTTATACTGTTAATTGTCTCCTCCCATTAAAAAAAAAATAAAAGGAATATATTGTCATTATCTTTATTAAATATTAATAGCCTTACTCTTTAATGATTTTTCTTTTCTTTCAAAAAGAGAAGTATGGAATTTGATAAAAATAAAAATTATATCGATATTTCTCCTCTTTCAAAATAAGAAATAAGAAATTTTCTAAAGATGATAATATATTGGTTTATTTTGTGTAAACGATAATAACTTAAGAGGTCTAATTTAGTGTAAAGTTATAGTTATCTAAGGCTTTACACTGTGAGTATTGTAAACATTAGGTCAAACTACGTAATTTTCATGTTCTCTCTCTCCAATATTTTTTGGTATCACTTTAATTTTTAAAAAATTCAATCTAATATAAATAAGAAATTTAAAGGACTAATGAAATTTATAATTCATTCATCATTTGACAAAAAAAGAAAAAAAAGAAAAAGAAAAAGAAAAAGAAACACATCATACTAATGTGTTCTTCTTTTTTTGGTGGGCATATCATATTAACATTATTTATTTTTTTTTGCTAATATATCATATTAACATATTCTTATTTCTTAACTCATTGGTTTGCATATTTCTTCTTGTAAGTTGGAAATATTAATTTTTCCTTTCTCTTTTTGTAACTACTATTATTTTTCCTTGTGCTTTCGGATATTGAGAGGAAGTCAGGCTATATTATTCACTTTTCAGGATAGCAATTTCATATGTACATCTTATATTAGCTGCTAGTGGATATTAAAAAAAGAAAGAAAGAATTAAAGTTAATAGTGTTTTTTTTTTCCCCTCCTTTTGGCTTATGTGTAGTCGATTAGTAATTATTCAAATAGAGACATTATTATAAGGAATGCAAAGACTTTGGAGTTTGGACTCTTCTGTTGAGCAAGTGGAATGTAAAAGCCCACGGATTTGTCATATAGTCATTAGCTGGGCCACTAATCGACTTGTCCTCCTAGGGGATTTTTTTTTTAAGTGATATATATAGTTTTCACACTCTCGTTTTCTGATGTTTTTATAAGTCCTTTTTTTTTTTTTTTTTTTTTCTTTATTTGTTAACACTGTTTTTGCTTACGGAACAGGAAAGTTTTTCTCTTTGATTATTTGGGTAGATGCTTTTCTCTAATTTTGTTTTTTTCCTCCTCGAACTGTTGAATTCTCGGAAGACTACTTCATTGCTAGTTATCATGATATGATAGACTGATAGTCATGTTACCGGACCACAATATAAGCCTCTGGTTTCCAAATTTAAAAAAATTAAATAAAAAAAGAGAGAAAAAGATAAGTCACTGTCTTGAAGAAAATTTGGTGCATATATGCCAATGACACAGCTACACCTCTTATTTTCTACCATTCATCCCCAAAGGTCAATATAAGATTTTATCTAATGGATATAAGTCGTAACAAATGTTTATCAAATTAAAATAGGGTGGATATTAATAACTAGACCATAAATTTTTTATTTTTTTTGGTTGAATGAAAAAGGAGGTTTCTAGTGTGGGCTCATCGATCTCATGCCACGTGACAATAAATAGGTAATACCACATGTATCATGTGGGTTTTACTGAAGCAATCACTCGAAGTGCTCCCCTCTGAGGGCTAGGATAAGGATTTTGAACTCTTACCATCAAGCCAACTCTGTATGGTAACTAGACCATGAAAATTGTGTCCAAGTTTTTGAATTCAAAATATGGTAAAGTCTTAGCCCCCGGATTGGTTGAAAGGTAAACGAGCAGGAGCATCTTGTGGTCCTCTCTCTCTCTCACTTAAAAAAAAAAAAAAACACTCTTCATGGGTGTGCTCTTCATGGGTGTGGTCCGTGGTGTGGAGGAGCTATAAGCAACCTTCCACCCAACACACACACGCACACACAGAAACTACATGAGACCATTTGGAAAATAAAAAGGCAATCATATTACTACCAATGATATTTTAACGCAAGAATATCCACAAAAATGATAGAATATTTTGTTTTAATTATTATTACAATAAATTCGATAGTACAATGAAGGAGAGGGAATTTGAGCCCTGGATGTTTCCATTGAAAATACTAGAAGGCTATAGTTGAAATACAATGTTTTTCTCACCCAGGTTCACATTCATTCTCTAAATTTTGGAGGAAAATCGAGAAGAAATGAGGTTCCAAATATTAAATTACACATTTACCCCTCAAAGTGGCCATCCAAATCAAGTGAGTCGTGAACTCATGATTAGTTTCCCTATTTTGTTGACATCCTATTATACACGTTGGTCCTGGATCAACGGGTAGAGGATGAAACCCATCTAGAACGCGAGTTTTGTTTTGTATATATATATATATTGTCTTCTTTTTTTAATTTGTGTGTGGGTATTTTCTATGAGAAATCATTTGTGTAATTTTTTTTTTTTTTTTTAAGTTGATTGATATACTTATAAATGTATTTAATATGTTTGTGGGAAATAAAATAAAAAAGAATTATAATCTTTTATATAATAGGAGAATGAGAGTAAATTCATTTGAATTACATTTTTCATTCTCTAATTTTTCTTCCCAACCAAATACACATAGTGGAAAATAGAAATTTCTATCCTCCCAGTATTTTCCATTCCTCTACTTTTCTATCTCTTTAACCAAACGAAGTCTTAGCAACTCATACCTGTGCATGGGTCAGGTTGAGAAATTCCTAATCCAATATGTTAGAATTATATAGTTAAATGATTAAATTTATTATATTCCAATATTTTAAGTTTTTGAGACAATCAGTAATTTAACATGGTATCATGGCAAGAGGTATAGGTTGTGCATACATATTTCATGTCTTATAAAAAATTAGTTTATTTTTTTTATTAACTATTTAAACACCTTTTTACATAATATGCTTAAATTATATTTCAAATTTTCAAATACATCAAAAATTATTTATCAAAATACCAAAATCAATCAAACAAAAAATTAAATAAGGCTAATAAAATAAATTTATATATATGATTAAATAGAATGATAAAACTATCACTATGAACCCAACCTAGTCTGAGGTGCAAAATAGAATTTCAAACCAACCCAACCCATGAAATGCTAACTTTATAGATCTAAGCTAGGTTAATTTGTCAGGTTGATGGGTTGGATGCATTGCACAATGCCGTCTTAAAGTGGTATCCCAAGCGCACCACACCATGCTTTGGTAATTATATTATTTGTAATTATTGTTAATGATAACATTGATTAATTAAATATATTTCTAATAAATTGAGTTTCTCGAAGACTTTGAAGATTTCTTACTAAATCATATATTATTATAGCCATGTATGAGGGCAAAATGATACACGTGTTAAATATTATTGTGTGATTTACCTAGTAAAGCAAATAGCTTGTGACAAAATCTATGCTCAGCTGCTCAAATGCTTCTGGGATGTGCTTTTGTAGTCACCTAGTGAAGGGCTAGGCTAGGAATGTGCAGCCCTTAAAAGTTCCTAAGATAATTGTTTATTTCATCGAGCGGCCATAACATAGCGACTTGGAAGGTGAATGATATGCTTGATTTGAAATGTTGGTTCATTTTCTAACTGTTTATACTGTTAGGCTCACGGATTAAAAGATAATTTTATAAAATTTAGGTTGATTGAGAAGTTTACGGTTCCAATTTTAAGCACATTCGATATTTTCGTTTGTACAAATGCATGATGGGGAGTTGGTAACGTGTTTGGTATGCGATGGATGTTTCTTAAATTAATATTTAATTATTAAAATGATCTTCAGTCAAAAAGTGAAAAAGTAAAAAAGATCTCAAAATACTTAAAGCAATGAATAGGTTTCCAACAAGGTACGGAGCCAGAACTTAGAGTTAGGAGGGCGGCTTTGCTGTTGGTTGTGTGTAGTGACTTTGGCCTTCGATTTTGTTATTACTTAGTCGCTTAGCTGCAAATTGTTTAAAATTTTTTAAAAGGTCAGATTGTTTGTTTTAAGTAAAATTGGTTGATTAGGTTTATTTTATTTTTTTTAGTTTTACTATTGATAATTTTTGTTGTTGTGCTAATTTTTTTAGGCTTGTATTTTTTTTTTTTTAGATTTTAGACTTATAAATATTTTTAATGGCCTTTAAAATGTGGAAAATGTTTGAACTACAAACTCTTTTACAAATTGCTGATAATGTAAGTGGTGAGCCCAAATGCAAACCAATAAGGATTTGCTATCTTAACTTTGTAAAATGTTATAGAAAAATTTGTGACTATAACAATACTCTTAAAAGAATCAATGATATTTTTTAAGGGAGCAAAAGTGTAATTTTCTAAATTAAAATTGGGGGGCAACCTAACTCATTTCCCCCCCCCCCCCTTTTTTTTACCTATATGATAGAGATATACTACAAGAAAATTTGCCCATAATATCTTGTAATCTATGCTATCCAAGTCAAAAAGTGAAAAAGTAAAAAAGATCTCAAAGTATGAATAGGTTTCCAACCTAACTCATTTCCCCCCCCCCCCCCCCCCCCCCCCTTTTTTTTACCTATATGATAGAGATATACTACAAGAAAATTTGCCCATAATATCTTGTAATCTATGCTATCCAAGAGCATATAATTGACAGACAAGAGAATCCCACCATTTTTAGGTAAAATTTAAATTACTAATTAGAGATGTGTAGTCAACCCATCGAATTGTCAAAATCGACTCAATCCAATCCAATTTGACGGATTGAATCAATTTTTAGGGGTTGATGAGTTGGGTCGGGTGTGCATTAGTAAATTCACAGATCTGTCTAACCCAATCCGACCCATCCATATATAATATATATTTTATGGTTTTATTATTTAATTATTATATGGTTCAATGTACTAATAAAATCGTTTGTGTTTGATGCTATATAAGGTTATAAATTTGTTATTATTTGTGTTGGGTTGGTGCTATGCTCAATTTTGATTAGTGCATCATACCAACACAAATAAGATTATAAATTTGTTGTAATTTGTGTTGGAATTCTTATAAATTTGTTGTTCTTATGCTCAGTTTTTTTTAAAGTCTCCAACCCGATCCACGTGGGTTGGGTTGGACACCTGTCAACCCAACCATCGTGATTTAAATTGAAAAAAATCTTAATCTGTGATAGGTACTGTAGTGTGACAGTGGTTGTATGCTATTGTGGATATTTGTAGATATTTGTAAATAGGCATTGTGACAGTTGTAGGCTATCGTTGATATTTGTAAGTAGGTGTGACAGTTGTAGTGTGTAAGGGTGTGCAGGGGAGTGTGCGTGTGTGTGCGCAAGGTGGTGCGTATATACCTGTAGGGATGTGCGTGTGTAGGTGTGACAGCTATAGTATGTGTAGGGGAGTGAGCGTGTGTGTGTGCAAGGTGGTGCGTATATACCTGCAGGGGTGTGCGTGTGTGCCTGCATGTGGGTGCGTGGGAGTGTGCAGTGACTAGTGCAGATAAACTGTACTGCAGGTAAACTGTACTGCTATTGTGGGCTGTTAGTTGGTTGTGCCAGGGTGTCAAGTAGGTAGTTAGTTGGTTACGGGGTGTAGTGCTCATAGGGAGAGGGTAAGGATTGTAAAGCTTATGCAGATAAGAATTTCATTGTTTACTTTCCTATTCTTTCTCTCTACCTTGTTCCTTGTTCCAATTCTTAATTCCTTCTTCCCTTTCTTCCACTGAACTATCAGAGCCTTATCAATCTGACTCCTAATTTAGATGAATATAACAAACTGAATATTATACTTTGCCATGGTAGGAAAGTGTTATATCATGGGGGAAAAAGGATTGTTATACTCTTCAAAAGAATGTTGTGCAAGTTGACATAAATTACACTCTTCTGTTTAAAATTTTTTGGAGATGATTATAATTGGGAATTTCGTTTTGTTCAAACAACTTCTAAAGCAGCTAACTTATTATAAAATCATCCATAAATGCGTGAATAAATACGTTGTTTCGTTCTAAATGATCAATTCTCCCAAAGTTTTAAACTATTAAAAAAATAATTTAATCCTTTAAACATTATTTATAACATTGTCCTTCACATATAGTTTAGATTCCTCCTTAATAAGTGAGACCTAAAATATAAAGTTTTTAGCTTTTTAAATGAGAAGGTAGAGTGGAAACAAGGTTTGTACTTTTTTGTTTTGTTTTTATGAAGGTTTAGACTTGGTACTATATTATTTGATACTAAGATAAATTATTGTTTGTTCCAAAAGTTTAAACTATTTTGTAAAGTATGAGTCATAGTGATCAGAACCATACTAAATCAATGATTGAACCATTAAATTGGTAACCATATAAAATTTCGGTTCAATATACAAAGAAAAAAAAAACTGATTAAATCTTAAAATCATCATATTTTTATTAATTAAAAAAAAAACCAAATTGCACAATTTTATTCAAACAATATGAATTTTTTAATGTTAAATTAATTTGATCAAATAATCATTTTCCTTCAATTATGCACTTTTATTTATAAGATTTTAAGTTTTTATTGGTGGGCAAAAAAGTAATTTTAGTGGTTGATTTAATTTTTTTTTTTTTTTGAGAAACAAACACACACACACATACACAAGGGAGAGGGAAAGAGGTATTCTAAAACAAAGGTACACCACAACTCCACTCAAAAGTCATGGTAACTTTTAAGGGAGAGTGGGGCAAGTTATACTACACATAACACACTCTCTTAAGCAATGTGGGACAACTACCTTTTTTTTTTTTTGAGAAACAAACACACACACTTAAACTTGCCACCTATGATTTTTTGTAAAAGTATTGTGAAAATATTGTGAACGTTACACTACTCTTTAAACTTGAAGCAAATATTTACAAGATTTAAAGTCTTTTGCAATTTCGCCTTTAAACTTGAAGCAAATAGTCAAAAAATCAATTTCAGTAACCTATTTTTAGTCATAATTCATAAAATAAAATAAAATTCTATATTTGATTAAGGTTTTTGAACAAAAATATTCTATTAAATTTCACTCTTTGGTATGCTTACATATTTATGTTAAAATTGAATTTTATATATATTAGTTTATTTAATGTAATTCTTTAATTTTTTTTTCGATATCTTTATAAAGACAAATCAATTATTAATCCAATGGTTGAGCTAATAAACCATCATACCAAAGAAGTTCTGTGGAGGAAATAAAACCGAGAAGCCCATGTCAATGTTAGCGTTGGGCCCAAGGCCCGATCCGAGGAAGGATCTTCCTCGGCCATAGGAAGGACACTCCTCGGCCATAACTTTAGCCGAGGACAAAGGGAGTGACTCAGTCCTAATGATGACACCCCGGGTCATTTCACTGAATAGGAAAAGTACTAAAACGACAAAGAACAAAAGAAAGGTTGCCATTACTGCAATTAAGTACTCTGCACCTGACAGAGTCATGCTTTTTGTCCTTTACAACCACTCCCAACCACTTTGGGTATGGACTGATGGGACAAGTATCGATCCTGAGCCTCAACCTACACGTGTACATACAAGGGAGAGAGGAAGCGGATATAAAAGGAAAGAGAGGCAATCCAGGAAAGGGGGGGACCTCCCCCTAGAGCCCAAGAACAGGAATCACTAAAACTGCTTCAAAGAGGAAACCTCCATGAATAAGTCCAGTTCACCCTCGCACAACCGCCATGACCACCATGACTGACAACCACCTGCCCACTAAGACCTAGCTTTTTAGCCCACTCTCTACAAATTTATTGTGGGGACCGTCAACATTTGAGCCCATATCTACCTTGGGACCAAATACAATTTCAGTCCTTACAAGTTCAATGCTCAATTTGACTATGGTATGAATTTAACATTATATAGACAACAATGGAAGCTTTAATGGCGTGCTAGTCTTTTATTTTTATTTTTAAATTTTTGAAAACAATACAGAAAGCAGGCTAGTCTTGACTAAAACTAAACAATCAACTCAAATTTAGTTGCAAACGAATAATGGAATATGTAGGATGATTGGATTAGATCACCGGTTTAATTTTTCTAACGTGTGTGTTATTTATACTATTGTTAAGATAATAGAACTCGTGGGTATCCATCTTAAAATGCTTCAAAATGCATGTATACAAAAATCACGGTAAATTTTTAAAAAATAGTACACGCACACATAAATTACACAAAAAAAAAAAGAAAAAAAAAATTAGGGTCAAATATCAATCAGTATTATTGAAGCTATTTTTGAAGGCGATGCAGAGTTGATCATCAAGGCTTTACAAGAAAAAGAGGTGGAACATCCAGTTTATGGCCATATTTTGGAGGGTACTCTTATTCTCTTTTTAGGTTTCTACTTGGTTTCCTTCTTTTATGTCAAAAGATTAGGCGATTTAGTTGCCCATTATTTAGCTAGGCAGGCAAAACTTGGTGAGGAGATTTAGGTTTGGATGGAATCCATCCCTGATGACATAGCTCCTCTTGTAACTTGTGATTCATTATAATATTTCTTTCAATCAAATAAATGATTTCTAAGTTTGGTTCTTTAAAAAAAAAAAAAAAAAAATTCACACTTGAAGTTTTGAAACACAATACAAACTCTCTCTCTCTCTCTCTCTCTAAAAATAAAGAATAACCTCATTAACTAGATAGCCATCAAAACAAAACTTTAGCTTTAAGAACTCCAAGTTCTCCAATTTTTACTAGAATTAGTGCTTTTATATACACAAATGTACTCTAAACGATTTAGGCATAGGATCAATATGAAGTGTGAGTTTCTCAAGTACTTAATTTTTTTTTGAAAATAAATTACGTAAAAAATTTAGAGTTTTAACACCTTATAATTTTAACATTTTTACTGAAAAATGACATCCAAACACACGAAGGTTAAGATTTTTATGACTTTTAAAAGTTATATATTTTAATTGGATTCTCTCGGCCCATTTGTTCAAAGTACATGACTTGTGCAGCCCGTAAGGTTAACAATCTCCGAACGGCCTTCACCCTTCATTCATTTTAAGGCTAAATAACCCATTATATTAGGGAGAAAAAATAACCATTTCCAGCAGATGGGCCTTGTGCTCTTTCTTATTGACAAACATATACGTAACTACGTACAACAAATTAGTTGGGTAATAATGATAGTATTTAATTAATTATGTTAACACGTGACAAGTTTTTATTGGTAAAGTATAGAATGGAGCAGGAAAAGTGGGACAGAAAATTTGGATTCTTTTCTATCCCAAATCTTCTATATTACTCACAAAGCACCATGTATCAAATTTGGGCCTTCAAGCCTGACAACTCTATACTATAATGAACAATGAACAACTTCATCGTTTCTACACCTTGGGCTCCTAAATGGTAACAAAACAATGGTAATTCACTTGCAATCTTGGCCCATTTTGTTTATTAATTTGGCAGAATCAGAACCCATAACTAGAGGAAAGACAAGGGCATTTAATGGGCCAGCAAAAGAATGATACATTGGACACAATAAAATTAGCCTATGTCAAAATCCCGAAAACCAATATTTTCTTAACGGCTTTAAGGAGTTTTAAATTTCTCACCACTTTGTCCCAGAGCATTAGCTTAGGCCCAATCAATAAACAAAAAGTGGTCCTTGGATTAATTGAAGTTGGTCTTAATTTCAAAATTAAAAAAAAAAATTTAGAACTCCTATCCTTATCAATGGAAGTTTCTCATCAATCACATGTTGGTTGCAGGGGGAGAAGATCTATAATGCAAGAAATAATAATGTTTCCAAACTTATTTTGATTTGAAAGGCCATACATAATTGTCAAGTGGGAGTGTGGGACTAAGCTTATGAGCAAATTTTAATATGTACCCACCAAGAATACAAAAAAAAAAAAAAAATGTCACCATGTTTACAAGTTTGTTACAATTATTATCGTTTCTTTTTTCCTTACCGTAAAAGATAGGAAGGTCAAAAGTTCAAGTAAATCAAATTTGTACGTTTTTCCTTAAAAAAAAAAAAAAAAAAAAAAAAAAAAAAAAAAAGTACGTTTGAGAAATTTATAGTAAAAAACCAATCCTCTTAAAAATTTCCTTTCACTTGCCTGCTAAGGCATCATCATCACTATTATTCATCAGTAGTACTAGCTAGTAGATGTATATCTGTACATGATTATAGAGCATTTTGGAGTTTTCTCCTAGTCTGTGTCCCCATAAGAACACAGGCCAATTGATCATGATTTTATCTTGCTATTCCCATTTGGTTGGTATTGTTCATAAAAAGAAGAAACTGGTAGACCTTCAATCCCACCTAACAGAGAAGAAAGCAAAGCAAAGGAGCAAGCCGTACAGGACAGCCTGCTTGTGATAACAAAAAAAGAGCTACTGCATGTACCATCCATTTTGATTATTTTACGCATCTTGTAATGTCATAATCTGGCTCTAGTTTTATACATCATAATATCTGGGGGTCCCTTTGATCTTTTCCTCTTGTACACTGCCTTGGAGACATTACATCTCAAGCTCTCAACCGTAAATGGGACACATATTTATTATGCATGTTACATTTTTCTTACAATTATTGGAAATATACGAACGAAAGATGAATTTTTTTGGGCACTCTCTAGCTATTCAATTCTTGTTCAAGACCCATAAAAACTTAATTCATATTGATAATGATATTAGTATGGACAAAGTTTAGTTACAAAATTGGTTGTAGCCTAAGGCTACAATTTTCTTTAAAAAAAATTAAAATTACTACGTATTTTGATAATCTAACTGTTAGATTGTATGTCGGCCAAAATGGGAAATTAACCCTGATTAGGGATGTGCAGCCAACCCACCGACCTGCCAAAATCGACCCTACCCAACCCAACTTGCCGGGTTGGGTCGGTTTTTAGGGCTTGGTGGGTTGGGTTGGGTTACAAAATTTTTTTTTGATAACGGGTCGGGTTGGGTTTGGGCTATAAAATTCCAAACCCGCCAAATCCGACCCGACCCACCCATATATTTAATATATATTTAAAATATATTATATAATTAATAAAATTTTTAAATAACTAGCTCTTCCTCCTAGCCTATATAAAAGCCAATATTAATGTATATTAATTCGTATATTAATTCATATATTAATGTATAACTAAGTTAGAATATTAGTTCATATATTAATGCATATTTTGTTTATCAACTTAGGTGGCAGGTCTTTCTCAAAAAAAAAAAACTTAGGTGGCAGGTGTGATATATTTTTTTTCTGCTCAATTTAATAATAATAGTAATAAAAAAAGTTGTCCAACCCATGGGTTCAACCCGACCCATGTGGGTTGGGTTGGACTTATGTGATGGGTTGGGTTGGGTTGAATTTTTTTTAACCCATCATGGTGGGTTGGGTCAAAAAATCCCCTTAACCCGACCCAACCTGACCCATGCACACCCCTAACCCTGATTTTCAAACATTATAATTAGTAGACCATGTTTTCAAACTATATTTTTTACTAGCATCTCGAGGCTAAGAGGTTCGATTTTGGACTATAAATCGAGTCTTTGAGGGTTGGTTTTCATGTTCTGATTGGGTCCGAGGTGGTAGTTTGTCCACCTGGAAATCGAGTCTTAGAAACTCAATTTATATATCGATGCTCAAAGACTCGATTTGTTCTTTAAATCATTCAGGTCGAAAAGATGAAATTTCATGAAATTTCAGCAAGTGTTGGAGTACAAAATACAAACACAGATCAACCAGTACAAAACATCCAACCAAATCTACCCCCAACAACTACCTAAAATCCAGATTAAAAAAAAAAAAAAACCCAAAAACCCATCAGATTAGGTTCAAATCAGAGAGAGAAAGACTTGGGTCGCGCTGTGACCTGGGTCGCGTGCGGCCTGGGTCTCGCGCGGTGGTGCGGTGGTGGCGTGGTTTGGTGCTTCAAAGAATTCTCAGAAGGTTTTCTCCTAATGAACACACTGATGGAGGTTTAGATTTTGTGTAATTTGGATGATGTGTTTTATTTCATGGTCAAGGCTAAAGAAAAACTGCTCTTCTAAATCGAGTCTCTAAGACTCGATTTCCAAATGGTCGCCACGTGGAAAAAATGCCACATCAAACATGATCAGACCATGGAAATCGAGTCTCTTAGACTCGAGATGCTAGTAAAAAATATAGTTTGAAAACGTGGCCTACTAATTATAATTTTTGGTAAACGGTGCTAATTTCCTATTTTGGCCTTGTATGTCCTTTATATTCTTAATACACATGTCAAATTTTGTACAAATCGGATATTATTTACTTTATGATTTATAAGCTTATATTTTATGCATAATTTTAAACTACAAAAACTTGCAATTTAAACAATTTATTGATGACATAGCTATTAATCTTTAATTTTTTAGAAATTTTGCAAGCATGGAGGATATAAGAAGAAAATGCAATCTAATGGTGGATTTGTCAAAATTCATTTCAAATAAAAAGATATAAAGTAAGGTTGTAGCCTTAAGTTACAACCAATTTTGTAACTAAACTTTATCTTATTAGTATATACAACTTTTTTTTTTGTTCGATTATTAAAATTGTACGTGCATGGTGTAAGCGACTAAATTTCTAGTTTGAAATAAATCAAACAAGTAAAATAGTTTCACAAATGCGAATTTGTATTGATGATTGTGTGGTACAATTCTCTGGAATTACAAAAGAGTGATCCTCTGATTCGATCTCCTTGCAAAACTTATTGATTAGACTTATGGTAATGTGGATTTGACTTGAACACAAAATATCCTTCAATTTGGTTGAGGGATGGATCGAAGATTACTGAAACGGAATTACAATGAATCTCTGGCTATGAGTTTGTTTAGAAATCCTTTGTTCTTCGCGTTCTTCGTGTTCTTCGTGCGTTCTTCGTCTTCGAAGGTTTGTGGTGGAAGTTCTTCGGAGCTTTAGAGGCTTGAATCCATTGAGCTTCAATGATTTGTGATTTGTTGATGTTTTCGGACACTTTTGGCTTGATTCCCGTGAACTTTAGGATCTAGGCAGATGATCTGGATGATTCTGCTTCGAATGTTCTCCGATTTTGGGGTTGAAGTTCTTGAAGTTCTTGAAGGCTTTGAGGCTTGATCTTCACAGAGCTTTTTTCACTTCTGAATTCTAGTCCCCTGAATGTCTCAGGAAGGCTTCTATTTATAGGAGTTTGGGGGTGTGTGAGCGACACGTGGCGGAGCTTGATTGGTGACACATGTCACAGCTTGATTGGTCCGCTTAAGTCATCGCTTACACGTGCGAGGTTGCTTGAGTCATCGCTTACACGTGCGAGGCTGCCTGAGTCATCGCTTACACGTGCGAGGCTGCTTGAGTCATCGCTTACACGTGCGCTGATGCGTGATTGGCTCTTGCATGACACTTGGCAAATTTCTGTTGGCTTCTGAATAGTGATAGCAAAACCTAGCAGCAATACATGGTGTTCTGTAATTGGCTGCATTTTGTGGACTTGGTAATGTGACGTGTCAGCTTGTGATAGGTCGGGAATTTTCCCTCTCTACAAATGCCCCCTCGAGACTCGTTCACGCACACAGTCTTGGAGTGTGGTGTGGGGATGAGTTTCGAAAACTGGTTTTTACACTTGACTTTTTAAGTGAAGTAGTTGAAGGTGGTGGAGTTTTCAGAAGGATGAGATAATTTCCGAAGAGTAGACCGACCCATATGAAAGGCTTTGATGAGACTAAAAAGGGGTCTACAAGTATTTGAACGTACTTGCGTGATGGAGCCTTCTCAGCAGAGGTTAAGTTGAAGTAATTTCTGGAGAGTATTTTGGATCGTTGGCGGCGATCACAAGATGTTGAAGATGGGGAAGATGAGAGAATGGTGGCTGGGTACAGCATGCAGAGTCATGGAGCTAACCTCGTGTTTTTAAGAACTTCTGGTGAAGTTATCTCAGAAGAACATGCTTTGGATTACGGCGAGGACATGTGGGAGAGTGGTTGAATGCGCATGTGTAATTGTTTCACTCAGGTTAAGTTGAGGTAATTTCAGAAGAGTATGGATTCTGGTGATGCTGGTGTTGGTGGTGAAGAAGACGGAGATGAAGCGAAGTGAATGGGTGAAACATACACCACCATGGCGTTGACCCCGTACATTGGGGACCTTCTGGTGTAGGTGTCTCTGGGAAGTACACCTTTGGATATGTGACTGACTGCATGCTGAATGAGATCCGACGGCAAGTTATTGAATGTGCCTGTGTAATGGGACCATGCCGACGGACGTTAAGTTGAAGTAATTTCAGAAGAGTACCTTCTGAAATTCTTCAAGCTGATTTTAAGTTGGAGTAATTCCAGAAAATGAGTTTTGAGGTACCAGCAACGATGACCTTTGGGTCCCATAGTAGTGGGGACATGGAATAAGGTTTTGATGACCATTTACCGGCACCAAAGGCTGAATTCTGATGAGTTGGCGCCTTGGAGGTTGTTTTAAGTGTTGATGGAAAACAATTTGTAGGATACCCCAACACTTTTTTACCATCTTCACCTACTGCCACTTGTTGGAAAAGCACAGAAAAATGAAAGATGGAGCTAACTTGTGATTCTGGTCTTAGAAACCAGCCAAGTTGCTGTTTGTTCCGAACCACTGCTTCTGCTGGAAGACCAAGCAATTGGAGAGAGACTACAGGAGCCCTGAGGTTAGGAACAGGTGCTTCTGCTGGACTTGGATTTCCTGGCCAACCAAGTCCAAGGAAGCATGGAACCAAAGTGCAGACCTTGTTACGAGTAATTTTACGGACAAAGGTGGTCGTTAAGTGGAGAAATAAAGTTTGTTTGGATCTCAAAACTGCAATGATGTTGTAAATAGGGTTTCGACCGAACCATGGGAGGGTTGATCTCAAACCGATTATGAAGCAAAATCGGTTGCTAGGTGTTGAGAATGATGAGATCATAGTGAGAAATGGTTGTGAAAAGGAGGATTTGAAAATCTGAAAGAGGCAAATCTTCATTTTATGATTCAGTGTGTTTGTTTTTTTTTTTTTTTTTCGGATGAGTTCTTGATGAACCCGGCCCTCCTATTTATAGTGGAGAGATGAAGAATGGTAGATTTAGTAGTTGAGAGTGGTAGTTGGGAATTTTTGGTGAGACTGGCGGTTGAGAATTTTTGGTGAGAACGGTAGATGGGAACGGTAGGCACTGAACGAGAATGGTAGGTTGGAGACTGGTAGGTACCGAACGGGAATAGTGGGTTGAATTAGTGACCCAGTGTAATTTCAGGTTCAAGACACACTTGTGAGAGTTCATTTGTATTTTGAGAGGAAGTCTTGATGAAGTCTGGAGAATAACCCTGAGGGGATCCCAATTAAATGGATGAATCTCAAATTTTGTTCTTGAGGACCTAAGTTTTGAACACTTGGAATTGAGTCATTTTTGCAATTTTCAAGTCTCAAATGACGGAACGGACTCCAAAATCGGAATGTACTCAAAAAATTGAGCAAGATAGGTCCATCTCAAAAATTTTGACATTTGGTCAACATTTGCACAAAAGTCAACTTTTTTGGAAATTGGACGTTTGCACAATTTCTGAGTTTCGAATGAAGAAACGGGTCCCAAAATTGGAATGTACTCGAAAAATTGAGTGGGACAGGTCCGTTTTGAAAATTTTGACTTTCTGGTCAATATTTGCACACAAGTCAACTTTTTTTAGAAATTGGACGTTTGCACAATTTCTGAACTTCGAATGAAGAAACGGGTCCCAAAATTGGAATGTACTCGAAAAATCAAGTGGGACAAGTCCGTTTTGAAAATTTTGATTTTCTGGTCAAGGTCAAAAGTCTGCTTGGTCCAAGCATTTTCTGTCTTCTCTTTTTTTTTTTCTTTTTCTTTTCTTTTTTTTTTTTTTTTTTTTTTTTTTTAGTTTCAGGCGGTTCGGACCGGGTCAAACCGGGTCGGTCCGGGTCGAATCTGGACCAAAGGGTAGCAGATGACGTCATTGGTGACGTCAGGCCTGCTGAAGCGCGCGTCAGGTATGGCGCGTGGCCGCGCGTGGCACGCGCGAAAGAGGCGCCGGCGCGTGTAAGCGCGTGCGATGTCTGGAGGCGCGTGTTCGTCGTGGCAGCAATTCCGGCGGCGCGTGGAGGCACGTGGTGGGCTTTTTGGACCTGAAATTTTCAGGTTTTGCAGATTGGAGGCCGTTGAACATCATGGTATGGTCAGTTTTTTAAAATCATGGGCAGATTTGCACAGATTTGAAGGATTTGGCCGCGGGTTATTGCGAGCTTATGGCGGCGCGTGGTGGCGCGTGAAAGCTCCTTGGAGTATGATCTTTCTGGGTCTGGTAGATCGAAGTCCATTAAACAGCCCTGCGGTATTAGTTTTGTGAAATGAAGGCCGGATTTGCGCAGATGTTGAAAGACTATTCCTTTGGTCACTGTGAGTTCGTGGCCGCGCATGGGAGCACGTGGATAGTCTACTGAGTTTGATTTTCTCTGGGTCTTTGTAGCTTGAAGTTCCTAGAAGATCCTTGTGGGGTCAGTTTTGTGAAATAATGTCTGGATTTTCATAAATCTGAAGGAGAAGTCCGTAGGCATGGCTGGGTTTGTTGCCATCTTAGTCCATTCTTACGGTGGCTACTCTGACAATATTTTGACAACCCAGGCAGAGAGTGGTTGCCACTGAGTGTCTCTGCTGTTCTCAAGGGATGGTGACATAGTAGAATAAAATACTTTCCATTGCCGGCCTAGTACTGCATCCAAAGTCTAACATCATAGTTTTTCTTAGAGGACTTATTTCCTTCTGCAGACTGATAGGTTCTTAGGTGTGTAACAATTTCTTTCTGACACCATGATCCTTTCCTGAGCATTAATTCACCTCTCCCTTTTTTTCTTAAGGTTTGGTGCAGTCTCTTTTGAAAATATGGTATTTTAATTATTTATGCACCTCTTTCTTTTTGTCCATTAGTTTCTGAGGATCCCTATATAAAGCCATCCGGAGCATGTACTAAGTTTGTACAAGCATTATCTTCAGTGGGTAGTGTATTTTCAGTGTAGAGAAACTCTGCCTTTTTACTTTTTTTTTTTTTTATTAGATGTTTTTTTCTATACTAATTTTTTTTCTTTATTAAATGTTTTGTCTGTACTAATTTCTTTTTTCTTCTTTTTTTTTTTTTTAATGTTTTGTCTGTACTAATTTCTTTCTTTTTTTTTTTTTTTTTTTTTTTTTTTTTTTTTTTTTTTTTTTTTTTTTACAGCAATCATAATGCTCTTTTTTAAGGATTCGAAGATTGGTCAAGAACCGGCCTTGTTCATTTGTAAAGAGAAAGATGACAAGGATGCAAAGGCTACGACTTTGATTGTTCGTCCGCCTATAATAGGAAGATTTTCAGAAAGATGGGGCCATAACTCTTACACTCTTAATTTGCCAAAATGGTCACAAGTCGTTCCCTCCGACGATGGCTCTAAATTGGAGACAATTGTCCTTCTCGCTTCGCATCACAAAAATATTGCTAAATCAAAGCCGTACAACACTTTGGGACGAGAGATAATTGCAAAGCGTGCCAATTGGGATTTTTCCTTTAATGTGAACGGAGGGTTTTCCTATTTCTCCCTTTATTGGGATTGGCTAGAAGATGTGCTCGGTCGGTGTAAACACCTCCTCGATGCGGCCCACTTCTACAGTGCTGTCTTTGCTTCCTTATTCACATACGATTATGATGAGAATCTCATGAAAGCATTTTGTGAGTGTTGGAGTCCGTCGACCAATACCCTCCATACCTCAGTTGGGGAAATTTCCATCACACCATGGGATCTTTCCATTCTTGGTGGACTTCCTTGCACAGGTGCATTTTATGATGAAGTGGTACCCAATGCGCAAGAGTTGGACGGAACTAATGAGCAAGGACGACCCTATCTGCCGTACAGCTGTCGCTTCCTTTTCATGGCGTATCATCACCTTCAAAACCGACTGAAGAGGCAAGGGAAAGTGAGTGTTCGTGACTGGATTACCTTTTGGTATAGAGGAAATAGCAAGTATTCGGCTCCTAGAAAACCAGCAAGACGGACAACCATTCCCAAGTGTAGTCAGAATCCCTTTGGCGTGATAAACGAGCGTGGACCATGGTCTGATAAAGAACACGGGGTCTTTGCGGATCTTCAAGTTGAGGATAACTTAAAGGAAGAGACTTACTTATCGGCACTTCTTTCTTGTTGGCTGTGTGTATTTGTTTTTCCTATTAAGGATCCAAATAGCATCCGTCCAGGTACTTTCAAGATTGCTAGTTCCATGGCCAATGGTCGTTTGTTTGGCCTCGCTTCCCCAGTATTGGCTAGCATTTATCGTGGACTCAACACCATTTCTTCTTCTCCTACTCCGAGCAAGTCTGGAGCTAGTTTTGCCATTCATTACGTTTATGCCTGGGTAGGTCATTTTTTTAGAAGCAATCGCATCACCAATGACAAACTGTCTGATCCTTTGATGACAAAATATTCTGGTGTAGGCTACGCCTCTCTGTTCAATGAATTCTCCGCACGAAAGCACATACGAACCGCCACCAACTTCATTTGGCACGGGACTGCTTTCAAGAAAAGCTATGACCAGACATTTATTGACAACGATCATTTATCCATTCAGAAATTTGGCTACTTTATGAGCCTTCGCTCAGGGTACTTGTCACTTCGATGTGAAGACCAACATACTATAGAAGCATATAGTCCTCACAGATTTAGCCGGCGCTTTGGATTTCATCAAGATATTCCCAGTGATTTGAAGGAAGAAATTCGTACAGGCTCTTTAAAAGATCTACACCAATTCTATCAATCTTTCACTCACAGCAACACAAATTCCAAGGTACTCATTTCGGCTTTTGCCACAGACTTTGGGAGCCGGGTCAGATATAGCTACAAGCAATGGTGGGAAGGAGTTTGCAGAAATGATTTTACCAAAGGAACAAATTTTTTAGCTGACATTGCCTCCTTTCGTGTTAAATCATTGACACCCAACAAATTTCAAAAGGGAAAGAGGGAGCTACAAGACCCATATATTCCACAGCCCTTGTCAGAGTTTGCACAATATCCTCTTGAAGATGATCGTCATTCAAAAGATTCATCTCGACATACCGGGGTTGCTCGAAGTCAAGGAACCAGAGGTTCACTTGCTGTTCCAGCTAGGGATGCCATTAAAATTTCTGAAGAGAAGGTGTGTAACAACCTGGACTATAATTGGAAACATTTGAAGAGTCCAATGAAGGGTGTTGATGCAGAGACTTCTATTGATCATGTGCATCTTCTTACAAATAGTGAGTCTTCCATCTCAAAGCCATCTGCGAAGGGTTCGGATCTTAAGAGGTGTAAGTTTGCTGATGTTGGTACGTCATCCAAACTTCTGACTGAGCCAGGAAGGACATTTCTCTCATCCACACTGCCGACCAACCCTCCGGAAGTCTCTATGTTTCAGGCCATGGCGCATGTTTCTTCCGTGCGTAGGAAAGGGGCCTCTATGTTGGGAGATGTTCTTCTAAATAAGATTTCGAATCTTTCTGTGGACAACATCCTCCCACAAGTTGAAATAAATGAAATTTATAGTGGGATTGAAAGTCTTGGAGTGGACCTTCAACACTTGCGCGAGAATGTTGACAAATATTGTGAGGGTATTGCAGACTATTTGAAGATGAAGGAATCTTTGAACCAACGACCAAGTCCTGTTATCTTAATTCAACGCGAGGCTGAAGTTGAATTCCTCCTTTCTGAAGCGTCGCAGAAGAAAGTATCTTTGAAGACCGAACTTGATACTGTTAGATTGAGGATGGTTGACCTGCAAACTGAGCTCGTCCAACTAGAGCAATCACGGTCTCAAATTGAGACTCATCAAGTTGAACAAGACAATGTTGTGCAAGACTTAGAAGAACAACTTGAAGAAGTCAAATCTGCCCCCGCTCTTGAAGACCAGGATATGAAGGCTTTAGAGAAGATACGAGCCCTTCTGGAAGATAATCGTTCTAGCTTGAAAGACTTGAAATGGATGTCGTAATATTTTTTTTTGTTTTAATTCCCTTCATAAATGTCATCATGCTTTCCTCTGTACTATCTTCCTTTCGTCAATCAATAAAGAAGACTTTATTCTCTGCTCCTTCATTTTTTTTTTTAGTGCGAGACTGAACTTAGCAAAAGATACTAAGTTGCCTACGTACCCTTGAGAGGGATCAAGTCATCACGTAGTTCAAATGATTTTTTTTTTTAGTGCGTGACTGAACTCAGCAAAAAAAATACTAAGTTGCCTACGTACCCTTGAAAGGGATCAAGTCATCACGTAGTTCAAAAGATTTTTTTTTTTTTTTGTTTTGTTTTGTTTTGTTTTTTTTTTTTTATAATTTTTTTTTATGTGTTTTTGCAAAAAGGGGGGCGCAGTGTATAATAGTGGGTACACCACTGATCGAACCCGAGACCTCCTTAAGGGTGACATAGGCATCCAACCGCTATGCTACACTCGCAATTGTTGACATGGAGTGGGATTAATTTCTCCTTATTGGTACGCTTTCAAGGGTAATGGGAAAACATCATGTACTCTTGCAGCGCTATAGTGGGTAGTTTAAGCTCTTACCGAGGAGCAATCCTTGATTTTCAAGCATAGAAGCGTTTGAGGAACTTCCCATTGATGGGGCCGATCCTTACACCATCATTATCAATCAACTTGTAAGCTCCATTGGTGTAGACTTCTTGCACAACATAAGGTCCATCCCATTTTGAAGTGAACTTATTGCCTGTACGATGAGTTGTAATGATAGGTCTTCGAACGGCGAGGACTAAGTCACCAACTTGGAATGATCGTGGTTTAACTCTTTTATTGAATGCGCTTGAAAGACGAGCTTGATAGCACTCAAGGCGTTGTTGGGCCTCGAGCCTTTTCTCATCAAGCGCCTCTAATTCTTGCAGTCTGAGCTTGGCATTTTCTTCTCCAGTCAATCCTTCTTGAATGACAATCCGTAATGATGGGATTTGGCGTTCTAAGGGAAGAACGGCTTCCACTCCATAAACAAGAGAATACGGCGTTGCTTGAGTAGGCGTTCGAAATGTTGTTCGATACGCCCATAATGCTTCTTCGATTCTTTTGTGCCAATCTCGCTTTGTCTTGGATACCACTTTTTTCAACAAACTGCCAAGTGTTTTGTTAAATGCTTCAGCTAGTCCGTTTGCCGGGGCATTGTACATGGAGGAGTTGTATTGTTTAAATTCAAACTTCTCGCATAGCTCTGTCATCAGCCTATTGTAGAATGGTTTGCCATTATCAGTTATGATATACCGAGGGACACCATACCGATAGATCAAGTGAGTTCGAATGAAATTGACCACCGTTTCTTTCTTCACTTCCCTAAGGGGTACAGCTTCTGCCCATTTCGAGAAGTAGTCAGTTGCGGCCAAGATGTACAAATGGCCACCGGATGACTTTGGTAATGGCCCTATTGCATCAAGTCCCCACGCATCAAAAGGCCAAGAAGCTACAGTTGGGTGTAGAGGTTCTGGCGGCTGATGGATGAAGTTTGCGTGATACTGACAAGCTTCGCACTTCTTAGCGCACTCCATAGAATCTTGCACCATTGTAGGCCAATAGTAACCCATTCGTTTGATCCTATAGTGTAACTTAGGACCTGACTGATGTGCGCCGCATATTCCAGAATGAGCCTCCTCTAAAGCTTGTTTAGCCTCCTCCTCTCCTAAGCAACGGAGAAACAATCCATCAAATGAACGGCGGAAGAGAGTGTCTTTATAGTAAATAAATCGAGCAGCCCTTCGCCGAACTTCGGTCTTGTGGCGTTTATCATCTGGGAGTCTTCCATGTTGAAAGTATTCAATGATCACTTGTCGCCAATCTTCTTTTTCAACAAGGCATACAGAAATGATGTTGGCTTGCTCTTCTTCATCTTCTTCAACTAGGAGAGGTACCACCCACCTTTGGGAAATAGCAACTTCGGTTGTCTCTTCTTGGGATAATGCTAAGGCGGTAGCCAAATTAGCTAAAGCATCGGCCTGTCTATTCTCCTTCCTTGGTATATGCTCCAATGTGGTGGCCTCAAAACTTGCTACCAACTTCTTCGCATATTTGCAATAAGGGATAAGGTCTTCTTTCTTGACATCATACTGCTCCGAGACTTGGTTGATAATTAATTTGGAATCCCCAAAGATCTCAAGCTGCGATATGCCCATCTCAATGGCCATTTGTAGACCAATGATCAATGCTTGATACTCGGCTACGTTGTTTGAGCAAAGTTCACTCAATGAGAACGAATATAAAAGTATTTGCCGTTGTGGAGAAACAAACACTACACCTGCCCCCGCTCCTTCCCGACGTGCGGCCCCATCGAAAAACATCATCCATGGTGGCATTACTTCAATGTAAAACACATTTTCATCTGGGAAATCATCGGAGAACTCCCAATCAGATGGAACTGGGTGATCAGCTAAAAAGTCTGCCAACGCTTGTCCTTTGACAGCTTTTTGTGGAACATATGCAAGGTCATATTGTTGTAGCAGGACTGCCCATCGAGCTATACGACCTGAAACCACTGGCCTGGAGAGGACATATTTAATTGGGTCCGCCTTTGCTATCAAACGGACCGTATATGCTTGCATGTAGTGCTCCAGTTTGTCTATGGCAAAGAAAAGAGCGAGACACATCTTTTCGATAGGAGAATAATTTAATTCAGCCCCATTAAGAGTTCGACTCAGATAATAAAGAGCTCTTTCTTTCCCCTCCTTATTTTCTTGAGCCATAAGAGCACCTAGGGACTTTTCTTGTGCCGCAATGTACAGCACTAGAGGCTTTCCCGGGATAGGAGCACCTAAGACTGGAGGATTAAGCAAGTATCTTTTGATGCGCGCAAAAGCATTGCTACAAGCCTCATCCCATTCAAAGTGCACATCCTTCTTCATTAACCTGTTGAAAGGTTGACATCGACCAGCCAAGTTCGAGATAAATCGTCGTATGTAAGCTAGTTTTCCCTGCAAGCCTCTAAGTTCTCGTAAATTCTTGGGCTCTGGCATTTTCTGGATAGCTTCAATTTTGGACTGGTCAATTTCAATACCGCGGTGCCTCACAATGAAACCAAGAAATTTACCAGATGTTACGCCAAAAGCGCATTTGCGGGGGTTCATTTTAAGCTGATACTTTCTTAGGCGATTGAACACGGATTGTAGTTCTGCCAGATGGTCTTCCCTTCTTTTTGTTTTAACCACCAGATCATCGACATAACACTCTACGTATTTATGAAGTACATTATCAAAGATCTTTTGCATGGCCCTTTGATAAGTAGCACCAGCGTTCTTTAGCCCGAAAGGCATTACTTTGTAACAGTAAATGCCTTTAGGAGTACGAAAAGCTGTAAGCTCTTCATCCTTCGGATTCATTCGAATTTGGTTATAACCTGAAGAACCATCCATGAAAGATAAAGCTTCATGACCAGTAGTGGCATCAACCATGACCTCAGTGATGGGTAATGGAAAATCATCCTTGGGACATGCATTATTCAAATCACGGAAGTCAACGCATACTCGAATTTGTCCATTCTTCTTTTTGACAGGGACGATGTTAGCAATCCATTCCGGGTACTGTACTTCACGAATGAAGCCCGCTTCAATGAGCTTATTGACCTCGGTTTCTATTTGAGGGATAAGCTCTGGCCGAAAGCGTCTTTGGGCTTGTTTGACTGGGCGCACGCCCTTCTTTACTGCCAAATGGTGTAAAGCAATACCTGGATTGAGCCCAGGCATTTCCTTGTAAGTCCAAGCAAACACATCTTTATATTCTACCAAGAGCTTGAGGTATCCTTCTTCTTCTTCAGGAGTGAGAAGCGCACTAATGAAAGTTGGTCGAGGTTCTTCGATAGTTCCTAAATTGATTTCTTTAAGTTCATCAACTGTAGCTTGTACTCCATCCTCCAAGGCTGGGGGAGCTTCATCGACCTCTTCATTGGTTGCTTCAGCATCTGAAAGTGTACCTTCTTCTATTGTAATATGAAACGAGGATGACACCTCTTCAATTTGCTCATTGTGAACAAATGATGGTCTAGTGCGTACAATTGTCCGCCTCTTGACTTTCAGCGATCCTTCAGTGCTGATGTCTAAGGTAGAGTTACGCTTCATGCGTGAAGGAATGCTACTGCGGATCTCATCATGAACTTTCTCCTTCTTTTGAACCTCAAAGTTCATTGAATTTTGAGAATGACTATCAATAGGCCTTTTTGTTGCCCCCAATCGATCAAAGACTGATTTATAAGCAAGAGTGTCCCGATTTTGTGTTAAGCAAGTTGTATTTAACCTGTCGAACACTGTGATTCGTGACGATGAGGCCTCAATGCGATCAAACACTGAGACGCGCGATGAAGAATGATCTTTTCTTTGATTCGAACTTTCGCCAACTTCCACTGTTATGTATTGGGAATTTGAAGCATCGCTTCTTTTCTTGATCCATATCTGAGCTGGCTGTTCAGGAGTATAACCTAATCCGGTCTTTGGGATAGGAATTTCATGCCCTTCAAGCCGCATTCTCCTTTGTGTTTTGCTAAGGCCATGTACTTTCTCTCCGGTGACTTCTGGAATCAATTTCCCTAGGTCGCTTTGTCTTGAGAAATCGTAGCCTGCTCTGGCCAACAGCCTATACGCCTTCGGGTCAAACCATTCTTTCGTCCGTTCACTTGGTAGAATACCATGCTCTGTCAGACTTTGTGAAGACCTCACGAATCCATTTAGTGGCTTCGAGGGCAAAGGATTTATGGATGCAGTTAAAGGCATGACATGGTTTTCTTTCAATATGGCTACATCTTCCGTCGTGAGCCTTGCAGGAGGCCTTCCCATTTCTTCTGTAGATTGAAGGCATTCCGCAAATGGTGATTGTCCATTCTTACGGCGTGATAATGGTACATAACGGAGGAATGGAGGGCTATTGGAAGGCGTTGAATTTTTCGCCCTCACTGCACCACTGGTAGATTCACTAGAATGATCATTCCTAGATTCTGGACCTTCCTTTGGGGAAGGAATATCCTTTCTAGTGATGAATTTAACATGCTTCTTTTCACCCTGCTTGCTTTCCATGGACAGGATTTCAACTGGGAGAACTTCACTAGAAATGTTATCTTCTACATAAAATTTTGCGTCAGCAAAGTGAGCTTCTGCCTCAGCAAAAGGCTTTAAGTCGGCATTGACTTTCTTTATTCCACTTTGAAGGTACTTGAAACATTGATGCAAAGTCGACGGCACTATTCCATTTCCATGGATCCAGGGACGTCCTAACAACATGTTGTAAGTCGTCTTGGCATCAATAACGTGGAACAAGACGTTACTTGTCAATTCTCCAATGATCAATTCCAGGTGGATCATGCCGATTGCGCGTTGTCCTCCTTGGTTGAAACCTTGAATGACCAAACGACTATGTGATAATTCCTCCATAGTAAGACCAAGTCGTCTCATTGTCATTTTTGGTAGTATATTAACAGCTGAGCCTCCGTCAATGAGAATACGATCGATCTTTTGTTCACGAGCATAACCAGAGACATAAAGTGGGCGATTGTGGGGCTTAGAGCCTAACAACAGATCCTCATCTGTGAAAGTTAAGTCTGGAGAGCATGTGTAACATTCCTGAGTTTGTTGAAGAGTGTTGGTAGAGGGAGTGTACATCTCTGGCTTTTCAGGAGCTTGGGTGAGCACTTCTTTTGGTGAGGTGGAGGATTGCAAAGGTTCAACTTCACCAACCTGAGATTGGAGTTCCTCCAATGATGACAAAGTCTCATTTGGACCACCGTGGTCAACATCCTCCTTTTCGTCCTGAATTTCGCAATGAGAGACCGTGTGAACGGCCTCGGCTGAGTCATTTTGAAGGAATTTTCTGGGGAAGAATTCTTCCAATGTGATGAGCTTTCGAGATTTTTGGGTCTGTGCTGAATCTTCATACACTTTTGTTCCCAGTCTCCCTCGCCTCTTATTGCTCCTTCCTCTTGATTGAGGCTGAATTTGGTTTTGTGCTTTTCTGGACTCTTTGGCGATCAAATGAAGAGGGAATGTTCGTCTCTGTTTCCATCTCCTGCGAGTAACCATTGTCCAGCCCTCTTCCTCATCCATTGTTGACCTTTTATCATCATTTGAATTATAATTAGGTGCTTTTTGTGAGAGCTGAACTTGAACAGGTTCTAGAGAACCAAATTGGATGAGCGTGGTATTTGCCCCTTGCTTAGTAGTTGGAGACATGCAAATAGGTAACCCGCAAGAAATTGTTGCAATGTTTGATTGAGCAACATCATTAAAATCCAAGTCAATCTTCCTTTCCTTGGCTAGCTTCATGATGAGTTCTTTAAGGACAAAGCATTTTTGGATTGGATGGCTTAAGATGCGATGATACTTACAATAGTTCGGGTCATCAACTTTTCCCATCTCTTCCGGCCGTTTGCATTCTGGCAATTCAATTAATTTCAACTTGAGCAGTTGTTCTAGCATTTCGGGCATATCGGTATCTAGGAAAGGATACACCTTTTGCTCCCATTCCTTAAGTGATGAGCGACGCGTCTCACGCTGTTGGCCTCCCTCGGGCCTCTTCTCATTAGCCCTCATATTCCTTGTTGAAACTTTGACTGGGGCAGGGTTGACATTCATTGAATCTTTGATATTACTTTTCGTATTTCTGTCATTTTTCCTTATTTCCCGTCTTTCTTTCCTTTCCTCAGGTACGGGAGGTTTCGTATTTCCATGGCTAGAGATACTCAATTCCATGTCATGCGCACGAGTTGCCAACTCTTCAAATGTTCGGGGCTTTATCCCTTGAAGGATGTAAAGAAGTCCCCAATGCATGCCTTGGATGCACATTTCTACAGCAGATATTTCAGAAAGTCTATCCTTGCAATCTAGACTCAAAGAACGCCACCGATTGATATAGTCAACGACAGGCTCATCTTTCCACTGCTTGGTATTAGTAAGCTCCATCATGCCTACCGTGCGACGTGTGCTATAAAATCGATTGAGAAACTCCCTTTCGAGTTGCTCCCAATTGTCGATCGATTCGGGTTCCAAATCAGTGTACCAATCAAATGCATTTCCCTTGAGTGAACGGACAAATTGTTTTACAAGGAGACTTCCTTGAGTTCCTGCATTCTCACAAGTCTCTACGAAGTGAGCAATATGTTGTTTTGGATTGCCCTTTCCATCAAATTGCAGGAACTTAGGAGGTTGGTATCCATTTGGCATTCTCATGCTGTCAATGCGCTTTGTGTAGGGTTTTGAATATATGAGAGAACTTGTAGAAGATCCTCCATATTGTGCTCGAATGGTATTTGTTATCATGTCCTGCAGTTGTTGGACAGATATCGAGGCCATTGAGGTGGAATGTCCGTGTTGAGAAGTGCCTTCACCTCCTTTTCCTTTATCACCCCTAGCGTTTTCTCCTTTGAAGGTAAAGCCAGGTGGGTGCTCAGGGCCAAGACTTGATTCACCCGAATCTTGTACTTCCAGTTTGTTCATTAGGGTTGCAATTTTGACATCCTTCTCTTCAAGTGCTTTGGTGAGAAGGGTGACCCTTTGTTCCATTTCAACCATTTTTTCTTCCATAGTAGAGGTGTTAGTCATCATCACTGGCATGACCTCTAGATATGATGGAGAGAATGATGAAACAGGATGAGTCGAAGGTATTTCATTTCTTAAGTTTCTCATCACGGGTGAAGAGTTGATAGAAAAGGTCTTTGTTGGGGATGATTCATTATTGATCTCGAAGTCTTTCGAGACAGATGAATCCTCAGCGGTAGTCTTCCTTTTTGTAAGAAAGTCTAGAGAGATGGTTGGTTGGTGTTGAAATCGATCAAGAACTTTGGATCGACTGCGAGTGATTGGGCCGACATAATCATCAGCGCTAGAATCATCGACCACTGATTTTCGGACATTCTTGCTAGAGGCCATTGAGACTAGTAGCAAATCGAATTTCTTTTCTTTTGAAGGAGAAAGAGATGAGAGGCAGAGAGGTCCCACTGGGCGTGCCAGAATTTGTAAGCGACTAAATTTCTAGTTTGAAATAAATCAAACAAGTAAAATAGTTTCACAAATGCGAATTTGTATTGATGATTGTGTGGTACAATTCTCTGGAATTACAAAAGAGTGATCCTCTGATTCGATCTCCTTGCAAAACTTATTGATTAGACTTATGGTAATGTGGATTTGACTTGAACACAAAATATCCTTCAATTTGGTTGAGGGATGGATCGAAGATTACTGAAACGGAATTACAATGAATCTCTGGCTATGAGTTTGTTTAGAAATCCTTTGTTCTTCGCGTTCTTCGTGTTCTTCGTGCGTTCTTCGTCTTCGAAGGTTTGTGGTGGAAGTTCTTCGGAGCTTTAGAGGCTTGAATCCGTTGAGCTTCAATGATTTGTGATTTGTTGATGTTTTCGGACACTTTTGGCTTGATTCCCGTGAACTTTAGGATCTAGGCAGATGATCTGGATGATTCTGCTTCGAATGTTCTCCGATTTTGGGGTTGAAGTTCTTGAAGTTCTTGAAGGCTTTGAGGCTTGATCTTCACAGAGCTTTTTTCACTTCTGAATTCTAGTCCCCTGAATGTCTCAGGAAGGCTTCTATTTATAGGAGTTTGGGGGTGTGTGAGCGACACGTGGCGGAGCTTGATTGGTGACACATGTCACAGCTTGATTGGTCCGCTTAAGTCATCGCTTACACGTGCGAGGTTGCTTGAGTCATCGCTTACACGTGCGAGGCTGCCTGAGTCATCGCTTACACGTGCGAGGCTGCTTGAGTCATCGCTTACACGTGCGCTGATGCGTGATTGGCTCTTGCATGACACTTGGCAAATTTCTGTTGGCTTCTGAATAGTGATAGCAAAACCTAGCAGCAATACATGGTGTTCTGTAATTGGCTGCATTTTGTGGACTTGGTAATGTGACGTGTCAGCTTGTGATAGGTCGGGAATTTTCCCTCTCTACACATGGTAAGATTTTCTCCATTAAAACATGGAGTTTATCTGAAACATTTAATTATATATATTTAGATTTATTTTATTTATTTGATTAAGAGTTATAGATAAAAACAGGAGTTGTTTTTTGTTGTAAACAGGCACTTATAAGTTATAACAATATTGATTGGTAAATAGAAGTTTTTTTTAATGAACATACATACTCCTTGATGGAAGGAATATAAATATAGAACCAATATTGATTAAATTGAAAATATCCCTAGTCTAGCCTTTGAAAAAAAAATTGTATTCTCTCTAGAATGGTGTCTAAGGAGAAGGCCGCAGAATAGAAGAATTTATTCATAAATTTTCATTTGGAATAAGTTATTTTATATAATTCTTCATTTTATAATAATTTTTTTCTACAAATTATTTGGACAAAAATTATTTGGGCAACAATGACACGAGGTCTGTTGATTTCTTCCACCGTTTAGATTACTCACACCAAATACCTTTTTTTTTAATATAAAAATCTAGAGCCATCCTTGAGTTACCCCAATATTGACCAAATTATTGGGGTTTGATGACCTTCTAGACTTTTTAGGATTATTACTGTATTGTACTATCATTATCATCACCTTGTGGCTTAATAGAAACAATAAAATATGACTACTTTTAAAATGATAGGGAACTATATTGAGTCCTTGCCATTGCCATTGCCACATGTATGCAAATATCTCTTTATGCAAGAGGATCTTTTGCTCATTTTCTTGTTGTTCCCCTATAATGTCGACTTTCTTTCACATCACTTTTGGTAATAAACAATTCTTACCGAAAGTCTTTGGTTGCTGAAGTTGGAAACGCAATGAGAGAGGGACAAAACTAGGGAATCTATCTCACAACTTAACTATTTTACCACAATCTTAAAATGTGAGGGCCAATTCTGTTCTGTATGCAACAAAATGATGATTCTAAAGAAGAGAAGTTTCACTTTTTTGCATATATGGTGTAGAGTCACTCATTCAAATTTGGAGAAAAATGCTAGCTGTAATAGCATTTGCTGCTTTGAAGAATATCTCGCTAGGCTAAGACTTAAGGGCTCAACTTGTGTTTTATGCCCCACAAAGGGCCAAATCAGTGGATTTCATGTTTTAATATGCCACCTTCAATTAAAAGTGTGAGTCATAGTTGCGAATTGTCTTTGTCACATGGTAAGTCGAAATTAGTATGGAGCATATGCCTAATTTAAAGTTCCATTATTTTTTAAATTTTCCACAACAGAATCATGCATAATAATTGACCTAACTAGCTTTTATGTAATTTAAGGCTAGATATTATTTTGGATGTCTAGTCAAATTTAGACCCGGTTAGTAGGTACTTTCACCGTATAGGTGATGTGTTATTCTATACCAATAAATTAAAAAAAAATCCTAATACAAGAACTAATTTTTGAATTTATGCCCCACTTTATATTAAATGTCATTTAAAAAAAAAAAAAAAAATTTACGTGAGGCATCATATTACTATATTTCAAGAATACCTAATACTTTTTCGTGAGGAAAACAGTTTTTTGCTATGTTCGTTGACATCTCTTGAAGATTTGTCTACAACTTCATTTATTAGACATCTAGAAGCCTAGGACAGTAGCTGGAGTGGAGGACAGAATTTGGTGCCACGGGTTTTGTTCATTAATAATCGATGAATTTGAAAAAAATTGCTATAGGAAGATTGGATCTTATTCTTACCCATATTTCAAAACCTTCCACGTACTATTCATCATGTCCTGTTTGCTTGTAGCTATGTCTAAGAGCATCGTTATTGGTGGAAGTATATTGCTATAATGCTATTTTTACCTTCTCAAACTACAAAATATGGTACTACATTAGTGGTGTCATAGCTAAAAAAATTTAGCTACATGCTACAGTAAGCAAGTACTAGTAACCTATTTACTGTAGCAAGTAGCTACAGGAAAAATGTTGTATCTATTTCACAATACTCTTACATCTAAGGTTTGGAATAGGTGATTAGTCAGTAGGCTTATTCTCGAAGTTTTATTTTGAAAAGTTGATTCCCAAACTCAAACCTACAACCTAATGATATTTGCCAGCAACTTAAAATAACATGGACTTGTATAACCTTATCTATTGGGAATAACATACAAGCAATCTTCATCTATTTTAAAGATTACAAGACCTAAAAATAGCTACGAGCCCAAATTTGAACCAAAGACATTTAAGAGACCATACAATTAGAGTAGGTAAATGGCATCACAGTATTAAAATTGGTTAGAAGTGAAGCTTGGTTTTAAGGTTTTCCTATCCAAGCTTTTAAAAAATTAAATCCTTATTCAAGCTTCCCCCACTTTTAATATCAAAATTTCATCACCATACATCTTTGGTGCGATAGTCACTCTACAAATATACGTACTTGTAGGGTGTGGGGTAAGGGCCGGGGTTCAAGTTTCCAAGAGGGAACTTCACATACATATACACTTAGATTATGGTAGAGTAGAATTTCTATCTTGTATTAAAAAAAAAAAAAAAAAAAATTTCAAGCCCAAAAGCCTGGTTTTAAGATTTTCCTTTTAAAAAAATGCATTAGCAAATGATAACATGAAATATTTCTCCCTTTGTGTAATCCCTTAGTTCAAACATATCAACAGACAAACCGCATCATTTATCAAGAAATGATGAGATCCTAATAATCGCTAGAGCCGCCTAAAACATGACTGCAATGGGCATTGTCGAGTTTTTAAGTCTTTCTTGACATTGGTCCTTTGTCAAGAGCTTTCAATAATGATTTTCCAACTAAAATTGTTTTGCCTTTTCCTCTGAAAAAAATAAATATTGATATTAAGACTCATGTGTTTTTCTTGATGCATGCATTAAGGGAGATATGCCCCTAAAATTGGGCTAGTATTTTGTTTATATTGCATTACACACATTACTAAGAGATAATAAAAAGTTAGGTACCAATTATAATTGGGTATTGTGAGGGTGCATAACACCTTTTCCACTTATAACCAAACCCTCCAATATGTTTTCTAGTTTCAAATAAGGCTAATAAGCTTTATTGAGTTTAGGTTTATATGAACTAAGCTTAGGGAAAACCACCTTTAAAAAAAAAAAAAAAACTAAGGTGATCAATCGCACCATTAAGAAATCCCAATGGTTAGTGGCACTTCATACATTCTACACACGCCCCCATGCACAAGCATTGAAAACACAAGTAGTGTAATTGACGCACCCAAGCATCGCCGAGATAGAGGGACCATCATCTCATCTCTTTTGCAAGCTCACACTTAATTCGACATTAACCCCAACTCTTGGGTTCAATGTTGGTCATTGGATCTCGATGTCGACACCATTATCATACCAATGGCTTGTAAGGACTAGAAAATCAATACCTTGTCAATTTGGTTATAGAGAGGTTGTACTTGTATTTATTCTTCTTCTATTGCAATGTTGAAACGAGTATTTTCAATCACGAATATTATTTACTAGGTTTCGCAACAAAATGAAAGATGATATTTTAATGGACTCTTTGGTTTTGAACATCAAAAATAATATAGTTGTGAAATTTAATACGTAATTAATCATAAATTATCTATTTTCTGGATCAAAAAGAACATCAAGTTCTATTTTGATACATTATAAATAAGTGGGGGTTGATATTTAATTAAAAACCTAACCCACCGGTCGAAATGGTCCACAACCCATCTCACATTGGTCGGGTGGGTTGGGTTTTTTGGGCCCTTGAGCAACCCTAAGAAAAGAGAAAGGGGGGGGGGGGGTGGTTGGTTTTCAACAAGAACGAATCTGTTTTATCATGAATCATCGTGATTTCATATTCATACTCATCTACCATTATTAAAAATTATAGTTAACATTTCCTTCAACATCTGAAAATAAATGTCAACTTCGATTTCCTTACTATTTCGGTTTGAGATGCATCACAACAAAGGAAAAAGAAAATAAGGTTTCTCACCTAACAGAATTGAAGAAAAGAAAAGTCCAAAGAGTTGTACTGAAGAACATGCATGTTTAGATAAAGAGTACCAAAATAATGCATCAGATCAATGTCTCTCTTTTGTCAAACTGCAATCCATGGTGCATCATATCAAGGGCCCCTTTTTTCACACTGCTTTATCACTAATTAAATTTATTTTGAGTTGTTCGGCTGAAAATGGTACCTGTTAGATTAATTAAAAAGACAGGTGTACTGTTTTTAAAGCTTAGGCTTTGTTTGGTAGCCATGATTCAATGCAAAAATGATTTCAAAGAACAGAAAAAAAAAAACGTCATGCCTACATAGACACATCCAAGTGCTAGGCTTAATGTTTTGGGTAGAGATTAAAGTTTAGTCCTAAGTGATCACTACCATCTCTATTGCGTGTATGCTTTATTCGTAGCCTTTCATGTCTTTGATATAATGCAAAGCTTTAATAACTATGCTTGAAAAGGACTGAGATAAAATAATATATGGCTTCTCTATATAGGAACCTATAGTAGCATTTTTTTCCATGGTCCAATAGATAATGGGTTCGGCTTCTATATTCCACTCTTGTGCTAGTGGTGGGTTAACACATAATACTAATAGGATGAGGTGGGAGGAGATAGATTTTAGGTTCAAATTTTCTATAGAAGAATAAAAAAGAAATAGAAAATGGGTGGACCATCCTCACCCCAATAAACAACTAAAGTGAAATTTAACCTTAGCCAAGACCATGGAATAGGCATTACTCCTATATACGTTAAAGTCATGTTCAATCAAAATGATGAAACTAAAGATTTGGACACAACCTTTATTCATAGATATACAAAAGTATAAATCAAATACCAACTTGTTTAAAAAGAAGCTGCTCACCATAAATAGTGTGGTAGACTTATCATGAAAACTGAGATCAAATAGCGACAATTATAGCAAGAAGACAGGATGATATATCTGTCCTCCACTTCCATTGATGAAAAAGTGTGGAGGATACTAGGCAAAAGCAAATGCTTTCATGGACGGCATTTCTATTTTGCTTTGTGTGTGTCATTTGCTTGCTTGCTACCATGGTAATTCCTATGAGACCCATCAAACTCCTTATCATTACCTGACTTTCAAACTTAGGCAGGCAAATTTGTTCCACGAATCAAACCCTTTAGTTTGGTCCCATTCCCATATATATTTATGTGATATGCTTAATCATCAAGACCTTAACATGGTGGACTGGTCATGTGGACAATAATCAATAATGGGTATGTTAAACGTGCATTTTTTTTGTCCCATCCTAGTGTTATATGGACAGGTCTAAGATTTAGAAAATTGGGATATGGTAGGGTTGATGATATTTAATTTATTAGCAAATTTTAGGTACATTTAGAGTCCACTTGAATGCAGTTCAACTTGGGAGTGGGATTCTCAATAAAGCTAAAAGCTTTGTTTAGGCAACACATTCATTTCAACTTAGTGAAGCTTTAGCTTCTGCTATTCAAAGCCATCAATAAATCTTGTTTTAATCATTTAAGGCACTTTATACGAATTTAAAGATGTCAAACTAGCATAGGAGCCAAATTTGTTAATCATATGATAAGAAAGAAACGAAAATCTATAATATGGTCTTGATGTGTGATCTAGAGGAGTGAGTCAGTAGGATTGTAAATTAACCAAACTGTTTATGAATAACTCACATGTGAAAAAACTTGTTTATATTCATTTGTTTAGCAAAAAAGACACACTCAAGCCCAACTTTAGGCTCGATTATTAAACGAAACAAGCTTAAACATAATAACATGTTCGGAAACAAACTCATGAACATGAGCCTTGATTTACCTATAGATTATATTATATTTTTATATATATAATTGTCTAAAACTATTCATACATAGACTTGAAATTATATTGAATAAGTTTGTAATGGGTTCATATGATATTAAATTATTATTCGCTGTTTATTGATAACATAATTAGTTCATGGACAAAGTCTACAATTTTACTAAATATCTTTTTATTAGACGTGAATTTTGACAAATCTACCATTAGATTACATCTTCTTCTAATATCCTCTATGCTTCCAAAATTTTTAGAAAATTAAAGACCAATAGTTATATCATCAATAAGTTGTTTAAATTTGTAAGTTTTTGTAGTATAAAATTATGTATAAAATATAAGTTTATAGATCATATAGTAAATAATATTCGATTGACACAAAATTTGACATGTGTATTAAGAGCGTAAAGAACATGCAATTCAATGATTAAATTTTCAAAATATGTAGTAATGTTTATTTTATTGAGAATTTTGTAGTTAAACTTTGTCCTTAGTTCATTCGTAATAAAAATTCATAAATTTGTGAAGGTGTAAAAATTTCTAGTCATGGTTTTTTTTTAAAAAAAAATTTTTAATATAGGAAAACAATAATCAAGTAACTCATGAACAAGTTCGAGCTTGTTTGACAGCAAAATGAATCAATTTTATAATATTGTTTGTTGATGAATTCAAACTTAATTTGTATTTGAAATAAAATAAAATGAATAAATTTGAACTTTCAATTCTCAACTCGACTAAACTCATTTAGAGATATGTGAAAGGGCGAAGAAAGAAAGAGTGATTTACTTGTAATTGTCTTTCTTTCTGCTTCTTTCTAGATAAGTTTGCGTCATTCATGGCTTCATGCACCAACTTAATTAGCTAGGATAAGAATCTTAAAGACTTAAATAACCATGCCTCCCCCAAAGTATAGTCTTGGTCCAGATTGAAAGGAATCATTTTACAATAAGTTAATTGAAATGAGTGAATAAATGGGCTTTACCGATATGAAAGGAATCTTATTTGTCCTGAAATCATGACAGCTCAAAATTTTTGTTCTTTGAACCATGACAGCCATGAAATCTAACAGCTTCTCTACTCTACTTCGATTGAAATGTAAAATTGGACAGGACAGACTCTTTTGTGATATAGCTTATATATAGCACAGCCAATTTCCTTGAAAAACTCAATACCTGTGGGTTTTACTTTTTTTTTTTTTCTTTTTTCAAATAATTTTTTAAAAATCTTTTCTTGGGTCAGCACTCAGCAGGAACTCTTGAGTGTGACGTGTCCCCATAGGGTTGACACACCTTCCAAACAACCCTTGATACATACATGTTGCTGCATTGGACAAAGTGGTGTGTGATGGCCATGTGATCACACAATCACATTCCAGCTTATCAGAAAGTCAGTAACAGTTAGGACTTTAGAGCTAATTTATTTATATACTAATTAAATGTAATTATGATCTCAATCTGTCCTTGGTCATGTATCATATTCAAAGAAGGGCCTCTATATATATAAAGTCTAATTAATTGACCTTTTTTTGGTCAGACTAAAATTAATGCATGCCTTTGCGTAAGTTTTCTTTTCACCTTTGTGAAATTTGCTGATTAAGTGTGCGTTTGCGTAGCGGCATTTCTGTGTTTGTGCGTTTGCATAGTGGTATTTTTGCGTTTGCGTGCGTTTACTTTTTTTTGGCTGGTCCCATGGTACTGTTTATGGACCGGCAAAGTGATAAAAAATGCGTGAACAGTATTTTTAGCAATAAAAAATATTTTACTACAGTGTTTTTAGCAAAATAAGCGGTATTCAAACAGATCATAAGTAACTCTTTTTAATATTTATTAAAGATAACGTCTTCAAAGTTGCCAATTTATCACATTTTCTTCTTCTTATTAATTTGTGGTTTAATTTTTTAGACACGGCTTGTGTGTAGTGGTCAGTTTTACTGGACAAATTAGGATACAGACACTTGTCTGCACCCTAACGTGTCCAGTTTTACTGACCACTAGATGCAAGCTCTTCTCTTATTTTTCAATATAGTACTTGACTGCAAAATGGTTTGGAATTTGGATTAACATTCCTAAGTTTTATTTATTTATTTATTTTTGTTTTTTGATTTAAGAGAACAAGAATAAATATATTTTCCATTGCTAAGAATTGGAATCCACTGAATATATATGGACCCAAATGAGACATCAAGGAACAATGTCTTCAAAATCAGTGTGGCTGCCTTTTCAATGCACTAGGAAACGCAGCTGCTTCACATTGAAGATTCAACGGTCTAAATCCAACGTTTTGTGTATAATTGAAGAATTTGCTTCCCCTTTAGAAGGTTCGCTTTTACTAGATAATAGCAACAACAAGAAGTGGTACCATTTTTTCTATCAACATTAATAATTCAAACGGTATGAAGAGGTTAAACACTATTTGCCTTGACAGTGTGTACTAAGAAAATTTTTTAGCTACATATTGCTTATTTCTCTCACATTTATGGTAAACCTTACTATAAATTTAATGAGTGAACTCCATCATAAATGTAAAAGGAGGGAGTACAATTTTCTATATTTTGGAAGTACCTAAAAATTACTCGTGTATTAATATGTCAAGAATTTCAGAGTCATATTAAGGCATCTCAGAAGCCACATTGGGCCTCGGAGTCTATAACTAGTTTACAACTATATAATTAATGTCTCATGTCATGCTTACAATATCTTGACGAAGCTCAACAATTTCACAGATTGAGAAGACTCAATTCTGTTCTCACGTTCGTTTTGGTCAATGAAATGGGTAGCTGTTTATAACTTCTCCTTCACTTTTTTTTTTTTCTTTCTTCTATTTTGGCGGAATTAGTGGAATACTGAAACCTTGAATTTCTGAAGCACTATTTTGGCTGTTCAAAATTTAAAAAGTAGTGGTAGAAATACTCAATGTACTGTAATTTTTATTAGAAAAGGGTAACACTATTTTTTATTTATAAAAAAAACATAAAATAGTAAAGTACAAATTAATGTGGAAATATAGAGTTGTTTTAAGCCACACAGATCAGACATATCTGTCTCCAATGAGTTTGACAGACCAAATGTGTCATCAATTGGTGGGTACCATTGGTCTTACTTGGCAAGGTTACAACTTACAATGACCAAATCATTTTTATAATTGAGCTGTAGTAGAGTTTTAACAGCTACTATTTAAAAGGCAATTAAGAAACTGTATGTTTGCAGTTAAATGTAAATGTAAAAATACTATTAATTATTTGAAAAAAATTGGAAACCAGAGCAAATTACTATTTTGGGCTTGAAGTCTAGTCTGGGCTTAAAATTTTAAACCTTGTCGGTCTTTATCTTTATCTTTTCTCTTCTTCTAGAGTGAATTGAAGAAGCACAACTCATTACGTTATGTCATTTCATCTAGGGATGCCCATGGGATGGGGTGGGATCAGATCATAGGTACCCCATCCTCCATCCCATCCCTCTTTTTGGGACAATGAAGACCATCACAACAAGAAGGACTAGATGGATTGGAAGCATTCTACTATCTATAAAGAGATGATTCCGACATTGCCCATCCCCCTTTTCAGGACAATGAAGACCATCACAACAATGAGGACGAGATGGATTCGAGACATTCTACCATCTCTAAGGAGGTGATTTCCGACATTGTGAGATAAGGATGAAACATAAAGATGAATGATGAACTTAAAGAAATGATAATAAAATCTCTAAAAATAAATAAATTTTAACACTGATATGTATCAAATTAAATGCATAATAATTTATATTCATATTATACTTTAACCTAATTTAAATATATATGTATGTGAATCTTTTTTTTGGAGACTTGAACTTTGGCATTTGCGCTCCACTTCCCGCAAGTATTTATACTCGTAAAGTGATCATTGCACAGTTAATTTAAATTTATATTAAATAAAATAAAATGTATATATACATTTAAGAGTTTAAGAGTTTGGCGGCTCAAACGGGAAGGAGTGAATTGGTTAATTTTTGCCATCCATGACTTCATATAGTAAAAAAACTGAATTATAAAGGAATGCTTTGCCTAACAAAGAACTAAATGCCTCACAATATTAAGGCTGAAAATAAAAGTTTCATTTGGTTTACGCAACTCCAACCAAAGCTAATGGAAAAGGAAGAAAAGTTTTGGTCCATTGCAACTAGAGTGATCTAGAAGATGGCTATATTCAAGAGACTCGAATTCCCTAGTGAAAATGATGTGTTTCTAAACATAAAAGTATCACAAACAACTCAATCTTGCAAATCAAAATTTGAAAAGAATTACTTCGCAAGTGGAATTTACCATGCATGCATAAAGACAGGTTTGGAAAGCATTTCATTATAGAAGTGGCACATGCTTTTACAACTTAGGTGAATATAAGACCTTTCACATCTGAAAGCATTAATGCTTTACTTCAAAAAGAAATGATCATCTGTACATGTAATATATAAAGACATATCATAATGTCATTCAATGAATCCGTAGTACAAATTGACAACTATTTGACAACACTACTACACTATGCATGCCTGTTGGGTCATTTGAACCCTAATAATCTAACGCAAAAGCTGGGATTCTTGATTTTGTGCTCGTTACAGCTTATGATTGAAATCTAGAATAATGGTTCATCAACCCAAAAAAAAAAAAAAAAACTAGAATAATGTCCTTTCAAGAAAATCAACGCATATAATAATGTAGCATAATGCACATCGATAAAATAAGTCTCAAAAGCTGTTGTACCCAAAAAAAAATAAAATGGCCTAGTTTTTACTCTGGCTGCACTAGTGTAACACTTTAGGATCAATACTTAGCTAATGCATAATGCTACATTAATTAACAGAAGAATCAATAAAACACGAGGTTAAAAAAAGTGACAATCAAATAAAAGAATTTATAATATTGAATAAATTTAAAAGAAAAGGAACCAAAATCAATGCCACTACCCATGTGGCCCATGTACATCACCTCTAGGTATTTCCACTCCAAGAGGGGGAACCCAAAAAAAAAAAAAGAAAAAAGAAAAAGGGAGAGATTGTAATTTTTATTATACTCGATATTATTTGATTTTCCTTTTTTTTTTTAAATAATTTTTTTTATGAAACAAAAAAAGAAAAAAGAAAAGGGACCATCATCTGATTGGGCCTCTTACCGGGCCTGGGCTATAGACAATTTGGGCTTTGAGCAAAGAATCAGCCCTAAGAAAGGTAAACTTCAACACTGGAGTTTCTCATGATGAGGCAAAGTGGGCAAGCTTGAGCCACTTGGTCACACTCTGTACAGAGGCACAGATGCCGACACGGCAACAGAACCACCGACGCGGCACGTTTCCGACACGCTTTACAACTCGGTCTGGACACCACGACACGGTCCGGGTCTACGTATGCCGACTCGGCATCCTCAGCCTGGCCATCTACGCCCACTGCGCACCCTAGCTGATCCTCCACCCTCCTGCTATCCTGCGCCGCGGCACCTCCACTGATTATAGCCCTCTGGAGTTGGACCTGTAGAGACGCAGCCTGGGCCTCCTGGGCCCGAGCCTTAGCTTGCCAAACCTGCGCCTCGACGCTAAGTTGCGCTGCGCGTGCCTCCAACTCCGCGTTCTTGCGCGTGGCCTTCTCCACTTCCGCCTCTTTCTCTCGCAATTTACGAGCTACCGACTCTTCTGCTGCGCCCAGCAGCGCACGGTAGTGCCTCTGCCTCTTCTCCACTAATGTGCGCCTCAGTTGCTCTCCCTGTTAAACCAGAACAAAATTTTAATACCAAATTTTCGTATTGAAAAAAAGAAAAGAAAAAGAAAACCCATTTGAGCAAAGAGAAAATGAATACCTGGGCTTGAAGGAATTGCTCGAGTTCATCACGCTGTTGTTTGATTTGAGTTGCATAGTCATCTGTTATTACAGATTGAAAAGGAGATGAGTTGCAAACATGTTGTTGATGTTGCTGTTGTTGCTGTTGCTGTTGTTGTTGTTGTTGATGCTGCTGCTGTAATTGTTGTTGCTGTTGTTGGTCTCCAAAGGATAAGCGGAGGCCTGTGGAGACTACATTGGGGTGATGGGTATTGTTGTGGAGCTGAGAAAGGTCTATAAGCTGAGGAGGCTGTGATTGCAAAGAGAATATTGGATTGATTGGAGTAGACGATGATACCCCAATAGTTGCCGCAACTTCTCTTCCTCTCTTCCTCGGATTATTGCAATTAGTCCCCACTGTCATTTATCAAAATTCAAACTTCAGAGTTAGCCCATTTCAATGGCAGAAATAAGAGTAGTTCAATTGGGTTATGAAGAAAATAAGTGTACCTCCATTGTTGAATAACATATGGGATTGATCAAGAAATCCTCCTGTTTGAGGCTGTAATGAATAATCATGCCCTTCTTGCCCGTTTCTACAAATAGGCAATCAAAGAAAGAAGGAAAGAGTTAGAAAAATATTAGGTAGAGAAAGAAGAGAGAGAGAGAGAGAGAGAATGCAAACCTGTTTAAAAGGAGAACATTTGAAGGGTATTGAGCTTGGACAGCCATGATATATAAAGTGACAGTATTGAATATAAGCTTGATAGATTGGAAGAAGGTGAAGAGGCAAATGGTATGGGCAAGGTCAGAGATAATATTGATATGAAGAATAAGATGGGGTAGCTGGTCGATGAGGAGGAAGGCAAAGGATTTGAAGGGGTTGAAGAGATTTGAGAAGATGATATTAAAGGAGCGCAATGTGAAGGGCCAACAATAAACGCTAGCACATAAGAAGCATGAAAGAGAAGGAAAGATACCTCCCCCAAACACAAGGCGGACTCTTCAATGACAAAATTTATACCTCCAACCAAAAAAAAAAAAAAAAAAAAGATACTTGTAGAGAGAGAGAGAGAGAATCAAAAGGAAATGAAATTATGTCTGTTGAGAGGGCAACACCACCATCCATGCCCCTCTTCTTTTCATTTCTCTTTTGTTTATATTTCACCTTGCACCTACTTCTCTTTTCTTTTCTTTTTTCCTTCTTTGTGTTTTGCTTTGTATGCTATATATGCTTTGAAGAAGAAATAGTATATAGTGATGAGAGAGAGAAAGTAAAGAAAGAAAGAGAGAGAGAGAGAGAGAGAATAGGCTGGGAGGAAGAGATAGATAGATAGATAGATGCGATTGAAACGAATCAGTCCAAGAGAGAGACACCCTTATTATTCTGCTCTTTCTTGCTTAGCTTTCGTTTGTTAGCTTTGCTTCTTCTTCTTCTTGTTCGCGTGGGGTTGGGTTGGCTTTTCTTGAGGGGTAGTCTCGTGTGTTTCTTATTGCTTATTACCAACACCAAATATTTACTTTTTTTTTTTAATTTAAAAAAAAAACAAATTACTCCTGATTTTAATTACTTACTAGCTAAGGAGTAAAAGTTAAAAAAAAAAAAAAAAAAAGTAATAAATAAGAGAGAGAAAGAGAGAGAGATAGTCAGAGAGGTGTGTGAGAAATGTGAGAATTGAGAGGTGGTAGTGGGCTTTGGTGATAAATAATATTAATAATAATAAAAGATGGGTGGTGAAGTATTTGTATTTGTATATATATATATATATTGACGTAATGTAAAATTGTTTGTTGGAGTTGGGAGTTGGAATCGGAATTGGAATTGGAGTGGTGTAGAAGTAGAACAGATTTTGTTGTTGCAAACGGGCGTGTGCAGCAGGGTCTCTGCCGTTACCGCTGCCGCTGGGTTGGGACTTTCTTTTTGTTTCTTTCTATATGCGCCCCCATGCGACTCTCGCCAGCTTTGCCTTCACACACACACTCTCTCTCTCTCTCCTAATAGCCTCTAATATATTTCTCAAAAATATTTTAATTTTTCTCTAATATATATTTCTCAAAAATATTTCTCTAATGTTTTGTACCTCATTTTAAAAACAGTTTAAATGATTTTTTTATTTAAAAAAAGAAAAGAAATTGGTGGGTCCCACTAAAGTTGATTTGTTTGACAACTCTCTTCTTAAATCAGTTTTAATAAGCAAAACTATTTTCCGGAAATCACTATGGAGTGATGTCTTTTGCTTTTATTTTTTGTTTTCCTATTCATTTTATAATGGTAATTAGGTTAGGGGTTGTGGATTTTGGGGTTAGGTTGTGGTGTGGCAGTGGGTTTTGAATTGAATTAGATGACCGCATACTACCATGAGACCACTATAAAATATGGTTTTTTTTTTTTTTTTTAAATTATCTATACTATTATTTAAAGAGTTTCTTCTGTTTGGGATCGTCATTTTTTTTTTTTGTTCAAAAATGTCCCTACATTCCTATGTTTAAGTAGAGACAAAACTAAAGGACAATCCGGTAAAAATACAACTCTAACTCCCACTAAAATATTGCCTAAAAAATATGGTCACTTTTCTGTTAATTTTCAAATTGCTTTATCTACTTATAACTTGGATTCTCAAAATAAAAATTATATATATAAAATTAAAACACGGTTTATTTTTAAAAAAAAATTTGCTACCAAAAAAAAGCCTCATCGTATGCGCGAAGCGCGTGTGATGAGACTAGTTTATTTTTTTATATTGTTGTTGGTGATTGATTTTTATTGATTTAGGTTTGTCGTGGCTAAGTTCGCGGTTTTTTTAATACAGTTATATTTTTCCAAAATGGTAAATAATTAAATAAATTTTTTTATATAAAAAAACTTATCCAAAATGCACTGAATTAAACAAAAACTAATTTCTTTGGAGGTAATCAAAACGGTAAAAGAGGTGTTAAAAATTCAAATTTACCTCAATATTATAAGGCTTCCTCTTGGTTGTCTACTTCAACCATGCTTGATATATATATGGTATATAAAAGTTTTTTTTTTTCCTGTATTATTTTTAAAAGTCATTAATCATTATTTGTATTGAAAAATAGTGCAAAGGGAAGGTGAAAAAAATATATACATTGCGAGTGACGTACCAAATCAGCTTTCCTTCTATTCTTTATTGGAATTAGGGCCAGTACTTATATATATATATATAAATTTATTCTGTATTATTGATTGTTTTAACAAGTCAGCATTTGTATTGAAAAATACTGCAAATGAAAGGGGGAAAAAATGCATTACCAGTTGATGTGCCAAATTAGCTGTCCTATTAATTATTGGAATTTCAAATAAAATTTGTATTTGTCTATCCCTCTATTATTATTATTATTATTATTATTGGTAAATCTTGTTGAGAAAAAAAGATTTTTGAATTTTACCTTTTTTTTTTTGGCAGAATGATTCTGAGATTAACTTGATTTTTAAGAATGTTCCTATTGTTTATATTTCTTACAGATCACAATACCTCCAACCTAATTGCATGCTTGTTGGTTGAGTTCTGTACTTTCCTTTTTACAATGTTTTGGTGATTGATGCAAGATTTCGGCTATGACTATGTCAAATGACTGATGTGGTCATTTTAACCCTAAATTTAGACAGTGAGACAAGTGAACGATGAAAGAAAACTTCTAATTGAATTTGCTTAATTAGTTAAAACAGCATTGTTATTATTAACAAAAACGTTTGTTCTAACCTTCATAAGTATTTATAACCCTCGAGTGGCTAAAAAAATTATTTCCAAGTAACACAAAGTGTAGGATTAACAAGTCTTAACGCCTTTATGCTCTAAATTTAAGGCATTCATATATTTCTCTTTGAATCTTTCTTTCTACATTTTTTTTTCTCTATTTTAAACCCTTTTTTTTGGGTTACTTAGCAAGCAGGAGAATCATTATTCAAACGTTCAACAGTACAAAGATAGTTTCCTTAATACCAATCGCTATAAAACCCTTTGAGACACGTCAGCTTTCTAGAGGCTATACATATATATATATATATATATATATTGGCTGAATTATTAGATAGTTTTATAGTTATTGTTGCTATAATAATGGTTATTAATTTTCTTTGCTGTATACTGTTTGTTTTTCATATGATCTTTTACGGTATCTATTGGTATACTCAAATTTATGATTATGAGGGGTCGGTGAGTAACCTTCTTATTCATTTCAATTTTATATTTAAAAAAAAAAAAAAAAAAAAAACCCATATGAAGTTGTTCCCAAAGATCATTACGGACCTACTGTTACAAATTCATTGGTAAAACTCACCATTGAAAACCGACTTGTAATGGGAGGGTGTCCAAGAACTTATAAATACATGGTTAAGCTTACTCTTAACCAATGTAGAAACACTAAGATCATAACATACCACTACTCAATGAGCTATACCCGATTAATCGGGGTGATGATTGGCTCTAATACCAAATATTACAAACCCATAGGTAGAACTCACTCTTGAAAACCGGCTTGCAAAGAGAGGATGTCCAAGAGCTTATAAACACATGGTTAAGTTTACACTTAACCAATATGAGACACTAGGATCATAACACTTATATAATAAGTTGAGGAATGATGAATATCATCCTACAATAGTAAAATTCAAAGGCCGTCTAGACTATGCATGAAAGTATTAAAATGCTCATTAATTGAATTACATTTGAGGAAAAAAATGAATTTTCGAATAACTCAACGAACTTGTATGTACAATTTTAATGCTAGACTAGATTAACGCTAGTTGTTGCACTACTAAGTACCAAAAAAAATGTATTGAAGATTCATTGGAAGAAGCACTCAGTGGTCCATCCCATAATTATGACTTCGTGTGTGCTATATCAAAAGGGAAACCAATAGATTGAAGATCAACCAAGTTTAATTTTCCAAATAAAAATTTCTCAACTTATCTATTCGTACACTTCAATTTTAAAAAATGGATGTAAGACAAAAAAAAAAAAAAATTATAGCCAGTAGTGGTGGGCATTGTTTGTGCATTAGAAATTATTCAAGAACATAGAATATAATTTATATTGGTGGATATTCGATAAATATTGGGAAGAATGGTTCCAAAAGAAAGGAAGCTACCTTTTAAATTTTAAAAATTTTATAGTTGTGAAAAAATTATTGTTATCTTTTAATAATGCGTTTTACCTAAAATTTCCACGCTTCCACGGATGATGAAATTATTTTAAATTTCTTGATCTATCGAATAATAAGTAAAGTAAAATAAAAAGGCAACACTCTAGAATTGTAGGAGTAAAATGAGATCTTAGAAAACGATAATTTCAAAGGAAATTTTAATTTTTTTAATAAAGAAAATTTTAATTTTAATTAGGGTGACTGTACGTTGTCTTCTCATCTTCTTTTTGAGTGCGTAATCCGATATGGCATTGATGGTTGCACAAATTAAAAAAAATAATAATAATAATAACCTTGGATGGGTGCTTCACAACTTACAAGGCTGAATTATTTGGTTGCTCAGAGAGCCACATACATTGGAGGGGAACAAAATGAAAATAAAAGCTCATTCGAATATAGTGGGAATAGCTTAAGATAGGATAGGATAGGGTTTAGGGTGGCATTTGTTGCGGTGTTAATTAAAAATTTTCATCTGATACGAATCACTTAAGTTTATTTTAATTAAAAGTTTTCATCTGATACGAATCACTTAAGTTTATTTTATTTTGAATGAAATATTAGTAGGGTCCCATTTCTATAAATTGGATTGTTTATTTCTTCTATCTCCCTTTTCTTTTCAATTGAGAATCTTAAACTGTAGTTAAACCTTTATTTGCATTTGAAGCTAAGTGAGGCAGCAGTACAATTTTTTATTTAGGATAACTAAAAAACTTGAAATTTTAAGTTGATCTATAATAAAAATTCATTGGTTCCTAGTTTCTAAAAAAACTATGGACAATAATTTTTTTTTTTTAAATTAACCTCTTGTAGTTTTCCTTTCATATCTCTCATCTCTCTCTCTCTCTCTTTTTTTTTTTTTTTTTCTCTGTATTACAGCATGACTTTTGAAATTTATTTTCTTGATAATTAATTTATTTTTTAAAACTAAAGTTTTCTATAATTTGCTGCTTACGTATTTTTATTTGACTTTGTGAACAATTATTCTTAATTCAACCCTCAAAAATAGTCAGAATGAGATTGAGACCAAAAGGTTGGGAGAGAAATATTTTTCCATTAGTATTAGCGAGGGTATTTGGTTAAATTAACCATTCTGAAAATTGCCAATATTCCTCTTACTGTATGTTAGTGTTACTGTGAAAAAAAGAGTGAAAAAAGAGTAACTTGGTATCATAAATTGGAAAAAGAAAAAATGAATGAATCTCACAAGAAAAGTTGTAAGTTGGTATTGGTGATCTTCCCCAAAACCAAGAAGGATTTTTAACTTTAATTAATAGAGGTGACAAAGAAAGAGGGAAGCCACCCAAAAAAAAAAAGAAAAGAGAAAGAGAAAGAGAAGAGCGGAAAAATGTGAAAGAGAGTGCTTGGAATGGCATCACGCAATTTGTCTTTGCTTTGGTCCCACTTTTAGGGTCGGCTTCACCTCTTACCTATTAATCATCTCATCTCATCTTTCTCTCTCTCTCTCTCGTAATACATCCCTGCACGGCAAATATGACTCTCTCTATCTCTCTCTCTCTCTCTCCACTGACACAAACACAAACACAACTCACGACTCATTGTTTTCTTCTCTCTCTCTAAAGACAGCCTTTCCTTTTCTCTCCATCTGTTTGGTTGTTTTTTGTTTCTTTATTGTCTTAATTAGTAATACATTATTTTGTTTGCTTACATTGTAAAAGCTAATAAACAACTCTCTCCTTGGTTTTTTTATTTTTTTACCTGGTCCTCGGATGCATGTATTTGAAATTGAAACCCCGTGCCTATTCTACATCATTCTATATTAAACTTTACGTTTATGATTTGATATAAAATAACAAAAGAAAAGACTTAATAATGTTGACCTTTATTTGATGGAATTACATGAACCAATGTTTTCAAATCCTGTTGATCGAATTGGTTGACTGTATGCTTAGATTTACCCACCAAAATTATATCTATGGTTGATCTAGAAGTTGTACAAATATATTTTCTTAACATTATTTTTTCCTTGCCACTTGTTAATTCAACTGGTACGATACCTTTCCATGTATTAAGTGCGTGCACGAGATTCACGACTCAGACTCAGAGGTTAGTTTATGATTTCTAACCATTTAAAAAATATATATATAATTTTTCCTTTCGTAGAAATGTTCAGCAACTTCGAGTGTCCACTAATATGGGGCACTTTACGTAGCTTACAACCACTACAGAGTTAAAAAATATATATAGGTTATAAAACCCTAAACACAATCTTCATGATTTTATCCCTTTAAATCAGTGAGTTATTGATGAATGGCTATCCGGAATACTTTCAAGCTTTGATGTAAACAATGACAGAGAATAATTGAGTCATTCATGATTGATATTGGCCAAGTCAACACGGTCATGTTTAGCAGCAAAGTTTTAGAATACTGAGGAATTTTCAACAAAGCCTTTTTTGAATCATGCTTTGGTTTTATCTACCGGAAGCTACGTACTGAACTTGTGCTTGGGGCTTGGGGCTAGGGACAAGGAAAACTGTTCATGAAATTGTGAATTACTATAGATATAGAAATAAGTAACTGAAATCTCCATTAATAATGCTTTTGATTTCTTGTTACTCGGGCCGGATGTTTTATATTTCCCATAACTAATTGATTTAACTTTAACATTTGAAAGAGTAATTAATTGGGCAAAACGTTGTATATTTTAAGTATGGTCGATCCACCAATGAAGCAATTTTTAAAATGCTATTTACATATATATTAGCAGTTGTTATATATTCTCAAAACAGAAAGTATAATTCATGCTAAAATTCTATTTACATATTAGCAGTTTTATATGTCATAAAGATGTCTTGTATAGTAAAAAATATTGCAGCTCAATTGATTATATTTTCTTGTGTTTTTAATGGTGGTTTTTAGGGTTCAAATTTTCTCTCTCTCAATCATCCAATTATCAAAAAAAGGTCTTGTGTATGACATATTATTCATGTTACAAAAGTTGCATTACAAGATGTCTTGTGTAGTAAAAAATATTGCAGCTCGATTATATTTTCTTGTATTTTTAACGGTGGTTTTTAGGGTTCAAATTTTATCTCTCTCAATCATCCAATTATCAAAAAAAGGTCTTGCGTATGACATATTATTCATGTTACAAAAGTTGCATTCCTTCAAACAAAAAACACGTTTTTGACCAAAAAATATTTAATGGTAAAAAACAACTTGTTCTCTAGTGTTTGGTTGAAAATGCTCTAAAAAACATAGTTTGTACGAATAATATAACCTAGTTAATCTAACAATCTAATATAATCATTCTCGAAAAAAACAATCTAATATAATGAAGAGAAAATTAATAGTATTACCCTCTAACAGAGAGTATAATATTACAAAATCATATATATATATATATATATATATATATATATATAATCAAAATATACAACACCAACATCTAATATCACAACAATCCAACCAACACAAGTAGATTCAATTGTGCTGTGACTTAAATAATGCTCTCAAGTGCAGGATTGTCGCAAAGTAATAACTCGGTAAGTCCGAGGTCGAATCCACAGGAAAAAGGGAATTAATTAGCAAACCACAAGAAAATAAAACTAAAATAATAAAGTTTAATTGAAGAGATTTTTGATGGTTTAGTAAAGTTAATTTAAATTGAGAGAAAATATCAATGATGATCTTAGTCGGATGATTTAACAATAAAAACTCAAGAATTAATTGTCTAAGGTAGTTTTATGAAATTAATTGATTTTAGGCAAAACAAAACTAGTGAATTAGTTCGCAGGGAATACTAAGCATTTAACGTGCTCGGAGTTTACGATAAATCAAAGGATTATACAGAACTAAATACTTTTCTAGATGAGTAAAACAATCAAAAACATAAAAGCATAAGCATTAAAATTAATAAATAATTGTTAAGAACATACCAATAAACGGTTGAGTTTCACTCCTTGCCTTAGTAAGACTTCTAGCAAGCCATAATACAAATAAAACTCTAAAAACTTTAAAGAAACTTTAAGAAAACCTAAATTATGTTCTACAACTCTCCCTTGAATTTTGCCTTAAAGAGCCTTTAAATAAGTCAAGGAATCCTATTAAAATTTGAATTCCCATTTGGAGAAAATCTCAAGTTTTTAGGCTTCACTTAACTGACGTTTTCGGCCAGTTTAACTTCAAAATTCGGACTTTTGGTAAACTATAAAGTTGTAGCCCTTTAAGTTAAATTTCCAGACCAACCTAAATCATCTCGATTGGACATTTGAGTCGAAAGTTATGCTCCAAATACTAACTGGTGCGTAGGCTGGAATCTTAATCCGAATTGGACTTGGATTTGGTGCAAATTTCCTTTAATTCCTTACTCCAATTGGACTTGAATTTAATTGGATTGACCTTCTTCAACTTCATCATGACCCTTGTAAAAGTAAAGTCCATTAGTTTTCTTCTTTGCACAAATCCACTAATTTAATTTCATTATCCTATAAAAGACAAATTCGCGCATTAAAATTCAATTAAGCACAAAATTGATTATTTAGCATTATTTCAAAACTAATTATAAAATGCATGAATTAACTGAAAATAAATATGATAATACTTTCTAATGATGATATAAATATGTAAAATTAAGCTATTATCAAATTGATTACAAAAGAAAACAAAAGCTCAAAATAACTGACGTTGCTCTCGTGGTATCCCTCTCATCGATGCTAATTACTTAGTGTAAAATTTAGCTTCCCGATACATGTATCTAACTCTAACAGCCACCGGCAAGTCCCAAACAGGTAGGTTCTTTACGATCAGAAAAAAACGTACAAAGACTCAGTATGGGTTTGTTAGTTGTGATATTTGTTGTGTGGCTTAAATTAATAGAAAAAACTCTCAACAAGTTTCTTAAATAGTCATGGATCAATCATATACCTCCATCCTTGTCGGCAAAAGATTGCCTTCAAAGCTCCTATTCTTGTTCAGTTTTAATTTTATGTGATTCTCTTTATCATTTTGAAGCATATGATGTGTGTGTATATATATATATTGTTTATATAATGATATTTTTTTGTGTTATTAAAGTCAAGCTCAGATGTGAGCCATCATTTCCAAGAAGTTTCATGACATGAGGCGCATTTTCATGGGTTGAACTGTTGTGTTGAAGACACACCAACTTTACTTAAAGACAATTCTTTAAATCGTAACCCAACAATTCCCCATCTATTTTCTTGACCACACACTCCAAAAACAACATTTCATTTTTCTTTTTCTTTTAAATTTTTTTTTCTCTATTTCTTTGTGGTTAATTTGTTGGGCTTTTTTTTTTTGTTTTTGCTAACGTAGTAAGATCCCACTACCAATTAATAATTTAATACCCTTTTTTTCCCCACACCAAAAGCCAAAAGCACTCTATCTCTATGTCCTAAGTAAGTCCTAACCATACAGCTTATACCTAATCACAAATTCACAATCCACAATCTTATCAACATTTAATTAAAAAAAATTAATAATAATAATTTTTTTAAAAATTTTCAAAAAGTTTTGTGTGTTTGGCAAGATTGACAATTGTTAATTCTTGTTTTTTTAGTGGTATTCTGAAATACCCAATTGTCTTGCACGAGCCAATTTTTGTACTTACATACTCCATTATGGTTTAGAAGATCTTTTATTCATGAGTTCACGTCAACGAAATTAGTTTGAGGGGAATGCTACGAACCCATCGCTTATGACAATTATTGCAAACTAGGTGTATATCCTACATGTTATACTATATTATCTTTCATGGATATCATCTGAGCTAACAACCAAGGTAATGGAAATTTCAAATTGTCCATAGCAAAATCATTCACGAAATCAATGGTAGATGGCAACTTAACTATGACTCAAGCTCAACTATTTTACCCAAAATTTTCCATTTGCAAACTGTGGCTGAACACATCATCCACAACGGACTTTGTAGTTTCTTTAGTTTATCTCTCTGACCATTTGGGAAGGAAAGAGGGGAAGAATTGAAGATATATAAACACCATTAAAATCAATATGATGTATATTTTTGTTATTTAAAAATAGAGTAGTGTTACGATTAGTACAAATATTATTCTAAAAAAATGTGTTTTAACTCGGATTTATTGCATAAGATTATTATGAATTCCACACAGCTATCAAAAACAATTTATATCGATCATAATTATTGTAGGGTCCCGTTTTTCGGCCCCTGACCACACGGTGTGGGGGATCTTGGACCAGCTGGCCCAATACAATGAACTTGTAGAGAGTGGGCTAAAAAGCTAGGCCTTAGTGGACGGATAATCGTTAGTCATGGTGTTCATGATGATCGCACAGAGGTGAACTGAGCTTATTCAGGAAGGTCTCCTCCTCGGCACAATTTGAGTGACCCCTGTTTTTGGGCATCGAGAGAGTCCCCCCTTTTTGGATTGCTTCTTGCTCCTTTTATATTAGCTTTCACCCTCCTTGAATATCCACGTGTAGGCTGAGATTCACAGGGCTGATACTTGTCCCATCCGTCCATACCCAAAGTGGTTGGGAGTGGTTGTAAAGGCTACCAAGCATGGCTCTATCAGGTGCAAAGTACTTATTGTAGTAGTGGCAGCTTTTCCCTTGGATATTTCCATTCTTTCCTTTGTCCTTTACTGTTTTAGTACTTTTCCTGTTCCGCAAAATGACTCGGGGTCCCGTTGCCAGCAGCAGGTTGCTCCCTTTGTCCTCGGCTATATTTATGCTCGAGAAGGGTCCCTCTCGTGGCCGAAGAGGAGGCGTTTCCTTGGGTTGGGCCCTTGGCCCAACGTAGACATTGACATGAGCTTCCCGGTCTTTTACCCCCCCACAATTATAATATCAAATCACAAAAGCATATTGATCAACTTTGTAGTCTTTGAGCAATTTCTAACCCATGCTCAACCCTAACACAATTTTATTGACAACCAAATTTTGACATTTTTTGGCACTAGGATTTTCCAACGCATGTATGAACCTAACATACTAAATAAGCTTTACAAACTAATGTGTCACTATTCATAAAAGGTATTAATATATATTTTTTATTACGGTGTTAAAGTAATATCAATCATATTTATTATCATGGCAGTTTTTAAAGTTTTTTTTTTTTTTTTTTTTTTTTTTTTTTTTTTATATAGAAAATTTGATAATAATTTTAGTATTTTTCTAAGAAAATACCACGTGATCCTCAAAAAGAAAAAAAGACACAATAATATTTATTAGACAAAACTTAGTTACAACTTCTTATGTGTTGTACATTAGGTTTCTCAATTAAAATTAAATACATGGTTATATTGACCAATGAATTACAAATAATTTTATCTTTACTAAACTATTAAATTTAATGTAATAATTTCTATGAATTTGATTTATAATCTAATATACTACACTTAAAAAGGATTTGTAACTTCTTCTCAAAAAAAAAAAAAAGGATTTGTAACTAAGTTTTAGTTATATTGATTAAACAAACAACTAATGCGGACCATTTGTTGATAAAATGAATGAGGGAGAGAGAGGATGGGAATAGTGATACCTCTATAAAGTATAAACAGGGCACATTCTACATCGTAAGATTATAGGCCGGCCATTTGGCACTTAATCAACTGCATCATTAGCTGATTTGAATTATTGGCTTGAAACCCCTCAAAGTCATCGGACATACAGCTCTAATCTCTTCTATGATAGGTGCAATTAATTTCCCACTTAACATTAATGTTTTTTGTTAGAAATGCTACTGATTAAACACTTCGAATGATGGTGGTTACAACTTCCTCTACTTTCTTTTTCAACACTAGTTGCAATTCGATTATCAATAAATACATTTTGATCTTCTTTTGTCATAAAAGATAAACCTATTACGATTTACTTTTTTGTAAATTTTACTTCACGTAATTGATGAAGTGGTCCTTAAAACTTTGAAACATGCCTATATTAGTGCTCAATAAATGTTAGACTTTTTTTTTTTTAATGGTTTATTCTATTCTAGTATAAGTCCTTTTGTTATTTATTTTTATCTTTTTTTTTTAAAGGATTTTTATCCTTTTAATTTCACTTTTTTTTTTTTTTTTTTTTTTTTTTTTTTAAGTAGAAGAAGAATTACGGCTTCTTTTAAAAAGCCACTAATAATTCATCCCTTTTTTTTCTATGACATAATGCTAACTTGTTTGATGCAAAATCCACTGCTTTTTTCTTCTCTCTATTAATTTTCAAGGAAAACGAATTGACTTTTACTTTCACAGGATGAAGCCGCAATTTTCGTTAAAATGGATAAACCATTTTCTCTACGTCATCTGAGTTAAGCAATTGCTTTTTCAAACTTTCACCTGAGAAAATAATTTTACATTAGGATTACAAAATCTAATTATATGATTTTTTCTCTTTAGTACTTTTTGTTTACATATAAAATTTAATAATTTTTGTAGTTCTTAATAGACATTTATTATGATTATGTTTATATATATAGCTATATATTTTACCATTTAGAAAAAAAAATATGATGCACCAAAATTTTAATTGAAGGTTTAAATATAAAATAATATTTAATTTCAATTAAAAACTACATGTATTAGAATAATGATGTATAAAATTGTGAGGTCTTAAAAATCTTTATGGCACAATATTATGGATTATAGATTACAGATTATACAACTTTGATATTATTTGAGTTAGAGTTATTTCCACTAAGAGCCTCATAATTCAGTAACATTATTTGATCTCTTTTACAAGGAGAAATAGGGTTCTAATTCTCACTTAACCACTTGTTATAACAATTAATTAAAAAAAACAAGAGAGTAAGATTTAGTTCCATATTTTCTATTATTATAACATCAAGTTTCATTGTTTAAGTTATAAATCACAGACATGGGTAGTTTTGCAAGGGTTTGATATGCCACTCTTTTTTCTTTTCTTTTTTTTTGATTGAAAAAAGAAACAGCCTTTTTTTTTTACTTAATCTAATAAGATTTCATAGATTAATTAATAGCTTAATCAGTGCCGACAGGCTTCTATATATTAATTTCCTTGATATTTATCTATATATGAAAATAAATCCTGTGTTTTCTTCAACTTTTTTACCTGAGGGATCTTTATAATAAGACAAAGAATGCGGTGCATTATTTGTACTTTTTTTCCCTTTTCTTTAGCATTATTTGTACAACAATCCCATTCTTGCATGTCATGTCAAAAATCAATATAAATTATATAACTAGAAGACTTCTTATTTCTGTACCGAAATAGAGGAGTGGTTATTCAATAAATTTGTGCTCTTGTTTTTCAAAAGAATAGGCCAAAAAGGGTTGAAACTAATTATATATGGTGGGGAAAAAAGAAAGAAAGAGAAACTAGAGAATGAATGATTCAAACCAGTGAGTGACATCAATCCAATAAGGACTCATCACTGATCCACCTCGAAAGTGTGTACAGGATATGTATGTATTCGAAGCTAAATAAATAAATATTTATATGAAGAAGAAAAAAAATAATGATGCATGCAAGACTGGAGGTAGAGTTTTTATTTATGAAAATTGTCAGTGGGAGGAGAGGTAGGTGGTGCTATAATTTATGAGTCTGTGGTGGGGGGGTTAGTACACTTTGGCCTCAGTTTCTTCTGATGATGATAATTTGAGTCACAAGAAGAAAGAGAAATGTCAAAAAAGAAAAAAAGATAGAGAGAGAGGCTCATGAGGAAGCAACATCAGACTGTGGGGTGGGACTATGACTATGAGCTAGGTGGTGAATGGTGGGGGTGGTTTTCTTTGTATTTGACAGCAAAAGAATCAAACCCTCTTATTATTACACTGCAACACAATAACCCAACCGCTCTTCCTAATTCATTGTAAGGAAAAACTTTGGAACTACCTATTGGGCCCATGAACTCTTTTTAACATTTTTATTTTATTGTGTATTGTGTCTATACAGCTATACTATTCGTACTCTGTTTTCTGATTATCTTACCTTGGAGCTGATGGATGATTCTCAAAAAAAAATAAAAAATAAAAAATTAATATCTTGCATTGATGGGAATTGATATATGCTCGTAGAATTTGGAGCCGGGTTACATAGAGTGGTCCACATCCATATTCAAAAAAATTGCACATAAAGTCAGGAAATCAAAAAGAAAGAAAAGAAATGCACACAAGAAAATATCATTAAATATCTGGGGTTGGATTTTTCATTTTTGTGTGTGTTTTTTTTTTTTTTTTTTTTTTTTGGGAAAATTGGTCAAAAGGAAACTTGAGAAGCTCTCTCTCTTTCTCTAAAGCAAAAATGAGTTTGATAGCTTAAAAATTAGAGAAAAGTAAAATGAAAATTTTGATATTAGATAAAAGATATTAGGCATTTTTAATTCAATTCTAAACCAATTTGGATAGTCAGAAAATTGAAAAATTTTCAAGCAAAGTAACAAATTCAGAATCGGGCCCAAAAATTGATTGATGGGAAAGCTTCTATTGCCACGAAAAAAAGGGTCCACAAAAAAGTTGACCCTGACTGGAGATCTCCTTCATTATCATTGGAATTTAATCAAAAACCTCCAAATTTATTACATTCTGCTGTATTGTCATGGGAAAGAAAAGTAGAAAACACTGCAAGTTCCATGGCATCACGAATGTGAAGCAATTTTGGTTAAAAACAAAAGTCATAAAATCACAAAAATCAGTGGTCCCCTAATCCAACGGATCTCATCAGCAGAGGTATCAAATTAATAGAATACTACTAACCCATCACATCACGCATATTATAATGAAAATTTTTTTTGTACTGGGTCACACAAATTTCCATATACATATAAACTACCAATAGAGCAGGCACTCGATGTTTTTGCTGCCTAATCTGACACACACACACACTACTAAATTAAGGGTTGCATCTGTATATTGGGACCAACTTTGAGGTATACTGACTTTATAATAACTCTTACCAGAAACGCACAAAATAATTTTGAATGGCCCATTTTAGGTGCACAATTACTTTGCAGTCCTTGTGGTAACAATCAATAATGTATGCCACATTGCCTTTTAATTAGGACTTCTGTGTCATTTAGTGTAAGATTGAATAAGGAAACAGGAATAGCAATATCAAAGATATCTATATAGTGTTTCTCAAAACAAAAAAAAACAAAATCTATATAGTGGTTCCGATAGCTTAATTGGTAAAGTTTTTGATGGTTGAATAAGAGATTTGGAGTTCAATATTTGCCTACACTAAATACTAATTGGTGTCTTGATCTGATGATAAAGAGCTATCATTAGAAGCGGATGTCATAGGTTAAAAATTTCTCTCTCTAAAAAAAAATATCTATCTAAAATAATAATAATAATTTCAAAGGTATCCCTTTCCAGCAACAAATTCCAAAAAAATATTTTACATATTAACTTCATGAAATAACAATCCATGCCAGAAACGTCTAAAAAAACTAATGTAATGAATCATGATTGTAGTTTGCATAATTAATCTTCATGATTCTTAATTATAAAAAAAATCTTAATGATTGTTAGAAGCCATTTCTAGTTCTGATTTGCGAAAGACACCTTAAATGTAGCTTAAATTGTCAACCAAATTCTTAAAGAAACCATATATGATCCTTTTTTTTTTTTTTTGTTACTCCAATCAATTGATGGGAAATTATATATGATACAAAATGTACGGTACAACGTTTAATATATGGAGTATATGATAATTACTACATTCTATATTTTGTGTATGACGAAAAAAGAAATTTAATATTGGGGGTTGGCCCGTGTGATGCGCATTGCGCAAAATCAAGGGAAAAAGAAGTTTAAAAAGTTTTTATCTTTAAGACACAGCTTGACTTAAATTTATTATAGACTACAAAAATGTCACTATCATATTCATGTCATATAGAAAGAATAGAAAGAAAAGTTTAAATTTTTGCTAATTTTTTTTACGGGAAAAACTTTTCTCTTTCTATTTTTGAGATAGTTTACAATTTCTCATTTATCTTTAAAATTAACAAATTTTTTTTTTCTATATTTGAAAAATGAGCAAATATTCACAACCTGTTACTTTTTCAATTAAATCAAAACGTAATTACAATAATTATAAATATAATGCAAAAAAAAAAAAAACAATGCAATCCTCAACACATTAATTAATAACAAATATAAAATGGAAATACAATTTAACTGTTGTAGCCTTTTAGGAACTAAGAGTTAGAAAAATGTTCTATAAATAGAGAAAGGTTTGGTTTTAAACATGTTTAGAGCTATCTTTTTTCAACTATCATGTGGTGATTGAACAGATCATCCATGTATAATTTGAATCACATAACTTATTTAAATAATTCATATAAATAATCTTATAAATTGTCAAATAATAAATTTAAAAAATAATTCGCGTCAAATTTTATTTCTATAAATAATCCTCCTCCAGGAAACCACAAGAGAATCCACGAACTCAGTTTGCTTTTTCCATAAAATTTCTACTGTTTGTGGGAAAGTGTAGCGGTACTACAAGATTAGGAGTGCAATGTAATATAAAATTGAGAAAAGTGTAAATGAGGCCTTCATTTCATTAGAATTTCATCCTTTGAGGCTAAAGGATAAACCAATTTTTTTTAAGAAATTCGAAAATGTAGAAATAACTACAAATGAAACCAAATTAATATTTATTATCTTATTATATGCTCAAAATTTTTCTAACACATTAAAAAATCACTATTCATATAGAAAATAAATTAATGTTCCATATAATATATTCATTTTTTTCAAAAAAAATCACAAAATCATATATTACACACCCATAAATCAAACTCATTACGCATAAGTCAAGAGAAAATTTTACCATATATAAATAAGCAAAGCAAATCTAAAATAAACCTTGTCAAAGTTGGCTCTACATGTAGAGGCTTGCCCAAATTCTCTTGTAAAAACAAGATTGGGTTGTTATATACTATATGACACCTAATTTCAAATAAAAAATCAACTTTGAGAGAGAGAAAAAAAGAAAAGAAAAAGAAAGATGAATTGATGATATTGACAAGAAGATCGAAAATTTTAACTTTCACACATGATGCACATCCAATTTAGCTAGGATCTGTCTCAATATACTTTTAATAGAAAAAATAAAATAAAATAAACTTAAGAGTTTCAGTAGATCTTTCGTCTCCCCAAAAAATGGTTTTTGAAAAATATCTTATACCAAAAAAAAAACCAAAAAAAAAAAAATCATTTCTTTTAGGAGAATGACAAGTCAGCTAGCCAATCTAACTCTTGGTCCCCTTTGGGTCACTGAATTCCTGATGAGATCATTTACAATTTTTGAGAACCAAAACTATAAACATTTATCTTAGTTCTTACTGTTACATCATGGATGATGGATTTTAATACTCTTAATGATGTTCAAAATATATTTATCCGTCTGTGAAACAAGGATATAAGGAGGAAGTTCACCTATGTGAGCATAGAAGTAGTATTGTTTCTAAAAAATCTAAACAAGAGTTAGGATTTTCTATTTTAAATGATCATTAATCCAGAAAGTATCACAAGGTCAAAACAATGCTATCAAATTAAATATGAATTTTTCTAGTGTAAACTGTAAAGTATGCTTTTATGTGTGTGTTTTCTTTGGCTGTGAGACTAAAAATTTTGGTTTAAGTTTCGGCCACCATTAACTTCTTGGGGTCTTGAGAAGTTGAGATTATCCAAGGCTATGTTTAAATTGAAAGACACATTATTTTATGCATGACAAAGTGTCAACCTAAGTTCAACATGGATGGCACAATCCTTGTGGGATTGTTTTATATATGTGCATATGCATGTAGGGTGTAATACGAGTGATCCTACTTTAGTGGTAGAAGAATGAAGAATGATTAAAAGAAATTGTGTTTTAGGAGCCTTGCTTGAGCAAGATACAAGCAAAGGATAGGCAAACTTTTTTACTTGACCTTGCTCAAGTGAGGGACAAGTGAGCTAGGGATAGGCGAGCTTTCGGACTTGAAATTTTTGAAGAGCTTGCTCGAGCAAGATAGACATGTTACTCGATTACAACATATGATATTTTTGCATAATATTGCGTAAAGACAAGGGAAAAGAACCCTTTTAAGTCCCTAACATCTAGTAATAGCCAGGTGGAGTGCTTGTTCCAACTATAGTGACTTTTTCAAATGTGAATTTTCAATGACAATAACTCTTAAATTGATTATAAATAATCATCCATATTAAGTTATTTTTTTATGAATTTAACATTTTTACAAATTTTGCAGACTATTGGAGAAATTCACATAAATTTTCAAAATTGCTACTTCTAGAATCCAAGCTTAACTTGTATCCTGGAGCCTAGAGGTGATTTTCTTGTAACTTATTAACCAACTCAATTGAGTGGAGCAAATTCGTCGTATGGAAAACGATTAATTAGTGGCTCTAAGTCTACTTTAATTTCATGTTTTCCATTGATTCCCTTAAAATTCTCAAAATTTATACTTATATGGAGTAGTTATAATGTTCATAAAAAATATATATATATATATATATATATATATATATATATATATATATATTTACATTGCTTGGCCTCTTCATGAGAGAATTTGAATTTAACTAACTCTTTCCCTTTCTCACCAAAAAAAAAACCTAATTTTTTCCTATTTAAAGTCTTTCTTTTAGTTCACTTTTTCTATGTTATAAAAAGCTTTTTTATTTTTTATTTTTAATTACAACAATGGGGAAGTACTATTATAGAGGTTTTTATAATTATAGAAAGCATATTCAAAATTGTTCCCATTGAATGATAATTGTCAAATACATGTTCGAAGACCAGACTAACAAGTGTCAATGTCCGAAATAATTGACGTGATCATAGATTTTATAAAAATAAAAGGTTAGATAATTTGTGTCTATCTTGATTCTCCCTCAATAATAAAGAAAATATAATATAAGTGAAGGAGAAATTATGATAAAGCAACATCCGGCCCACTAGAAGAAATTTATAAATTATCAAAGTTTAAATTTTCTCAGAAAGAGTTTTTGAACAATTCAATGGAAAGCACATCAAAATGATCAAGCTAATGATCAGTAGTTTTTATATGCAGTTTAGATTATTCAATAGGTTAAATATATATATATATATATATATATATTTGCAAAAAAAAATTTGGGCCCCTGAAATTTTAACCCCCGAAATTTGAAAATTCCATTGTGATATCCAAAAAGTTTTAAATGTACGTATCAAGTTAATTAGTCATTTTTAGTAACCATTATGTTATAGCTAAAAACTTAGTAACTCAATTAACACCTTTCAATATTTCTAACAAAGATATTTATGATTCAAATTCCCATTCTCCAACTTATAGGATTATATATTTCAAAAATAACGTTTCTGTTGTAATTTTTGCTTGTGTCATAATTTAATGAAGTCACATAACACTTCATTGTAATGGTTAAACGATGAAAGAGCTAATTTAATATAAATAAAGATATAGATTACTTTACTTCTGTGAATCAAATTTAATTTGAAAATTGCCTACCCTCATATATATAAATATATATTTATATATATATATATATATCGTGCGATCCTATCAACTTTTTTGGGGTGACTGACCACAAACCACCTTTATAAGGTAATTTCTTCAAACTTACCTTATAAATTGTTGTAAAAAGTAAAAACCACCTCATAAATCTCATACTACCAAAAATAGTGAAGGAAAAAAAAAATCCATTATCTTCAAATTTATGGGTGCTAGCAACATGCAGTGATCCACGAGGAGTTGCTTACTTGGTTGCCGATCATTGAATAATTTGACTTGAGAAGTGACTAGTTGTTTCTGCTATGGGAGTTGGGACACCATATACGTTGATGACTCGATGTTGAGGTCTTGAAAATCTTGTTCAGGCAATGTGTGCAAAACCTTGGGTCTCTTTCATGGTTTTGTTTTTTATTTTGGAGGGGAGAGGGGGCTAGAATTTAAAATTTTAAGAAATTATTATTTTTGCAAGGAATACCCATATGTCATAGTGTTTCAATCCTGATCAGTGATCACCTCTCTTTCGTCCTCATTGTCATTGATATTACCATCTTGAAATTGATTTTCTTTTTTTGCTTTTTAAGGAAATTTTTAATTATTTATTAAGACAGTATTCGTCATCTCAACACTAGAATTTGGCCATACTGACCTCATCAAGATGAAAAATCATTTAGATTACTTGCATATGGAAGCCATGATGCACAATGTTGAAAAGAAAAAGAAATAGAAAAGGATAACTTTACAACCTAATTGAAGAACTTAAAATCATAATCTTAAGTAATTTTCCATGTACTCATAGAAGATAAGAACAAACGATGGTGATATGACGAAATCCTAAGTTGGGTATAACTAAGTAATAAATTATTGGATAAAGGGAACACATATTTTTAATACAAAAAATATAGATTATTTAAAGGTGAATATTAAAGATGAAATCAAATGGAATATTGAAAATAGGGATATGAGTCTGTGGGAGTAAAATCCTAAAAAATCATGTCAGTTGATATGAATAGAAAATATTCCCCAAAATGAAATTCAGTCTTCTGTTAATTAATTGTAAGTTCACACCATGGTCTTAATAAAGAAATTTAGCAATTAATGAGGAAGTTAGCAAATAAAAATTGTTTTCCTCTATATTGGTGAACAAACAATTATGTAAGGAGAATATGAAGAAGAATACACTTGATAAACACGTATAAAGAAAGCGATTTGCAGCTAATAAAATGGATAAATGATGAGTAGCTACCCACGACTATGATGCAAAGCCAACCATCATGGTTGTAGCAACCTTTTCATTCTAACCACTAGTGAGAGCATAAGGCACGACCCATATACCTCCTTTTGAATTAGCCTTGTCCACACTTAGAAGCAAAATATGCCACTAATCACAGATTCTCTATCTCTCTCTCTTTGAAAGTTTCTCCATCATGGGGACCAGAATAGGTAGGGAATCAAGCTTTGAAGCCGTGGGTTGGCATTCTTTGGAATGACTAATGTTAATTGGCATTATATTGGCTTTAGATGCAAACAAGAAAAGTTTTTCTTCTCCTTCAAAGTTGCCCCATGGAATATTATAATTATTTCAACTAGCTTCCCACTTTTTATCTCTTTACTTTCCACTTCTTCCTTAAGGGAGGGGAAGGGAGGAATTGTCTTTTTCAAACCATAATTTTCCAAACGTAAGGAGGGATGAATTTGGATTCTCAATTAAGAGAAACCCTTTTTCATAAAATTTAGAGGTGCTTTCAGGCAATCACTAAATTAAAATAAAAGGTTAATTTCTGAGGTAATAAATGAATCAAGCTGATTATAAATAGTTCAAACTCATTTCGAGAAAAAAAGTGTTTTTATATTTGTTTATTTAGCAAATGAGTCAAGGTTAGCCTATATTTAGTTCGACAACTGAACAAACCATGGTCAAGCATAACAATGTGTTTGTGAATAAGTTCGTGAATATGAGGCTCGATATATATATATATATATATATATATATATATATACATAAACAAGCATAATCGTTGGATTAGATTTTCTTCTTATAATCTACATACTTACAAAATTTCAAGATGATATGAAATCAATAACTATGTAATCAATCAAATGTTTCAATTTCAAAATTTTGTATTTAAAATTCTGCATATAAGATGGATTTTGAGATCAAATAGTAAATAACATCTGATTGGTATAAAACTTGGTTTGCGTGTTAAAAACATAGTAAACATAAAACATGTAATCTAATGGTAGGATTTTTAAAATATTAATCCAATAAAAGGTTATTAAGTGGTGTAACATTGCTTAAAGTTACACTTAGATTTCAAGTTACACTTAAAGTAACTTGAATCCAACAATTGCTTAGGAAAAATTACACTTTTCCACTCTAATCTTTCACCCTAATTAAACTTAACCCCTAGAACAATTGTAATGCACGATTGATCATGCAAAGTTATAATTCTGTTTCAATGTCCCTCTTACTATTTGTTTTGGTATTAAGAATGAAAAAAAATTTAACATTGAAAGACCGAATTGCCCATCTCTCCAAAACAATCAGCAAATGAGTAGATTAGTCTTTCAATGCTAAATTTTGTTAAATTTAACAATAAAACAAACAACATAGGGTTAAGTATAACTAGGGTGATAGTTACACACACAATTTAGATTGGATTGTGTAATTTTGTAAATAAGTTTGTTAAGATATCAAAATTATTATGATAATATCAATAGCACATTTTGTAGTTAAAGTTTTATTAAAAAATTTAATAATATATACAAGGTTAGTGGATTTGAATTTTATAAGTTTATAAAAAAAAAAAAAAATTTCTTAGTAACTCTAATAATATGAACCAACAATAATTTAGCCATTAATTATTAGTATAATTTTGTGAAGCAATAAAAAAAATTTAGTGTTTACTATATAATAATAATAATAATAATAATAACAACAACTTGTGAACCAGCTTGAATTCCGACAAGAAAATGAATTAAACTTATAGTCTACTTTAACATTGGATTCAAGGTGCTCGGTTCACATTCAAAATAAAATTACATAAAATAATACTAAACTTTTAATACTTAGCTTTTAAGCTACTAATTTCTGTGGGAAAGTTTTCCTCTTAGCCTTAGTATGATCATGCCAGAAGTCTTATTGACTAATTCCATACTTTAAATATCATTTTATGAATACTTTTCTGATGAAATTAATTAACAAATTTTTTTCTAAAACATACCCTCCGAAGTTGTCAAGGTAAATGTATTGTGTTTCAGGTACTTTTTCTTCTTAATCATTCATTGCCATTGGTTTTCACATAATATATAAATATATATATATATATATATATATATTTATATGAGTTAGGTTCAAGTTACACCTGGTATAACTCTAAGCAATATTACACCACCTAATAACTTGTTAATTAATTTATATTTTAAGAATCCTACTGTTGAATTACATGTTCTATATGTGCTTAACATACATGCTAATTTTCTTGCTAATCAGATATTATTTACCATGTGATCCATAAACTCATCTTTTATGAATTATTTTAAACTATAAACACTTGAATTTAAACAATTGATTGATAACATGACTACTAATTTTTGATCACCGTGAAATTTGCAAGCATGGAGAGTATATGAATATAATGTAATGCAACGGTAGATTTGTCAAAATTCACATCTAATAATAAGTTATTAAGTGGTGTAATATCTCTTAGAGTTACACCAGGTGTAACTTGAACCCAACTCTATATATATATATATATAAGGAAATGCTAACGAATTCCCTTAGGGCATTGGTTAATAATTCATTTAAAGAAAGTTTTTATGTGAAAAGAAAAAAAAAATTAATGTTTTGACATTTTTTTCATTTCCTATAAAAGTGATGTCAAAACTTTCATAAAATAAATTGTTAACCAATGTCCTAAAGACACTCGTTAGTATGACCATAAATATATATATATATATATATCTCACCATGGCTTCGAAAGTAAATAAATATAGTTTTGAAATGAAATTAGGAAATAGAAAAAGAGTGTAATGCAACATCTTTAGTGAAAGTTTGTAAATGGGTAAAATGTAAACGCATCTTTTTGTATCAGTGCTACGTTGAGGAATGCAACAACGTTTGTCGTCACCCTTTCGTTGTTTTTAGACCGTACTCTTCTCATTACTTCCACCATATCGTGTCTTGCTCAACCCCAGAAATCAAGCAGACCTTTAAACATTTTAAAAAAATTGGTGGACCAAGCTAACCGACTTGCGATTTATATATAAATTGGAATTTTTTTTTTCTTCTGTGGGGTTAGAACAACTAATTGGAGTTTATGAAGACTACGAAAATTAGATGAAACTCCATCATCTTGGCCATGTAAGATTCTTAATTAATCATGATTGTGTGGCTTTTGCAAGTTGTACATTATCATATTAATTGTTTAATTTGAAATAGAACCATTTAAAAAAAAAATTCATATTAAGCTTAAAGTCAACAAGAAAAGACACGTCAATCTTTTCTTGATCTAAATTATGAACACACTTATGGGGAACAATATATTCTTATTATTTCTTTCTTTTTTTTGGTAGAAATCTATTCTTGTTTCAGATAGTGAACATTAATTACTCAAGAAAAGGTTGCTAGCTAATCTAAGTTAAGGCTATGCAATTAAAAAGAAAAAGAAAGAAAGAATATATATATATATATATATATATATATATTCCTTTGGTTAAAAAAAAAATTGAAATTTTGAGATAAATAAAATTTGATGAAGAATTTGTTGTTGGCATGCATGCAGAGGATTAGGATTCCTATTTCCTACATATATAGTTGCCTCTTCAGGTGGACATTAAGGTATGGCATGGATTGGATCATCAGCAATATCTTGATGATAATAGTAATAATAATAATTATAATAACAACGATGCTTTGCTAATGCTATCAGATTCAGAAGAGACGTGTGAAAATGTGAAATTGTAAGAGAAACTCTCTTATCTCTCTCTCTGATCAGTCTTTGGCTTTGCATCACTTTCTCTCTCTCTAGGAAAACGAGACGCATTAATAACGTTCACGCGTCAGATACACATGCAATAACAAAGAACCAAGAAAGATAGCCTCACTCTCACACACTCTCTCTCTCTTGAATGATTCTCACAGCTTTTCAAGTTGGAATCCAACAAAGCTTGCAAACAAACAATAATCACTCAGAACTGGTACCTACATGAAAATCTTTAGCATCTTCGTTGTTTTTTTTTTTTTCCTTTCCTTTTCTTTTAAATAACATATTTTATTTATAGGAAGTTGCATGTGAGAAGTGTAAAAAAATGTTACACAGTGAAACCAATAATAGATAACTCCCTCTATGTGAAGGTATCTTGGTGGTGTTGGATGGAATAAGCAAATCCATAGCTTTCATTTTTCTCTTGTTTGTTTTCCTTTGATTCTTGTTGAGGGGCTCTTTTAGAGTAGGATTTTTCCCATGAGTTTTGGCTTGATTATAAGGGGGTTATATTCAAATTGCTTGTGTCTTTTTCATATAATAGGGGGTAAGAGTGACACGTTTGGTTCAAGTCATTTTCTAAAGAAACCCATATTTTTAGCCTGAAGTGATGAGACTTAAACATGTAAACCCACCTTTAATTGCTAAACAAATAGAATTCTGTGCCATGTGGGGGCACTTGTCATGTTTCAAAACTTATTTTCTTTAAGTTTCATTCAAGATTGTCATGCAAAAAAAGTAAAAGCGATAGAGCAATCTTCTATACCGTTCGAGCAAAGGAGTTCAAATCTAAAGCGTTTTATATACTAGCTCTCACCTGCCATGTCCTTTTCAATAGTGATCATCTAAATTTGACTAATCAAATTATCCGCTAAAGAATGGTTCTTTAAAATATCTTAGTAGCGAATAGCGACGGAATGTCTAACCTTCACACCGCTATTGTGAGCCATTTGGAATCTTTAGATGAGAGAAGAGAAGTATTATTATTATTACTATTACTATTACTCATATTTGATGCTTCACCTATTAAAAGCCACAAAAAGTTTTTCTAAACTATTAAAAAAGACTTTTTCATTAATAATTTTCAAACTTGAATAAATATATTCTATAAAAATCACATTTTTTAGATTTTTTTTAAAAAAAAATTTATGATATGTTATAGCTTATGTTCCATAATAATTGTTTTTTTTACTACTAGACAAAGAGAAAATTGGTTTCTTTTTTTATGAAGGTAGAATTCAATCCTATATCCTATATATATATATTCGATGATACCTATGCTAACACAAAACTCACAATTATGACTAGTATCAAACAAGACAAGAGTAAGAATAAATTCCACAAAACAATTATAAAAAATTTAAAGGGAGCTTGCTAGTGGTTCTAGCTATAGTCATATTCTCCATGTAAACAGGGTCAAAAGAGCTTTTTACTGTGATAAGAATAAGATAAAGGAATCCTCATCCTTACCCCTATCTCTGTTGCATGTTTTCTGAGTCAAGAAACTTCGAATAAGAGACAAACAAAAATACTATATAAACTTATTTCCTATAGTACTGTGATTGGAAAAGATTGAAACTTTAACTTACTTTTTTTTTTCTTTTTTTTTTTTTTTCCCATTTAAGAGTAGAGATAGAAACTTCAACGGGAAGACAGATTCATTGAGATTTTGAATAAAAGGGAAGTGGGCATATTAACTTTTAGAGAGAGATTGTTTACTTTAATAATTTTTATAAACTTTTGGGGTGTGGAAGATAGCTATAGAGAGTTAGATGATGTGAGAAGATAGGCATGGGTGGGTTTGAGTCAATTCTCAAGTATGGCATATATCCCGCTCGCAACCCCAACCAACATTATTAACAAAGAAAGTCTCTAATGGTACAACCTTCCCACCATCCCACCCCAAAGCATATGGTGTCAGTATTTACTTTCCTTTGCCTCCACGTTGCTTTGTTGCCTGCCCCTCCCTTGACCCTCTATTATTCATGCCCTCACTTATTTTGCACATATCCCTCTTTCAAATCAACTCCCTCTCTAACTTGTTCACCTACCTTAGTAAATACATAGCGATAAGAAAAAACAAAAAAAAAAAAAGAAAGAAAAGAAGAAAAGGGTATTGAAACTTGAAAGATGGAGATGATGACCTCCCTTTATTTGAATCTTTCTCCAATCTTGGTCTTCTTGATGGGGCCTTAATTAAATGGGAAAAATATCACATTATACTTGTTTCCATCCACTATTTTCAATTAATATTCATGATTCGTGGAAAAATATATTTTTTAATCTATAAAAGTGAATATATATATAGACACACATACACACACAAAATAGTTTTATATGTTTCATGACTTTTAGGTTTTTCAAATTAGTTTTTCACAACCTTGCTAGGCAAGCGATGCATTCCCCTCTCTGATTTATAGTGTATTGATAGCACTAGAACTCGTGATAATTACTTTGTTACTGATAAGTCCCTCCTTTCTTGAACTAAAAATTGAATTCTAAATTTTTAAACTCCTCTTATATCTTTTTATTAAATATGAATTTTGAAAATCGTATCGTTAGATAGCATGTTCTTATTATATCCTTCATGCTTGCAAGATTTGAAGAATATCAAATATCAATAACTATATTATCAATAAAATGTTTAAGTTTCTAGTTTTTGCGATTTAAAACTATGCATAAAAAATAAGTATACTGATCGAATAGTAAATAATATCTAATTTTAATGAACTTTGACATTCGTGTTAAAAACATAAAGAACATACAATCAAACAGTTAGATATTCAAAATTCAAATTTAATAAAAATATATAGAAGGAGTTTAAAAATTTAGAATTTACATACTAATCAATTATTATTTACTATTTGATACATAATCCCACCATTTGAATTACATGTACTCACATTTCGTATATATAAACTTTAAGAAATGATACACTCAATAAATTTTAAGAAATATTATACTACCTAATTTTTTTTACTGTGAGTAAAAAACAACTAATCTATCGTTGGATTACATTTTCTTTTTATACCCTTTATTTTTGCAACATTTCAAAATGATTAAAAATCAATAACTTTGTCATATATCAAATGTTTAAATGTCATATATGTAACTTTAAACATTTGTTTCACCACTCAAATTTTTTTACTACATGCGAAGATAATTCATTGTTGAATTATATTTTCTCTTCAACCCTCCATGCTTGCAAATTTTCAAAATGATTAAAATCAATAATTATTCCAGCTATCAAATGTTTAAATTTCATGCTTTTTATTTTAAAATTATACGTAAAATTAACTTTTGATCGAATAATAAATAACATTCGATTGACAAAAATTTTGACATTCATATTAGTAATGAGGATAACATATAATCCAATTATGAGATTTTCAAAATATTAATCTAATAAAAAGTTATTAAATAGCGTAATATTATTTAAAATTATACCAAATGTTATATATATAGAACTATAGCTTAATTGACCTTCCGCCATTTAGGGTGTGTTTGTTTGGAGGTGAAATAGGGTGGATAGAAAACTTTGGAGAGAAAATGGGAAGGAAAATTTTTTTGGAGTGTGTTTAGTTGGGTGGGGAGGATGGAAAATAAATAGTGGAACCCCGGTGTTTTCTCTCCAAGCCTACTAAAAGGTTTTCTTCCCAAAATGGAGAGAAAACTAAAGGGAGAAATTGGGCTTCATTTTTGAACGAAAATGCCCATGTACAGTTGCACATGGCCTTCGTCCACATTGCTCTTCTTCACCTTTTTTTTTTCTTCCTCCTGGACGTTGCCTCTTTTTCTTTTGTTTTTTACTTTTTTTCTTTTTGATTTACTGGGCAAGCTTCATCCAGTGCTCTTTTTTTCTTTTTTTTTTCTTTCTTTCTTTTGCTTTTTTTTATTTTTTTATTTTTTATTTAGATGTGATTTTTTTTTTTTCTGGACATGATTTTTATTTTTTTAATAAATTTAGGTGATTGATTTTTTTTTTTTTTTGGGTTGTTTATCACTTTTTTGGTTTTAATTGGGCATCATTTTTTAACAAGGGTATATGTGTAAATTTATACAAACTCTTTTTTTCATCCCTTCACTTTTTCACTCCCAACCAAACAAAAATGAAGGAAATTAAAATCTTTTCTATTCTCCCACCATTTTTTATCCTCCCACTTTTTCATTCCTCCAACCAAACGGACCCTTAAGACATTTTGTGTCATTGTTATAGGTTTTATGAATTTACAATGTATTACCATAGATCTCCACTGAACTGAAAGAAACATTAGTATACTTTACTCACAATATTCAAATACTCCCTCCACCCAAATTCTTAATCCTGTTTAGAAAACTCAATTATTTAAGAAAACATAATTTATTGTCTTGTTTCTTAAATGTAAAGATAAATTTTTTCAAAATTACACTTAAAGAAAGTTATCTAAACTTTCTATTTATTAAAAAAAAAATTCAAAAATATTAAATATTAAATATAAATTTTTTGACAAATACATACATTGCACTTGAATGATACTAATATTGACTAAAAATATTAAATATAAAATCCATCAACTTAAATATTTTTCAAAGAAAATTTTGAATTAAGGTTTTGAGTATAAACCTTTCTCTCTAAAGGAACATGCTAAAGTTACTGATATATTCTTATAAATTGGCATAGCAATAAATGTGATTAATATCACTTTAACAATATAATAAGTTTTTTTTTATGTGATTGATGAAACATCATTTTGTAAGGTTTATCACTTATATAGCAAGGAAAATACTAAAGTTACCATAAGTTATACTGCATAAGCAAAACTTACAAACTAATATGGCAATGAATATGACAATCCCACAAATAAAAGTGTGAATATATATATATATATATATATATATATATTTATATTTCTAAATTAAAAAAGAGAGTTCATAAGAGTGGTTATTATCCCTGACTCACTTAAACTCTACTCATAAATGGCGTGAAATCGCCTCCACAATAGTAGAACTTACCCCTCCTTAAACCCAACAATCTTGAACTCCCAATGTAATAAGTCACAAGAGTTCTCTACTTCTAAACCAGCTCCATAAATGATAATAGAAAAGTGGGATACTGCGATCTGGTTCAGCTAATATGTTAGCATTTCTTCAATTAATAGAAGTGCGAACTTGTTAGCTGAAGAAGATAGATTACAATCAACAAAAGTGGGAAATACTTTTTTAACACGTGTCCATCACGTTAATTTGTTTAAATGTTTATTTTGGGTTATGTGACAGCATGTAATATAAAAATAGCAACCCTCATTTTAATTTTATAGTTAGTGTATATATGATATATCTCTCATGAGTAAAAAAAAAAAAATCTGACTTATAATTTTTTCTCCTTTTTACTCATTTCATCTTCTCACCTTCTTGAAGGACAGAATCTCAGTATCCAAAACGGAATGAAATTTGACAAAACAAGTTTGGGCCCACACACATCATAGTTGGGCTAAACTCATAGGACCAAGGCAGGTACACTTGTACCCGATCCATTGACAGAACCATATATTGCATCATTAATATGGGGTGTAACTTGTCTTCTACAATAACCATAAGGGACCCAACTCTTTCACGATCTTCTTGCTTTGTGTATCTTATCAATGAAATTCAAATCAGGCACATCATGTGCTCTACATGTGGTCTTGGGAGACATCGAAATACAAAGAACTAGTACAAATCTATTACATATTTAAAAGGGTCCATTAGTACATATACTATTACTATGGACCCATTCTATTTCCACTTGTTTGGTGTTGATCAATTATACTATACGTTCTAATATTTTAAATCCAAATCCTATCTCTCTCTCTCTCTCTCTCTTTAAGAGTGAAATTTTTTTTTTTTTTTTTTTTTTTTGCTTCATCATGGTGGATTAGGCCTGGTTTCCACCTTCGATCGTTTCAACAACCCAAACTAGAAGGTCGGTTTTTTTAGTTATAAAGATAGCTAGAATTGTACAAATTAAAATTAATATATTAGAAGTAGCTACTGAGATATGTAAATCTCCTTCTCTCTATGTTAGTATTAATTAATTTATTTGTTAGATATGTTATGTTGGGTTGCGTCTTGTTTATGCCTAGAGTATGTAGGTGTGTATCATTAATCTATTAGTGTAAAGACACTGTGTATCATCAAAATTTATCACTACCCTATAAAGGTAATGAGTAATGCTACCACACAGTTTTTTTCATAACAGTTGAGTAAATAGGTTTTTATTTGTTTTTATTTTAAGCCAACACTGACATTATTTTATCATCTACTATTAATAGCCTAGTTGTAACTTGTGTTTATGTATGAAATCATTCAATAATAGTAATGATTAGACACCACCGCACACCCTTGGTGCGATGGTCACTCCACAAGTATAAGTGTTTGTGGAGTGTGAGGGGCAAGGGCCGGGGTTCAAGTCTCTAGGAGAGAGTTTCACACACATATACACTTAGATTAGTCTAGAGTAGAATTCTATCTTATATATAAAAAAATAAAAATAAATAAATAAAAAAAAAAGAAAAGAAAAGAAAAAGTAATGATTAGATGGTCTTACGACTCTTACCTAGGTGAGTAAAGTGGTCATCTTGACTATTGCATTAAGTATTATAAATGGGTCACTTGCCATCAAAATTAAGAGAATTAAAACAAACAATTAGTTCAAAATTAGACTATAATTAAAAACCTATTTGTATTTGGTTTAGATTTTGATTGTACTTCAACTATAATATATCATATATAACTTGCCACATCACTGTTGTAAAAATATTTTGTGAAAACTTATATATATGGCTTTTGGAAACGCAATATATACTATATATAGGTGCCTCTTCCTCTTCATAAGAAGAGATTTCTATTTAAATTCATGAGAAAAGATGGAGACTAGGGTTTAGGAACGCCAACTATTGTCGTCAATAAGAATACGACTACCACTAAGTTCAATAAGAACATAGACATTTATAAAATCTATTCTCTTCATCTTCCAATGGTGGTTTAGAGGTAGAACCTAGTTTAAATCATTCTCCAGTTATTGGATTTTCGTAAACTTAACCAAAATTCTGTTGCCTAAAATCTTGTCCAGAATTAATTCCCTTATACAATCTGCTTAATTATTCTAGGATTCCAAATTTACAGTCCCTTGCACTATCAGCTTAATCGAAAATTCCCACATTTCTTCACGTTCAATGATTCTACACACCATTTACAGCATAAAATAATAAATAAATAAATATAAACCATTTTAGTTCTTTCTTTAAAGCTTTTATTATTGTCGCATGGAAATAAAGAAAAAATCGTTTTTATAAATTCCAAAAATTTTCAGAAATTTCTTATAGGACCCCCCCCCCCAAAAAAAAAATAGAAGGCTTTTTTTTTTTTTTTTGAGAAAAAAAAAAGAAAAAGAAAAAGAAGGCTTATAGTTCAAAAAATATTTATACACTTCTAAATTGAATTGACCTTCTACTTTTTTTTCGGTGTGTAGCAGAATTGACCTTCTACTTGATTAGGGATACATGCCAAATTTAGTGTATACAGTTTTGATTTTTTTTTTAATAATATTTTTGTGTTTTATATGTCAAACTTCATAAAAAAAATATAGAAATAATATATTTCCTATTGATATTACCCTTCAAGAGTGTCATAAGCTCAAATTATATATATAGTTAATTTTTATTTTTTATATAAATGAATAAGTGATAAATCTTGGAAATAATTATATAATAAACTTCATTATTTGATATTGTTTTCAAGTTAAACTCTAAGTTTTTTTTTTTTTAATTCAAAAATGGTTATTATTGTATGTTTAAAATTGATATAATTTATTATTTTATGAGTTTAACAATAAACTGTATTTGAAGTTTATCTAACTATTAAAAATCATTAAATTAGAAATACAAGTGAAAATTTTACTAAGAAAATTTCAACATTCGCTTATTCATATTTTAAAAATCCTATGAATATACTATCATTTCATGAGTTTTTCAACATTAAAATATCGTTAATTATTCACCCAAGTGTCATTTTATTGTCTATATTGGTGTTTTTTTTTTTTAAGGAACATCTGTATACTAGTGTTTTATAAGTATTATGCGTTAAATCCGCATACAATATGTGTATTTATGTATATCTATGAATACAGAGGCAGAGGGAGGGGGAGCTAGGGGGCCCTGCCCCTCTTAACTTTTCAAAAATCCTCCCCCCCACCCACCCCCTCCCTCTTGTATTTTTGGTAAAAACAATAATTTTGAATTTAAATTTCTATAATACCCCGCTAGATTCTTACTAAAAACATGTAATGCACTTTATAGTTGACTAATGCATTTTTTCTTCTCTCTAATTACTTTTATGTCATACATTGCTCATTAAATTAAAGTGTATTTAATGTATACATAATTTAATTATATTTTATTTTTATTAAATTTACTTGTATTTTTTTAGACATGTCAAGATTTACTTTTTTTTCTTTTTTTTTATATATACAAAGATGTAAAGATTTATTTGATGTATATAAATATTTTGTTTACGTAAGAAAATATATTTTAAATCAAAATTCCAAACATTTCATGTATAAGTAATAAATAAATTAATATTATATATATATATATATATATATATAAACTTTTAGAAGCACTTTTCCATTTTTCCGAAATCTAAGTTTTCAGCAGAATATAATATGTTAAAATGATCAAACATAAAATATAGTATAAAGACATGACCAATTTTTGTTTCATGTAGAACAGATTCGTACACAAAGGCAGAAATTTCTCTTCCTGAATTGAAATGATAGACTTGATAGTGCCATTTTATTTCTTATTGACCTGACTGTAGGCAGCCTTGTTTGTATCAAAGAGAGATAAGTTTTTCAAACAGACATGAGTCTCTAACATGCATGTAACATTAATTAACCAAATTGAAAATTAAATCCCTAGTCCCCCCGGTAATCACAGCATATATAATGCTACAAAGTCATGATATCCAATCTTTGTTGACGGTATATAATTCAAGTGGTGCGCCTGCTATTATGGAAGCTATTTTGGCACATGTAAACAAAATTAAATTTGAATACCTTACTACTTTTCTTATATTATGGGGTAGATAGCCGGATTTGTTCTAAAAAATTCTCGAGTGCCCATCAAAGAAAGTTTAAGTAAGAAGGGAAATTTATTAAAAAATACCAATAAGTACTGCCAGAACAAAATTAATCAGGAAGATTAAGTTATTGTTCAACTAAAAGATTTATTATTCATTATACAAACACTATGCCATATCTTTAAATCTTCATGTATCTTGCAGTCCAAATAAAGAAATAAAACGTTACAAAAAAAAAAAAAAAGGATCATGAAAAAAAAAAAATACAATGGGACACAGAAAAACACATACACACACAAAAACTAAGAACTAAAAAAATAAAAAATCGAAGTCGGCCGATAATGCATGCATGAATGCACATAATAATGCATGGTAATGACACCCTATATAATAGGGTGCAAGAGTAACAAGCCTTTAACCTAATATTTGGCGTTTTATACAATGCCGACACCGTTCACTTATTGCATTTTGGTCCAAAGAGGATACTCTATATATCTATCATCCCTATGTGTTATTTCAACCTTGCCTGACAGTCTTAGCATTTTGACCAAACAGTTTAATTTTTTTTTTCTCCGACTGAATTCAAAATATATATGATCCACTTTTGTTTTGTATATAAACACAAACCCAAAACCACTTTCCCTCCTTGCTTTGAAACTATCAACTCTTTTGCGCAGTACAATAATAATTTTCTATATATGATCTCAAGGTGAGTTGCATTTTGTTGAAAAATTCTAAACTCAAATTTAGATTATGGATAGGATTTGGAAGGATTGTGGTGTCTTTATTTGAGCTAAGAAATTAGTAAAAACAAGCAACAAACAAAAGTCTAGTAGTACCGAAAGCCATGGTCATAATCTTATTAGGTAGTGTTAAGTGTGCATCATCATTTAAGAAAATGAAGAGGTTGCCAAATCATGATCTTATATATTTTGTCTTTACATAACTCTAGAGGGCCTACTTGCTTATGGAGGTTTCAAAGAAATTTAGCTAAAGTTGATATCAAAATCTCTATCCCTATTAAGTACTAACTGTTGCACTTAATAATAGAAATAGAACACTCATAACATCAAAGAAAAACCCCTTTAAAAGGAAAAGTTAATATAAGCATACGCTAACTACAAAACTTGGAATTAATCAACCATGCTATTATTATTATTATTGTAATTATCATCATAACCATTATTATGGTAATCTAGTGAAATAATGGAACCATGCACCCACATCGGTTAGGACGTAGTAGAGTATAGGAAAATTAAAATTGTTGGTGTCATTTCTTATTTGGATTTATCTATTGGGATTATCCTTTGTATTTAGATGCAACATGTCGTAACACGTTATATTGAATGAATGGAGTTTCCACCTGCATCCCTTGACCCGTTACTATAATCACATATTATTTGTGGCGTGTCAATGAAGCATTAATCTAATCAAATCAAATAAACATTTTTTTCCTGGAACCCGAGGATAAGCCAAGCCACTCCAGCCACTCCTATTGGAATGTCTTTTGGGTTAATGGTTGTGGGAGGGACAAATTTGCAGCTGTTGAGGGATTAAAAGCTCTAGTAGGGACCATTGTGAGGTACCAATCTTGAATTTTATTATTTCCTTAGCTTTTGCCTAACTAATATGTCTAATGAGTCATTGTTTTGGTCATTGTCACCTGTAAAAGATGATGGACTCACTAGATAGAATTAGGGGTTAATACTTAATTTCCTCACACCCAAAAAAAAAAAAAAAAGGTGTCATATTAGACTCAGATACTAGCTGAACAAAGACTACCTCAAATTAGGTTCAAGTCAAACATTTAAGGCAGATTTTTTTTCCTTCTTAATCAGCCCAATTGAATTAACAGTAAATATGAAGTACCCAAAGCCTCAAACTAAAGCTAGGAGAGCCATTTAAAATGTTGTTAGAGATTCTTTCTTCAATGTTTTGTGTTCTCTACTTTCTCTAAGTTCCAAACCCTTACCCCACAACAGAAGAACACATGATTTGCACTTGACCATGAAGAAGGCACCCAAAAAAAAAAAAAACCGTACCATGTGGAAAATTTTCAGCCCAATTAAGCATGTCCTTCACGAATAGATTTGTTAACCATTCTAGAACAGTGTGCAATTCCATGTGGCCCTGTGGGACTTGACAGGCAAACATGACCTTACTGAAATCTTTTCTAGCACAGTTTAAGCCATGAAGTAGTGGCATTGGAATGGCAGAAATTACAGCTCGAACAGTACCAATACACAATTATAGAGAACCCATGATTCTTGGCTGCACATACACATGGGGAAGACTTTTTTAAAAAGCAGGAATATGTAAACCGAGCATCACAGAAAATGATGCTTCCCTTGTCAATATGAGCTTTCTTGATAGCCATTAGGGCAGTATTGTACCTTTTTTTAAAATTAATGGGCTTGGCATTGGCAACACAACACCATTACCATGTGATGTTCTTAGCTTTTATTTAATCGTTTATCACCAACATAATTATAGTTCGTCATCTCGTGGCCTAAATTAAACAAATGAACTTGAATCAAGAAAGGCTCCAAATGACTTTATCAAAAAATAAAGGATGGCATGTGAGAAGAATTGTCCTACAGCATAAATAGTAAATACTACATGAAATTCATTTCGTATTTAATATTTGTGTGCCAATAAAAAAACAATTTGTTGAAAGGGCTATTGTCAAGAAATATTTTAGTAATTCAAGGGATAAACTAATATACCAAAAAGTAACCACTTGAAAAGTTGTCTAAACTTAGGAAATCTAATGTCATTTTCCAATTTGTAGTTGCATTTTTCTATTGCTGCCTATTAACTTTAACTATTTATATTTTTAATGGATCCTTTTTTAACTTCGAAATGATTTGTACCTAGCATAATCAGGATCCTCCTTGGCAATAATATCTTCACTCCAATTTGGTCTTTTGGATAATACTACATGTCTTCTTTCTTTATTTGGTGGGCTAGTAATTTAGTCTTAATGAATTAGAATAAATTAGAAAGAATCATGATTAAGATTAATAGGTTGAAAGCACTCGTCATGATAATGGGATTGATAAATTTGCAAAAGATCCTTCAAAAGTTGATGTTGAGATGAGTAGAGCCACTGAAGTTGAAAGTATATATTGACAGCCTTGTTTCAAGGGAAAATGGCCTAGAAAGATTGATATCCACCAAGAAAGTAGTTGTGGGTTGAGAGGAATGGAGAATAAAGCAAGAAAAGTCATCCCATTAAGAAACCCACAAAGCTTAATGGATCAGAAAGGCTTTGCCAAAAAACTCAGAAAGATGCAATTTTTTTTGGTCATAATAATGGTATGTGCTTTTAGGTTAGAACCCATTTAGGATTCCCTTTCTTTTTTTTTGTTTTTTGTTGAGGCACCAGCAATCCATCTAAACTAATATGACTTTGATTCAAAGGTAAATAATGAATTATGAAATCTCTGGCTGTCCTTTTGAGATGAGAATTGCTTGTTTCCTTTATCTTTTCCACTTGAAAAAAAGCACTTGGAGGAACAGTATTACTAACATGAAAATGGCATAATATCATTTCAGAATCTTATTACCATAATAATATGGTGATCCTTTTACTTTTTTTAATTTAATTTAATTTAATTTTTTTCCAATTAAGATGGTGGATTTCTGATTCCATGAGAAAACAAAATCATAGAGAACCATTTTCATTGGCATACAAACAAACCGTAAATTATGACCAAGGAAAAAAGCAAATTTGATGGATGAAGCTTTCAAAGAGATCAGGGACATGATATCACTTGAAAACCACATATTCCAAATTGAGGTTTCTTGCAAGGTTGAGAATATGATATGAGAGAGCAATAGTAATAAATGATTGAATATATAGGGCCTGCTTTGAAGTCTCTTTCTGCTACCGACCCACTTTGTTAGCCCCTTATAGAATAGGCTGCCACCAGGTTTTCTTTCCTCATTTTTTAAATTTGTTTTTCCTAAAGATAGACGGTGGTGGAATTGGTACCTGTTATCTTATATGTGTTAAACACTTACACTTGAAAGTCAAATTTTGAATAGTCAAAACTATGAGGGCCCTGGTATATTGAACAATGGAACTCTTAGCTAAAAAAGCATAAAAGAAGAAGAAGAAGAAGAAAAGACCAATTGTTCTAGACCATCATGTTGATTGCATCATTCTTTATAAATTTGTAGAACTTCAAACTTTCAAAACCATAATAAGCAGCCTGCACAATTGGTTAGGTATGTTAGGACAATCAATGTTTGGAGTTTAGACTAGTGTGGTTCAGGTGGGACTTTTTTTGTTGGAATATGAAGGTTGGACTTAAATCCACGTACAAATCCAAATCTAAATTTAAAATACAGCGGATCTACAAGAGATAGGTTCGAGGTTCAACTAAACTCTGGATATCTATATTATAATGTAGTATATTTAAGTTTTATTGAAAATGTTAACCATTCTTTCTATAAATAAGGGTAAAAAAAGGATCTCCAACCAATGGATATAACCATTCATATGTAGTTTTAGTCACATAACCTATTTAATAAGAGACAAAATTTGACAACAACTTAATTATAACCTAAGGTTACAATTCCGCTCAATATCTTCTTATTGTATATGAATTTTGACAAATCTATTATTGGATTATATTTTTTTTCTTATATCCTTCACGCTTCCAACATTTTTAGAAAATCAAAAATCAATAGCATGTTATCAATTAAATATTTAAAAGTTGACGTATGTTAAGAGTATAAAGAACATACAATCTAACGGTTAGATTTTCAAAATATGTTGTCATGTTTATTTTTTTATGGAAATTGTAATCTTAGACTACAGCTAAGTTTGTAGCAAAACTTTGTCCTTTAATAAGTCATGTGAATTATTTAAAAAATACATATAAATATTTTTATGAGTTATGTAACGGGTTGGAGGAGATTCCTCAAAACCAATTTGTATGAAAACTTTGTTCATATTAACACGGTGAATTTATCTAATTTCGCACTTTATAAAGACAATATCAAGAATTAGATTGAACTTAAAACGTTGGATATTCGATACATGTTAAGTGATATATCTTATACCAAAAAAGACAAATATCTAATTTTGCATGGTGAATTTATCTAATTATGCACTTTATAAAGACAAATTTTGAGAGTTAGACTGAACTTTAAACCATTGGATATTCGATTTCGATACATGTTAAGTGTTGTATCTTATACCAAAATATATCTTCCACTTGGACTGTTTTTGCCAAAATAGGATTTCTAGAAAATATTTTCACATTTTTTGATGTTTAGTAAAGTTGAAAAACACAAGACAAAGGAAAACAAGTCAATATAGGCTTCATTTTGTTTCAAGAAATTCCCAACCCAACACGTGTAGAAACTAACCCGATCCAATTAGGTTGGTGGGCTGTACATACATATTTTATTCAATGTAACAAAAAAAATTATCAATTATTTAAATACGTATTTCAATAAATTATTACAATTCATATAAATATAATATGCTTACATTATATTCCAAATAAATCAAAACTAATTTTCAAAAAACCAAAATTTATTAAAATAAAGATAATGAAATAAATTTATATACACACAGTGAATAGGGTTAGGTTAGACGGGTTGAAGAAACTATCAATTTGAACTCAATCGAACTTGAAGCTCAAAATAAAATTTCAACTCAACCTAACTCACAAAGACCAACCTGAGGCATATATATATATATATATATATATAGAGAGAGAGAGAGAGAGAGAGAGAGAGAGAGAGAGAGAGAGAGAGAGAGGGAAGTTTGTGATTTTCCATAGAAAACAATTTTTTCCACACATCGAATAAAAAGTCATGAAAGTATTTTACACTGAAACAAATGAAGTAATAGTTGAAAAAGGGAAATATTTTATGTACGATGTATGCTCAACACAACACCACAAATAAACTACAAGCCATTAAAGAAAATATAAATAAACTCTATGTCGTTAGTTTTGCCTCGTCTTTCTCCATTGACACTGTTAATTACAGTCAACCAATCCTTAATTGGCATTGACCAACGGATAACTTTTTTCTTAATGAAAATTTTTTATCAAACCAATCTATTCCTTTTTTTTTCTGCCTAGATATTCTTCTTTTGGTTCTATTTTCCCAATTGAAACTCTTAAATGGAGCAAATTTATAAAAATAAAAAATAAAAAAATCTCTCTCTCTCACACTCCTATATATGCTAAATGGTCCATTTTTTTAATAAAAGTTTTTATTCAAATAATTATTTGGAGTTACAAGTATTTTTTTTTTTTTTTTGTGCAAATCAAACAACAAAAACTATTTTCTTAGAGTCACAACCAAACACGAGAATGAATCAGTTTTCAGTAACTAGAACAGCTAGGTTAAAATGGTCAAAATTTACCGCCCCTTTTTATTCTCCTGAATGACACCATATTGAATGACACCATATTATTAACGAAAGCAAACAACAATTCTTGATGAAGAGATACCATCTACCACACCATTCAAACTCATGAACAAAGAGGATGGAACTTAGGAGATGGGGATCCATCCTTAGCACAACAGAGACTAGCTCAATAGGCAATATCATGACCCTAATGGCCAATTTAGATAGAGGGAGAGGGAGGAAAGAGTAGGAGAGTAGAGTAGAGCTGGCCGGAAATTGTTTACAAACCAAAAGGAAACAAAATATAATGGAGTTCTAATTTTTGCAATAATAGAGGCTACAAACCAACGGAGAATAATAAGAGAGCAGGCTATAGGATTAAATTAATTACATTTAGAGCATCACCGTCTAATCTAAAGTTGTTGAAACCCTCTCCAAGCATTCTTTCCACACAAAAAAAAAGCCGCTTTAGCTTTCATCCATAAAGAGTCACCTGGATCAGTACAGATACTAGACCATAAGAATTAAGTAGAGGATTTTAGCTTTATGGTTGTGGCATATGGCTGAAAGTATTACAGAGAAATTAAAGACTACTACATCAAAATTTATTAGCCTAGGAGTAGGACTCCAGTGAACTTGCTTTGAGGTTTTTACTTAGGCCAATTCCCAGGCCAATTGTTTTTATTGAAGGTATTGAGGTTTTAATGTTTTTTTTTCCCCTGCTAAAATTAGAGGATCAATTCGACCAAACTCCCTAAGGACAGAGTTTGAGCCATCCAAATCAACTTACGACATATAACAGTAAGAAATAATGAGATTCTTCAAACTGGATGTGTAGTGTCTTGGTAGCATTCAAAAGAGTACTAACCCAGTCAGTTGAGTTGTTAAAACAATGAGAAGAGGGAGTGAGCCCAGATTATTTGGGCTAGAGGGCATGAGATGAAAATATGGTTAAAGTCTCTGGTTCTCTACTGCAGAGTGGACATGATATATCTTCAATTAAGAATCTTTTTATCAGGACTTCCCTAATTGGTGGTACATTCCAAGCTATCTTCCATAAAAATAAAAATAAAAAGTTTAGATGTTGCCCCTTTAGGTATGGGACAACCTGTGCTTTCCACAAGAGATAATTATCCCGTGAACTTAATAGTTATCAAATGGTGTAGGGTGGTGAGAGATGTGCGTGAGGTGTTTGAGAAGTTTTCAGAATTAGTGACATTGGTTAGAGTGGACAAAAAGGAGACAATTTTGATTAAAGGTGACTTTGGTCAATTTTGCTCTGATACCATGTAAACTTTGTAAATTTGAATCTGAACTTTCTACCTCACATTAATAACGTGGAGGCTATTATATTTGTAATAGGATTGGTTGCAATTGTTGATAGAAATGTACAAAGTATAGGAATCCAAAATACAAAAATATACTATCTCCTAATATTTGCTTTATCCATTCTAAGTTTATCACTTATTAAGATAGTAGATAGAGTTCTATCATGCTTGTTTGTAGGGGATGGATATGCACTGCCATGCTTATCCTTAACATATATTATAAAAATCACTGTTTTTTAAAGGGGAGAAAATCCTACTGTCTATCCCTAACTAGCCAAAAAGGAGCAAATGGTCACATAGCATTGTTAACAATACGATTTTAACTCTCTTCATATCAGACTAGAAAACAGATAATACTAAGCACCATTCTCAGAGTCAGAGTAGGAAGTTAAATTACAACCATATGGAGCATCTAGAATACGATTTCCTAACATATGACATTGAAAACTTCCTTCTATCCAATACCTCAGTGTCCAAACAATAACTTGTGACAACATGAGTCATTCTTCAACACCATATACAATTTACAGTTAGCATACAATGAATATTACAAGGAAAAGATGAAATTTCATTTTATAATTACAGAAAAACAGTAAAACAGAAGTTATCAGAGTTTTGCTGTCCCAGTGTGCTGACAGTGGGGGTCTGCAGTTGTATTTTGCAGCTAGTATTTGAGTTGTTGGGCTTTGTTGTAAATCTGAGTTTTATTTTTTAACTTTTTATTAATAATAGAATCTTATTCAAAAAAAAAGTATTTAATCTATGAACTCGTGTTTTTTTATAATCTTAAAATTTAAAAAAAAAATTATAATTAAAATAAATCCTTAAATTTGACTACTCCCTCCGTCCCACTTTGTTTGTCCTGTTTGAAAAGTCAAATATTTTAAGGGAACATCATTTATTGTCTTGTCTACCTTATAAAAATGTATAAGTTTACAAAACTACCCTTAAATAAATTTATCAACTTTTTTTAAAAAGAGTTATTTTTATGAGGCTTAGGGGTATAATAGAAACATTAGTAAACTAATAACTTTTATTTTTAGAAATAGGACAATATTTTGGGACATCCCAAAATGGAATAGAGGACAAACAAAGTGGGACGGAGGGAGTATTTTTTAAATGAGGTACCGTATTAGAACACTCATTTCTTCATAACATGTATTCAAAGAAACCCAGTAGAATGCATTTTGATTTGTCGATTTAAAAAAATACTGAACTTTAATTTTCATGTCTTTTTGCTTGCAATCTTCTCTCTTCTACTTTGTTTTATTTCAAATTTGAAGATGAAGTTGACTGAAAAAAAAAAAAAAGAAGTTCAAAGCAGATGTGAATTGAAATTTAGGTATTTAGAATTTATCATATTCCTATCCTGACAGAATTTTATTTTTAATTTGTTGTGATTTCTGTGATGAGTGTGGACACCAAACAAAAATACTCCAATTATACTAGACTAGTATGGATGATCATCAAATAAAAAGTTATTAATAAGTATTGTATGCATAACCTAAATAATACTCCCTCCATCGCAAAATGGAATACGGGACTAACAATTTGGAATGTCCCAATATGAAGTCCTCTTTGAAAAGTCAATAAATAAATTTCCAAACTTATCTTTACTTTATTTGAAAAATCAATACCATTTTTTCATTAGAGTTTAAATTAATGAGGATAGTTTTGGAAACTTGTACCCTTTTAACTAATAGACAATGCATTAAATGATCTTTAAAGGTTGGATTTTCTAAATAGGACCAACAATATTGGACAAAGGTACTAATTAGAAATGTGATTTCGGTTAGGAAGAGGAATTTCACCTCCAACAAGCGATGTTGGTGCATACTTGACACCTAGGCTTGTTATTTGTTTTTTTCTTTTTGAATAGGTAGATAGAGGGGGTAGGGGAAGGGGTTTGAACTAGAGATATTTGTAAGCAAAGGACGAGGAGGCCTCTAAGGCAAGCTTTGAGTCAAGTGTGTAAAGGTTTTAAGAATATTTGAAGGTTTTGAGTGTATTTTTGTCATTTTGGAAAATTTAAGAGTATTTTTATCATTTTAGAGGTTTCCTTGGGTATTTTTGTCATATTTATGGCTTTCGGGGTATTTTTAACAGTTTTGAGGTTTCAAGGGTATTTTGGTAATTTTGAAGATTTTTGGAATAATGCTGGTATTTTTGAGGTTTCTGTTCTCTTGAGGTTAAAAACGGATGTGAATGTTTTACACCCCTAAAAGGTGTGATACATTTTTAGCTTCAAAGAAAGTGGTTTCTTGGTCAATGAAAATCATTTCAATTTAACCAAATTTTCAACCAGCCCAAACACCATAAATGAGGAAACTATTTTTCCGAAAATGTTTTACGCCAAAACAAAGAGGTGATCATTTTAATTTGAAGCCTATGGTCATCTCTATTGTTTGTTTTTGTTATTATGGGTAGAAAAAAAGATTGAGAGCAGGAAATCATTGATTAAACTGTGTACCACCTAGTGCTTGTTCATAAATCAATTTGGCAACCATAAATATAGATGATAGAGAGAGAAATCTCTGTTTAGAGTGAGAAAGTTATTTCTAGAAAATCAAACCTAGTTACTTGGGTGAAATATAAAGTTTTATGTTGCCCATTATACTCTCCTTTGTTATCATCCAGGATAATGGAAATGAATAATGAAGATAGGTGGGGACTTAAAATTGAAACTGTTTTGTAAATAAACTTCTTTTAGTGGAACAAATAACAAAACTTAAATGCGAAAACCACTTTACACAAGTTTCACTCATGACTGCTTACAATGTGGTAGTACTTCTCCTTTAAAAGGTGCAGGTATGGTTAAATAATAATAAGGATAAATTACTTTTTAAACCTTAGAGTTTTGGGTATGTTTCATTTAACCCTTAAACTTGCAACCTAAGGTCATTGATCAACAAATTCAACCCAGAGAACAGATGAGCTACTACTTCTCACATGTGAATTAAACCTTAAGACTGCTTATCTCTTTCCAGAACTCCTTAGACTCTACTAGAATCTCTAATAAGCAGGACACATTAAAGATCAGAACAAACCTGAAACACATAAAAACACATATTTTCTGAGGAGCTGCATCTTGCTCCATGCTTATTCGACTCTCTTGTCAGCAAGAGCTTGCTTTAGCTCTGCTAACTCTTGCCCCAACTGCTCCACCTGCAAGATAATATAAAAAAAAATGTTAAACCTTGTAAGCAAGATGGCTGACAAGGAGTTTACGGGAGAGGAACTTATGGTACTTGGAGACTCATCCAGTTCCAACATAGAGGAGATGATGACAAGCATTTTACTTAGTTGGATGGTAAAATGATCTCATACTTTCATCTCCATCAGTACATAATAAACTAGTGAGGCAAAATTCAAATATAAATAAGATCACAAAACAAGACCTCTTAAGATTTTCTGTTTCATGGATCTAAAACACTAATTAGTAGCAAATTGTGAGGCAATAGAAATCTTAAATTGAACAATATTGAGTGGGTCTTAAACTCAACCCTACCCTTCACTCCATATTTATGGGAGAGGAAGTTCCATTTGAGCTAAAGCTCACAATATAATACTTGCAGGATTGTAGAGAAACAGAAGATATCCACTCTCTTGCAAAAAGCGTTGACACATAAAATGCTTTAGATAGGCTATTTATCACATGAACTGCAGCAAGTTGATAAGATGTACATAAAGGATCCAACAGAACTTTAAGGGGAAAAAAAATCCAAAACTCTGCGAGAGAAAGAGAGAGAGGGAGAGAGGAGGGAGGGAGGAAACCCGGACACATCCTTTTTAATGCTATAACAGCATAGATATTTTGCAATGTAACATAATAAGCAGACAAAACTACTTCAAGAATAAGTTTCTTAATAAACTTTAGATATACCCTTGCGCTCAATTGCCACTGATTATCTTGTTTGACCATTTTCATAAGTTCTGTTTCCAGCTCTTCAGCCCTGGAAAAGAATAGGGGTCATGTGTTGATTAAATGATTGTTTTCAGAAGCAATATTCAACATCTTTGTATGTCATTATAGGAAACCCCTTGTATGTCATTATAGGAAACCCCAATGTTTTGAAACCAATTTCCATCACTGAGAAACTCTTTAGAGAAAAATAGTTAAAAGAATCGGGCATAGAGTTGATTTTGTGAAGTTTCAAAATTACAAGGGCAGAAAAGGGAAAAATAATATACAAAGAAAGCACGAGCATTAAGAAGGTTAAATGCATTGAAGTTCACTGAGTAAGGAAATTTCAATCACTCCAATCTGGGTACATAAATGCTGGGTGGATCAGGTAAGAAGAACATCTAAGTGTAGGACTACCACTGCACTTGGTACTTGGTAGACCTCCTATCTCTTGTACTAATGTTATAATTTTATGAGTGTTGCAAGTGTAGTTTTTCATTGTTTAGATGACTTGACTCAAAAGATGTGCACAAAGATTCTGAAGATTATATATAATTACTAAATACAAAGAGCATAAATCCTACAAGCATCATCATAATTTGGAAGTGAAAGATGGTGAAAGAAAATTTATGACAAGGATATTTAAACATAACATTTTCACATCAAGAGTCAATTCTAAGTTCTTTTTCCTCCTTCCTCTTCATTCTGGGGTTTAATAATGATATCTCCCCCCAGCAGATAAACAATGAACTTACTCAGAGCAAGGCCAAAGCAAACCAAAAAACAGTGATAAAGTTGAATTCCTCACATGCAACTTTACACAAATCACACACACATTCTAGTACCATGTAACTCCATTAAAGCAAGTGCTGTTCAAAACAGCATAACATGATTTCCTTCCAATAGAAGCACTTTCCCAAACTTGAAAAACTGTACACAAGGTTTATGCCTATATATTTGGAACACTAAACAATATGCAATCCTCTTGGACTGGTCATAATATGATAGAATCTAATGTCATTCAAGCAGGAGCATTTCCAGGTTGCTGATCGTTTATATTTAGCGAGACCCCATTATGAATGTATATGTGTACCGAAATATGATCAGACTTTCCGATTTTATGTCTCCTTGACACTCGAGGAAAGCTGTCTTCAGTTTCTCTGAAAACACAAACATAGAAAGAAAAGCAGAAGACAAGGAAAAAAATGAAAAGAGAAGAAAGAAAATTAGGATTTAATTCTCACAAAAGAAGCAAAAGACTGATCAGAATCAATGCATGAAGTTTATCAGCTACAAAACTTTTAACTCAAAAAAGTTTTCTAGATACTTATAAATCATCTAATAAAAAAAAAACTGAAATTTAAAAAAGGATAACAGATAATCTCCAAGGAAAAGCAATTGTAACACGCACATCAAGCAGAGCAGCAATAAATGATAGCTTTTCTGCAACTACTATAGGAAAATAAGACATCAAGGATCTAGGATTTGTTTTGCAGCTGCAGAATTTTTTATCAACAACTCATTAAATATATGCCCAACCAAAAAAAGAAAGAGCTACTTAAGTTAACGCTCTCTTTCAAATAAAATGCAAGTTCTACTGAAACCTTTTTCAGAGCCATCTTGCGTTGAAGATCCAGCACTTGTTCTCATAGTCCCTCCAGTACCAACTTAATTGAGGGCTTTCTTACCCTCTATTCACCTCTGTCATAAACTGGTCCAATTGAAATAAATCATCCTCTTCAGCCACATTCTCAAACTCAAGTGGTCCATCTGCACATTGAGAAATCTCAGCATCAACATCTTTCTTTGGCCTGTATAGGGTTGAAAGCACTGGCTGAGCAGTAAACAAGCCCTGATCATACACATTGTATTGATCATCAGTTGCAAATCCAGAGTCCATTCCTTTTTCCTGGTTGAACAGTCTTTGATCATACATAATCTCTTCTCCTCTTCCTGCTCCAGCAGAAGCCATGCCAAGAGCTACCTTCTCACTAACATCACGATTTCTATCTCTTGTGATCTTGCTCTTCTTTCTCATCGCAGCATCCTTGGCCTCCAACTTTCTCTCCTTCTCCCTCTCTCGCCGTCGCTCCTCACGAATTTTCTCACGCCGTATGCATTCTTCCCTTTCCTCCCTTGTCTCCTTAGGCAGATCCTTCTCTTTTTCCCTAGCGTGCTCACGATCAATTCTCATATCAGAACTATCCATAGCATTCTTCTCAGAGGGGATTGAAACAGCAGCAGGGGGTACCACACCAGTTCTCTCAAAACGTGCCTTTTGTGCTAGTGCCCTCAGTTCATGTTCTTTCCTTTCCTTCTCCTTCATCATCATCTCCTTTTGAACCTTCAATCTCATGGTTACAGCTTCTCGGGCCTTCTGCTCTGAAACATACAATGCTTCTGAAAGCTTTGCAAAATTATCATTGATCTGGACATCTTGAAGGCCTCTACCATCAGCTGCAAGACGCTTATCAAGAGGAATTGTATAACCTTTTGGGTTCTTCCAATTTGAAATGCAAGGTGGGACTTTCCAATCTTGTTGGTCCTTCACAGTCATGGGCCGAGGAGGAGAACGCATCACTGGTATAGGTGGGGACCCAGAAGCCTTTGGAACATGCTTATGCTTGAACTTAGGAGGCTCAAGCAGATCCACAGGCATCTCCATCATCCTGATTATCCTCTCTTTAGCCCCTGAGTTGAACGCAGCTGATTGCTGTGACGGTTTATACTTGATAAAGTTTGAGTCAGAAGACTGTTTTGGCACATTTTTTGGTTGTGCCGCACTCAACCTCACATTCACAATCTTTTCAAGTGCAGCTTTTGTTTCTAGTGTTGTCTTCTCAATCTCTTTCTTCAGCTCTTCATCATCACATTTCTCTTCACAGTCATATTTAATAACCTTAGGTTCAAGATCTTTATGCTGTGAGTAAAGAATCTTGTTTGAATTCTCATTCTGCTTCACAATCGAATCATAGGAAATATTGCCATTGGTATCAATAATAACAGGAACAATCTTTGATCCAGGCTTCAACAATCTGTCCCTACCCATGTCGAGAGGGTATTGCTCAATGTGAATTTCAGGAAACGCACCCCCATCCCCAAAATCCTCTGCCTTTCGAGGAACAAAACCCACACGCTTCAAATAAGGAAAAGGAAAAAGATAGACAACAGCTGATTTTTCAGTCTCATTTGAATGATCATAATATGAAGCAAGGGTTGATTTTGTTGGCGGAAGAACAAGTACCATGATAAAACAAAGTCCAGTTACTACTAACCCAAATTCAGACCTGCAAAAAAAAAAGCCCAAAAACAATGAAAAATCAATTAGTGCACAGAAGCAATTACATTTTTAAAAAAATTTAAAACAACTACGAATAATCAACCAATCTTTATCAAACTCATTGTCTTATTTTGAGCAAAATATAGAACTATAATCTAGTTTTCCTACAAGATTAGAAACTCCTTATATAATTAAGGACACTCCACTCCATTGACGAGAACTCATTAATCATACAGAAAAACATACATAAACATATCAAAACAATGAACAAAAACTCTTCATCTAAGTATTATATTGAAGTCATAGGTTTGAAAAAATCAGACAACCGGATCGTAGAACTCTAGATCACTAATAACATGGGATAAACACATAGTACTAACAAAAAAAAAACCTAAGATTTTTCAACTATGCTTAAAAGAAACCGTACCTGAGATTCGATTCTACAAGTGGTGGCTGAAGAGGTTTTTTGGTTTTTTTGTTTTGTTTTGAAACGATAGGTACTTATATAGGGTATTATTACTTGTTGAACACGAAACCGTCACCGACTTGGAGAGGAGGGAGGTTTGTCTCTCCGACTCTCCTATGATTTCGTTGCATCCTAAATCCTAATAGTAAATGTCACCAGTTTGTTGAGAGATTCAGAATAATATGGGCCAAAATTGGGCTCAAAAGTTTTTTTTTTTTTTTAGGAAATATTTGGGCTCAGAAGTGGTTGGTCATGTTAAGTCTAATTGGGTGGATAAATTTTGATTAGAAGAATTGTCCTCTTATTTTTTGTGGAGATATGTACTCCAAATTTGATTATTTTAATCAAAATTTCTAACATTTTCTATTAAAAATTTAATTTAAAATACTATTCCAGCTAAAATTCAATTATTAAAAATTTCAAGAAATTTAACATTTATATTAATCTATTTAATCACCTATCATAATTTTGTATTTAAATATGGTAAAACTTACGCACTACACATGGTTCTTTTACCAAATGACTCAATATATGTATATGTTATAATAATTAATTTAATTTAGATGAAACTAATAAGTTTCAACTGTCTCACGGTTTTGATAATATTTGTATTTCATTCATTTATTAACAGGATCTTATGTTGTAAACGGGGCATTTGTCCTAGTGTGTTATGCAGGGTCTTGATCTGCCTGTGATAGATAGTTAGGTTATTTTGTTTTTTTGTGTAATTAGAGCATTTACATCGGTAAATGCAAAATAAATAAATAAAATGCTCAATTTTATACATCCAAGCCCCAAATTCATCCACGGTCAATCAAGTTAAAAATATGTAAATTTGTAAAATTGCTACAAACTGAGCATTCACATCAGTCCGTGTATAATAGAAAAATGTGCAACATTTACACAGTTTTGTCTAAAAATTACCTACATCAGTTTGTGTATAATTGTGTAAATTTATAAGTTTGTTATAGTAACTGTGTAAATTTATGCTAACAATATTCATTTTGTATTTAATTGTTTATTCTTTTTTTATGTATCTCGAAAATGAAAAAAGAGAATGAATGGTGATTGTTGTGTGTAAAGAAAGATAAACAATTTAAAAAATCAAGAAAAATCCATATTTTAATGAAATGTAATGTAAAATAGATAATTTGATGTGGAGTGTTTTGAAAAGTGGGTATGTAAAATAAATAAAAAATAAAAAAGGTTCTTAAGCTAAAATAGACAAGAATTTTTGCACGAACTAATGCAAATGCTTACAGTGTAAATTTACACTATCATTATTCATTTGCATATAGTTTTTTATCATTTCTTTACGTATCCTAATGACAAAGGAAAATAGTGGATGTGGTTGTATGTGAAAAAAAAATGATTAAAAAATTAAAAAATATATATATTTTAATGAAATAAAATGTAAAATAGATAATTTAATGTGAGTGATTTGGAAAAGTAATTATGTAAAATAAAAAAAAGGTAGACTTTTATACTAAAATAAATATAAATTTTTGAACGAGATAACGTGAATACTGGATAGTATATTTCTGTAGCTTGTCGGTAGGCTGATGGATTACCTTTGTTGTATAGGCACTATTATGCTTGGATTCCATATTGCAGAGGAGTCCCCTATTACTACTGTGCCCTTTGGGCTGTGTAATCTGTTTGTTGTTTCAATAAAATTTTACCAATTCGTCAAAAAAAAAAAAATAAAAAAAAAATTCTTTTTACATAGAATGTTATGAGTTAGTAGTTAATATATTTATCTAGCCCCCCCTGAGACCTGTCTCATTTTGCTTCATGTGCCTCTCATCGCACCACATTGCATCAAGTATCCACCACAGATTTGGAAACAAGAACGTGAATCAAAACTGAAATTTGAACATAATGAAATTTGCATCAAATGGGCAACGGAGGATTAAAATTAGGAAAAAGTCGCTATATTACATCATAGTACAGTATTTAATAATCAGCTCTCATAAGTAAAGCTAATCTTAAGTCTATTTCCAATTGGAAATTTCCACCACAAATCATAAATCTTCTATCTGCTCAAGGGTAGAGAAATGCGCATCAATCTTATTAAGAGTTTCTTGATCAAGTTCTGTTGTGCTAATAATTTTTTTTGAAGAAAACGACGATTCTTTTCTGGGTTCCAGATCAGTTTTAGGATTCTGATCCTTTGGTGCTGCATCTTCAATTTCTGTTTGATTGGATATTGTGTTCCGATTAAAGATCTGCAATTTCATATCAATGCAAGATTTCAGATCCTCCTCGGTCCGGGCTTTATTCAACTTATCAATGAGATCACTCACAGCCAAAGCCCTTTCTGGCTTCAAACTTTTTGCCCTTTTTGGTCCATGAGATTCATCTTGGCCACTTTGGTCATTATTGCCATCATCCAGGGCACGCTTCTGAAGCTTTTTTAATCCCCGATCAACAATTTGTTGTACCCTCCTTCTGAAGCTATCAGTTCTTATTGAATTTGATCTTAGCTGCAACTTCAACCCTGATACCATCAATTCAGTGTTGTCCTCCGTAGAAGTAGGGTTAGGGTTTGATATAGTGGGCTCATCCCCATTGGACCTTTCAAGAATAGATTTCATGGAAAACACTTCTTCAAGTAAACTAATATTCTGCATGTATCGGTCAAAAGCTTCATTCTCCACCTCAAAGTTTTTGTCCTTGAATTCCTTTATCTTGGAAAATCTCCATTCATTTATCACTGCAGCATCCTGAAATAACTTCCCAAATCAGGACAAGTAATTCTTAAAACAACAATATCACAAATATGAATATTGATCTTTTCCATGCACCTTTCTAGTCAACGGCTTTCTTGAACGGCTTGGTATATGCACATTATTAAACTGTGAAAAAGTGTTGGAAAGTTGCCGAAATGATGCAACTCTATGCACAGACCTGAAATAAAGCCCAAAAAACAAAACAAAATGTTAAAAACTAAAACTTAAAAAGCTGGTGATACAATTGACATAATTCATAACAAGAATGTTAAAGTTGCTGAAAACAGATAATTATTAGAAACACATGGGAACCTCAGGAAACAAAGCATTAAGAGGGGAAAAAAAGAAAACTTCACAGATGGGAACGTGAATTTAGAAGACTATAAAACAGAGAAGTGAACCAACAGAATTCTTAACCCAATTGCATCCCAAAGGAAGACTTAAAAGTTGAAACATTGAAGAGGGCGAGTTTTGAAACCTCAGCTCAATTCTGGTTTGGCAAATGGGAAGAGACACTTTAAACTCAGGCAACAATGCAAATGGGAAGAGACACTTTAAAATCAGGCAACAATGCAAATGGGAAGAGACACTTTAAACTCAGGCAAAAATGCACACAACCATAGACATTCAGAAACTGACCATAAAGTCAAGAACGGAAGAGCACAAAGCACTTTCAAAATTAAAAAATTTGTAGGTTGTTGTCCTAAACACCAGAAACGTAGATAAAAATGATATGAGATGGAATTAGATGCAAATCTGGGTTATTGATGCTCGTTACATACCCTGAGGGAGATGCCTCAGTCCCCTGATGGTCAAACATAGAAGTGCTTGAATTGGGTGCCTTGTCCGGAATAGTTGCATTTGCTTTCAAAACTGCATTCACAGAAAAGAAAATAGGAAATGAGGTCATGCTCATAATATGACAAACTGAAACCAAAAAAATATATGAAAAAATCACATAGATATCCTTATCAGCGTCACAACAAGAGTAGAATCGAGCTTTACTAGGCACGGTCCTCGGTCAAAAGTTCATATACTTCATTCAACCAATAAAATTGAAACTCAAACCCCCTATGAATCGTCTGATGTATAGCTTGGTCCTCTAGGTTTTAGTAAAAAAAATTTGGATCCAAAAAGTCAATCACATCTATATTAGTAAATTTCAAGTGTTTATGATACTGCTTGATAATGTCTTCAGCTTATCGCAATTATTAGAAAAAAACTAATTTTCTCGCAGCAACAAACTTAGAGTCTCTAATTTGTCATGCATGTTTAAGGCATATAATTTAATATATTATAAGGTACCCTTCTCCTAAAGAAAAATTGTAGCGTTTATTCATTACACATTGTTGTTGGGCGGTTAAAAAGTATCATGTTTATAAAATGAATGTAATTGAAATAAGAATGTTAATATGGACGAGTGAAAATACAAGGAAAAATACAAATTTAAAATGAGGAAATTCACTTCAAGATGGGGGTGGTCCCTAGTGATGAAAAAAAGAGTGGGAATTCAATTGAGATAGTTTGGTAATGTGTAGAGAGATCAATGCCCCAGAGAGAAAAGGTGAGTTAATTCAAGTCTAGGGAACGAAGAGAGGTAGAGGAAGAGCTAAATTGACATGAGTAGAAGTTGTAAAAAATGACATGTCAATTAAGGAGGAAACAGAGAGTATGACCTCAAATAGAATAGAGTGGTGAAAAACAATACACTGACTAGATTCTTATAAAAATTAAAATTAAAAATAATAAACTGACTAGATTGTAGAGGACCCATAGCCGACACCCAAATTTTGGGACTAAGGCTTGGTTGTTGTTGTTATTGTATTCATTAGACATTGATCATTACTTCCAACCTTTTCATTTCTTGTTTCAATTAGCATTTTCGTTACAATTACAAAATCAAGGTTAGAAAAGACAAATTCATGCATATATGGATATATCATAATCACAAACTGACCTCCTAAAGTCACTAATGTTCAACTATTATTATTTATTGTTTTGGATGACAACACCCAAACTCTAAAATACCCCCTTCTGCAATCTCCTCGTACTAGAAAATTATTCAGGCATAAAAAGTTTATGAGTCCTGAGTAGATTCCAAGTTCTGCTTGTGAACGTATGGCTCAAAATGAGTGGTAAAAACCACCATCTTCTTGCTCAGCTAACATAGCCTTTCTAACTTGTACAAAGGAAGAATTACTAGGATTATGAAAGTTTAAGGTATCTTCCTATTAATCTGTAATAGAATTTTCAATCTATGAAAGAATATTCCTAGGCGACGACCATTTCCTTTCCTAGTAATTTAATGAATAAATTAACTTGCACTATTCCATTAATGAACTGTGTGCATGAATTTGAGAGAACTCCCAAATGAATAAATAAAGTATAATGCATCCAACAAGACCTTTTATTGATGTAACCCTAAGTGTTTCAGAATGCCAATAGCACAAGGCAACCCCAATGCATATGATAGAGGTTGGTTTGGACTTTCAAACTAAAGCCTGGGCTCCACAAATGCCTGGCGTTACAAGCTCAGATGGGTTGCACCTTTGACACCATGATTAACTAATCACTATGACACAAGTGCACTTGCTATATCATTAGAATCTACCTTCTTCACCTTATTTTTCATACCACTTGTATTCAAGTCTCACTACATTAAAATTTTTAATAATCTGGTGACTCAACAAGTTAAGAATAGTTGAATACAAAACCTCAAATCCTACGCAAACAAAAATGTTGGAACCACCAACCCAAACCATATATCCATCACGGTTTTTTGAGTCTGAAGCTTGTTCCACAAGTAAAAAATATTAACAAGCACAAGGTCAAAGTTTTCTCTTAGAGGAAACTTTGAGTACGTCCCTGACTAGCCAAAAAGAAAGTAGCATATAAAACTACTTCTAACTGTCTTCATATTAGAATTGCAGGCAGCAAAGGAGCTTTCTCATGTTCAGAATAGGAATCTAAAATGACATCAATGTGAGCATGTTGGATATAACTTTCCTATTATATGCCACTAAAACTTCAAATATTCAACAACTCAGTCATCTAACAATGACCGACATACTTCAAGATAGCATACCGTGAATAGGACAAGGATTTTGATCTCTTGAACAGCAACTCTTGCATGACTTGAATGGACACCTGCATCATTAATTTTTATCAGAAAATACATATTGAGTACCACACCATGTATAAAATATAAAATAAAAATTATTCTATCCCCCCCCCCCCCCGGTCCTAAAATGACGTCGGAGACACCACTTGACAACTCAAGTAAGTAGCACAATCTTCCAAATGTTCACCATAGACATACTGGTCCGTATCATGGTCCATACTCCGTGTTATTTGTTCTTTAATATTTCAAGAGGCTCAAGGCAAAGCAATGCAATTTACCCAATTCTTCTTAATCTCGATACAATGTTGTATAGCTCAAGGCCCTATTCTTGTGCCTAAAGAAAGACCTTCCTTTGTATTTCAAAGTACACCACACCACCAGTCAATATCCTAAACCCACACCGCAACTTCATGCTTCATGAATTAACTTTAATTCAACAAGTCTTGCGACGCAACAATTTTCACTGACTTGTTGTGATTAGGTGCATAATAAAAGTGGATTCATGTGACAAGAATCATGTTACAATTTTCACAACAATTGAGTTTGCAAATTTTAATTGGTTCTCATCTACCATTTTCAACTTGCCATGCACTTGTGAAATATTACAAATTTGTGACTAATTAATCCGCTAAAACCATAGCAAGTAGTGAAAAAAAAAATGTATCTGCTCTAATTTTATTCCCAACAAATAAAAGAAAGAAAAGATAAGCTTGAAGCAAAGAAAAACCAGTTTCCAGAAACCAATTAAACATACCAAACAACGAACAAAGGCAGAAGCGAATTAGAGTCCAGTCGAGCCTAAGCCCCAAGAAACAACAACGATAACACAAAATTCTAGGGTTTTGAAAGCAAAGCAAGGGGGGGAACGAATTGAGAGAAGAAGAGAATTGACCTGGAGCGAGCGACATTGCCGCAAATCTGACACTTGGGCTTGTTGAGTCCACGAAGGGTCTTGGGCGGCGTGTCCGTACGGTGCGCCATGTTGGTGGCCGTGGTGGTGGAGGTGTTGTTGTTGTTGTTGTTCGTTAGGGCTGGCGATGTGGCCGCCATTTTTTATGAGCTTGCCTCTTCTTCTTCTTGTTTCTTCTCCTTCGAAGCTTTCAGAGGGACACAATATTCAAATTAAAAGACTAAATAAACTTTTTGGATTTGTATTTGTTCGCTTTGGCGCTCCGACTCGTTATGGTTGAGGGCACTCGATAGAAAATAAGTACTCTTTTTTTTTCTTTTTTCTTTTTTTCTTTTTCTTTTTTCTTTTTTAAGGGACGACAGTATTGCGGTAGTAAAGGGTTCTTATTTTGTGGGCTAGGGTTAATTATGGGCCGGGCCGGTTTATGAGCCTCTTCCTCAAACTAGGATATTAATTAATGAGATTAAATTTTAACTTGCCACATCATTTTATCATATATTTAGGAATAAATACAATCACACATGTTCATAAAAAAAATATATATATATATATATAATCACACACAATCAATTCTAATACCCATATATAAATCCAACCAAATTGAGAATTTATTGGGATGTTATTAGGTGTGGTAGGATATATTGAATTTTAAGTAAAATGCTGATATAACAATCACTTATTAGATAGTGTAAAATATAGATTTTATACCCCATCCTTATAAAATTTAATCTTTTAATTAATATAGAAATTTGAACTTTCCTTCTTCTTTTTTCTCTATTAAATTATGTCTAGTCCTTTCTAAAAATAATTATAATTTGATTCTCAAAAATATATATAGATTACAAATTTTATGATTTAAATTTTTATTTCTCAATAAATATTGAATATATTATATTTATATATTTTTTTTGGTAAATTAGCTACTAGTTTAATTATAAGATTTTACTTACTTAATAATAAAAAATAAATAAAAAAGAAAGACCAAAGGTAAAAGACTTTTTTTTTTTTTTTCATAATTCAAGTTTTCACATTTTTATTTGACAATCCTTTTGAATTATAAGTTACCAAAATTTAGAGATTTTTTATTTTTATTTTTACCAAGTGTATTATATTGATTTAATTAAATCCATGAAATAAGAAGCCACAAGATATATATATATATATATATATATATATATTAAGATTAAGTTGTAAATTACACTTTTAAATTTTTGGGTAATTTTAATTTTACACTCTAAAGTTCCAAAAAATTTATCAACTTCCAACTGTCGGTATCATTTGGATTTTCTTCCTTCTATATATATTCATTAATGAGTTGGTCAGTAAAGTGCCACATCATCACAAAATGATATCATATACTATATAATAAAAGTTGGGCATAGAAGCTGTAATTGCGCCAAGTGGCTGCACTAAATTGCAGAAATTTTTTTAGAATTTTAAAAAAATTAATATAATTTTTTTTGTACTTATCTTCTTCTCCTATAATTTCTAAATTGATAAAAATCTTAATTTGATTACAATCCAAACTCTTCATCTAATCCTTTTATTATTATAATTTATAAGTTGATAAAAAATTTTAATTTGATTACAATTCAAACTCTTCATCTAATCCCTTTTTTTATTTAAATTATATTACTACGTGTAAAAAAAAAAAAAAAAAAAGGCTCTCAAAGTGATAGAGAAAATAAACAGGTTTATTCTTTATTGTATTTCTAAATTTATATCTTAATTTATATCTTAATTTTAAATTATGAATAATTTTGATTATATTCTTTATATTGAATGTAAATTATCGTTTATAGGTTTTTGGTTGTGTTATATTCTTCGGAAAAAAATAAATAAAATAAAATAAAAGAGTTTATATAAATTTGGCAATAGAGCTAAATAGATAAGGCTAAGAAATGTTTACTAATAATAATTTTATTAGTAACTTTTTTTTAACATGATTAAAAAAAAATGAATAGAGAGATAATTTATTAACATGACTTAAACTCTTCTAAAACTTTTTTAAGGGGTTGGTTTAAAAAAATTGCAAAGCAATTTTCTAATTATTAACTACTATGCGCTAACTTCTAACTACCAAAATCCACAATTGAAATACTAATCCGTATGAGATACCACTTCCAAAGATTAATATCTTAGCTATTATATATATATAAGAGGGGTTTTCTACCTCTTTGCAAAACAAATGGACTATAATAAGAATTAGCTAGACAGGGATAAGACTACACCACCTCTTTTCTACAATATATATTAAATTCAGATCATTTTTCATGTATATTCACACTCTACACGAAAGAATTATAATAAGAATTAGCTAGATAGAGGTAAGACTATACCACCTCTTTTCTACAATATATGTTAAATTCAGATCATTTTTCATGCATATTCACACGCTACACAAAGGAATTATAATAAGAATTAACTAGACAGGGGTAAGACTACACCACCTCTTTTCTACAATAAATATTAAATTTAGATCATTTTTCATGCATATACACACACATGTAGCATGCAACACACAAGACTTAAACTTTAAGTTTAAACTTAAACTTGGTAGGGTGAAACTCACTTGAGTTTAATTCAGTGCCTTCTTCCATGCTTTCAAGGACAAAAATTAAATTCTCATGTAAGTCTCTCTCTACTTCAAATTTTTAAATGTTTAATAATTTAGATTGTTCTTAATTATTGAATTGAGGTTTCACTTAAACATTATTTCAATTATTGTTTCGAATAGTTTTTAATTATTAAATTCAAGGGTTTTCTGTTTAAATATATGTGATTAATTGAGCCTTAAAGTTCAATGTATTATTGAAAATAATTATATATATATATATATATATATTTTAGGTACCTCTACCATCTTCCATTCAATTATATATATATATATTTATATATATGCATATTATGATACCTTAGTTTCACACAACATGCATTCATTATGTAACTAAAAAGTAAAATATTCATTTATTTTTATTATTTATTTTAAGTAAATTAATAAAAAAATTATTTACATATAAATTTTGATTAAACCGTGCATCGCACGGGCATAATGCTAGTAATTTTTAATAATTACGCCATTTTTTTCACATCATAAAGAAGTTGAAAACTTTTTTTTTCCTTTTTCCATCCACATCATAAAAAAAAAAAAATTAAAATATAAAATAAAGAAGCAAAACCAAAAGCTAAAATTCAGTCCTAAAAGTTTTTTTTTTTTTTGTTAAACAAAGTACATAGATTCTAAAGCAGGAGAATCATCAATCGAAATAACATTATTTGGAATGTGCCTAGCATAGCATGCTAACAAGTGGACTACATAATTTGCCTGACGACATTGTATGAAGTATTGAAAACCAATTGAAACTTGTCCAGGATGGGCCAACAAACTTTGAGGCCTAAGACGATATATTTAAATGAAGCATTTATAATATTAATTAAATAATGTTTAACTAGTTTTTAATATCATAATTTTTTTATAACAAAAATCCATTCTTTTTATTTTGTAATATGGTTTTTTTTTTTTTTTTACTACAAAAAACTTACAAACGATGTAACAATGAATGTGATTAATGACACTTCAATAAGATATTAAACAAGTATTTGAATGAATGATGTTAGAAATATTATAAATTTTACAATATAAGAGCATTCTCATCAGGTGTGCCAAATGCCAAATATTTGGTATTTGGCACACCAAACACTACCATTCAAGCCTCATTAGATGTTCTAAATGTTATAAACTTTTGAAACATGCTACAGTACCATCTCAAATATGAGACGGTACGGACACAAATGCCAAACCAAAATACTAATTTTTTATTCAACCTTTTCTCTCTCCTCTCAATATTTAATTCAACGTTTTCTCTCTCTTCTCACTGATTTGTCTCTCTCCAACCCATGTTTTCTCTCTCTTTCTTCTTCAGATCACCCTCCCTCACCCTCAAACCAACAGTACGGCGGCCTCACCGATTAAGCCGCCGCCCTCACCGATCAAGCCGCCGCCATCGCTTCTCGTTGGAAGACTCCATCGCCGCCAATCTGAAGACACCATCGTCGCCGGTCTAAAGCCACCATTGCCACCTCGGTCTGAAGCTGCCATGTCGCCTCAATCTGAACCCATCTCAGCCACGGCGCGAAGCCTATCTTAGCCACTACCGCCGATCTAAAGCCACCACCGCCGACAAAGAAAGCCACCACTACCGGATCTCTCTACCTTTCTTACCTGTTTGTTTTTGTTTTTAATCTGATTTGTGGTGGTTGTGGCTATGGATTTGTTGTGGGTATTTGGTTGGAATTTATTTGGTTTGTTTTGAGTTGTGTTTTGGGTCGTGGAGGATGCGGTGGTTGTTGGTCGTTGGGTGGTGGCCACTGCCACTGTTTGTGTTTGGTATATTGGCAAAGTTTTGTATTACAAATATATTATTTTAATGTTTAGAATCAAAGAATAGAAGATGTGATAAATGGTGAATTGTAAAATGGTGTGTTAAAATAATAAAGTAGGTTTTTGGTGTGTCAAAATGACTTTTTTTATAAGAGAGCTGATGAGAATGCTCTGAGACTTATAAAGATGTATCACCAATCAAAAAAAGTAATTCAAAAATGCATTTAATAGGTTGTTGACTTCCACAAATCATATTAATTGTCACATTAATTTGTAAAGGATTTGAAGTAAAATTTATAGTATTTCTAGCATTTTCCTATTTTAATTATTTATTGTGAATAGTGACACATATTTGTAAGCCCTATGTATTTAAAATTGTATTATTTCTAGCATTACTGAATTATTTGGGACTTCTTAAAAGTAGAGGAAAAATGTACACTAATTTTTTTTCCTATATCTCAAAAAAATATATCAATTTTTGCCCCAAATTTTGGGGCCTTTCTCTAGGAGGGGGCCCTAGGCGATGGCCTAGGCCTAAGGCCAGCCCTGAAACTTGCAAGGAGAACCTGGATATCCAAAAGGACATGACCATGCCGAGAAAAAAGATTCCCATAAGCCATAATAGATCACATGACATAATCATTGTCACCCTCGATAACAAGGTCTCCAAAACCCGCTTTAATAGAAAATTCAATTACTCTTCGACAAGCCAAAAGCTCAGCTTCATCACTATCAGTTGCAAGTAACCCTTTTGCTGATAACAAACTAGGGATGGCAATGGAGCGGGGTGGGGCCAAAGGATGAGGTCTTCACCTTCGCCCCGCATGATTTTGTCTTACTCTATTTCCATCTCGTCTTTCACGATGGGGAAAATTTTCTTGCCCCTTGGGGGCGAAGCCCCACCCCACCCCTTAAAACACTATTTCTTGTTAATTTGCCCCACAACTAATACAATTTTTTTAATAAAATATGTTTAATTAATAAAAATATACTTGAAATTACATCTAACTTTATCTCATCAAATCAAACTAATTTTTAGCAAAAACTGAATAATATTATCCAAGTGTTTGTCAAGATAATATTATAATAAAAACAAAAATCTCATAGTATAACACATGGCAAAATAGAGGCTGAGAACTACATTGGGTAAAAAATAAGCTAATATTGATATGTTTGTTTCAATATTAGGGTTTTCGGGTATGGAAATTTTACAATTATAACTCTTATCAATGCAAGGCGAGGTGGGGACTGGGCGACGTGGGTCTAAAATTTCTAAACCTATCTCCATCTTGCCTCATGGTGCGGGGCTAAAATCTTGCCCTACCACCTTTGCAAGATGGGGAAAATCCACGCGAGGTAAAGCGGGGAGGGGCGGAGCAAAATTATCATCCCTATAACAAATGTTTGTTTAGCTAAAAATATAGTTATTTTCTTTTTTTGTCTAAAGCTTAAAAAAAAAAAAAAAAAAAAAAACTAGTTTTTTATTTTATTTTATATAAATAAACTAAATTTTAACTTTTTGTCACACATTTAACATATAAGCTAGCAGAAATACTATACAAATAAGCTATTGGAAACTAGAAGAGTTCCAAAGACACACTTAATTCATAGATTTTGGCTTTGTTTGGTTAGGAGGATATAAAATATTTAATTTTTCATTATATGTGTTTGGTTGAAATAATGAAAAAATAAAGGGTTGGAAAACTCCTTTGTTTCCGACTCTTTGTTTGGTTAAAGAGATAAGTTAGATGGTGAAAAAGATAGTTTATATAAATTTACTCTTATTCCATTAGTACATATGTATAATATATAAGATGTCAATTGTGGTAGATAGTTGCAAGGTACAATGAGGATAGAAAAATAATTGAATAAGCTGAAAGTTTTTTCTCTCATGCTTTGCATTTTGGTGGTCCTGAGGGGGAAAATACAACCAGCTTTCTTCCCTCTTTAATTTCTCCTCTCATCGATCAACCAGACAAACAAAAACACAATTTTTTTCCAAACTTTTCTCTCTCCTGTTTTCCTTCGCAGCCCCCAATAATCATCCCAATCAATCACACGCAATAAAGGCTAGGAAGTTGGAACTCAGATTCCTAACTACTCCCTACTGCTGTGACTGATTTATGGACCGATTTTTCATTGAAGTTTTGGCACCTTGCGCTGGTAAATTGTTTACGAACAAATGCAGGCCTCACAAACTTCATGTGCAGTTGAGATTTGTGATTGGAGGTTGGAAATCAGCAATACACGCTGGGAAAATAGACAAACACAAAGGCAAATTGATCCACGCTTCTTGTTGACTCTCGAGTCAATGGAATTTATTTTAATGTATAAACAAGGACTATCATATCATCCTTGTCTATTCAATGTCCTTTCATCGAATGGACCACTACAGGAAGCAAAATGTGACTATTGTAACGAGTTTATCATAACCTGCTTTCTGCTTTAAACTGACCAACATCCAATAAAAAAGACTCAGTCGGCAAAAAGTGGCACAACAGATGCCACAACTTGTTTATGTGACGGGTATGTCACAACCTGTTTATGTGGCGGATAAAGGGGTGATGATAAATTCATGCCACAACTCGTTCATGTGATTGGTAGAGAGGTGATGATAAATTCATGCCACAACTCATTTATGTGGTTAGTAGAGGGGTGATGATAAATTCATATAGGGACATCCTTTCACCAACTAAAACTCGCCGTACCTTGGCGAGTTGTGGCATTTGTTGTGCCACATAAAGTGGCATAAGACTTATTCAATAAGAAATCCACAGCTTGCCCCACTAGGGGTGTGCATGGGTCGGGTTGGGTCGGGTTGAGGGCGTTTTTTGACCCAACCCACCATGGTGGGTCAAAAAATATTCAACCCAACCCAACCCATCACATAAATCCAACCCAACCCAACCCAACCCACATGGGTCGGGTTGGGTCGGGTTGAACCCATGGGTTTAACAAATTTTTTTATTATTATTATTAAATTGAGTAGAAAAAAATATAAATATTAATATATTAAAAAAAACCCAAAGATTAGTATCAATGTAATTCCTTAAAGGCAAACAACACTAATGACTAAACAACAATAGTAATTTATTAAGGTTTGTGTGAACTAATTGGCTTTTTATATAGGATAGGAAGAACTGGTTATTTTAAAATTTTTATTAATTATATAATATATATATATATATATATTAAATTAGTATTAGTAGGAGGAACCGAGGAAGTGTTGCTCTACAGCTAATTTTTTTTTAAAATTGTTAAATATAATATATATATATATATATATATATATATATATATATATAAGTGCCCTACAGCTGGTTTTAAAAAAAATTTATTAAATATATAATATATTTTAAATATATATTAAATATGGGTGGGTCGGTGGGTCGGGTCGGGTTTGGCGGGTTTGTAATTTTATGACCCAAACCCAACCCGACCCGCTATAAAGAAATTTTTTGTAACCCAACCCAACCCACCAAGCCTTAAAAACCGACCCAACCCGGTGGGTCGGGTCGGGTTTGGCGGGTCGGTGGGTTTTTTGCACACCCCTATGCCCCACGCGTTTTCATATTTTAAATGATGCAATCGTTTATTGATGCGGTTGTCAATACTTTTATGATAGAAAAAAAAAAAACGCTAGTGCCTCCCAAAAAAAAAAATCTGCATGTTTGCACCATTTACGCGGCATTTACACGGCATGCAAATAGACGCAAATATTTCTCATATATATATATATATATATATAAATTTAAGAGCTTTGGAATTCAAATTAGATACTATCTCTTAATATTTTTCAAAATAAAATAGGTTTAAATCTCCCTCAACTATGTAACTATTGAATTATCAATTATTATTATTTTTTTTTTGGAGACAAACAAAATATAGAACATTAATATCCCGATAAGCTTGATACAATCTCAAACAGAAGATAGAGAAAAATGTTGTCCATAACAAATTTTAGATAATAAGTTGTTATTGGATTGTTACTGGTGGGGAAAAAATAATTTTAATGATGAGCTCATATAATCATATTAAAACCAAAAATAGCTTGCCATATAGGATTTATTGTAATATTATTGTGAAAATATTATGGACGCGTAGCATTACTTAAACATAAAAGTGGTGTTTACACTACTTTACAGTAAAAAAGTATGTGTGTAGACCTATTGAAAATAAATAAATAAATCTTGCTAGGAGAGAGAGAATAACGTTTCTGTTCACATGGCATGCGTTCAATTAGACAGAAAAGAGAACATAAATTAATGGGGGATTGGGATTAAGAAATCAAATTTGTTATTGTCTTTTGATATCATACTAATTAATTGATCCCTTGAAACTTTTATTTGGCTAATTAAATACTACTTATGGAGCATCATCGATTGTTGTTATCCTAAGTCCTAACCTTACTGGTTTTGCAAACTAAGAATAGGTTAATACTTAGGAATCAGGATAACAACATCTGATCAAAAACAAAAAGAGGTTGACATGATGAAACTCTGATAGCAATTCGAAAAGAATACTTTAGGAATTATTTGCCATCATCTAATTAATTAGGAAATCAAATTTGTTATTGTCTTTTGATATCATACTAATTATTAATTGACCGCTTGAATTTTTTATTTGGCTAAATACTACTTATGGAGCATCTTCGATTGTCGTATTCTAATTCCTAAGTCACGTTTTCAAACTAAAGACTAAGAAGAGGCTGAATTGTGTACGACACTATGATATCAAAACGAAAACAATATTTTAGACATTATTTGTAATTATTTTCCTTTTTACTTAGTTTTGATTCAAATCTATTATAGTAATTTTGTTTGGACTTTAAAGTATCTGCTATCATGGTAATGGGGTGCTACCATGCTATTTCAACAACCCCAAAACTGTTTTTTTATTGGTTCATAATCATAGGGTTTGGTTAACAAGTGACTGTAGATAATAATTAAGGTTGAATTTTTTACTATACTCAATTAGTTTATTAAGCGAAACCGCATTTCAATCGGTCAAAGAAGTATTTGTTTATTTGTTACTGTTACTTCACAATAAAGCAAAACCTAATAAATTCCTCCTTAACGAAATCCCAATGACTGTTGTTAACAAAATCCTTAATATTATATATTCTTCTCTAATTTAGTAGTTGGTGTAATGATTGGTGCAACGTTTCAACACCACAATGTATTTTTTTCTTCGTCACTCACTCATATAATGGTAAACTCAAGTGCTAAAGTGACAAAAGTGGAAACTAATTATAAACTAGAAATGAATCCTAACTCGTCGATTAACCCTTCTCACCAAACCAATGTATTATAAAAAATTAAATAAAGCACATTTTGTTATGGTGGACAAAAAACCCACCAAAGATGTGAAATCTGGGAAGTATCGAGTTTGTATGGTCATCAATCATCATATAAAGAATCTCAAAAAGTACACACCGAATGGGTATCCATGGAATTGTCTTTCGTGGCCTCCATTCCTATATCCTAATCTGCCACGTGTAGCATTAAGCTCAGAGGCCTCTTGCGGTCGACATGCCGACTTCATAGAAAATTATTGGGTACTCCCAGAGTATCATAAATGCGTACTCCTTCCTCTCACATGAATGATGGGTCCTACTAATTAAATTCATGGCGAGATCCACGGGAAATTATTGTGTACTCTCGGAATACCATAAATACGTACTCTCTCCTCCCACATGAATGGTGGGTCCCACTAATTAAATTCATGATGGGACCCACCATTTATGTGAGAGGAAGAAGTACGCATTTATGATACTCCGGAAGTACCTAATAATTTTCCGAGATCCACAATTAATGTGAAAATGAAAAGTATGCATTTATAATATTTCAAATTACCTAATAATTTTCTCAAGCTCACGTACTCAACCTGACGTATACGTTGTTGACGCAATTGTCCACTAATTGACGTTGACGCGTATTGCCCACCTTATCCGGAGGGTTTCGACATCACAGTAATAAAACTGGAGAGAAAACGACACCGACAATTGGTATTACTGACATGTAGTGTGCTACTGCTATAATCGACCTACATGTGGTGCCATACTGCCATTATTTGATTGCTTGCTGCTGCTTCTTTACTTTTCAATTTTTTCCCTTATGATGTTATAAATTTTGCGGAGAACCCAACTCCTTTGGGGATATTACACTTCTGCCATGTAAACTAAAATACTAAAAATGAGATCATGAAGTTGTAATGCAAATGAGTATCGTGTTTACATGACACCTTGGAGAGAGATGGTGATGTGGCACTATTGTCTAATACAGCTATTAGCTCGGCTTGATGAGGTGGCACTTGGAGAGAGATGATGATGTGGCACTTTGGTCTAATGCAACTATCCGCTTGACTCGATGAGGTGAAAGTTCGACCATCCTCAGCAAGGAGTAAGGTTAGCCAAGTCCGACCTCACTCAGGTGAAAAAACGACATAACCCTAAGAATTATATACGTGGAATGACATTTAAATCCCAAACAATTACTAAAGTTCTTAGGGTACCGAATCATTGCATTTGTGGGTGGTTAGCCATTAAGTTAGAAAAAATGTTTGTTAGAGTGAAAATTCATCTTCAATTGGGTAGTTAATCCAAAGATGCTGATGGAAGATCTTTCCAAAGATATGGCGATGGAAATTTCGACGACTGTGTAAAAAATAGAGGTCTAATCGGAGGAGGTGTCGGTGTGGCACCGGCCTAAGGGTCTTCGATTTTAAATTAGGACTCTAAATAGCTAATATAGTAACTTAGAGAATTAAAATTAGTCTATGTGTCTCATGGAGCTTGTAACTTTATCTATGGAGATGTGTGTTCTTTTATAGTCATATTTTTTAATTGTTGGCCGTTTGCCAATTAATGTTGTGCATTTATATGATCGGCGTTACATCTAGGCCATTTAAATGGCTATTCATTTGTTGGTTGGTGTTGAATGCCGGTTTTGGATGATATTTTTCACAGTTATCAATTGTTGTAATTATTGAAATGTCTTGTAATTGAATGGGCATGTAGCTGTTGGATAACAGTCGTCCATTACGTTATTAAATACCCTAGTCAGTTTCGATTTCATTCATTGTTGGACAGCTGGTGGTGGAAGATGGTCTTTTTGTATTGAAGACCTTCTAAGTAAGATCGTCATTCTCTACAAGGAAGATATTTATGGTCGTCTACTTGAATGTAAGACTTTCCTAATCTTTTCTATAATAACAATGTCAATATTCTAATTTCCAAACACATAATGGAATTGAGGAATAAATTCCGTTTCACATAAAAATAAATGAAAAATAATCAACAATGGAATGTATGACAATAACTTAGCCTAACTTACAAAGTATACTTAGTATTCTCATAAAATTTTGAGAAATCTAATTGACTTTCAGCTCGTTTGGGAGGAGGAAAAAGAATGAAATGGAAATAAATGAAAAATAATAATTTTAGAATATTCACTCAATTTCCTTGTTTGGAATTTTAAATGGAGGCTTTTCATTCTCTTATTTGATAGTTTAAGTAGGAAGGAATGGAATGAGTAGAAAAAAAAAAATACTCATTAATCTCTATTCCCTCAAAAGCTTAAATTTTCATTCCCCCAAAATTTTGGAGGAATTTGTTGGAATGAAATTAGATTTAATGAAGTTTTTACTAAAACTCTCAAATATATTATGTCATTTATTTTAAAACACGAGTCTAATAGTAATACTATCATAAAATAATTCCATTATTTTCCCTCTATATTATTCCTAAACAAGATTACTTATCTTCTATTCATTTATTTTAAAATATCCAAACAAGATTACTTAAATACATTCTATTCATGTGGGTTCCAGTTAGCTCAACTGATAAAGTCTCTGATGGTTGAATAAGAGATTTGAGGTTCAATCTCCGTTTACACCAAAAACTGATTAGTGTTTTAGTTTGATGATAAAGAGCTATCATTAGGAGCAGACACCATAGATTGAATCTCTCTCTCTCTCTCTCTAAAAAAAAAAAAAAAAAAAAAAAAAAAATTCTATTCCATTTTTTTTGTGAACTCCCAAATGAATTGTTAAGCATTGAAGGGTCCCTTACTGACTTTTCAGGTATTTTCCATTTTCTTGGCAGGTGTTCGCGGATCAAGATCACTCTTGTGATCAATTGCATCATTAAATTCTTTTATCAATATTTGTTTTTAAAATACTAGCCTTTCGGCACAAATCCAGTCTTATTTCCTTCATGTGTATAAAATTTAGATAGAGAATTTTGAGATAGAATTTGACTCAAAGTTGGAATTTATGAATTATCAATGTTTTTTTTTCCCCCTTTTGTTTGGCTTTAAAAAAAATAACTTTGAATTTTCAAGCACCAAATCCAAAATTTAAATTCCATAAAATTAAACTCTAAAACTAAAAACTTTGCTATTATCATACCATTTGACATTACTACTTTTCAAATTATTATGCCACTATTACTGGAACATCATCTTCACCACATCGCCACTTGCCCTTGCCATCGCCACGACCATTTACCATAATTGTCTTTGCCAACACCGTTGTCACCACCATCACTCGATGTTGTCGCCATTGCCACCTTCCTCACTTGTTAGGATTCTCCATATTGCCACCACTATCGTTACTACCACTACTATTACCAGCATGCACACATTACCACCTCCATCATTAAGTTATTGTAACTACCATTATAGTAATTACCTCATGCACACATTGTACACATGGTTAATTAAAGATTTTTATTTTTTATTTTTCATTTTAAAGATTTCATTGTATAATATTCTTTCTATTCAAAGTAGATGATTGTTTTTTTTTTTTTTTTAAATAAATTGTATAATATTTTTGGAAAATTATTTGGTGATGTGGTGCTCATTCCTCTTATATTCATGGTAACACATAAGGCTTTGGCGCTACTATAACACTTTACTAACTTGAGGCACCTCGCTATGAGAATCTAGCGAGGAGCTCAATTTAGTCCTATTAATTGGAAAAATTTTGGAAATTTTAAATCTTCATTCAATTACAAAGTTATAGATAAATAAAAAGAAAAGTTGGATGAGAAATGAGAAGATAGAAAACTGAAAAGGTAGAGAGAAGTGTGAAAATAATTAGTAAAAAAAGTGATAAAGCGTATGGTTAACAAAATGCTAATATGAATGCCTTAAAATGCTAATATCAATTTATAATGAAACTTTTTCTCAAAAAAAATTTCCAATGAAACTATCTATTTAAATATTATCCTTAAATGAATGCTTTTGTTGGACAGTGGTTATCATCATGATGTTTTGGGAATTTTTTTGTGCGTAAACAATGGTGATTGAAAACTACCTACTACTTTTATTGCCTAAGTATCTATTTGGGAACAACTTATTTAGTTGAAACTGAAAACTTTTTACTGAAAGTACCGTAGATAAAGGTAAAAGTTAGCTGAATAGTATAGTGAGATAAGACTCATGAATAATAGCAAAAATAAGCTAAAATTGCAAGTAAGTTGAAACTTTCAATTTGTCCCAAACTATATATAACTTTCGAATAGACAACACATTATCATAGTCAAGAAACTATTTAATTGAATATTATCCTAAAATTAATGGTTTTGTTGGACAATGATTAACAAAAATGATTTTTTGGGAATTTTCCTTGTAATTAGTTGTGAACTGGTGATGATTCTCAAAAAAAAAAAAAAAAAAAAAAAGTGGTGAACTGGTGATTGAAAACTAACCACTACCCTTTTGCTTACTTAAGCAGTGTGAATATAACTTTTAAATAGGCCACACATCATCAATGCATTATAGACAAGACATTGTCATCATTTATTTAGGAAAATAAATTTTGCTATATATATTTGCTTAGTTAAGCAGTGTGAATATAACTTTTAAATTGGCAGCACATCATCAATGCATTATAGTCAAGACATTGTCATCATTTATTTAGGAAAATAAATTTTGCTATATATATATATATATATATATACACACACACACACTCTACTACCAGAATCCCTCCCAATCCTCCCTTCTCAAGTCTCAACCCCTAGGTACTAATACCCACGGTGGCAAAACCAATTGGGTTATTGGCAAAGTATTCATAATGTTAATCTTAAACAATATACTAATTCGAAGAAATTTGTTAATGACACCACAGATTAAAGGGAAAAAAAAACTGAGTCACTTATTTTTGAGAAACAAAAACTTGAGACGTTTGATTACTTTCTTTTTTAAAGAGAGTTTCAACTTATGACGCCCGCTCTTAATGATAGTTTTTTAGGACAAAATGGGCTTTTGCCCTTTTTGGGCAAAGTAATTAGCCTTTTGCCCTTCTTCCCAAACTAAATAGGGAAATACCCCTCTTTTGGAAATCGAGTTTCTTAAAATCGAGTTAAAAAAAAAAATTTCCCGGAGCCCTATAGCGACGTTTTCAAGGACCTATAGTGACGTTTATAAGGACCTATAGTGGCGTTTTGTAACTTGATATCCATGAAATCGAGTTATAGGCAATAGAATTGCCTATAACTCGATTTCATGGATATTAAGTTACAAAACGCCACTATAGGTCCTTATAAACGTCACTATAGGTCCTTGAAAACGTCGCTATAGGGCTTAAATCGATTTTTAAAAACTCGATTTTCAAAAGAGGGGTATTTCCCTATTTAGTTTGGGAAGAAGGGCAAAAGGCTGATTAGTTTGCCCGAAATGGGCATTTGGCAATTTTGTCCTAGTTTTTTATCATCCGACCAAGACATCAATCGGTTTTTTGGTGTAAGTAGGGATTGAACACAAATTTTTAATTCAATCATTAGAAACTTTACTAATTAAGATAACTGGAACCCATGAGACATTTGACTACTTCAGTACTAATGTTTAGTTTTGCCATGGTCACTAGCGGTGAGATATTCTACAACATATTCATCAGTGAAAAAAGTAAAGTAAAAGGGTAAAACGTTAATGAAAAACCAGTAATATCTCAATTTAAAATGGGAAGAATGCTTCCAAAAATAAATCATAAGTATTGCAATTGACTCTATATCCCTTCGCTTTTTGAAGCTTTGATGGTACCCCTAAAAAAAAAAAAGAGAGAGAGAGAGAAGAAGATCACAATAATTTTTCCTTTAGTCTACGTTCTTTCCTTTAATAAAGGTGATGTCAGTTACTTTTAAAATTTAATAATCATTAGAGTAAATTCATGATATCTTTTATAGAACAGAATTTTACTCTCCGATAGTTGTTTGGAAACCATTTAATTCCCATGCGTTTTCATTTTCTATTATAATGTTATATATTGCTAAGATTATCATGTATAGAACGATGAACTTCACTCGAAAGTACATTGAAAATGTATACAGCTCTTGTCAAAGATGACATTCCTTGAGGAAAAATTCTAAAATTACATATATATATATATATATATACACACACACACATTGCTAAGATTATCATGTAGAATGATGAACTTCACTCGAAAGTACATTGAAAATGTGTATACAGCTCTTGTCAAAGATGACGTTCCTTGAGGAAAAATTCTAAAATTCTAAAATGATATATATATATATATATATTATTTTTAAAAATGGATTTATTTTTTACGATTCAATTGTTACAACAAATGAGATAGTGGTGATTCAAACCCTAATTTTCCTTATAAAAAAGACTAAATAATGCTATTGAACTACAAAATGTGAGTCCTACACAACTATGGAATCCACGTGAAATCTACTAGCCTAACAAACCTTGTCTGACATACTCCCAACCTGATGCATTGAGTTGGTTTTACATTGGTTGATGTGTTAGATTGGGTTATATTCTTATTTTTTTTTTCAAGCTTAGGTATGGTTTGGGATGGCAAAATTTTCAACCCAAGTAACCCAACCCAATTCACACTACTAATAGTTTATAAAATATATGTATTTTAAATTTGTTATTTTGATATATTTTAGGTTTCAAGACTTAGTTTAAATTTGTTAGTTTGATTTATTTTAGTATTTTGAGAGTTAATTTTTATAAAATTTGAATATTAGGCCTAATTGTTTAACTTGTAATAATTTATTTTTTGAATAATAAGTTTAAATAATTCAATGAAAAGATCGACAAAATGGCTTAAACCGAATGACATAAAAAAATACCTCAAACCCAACCCGACCCTTGCATAGAAAATCTTAGCTGTTAAAAGAATTCAACACCCATTTTAAGTAAATGGAGAAGTTCCTATTCTTCCATGCGCATCTCTACAGTCTACACATACTATGAAAGGCATGATTGCATGGATAAGATGTATTATTAGTAAATTATTATTTATCGGAGATAAAAATCCAAAATTAAGAAACTCCCGAGGATCGAGGGCTAATTCGAAATACCAAAAAACCACAAGGGGTTTACAAAAAAAAAATTAGAAAGCATGGTTTAAATACGTGAAAGATGCAAAACCCGGATTGAGCTAATTTAACCTGTAAACCGTGAGTCAGCCTCAGACCAACCCACACGCAGACGCATACGCATACGCGGACATATAATAGTGTTCATTTTCATTACATTCTCACCTTAATTTCTTGCTCAATTACCCTACAAACCTAACCTCCACCTCACTACCTTCCCTTCTTTCTCTCTTCCTTCAAAGAAAAAAAAAAAAAAGAGAGCTCTCTCTCTCTACTGAGTTGTAAACATGGCTGAATCGGTGGAGCTACCGGGTCGACTCGGCATCCTTCCCTTCCGTAACAAGGTCCTTTTACCTGGCGCCATCATTCGTATTCGATGCACTTCACCTAGCAGGTACTTTCTTTCTCTCTTATTGTTCAAAATTCAATACATATTTTCCTGAAAGTTCAGAATTTCTCTCTGTTGAAAATTCAATATTTAGCGGTTATGGTTATAGTTTCGTTTGGTTGCTGAGAAAATTTCTGAGATGATAAACATTGCAGGTTTTCTTTTTAAGTGTTAATCGGGAACTAGAGGAACACAGGAGTAATTTTAATCATTATTTGTAAAAGAAAAAAGAAAAATTAGGAATTAGAGGAGCAGAGACCTCCAGCTGCACCGAGCTAACAGCTAATCGGCTTAACGTGTTTTTTTTTTTTTTAAGTTTCCTAGTTCGTTCTCTTTTTCTTTGGTTTTCTTGGAAACCAATCGGAAATTGTACTCTTCCTTTTTAGTTTTGGTGGTCGATAATTCGATCTACTTTATTTAAAACGGTGTCGTTGAGTTCGAGGTAATTCTGCGTTTGGTTGCTCGGAAGTGGTAGGAATTGAAAAGAAAACCTGAAAATTTCACAAGATTCTTCTAATTTCAACGCCTCAGTATATAATTTGCCAAGTTTTTCTTATATACTCTCTCTTTTGCTCTGAAATTAAGGGGAGGATTTTTTATTTTTTTATTTTTATAAATTTTAAAATGTAATTCAAAAAAATGGTTTGGTGTTAATGTAGTGTAAAATTGGTGGAGCAAGAGCTGTGGCAGCGGGAAGAGAAGGGATTGATTGGCATTCTTCCGGTTCGTGATGCTGCTGAGACAGCAGCAGCAGTTGTCCCCACGTTATCTCAAGGTGATCTTTTGACTTATTCACTCGTTTGGTTTCTATGAGTGACGAGTTTGTTTCCATTGCCTCTGTATGTGCGTGCGTGTGCCTGTGTTTTGATGGCATGGGAAATTATTATTATTATTATTTTTTGTGTTGTTGGAATTTATAGGCGTGGGAAGTGATTCTGGAGAGAGAAGCTCAAGAGTTCAAGTTGGTACATCTGATTCTCAAAGGCTTGATGTCAAAAATCAACAGGAAAATATTCAATGGCATCCCAGGTATGCTTCATTGCAGCATCTATTGTGTTCTGTGCTGGAAATTTTTGGCTAACATTTTTATTGTTGGATGTTTGAACAAGCTAGAATGTGAACTGTGAGCTTGTTATGACTTGGTATCTTATTTCGCAGAGGAGTCGCAGCTCGTGCTTTACATTTGTCAAGAGGAGTGGAGAAACCAAGTGGGAGGGTCACATACACGGTCATCCTTGAAGGTTTGTGCCGATTCAGTGTTCAGGAACTTAGCACCAGAGGAACGTATTATACAGCACGGATATCTCCTCTCGAAATGACAAAGACTGGTTAGTTGTTGTTTACATTCTTCCTTGCATATGTATGTTGATGAAATATTTACAGGGAGATATATTATGGTTTATTGTTTGATTCACTTTCTCACTGTATGATACTATTCCATTGTGACTCTAACCCAATAATGCCTGCCCCAAACCTGACTGACTGTTTCTGACTCTATAATCAGTGGTCCTAATATAAAATATAGATATCAAAGGGGTTTCAAATGGTTAATATACATAAAGAGTATGGAGCGATGGGAAAATAACTAATAAACAAAGAAAGATATGATTCTTTACTCATGGTTTTATGCTTAAGCGCTAAACAGGAGTTATTGCTTTGGATGTGTGTGCATTAAATCCTCGCTGCTTTGTCTGTTGTTTCTAGATTCTATCAACTTCTCTAAGCATATCATGAGATCACTACTGTTGCCTTGTCTGCTGACAAGATAATTACTTCTTAATTCTGAAATCTTGACCAGAGATGGAGCAAGTGGAGCAAGATCCAGATTTCATAACATTGTCTCGTCAATTTAAAGCAACTGCCATGGAGTTGATATCTGTTCTTGAGCAGGTAAAACTTTTGGTTAGAATCTATTCCAATTCTTTGGAAACCTTTTTGGGAATGAGTATTTCTCTTTTGGTTGTGTTATATAATAGGAAAAGCATGCTCAAGGGCATCTGACTCTGGAAGCAGTTTTATACATAAATTGCAATTTTTCATTCTAAAGTTTCTTGTGCTTGTTTGAAAAGATTTAAGATATTTGTGTTATCATTAGTAACTTATTTTTGTGCTGACAAATTTTTCTTGTAATTTTTTTTTAATTGCAATCTAACTTATAATTGTTTGAGGACCACGCCTAATAACCGGAGGTCACTAGTTTGAATCTTCCCTTCTCCCTCTCCTTGGGCCAAAACTTATAAACAAAAAAGTTTTTGATTACCAATAAATTGCCATTACTCCCAACAGTAACAAATGAAAATTTTTAAAAACTTAAATAAGAGGTAGAGTGGAGACAAGTTTTGAATTTAGGACCACTTGCTCTGATACCATGATAAATTACCACTAGTCCTAATAGCTTAAGATGGTAAGAAATAGTGAATCTACTTATTTTAACATATCTTTTATGTGGCTCCCTTTCTTCTTGGTGAATTATGCTTATATATTTTTATATATATATATATATATATATATATATATATTTGATAAGTAAAATGAATTGTGCTTATATTGTTATTAACTTATCATGGATGAGATGTAAATAATGTTTGATCTGGAATCTTTTCATCATTAGCTGATATTTTATTTTATAGATTAATTATCTTTGCTTTTCAAATAATTTTTTTGGTCACATTTGTTTAGTGTGAAAAGATGCTATATTAGCATGAGAACAAGCACACACTGGTGAGGACACCAAATTGGTTCTATTTAACGATGATTGCTTTTTTTTTTTTAATGATCAATCCTAATTTATTATTTTGGTCTTGTACTTGTGATTTGGAAATGTTCAACTATTATTTTAGGAGATTTGACTTAATTTGTGACTCAATAGTATTTTTTTTTATTATTTATTTTTAGGAAGCCACATACAAGTGATGGGTGATATGTTTGACATTGTTTTTTGTAAACTTTAGGATAGATTGGGAAGAATAAATATTTCTTCCTAGGAATAAACCAAATTTGGGACTCTCACATTCTGGGAATCTTCAGATTCATAATCAAATCAAATGTGACACACCAAGAGCCTTGTAGCTCAACTAGTTGGGACCTCTTGATGTATCCAATGAAGATATATATATATATATATATATATATATACATTTGAAAATATTTTAAGAGTTGACAATACGACATTTATCTTAAAAAGTAGGTCTAGCATACCAAAACTCAAAAAAAAAGGGGGCAAATAATTCATGGTGAAGGGGAATATACTTTTGTCTTGGGAATTGGTGGGAATTTTCCCTACTCCACCCCTTGCTCTCCCATTGCTGAGATATATCCCATAAGATTGATTTATTTATAGGTTGGGGAACTGTCATCTTTTTGTTTACTGCACGCATATTTATGTCATTATCCTTCTATCAAAAACTCACACATTCTTAAATGTACTCATAGAAACAAAAAACAGGAGGAAGGACAAAAGTTCTTTTGGAGACAGTTCCTGTTCACAAATTGGCGGATATCTTTGTTGCTAGTTTCGAAATAAGTTTTGAAGAGCAATTGTCTATGTTGGATTCAGTTGATTTGAAAGTAAGGCTTTCAAAAGCTACTGAAATAGTTGACCGCCATTTACAGGTAACTTCTAGATGTTGTTTGTGGTTGACATCTGGTGCAATTGCATCCTGGTATTTTGAGGATTCTTTTGGCTTATATGGAGTCATGTTAATTGTTACTTGTGACAGTCAATACGTGTAGCAGAGAAGATTACACAGAAGGTTGAGGGACAGTTATCGAAATCACAGAAAGAATTTCTTTTGCGTCAGCAGGTTAGCTTTCTAACAATATATATATACAGTTATTTATTATATATATATATATGTATATATATATATATATATATATATAGATATATTGGAGTGAAAAGAGTTGGATATATTCACAAATTGTTCCCTTCCCCTCCTTTCCTTGGTGCAAATGTTTCTTAATGGGGCCTTGGTCTCAATGGCCCTAGTGCCCATCATCATAAAGGTGGATCGATGAATTTTTCATTTCCACTTTGTTGGTTACTTGTTACTAATGTCTTAAGACATGTGAAGGGCTTGTCCCTTCAAGAACTTTACAGGAAAATGGTCTTGTTTTAGAGTCTTCATATCTCTTGAGGTACAAACCTTGAATTATTAGATGCATCACCATGCTTATTGCGAAGGATTCACCTTATATATTAAAGGAAAAAAACGGTTTATTTATCAAAATAAACCTTTCAAGTCAATTCCGTTCCAATTTTTCATAAGTTGCATGTGAACTAATATCTTACACCATGGATTCCTCTGTAAGGGGCTAGGGGATTAGGCCTAACTTCCTGAAGAGTAGGCATGATCTCATTGAGCACTTCCTCACTTCTTTAGAATCTCAGCTTCCCCTTTCCTTGGGCCAAACTTATCCAAAAAAGAAAAAGAAAATCCTCACTTCTCTTTTCTGTTGATTGCCATTTTTTTTATCTGGATTCTACTTACTAACCAGAAAATGGTGACTTAAACTTATCCCTTACAATATGTTGCAGCTATGCTGTAGGGTGGTTTGCAATGTTCCCTAAACTACAAAATTTTGCAGTTAACACCTTGATTTGTAATGTTAGCCACGCCATCTAAAATTAGTGTCAAATTTAAGAAATCGATGGGTTGGTTGGGTGGTGGGTTGTACTAATATGTCAAAATTAATAGGTGAGTTCCCATTAATTTGCAAAGTCCACCCCCAATCAGCTTACTAATATGTTAATTTTCACATTGGGCTTGAATGGTGGGTTGGGCATTACAAATATTCTCAAATTAGGGCGTGATTGCAAAAAATTGTAATTTAGGTTGGACATTACAAATGACCCCATAGTACTTATCAAAAAAAAATTACAAATGACCCCATAGTTTAGGGTGGATGGCTATAATTAACCCTTATTACTTTTATTTTTTCCACATTTGTTTGTCTTTAATTGTGCATTGACAAAATATTTATTCTGTTCTTTTACTATCTTTAGCTGCTCTATTTATTCCTCTTCCTTGGCTACAAAATCTTTTCAGATGAGAGCTATAAAAGAGGAGCTTGGTGACAATGATGATGATGAGGATGACGTTGTTGCCTTGGAAAGAAAGATGCAAAGTGCAGGAATGCCTTCAAATATCTGGAAGCATGCACAGAGGGAGTTAAGGTATGATCTGTTGAGAAATGTAGATAAAGATCGACAGTCTGTGGGCTTGCGGACAAATAATGTTCTGGTGTTTCCATAAAAGTAGTTGATTCTTTTCATACTATGGATGTTGGTAAAACTTTGACGTGGCATGCATTTACTTCTTGAAATAATATGAGTTATCCAATTTATCATCTATGGTATTCTGATCAGTAAATTCTGGGGAGACGTCTGTCCTTTAGGGAGTGATATTGTGTTGGTATTGCAATGGTCATCCAAGCTACTACTAATTTCTCTTCATCTTTCCTCATCTTTTCCTTGTTATTGAGTAGACCTCCTCTGCTTTCTTTATTTTGTTTGCTTTCTTGTCATAAAGTCTCAAATCACTTTTAGAGATAAGAAAAATGAAATACTGATTCTTAACTCATTATGAAGTACCATTTACTGTTGAAGCATCATGCTGAACACTTTTTACTTGTATATTTTGGTTTTTGGGAACTGATAATAATTGCTGGCTGCCTAAAGAAAATGCTTTAAAAAAATTGTAGTTGATGGGCCTTTTAAAAAATTTTCCATCAATAATAATTAATTTCTCACTTTAAAACGAACACTTGTATATTTTGGTTTTTGAGAAATGATAATAATTGCCACTTGCCTAAAGAAAATGCTTTAAAAAAATTGTAGTTGATGGCCATTTAAAAAATTTCCATTGATAATAACCAATTACTCACTTTAAAATGTTCTGGGAAGCTTGAATTGAGAATATGAGTTTTTACTGCAACCAATCTCAGTTTTTTAACTGTGAAATGCCAGAGGATACCATACCAAAAGGACTGGGTATAAGGAACTTTTGATGAATCTTGTTGTTTCTTGTTTGTCAAATTTTATCTCTAGTACCACTTGCTGTCTATGCTTTGATCAAGTGGCATGGTTCTCATTGTTAATTTACCAATTCTCCTGAAAGCATAAGCTATTGGGATATGGTAAGTTTAATCATTTAACCACATACTTCTAAGACTCCCCCTCATGTGTGGGCAAACTACCTTTTAATAGGTGAGGCCCAACATATGGGATTTTAAATGGGAGATAAAGTGAAGGAGATAGGGATTGAATTTAGGACCTCTTGAACTGATACCATGTTAATTTATTGATTCTCCCAAAAGTTTAAGTTATTGGGATATGGTAAATTTAATCATTTAACCACATACTTTTAACACTCATATTTCAAATTACACAAATTGAGCAGTGGACTTGCATTTAATTTTTTCTGCATTTTTATTTTGAAATCTCAGGAGGCTTAAAAAGATGCAACCTCAGCAACCTGGATATAATAGTTCACGAGTTTACTTGGAGCTTCTTGCTGATCTGCCTTGGCAGAATACCAGTGAAGAACTTGAGTTGGATTTGAAAGCTGCAAAAGAACACCTTGATAGTGACCACTATGGTTTAGTCAAGGTTAAGCAGCGGATTATTGAATATCTTGCTGTTCGAAAGGTTAACCAATTCTATAGTTCTTGTTGCGAGTAGTATTTTAATGTTTTTTAAGTTTTGAATTTGATGTTTATTTGGAGTGAATTCTTTCATTGCAGCTTAAACCAGATGCAAGAGGTCCAGTCTTGTGCTTTGTTGGTCCACCAGGTGTTGGGAAAACATCTTTGGCATCATCTATTGCTGCTGCTTTGGGCAGAAAATTTGTACGCATATCACTTGGTGGAGTTAAGGATGAGGCCGATATTAGAGGGCATAGGAGAACATACATTGGAAGCATGCCTGGGCGTCTTATTGAAGGGTTAAAGGTATATATATATATATATATATATTTTTTTTTTTTTTTGGGTACAATATTGGCCTGTCTTCTTGCTACTTCTTTTGATAGAAGGAATATCATATCATATGCTTGCAATTGTGTCTCTGTGTTTGATGGCTCGAGGAAATTGAATGTTCTGTTCTATTATATTTCAAATGGGGACTACAATATTGAAAAAACCAAATCTACCAACCAAAGAAAAAAGAGAAGTGTGGAATAAGTATTTATGAAGTACAATTATTCATCCTCCCTGCCCTTACAAATATGTAATGCAGATGCACCAGATTGAAGAAGGCCCAAATTTTATTTGTTCTCATCCAAGAACTTCTCATGCTTCATATTCAATGAAGAATCATGAACTTTATATAGTATAAACATTTTTTTTTGGTTACTGTAGAAGGTACTGATAAATGTGTAGTACATTCACCCTTCATTGAACTGTTCATGTAAAGGACCTATGTCCACAGTTATTGCTCTTCATACTTGGCCTGGTTTGTTCACTGTAGGCAGTGGTAGTTCTGATTAATATACCGATTCTTAAGCCCAGATTTTCATCCTCCTTTGGTTTAGAGGATGTTTCAGTGCATACTGGCAATATCATGTGTCCAATGATACTGGCAAATTATGCGTGAAATCATGTGGGCATCTTTACCACTCTTTTTCTTTCATGCTATCATGGAGCAAAGTTATTTCATCCTTATTTTTATGCCATGTACTGACTGGCCTTCACAGAGTGATTTACAACTCAGTGTTAGATGATTCTCTGCTGAAACTGTAAAGTAATTTTTTACTTTGTTCAATTGACAGTTTAGTTGTACAATTTAAATGATTAAACTGATCATTTCCTAACAATTTAAGCTTTTGGGACAAGTGGTAATTTATCATGGTTTCAAAGCAAGAGGTCTTGAGTTTGAATCCTATCTCTATTCTACATGTCATTTAAAAACTTAAAAATTTCAATTGTTGGGCCTCACTTATTGAGGGGAGATGGGGCACACAAGTGAGGTGGAGTGATAGAATATCGGTTAAATGATTAAATCCATCATTTTCTAACAACTTGGTCTTTTGGAACAAGTGGTAATTTATCATACCATATAAAATTTAGTTTGCCAATAATTGGAAGAATTTTCAGTTCAGATCATTAAAGCCATTTGCTAGATGATAACCATCTGATTCAATTTGGCAATGCCCTTTTATGTGAGCAACTATCATACCATATACAGTTTAAGTTTTGCCAATAATTGAAGTTTTACAGTTTAGATAATTAAGCCATGTGCTAGATGAAAACCGTCTGATTCAGTTTGGTAATTCCCTTCTATGTGAGAAACTATCATAACATATACAGTTCAGTTTGCCAATAATTGAAATCTTTAGATGATTAAAGCCACATGCTAGATGAAAACAATCTGATTCAGTTCGGCAATGCTCTCCTTTGTAAGCAATTCATTGGGTCCCGATACTTTGTGGCTAAGTAGCTATGTCTTTGGACCATACATATGTCTAGGCATTTATATGTGATGCTTCCATATTGTGCGGGGTGACGATTTATTGTTTGGTCTTATTTTCTTGTATTTTGTAATTTGGACCTATTTATTTTTTATCTTAGAGAGTAGCTGTTTGTAATCCGGTCATGCTGCTGGATGAGATTGACAAAACGGGTGTTGATGTGCGTGGGGATCCGGCTTCAGCTTTACTGGAGGTTCTTGACCCAGAACAAAACAGAACATTCAATGATCAGTATCCTATTTTCTTCAGGATGTGTTTAATTACTCTAGTTATGGATAGCTGGCATATCTTTCTTTCAACTGAATGTATTACACGTCATTGAAAGATGTTATCTTCCAAACCTTGAGTATGATTTACAAATGTCATATGCTTTGTTCTGTAGTTGCAATTTGGTATAAATCTATAAAAGCTACTTTTGTCTGAAACTGTCGCATGATTGCTAGCAGATGTATATTGGTCTTTTTCTCATTAACTTTAGTGGTTTTCAACCATGATTATGGTTCATGACACTTTTTTATTGCTTGGCTACGTATCTTAATGTAGGTTAGATATAATGTCTGACATAAAAGATGTACATATAATGAAAGAAATGTCACACTACAAAATCTCATCAGTGCTTAACATCCGTAATGATTCCTTAACTGAAGTCCTATAGCTATTTGAATGTTCCATTTGACCTTTCAAAGGTGGTTTTTGTGGCAACTGCAAATAGGGTGCAGCCTATTCCTCCTCCACTCTTAGATCGGATGGAAGTCATTGAGCTGCCTGGATACACACCTGAAGAAAAGCTTAAAATAGCCATGCGGCATTTGATTCCCAGAGTTCTGGATCAGCATGGGTTGAGTTCTGAGTTCCTTCAAATTCCAGAGGTACTGAACTCATTATATAGTGTTTTCATTAAGAGTTAATGTGGCTAAGAATTAACTTCCATGATTACCACATTTTACTTTCAATCTGTCAAAGGCACCTCACTTTCAGATTTTATCATCTGCAACAGTCTGTTGGTTCTGTTATAAGTTTCCATCACACTGTACAGGATTAATATTATTAATACCTATCTATTGTTGTAGGATATGGTGAAACTTGTCATTCAGCGGTACACTAGAGAGGCTGGTGTTCGGAATCTGGAGAGGAACTTGGCTGCCTTGGCTCGTGCAGCGGCAGTGAGAGTTGCGGAGCAGGAACAAGCTGTCCCACTAAGCAAAGATGTGCACCAGCTTGGTTCACCACTGCTAGAAAACAGACTTGCTGATGCTGACGGGGGTGAAGTGGAAATGGAGGTCATTCCGATGTCTGTAAATAATCATGAGATATCAAATACGTTTAGGATTGCTTCACCCTTGGTTGTGGATGAGGCTATGCTAGAAAAAGTACTGGGGGTAATGATCTCTCTTTCTCATGCGCTCACTATATACATACATACTTTCATACCTATATGTATCTTAAATGGGGGATGGGGATTCGGAACCTGAACGTTTCTATTGGAAATAGCAAGATTTGCCAGTTGACCTTAAGGCAATTGGCTATGTACATGCATGCATACATAGTGTGTGAGAATGAACTTTTTTGACTTATCAGGATATTCATAGGAATTAGAACTAGTTGGTCAGTTTGCATCACATGCAAACTGTAGCACATGCCATTGGACTGGTCTCAACCATGTGGATGGGTCTTTGTAGTCCATATTACTTCAACTCCATTATAATGTAGTGCTTGGTAATGAGCATCTTGACAGGGCTCTATTTGAAGATCAATATACCTAGATGACTATTTGGGTGACCTCTTTTTTTATTTTTTTTTTATTTTTGTGTGTGTGAAGAAGTTTTAATCTATATATCTACTTTTAAAAGTTCAAAATATTTACATGAAACGACAAAGCCTTAGTCTCAAACTATGGGTCAGCTATGGATCTGCTCAAACTAATCGGGTCGGCGATGTATATTCTTCTCCGTCATTATATCCTATTCAAATCATATTCTTTGTTAATTCCTTAGTTTGCATGTCCTGTTTTTACTGCTTCTGCTAGTATTATTTAGACCTGTTGAAGTCTTTGCTAACTAGGACTTTGTTTGAGTGGTCTCGTATTTGGGGTTTTACGGATTGTATTTCCATGTCTGATTTCTTTCATTCTGTTAGCTTTTCCCATTGATTTGTTTGTATTCTTTTTTTTGCAGTGTGTTTACTATCGTAAACTCATTGTACTTTTCTTATCAATAAAGATTTTATTACCTATCAAAAAAGAAAGAAAACATTTATTGAAGCACTAGAAGTGCATTTTTGTGATTCATCTAAGCCTTCCCTTAGAATGGATTTTGGTCTCAGAAAACTATTATATGCACACTATGGGATTGAAGGATCTGTATAGCTAGAAGTATATGTAAAATTATTATTCCCTGCAGTTTGGAGTTATATCCTGGCCTACCACATCCTCATGAGCTCATCATGTCTGATGTGGCCCAGAAACTAGAGAAGAATTTTTGTATAATATAAAATATTTTATAGTTTTTCTCAGTTATGTAAGTAGCGTTTGATTTTTTATTATACTGTAATGCAGCCTCCAAGGTTCGATGATAGAGAAACTGCAGAACGGGTTGCAAGCCCTGGGGTATCTGTGGGGCTTGTTTGGACCACATTTGGTGGAGAGGTCCAATTTGTAGAAGCCACAGCTATGGTGGGAAATGGTGAATTACATCTCACAGGGCAACTTGGTGATGTTATCAAAGAATCTGCACAAATAGCACTAACATGGGTAATTGATTCTTCTGAGTTATATTGTATATTATTAGTTCCTTACCAGTCGTGAACTAACCAGTCTTGCTGGTGCCTCATTTGAGCATGCTCTTGAATTGTTTCGATTGATTATTTATCTGTGTTGCAATTTTCAAACCGATAATTATAACACCCATGGTATATGTACTGTGTAGCCATATACTTGAAGAAAAAAAGTATTATGTAGCCATATAAGAGGTGATTTTTCTTAATAATTGGAGGAAGAGTCAATTGAATCTCTTCAAGATAATTGCATGCAGTGTAACTTTCTCAAATAGCGTCTCTAAATAGTTTCATAGAAGTCGTCCTTCCCTTTTTTTCATCAGGAGAATACCTATGTTTTCATATTATAAAAAATAATTATTTTCCCCCTTAGAGAGTTGATCTACAACTATTTTTCCTTTCATCTTTTTTAATGTACCCACAGGACTGCTTATTTTCTGAAAGCTTCAGGGCTTTTGCACGAATGACTGGTTGACTATACATAGTGACAGTTACATATATTTTGGTATCCTTCCATTCTTCCTGTCAAAAAAATTATGTGCTTTTTGTATATGCATTTATTACCTAGAGATAACTAATGACACTATAAAAGCTGTAATTCCCTCCTGCTCCAAAAAAAAAAATCCCAGCCCACCCCCTTTTCACTAGTTGTGGATCAAATTAACAATATTCGGAATAGAGAAAGAAAAAAAAAAAAAAAAAATCCCAGCACATACTCTTTTCTCTAGTTGTGGATCAAATAGTGTTATATTTAGCACGTGTCAATGTGTATCATAATCTTGTTCTGGGATTGCAAATTGTACTCAAGAAATTTTTGTTCCACTCATTAGCAACCTGTTTTTGACCCATGCAAATGTTAGTTTGAAATTATTGATGTTAGAACCTTCCTTATTTTTATCAGGTAAGAGCCAGGGCAGCTGATCTTAATCTAGCAGCTTCTGAGGATATCAATATCTTGGAGGGCCGGGATATTCATATACATTTTCCTGCTGGGGCTGTACCTAAGGATGGGCCCTCTGCTGGTGTGACTCTGGTAACAGCACTGGTTTCACTGTTCAGTCAGAGAAGAGTGAGAGCAGACACAGCAATGACTGGAGAGATAACATTGAGGGGTCTAGTGCTACCTGTTGGTGGGGTCAAGGATAAGGTATGCAATACTCCATTTCTTATTATTGTCATTTGTAAAAGGGAAAATTCTACTAATTTACGACAGTAGTCTTTTTGGAGGTATAATAAAAATTATGGAGTGAGGGTTTCATTATCAAACTTTTTACCCCTTCTAATTTCCGTCAAGTACCTTGACTGGAATACATTTGGATATGTACATGATCCTTCTTGCTTCTTGTTGTCAGAGCTATCTTTTAAATAATCCAGTAGATATACTCACACGCAATGTACAAATAGTGTCTTTCAGTCGAATTGCTTGGGTTAGGTTTGTATATTTGACCATGGATGCATGCCTAGTCTTCTGGTCACAAGTGAGCAGGGTCTTATTAGAAAACAAGTTCAATTACAAATAACATCCTGACACCAAAAGCCCACAAAATTAGATTCTTTTCCACATGATCAATAATAGCATAAAACTAACATTAAAAAGAAAATAGTCTGAATACTCTTCTCACACAGCACGCTGATTAAAAGTCCTGTGAGCTAGCTTTTCTTTAGAATTTGAAATGAAGAAAAGAAAAGAATGAGCTCGACACGGCTCAGTAACTAAAGGCCTTATAGCTAGAAACACAAAAATAATGGTTTATAGTAAACAAATTTCGTAGGCATGGAAACAATAATTAAGTTCATTTAAATTTTAGGACTACTCATTACATGTTTGAAAGCAAATAATAATTATATCAAATAATCATTGGACTTTGAAAATTAATATTGTAAAATATTACATATATTAAATAGTTGTGACTATGGTCATGCTTAGGGGTGGAGAAAGGGCTATTGAACATCCCTTCTTTAATTCTTAATTTATGTGTATGTGTATATATATATTGACTTGTATATGTTTAGGCATGTAAAGTGACATTTATTATTTAAATTATTAAAAATCAATTAAATTGTTGTATATTCCATAAATTTTAAAATTATATTATACTCTAACCATGTAAAATGCTTAAAGAATAATAATTGTGATCAATTTTTAAAAGATGGTTCATAGTTATTTTTATTTTTATTTTATCTGTGAATAAAAACTTTATTGAAAATATAAGAAAAAACAAGAAAAGAAGCAAATTCCTTGTAAAACAGGAAGTGTACAAGGAAAGCAAAAGTTTACCCAAAATTCCATAAATCTACAAAATCTAAAACATAAGTGTGTGTCAAGACCGATCAAAGCATTCCTCCATTCAAACAAAGACAAAAGGAAAATGCGCTTCAACTTGATGATAGAATGCTCCTCCCCTTCGAAGATTTTTGTTGTTCCATTCTTGCCATATGTTCCACATAATAAACTGCAGAATAACACCCCAAACAGATGCCGTCCTATATCACCCAACACCTCAAAGCCAACAAGCAAGCAACTCAACCACTTGTTTAGGCATAACCCAGGAAATAATATACAAGCTAAATACAGTGGACCATAGCTCGGAGGAAATAATAAACAAGCTAAATACAAAGGACCATAACTCAGAGGAAAAAGGACCATAACTCATAGTAAGGACCATAGCTCATAGTTTATAAACTTGATGAAAAAATTGTTTTATGTATAGAATAAGTTGATGTAAATTTTTTTGCTATGTATGAAAAGAGAACATGTATCTAATCAAGTTACAAACATACTATACATACATAATATAATATATATATATATATATATATATATATATGACTAATAGATTATTTTTTGGATTTAAAACTTTTTGATAGATTTAACTTGGTCATGCTATATTTCATGATTAGGCCCAGAACCAGGGCTGTAGTAAGCCCTAGAAGAAATTTGTTTCTATGCCAATGTATACACCCATTGGTAGGGTCCAAAGCATAATCAAACAGTAATAGTTAAATTCCCAAAACTTAGTCATTCCATTTTCGTTAAATTTAAGTCATATTCGATAAAGCTCTTTAATAAACACAAAAAATCATTAACTATCCCCAAAAAAAAAACACAAAATCATTGTTTTATCTCATTCAAACATTAGTTCTTTTTACAAACATTTCACATGCTGGATCCAAGTTTTTGAAGAATGTGATGTTTGCAAAAATGAAATTAATTTAGTCAAAACTCTTTATTTCAATGAGGAAATTATGAATTTTCTCTCTCAACTAACTTAATTAAATAATTCAAACAATAAATTTCATAATGAGAATTGAGAAATAAATAACTGTTTCATTAAACAAAACATGTTTCATGCAAAAAAAAAGTTAAAAATCACTATCTAACAGGAAAGGTTACTTACCTCCAATATCCTTACCAAAATCTCAAAGTTAGGACACCTCAAGACAACCTAATACAATCATATGCACAAATTATTTCACCCACCCCAAACTTTGGCAATTAACACAATTTATGCATTTTTTCATCTAATTGGAATTTATCCCCTCAAAACACATCAACAGGGGGAGTGTGAAATTTTTGTTATTTCTAGAACTATGGTAAGACTCCTAAAAATTTCCCCTAATAATTCCAAGAGTACCTATATAAAACTTCCATTTAAATTTTCAATGTATCTAGAACTACATCCAGGGTTAATTTTGTCCCAAAGTGGTGTCTGCTAGTCTTTTTTGGGTGAGTGAGTCATAGTGGACCTTTACTAGTCCTAATTGGGCCAGGGGTGGGCCACACTCTTTCCCAACAATGTGGCCTACAAGTGGGCTTTGTCAGGGACCCTTATTTTCCAGATTTGATTTTTTTAAATATTTTCTTATACAACTCCTTTTCATGAATCAGATCAAGTTCCCACTTAATTTTTCAAGTAGAATCCAAATATACTGTTATTTATTATGAAATTATAATTGTTAAGATCACATTTAAGGTTAGTTTGCTTACTATTTCCCTGCAAAAATCAAGTTATAAACATCCTAGAGTCAATAAATTTAACCTTAAGACCCAAAATTCATCAAAATACAAACTGTTGGCTTAAATCTTTTTGATCATGAAAAATCCCCAAATTCCAAAGCCTTAAGAGAAATGTTTGACAGCATAATATTTGGGTAATGGTGTGTAGTCAATGAGTTGATTCTTATACATTTATAATACTTACAAATATTTGTGTAATAACTTATTTTAATATAAACTGTAGATTTTGGCAGCACACCGCTATGGTATCAAGAGAGTTATCCTGCCTGAGAGAAATTTGAAAGACTTGGTTGAAGTACCAGCAGCTGTTCTTGCCAATCTGGAGGTAAATTTGTTTTCATTTTGGCCAAGGTGTTTTCAATTATTTAATGCATGTGTGAATGCACTTTCAGCTTAAATCTTGTAGATGTGATGTTTGGTACAATATAAGTAATACAAAATTGAGCTTGAATGCACATATAAAGGACATTTCCATTCATATCAAAATTTGGAAGGCAGTAATTAGGGATTGTCTGGGAAAGTGGGAAGCCTGTTAGGTCTTTTATAACTTTCGGCACTTCCTGAATCATCTTCAAAAGAATATGGATAGCAAAGACTGTATTTGGTTTATGTGCTAACTATCAACCTGCTTGGATGGATTCATTATGGGTTAATTATTGTTTCACACTTCAGACTTCAAATGTTTCACACAATGTCCCACTTTTACATCAAATGTCCATATTTTACGCTTGATATGAAAGAGTAGAGACCTGATGTGAAAAAGTGAACAATTTTGGAAGTGAAGCAATCAAAGCCCTTCACTATGATTTGCCAACTCCCCAGCTCCTTGGATATGATGATCACGTGATGGACCAATTTTTCCTTACATGCTCTGAGAAATGCTTGCATAAATTGTCATTATTTGTGGTTTTCATTTGGGCCTTTGTTTTCACTGTGTGAAATGCAAGAATAAATTATGTTCATACTTTTTCACTAAAATGTTTTAACAGGTACTACTTGCTAAGCGAATGGAAGACGTGTTGGAGCAGGCTTTTGAAGGTGGGTGCCCATGGAGACAAGGCTCGAAGTTGTGACAGGACGCTGGAGGCCTATTAAACAAACAAAATCTTTGGTGATTAATTTGCTGTGCCTTTTGCCACATCCATTTGGCATACAAGATTTCCCAATGTTCAACAACTGCCTTGAGTGATCGGAGACTGAAAAAATTGACTTGAACTAGTCATGCTCCAGTGAAATAGGGTTCTAACTTGATTTGGAGGGGCTCAATGATCCGAGTTCTTTTTTTGATGATTGGATGGAAGTGCTTCCAATGTATTGCTCTTTTTTTGGGTATAATTAATCTGTAATTATTGAGGGAGAGCAGCTGCTTCCCTTTAGTTTTTCCATATCCCCCTCCTCGTCTTTCGCTCTGTAATCATAAATTAATTTATTCCTCATTGTGTATAAATGTCATTATTTGAGCAAGGGAATTCATGCCATCCAATTCATTTGTAACTATTAAAAAAATTTGATGTTTCTTCTCTTCATTCTGAAGGCATTTATAACTGGTAGACATTGTGGTTTAGCTTCTTTGTGTTTTACCTTTGGTGTAGGCAGGGTGGTTGTTTTAAAAGAATTTAAACAAAGAATAATACTGTCTCTATTTACTATTTACCGTACCCTCTAATTTGAAGCTGCACTGAGGGATGTTAAAATTTAATCTGTTGATTGAGGTGGCACTGGCAGGTCTTATATGAAGTGAGGGTTTTTAAGATAAAACTCTAGAATCTAAGTTGGCTGGTCAGTTTCTGAGGGATGGAGAAGGCTAAATGCAATGAACGCTAGTAATGCCCTAGCGAGCGAGTAAAATTGTTGTCTTGTTAAAAGAGGCTTGTCTTCGTGATGATCTATGAAACGTATAGACTAATGAGATTCACACATTGTGAGAATGAGAATGCATATATCTGATGGAAAGATTCTTTCCTTGTTATGCTGCAGTGGAAAAACACTGGCAATGCAGTAGCATTCAGTTTTCTATGGTGTTTTAAAGTTGTATTTAATTTTTTTCAGTTTCTTCAATTTTTTTGTGATATGTTCATGGCAAATAGGTCGGGTTTAGGAACCAAAAAATAAAACCCTTCAAAAATTTTACATACCAAATCTTTACCAAGCTCTTCAATTTTATAAATTCTATCTTAAATTCATCCCCTTTATATTTGAAAAGCCGAAGCCCATCCTAAATCCGGTAATTTATCTAATCATGGATAGACTTGTATGGATCTAGTTAACTTAAAAATGAACAAGTAAAATATTATTGATTTAAATTTAAACATTAGTAAGGACTTTGTCTTTTACTCTTAAATTAAACAACATTTTAAGTGAAAGGTAATACACTTATTTTGGTTATATAATCCTAATTTTTTTGTAAAAGTAAATGAAGGGTATTTTAGTCATTTAAATGAATAATTGTGTTGCATTTGGGTGCCTAATTGTAACTTTGTAAGTCCCAAAGCCAAACCCTTCCTAAAACCCTCATGGGTTTAAAATTTTGAAACAAACTCACCCAAATCCTTTCTGTCAAGGTCGGGTTGGGTCAGAAAACTGAAAACCCACTTAATTCAGCCCATTATCATCCCTAGTACTCTCTTTTTAATTTTTAATTATTTTTAAAGAAGATATCATCCCTAGTATCTATAAGGGTTTAAAAATATTTTAATTTTCAAACCAGTACTGCACTGTTTGCACAACGATTATGGTTGCATCATGCATGCAATTTCATCATTGAAAAAGAAATAAAATAGCACAAGGCTTCAAAAGATTTAAGTATATGAGCTATCCCTCACCGTGTAGCCCAGTTTTCAAACTGTAGTGCAAGTTAAGTTAATTGACTTTTTTCATCTGCTTGATTCTTGTTGAAGGCCATTTGTGGAAGCCCAGGCAGACAGAAAAACCCAATAATGAGGGCCACAAAGAATTGACAAGATAAATAGCAAAAAGCCCATTAGGCCCAAGCAGCAGGAATAATGGATCATAGGCCCAACAAATAAATAAATGGGTCTAGAAGAGGCAAGCGGGTTCAAAGAAGCCAGGAAAGAAAGAAATAGCATCCCATGGGCAGAGTATGAGGTAGAAAAGTGAGAAAGGGCCACCGCAGGCCCAAGGCAATGCAAACTAAGAGAGTAAGGGGTTTATGGCAGGCCCGTGAACCCCAAAGATAAGAATAAGGTTATTGGGTCTGGGAAGCCCAATGAAGTTAGTAAAAAGCCCATGGGAGTGTGGAATTAGCAAACGGGCCAAGGAAGCCCAAAGAAAGCGATCGGGCCGTGGATGCCCAAAGGAAAGCCCAAAGGGACATAGGAGCCCATGAGTAAAAGCAAAACAGTGCCCATAACAGGCCACTGAGAAAAGGGATGAACGGCTGGCCCAAAAGAGGTACAGCAGGATTAAGTTGTTACGGCAGGAATAACAGTTTAACGTAACAGGCAATAAAGAAAATCAAAAGTGGGCCAAAGAAATGTAAGGCCCATCATCATACGAAGCCTAGCTCCTGAATGGAGCGGGAAACCAAAGAAAAGGCCACATGAAGGGTCAGGAAACGCAGACAGAGAGTCTCCAGATCACGGCAGACGCATGAGCAGCAGGCAGACTCTTGGACATATCTGAAAGGAAAGCACGCGCAACGCCCAGGCACCACCAGCCTGTACCCAGCCAATATAGGACATGGTGGGGCCATGGGCCAGAGGTAAGAGGTAAAGGGGGTATGGTTTGGTGGTGGGGAGAGGGGAAAAGGTCTATTTTGCAGTTCCTGCCCAAGCCCTTTTGGGAGGTACGTCTTGCTGGGATGATAGACCACCCAAAAGAGGCAAGTTTGAGGGGGAACCGTTGGGTGCATGCCTTGAGGGTAGAGAGAGAAAGCATTTATACCGTGGCAGGAAGAAGTGTTACGGTATACAGAGGAACGAAACAAAACTGCCTCTGTCTGGCAAGGGTGGATGTCACATAGACCTGGTGGTCGGCAAGTACGCCCAGACCAGACAAAGGCGGTTAAGGGACAAAACGGTAAAACATTGGTCACGGCAGGCACTATAAAAGGGCCCTTGCCGTGCCCTGAAAAAGGGATCGAAAAACAGAGTATATTTCACGGAGTGAAAAGAAAAACAGAGCAAAAAAAGATAAGAAAGAAAACAGAGGAGAATAGAAAGGAAACTAAGGAAAAAGGAGAGTTAGCTCAATGGGCATGCACCAATAGATCGGTTTCCCTCTCTCCCCCTTCAAATCTTACTTTCTCCCAAAAAAAAAAAGTAAACAAGGACTCTTTTCCTTTTAGGCAATAACCATTCAGGTCCGACTCCCTCAAAGCCATTAATCCCCACGGCAGGATCTCTTTCCTGGGGGATTATTTGTATTGAGAAGAGGCGTTCTCCCCTCTTTGGCTTTGTTCCGGCAGACTAGACTTAAAACTTGATTTATGCCCATTCTGGATTAGTTTATGTTATTTTCTTTCTCCTTTGCTTTTCTTTGTGCAATGACATTATCATAATTGTAATCGTGCTTCATAAGTAGGGATTACATAGCCATTTATTTAAATAGTCTGAGTACTCTGTTTTAGTTATTATTATATTTACCTGCCGTAACTCGTTTGCAACAGTTCTGCTTGCCGTAAGTTTGCTCCTGGCAGACAAGGCATAAGTTTATGCACAAACCGGCCCAAGTTGAGTTACAATTAGACCGGCCCCAGCTTCCTTACTCAGAAACACTAGGGCCCATCACCGCAGGAGGCAGCCTAGCCCCATTACCGCAGGAGGCAGCCCAATACACCATATACAAAAAAGGCCCCTACAATTCTTATGAAGGGTGTGCAGTTGACCAACCCCCGCCAAAATCGACCCGACACAACCTAACTTGCCGGGTTGGGTTTGTTGGTGGGTTGGGTTATGTTATGAATTTTCTTAAAAAATAATGGGTCGAGTTGGGTTCGGGTTATAAAACAAACCCACCTAACTAGACCCGACCCATCTACATATTTAAAAATATATTATATAATTAATAATTTTTTTTCCTATTCGGCTCTTTCTATATAAAACCCAACTATCTCTCAAATTTTAACAATCTTATTTCTTTCTTTGCCGCCTCACACTCCCACTCTCCCGCTCCACTCCTATTTGTTTATAACTAAGTTGGGATATTAGTTCATGTATATTTTGTTTATCAACTGAGTTGGATATATTTTGTTTATAATTGAGTTGGAATACTAGTTCATGAATATTTTGTTTATCAACTTAGGTAACATAGGTGGGATATATTTTTTTCTACTCAATTTAATAATAATAGTAATAAAATAAAATAAAAACTAACCTCTTTCCCTCTCCCTTATGTGTGTGTGTTTGTTTCTCAAAAAATAAAAAAATAAAAACTATCCAACCCATAGGTTCAACCCAATCCAAATTGATTCATGTGGGTTGGGTTGGGTTGATTTAGATTTTTTTTAACACACCATGGTGGGTTGGGTCAAAAAAACCCCTCAACCTGACCCATGCACATCCCTAAATCTTATCTACAATAGTAGGTGTCTAGCACATTAGTGAAAAAAGTTTCTTGCTCTATTAGCCCAAAAAAATGGAAGGGGAATATTTCATACCTCTAAAAGAACATAGGTTTATTTGCAAATTTCTCATTCACAATGAGAGAATTTAAATTCCAGTAAACTTTTCATTTTGGTCCTTAAATTTAACGTTATTTTCATTTTGGCCTTTCATGTTTCAAAATTTTCATACGATAGATCCTTGTATACTCATGAAGATGACCATGTTTATTGGTGAAAGTTATTAAATACTTCAGGAGTATTGCTCTCTCCTCTCACATGATGGTTGAGCCTTCAGAGTAATGTTCCCTCCTCTCACATGAGAGGTGAGCTCCCGGAGTATTTAATAAATTTTCGTTCGTTAGATGTACTGTTAGAAAGCATTACGATAGTGGAATCTCTAAACACAGGAAACCCATATCGAGAAGGGCCGAGCACAGAGTTTTATACCTTTTGAAGAATATGGACCTTATCTCAATTACAACAGTGATGACTATGGACAAAATCAAAGTGACGTAATTGGAGATACAGATAAAGACCAGTACCAAAGAAGAGATGGATGGGGCTAAACGCTAAAAGATGGATTATGCGGCATCAGGTATGTTTGCTTTAATAGAGAGTCTGTAAAAACATCAGTGTCTACCTCTGTGGACATGGGCAGAATAATTTGAGTTACTATTTGTAAAATATATTGTAATATCAGTTGGAGTCTGTAGCCTTAAAAGGCTTGTTAACTAAAGAAGGGAGGCAGAACTCAACACACAGTTCAACCTTTCCTCAAGCTCCTGTATGCCTCCTCGTATAAAGTTTTTTGTTTAATATAAATCTAACCTTATCTGTCTTCTACTTGCTAATATCATTTTAGTCACATTTTATAACTGCTATTCCATGTCACTTTACTATAAATAAAACAATTCTTCACTTTAAGGGTCAAACTCCAAAGTGTTACTTTAGTAAAAATAAAAAATAAACAAATCAAGCAAACAAATCGACAATGCAATTTCTTCCAATTTCTTCGGATTGGTAATCAATCGAGGCATGCTGTACTTTACTGCTTTAGTTTCTACTTTCTAGTATATTTGTAATGCCTCTAGGCTATGTAACACAAAGAAACCATCTCATATTTACTATACATAATTTAAGTCATTACTTTATCATCCTTGCCTTGAAAATACATGACTTGCTACTGGAAAGGAAAAAGATATTAAAATGTTGCACTTGGCACCTCCCCAACTATGTTCATCACCATCTATCGAACCAGTCAAATACTCAAATCCAAGAAATAGGTGTTAATTTGAGGACAGAATCAATGAAAATCTACCCAACTTTTAAAAGTTGTAAACAGCAGCAAAATGACACCTGAAATATAAGTGGACATAGAAGTATGATACTTATGACAACTGAAATCCAAACATCATTCCAAGACCGAGAAAAACAAAGTACAGTGATTTCCTTTATGTGTGATACCAAAACCAAACAATGAAATAAAATTTCCAAATGGAAAAAAGTAGAGTAATATTCCAATTTTCAGATGAAGCGGCATCTTGGCCATAGAAAGAATGGGGCTCTTTGGGAAAAATATTTATTTCACTCCTGGCAATCATAGTGACGATATCTTGACAGATCTAATAACTATTGAGGGAACATCAAACAGTTGCTGAAGCAGAACTGGGAAAGTGAAGAAAAACTTGACATGGTGTTGATAACCATTAGCCTGAGAGAGCAGCGTTGAGCGCACTGTGAATATCAACACCAATCTGGGCTTCAGCTTTGTCCAATTCAGTTGTGGCTGAACTTAGCTTCTGCGTGAAGTCTGTAAGGCCCTTCTGGACCAAGCTGGGGTCAATATGGTCAACTGGCACAGCCTCTACGGCAATTACATCAGCAACAGAGTTAGCATGGATAAAAGCAAACCCACTGCTCAGGAAATACTTTGTCACATCGTTTCCTTCATGCACTGATAGGATCCCAGGCTTCAGCTCTGCGATTGTAGGTACATGTCCGGGCAAAACACCCATTTGCCCAGTTGTTGCTGGTATTATGACCATGTCAACCTGAAACATTGTGTATGATAAATGGGACAGGCAAGGGAAAAAAAAAAAACCTTCCAATGGAATCTTAAAAAAACAATGTAGCAGAAAATATAAGTGCCAAATAGGACCAACATCAGCAATTCCAGCACTATGGCCTAAAACAAAAGTTGAGGATCAAATCATGTCAATGAAAACAGTTGAGGAGTAAATTTTGAATGGATACAAATGTAAAGACATGAAACATATATGGGATTGAATTTAAGTCATATATATTTTAATGTAGTCAGGAAGGTGAGAATTTGAGAGGCAAAAACTTAATTCACTCCACCTAAAAAAAGCCATTTGGCTAGTTGATGAGTAGAGAAAACGTGTCAATTAGGTTCATTGGGATTTGCTTAAAAAACTTCCAAAATAAGCCTTCGTTTGTTTCAGAGTGAATTATTTTCTAGAAAACATTTTCTTTACTTTTTATGTGTGGCAGCTGAAAATTGCTATTCAACATAAAACGTTTTCATAGTTTACAGGCAATTACACCAAAATAGCAGAAAATGCATTATGGTTCCCCCTCCCCACACCCCCCCCCCCCAAAAAAGAGAAGAAGAAAAACCTTCCTCATCCTCTCCATTCTTCTATATCAGTTCCAGCACCTCCTTCCCCTCCCTCTGCTTGGCTGCCGCCACCATCTCCCCCTCTCCTCCACTCTCTTGTGCCATCACCATTACCTCCCCCTTCTTCCTCTGTGTTGGTACCACCACCTTCCTTAGCACCCTAAAAAAACTCCTTGCCACCACCTCCCACTGCCTATTTCACACTTCCGCCTCCCCCACCACCTCCTTCCCCACACTCTGCTACCACTATCAACATGACTGTGTTCCCCCTTTTCCATCACCTTTACTGCCTACTAACTTTTTGTGATTTTTTTATTACAAACAAACAATAAAAGAATTATTTTTAAGATCTCAACCAAACAACAAAAATTAAATCAATTTTCAGAAAGTATTTTCTATCCAAGGAAAATGTCTTCTATAGAAACTAAGGGAGCCTAAAGGTAATATAGAAGATCAAGACCCATCATTTCCTATATTACATTCATAAGTGAGGTTTACAAAAAAAAAAAGAGATCATTGCAATGAGTTTTTTTTTTTTTTTTTGATAAGTAAATCATTGCAACAAGTTTTAAGGTTTTTTTTTTTTTTTTGGGTGCATTTTAATTAGCTAACTAGTAAAGTTCCTTGTAGTCGAATAATGGACCTAGGTTCAAATGCCGGCTACACAAAAAAACCAATTGATGTTTTGGCTTGATAATAAAGAGAAATTATCATTGAGCAGACACTATAGGTTCAAATCTATCGTATCTAAAAAAAATTATCCCAACATTCTAACAATTGGTAACCATTCACAATGTCTAGTAAACCTTGATGGCATGGGGAATTTTACATTAATTCTGACCCTTTTCATAATGCAAAGTGAGCTGATTTACAGAGAAACACTTAACAATTTAGTTACTAAATACACTGCAAGGTGTGACTGTTCAAGCACAACACACAAGATTTTGGGTGGAAAACTCCCTCTTCTTAAGACATCTTTTCTAATAATCAGCAACAATATCTCCTCTTATATGCCGGTATACAGACTGAGTGAATTAAAAGGGTCTCCAGCTACTATTGAAAGTTCTTTTCTTTCTCTACCCCAGTGAACTAGGTAGGTTGTCAGTTTATGGGTTGAAATATATGGATTTATACAGAACACCATTCTATGAATACTCTTTATATCCACCACATCCACACATACTATTCACCAAAAACTGAAAATTATAGCCTTTATGTGAACCTTTATTTGGTCCAAAAACCTCAGGATGCGCACAACAACCACTTCTCAAACCAGTTGCAATCACATATCAACACTGCGTACTTTCAAAGACTACAAAATGTTACAAAATACAAATAATAGTCCCTTCCACAAATCAAATGACTGGAGCTAGAATTCAATTTAAGAACCATCTGCCTTGCAAATGACAATACTCCATATGAAATCTCTCTATTCACTTCATCATGTCAAATTATCAATTGAACACTCTTTTGTTAATTGACCTTGAGTAAAGTAGTAAATGTCAAGACAATTTAGTGCTGCACTTGTCATAAATTTACAGTTGGAATTTTTATCTAATTCCAAAGCAATTAGCCTCCCAAAGATATTTCCCATTTAGTAAGACAGTAACACCGAATGTTCCTAAAATAATAAACATCTAGGGGTGACAAACTCAGTGTTGTTAAAAGCGCGCTTAAGCTCGAAGCTCGAAGCCCCAAGGCTCCAATGCTTTTTGCCTCAAAAGCTAAGCTCATTCAAAGAAGCATGGTTTAGGCACGCTTTTTTGCGCTTTTTCAAAAAGCTCAAAGCGCGCTTTTTGGAGCTTTTTTATATTTAAAAAAAAAAAAAAAAAAAAAAAAAAAACCAAAACTGAATTAAAGCTATAGGATCTTGGCATTATTGATATAAACCATTGATTTTGTAATTCTTAGTGTAAATTACTTATCAAAAAAAATATATTTTTAGTATAACTTGTCCTAAAACCCAACCCACAACCTCCCAAATCTTCTCTATTTTTATTTTTTCTCCTTGAAATAGTAACCTACCTAGCTCCTTGGTACCAATTACCATGTTGCAATGTCCTCATATTCTTAGCTCATTCATGAAAAAAAAAACGTATGATATAATATATGTGGTAATTGTTTAGTTACTTTAGTGGTTGATTTTGAACATAGCAGACTAATTCTTACAGAGTTATAGTCATTAAGTGATTAAATTATTAATTAATATTACTAATTAGTCATAGGGCATTATAGATATAGGAGATTTAAGAAAGGATATTACATGGAAATACTGATATCTAGCTTATCCAAAAAATTAAAATGACTTGACTTGCAATTTTTGTGTTAAAATTGCAAAAGTAGGGCATATCTAAATGTTATATGAATTATATAAAAAAAATTATTTCAATTTATATGATAATTTGATCACTTGATTGTTGCATTTCTCATTAATAATAATTAAAAAAAATTTTAAATTATTTTTTAAAAATGTGCGCTTCACTTCAATCAGGCACGTGCTTACGCTTTGCGCCTAGGCTCCAAGAGGCCTTTGCACTTAAGTGCGCCCTCGCTTTTACCAACACTGGACAAACTACCTGCACTTTAATGTCACAGAGACTTGAAAAGGTAGGCTAGTGCAATTTCAGCTGATCTCCAGCGTGGCTAATACAATTTTGATAGAAATCAAGATACAAAAGAAAAGTACATGTTGAGATAATTGATCTTCTCATTTCTTCAAATAAATTTGATGTCCTAAAATCAACATGCCTAATAACCCAAACATAAATGAAAATTTAAACAAATTGCCTTAAATCAATATCCTCGTTATCACATTCAACCAAAAAGCAAGTAAGAAGAAAAGCGTAGAGGCCAAATAATCCAAGCTGAAATGGTCAATCAGTACACAAAATTCCAAAATCAATCACCATCATTAAGAAATAAAACTAACCCAAAACCCACAACAATGAGTTGTCCAAGCTAATAAAAACAAGCCAAAGATTGGGAAAAAAGAAAAACCCCACAGAAACCAAAGGAATCTGAGGTAAAATGGTCAGAATTTTGTTTTTGATCAGAATTATTAATGGTGAGTTAGAATTCCAAAACTCTTGGATTTCATCAAATTAAATAAAAATGTAAACAAAACCCAGATGAAAAAAAAATCCACAACAAACAATAACTGCAAGTTAAAATGGACACACTCACCATAACCAGAATGAATAAGCAAAACCCAGAAAATGTGAGAGAGAAGTAGGCACCGTACCTCCTTGGCGGAGAGCTCGGAGGCATAGGGGAGCACAAAGTTGACAGTGATCTTGGAAGGGATGGAAGAGGGTGTAGCGGGACGAGGGTTCATGAAATGTGAAGGAGTCTTGGGAGGGTCTATGTTTGGTATCACTTTCTTCCATGACTCCATGAAGCCTGAGTCCGCGTTGGTGGTAGCAGCAGCAGGGACCTCCGTGGCCGTGGAGAAGGGTCTCCTACTCAACCTCACCGATCCAGCCAAGAGGCGTGAAGCTTGCCTGAACATCATGCTCAATTGCTAACTGCTACTTCTTTCTGAACTAAGGTTGTTTTTTTTTTTTTTGGGTATTTGGCTTCAACTTTGGAAACGTAGAGTAGGGGATGTGTAACTTTTTTAACTTCCAACTTCTGAGGAGGTGAAGCCTTCTACTGCTGCTGGTAGTAGTTGCTACTTGCTAGAATGCTACTCTAATCCTTCTCATTTATTTATTTAAGATTTTACTGACGGGGCATATATTAGTAAAATTATTTATGAAAACTTTTTATGAAAAAATAAAAAAGTGACTAACTTTATTAATAATTTTTTCAATTTTTCATAATTTTTTTTTAAAAAAATGGATAATTAATGTATGACTTAAGAGCACACATTTATTTATTTATTTAACCGTAAGTTTCACTTTTTTTACCTTAAACTATTATCCTGATTATGCTTGATTCCTTGAATTATTATGGGCACGATTGACCCACAAAAATTATGACTCCTGTAGGGTCACGTTTTGCAGTCCAAGTCCAAGATGTATGGAATCTTAGACTAGTGAGCCTAGTACAATAAATTTGTAGAGAGTGGATCAAAGAGCTAGGCCTTAGTGAATGGATAACAGTTAATATGGTGTTCATCACAATCAAACAGAGATGAACTGAATTTATCAAAGAAGGTTTGTCCTCGGCACAATCCGAGGAGCTTTGTTCTAGTACGAGTTGAGTGGTAGTGGTTACAAGAGTTCTTCAGATTGCCACCGTGCTTTCTTTTCTCCTTCTTCTCCCCCCCCCCCCGATCTCTAGGGTCTCTACCCTTATTTATACTACATATCTTCCTTCATCTCTACCCTACACGTGGATAGTTGATGGTTTATGCTGATACTTGTCCCATCAGCCCCCTCTAGAAGTCTTCTGGGGTGGTTGTAAGGCTGCAATAATACTGTGCAGAGGTTACTTCCTCATTAATGCGGCCAGGGAGTTAGCTGGGGTGCATTTAGTGCGGTGATAACAGCTTTTCCCAAGATATTTTGGGATTCTTCTCTATGTTTTATTCTTGCAATGCTTATCCATATTTCCAGAACTTCATGGATTGCACCTCTAGATGGCAAGCATCCTTTACGGACCTCGGCCTTGGCTAGCCGAGGACAAATTCATCCTCGGCACAAACTCCTAGGCCATTATGTTCAATATTGTCTTCCTTATCCACTAGCATGGGTTTTCTTGACTATACTTACCCATCCTTGGATGGCCCCTTATTCTCGCCTTGGGCCTTAAGCCCAAAACCCAATTGTATGATCTGGGCCCATGACCCCACAATAGCCCCTCAAAACTCCGGTTTTTTCCTCTTATCCGAGGAAAAAGGTGGGGTTTTGAATTCTTAAGAGTTAATTCTGCTTTGATCCTTTGATTTACACCCGGGGGAGTGCTGTTTCACGCGCCCCGTATTTGTACTGTAAATTGCTCCTTTCAGAGCTACCAATCTGAGGAGTTGGTTATAATTTTGGGTCTGTCTTGACACTTATAGAAAGATTCCATGTGTGTTAATTTTCCCAAAGCATGTGGTCCGAGGACTCATGCATGGCTAAGGTTTTGCTTAACATTTAGCAGGAGGTCCGAGGGACCCAACATACCCAAGGTTCTTCTTAGCAGGAGGTCTGAGGGACCCAACATAGCTAAGGCTCTGTATAACGCTTAGCAGGAGATCCGAGGGGACCCGACATAGCTAAGGCTCTTCTTAGCAGGAGGTCTGAGGGATCTGACATAGCTAAGGTTCTGTATAACGCTTAGTAGGAGATCCGAGGGGATCCGACATAGCTAAGGTTCTTCTTAGCAAGAGGTCTGTGGGACCCGACATAGCTAAGGCTCTGTATAACGCTTAGCAGGAGATCCGAGGGGATCCGATATAGCTAAGGTTCTTCTTAGCAGGAGGTCTGAACATAGCTAAGGCTCTTCTTAGCAGGAGGTCTGAGGGACCCGACATAGTTAAGACTCTGTATAACGCTTAACAGGAGATCCGAGGGAATCCGACATAGCTAAGGTTCTTCTTAGCAGGAGGTCTGAGGGACCCGACATAGCTAAGACTCTGTTTAACCACTTCAATAGATTAGAAGATATCAATATATACCTTCTAGAACTAGCCCTGCCTCGGAGCCCCCTTGAATCGCTCTGTGTTGCTGCCACTTCCTCTAATGGAGGTTCAGCGAACTCGGCCACCAGATTCGCGAGGACCTAACCCTTGACAGAGGTACGAGGCATGTACTTGATGTCAGAAGCCCCTAGAACTGTGCCCCATTTAGCAATCCTCCCCGTATAATTCACACTTCGAAGTATAGACCTGAACGGAAGTTGAGTTAGGACAACAACTGTGTGTGCCTTATGTAATGTCTTACTCACATAGTAAACTGGCCACCATAATGGCTTTCCCTAGGGACTCTTGCTGATGAGGGCCTGATCCTACCATAACTAAACGTTGCACTCACTATCACACAAGCTCTTCCCACAGACGGCGCTAATTGTAGGGTCACGTTTTGCAGCCCAAGCCCAAGATGTATGGGATCTTAGACCAATGAGCCCAGTACAATAAATTTGTAGAGAGTGGATCAAAGAGCTAGGCCTTAGTGAATGGATAACAATTAATATGGTGTTCATGACAATCAAACAGAGATGAACTAAATTTATCAAAGAAGGTTTGTCCTCGGCACGATCCGAGGAGCTTTGTTCTAGTACGAGTTGAGTGGTAGTGGTTACAGGAGTTCTTCAAATTGCCACCGTGCTTTCTTTTCTCCTTCTTCTCCCCCCCGATCTCTAGGGTCTCTACCCTTATTTATACTACATATCTTCCTTCATCTCTACCCTACACGTGGATAGTTGATGGTTTATGCTGATACTTGTCCCATCAGCCCCCTCTAGAAGTCTTCTGGGGTGGTTGTAAGGCTACAATAATACTGTGCAGAGGTCACTTCCTCATTAATGCGGCCAGGGAGTTAGCTGGGGTGCATTTAGTGCGGTGATAGCAGCTTTTCCCAAGATATTTTGGGATTCTTCTCTGTGTTTTGTTCCTGCAATGCTTATCCATATTTCCAGAACTTCATGGATCGTACCTCTAGATGGCAGGCATCCTTTACGGACCTCGGCCTTAGCTAGCCGAGGACAAATTCATCCTCGGCACAAACTCCTAGGCCATTATATTCAATATTGTCTTCCTTATCCACTAGCATGGGTTTCCTTGGCTATACTTACCCATCCTCGGACGGCCCTTTATTCTCGGCTTGGGCCTTAAGCCCAAAACCCAATTGTATGATCTGGGCCCATGACCCCACAACTCCATTTCAATGTCCCCAGATGTTTGTTTTGGTATTATGTTTGACAGAGCATTGAAAGACCAATTTACCTCTCTCTAAAACATGCGAGGGGTGAATTGGTCTTTAAGGCTAGATTTTGTTAAAGTTAAGACAAAAATAGATAATGGGGTTAAGTGTAACATATTTTAAAAAATGGGAGGTGTCAATTGTGCATTTTGATCATTTAGGGATCAAATATAATCAGGGTGATAGTTTAAATTTTGCTAAGATATTGTCAGCATATTGAAATTTTCACAAAGAATGATACCATATACTATAATTGAAAATCAGGGCGATAGTTTAAATTTTGCTAAGATATTGTCAGCATATTGAAATTTTTACAAAGAATGATACTATATGCTATAATTGAAACTCTTCATCAAATAACTACAACCATTCACAATGAAGATTTTTATTTATACTTCCTTCAAAACTGACATTTCCTAGTCTTTCCAATAAAGACGTCAAGGGTTCAAATCTCCTTCCCCATTGTAACTATAAAATTTATCTAAAAAAGAAAAAAAAGATCTAAACTATGAAATCATCTCTAAAAGTGTGGGTTTAATTCAAAATCATTTCTAAGCTATAAGGTTTAGACACGAAAAAAGAAAAATGCCAATATGGTAGGTGACATGGTTATTTTTGTGTCAGCTGTATCACTGAGGTGATAACTATTTTTAGTTGTAGAGAAATTTTATATCCACAACATTTTCATAATATGTTCACAATAAATTCTAGTTGGCATTGTTACTGGTTTTATTTTGAACTCAGCAATGAAATTATTTTTTTGCCTATTAGTAACAGTAAGTAATAACTTGTTACTTAGGACTCATTTGATACACTAAATGAGGATTACGGCAGAAATGGTAAACTTTATTATTGGGAATAAAATGTGTTGTAATGATTTTTTTTTTTTTTTGGAGAAACTGTAATGAAACAATTAAACATATTCATAAGCTTGACTGTAAGTTGTAATATTAGGGGGAAAAAAAAAAAAACTTAAGATATATTTTAGGATATATCTTAATCATACAATTATATTTCCTAAAACAAGATATTTCTTGAAAAATAATATTTTCCAAATTTAAGAGAGGGGTGAGTTATTTTTTAATGGTGGACTTGAATGAACATAGGAAAATTAATTAAACCTTAACCAAATTAATCCTAATCTAGTTTAATAAAAATTGGTTGTTTGCAATTAAATAAACTAAGCAAATAATAAAATTAAGCAAATAGTTAAACTAAGCAAAAGATATAAAGCAATAAAAAGATGTAAACAATCAAGGGAAATGAATTAAGGTTTTGGAATCCGCCTTGTAAGTCATATCAGCATATATTTATGATCATTAATTTTTCCCAAATCACTACATGATAATCTAAAAATCAATCTCGCTATCATGGAAAATATTATCATTAAAACTTCTATTTAAATATCTAAAGCATGTTCTTCTTCGCTTCTTAAGTATAAAATCAAATCATCAATTGTATCCGTAGCCAAACAAATCACAAGATATATCCAATTCTAAAAAATCAAATCATAAATTGTATCCATTGACAAACAAATCACAAGTGATATCCAATTTTATAATCAAGAATTAATAAACCAAGCATTCAATTAATTAAGATAAATCCTAAATCATGAGAAAAACATGATTGAACTCATATCTAGAATCTCATCTTAGTCAATTGATATGAAGTAAGAACAATTTAAATCATTAAAGAACAACTATTGTGGGAAAAATCAAATCACATAAATATTACTAATAATCTTTAACAAGGTTTCATCCTCAACCCTAATTATAAATTTAGCTACTCATAGTAATTAAAAGAAAACATAAAATAAAATACTAAACATTCAGCTAGACAAATAAAATAGAGAAAGAAATAGTCATATTGCTAGAGAAAAGCCATAAAAGAGACTACGTGCTGCTGCCTGCGATCTAGTTCTAGCCGCCTTGAATTTTGCCCTAAAGAGCCTTTAAATAGGTCAAGGAATCCTATTACAAGTTGAATTTCCATTTGGAGAAAATCCCAGATTTTTAGGTTTCAATTAACTGACGATTTCGACCCATTTAATGTCTGAATTCGGACTTTTGGAAAACTACAAAGTTGTAGCCCTTAAAGTTAACGTTCCATCCCAACTTGAATCATCTCAATTGGAATTCTGAGCCGAAAGTTATTCCAAAAATACTAATTGATGTGCAGTTTGGAATTCTAATCCAAATTGGACTTGGATTTGGTGCAAATTTCCTTTGATTCCTTTCTTCAATTGGGCTTAAATTTAATTGGGTTGGCCTTCTTTAACTTCATCATGGCCCTTTTAAAAGTAAAGTCCATTAACTTTCTTCTTTGCACAAATCCACTTATTTAATTCCATTCTTCTACAAAAGACAAATTCACGCAATAAGATTCAATTAAGCACAAAATTGATTATTCAACATTATTCCAAAACCAAATATAAAATGCATGAATTAACTCAAAATAAGTATGATAATGCTTTCTAACAATGATATAAATATGGAAAATTAAGCTATTATCAATGCACATCAATGGTTTTTATTTTTATAATTGTTATGTGCATATGGAATGTTTGCTTATTTGAAAATATATTAATTTTAGAAATGATTACACCTACTAAGGAATATTTATTACAATCATTTTAGAGAGAAATAATTATTCCTCATTTTAAATAATAGTTATTCATAAAAAATGGTTACTCCCTATAATAAAAATATAACCAAACTATTGAATAGCTAAACCATAGGAATAGCTATTGTAGGGATGACAGGCCCAGTAGCGCATATTGGGCCGTGGGCCCTGTCCGATGACACTTAGTAGTCCGAAGACGGGTAAACATCATCACGGAAGTGCACATTAGTGAATGAGGAAAGGGGTTTGGTCATGAGGGTTCAGGAAGGAGGTCCGAGAACAAATGACACGTCGGCTTGTCAGAGCAGAGGCCAGAAGGGTGGACTTGCCATCAAGAGCAACATTCTGGGCAGTTCTACTAGTAAGGATAATCATCGGGAAGGGATAAGGTAATGGAAAAGTAAGAAATATCTAAGGGAAAGCTGCTGCCACTACATTAAATACTCTGTAGCTAACTCTTTGGTCGCATTAATGTGGAGGTGATACCTGAACAGTGATATTCAGCCTTACAGCTACCTCTAAAAATTTCAAGAAGATGCTGATGGGACAAGCATAAGGGCTAGCCATCTGATCAACATGTGGATGGCTGAGATGGAGCAAAGAAGGGCAATATAAAGAAGGAAAATCCCATTGTAGAGTGGCATCTGAGAACTTGTAAAGAAAACACTATAGTATTGAGAACTAAAATTGTACTCAAATCAAAGAATAATATAATCCAGAACTACTCTTCTCGGACGTTGCCAAGGAGGAATTTCTCTGCAAAAAACTTGTTTTTCTTTGTCTTTTCTTGCTTTCTTTCTATTTTTAGTCCATAGTGAGCGTTGTGCAATTCATTGAAGCTTAGTTATTAGCCCACTCTCTACAAATTCTTTGTATTGAGCTCTTTGGGCTTGAATCCTTTTACCTTTTGAGCTTAGGATCCAAAACTTGCCTTTACAGCTATTATGTTACAATGCCTATTACAGTATACCAAACATGTCCTCAAAATTTGTAAGGTTGAATTTATTCAACCATCTAATTGGCTTTATTCCGTGCCAAATTTGCTTGTAATTCAGCATTTAGTAACCCTGTATTTAGGTGGGTTTGATGTAAGGGTAGTGAGTGAGATAGAGTGAAGATTGCTCAAGAGTGTGCAAGAAAACAGAGACTCGCGGCTGGGACTCGCGGGTGACTCGCGGCTTCAAGCCGCCAGACGCAGCACACGTGCCAAGCATGCTGGAAGGTGAACAGTCATGCCAGCTGGAGCACTACAGGACAAAACAGGACAACTGGCCATACGGTTATCTCGCGACTGGATCTCGCGACTTGGTCAAGCCGCGAGGTCAAGCCGCGAGCCACCCCTGTTTTGTAAAACCTAACGTTTCACATTCCTCTCCCACTCCAGTATAAATACCCCTTTTACCCACGATTGAAAGAGAGCTTCCAGAGAGAATTTTGAGAGAGAAACCCTAAAGAAAAACAAGATTGATTCACCCACAATCTATACCTTAGAGTCTCTCCAAATTCCCCAACTCTCTTCCTCTCCATTGTCAAATCCTTGAGAGGCATTATACCAGACCTGGTTCTCACCATCATCATCACTGTGAGACAGTTGTTTGGATTTCTGGGAAGCAGTTAGGAAGGAACCAATCTTCATTGGTTGATGCTATGGTCTAGTAGCGGAATCCGGGAAGCTAGAAAAGAAAAAGGTTCGGCGCAACCTCGTTGGAGCAAGAAGCTTGGAGGGCTTAGGTGCACTGGGTAGATTAGGCTTGGAGGGTCTATTGCTGTCCTTGTATCCCAACTACATTTTCTAGTGGATTATTGACCGCTTGGAGGGCGGCGGAGAGGTTTTACGCCGAGAGCTTCGGTTTCCTCTTCGATAACACATCGCGTGTTGTCTTTGTGTTTGCATCTTCCTTCCTCTCTATCTTTGCCTTTTTATTATCTGCTGTGGATTTTATTTTGTTATGGCTTAGATAGTTTTTAACCAATTTCATATTATAGCATATGTTAAGTTTCCGCACACTAGTTGTTTGATATATTGCTTGAATTAGTTAAGTTGTAAGTTGGGGGTCTAAACGTTCAAAGGTATTTTTACACGTTTTTGAACTTTCAAAATTTATTATGACAATGTTGTGGACGAAACATTTCTCTTCTTTTTATTTTAATAATGTGACATATAAGCACTTTGTTAAACACAAAAGATTTTTTTTTTTTTTTTTTTTTGGGTTAATGAGATGCCATGGATTAAAAAAAAAAAAAAAAAAAATCAATGTCAAAAACCCATGTATTTAATTGACATAATTGAATAGTTGAGCTCAAAAATAAAACCATCCCATATTTATAGGGACCAAAAATTAACTTCTTCTTTTCTATTATTTTTAAAGAAGAACAAGTTTTCTATGAATATATTCTTTCTTGGGTGGTTTTATATCTGGAAAAAATAATAACAAAATATTATTCATTGAAAAAATTAAACAAAAATATTCGGGCAAAACAACAAATTAAAGCCAAAGAACAATAATTAATGCTAGGGACAAAAATTTTTAAAAACTATTTTTCAAAACTTGTTAAGATTAGGCTTGTGCAACAACCCGCTCAATCTGCCCGATTCGCTCTGCTCCACATTGCCCTGCATGGATATGATTTTATTTTCAAGCGGGTTGGGCGAGTTTAACTATTAAAGTGGCAATTCGAGTTGGGTGGTGGATTGAGTTTTCTTGTTAGTCTATATCTCATTTTAACTTTAAGTTTTTATTTATTTATTAATACCATGATTTACACATGTTAATATGAAAATGTGATATTTTTCCAACATATTCCTAAACATACATAGCGACATGGATATGCATAAAAGCTTTTTTTTTTTGTTGAGAAAAACTTAAAAAAATACTCATACCATTGAGAAAAACTTAAAAAATACTCATACCATAAGACATGATTTCCTTTAATGGTTTTATATTTTTGTTGTAATTCCTTTAATAGTTTATAGGATTAATTAGAGGAAATAATTTTTATATTTATTGGGTAAAATAAAATTTGAAGTTTAGTATACAACACATAACTAAAATTAATAGCCAAATCTACCAAGTTGAAACAACCCAAATTTTCAACTGACTTGCCATTTTTGTAAGTTGGTGAGTTGGTGGTGGTTTGGAATTTTTCCTTTTTTTTTCATCAACCTGCCCAATTCGGCCCGTGCGCACCCTTAATTAAGATGACAAACTGTAATTGGAGTAATATCACTTTGACTTGGATTTAGTACTTTAATCATGCACCAATCATAATAGACTATTAAAATTATTATTTTTTTAAAAAAAGATTTGTGAAAAAATTATTGTCATTGGTCTTATTGAAGGACATATAACAGATGTTGTCCAAAGGGTCCATGGGTAGGTATATGGATTGTGGAATCAATGCATACCAACATTGTTGACATTATACTAGATTTTAGGAGATGGAAGATTGTTTTGAATAGTATCCTCTTAGGCCATTAGAGTAGTTACTTGCATCAGACTCTCTGTACTTTCTTTCCTTGACCCCGATTCAACATTGGTTGGTCATGGATCTTTGATGTATTTTTTTAATGCTTTTGTGTTTAATTGACATTGGAGTTATGGTAGTTTTGGTAAGTTTTTATTGTAGGAATTCCCATTGCATTGGATTGACCCTTGATTTGTATGGATTTTTCTAATTGGAGAGAGAGAGAGAGAGAGAGAGAGAGAGAGAGAGAGAGAGAGAGAGAGAGAGAGAATAAAAAAGTGGAGAAAAAGGATTTGAAATACTTAAAAAATTAGTAAGTAAAAATTGTTCCCAACACTAAGCAAGTCTAATATAGTTAGCAATTTAGTTCAAGTCATTGTTTATCTTCATTACATAGTTAGATGGTTTGCAAATACTCTTACTTTAGAATTCTTGTGAGATATATTGGGTTATAGTTAGCTTAATCAGTAAAATTTCTTGTTCTTGAATAAGGGACTTGGGTTTAAATAACAGCTACAACAAAAATCAATTGCTCCTTATTCTTGAAAAAGGGACTTGGATTTGAATATCACCTACAACAAAAACCAATCAATTACTCTCAAAGAGTGAAAAAAGAAGAAGCATAATTATAAGAGATGAAAGGCCTTCGTTTTGGTAAGTTTTTCTTGTAGGAATTCCCATTGCATTGGATTGAACCTTGATTTGTATGTATTTTGCTAATTGGAGAGAGAGAGAGAGATTGGAGGGAATAAAAAATTGGAGAAAATTGATTTGAAATACTTAAATTAGATAGTAAAAATTGTTCCCAACACTAAGCAAGTCTATTACAGTTAGCAATTTTGTTCAAGTGACTGTTCTTGTTTGTCTTCATTACATAGTTAGATGGTTTGCAAATACTCTTACTTTAGAATTATTGTGAGATATATTGGGTTTTATTTAGCTTAATCAGTAAAATCCTTTGTTCTTGAATAAGGGACTTAGGTTTAAATATTACCTACAACAAAAATCAATTGCTCCTTATTCTTGAATAACGGACTTGGGTTCGAATATCACTTACAACAAAAATCAATCAATTACTCTCAAAGAGTGAAAAAAAAAAGCATAATTATAAGAGATGAAAGGTTGAAAGCTTGTCTCATATATTAGAGCCAGGTTTCGATCCTGGGACCTGTGGGTTATGGGCCCACCACGCTTCCGCTGCGCCACTCTGATTTGTTATCAAGTCTTTTAGCTTAAGTTATATTATATGTATTATTATAGGCTAGGCCTGTCAAAAGGAATCTAACCCACCAATCAAATTACACGTTTTTTTTTTTTTTTTTGAAGCATTTCTTTTTTCTTTTTCTTTTTTTGAGAATTCTTTGAAGCATTTCTGCTTCATATAAATCCAAGACTTTTATCAAATGGCATGCGATTTTTTCTTTTCCAAAATAATAAATACAATTCTTTTGAAGTGAGTTTAGAAGAATAACAATTATATATATATGTGTGTATACATATATATATATATATATATATATATAAATATTTTGTTTTTGTTTTTTGTTTGTGCCTAAGTCAAATACACCTTTAAAACTTATAGTAATTTTTTTATAATTAAATTTACACTCAAAGTTAAAGATAAGTTTTTATAAGAGACTCTACTCATCCCCCTCTCCCCTCCCAAAATAATAATAATAAAAAAGCAACCTAAATCTTGGATATGGTTTTTTAGATGTGGAAAACAGGTTAGGTCGGGTTTGGGTCAGATCAACCTAAATCCTGGATATGGTTTTTTAGATGTGAAAAATAGGTTAGGTCGGGTTTGGGTCAGATCAATCGAGTTCGGGTTAGAAACAGGTTGAGTCAATTAGGTTACGGTTCAGGTTGGCCCTTTTTTTTTGTATAAAAAAAAATATTTTCCACTTAATAAGTCATGCATAAAATTATATGGTGTGACAATACAAATATTTAACAATAATTGATTCCACAATAGGTCAATATACAATCCTCGAAAGTTTTATTTAAATACCATGATTGGTTCCATAACAAGTAGATACACAATCATTAATTAAAGATTACACAAAGTATAATTCAGAATAACAATATTATGGACTAAGTACAAATATAAGGGTGCACAACAATTTGTACAAAACATTGAGCCCATTAACAAATTATACATGTGCATTTAAACAAAAACTAATAGCATTGTCATTGTTTAAAAAAAACAAAGGCATTGATTGATCATTCATGTGACTGTATTTAGATGAAACACATACAAGCGACCATTGAAAGTAGTATTGTTAAAAGAACACTACTTCTGTTTAATTATTTTGACTTTTTAAAATGAATGTAAAGATTGGTTCATCTTATTTCTAATGAAAAAAGGTATATTTATCATTATAAAGTTTCTCTTCTGTTACATATGAACAAGAAAAATTCAACAATTTATTATTCTATTTAAGTGAATAGAAAAACTTTATCAACTAGTAACAACAAGTAACAACTTGTCACTTAGGGCACATTTAATACATTGAATGAGGATTATGGTAGAAATGGTAATCTCTATTAATGGGAATAAAATGTGTTGTAATGGAATAACTTTTTTTTTTTTTTTTTCCAGAAATTGTAATGGAATAATTAAACATATGGGCAAATTACAACTTACCTATCTGGGATTTGACTGAAATTTAAGTTGTCTATCTATGATTTGAAATCTCATGATGCAAGTATTTCGCTGGATTCTTTTTTTTATCTTGTTTGATCTTGTATTTTTATTTTTATTTTTTGTGTTTTTGGAGGAGAGAGACATAAAAGTGGAGAAAAATTACATATTTAGCCATCTTTTTAGCAGAGATGGTTTACAAAACTCTAACTGAGCTAATCTCATGTGGGTAAAGTGTTAAATTTTAAACCACAGATAGACAATTGAAATTTCGGTCAAACCACATGTGGATAAGTTGTAATTTGCCCTAAACATATTCATGAGTTTGGTTGTAAGTTGTAACAGTAAAAAAAAACAACTTAAGATCTATTTTAGGATATATCTTACTCATACAATTATATTTCTTAAAACAAGATAATTCTTAAAAAATAATATTTTCTAAATTTAAGAGAGGGGTGAATTAGTTTTTAATGATTTTTTATTTTCATAATTGTTTTGTGCATATGGAATGTTTTTTTATTTGAAAATATATTAATTTTAGAAATTACTGCACCCACTAAGAAATGAATTCAGATCCTCCAGATTTCCTAGGGTACTCTACCAAATAAATTTCCTTAAATCTTAACCATTCTTTAATGATTTAATGGTCTGGATTTTGCTATGTCAGCATTCCACTAATAATAATCTTAATTATTTTGTTTGCAACATTATTTTATTATTTTAAGAGTATTATTAGTGGAATGTTGACATGACAAAATTTAGACCCTTAATCATAAAAAAAATGCTTAGGATTTAAAGAAATATATTTGGTAGAGTACCGTAAGAAATCTAGAAAATCTGAATTCCTAAGAAACATATATTATAACCCTTTTAGAAATGAATAGTTATTTCTCATTTTAAATAATATTTATTCATAAAAAATGGCTACCCCCTATGATAAAAATATAACCAAACTACTGAATAGCTAAATCATGGGAATAACTATTATGTTACAGTGCCTATTACAGTCTACCAAACATACCCTTAAAATTTATTATGACAATGTTATGAACAAAACATTTTTTTTTTAATAATGTGACATGTAAGCATTATGTTAGACATGTAAGCAATTTTTTTTTTTTTTTTTTTTTTTTGGGTTAATGAGATGCCATGGATAAAAAAAAAAAAAAAAAAAAAAAAAAAAAAAAAAAAAAAAAACCTGTATTAACATAATTGAATAGTTGAGCTCAAAAATAAAATCATCCCATATTTACAAGGACCAAAATTAACCTCTTCTTTTCTTTTTCTTTTTCTTTTTTTATAAGAAGAACAATTCTTCTATGAATATATTCTTTCTTGGGTGGTTTTATATTTCGAAAATATAATAATAACAAATTATTCATTGAAAAAATTAAACAAAAATATTCGGGAAAACAACAAATTAAAGCCAAAGAACAATGATTAATGCTAGGGACAAAATTTTTTAAAAACCGTTTTCACAACTTATTAAGATTAGGCTTGTGCAACAACCCGCTCAATTTACCCGACTCACTTTGCTCCACACCGCCCTACATAGATATGATATTTATTTTCAAGCGGGTTGGATGAGTTTAACTATTAAAGTGGCAATTCGAGTTGGGTGGTGGATTGAGTTTTCTTGTTAGTCTATATCTCATATAAACTTTAAGTGTTTATTTATTATTTAATTTCATGATTTACACATGCTAATATAGAAAATGTGATACTTTTCCAACATATTCCTAAACATACATAGTGACATGGATATGCATAAAAGTTTTTTTTTTTTTTTTTGAGAAAAATTTAAAAAATACTCATACCACATGATTTCCTTTAATGGTTTTATATTTTTGTTGTAATTCCTTTAATAGTTTATAGGATTAATTAGAGGAAATAATTTTTAAATTTATTTGGTAAAATAAAATTTGAAGTTTAGTATACAACATATAACTAAAATTAACATCCAATTCTACCAAGTTGAAATTGACCAAATTTTCAATCGACTTGTCATTTTTGTAAGTTGGTGAGTCGGTGGTGGTTTGGAGTAATATCACTTTTACTTGGACCTATTTTTTACTGTACTTTAATCATGCACCAATCATAATAGACTATGAAAATTATTTTTTTAAAGAAATTTGTGAAAAAATTATTGTCATTGGTCTTATTGAAGGACATATAACATATGTTGTCTAAGGGGCCAATGGGTGGGGATATGGATTGTGGAATCAATGCATACCAACATTGTTGAGATTATACTAGATTTTAGGAGATGGAAGATTGTTTTGAATAGTATCCTCTTAGGCCATTAGAGTAGTTACTTGCATCAAACTCTCTATACTTTCTTTATTGTATTTTTAACGCTCTCCTTGTCCCCGATTCGACATTGGTTGGTCATGGATCTTTGATGTATTTTTAATGCTCTTGTGTTTAATTGACTTTGGAATTGTGGTAGTTTTGGTAAGTTTTTCTTGTAGGAATTCCCATTGCATTGGATTGAACCTTGATTCGTATGGATTTTGCTAATTATATATATATATATATATATATATAGAGAGAGAGAGAGAGAGAGAGAGAGAGAGAGAGAGAGAGAGAGAGAGAGAGAGAGAGAGAGAGAGAGAGAGAGAATGGATTTGAAGTACTTAAATTAGTAAGTAAAAATGGTTCCCAACACTAAACAAGTCTAATATAGTTAGCAATTTTGTTCAAGTGACTGTTCCTATTTGTCTTCATTACATAGTTAGATGGTTTGCAAATACTCTTACTTTAAAATTTTCGTGAGATATATTGGGTTATAGTTAGCTTAATCAATAAAATCCCTTATTCTTGAATAAGGGACTTGGGTTTAAATATCACCTACAACAAAAACCAATCAATTACTCTCAAAGAGTGAAAAAAAAGGAACATAATTATAAGAGATGAAAGGCCGAAAAGCTTGTCTCATATATCAGAGCCAGGATTCGATCCTGGGACCTGTGGGTTATGGGCCCACCACGCTTCCGCTGCGCCACTCTGATTTGTTGTCAAGTCTTTTAGCTTTTAAGTTGTATTATATATATTATTATAGGCTAGGCCTGTCAAAAGGAATCTAACCCACCAATTAAATTACATGTTTTTTATTTTGAAGCATTTCTTTTTTTCTTTTTCTTTTTTTGAGAAATTTTTGAAGCATTTCTACTTCATATAAAATCCAATACTTTTATCAAATGGCATGCAATTTTTTCTTTTCCAATTTGAAGTGAGTTTAGAAGAATAACAATTTATATATATATATATATATATATGTATGTATGTATGTATGTATGTATGTATAATATATATTTTTTTTTGTTTGTGCCTAAGTTAAATACACTTTTAAACTTATTGTAATTTTTTATAATTAAATTTACACTCAAAGTTAATGATAAGTTTTATAAGAGATTCTACTCACCTCCCCTCTCCCCTCTCCCCTCCCAAAAATAAAAATAAAATTAAAGCAACCTAAATCCCAGCTATCTTAGATGTGGAAAACAGGTTAGGTTGGGTTTGGGTTAGATCAATCGAGTTCAGGTTAGAAACGGGTTGGGTCAATTGGGTTACGGTTTAGGTCGGTCCTTATTTTTTCGCATAAAAAATTTTAATTAAAAAAAAATGTATTTTCCACTTGGTAAGTCATGCAACAAATTACATGGTGTGACAATACAAATATTTAACAATAATTGATCCCACAATAGGTCAATATACAATTCTCGAAAGTTTCATTTAAGTACCATGATTGGTTCCATGACAAGTGGATACATAGTCATCAAAGATTACACAAAGTATAATTCAGAAAAACAATATCATGGACTAAGTACAAATATAAGCGTGCACAGCAATTTGTAAAAAACAGTGAGCCCATTAACAAATTATACATGTGCATTTAAACAAACTAATAGCATTATCATTGTTTAAGAAAACAAAGGCATAGATTGATCGTTCATGTGACTGTGTTTAGATGAAACACATACAAGTGACCATTGAAAGTCATATTGTTAAAAGAACACTACTTCTGTTTAATTATTTTGACTTTTCAAAATGAATGTAAAAATTGGTTCATCTTATTTCTAATGAAAAAAGGTATATTTATCATTATAAAGTAACACTTCTGTTACATATGAACAAGAAAAATTCAACAATTTATTATTCTATTTAGATGAATAGAAAAGCCTTTTCCTTTTTTTTTTTTTTTTAATATTTAAATTATTACGTGCACATCTCACTAAGTTAGATAAATGCATGCCCATATTTTGTTATAATCATATCACGTGTGATCTACAGCATGCCATTATTTTATTTGGGGCACATTTGATACACTACAATTGTGATTGCATGACATGAGAATATGCATAATTATTACAAGGAATAAAGGAAGATGGGATGAAGTAACTATTGCTATTCATTTGTTTGGTGACAATATTGGAATTGAATTCTGAAAATGGTGGAATAAAATTATTTTTAAATCAAAATTTCTAAAATACACTTATTTATAAAATTTTATAAATAAGTGTATTTATATAATTTTTTTGATACTCTATATTTACAGATTTAGAATAACAAGCTAGCATATATATTGAACAATTTTATAATTAATATTATTATTTTCTCAAAATTATATATAAATGAAATAAAATACAATAAAGAGAAAGAAGGTTCTTAAAAAAAATATCTCTCTCTCTCTCTCTCTCTCTCTCTCTCTCTCTCTCTCTCTCTCTCTCTCTCTCTCTCTCTCTCTCTCTCTCTCTCTCTCTCTCTCTCTCTCTCTCTCTCTCTCTCTCTCTCTCTCTCTCTGATAGGAAGCTCATTTGTTATACTACCTTGGCAATTGGCATCTATATGTAATCTTATTATACTCTTCATCGTGCACGGTATCTATTTCACCATCTACTGCTTTTGTTTTGTAGGAATTATTACTTAGTTTAAGAATAAGCAGCTAGGTCTAAATTTTATATTATTTTATTTATAAATAAATCGAGTCATAAGTCAGTCAAGTCGGGTTATAAGTCAACCCACTTTTATTTTGGGTTAAAAATTCGAGGTCAGATTGGGTCCAATTTTGCCATATTTTCCCCACTTTTTTCATGTCTAGTGGTGGCTCTGGTGGCTATAATTTTATTTATTTATTTTTTAAGAATCTGGTGGCTATAAAATTCAATGGTTACAAATTAGTACTGGATACTGGATACCGGATAGACTTAAAAAGATATATTCACATTATTTTAAATTATCTAAACAAATTATGTTTGAAACGAGCAAGTTACACTTACCTCCTATCATGTTTTCGTCATTACAATGTCAAAATTCCATATTCATCACATTTGTTCCTCGTGAGCATCTCGCATTTACTTATTTACTTACATGTTTGATTAAGAATATTGATGACGCTGTAATTTATGGATTTCCAACCACGATTTTGTTGTGTAAAATTTTGCTCTTGTTGTCTTTCTGCTGAATTAATAAGAATTTGTTACTACAACATAAAATTATACCATGCTCTGCAGTCTGCACAAGTAATATATGACCAACCTTGGAGTACAGCAATTTTCTTGTTCAATTTAATGCATGCTTTGCATCTGCATAAACCTTACACGCTTTTCTTTTTTTGCCAAAACAGCTGTTTCAATGATACCTACGTGCGCTGGAATAGGTCAAAATTTACATTTTGCAAAACAGCACCAAATTTAAAATTTGGTAATTGCAAATGGACCAATAAGTGCATTGGGATCCTTTTAGTAAACTTTTGGGGACATATAAAGGGTCTTTGGCGTAGGCCTCCGGTCTTGATAATCCATAGGTATAGGTATAAATTAAATTGAATAATGGTAAGAGCAATTATCATAGAACAGAGATATAGTCGAGCAAAAATTGCACAACAGGAGAAGAGACATTCTTAGAATCCAAAGAGCAACCTATCTTATTTGTTTTGGCAAAGACAAAAAGTGTGATAAATCCTTAAGAAATGGTACATACTTTTTTTTTGTTTTTTGCATGTACTAGACCTATCTCATCTTAACTGTAAACATAGTTATTATCTTATTTAAGATATATTTTATAATAATAAATAAACGGTTAAGATCACGTAAATATTGTATATATAAAAAAGAGTGTGTGCCGTAAAATGACGCAAATGATATTACATGCTCAAGCAATTGAGGCATTAACATATGGCAAGTGGGTTGTTTTCAATGTGAATGTGGAGTGACCATATTATGATTCTAGACATAAATAGTTTTAATGTTGTTACCTTATATTTGTAGATTACAATTGAATTTCAGATATGCATGAAATGGTAAACATCCAAAGATACATCATTTGGCCCTCTATATATACAAATGCACCTATTTCAAAGGTTGCACAAAAAACTTTTGCTTTGATAGAATTGGAGATAAACACTGGTCGGTCAGTGATGTACCAAAAATCTAGTTAGAGAATAGTACAATTTTCTTCTAGCTTTCTGGTAAATCATTGATTCGATTAGTGTTTAAAGTCCATTAAAATATGGATGTAACTTGTAAGAATTCAAGTTGTTTAGAATTGGACATGAATTCTGATCGGTTAACGATGTACCAAAAAATAATGGAAATTAACATATCTCATTTCCTTTAATTTTCAGGTAAATCGTTGATCCGATTAGAATTCAATTTCACATGAAGAATTTGGTATCTTATATCAATATATGAGGAAGCATGTTATACAGGTAAAATCCACATTCTGTCACCATTTGTTTTTGGTCCATGTAGCGCTTTATTTCATTATAATATCTCCATTGTTTGTTTGTTTGTTTTTGTTTTTTTGAACGATGCTCTTGTTGCCATTTGAAGATTGTCTCAACTTGATTCTCAAAAAAAAAAAAAAAAGATTGTCTCTTTGCCGGTTGATTTCTGGTCTAATTATCAGAGTGTACCTGATTTGTAATTTATTTTCGTTTTAAGAATTAATGTTTTGGTTTGCATGAAGTTGTCCATGCTCCACAGTCTATCAAAAACATGTTTCAAGAATAAGTGTGATTGGATTGGAAGCCGCAGGAAATGGCTTGTTGCTTGAGCAGTTGGCCTTGACTGCTTAGGGTGGAAGTGCATTAGTGGTCATAGGCATTTTTTTTTTTTTTTTTTTTTAAATTTTAATTATTATTATTATTATTTTTTACATCTGCTTTTAATAATTGCTTTTTAGTCTTTATCATTAGAGCAAAACATCAATTGGTTTTTGGTGTAGGCGGAGATCAATCTTTAAATCTTTTATTCGATAACAAAAAACTCTATCAATTGAACTAACTAAAACCCACAATAGTCATAGTTGAATGGTTCCTGAAGGAGAACGATATACAATGCGATGCACCCTCCTTGCTACAATAGCCAATGCCAATACTATTTTATGGACTAGCCTCATGGACGTATGTATTCAGCGAGTGCTTAAAGACCTTTAAAAAATAATATTATATTGTCTAATAGTAATTTTCCCCCTCAAAATAGGTAACTGTCTCGATGTATTTTTTAATTTAACTATATTTTTGGAGTAAAATATTAAAAATTAATTTGACTATGTTACCCCTATCTTTTTACTCTATTCCTAATTGTATTTGTAAAAAAATAAATTTATCCTTAATTTTTTTTTTTTTGGAAAAGTGACTTTGAACTAATCACAATGGATTGAACCCTAATTTGTATGGATTTTAAAGAGAGAGAGATAGAGAGAGATGTTGGAAATAAAAAAAATGGACAAAATGGATTTGCATTACTCCAATTAGCATTTAATCCCAACGCTAAGCAAGTTTGATATAGTTAGCAATTTGTTTTAGTGACCATTTTGGTTTTTCCATCGGTACAAAATATTTTGATATTCATCTAATCTAGTATGCGTGTGCACTATGCAAGTGCGCGTGCAAGCAAGTTTGATCCAATTAGAATTTTGTTCCAAATACCGTTTTGATTTGTCCATTAAAACATTATAGTTTGGTTTCAATCTAATTTGGCGTGCGTATATCATATTTTAATATCTCATTACGACATTACATAACAAAGAGTTTATTGTTACAAACAAACAAAGAGCTTATTGGTTTAGGATTAGGATGAACCAATAATTTAACCTTAGTCTTAGCACAAAATTTCAAATATCAACAAAGTTTTTATTTTCTTAAAAAAAATTATGATGAATCAAATCAATTGCTCGTGACGATAATATTAAATCAAGCAATCAAATTCAAATTTCATATTTCAACAAGGGAATGAATAAAGAACCAAGAAAGAAACTATAATAAGGTAGAGTAGATTTTGAAAGAGTGAGGCTTACAGTTCCAATGATAAGTGGGTCATGATTAAGATGGTTCATTATTACATTTGAATAAAGCTTTCAATGAAGTTTCTCGGGTAGCAGGTCATGCCGTCATGGTACCAATTAGGCAATTACAAGTTACAACAACAAAAAAAGCCAAAAATAAGTGTCGGAAGCTTTTCTCTTTTATCAGAGCCAGGTTTCGATCCTGGGACCTGTGGGTTATGGGCCCACCACGCTTCCGCTGCGCCACTCTGATTTGTTGTTAATTTTTCGGAAGTTTAATTATATGAAGCATTATAAAGGGGGTGCTTGATTTGTGTTTTCAAATAACTATTTTCAGTTTTTAAATAGCATTTCACGCATTTCAACATATTTTTTCACCCACACGTATTTCTATAAATATTTTTAAACAATAATTTTCAGTTTTTAAACACATGTACCAAACGGGCCCTGTCTTACTTTTGTCAAATGGCATGCAATTTTCTTTTCCAACTCCCCATGCAAGCATCATCGTTAATTTTTTTTAGACGAGTTAGAAAAAAAAAAAAAATATATATATATATATATATATATATTTATAGAAGTGAGTTTAGATTTATGCTTAATTAATTTGTAATTTTCTACATATAGATGGACACAATCAGTGGCGGAGTCAAGAATTTAGATTAGGAGGGGCAAGATTAAAAGATAAGATTGAAAGTAAAAAACTAATCTAAAAAAATTTAAACATGAATATTAAGAGTACGCAATATACCTGTGAATATTTAAACGTGACTCAATGACTTGAATGCTTTTAAAAACTCAGTTTGAATGCTTTTAAAAACTCAACAGAAACTCTTAATAGCTTGTTTGGATGGAGGGGGAGTACAGGGAAGTAGAGTAGAGAGAGGAAGAGTAAGTTAAATTACTTTATTTGGATGTTTTTTAAGGAAGGAGTGTGAGGGATTTGAAGGGATTCTAACTACTTCTAACCCCTCATTTTTAATTCCCAAAATTTGGAGAGATTTAGAGGAAAAGCAGAGCTTAGAAGTGTTGAACCAAATGAATTATCAAATTTACCCTTGTTATATTAACAAAATTACAAACTATGAAAAAACTAATTATTCTCCTTTACCTTTTTTTTTTATATCCCCCTTTACTTAATTTTAAAAAAATCCAAAGAATTTTTTTTTTTAATTTCATGGGAGGCGTGCTCTATACTGTATTATATGCACTTTTTTTTTTTTTTTTTTTTTTTTTTTTTTTTTTTCAGAGTTCTATTAGTATTAGGCTGCTGTGATTCGTATTCTGCATAGGCATATAGCATTAACAGTAGGTTTTTTTTTTTTAATCATTACTAGGTGGGACCAATAGTTTTATATTATAGTAGTTTTAGAGTTCTATTAGTTAAGTCTGTTGAATTTTGAACCATGTAGCTGTAAATTGTTCCCAATAAGTCTGTTGAGTTCAATACATTATCATTATCAGTAAAAAAATTGAAAGTTCAGGGGGGGCACCTGCCCCCCCTCGCCCCCCCTTCCCTCCGCCCCTGGACACAATCAAGAATAAAAAAAATTATATATATATATATATATATATATACACACACACATATAATCGTTGTTACTTAAATTTAATGTGATTTGTTTTAGTTTTTGTATGTGCCTAAGTTTAATGCACTTTTAAAAATTATTGTAAAATTTTTAATTGAAATTTATACTCAGTTAATGATAAGATTTTGGGAAATGTATACTTTTCACTAAAATCTTTCACACCATGAAATGCGAATAAAAATTAATTATCATCCTACAACTTTTGATTTTTGATTTTTAACAGTTTTGGAGGTCCCCCTCCCCCCGTGGCCTTGGGATCCTTTTATAAACTTTCAGGACCATAGGTCTAATAAAATTAATTAATGTCTAATGGTAATGGTAAGAGAAATTATCATAAAACGAAGGCATGGTCAAGAAAAAAAAATTGCAAAACGAGAGAGGAGAAAACTTAAACTTCAATGGCAATAAAAAGTGGTAATTATAGAAAAAGAGATATAACCTTCTTACCCCTTTTTTTTTGGCAAAGACATGAAGTGTGACAAATCCTAAAAATATGGAGTATTTTATGGTCCATGTTTCTTTTTTGCTTGTACCAGACCTATCTCATCTAGATCATAAACATAAATATTACCTTATTTAAGATATATTTTATTATAATAGATGAATGGTTAAGATTAAATAAGATATTATCTTATTAAATGACTCAAATAATATTACATGCTGATTCTCAAAAAAAAAAAATTAAAAATTAAAAAAAAAAAAAAAATCATGCGCAAGCAATAGAGCTCTATTGCTTGCGCATGAAATTTTTGTGAAAGGTACTCAAGGTAATAGCACGTGGCAAATGAGTTGTTTTAAATATGAACGTGGGGTGATGTAGTGCTGTTTAGAGGCCTTTTCGAGCTCCGATTTCTTCAAATTTGATATCCTTGGAAAGTTCTAGATGTCTAATTTTTATAGGCTCTGGTCTTGTTCGATTTGGAGTTACGGTCACCAAGAAATCACATTTGGAAGAAAGGTGATGCAGTGCTAAAATTTTGCAACACTTTTCTTGAAAAAATCATTTCTCTCAATCCATGACAGATATCGTCAAGCCCTTTTTGTGAAAGGTATTCGAGACAATATACTTCAATCTTGTTCAAACGAATTGCCCCAATTGTTACTTAGTTGGTACAATTGTTTTTTTTTTTTTTTTTTCATCTCTCTCTCTCTCTCTCTCTCTCACTAAAACAACCAAAAAATAGCCTTTTTTTTAATCTGAGAATAGTAAAACATTTAATCAGGGTTTTAGTATATTATTAATATCTCATCCGTTTTAGTTCCGATTTTGGCCTATAAACTGTCGTTTTGAAGGGAAAAAAATATATATATATATATGACATGCAAGATGGTCCAAAATTTATCCCGATCAGACGGTCTAATCAAAAAGTAAATTTTTTGACCATGCTCAGGGTTTTTGATCTAATTCTTGTCAGAAGCAAAAATAACACATAGGGTTGGTTGAATATAGTTTGAGCCTTTGAGGTCTAAAATGATAATTTTAAGTATAAATTTTTTAATATTTAAATATCAATTATATAATATTTATTTAACTTTCTATATTAAATTTTTAAAAGAAAAAACCATTGTCCTTGCCCTAGACATTCAAAATTATTATTCAAGTTTTTGTATTTAGTTTTTATTAACATTTATTACAATTGATAATTACTAATCTATTTAATCAACATACTCATAGCAATCTTTTGGTGAAAGCGTGAAACAATTTAGAGATTATTGGCCCAATATTTTGGGGGCCTCCTTCAAGATGTGAGGAACAATACAAAATCCACTTACATAAAAAATTAATTATCATCCTACAACTTTTGAGACTTTTTGTATCATCCTTCTATAAAATTGACTAATGGTGGTATGGTCGAGCAAAAATTGCGAGAGAAGAGAAGAGACATTCAAATAGCAATAAAGTGGTAGTTAACAAAAAAAAAAAAAAAAAAAAAAAAAAAAGGAGACATAACCTTCTCATCTATCGTATTTGTTTTGGCAAAGACGAAAAGTACGATAAATTCTTAGTAAACAAAGTATTTTACTATGCATACATTTATTTTTTATTTTTTTGGCATGTACTAGACACATCTCATCTTAACCATAAACATTAATATTATCTTATTTAAGATATATTTTATAATAATAAATGAACTGTTAAGATTACGTAAATATTATATATATATATATATATATAAAAGAATGTGTGCCGTAAAATGATGCAAAATGATATTATATGCTCAAGCAATTGAGGCATTAACATATGGCAAGTGAGTTGTTTTTAATGTGAATGTGGAGTGAACATATTAGGATTCTAGACATAAATAGTTTTAATGTTGTTACCTTATATTTGTAGATTATAATTGAATTTAGATATACATGAAATGGTAAACATCCAAAGATACATCATTTGGCCCTCTATATATACAAATGCACCTATTTCAAATATTGCACAAAGAACTTTTGCTTTGATAGAATTGGAGATAAACACCAGTCGGTTAGTGATGTACCAAAAAACTAGTTAGAGAGATAGTACAATATTTCTTCCAGCTTTCTGGTAAATCACTGATCCGATTAGTGTTTAAAGTCCATTAAAAGATGGATATCACTTGTAAGAATCCAAGTTGTTTAGAATTGAACATGAACTCTGATCGGTCAACGATGTACCAAAAAATTATGGAGATTAACATATCTCATTTCCTTTAATTTTCTGGTAAATGTTCATCCGATTAGAATTCAATTTCACATGAAGATTTTGGTATCTTATATCAATATATGAGGAAGCATATAGGTAAAATTCACATCCTATCACATATTTGTTTATTTTTTATGTAGCGCTATATTTCATTATAATATCTTTATTGCTTGTTTGTTTTGTTTTTAATCTGCTTTTGTTGCCATTTGACTCAACTTGATTCTTTAAAAAAGAAAAAAGAAAAAGAAGATGGTTTCTTTTCCGTTGATTTCAGGTCTAATTATCAGAGTGTGGCTGATTTGTAATTTGCTTTGGTTTGCATGAAGTTGTCCATACTCCACAGTCTATCAAAAACATGTTTCAAGAACAAGTGTGATTGGATTGGAAGACGCAGGCGTGGAAGTGAATGGTCATAGTTGAATGGTTCCTGTGGGAGAACGATATACAGGCTATGCACCATCCTTGCTGCAATTGCCAATGTATTATGGACTAGCCTCATGGACATGTTAAGCGAGTGTTTAAAGACCTTTTTTATTTTTTTATTTTTATACTTAAATTCTATTGTGTAATAATACTTAGCATTTTTTTTCTCTCAAAATAAGTAACTGTGTGAATATATTTTTAATTTGACTATTTTCTTCTTGGGAGTAAGGGATTAAAAATTAATTTGACTATGTTACCCCACCCCCCCCCCCCCTTTTTTTTATTAATTCCAAATTGTATATGTAAAATAATTTTTTTTATTCTTAATTTGTGATTTGGAAGTATGTATTCAGTATTTGTACAAATCAGTAAAATTAATTTTCAAAATTCGAAAAATGGAAAACAAAAATCTTATCCAATTATATATACTGGTGGCACTTTTCTCTTTTTTCTTTTTTGAGTAAACAAATTGCACTTTTTTTATTAAAAAAATACATTTAGTCATGTCCACTATACTTTCCCTATGTTTGTTTGTTTGTTTACTTTCATTCGTTCAAACATAGGGGTTAGAAAGCAAGTTTCAACAATATTAATTCCACTAATTGGAAAAGATATAGCCACGCTACTTCATAAAATGAATCGAACTAATATTGGATAAGTGGAACTTACTCCTTTTATAAATGTAAGATAGAAGGTGAGATCATGAGTTCAAGATTTATAAGGTGAGTAACTAACCAAAAATAAAAAAGAAAATATTAAGTAGCCTTTGAACTAATCTTCCAACATGATTATAAATAGAATGGGTTGTATTAATAGCACCAAAATACTCGTTTAAAGCGTATTACAACCATCTTGGCTAAGGACTGGTTTCTTGTATTAGTTTAACCAATGGATTATCATTAGATCACTAATTCTCAAAAAGTTATAAAAAAAAAAAAAAACTTAGAGTTAAATAATACAAAAAAAATTTAAAGTATATTATGCTCATATCCTCTATCCTCCCTCTATCTTCCTCCGTCTAAATATTAATATTGTATACACTATATATACTCGAGTATAGCACGTTGGTGTTCTTCAACGACGCATTATTATTATTATTATTATTATTAATTGCTTGGAAATAGAATGAATATGTTTAGTTGTTCATCATCTGTTGCTAGGTCACCCTTAGGTCAGGCACACACTGATAAGAACATGGATAATGATAGAATAGTTAATTCTGAGGAATATAGCATGAAAGATATAGATAGGAATTTGTTAGAATGGAATAAATGGAATATACCAACAGAAAAAACTGATAAAATCTACCGACAGACTTCATTTTCCAAATTATCCTTCTTGATGGACTACACTATAAAAACTGTTGAAAGAACTTACTCTTTATTTATTGAATATGAAACAATCCAGTTATTTTCAGTAGACTCAATTAACCGACATAGAGAAAAATATGCCTTTTTACATGTTGGTTTGGTTCAAGTAGCTTTAAAACCATTAACAAGAGAAGCTTTAAACAAAGTGTTTTACTTTGCTTAAGAGATGACAGACATTTAAGATTTAATGACTCACTTCTAGGAATGATGGAAACAAGTTTACATAATGGACCAATATATTTTAATTGTTATCCTAATTTTGCTTTAAGTCTATCTGACAGAAATATTATGGATGCCTTAACTTTGAATGTAAAAACAGATGGTTATTATATGAAAGAAGGCTCAGAACCTTTAGCTATTATTTATAGGATTTATTATAAACTTATGAAAACCACCCTTGACCCTCAATCCATGGTAGAACCATCCCCTAAAGGACATACTCTCCTTCTTCAAGCCTCAACCCCAAATAGTAGACTTCGTGTACCTCGATAGATACAATGGAAAGACATAAATCTTCCTGAACGATGGCAACTAGAGGCCATTGCTCCCACACCAAGGATAGAAAACACAGAGCTAGACTTCATAGCCCAAAAGACAGATGGTACAGTTATTATTTCTTTCAATAATACTGATAGAAAAACTGACAACCTTATTAGACCTAGTAGTTCTTCAGGCAGAAAGACCCCTATGATGTTTACCCCTAGAAGTTCCTTTTCCACTAAGACACCTTTTTCTGATTCCAGACCTTTACCTCCTCAAAATCTTCCTCTAGTTATACACCTTCCTCCTATAAACACCAAAAGAACCCTAACCCAGACAGAAACAGCCTATTATCCGACAGAAACCACACAACCGACCCCTAATGTTCATCAAGCCCTTTATGAGCCCCAACCTCAACCTAATTCTCCTAATCAAATAGACATATTAGGATTCACAGATCATGACAAACGAATTAATGTTTTATCTAAGGAATTTGTTTTAGATAAGGAATTACTAAAACATTACTACTTAAAACCTGAAAACACTGATAGAAAAAACCAGTTTTTTGAAGAATATAACAAACAAGAAAGGAATAATTTAAGAACTAAATATTATGAAATGGTGACAGACTTGCGGACAAATTTTAGTTTCTTTGACCTTTTGGACTATCATAACAAAAAGATAAGTGTGATAGAAAAAACACTGTCATGGACGAAGACAGAAAATCATGAAAAGATGTACCAAACTTATCCACCCTTTGAATCAATTAATATTGAATCAAAGTAGTGGAGTCCAAGTGTTGGCTACTCCTATTAAAAGACCTAGTCTAAGTGATGATAATAAGAACCAAGATAGTATAATTCAACAGAATAATTACTAATATATATCTAAAATCAATAGGTCAAAAGCTACAAGACATAGAAGACAAAATAACACCCCCTTCCACCTCCATAAAAAAAGGAAAATGAATCTAATACCCCTTTGTTTATCCCTCATGAAATACCTCCTCAACTTAGATCACCTTTAAAGATACCTATGACAGAGAAAACTGATGATCTACTTAATGAAATAAATAAAAAGTTAGACTTAATGAAACTAGAATCACAAAAAGACATGGAGCCACTAAAAAATAAAAATATGACGTTAAATACAATAGGAAGAACTGAGTCTTCAGAGGATGAAGAATCAGAAGACAATCAATTGACAGATTTGACAGACTCATCAAACATAGATAACTTAGAATCACAATTTATGGATAAATTACAAGTTAATAAATTAACTTTAGCATCTTCATCACAAGATGGCAAAAAAGGAAGGATTACAAGAGTCTTTCTAAGGGAGAGAGAGAGAGCTATCTTCTTTCTGGAGTTGGAAACTTTAAACTTGAGAATTGAATCTCTAAAACTGGACCTTTCTTCAGAGTCTGTCTATTTATAGACGAAATGAACCATAGTAAGTCTTTAAAAGTAACCTGAGTTAGTAAAGTTAACTCAAGTTAATCTGTCGATGGAAACTTGTAGAATATTGGGGAAATTATTATTCAGCAGTAGTTTGTCTGGGAATCTATCAGTCTCTTTTCACGCATGCTAATAAATAGTAGACGCATACTAGTAATCAGTAGTGACTTATGAACATCTGTCTGTATCTTTCTGGAATGTCCTGGATCTGTCTTGAAGCTATTCACGCACGCGTTGGTGAATAATGATCTATTGCAGTGAATAGTGATCTGTCATGGATGAATAGTAGTCTGTCACACTTGTCTGTCCTTTCTGTTAATAGCTATAGTAGCTATTCTGTTATTATGTCTGTTAGTCGGGCTCCTGTAATAATCACTACTTGAATACATTGTCATTGTTGACCTTGTATTCTGAAGGGATGTTGCCTCAATTGAGATGCCTTCATGCTCTCTCTGAAATCTTTAATAAAGATTTCTATTTTGGCAAAATTCGGTCTAAGGTTTTAGCCTTAGGATGGCTATCTTGCTTGCTAGGTAATTGACTGTTAATTTTAAAATTAACAAATTAATATAGTGCAAGTACGCCTTAGCTAAAGGCCTTCATGCAACTGGTGATCAAATCTGGGCATTGTAGTTTCAAATACTTCTGAAGGGGTTTATTCAAAGGGTTCTATTATAAGGCTGTCTATTTCCGCGAGGAATTCAAATATTTCTGGGAAGGACATTGTTAGATTGATTAAAATATCAGCATAAAATCTTTCTAAAAATAAACTTTTTAAAAAAAAAACTTTAAATAAACTATATATATATTTCAAATAATATGTGTTACTAGGTAGAACTTATAGTATCATCTATCTTTGGATTTGTAGTAATCTCATCATTGTCTGTTATTGGCTCATTAGTATTTATGTCCTTAAATATTGAGATTTCTTTCAGCAAATGTATATCCTTAGGGATTGGAGGTAGGATGAACTTAAAAAATACTTCCGTTTCCAAAATATTAGTACATATTCCATTGTCTATTGTGGAAAAATGATAAAGTAAAGCCAAAAAAGGATTCCCTAAAATAACTAGGACAACTTGTCTGCTAAGAAGAAAGGTGTTCTGAAATTGATTCCATTATTGTATATGTATGTCTTTGTTAATTTATTACTTATTTTAAGTCTATCACCATTAGCCTGAGTTAATCTGTCTGTTGTTGATTCATAATATTTGGAAGGTATTAATTCTTCCTGTATGCAATTCATGTCAGCACTGGAATCAACAAGTGCAACAACTGTTAACAAGATATAGAAAATAATTGGTTAAATAGTAATATGGATTATGATGAAACAAATTTTGATTCTGAAAGTGATATAAATGATTATAACTATAATAATAGCACAAATAATTGGAGTACTTTAACAGGAGATAAAATCAACCGACAGACTGATAGTTACAATAATAGTTTATTAGGCAGAATTAATAAAAAATTAGAATCTTTAGAAACTGTGGAAAGATCCATAATAAACACTAGAGTAGAAAAGAAAAGTGATAGATTTTTGGACCTACTTGAAAGATTGAAATCTTTAAATTTAGAAAGAGAATTTGAATCTCATCATAGATCACCTTTAACAAAGACCATGACAGATAATTGGCATAATGAAAGGAATAGTGTAATAGAAATCTGGCATATCAATAGTAGCAGAAAAGATGACAAAAAATTAAAAGCAACTGAGAGACCTATAGCCATAACATATAAAGACAATAAGAAAGACTATGAGAAAGATAACAAGAATCATGAGTTGAAAGACTTATTCATGGAAAAGAAATAAAACTCATACATCTACCATCCATGGCTCTAATACCATAACATACCCAGGAGAGAGCACAACAGTAATATAGAACATAAACAATGATAAAATAGATGATAAAGAAGAAAATAGCAAAATAGATATATTCAAAATAAGTTAAAACGGAGTATGGAATATGAAAACAAAAACTAGTAAAATCTTACTTGAATTAAAATTTCCTATTTTTGATAAAACTTGAAAACAAACTTCTGTCTTTGATACAAGCTTTGAAAATAAAACTGTTTGGAGAGTTACAAGATTACAAAGTAAAATCTGTCTTTGAAATTGAAAGGTTACAAGATTCTGTTTGAAGGGAAGGGTTATAGGATTACAAGAGTCTTTCTAAGGGAGAGAGAGAGAGAGAGCTATCTTCTTTCTGGAGTTGGAAACTTTAAACTTGAGAATTGAACCTCTAAAACTGGACCTTAATTCTGGACCTGTCTTCTGTCTTCAGAGTCTGTCTATTTATAGATGAAGTGAACCATAGTAAGTCTTCAAAAGTAACCTGAGTTAGTTAACTCAAGTTAATCTGTCGGTGGAAGAATATTAATATTGATGAGTAGTAGTCTGTCTGGGAATCTATTACGCATGCTGGTGAGCAGTAGTGACTTATGAACATTTGTCTGTATTTTTCTGGACTACCTTGGATCTATCTGGAAGCTATTCACGCGTGCTGGTGAATAGTGATCAGTCATAGTGATCTGTCGTAGGTGAATAGTGATCTATCGTAGTGAATAGTGATCTGTCGTAATTGTTTGTCCAAGAGAGCATGTCTGCCTGTCTATCAATCTGTATCCGCGTAGTTATCATAATCTAGGAGATCAGAGTTATCTTCATACTGCTCATGCTTATGGATAACTCCATAGTTACCACATAGAACGCAGTATGATATAAGAAGATAGATAGGAACACAATCCTTTGTAGTCATTAGTATAGGATCCTTAGCAATCTTTCTTTTCCCAATAAGCCTTCTTGCTGAAGGTCTTGGACCATATACGGCTATCCTGTTGGTGTAGCCATATAAGTGGAAGCCTCTGTCTAATTCCTTCTGTACTTCATAAATCTTGTTACTCATGAAATTAGACCATTCTTGAGCCAGAGCATTTGGATCATCAAGGGATAAATAAGTATCTCCTGTATACCAATTGTATTCGGGGATACAACCCCAATCATGGATAAGGACCAAAATGTGTGCTGGCCAAGCTTCCATATAGTAACTAATGTCCCAAGCTGGAAGAGTGCTCTAGATAGTGATCTTCATATAATTTAGTCCTCCAATTTGTGCGACTGTTTCTTGGATGACTTTGGGAAATAAACTAATCTGAATTCCAGAAGTTATGATTAATTTGCTAATGAACCCTGCTTCTAGCATTTCAGATAACCATAAAGGATCACAAATTACTGGATCTTTTGTCTCCATGTTGATAAGTAGTCCCGTATAGGGATTGTATCTATCAAAAGTTCCTTCATAAACTCTTTTTGTTTCTCCAAAGCTTTCATACCATATGGCTTTATGGGATAGCCATATGTCGTCTGTCATGTCTTCTATTCTGATAAATGTTGTAGAGACTAAAACTTTAAAAAGATACATCCATCTGTCATAAGAACTGGCTATGGCTTTATGAGTTAGTATATTCTGTTGGATTTCAAGAGGTAAAGTTCTAATGGAAAGTCTTGTTTTTTGCTAAATCTTAGGGTGGAGCTTTGAAAAGCTTGTTCCCATAAGATAGCCTTTTAGAGATTGTGATTCTGTCTTTTTGGAGCTTGAATCTCCATCCTCCTTGCTAGGAAGTTGACAACCAAGTGCTTCAATAAATGCACTGGTGCTAACAAGATGTAATTCCAAAACCTTAAAGGTCTTTTGGAATAATGGTTTCTATCTAAGGGTAAAGGCTGCCTATAAATTATCAAGAAGTAGTTTAATATGAAGAGGAAGGTTTGTAAATTCTCCATTCTGAAAAATGAGATCAGTGCGGAGCACTTCTTGCAGAGTTTCACTTTTTCCACCACATGAATACATTGCCTCTGCAAGCAACGTATCTTGAAGGGATATCGTCTCTATTGAGATGCCTTCATGCTTATCCGAAATCTTCACTGAAGGCTTTTGGATTCCTTTGGGTTGCACCGTTGGTGCCTTGCCCTTTCCTTTCATGTCTGCCTGGGAGGGTCTTTTATTCATAGTAGTCTGCAATTGGGTTTTGGGAAAAGGATTATGTCTTGAAATATTATTTTGAAAATAAATATTTTCTTGCAAAGTTTCTTTCAGATTCATTTTTGAAACTATTTTGCCAATGTTTTTCTGTGAAATTTCTTTAAAATGTTTTATAAGAAAATCATTTTTAAATTTTAAAGTATATATAATAGAACAAACTTTTCTCTATACACCTTTGTGCTCTTGCTAAGTAGTGGTATTAGAGTAGTCATGATGAAGTCTATCAAAGTGAGTGGGATTCAAAAAATTTTCAAAATCTGCCATGATTCTATCTATTTTGTATGTATTACTATATATCTCATTCTGTGAGAATATGTGAAATAAAGCTTCTCCATAAAGTCTTTCAACAACGATTATAATAGGAAAATCTGTTAGGGACTTATAATTAATTTTTTCTGTTAGGATATTAAATCTGTCTTTGTTCAAGAAATTACCATAATTAATGTTTTCCTCAATGATTAGTAAAGGGGTATCTATCAAGACTTCTTTTATTAAAAATTCTTTTAATAAAACATCTGTTATATGAGCATTTGAGGATACTATAAAGGGTGTAAGTATGTCATTTATTATAATTTTGTTTGGTACATCTATCAGATTGTCAATCCATTCATATCGACTTAAAGAAATTGTAAGCATAGTTCCAACTTTTGTCTCTTTTCCACTGAATTCTTTTTCACTAAGTGTTTGGACTATATGTCGATGCCTATGCAAAAAAGTAGTGGGAGGATAAGAGCAAATCTCTATGCAAATCTTTGTCTCTATATTCTGTTTAAACTTCTTTATGTCATTATCTATCAATTGGTTAACAAGTGATATTTCTGTCTTTAAAGATTACAAATGTCTTTCTGTCCTACAAATTCTTTCTCTATTAATATCTTTAAAGATATTGTCTTTATTAAGGAAACAAATTTCTTTCGGGATTAGGGTGAGGTGAATCTAAAAACCAGCACATTAATTTTAATTCCTTCATCTGTCATCAAAAAGGAGTAAAGTAAAGCCATAGAGGGATTTCTTAAAATAACTTTTGAGGAGAGGTCTTTTAAAATAGTTTCAAAATATATGTGATCGTTAGGTAATTTATAATTAAATATCTGAGTTAATCTTTCAGATGATCTTTCATAATACTCTAAAGGTATTAATCTTTCTTGTATACAATTCATGTTATCATCACCCTATCAATGTGACTTCTGTCAAAGAAAACTCTTTATTAATTATTAAAATAATTTCTGTATCCCTATTTTGAAAAATAACTCTATCAATTAAACTCAAAGAATTTTGTCTATTGCTATCAATTTTATTGTTATTTGAAACATTAATATCTGTAACTTCTTTATCTGTAGGAGGATCATGGGTTTCTGTAACTTCTTTATCTATAGGAGGATCAGGGGGTTCTATCATTATTATGCCTGTTACGGGAGAATCTGTCAATGGTCTAGGAAAATATTTCAAGTTTGCTATTTCTACAATATTTTGTTTATTTATCTCTGTGGAATTATCCTCTTTAATTTCTTTAATTTCTTGTTTTACTATTTTTGTTTCTGTCATTAAGTCTTGTAGAGTTACTGGTTTTATATCTACTCCATCTTATTTCATTTTTGTCTTTTCTTCTTATCTTTTTCTTTCTTAGCTTTTTCTCTTTTTCCACATTCCATAGCATGGTGTCCATATTTCCTACACTTAATACAAGCAATAGGTATGTCTATAGATTTTTTCAATTTTAGTAAATAGTTTTTTTTGTTTTTTTTTTTATCTTTTAGGTGATTGGGTAGATTATCTATCAATTTCATTATTATGTCTTTTTGTTTCATTTTTCTTTTATTGACTTTGAGTGGGTTGGTTGATTTTAGTTCTTCCTTTTTCTTTACTTGGTCTATCTCTTTCTGTTTAACATCAAACATTTCCATTAATTCATTTATTACATCTTTCTCAAATTCTAATTTACTGATTTGTTTAACAATTTTATTATGTCTATCACATTGTTTCTTATTATGTCCATATTCTTTACATTTATGACAAATAGTATTTCTAATATGCCTGTTAGTTTTCTCATTATTTGATAACTCAGTATTATTTAAAACAGTTATGTCTCTTTTTCTGTCTATATCTAAAGGTGAATTTAAAATTTCTATCTTTTTAGTTAATTCTGCCAAACTATCATTTTGAGTATACATCATAGATATTTCAATTGATTTTAGTCTTTCATCAACTTTTTCCCTAAAACTATCATTTTTCTTGGAACTATCATTTTTTCATCCTTTGTTGACTAGACTATCATTTTCTTTCTCTTTCCTCATTATGCCTCTTTCTTTTTCTATGTCTTTTTTCTATATCTAACTCTTTACGTAGAGTTTCTTTTGAGTTGGTTAGCTTAAGAATACTATTGCCTTTCCGTATCATTCCTTTTTCTTTGTCTTCATCAATTATAACTAGCTTCTTCTTTTGTATTATAGCACTAGGTTTCTTTTGTGTTGTTTCTACGCGTGTTGTTCTTTCCATTACTATGCCATCTTTCCTATTATTGTTCTCTTGGCTTTCTATGTCACCTTTCTCTTGCATTATTTCTATAGAACTTCTTTCTTTCACTACTTGACTATACTCTTTTCTTTCATCAAAGTCTTTCTTGCAGTCTTTATATGCTATAACTATAGGTCTTTCAGTTGTTTTTAGTTCTCTATCATCTTTTCTACTGCTATTATTATTATTATTATTATTATTTATTTTATGATTTAATATGGGATCTGTCAATTGAATAGCAATTCTTTCATATATTATTTCTGACTTTAAAGATAACAAATGTCTGCTTTTCCTGTAAATTCTTTCTTTATCAATTTCTTTTATTATGGAAAGAAAAAGGAAGAACTAAAATCAACCAACCCACTTAAAGTCAATAAAAGAAAAGGGAAGTAAAAAGATATAATAATGAAATTGATAGAAAATCTACCCAATCAACTAAAAGATAAAAAAGACTATTTACTAAAATTGAAAGAGTCTATAAACATACCTATTGCTTGTATTAAGTGTAAGAAACATGGGCTATGATGATATAGATCATGATAGGAAAATCTGTCAAGGACTCATAATTAACTCTTTTTGTTAAGAAATTAAATCTATCTTTGTTCAAGAAATTACCATAATTAATGTTTTCATTAATGATTAGTAAAGTAGAATCTGTCAAGACTTTTTTTATTAAAACATCTGTCATATGAGTATTTGAGATTATTGTAAAAAGTATGAGTTCGTTATTAATCACAACCTTGATTGGTGCATCTATCAGACTGTCAGTCCATGCATATTGATTAAAATAGATTGTAATGCCTTTTCAACTAAATTCTTTTGTACAAAGTGTTTGGACTATATGTTGATGCCTATGCAAAAAAGCAATGGGGGGAATAAGAACAAATCTTTGTCTCTTTATCTTGTTTAAATTTCTTTATGTCATTCTATGTCAATTGGCCATCAAGTGATATTTCTGTCTTTAAAAATGACAAACTTCTTTCAGTTCTATAGATTCTTTCTTTATTAGTATCTTTTAAGATAGTGACATTATTGAGGGAATCAATTTCTTTTGGGATCAAGGGTAAGATGAAATTAAAAGGTGCATTACTTTTAATTCCTTCGTCTGTCTCGAAAAAGGGGTAAACCAAGACCATAAAGGAATTTCTTAAAACAACTTTGGAAGAAAGGTCTTTAATAACTTCAAAACATATACCTTTATTACATATGTAAACATTAGGTAATTTATGATTAATTAAATTTTCTCCATTGGCCTGAATTAATCTTTTAGAATATTTTTCGTAATATTTGGAAGGTAATAATCTTTCTTGTATACTAGTCATGTCAATATCTAAGTCTATTAAAGCAATTTCTGCCAAAGAAAACTCTTTGTTAATTACTAAGGTGATTTTTGTATGCCATTTTTAAAAAATTACTCTGTCAATTAAACTCAAGAAATTCTATCTATTGTGAGCATCTTTTTCTAATGAATGGGGGTCTATCATGGGATTAGAAAATTCTTTTAAATTTATTATTTCTGCAATATTTTGTTCATCTATGTCTGTGGAATTATCTTCTTTAATTTCTTTAATTTAGAGGTTCAATTCTCAAGTTCCAACTTCAGAAAGAAGATAGCCCTCTCTCCTTAGAAAGACTTTTGTAATCCTTCCTCTCTTGTAACCTTGTAATCCTGTAACCCTTCACTTCAGACAGAATCTTATAACCTTTCAGTTTCTAAGACAGTTTTACTTTGTAATCTTGTAACTCTTCAAACAGTTTTATTTTCAAGCTTGTAACAAAGATAGCAGTTTGTTTTCAAGTTTTATCAAAGACAAAAGTTTTAATTCAAGTAAGGTTTTACTAGTTTATGTTTTCATATTCCATACTCTGTTTTAACTTATTTTGAATATATTTATTTTACTATTTTCTTCTTTATTATCTATATTATCATTGTTTATGCTTCTTGTAAGGACCAGATTTAGATCCCAAGCCCAACAGATAGATGGATTGAGGCCTAAAAAGCCCAAAACAATGAATTTGTAGAGAATGAATTGGAAAACTGGGCTCTAATGAATCAGACAAACATAAAAGTAGATTTAGATGACAAGAAGATGTAAATGGACAGGTTTATAATGAAGAAAATTGTCCTCGGCAAAGTCCGAAGAGATCTGTTCTTATATATTTCTTTCAGATTTGATTACAAAGTCAGTTCTTGATGCTACAGTAATTTTCTCTTTGTTTCTCGATCCCTTACCCATAGAGGATCTCTTACATTATATAGTTCCCTTTAGACGATCTTGAGCCTACACTTGTTGATAATTTGAGCCACTACTTAAGTGCTTGTCCCATCAGACACCCTCTCTGACCTTTTGTGAGTTGTGGTAGTCAAGGCAGTATTGTTCAGGGGTCTTTTCTACATAGTTTCACGTTAGTCAACCCGTTTTTTGTTAGCTTACGGACAGGCGTGTGTTTGGGTGGTCTCGCAATGGTGTTTCCCGAGGAGGTAGTCCTGTTAGCAAGGATACCAGTGGTTAGTAATAATTTCGCCAGTAATTATTAATTGCTTGGAAATAGAATAAATACATTTATCAGCTCATCATCTGTTTGCTTGTTCACACTTAGGTTAGGCACACACTAATAAGAAACATGGACTATGATGATATAGATTATGCTGAAGGTTATAGCATAAGAGATATAGACAATAATTGCTTAAATAGTAATATGGATTATGAGGAAACAGATTCTGATTCTGGTAGTGATACTGATGATTATAACTATAATAATAGCACAAATAATTGGAGTACATTAACAAGACATAAAATCAACCAACAGACTGATAGATACAATAATAGTTTGCTAGACAGAATTAATAAAAAATTAGAATCTTTAGAAACTATTGAGAGACCCACTATATGTACTAAAGCAGAAAGAAAAAAATGATAGGTTTTTAGACCTCTAAATTTGAACCCGTCTTCTGTCTTTAGAGTCTGTTTATTTATAAATGAAGTGAACCATAGTAAGTTTTCAAAAGTAACCAGAGTTAGTAAAGTTAACTCAAGTTAATCTGTTGGTGGAAGAATATTACTATTGATAAGTAGTAATCTGTCTGGGAATCTATCAGGTTCCTTTTTACGCATGCTGGTGAGCAGTAGTGACTTATGGACATCTGTCTGTATTTGTCTGAACTGTCTCGAATCTATCTGGAAGCTATTCACACATGCTAATGAGTAGTAATTTGTCTTGGTAAATAGTGATCTGTTGTCGATGAATAGTGATTTGTCGTTGATGAATAGTAATCTGTTGCAGTTGACTGTCCGGGAGAGCATTCTGTCTTGCTTGGCATATCTTTCTGTCTATCAATCTGTATTCGCGTAGTTATCTATCGTCGATGAATAGTAATCTGTCACAGTTGTCTGTCCGGGAGAGCATTCTGTCTTGCTTGGCATATCTGTCTGTCTATCAATCTGTATCCGCGTAATTATCATAATCTAGTAGATCAGAGTTATCTTCATACTGCTCATGCTCATGGAGTACTCCATAATTACCACATAGAATGTAGTATGAGATAGGGAGATAAATAGGAACACGATCCTTTGTTGTCATTAGTCTAGGATCCTTAGCAATCTTTCTTTTTCCATAAGCCTTCTTGTTGAAGGTCTTGGACCATATACGGCTATCCTGTTGGTGTAGCCATATAAGTGGAAACCTCTGTCTAATTCTTTTTGTACTTCATAAATTTTGTTACTCGTGAAATTAGACCATTTTTGAGCCAGAGCATTTGGATCATTGAGTGATAAATAAGTATCTCCTATATACCAATTGTATTCGAGGATACAACCCCAATCATGGATAAGGACCAAAATGTGTACTGGCTGAGCTTCCATATAATAGCTAATGTCCCAAGCTGGAAGAGTGCTCCAGATAGTAATATTCATATAATTAAGTCCTCCAATCTGTGCAACTGCTTCTTGGATGACTTTGGGAAATAAACTAATCTAAATTCTAGAAGTTATGATTAATTTGCTAATAAACCCTGCTTCTAGCATTTCAGATAACCATAAAGGATCACAAATTACTAGATCTTTTGTCTCCGTGTTGATAAGTAATCCCAGATAGGGATTGTATCTGTCAAAATTTCCTTCATAAACTCTGTCTATTTCTCCAAAGCTTTCATACCTATAGCTTTATGAGATAGCCATATGTCGTCTGTCATGTCTTCAGTTCTGATAAATGCGGTAGAAACTAAAACTTTAAAAAGATACATCCATCTGTCATAAGAACTGGTTATGACTTTATGAGTTAGTATATTCTGTTGGATTTCAGGAGGTAAAGTTCTAATGGCAAGGCTCGTTTTTTGCTGAATCTTAGGGTGGAGCTTTGAAAAGCTTGTTCCCATAAGATAGCTTTTTAGAGATTGTGATTCTGTCTTTGTGGAGCTTGAATCTCCATCCTCCTTGCTAGGGAGTTGACAACCAAATGCTTCAAAAAATGCACTAGTGCTAACAAGATGTAATTCCAAAGCCTTAAGGGTCTTTTGGAATAAAGATGTATGTCTAAAGGTGAAAGCTGCCTGAAGATTATCAAGAAGTAGTTTAATATGAAGAGGAAGGTCTATAAATTCTCCATCCTAAAAAATGAGATCAGTGCAGGACACTTGCAAAATCTCACTTTTTCCACCATATGAATACATTGCCTTTGCTAGCAACATATCTTGAAGGGATATTGTCTCTATCGAGACGCCTTCATGCTTATGCAAAATCTTCACTGAACCCTTCCGGATTTCTTTGGGTTGCATCACTGGTGCCTTGCCCTTTCCTTTCATGTCTACCTGGGAGGGTCTTTTATTCATAGTAGTTTGCAATTGGGTTTTGGGAAAAGGATTATGTCTTGAAATATCATTTTGAAAATAAATATTTTCTTGCAAAACTTCTTTCAAATTTATTTTTAAAACTCTTTTGCCAATGTCTTTCTGTGAAATTTCTTTAAAATGTTTTATAAGAAAATCATTTTTAAAATTTAAAGTATATATAATAAAACAAACTTTTTTCTGTACACCTTTGTGCTCTTGCTGAGTAATAGTGGTATTAGAGTAGTCATGATGAATTCTGTCAGAGTAAGTGGAATTCAAAAATTTTACAAAATCTATCATGATTCTATCCATGTATGTATTACTATATACAAAACTATTTCCATTTTCTAATGAGCTATACATATTTTTGTTTCCCTTGCATGCACTTGACTTGGATCCAATACTCCTATGCACAAGACCATTATTATTTCCATTTTCTAATGAGCTTTACACATTTTTTCTAGTGCTCCTATGCACTTGACTTGGATCTAGTGCTCCTATGCACAAGACCCAATCTTTAACTAATTTATTATCCATATGATAATAAGAGGAAAAGTGCTATGGGCCACACAAGATTTTTGCAATTATTTCAAAATTTCTCATTAACCAATAGACACTACTTAAAAAATGAATTGGATTAGCAAATTTACCAAATAGAGCGAAAAATTTAAGATGATTAAAAAGTAAAAAGGTAAAATGTTAGATTTATTTTTTATTTTTTGCATTATCTTTACCTTTTAACATCCATTGGACCATAGCCAAGTGATAATTAAATGGTGCAATAACCCTATTTTTTTATTTTTTTAATCCGCAGTAGCCCAGTCTAAACCTTCCTCTTGTGTATATAGGTAAAATGTTAGTTTTTTGTTTGTTTTTTTTTTTTTTTTTTTTTTTTTTTTTTTTTTTTTGCATTATCTTGGCTTTTTAGATCCATAGGACCATAGCCAAGTGATAATTACATGGCACAATAACCTTTTCTCTTTTTTTTTTTAATCCGCAGTAGCCCAATCTAAATCTTCCTCTCACATATATATACCTTAATACGGTTCTATCTTAGCCCATTTACCTATAGGTATAAGGGCTCTCATTGAACTTCTTTTAAGGTCTACTATGGAGCCCTTTGTACGAGGTACATAATGACTACCCCAGGGCTCCCTCAGTCCCTACGAGGGCTGCCTGCCACTCCAATTCACCATTGGTTAGGCATGTGGCCCTCTCTAAAATCCCTATGTTAAGCAAACAACCATGTCACAAGGTTTTCAAGGAGAACCACATGCATGCATGCATACATACATACATACATACATACATATATATAAATATATATATATATATATAAGAGCTAACTTCTAAGTAATTCAAAAACACACCACAAACTTCCCTTTTGTATTCTAAACAAGCAATAATTGTTTGTCATTACTAATGTAGGTATTAACCTAGGTGCGCATATGATTAAAAATGGTCTCTTTCAAAAAAATTTGAAAGAATAAATTGACATTTATGAACACAAAAATAGTGATTAAGGCTGTGTTTGTTTTGGGTGAAAATCACTTCCAGAAATGCTTTTCCGTATTTACGGGTGTTTGGTTGCGCATGGAAAATGCATTTTCCAGAAATGCATTTCAGTTGTCTTGTGATGAGGTGTAAATTGATTTCCGTTTTTATTTTACCTTCAAATACTATTTTCCGGAAAACAGAGAGAGAGCTGAGTGAGAGGGAGAGAGGAAGAAGAGCCCGCGCGCAGAGAGAGAGAGAGAGAGAGAGAGGAAGAACCCAGAAAACCCAGAAGAGCCCGACTTCGACGAACCCAGAAACCGACTCCGACGAACCCAGAAAACCCAAGACCAAGCTCGTTCGTCGTGCTGATCACACCACTGGCGAGATCGTCGCACCCCAGCACCGATCCACCCAAAACCGATTGTCGCACCCTTCGACTTCGCCGTTCGACTTCAACTTCGAATCGTTCTCGTCGCACCCCAAAACCGATCGTCCTCGACCCAGATTCGTCGTCCCCGATCGCGATTGTCGCACCCCAAAACCGATCGTCCTCAACCCTAAAACCGATCGTCCTCTCTCTCTTCCTTCTTCTCTCAATTTGACCGGATTATGATTTTTTTTTTTTATGGGTTTTATTTGTGTTTCTGGATTGAGGGATGAAATTATATATTTGTTTGGCAGCTGAGAAAATGTGAGCAACAAGTAGAAAATGTGTTTTCTATGGTATTTTCAACAACACAACCAAACACCAGAAAATATTTTTCACAACATTTTTTGAAATGCAACCAAACACTTGAAAATATTTTCCTTTCAGGAAAATAACATTTCCGAAAAATAAGTATTTTCTGAAAAATGTTTTACGGGAACCAAACACAGCCTAAATGTACATTTTCATTAAATCTGAGGGTCCTACGTTAAATAAGGCAAAAACCTATGTTAGTATGTAATATAATATTAGCTATATTGATATCATTGAAGAGAAGTTCTAGAGGCATAATTTTTTGCAACAACTTATGTCACAACTTTGATATGGTTGGTTGTGAGTTGTAGAGAAAAGTGACGAATCAATGAGAAGATAACAATCGACCATTCATAGTTAGCCACATCAGAGTTGTGACACAAAAGTTGTATTATATGATATACCATCTTGTAAGGTACAAATAACCACAAGTGCTTCCCTGCCGTTAGGGGTGGCAAAATAAGTCCAAACTCATTTGCCCACCCAAACCCACCCACTCTAATTGAATCCAAACCCACCCAATTATTATTTGGGTTAAATGGGCATCAACCCAATTAGACCCAGTAATTATTGGGTTTTAACTAAAAACTTATTGAGGCCCATTTAACCCAAAAACAATTAACCCAAATTTAACCCAACCCTTCCCATCCAAAATAAAAATAAAAAACCCAACCCTACCCCTCTTTCAGCCTCTCTAATCGTTTCACTAGGTTTTCAAATTTTAAAATTTTCCTTCATTTTCTCAGCCTCCAATTATGTATTCAGATTCCTAAACCCACCTAAGCAAACCAACTCAGAAACCCCAAACTCTTGCTTCACTCTCTTAACAATGGTGGAGTCGGTGACTGACAAGAGTCGCCATGGCTTAGCTATACAGGCGCAGGACACAGTGGTTGGTAGTGGTGTCGTGTTAACAATCGTTACGACGCGTTGCAGAACGCTCTGGTGCTTGCACTTCTGGACTAGGGTTAGGGCACGCTCTAGGTTCTTAGACACCTTAGTGGTCACTTGCCGAATCGGACGATTGTAAAGAAACTGTGTCGTGGAAGCGAATCAGGTCATTGTTCGAAGCATCTGGGAGATCGGTTCACTTGCTTGCCCACTTCAAAACACTCAAGTTTGAACCAATTGGCTACGTCCACCGTGGCCCGAACTTGCTCCGAGAGCCGAATCGGGTACCCGAGTTCTTCTATCAACTTCTCTTCCAACTCTGTGGCCATTTTTTCGAGAGTGCCGTCGTTTTGCTTTGAGAAGACGTTTTCTTGGAGAAGGCTTTTGGTATAAAATGGGGAGAGTTGTGTAGAGAGTTTTTGGTGGGAGGTTGAGTCTAGGAGTCTAACTTTCACTTCCACTTCTATTTCTTGGGGAGTGTTTAGTTGTCGAGAAAATTAGAGCTTTGTTTTTCCTGCGTTTTCTTAGCAATTAAACGCAGAGGAAAAATATGGGATTGCAAGAAATGACCAGAGGGGTTTAAATTTGTTGAATTTTGGATTATTTTATTTAGTGGATGGTGGAAATTTTTTTTTTTTTTTTAGATTTGATGAAATTTTGAACCAGAGAAGGATAGGAGGTGGAGCTCACTTTAGGGGCATTTTGGTAATTTTGATAATTGAGTAATTGGGAGGATTGGGGTTTACCCATAATAATTGGGTTGGGTTGAGTTTGGGTTAGAAGCAATTAGTTAAATGGATTTTAATGGATAATTGAGTTTTAAATACCCAACCTAATTATACCCACCCCAAACCCACCCATTTGACACCCTTACCTGCCGTTGCTTGGACTAGGGGCAAGAGAGAGTAGCCCACAAAAATTACATTTCTATAAATAGAATTAATATTCAAATTGGAGCATTTCCCTGTGAAAAATGAACTATGAAATCTATCCTCTATAATCCTTGACATACATCTCTCTAAATGGAGAAAACCTGCACCCTATACTCTTATGACTTTATACAACTTTGAAAATATTTACAAGGCAAAGCAGCTGAAAACTCGCTGAAGCTGAGTTTTATAGTAACATTGCAATACCTTTTTTTACTTTATGTCATCAGCTTGGCTCGTCATCAGCTTGGCTCGTGAGCCCAAAAAGCATCTGGATCTGGACAGAAGAGGGAAAAATCTTCAATTTCTAGATTTGCAATGTGCCAGTTGACGAAACGAGCTTGTATTGACTTGAATAGCAGAAGGATGGTAGGCAAAAGCCACCATTTATCATCCTCCCTGTCAGCAAATACAATTAAAAGCTTTTAAAACATTTGACCAAAGGAAGAAAAAATTTCTTAAAAAAAATAAAAAAGACGCCAAGAAAGAAGAAAGCCGAAACACCAAAATATAGCCCAATCATTTTTGAAAGAGAAAGACACTTTGGTATTTAAGGCAGAAGTACATATAGGCTGATTTTTATACATGTGAGACCAACAAAACATTTTCATCCAAGATAGTGATTTATGTGATTATTGACTAGGTCACTTAAATATCCTATAGAGCATAGGGTAAGAGTTCAGCCTTGAAAAAAGCAGTTATGTAAGTTCTTATTCATTATACCTACAGAACAGGAAATCAGTTTGCAAACTGTGCTGCTAAACACAGGTCAATTGTGGAAAGATATGAGAACAAGAAAATCTAATCCTGACCTGGGATGTTGTCCTAGATCCCAATTGTGATTTTGCAAAAAATTTGAGTTATTTGCTAAATATGGTTTTGTAATATGAAATTAAAAGGCTCACCTTCTAGTTGTGGATGCACTTGACTTGTCAGGTGGCTGGAGAGAGGAAAATCCGTAACGAAAAATGCCACAAAGGAAAGCCACAGCCTGCAGAAGACAGTCATTACATGACACAAGCAAAGATAATAGATATGACCAGAAGATTACAAATATTTACACTATGAGCCTTTTCAACTGAGTTTAGAACTGCACAAATAGTAGCCCACTGTCGGCCTAGTAATCATTTATAGCAGGGAAGTAGCAAATGTATCTTTTACATCCCAGTAATCATTTGCAATGACGATATAAAATTGTTCAAGAATGAAAAATAAGTAAATGTGGCAGAAGATTGACAAGTCTGCACTCTGCACAGCACAGTTCTATTGTGCAAATCAGCTTATAGGTTTCATATGATAGATTTTCATGAACTAAACTTCAAAAATTAAAATTATGTTAATATACAAATGTACTTTTTGCTGCAATTCTATCTTTAAATTATACATGTTAACAGATCAAGGGGAAAACTGAGATGTAAGCAAAATAATGGAAATTCAAAAACGAACAAAAAAAAACCCCACAGTTTTCCTTTTAAAATTCTTTTTTTAAAAAAAAAAAAAAAAAAAATTCTAGAGCACATTCACCATGCAATTTTATTTTATTTTAAAATTTTCTTTCAATAAAAAGGGACTTGCCTACAATTTTAACAATACTGACTTAGGGAGTAAGGATAGTGTTATTTTGACGATGTTGGTATGCAAACTTCTCAACTACAGAAAATTATATAATCAATCACCTAAAATTATGCTACAACAATAAGAAGCATGAGTAGCCTGTATCACAAACTATACATAATACGTGGAATGAGATGTGTTTCAAGGTTGAAAAATGTCAGAATAGCAATTGTGGACTAAGTTTGGCTCTAAACATGTTTGGAGCCTTACACTTCAACCCCCAATAGAAGATGACATATGTCATTTTCATGTGCAACGCACATGACTCACTTAACCACACTCAATCCAACCAAGCGTCTGAATTGCACATGACAAGGACACATGTCATCTTCTCATTGGAGGTTGAAGCCTAATGCTCCAAACATGTTTGGAGCCAAACTTAGTCCACAATTGCTATTCTGACATTTTCCCACCTTGAAATGCATCTCATGCCACATATAGTTTGTGATACAGGCTACTCATGCTTCTTGAAAACTTATTATTCTTCTTCTTCTATAGAAAGCATTACATCTCTTTCAATAGAAGACTAATTCCTATTCATAGTAGAACTTAGATTTCTTAAAACCCTAATAAGAGTTGGACACCTTGGGCTTTTATTACTAAGCCCAACTAAATAACTAAAATTAAATAAAACCCAAAATAAGACCCAATGGACCACTAGCACAGGTATCCAGAAATTAGGAAATCACAAAATTGCCCCTGAAAAGGGCTCTTCTTTATAAAGGTTCCCACGTTATAATAAAAAAATAAGCCAAATTTATTAAGATGCTCCTCACTGTCACTGATAGGAAAAAAGAGAGGAAGGCAATTGGTCAAGCTCTTGTTAAAAGTACCAAGTACTTGGTATAACTTACAATATTCGACAGAGATGTAGCATTCCACAATGCATAAATACGTGCAAGTGAAACTCTTCTAGGTTCTTTACTGAATAAGGCATTTAATCCAGCTGGAAAGGGACAAAGTAGCGATAGGGGAAGAATGAGCAACACAGCAAGGAAAGCCCCAAGAGAGATCCAATAGAACTGAAGCAACATAAGGAGGGTGACAGAAAGATCTGACAAAAGCATGACAGTGATTAACAGCTGCAGGCTGTCCTGAAACACAGAAATTTCAAGTATTAGAAAGCAGAATTCCTCAGTAAATTGTAGCGGTGATGGACGTATTATCATCAAAGTACCTGACGACCAACAGGTCTTGTATTGTGCAATAAGAGAGAAAGGGGAAAGAGAAAATCCCTTTTAAAATCTAATGATCTCAATGTAACATCATTTAAGAGTCCTCCATTAATTCCCCTAGTTATCCTTTTAAGAGAAAATGCTTGACTTGTCTGAGCCCATGTTTTCTGCTTTAGACTTTCTCTTGGAGACACAACCTTTTTCCTGAAACATTATTCAATAAATCACCAAAAGAGTCAACTTATAGTTTCATTGTTGGACTAACAAATATATATTCTGGACTAAAGAATCAATAGATCCTTTGATATCGTGGGCATTCACTGGAGACTAGGAGGAGAGAGAAATTGCTATTTATCCTAACCACAGATGATACCAAATGAATGAAGTATTAAGTCTACCCTTTTGATATTATTGTTGAAAGATAAACTGTTATATTTCCTTTAGACACAGATGAGTTTAATGCCATTAAAAATCTACATCCATAGGTAGTATTATTTGTTAGAATAATGTTTAAATGATTAAATCACCAGTTTCCAACAGTATAAACTTAGGGACAAGTGGTAGTTTATCATGGTTTTAGAGGAGAAGGTCCTATGTTTGAATCCTGTCTCCACCAATTCATTTCTTCTTTTCTTTTCTCTGTTTTTCTTGTCTCTCTACTTAAGGACGAATAATCATATCTACAACGTTTTACATCCCCATAAAAAATTTCCTCAGCAACAAATGCAGAAAACTGTCTGAGGTAGGCTGCATGAATGGCATAGAATAGAAGGCATAGTTGTCTCTTGTCACCAGAGTAAGAAAGTAGGTAATCTACAGATAGTTGCTAGTTGCATGCATCTGAAACAGGTATTAGGTGATATGAACTATTATATGGACAGTTTATGATGTATTAGTCTTGCAATGTGCAAAATCTATGGTGCAGGATGTATAGGAACTGTAGGTAAAAGCTCTGGTTCAAGCAATTGTGCAACCGCTTAAAGTTACCTTGTAGAGTCATCACTACTGTCCAATAAATCAGATTGGAGCATATCTTGAAAATAATAATCACCAAATGCTACCAAAATACCCAGCTGATAGTAACCGGAAGCTGTTGCTTGAAACCATCCGAGCTCAATTTTAACCCCATGGAACTCAAGCTGAGGGTTTGCATGACTATTTATCCAGTCAATAACAGGTATAAGTGCAGAACGGATGGAGCAATGCCTCACTGTCCTCAACTGAGCATTCAAACCAGCAACCAAACGTGTCCAAACAGTTGCTGGGACATGCTGGGAAACAAATACAGTTTTCTTTTTGTCAGATATAAATATTAAAAATTATATTTAGAGACACCAAAAAAGAAATAATTTTGAAGCTATTTAAAAGATCATAAACAACCAAGAGACCTGGCCAAGAAGATTGGTCAACAATGTATCACTGTGAAGATTATAAGGTGACATATAGCTTCCAGCCCCACCAAAAATTATACACATAGGGAATCTCTTCTGAATAATTGATACCATGTCCAATCGCTTCTCATCACCTCCTAGGAAAAAATCAATGTATGCCACCATCAAGTCTGGTGTTGCCCCAACCTGTATTAATGTCCACTCATATTAACTCATGTTAAAGAAAATGAAATTATGCAAAGTTCAAAACTGAATGGAAATCCACACTTCCAAGGGATATTTTGTATATAGTTTTAGTAAACTAGTGAGGATTACAGACAAATGCCTCTTGTTTGCTGACTGTCCAGGACAAATAGATGAGGTGACTTCCTAGACATTTTAGAAATAATTAACCCCTCCAGAGATAATGGATATGATTAGTATCCACATTTATTTGACACAGCAAAAAATACAAAATAAAAAATCTAAAGAGGAAATGAGATAGAATCCAAGGAGTATAACAACATTTCATGACATTTAGAATGTCCTATAACCTGTAACACTAACGAACATCAGTGGATACAATCAGGACTCTCAGAATTTTTTTTACCTCTTTACAGTTGACCACTTACATTTCAAAAGCCCACTAGCCAATAAGTTGAACAAGAATAATCATTGACACAAGTTGATGGTGGGCATTAATATTGCCATGTGTTACAAAGAGAATTCATGTTTCAGTGACAATATTTGTGTCGCAGTCACAGTCTCTCAGATTTTATCATATGACTCACATAGGTGTGTGACACTCATAACCACAAAATGTAATGTATGTCTCATTAAGCAAAAATCTGGAATCAAGTTTTGGTGTCCTGATTTAGAGATGATGTAAAGCAAAAGATAATCAGATGATCCAAACCCATTCAATAAGGTATAGATACATTATTACGTAGTCCATTGTTCCAAACTCATCAAGTGAACACATGGCTTGACTGGGAAAAAGGTAAACAAAGAAGACAAAAAAAGTTGAACTTCTCACTTGAGTAAAAAGATAACTCACAAAATTTAGAAGCAAGTCAAGTCAAAATTTTGAGAAAATATATCAAAATCAAGGCATCAAAGAAAGAAATTTTTTTCTTCCTTCACATTGTGTTTGGATGAAATAATTGATAATTTTTATAGAAATTTTAAAATCATTGGATTTACAATCCCATCAATTACTAATTTTATTGATTAGCAAATATAAAGAAATCATATTCATCTAAACTAAGTAAAAACTACATAAACAATATATAATTGTCAAATCTAAAGAGAGTTGGTATCAAAAAAAAAATCTGAAAAATTTAGCCTGAGTCAGCAATGAACACAAGTTATATGTGGAACAATGTGTGACACACAAGAAAGAGTCAACTGGATAGAATGTGGAAATTATACATATTTTTAGGTGGAATTTGTAATCATAATTTTGCCTCTACAAATTCCACCAAGAAGTTCCATGGAAAATAACAATTTCCGTTTCTAACTTGCCAAACTTGAGAATTGCAGATAGCATAATTGAAAATACTGACCTAACCTCAGATTCTGGTCAATCGTTGCTAACCCAAACAAATGGTAAACGATTTTGATAGCCAGAAGATAAGAATTTGAATCTATTTATTTGAATACACTTTTTATTTGAGACTCTATATAACCTCAAATCTTTAGTGATGATATTACCAGACTGAAGAATCATACAACTACCACCAAGCCTTTAGTCTCAAAATTTCGGGATCAGCTATGCATTCTCAACAGGGTAAGCCACATGTATACTTTTTTGCCATTCTATTCTAAGATTGAAGAATCATATATGTAGATATTAGCTACGCATGTATATATCATGTCCAGGTCGTCATGGGTTGCCCCCTGACTAAATCTAAGGTGACTCCCAGTCAAAATATAGTAGACTCTATCAACTTTGGGGTCAAGTGGAGTTTTAAAACACTGGAATATCAATACCTCATCTCACAATAAATCTCAAATAATCCAAATAGCTGGTCTTGCACCACTGCAAACTGGATGTCTTAATTTTTTTGGTAAGCTCAAATAATCCAAAAGTTATTTCCTTTCTCTGTTTTAGACTTACAACTATCCCTGGAGGTGATCTTATAAACAAATGGGAAAAGTTGGGGGGGGGGGGGGGGGGGGGGGTGGAGGGGGTGAGGGGGAATGACACAGATATGAGAACTTACTTTGTTGTGAACACCATCCAGTGAGTGGTATTTATTAGGGAGTGCTGAATTAATATCACAGCAAAGTTTTAAACTCCATTTTGATAAATGTTTTAGTTTGTCCATTGGAACAAAATATTTTGGTACCATCGCATTTCTATGTACCGTTTCAAAGTTACTGTTATTTATACATAGTCTGTATATTCATAAAAGAAACCAAAAATATGCAGTCTATACTCTAGGCAGATCATTCCAGGCTGATATGCATATATCATCCAGAACTACCAAAATAGGCTGAAATGGCCAAAACATACTACAGATTGGAAATTTCAGCAAGACAGAAAATAGGGGGGTTGGTATACTGTTTTGCTTGCTGATAAAAAGAATTTCAGCTGTAATTACCAGGTACAAAACTTAATTTAAAACTTTGCATAACACAAATAAATTGGCTCTAAACCAATAAACACATAATAAGTCAAACCTTCATCCCTTTGTATAGGGCTCGGGATCTACATGAGCGCAGACATGAATGGTCATATTCAGACTTCACATATTCCTGAAGGCGATGAATTTTTTTTCTTCGACGCCACTGCTTCCAGGACCAGGCACAAGGATATGCAAGAACTGAAAGTATGCTGTGAACTGACCCTTCCCACCAATCATATGCAGAAACAGAGTTAATCTCATCAATAAATCTGTTAAATGCATCTTCATACCTGCATAACAAGAAGGGTTGTACGTTACAGATAAAATTTTAGGATATAAGACAGAAAATTGATGTTAACATAATATTGTTCTATCTTATGGGCTTCATAGTTTGTACTGCTTTTTAATCAAAAGGTGTCACTAAGAAGTGTATCTTGGAATAAAAACTACTCCAATTGCATGATGCCAAAAGAGCAATTACAGTTTTCTTCCCAACTAAGCCAAAATCATTAGAAAAAGAGTTGAACTCTGATGATTAATATCAAGAAGTTGGCTGAGTTTACTAGGGTCAAGAGGTTTTTCTTGCCATTTGGCCTGATTTTACAAACAATTTCATTAGTTGACAAGCTTTGCAAACTAATTTGTTAAGTTTTTTTTTTATAAGTAACGAAAATTTTATTAAAAAACGAAAAACAGCCAACCCGAGTACATTGGGAATGTACTATGGGGGCACAACTCAATAACCAAGATTACAACGATCAAGTAAAGCAGGAAGGGAAGAACAAGAAAAATGACAAAAGACCACACTCCAATCAAAGAGAGTGTGTAGAAAAAGAGACTTAATCTCTAACATAGAGCGTTCACATCCCTCAAAGCTTCTAGCATTTCTTTTGTGCCAAATACACCATAACAAGCAATGAGGCACAATTCTCCACAACTCTATGTTTCTATGTCGTCCAAACATACCCTGCCAAGATTCAAATAACTCAATAACCTTGTTAAGTAGCACCTCGAGTCTTAGAGACTCAAGTTTGCTTTAAGAAACTTGAGCCTTTAAGGCTCAAGTTCCATGTGGATAAAAAATCCACATCAGCCTCTGCCAGAGCACCAAAACCAGGTCTCTTTAGACTCAAGTTTCTTCATTAAACTTGAGTCTCTGATTCTTGAGATGTTACTTAACAAATATGTTTGGCTTTGATGCTACATAATGAAAATGTTAGCAAAATCAGGCTAAATGGCAAAAAAATCCGGGTCAAGACATTCAGAAATATCACATATGACATTTAATCTCAGATATCCTTTTTAACTTGAAATGTTTTCTTACACTACTTCAATAATTGCATTGGGAGGAGAGTAAGGAAGATGCCACGGTTCTCTAAACGTGTTGGGACCCATGAAGTACATTCTGTGAACATGGCTTTGAGTTTCTTCCGCTCTGGTTCCACGCACCTAGGTTTAAGTATATAATAAACAAATCAGATTTGTAAAATGCTGAAGTAGGCCTAGTTATCGCTGCAGGCAGCATAAGCTGAAACAAATGAATGTCTGTTATAATCAACAATGTACCTCTGACAAAGAAAGAAGGTATGGAAAAGGGTGATGACAGTGGTGTTCAATTGAATTTTCCCTGTGATAAGAACCTGACCCAACTACTTTGATTCTCAAAACATTTAAGAACAGAGCTAGAAGCACCAAAATGCATGACAACAGAAGTGCAAAAGGGCAGGGCCCCCCAAAAGTATACATCAGCTCCTCAAGAGGTGTATAGCAATTTGGCATCCTATACTTGTCGGATATACATTTATAGGGACACGATGGCTGACTTACTCCTCCTGAAAAAAGTGCTCTCAAGTGAGATGTGGGCCAAAAGAAAAATGAGAGAGAGAGAGAGAGATTATTGCAAAATTACCTCTCACGTATATGAAATTAGCACGGTTGGGAAGAAGATCAAGGGAACATGGTGTGCAAAGATGTTCATCAGAGCCCCCAACATCTTTGTAAGTACCAATGGGGCATTCCTATACAACATTTCATTGCCAAAAGCTTTTATGTAATAATAATAAATAACAGACATATACAACCAAGGAATATCTAAATAATGTATATGGAGTAAGAAGTAAGACGTGAACATTTATACTTGCTCGATAATCTTGCATATATAAAATACATGCTACACATGCCCACATGCATACACATACATCTAAACATTTCCAAACATATGAAAGAAGTAGTCTTATTTCATGGCAACCTCAGATCATATGTACTCTTCTCAGCCTAGTAATCTAAGTCATATACTTCCATTTGAGTAATTAATGTTCCACAGTTGAAAACAACAGATAATTACATAGTGACTTCCTGTAGTTTGGCATTAACATAAGTAGCCCACCCCAAAGGAAACCATGTTGTAACTTCTTAAAACGGTTAGCAACACTTATTGGAATTAGAATAACGAGAGAAAATATGACGGCAGGCTAGAGAGAGTGCTCTTAATGAGACTGATCCTACCTCCCTCGGACAAGTAAAGCTTTTTCCACCCTGCTAACTGCTTCTCCATCCTTAGTCCTTACAAGTATTGGGTCCCTAATAGCCTTGGATTTAAACCAAGAGCCCTATGGTAATCCAAATACTTCATGGGCAAAGTAGAAACTCCACACACCAATTTGCTGCTAGCTCCTCAATACCTGGAACCACTCCAACAGGAACCATCTCAGTCTTGGATAAATAAATCTTTAACCCAGAAACAGCTTCAAAGCACAACAATATACACTTCAAATACCCTATTTGATCCGGCTTAGAGTCACATAGAATTAATGTATCATCAACAAACAAAAGGTGAGATATCATTACATGTGCATTCTCCTTCCCTCTTACTTCAAACTACTGACAAAAATGGCCATCAACTGCTCACACCATGAGTTTGCTCAAAGCCTCCTTACTTTAACAAACAACAGGGGGGAAAGTGGATCAACCTAGTGGAGACCCCTCGAGCTATCAAAAAACCACTAGGATTACCATTGATCAATATGGAGAAATGAGCTGTGGATATGCAAAACTAAATCCAGTTTCTCCACCTACTCAGGAAGCCACAGCAAAACTAAATCCAGTTTCTCCGCCTACTCAGGAAGGCACACCGCTCTAACATGTATAACAAAAACTTCTAGCTAACATGATCTTACGCTTTTTTGAGATCCAACTTACATAAGATCCCTGGGGTACCAACTTTCAAACAACTATCCACACATTTGCAATTAAGGAAGAATCCAGGATCTGTCTCACTTGTGTAAAACATTTTGAGTCTGGGATATTAAACCCCAAACCAACTTCAATATTTTAGTTAGCACTTTAGCCACAATCTTATAGACGCTACCAATAAGGCTGATCGGCCTATAATCTTTAGCATCTGAAGCCCCCATATTTTTTGGAATAAAAGAAACTTCAACAATCAGGCATCCCTCTTCCTCCATTCATTTAGCACCAATAAATGTTTCTTCCATACTGTCACATCTCCAAAAGTCTCCTTACTCCTATTTCTCATTTTGTCTTCCAAGGAGTTGAGTTTCGAAGCCAAAATATAACTAAGAGACCCATGGTAGTGATAACTCCCCCACCAATTTCTCACTTTATCCACAAAGCCCTCAGTTCTTAACCACATATTTTCAAATGTAAATAAGCCCTTGCCCTTGTTGATATCATTACCATCAAGTAACATGGGAAAACAGTTTGAATATGATCTTTAGAGAAATCTCTGATTCAAATAGTGAAATTGTTCTTCCAAATCTAGTGAGATCAAACATTTGTCCAACCTGGGCATTGATGGGTGACCATGATCGTTTGACCAAGTTTAAACACCTTCCTCCAATGGTAAGTCCATTAGGCTATGTTCTGAAATAAAATCCAGAAAAATGCCACATCCTTACCTTTGTTCTTAAAGCTCATCCTTTTGATTGGAAAAGGAATTATGTTGAAAGCCTCCCCTATGCACCAACCAACTATATACCCTTGCCCATTCTTCCCAAAGCTGCTATCTATTTGCATCTGCATTAGGATCATACACTCCAAAAAAAGTCCATTCAAAACCATCAACCACATTTTGAAATCAAGAATAAACTGAAAAATCACTTACTGCCTCTTCAAGTTTATCTATGACTCTTGTATCCTACATCAGCATAATTCCACTTGATGCTCCAATCTCTAAATGTATTGTCAGCTGTCTAGCATTTATTATGTATCTTTGACTAGTCAAGCATTGCTTCTCTTATAAATAAGTAATAATCTGAAGAAAACTGGCTATTTTTTACAGAAAATTAATCTTATTTCTGGGGTTACTGACTCCCTTTTCTGCCTTATAGGCTTTATCTGCTGTTTACAGCAAACGCGTCATCTTTGCTGCCTTATTCAGGCTGCATCACTATGGTACAAACTGTGGGTGAAAAGATACAGTCTGCCCTCTTGATCAATTTATTGAGAGAGCAAACACATCTTTCCACAATTTCCCTAAATTGAATTCTTGGATGTGTCCTTGAGCCCGTGACACAGAAGGGTTCATCTGGCACTTGAGTATTTGTGCTATTCTCTAAAAACAATTGCTTAGGGAACCTTTTTCTAACCTTTTAAGCCTGTAATAGTAACCTAGAGAGGGGCAGTTACAGTCTTCTCTCATCTATAATGATAAAGAAGAAAAAATCATCCTCATGAAAAAATGAAGATACACCAAGCTTTCCAATGTAACAAGCCCTTGATTATGATAAGTTAGTAACAGGTAATAAAATTATAATTGAGAATCTTAAAAGATCAAAGAAAATGTTACAGCTCCTCATAGAATGTAAAGGGAAAAAAATGCAAGTATTACATGACGCTACAAGTGATGTAGTTTCTTAGTATAACAACATGGATGCATGTTTTCAATATTAAAGTCAAGTGTTAAAGCAAGCCAACCTCGCAGAAAGTACCATAGAGGCCCTGAGGGCATTTTTTTCCAGTAATTGTGCCCTCCTCTCCATAAAGACCACCATTATCCCCAGCACCTCCACTGTTAGACATAAGTAATATGCTGTTATTACCTGGACTGGTCTTTTTAAGATCTTTTTAAAACCATACCAATATTTATCATTCAAGTTTGTCAATTGTAACATAAAGAGTTCTAAAATGATGCCTTCAGGCTAAAAAGGAAAGGTTTTGAATTGAGATAGAAAGGGCATTTAATTGATAAAAAGCATAACAAATAAAGATTTAAGGCTATTTTCTTCTAAGCTGATGCAGAAAACCAAATCTATATGGCCTTTTAGCATTATTTTTTTATTAAACCTTCACTCACTTAACAGTGGCACCATAAATTCTTTAATAGTTCACAGGTAGCCAATTGTTAAGATGATTTAAAGGTTTCCATTTAACACCCCCAACCCCCCCCCCCCCCCCCCCCCAAAAAAAAAAAGAGAGAAAAGATGATAAGGATATAGAAATTGTCACATAAAAATCACCATTGGCTGAACACCAAGACTGCACACACGCGCACACACAATTAAGAGTTTATCCTGATAGATGGGGGTGTCAGAAAATAAAGTCTGCATAAAATTTTAAATTCTTGAATAAACTCCTATGGAGGAATTTCAACAGATAATATGCTATGAGAATTATTTGGATAAAAAATAGTTGACACCATAATAAAAAGAATTCACTTAACATTATCTTTATCATCATGTGAAAAAAAAAAATTTTGATAGGTAAATGTGAAAAAAAGGCAAAAATACAATTTAAACCCTACAAATTCAGTGAATTGTCATTTTAGTCCACTAAGTTTAAATTTGTCATTCCACTAAGTATAATTTTTTTCATTTTAGTATGTTATTGTCAATCCTGTCCAGTGCCATTTGAAAAATGCAGTTAATTATTTTATCGTGTGAAATGGCATCGTTTTGAAAGAGTTAACAGAGATTTTCAAACAGCAATGGACAAAATGACTGAAATTACAGTGCTGTAAGACCACAATGACAAAATAGTTAACAGACTACAATGTCTAAATTTAAAGTTAGTGGACGAAAATGACAATTCACTAAACTTATAGGGTTTACATTGTACTTTTGCACTTGTTTCTTTTTCTGTGCATGGATTTTTAGACTTCATGGAATCCTGGCACAATACTTAGCTGATTTTCTGTTTCTTTTTTCCTCTTCTCTTCTCTCTTTCTTCTGTACACAACTACTGTACTGGGATTGCTTTTTATTAATAAATTTACTTACTGATAAAAAAAAAATAAAAAAGATTCCTTTACAGATCAATTTTGGCTTAGAAGAATGTTACAAATTTTGGATAAATTCAAGTTGGGGACTGTCTTTATGTTTCTTCCCACTGTCATGTCCCAGCCTGGGCAACTCCTGTGTTCCACAGCAGCTGAGGTCATCATGTTTAATAATCAAGGTCCTGCCACAGCGGCAATGGACAAAGTGCTTGCTTGGTCTAGTTGGATGCAATCTCAATATGACCAGGGGTACATAATGTTCAATTCAATATTAGTTTCATCCAAAAGTCTATGGACAGCAAATATATAAACTACAGATATTTACGTATTGCTCCACCATAAAAGGACAGAATTTTTTTTAGCTGAGAAAAAGGGCATTCTGAGTATCCCTCTACATCCAACCAAAAAAAAAAGCCTCTACAGAAAAAATACTCTTTCTATTACTTGTTTTATAAATAACATGCATACTGTTGTGTTGTCAAGTAATGAAATATCGTGGAATAATATATTGAAACAGTTTCATCCCCCAATGCTCATTTCATATTTCAGTTGACAAGGATATAAAAAAATCTGCAGATCTGTTAGCAAAAGTACATGCACTAACCTTAAATTTATCTACCAATATGTAAGTCATTTATCATAATAATAGGCATACCGACTATTTATGGAGCCATTTATACTTGCAACTGGAGTATATTCATCCCCAACATCTATCTTACACCAGTGAAAATGAACTCTCCCACCCCCACCCCCACCACCGCCTAGAAGACCACCGTTGCCCCCAACAACAGATAAAGACGAGTTCTCTGAAAGCCTGAGCTCTTGAAGGAAAAGGAGGACTGTCCCACCAGAAGCTCCACCAAGTCCACCAATCAAAGAACCATTTCCATTTCCTGCCATTCTACGAAAGCTTTCACCATCAGCCCTCAAAGATCCATAAATATCAAGCCTTAAGAGCGGCCACTGGATGGATCCCATCACTAGCAAACATGAAAAATGAACTCTTAAACATGATAAAGGTGGTGGCATTAAAAGATACAAGATCTAGGCATAACATTTAACTTACATGTTATTGATGTAAAAAGTGGAGGCTCATTAATTTTAAACATAACAACTCCCATTTACTTAATCAAAAGGCAGGAGAACGTTTTGGTGGAAAACTGGGGTTAATTTAGAAACATTACCAATCATTCCTCCTCCAACCACATGTCCGTACAACTGATTAGGGCCTTCAGTTCCACTTCCCAATTCACAGGGGAGATCAGCATCACCATATTTGTTACCTCCAGTGCTCACCCTCCCATTGAAATACCCAAAGCCCCCTCTGCCCCCATGTCCAGCACCACTGCCAGCTCCATTTGAATAGTTTCCCTTTCCAATACCTCCACTGCAACCTAGAAAAGGACCTCCGTCTATTAAAGAAAAATATGTACAGAAAATCCTTTTTCCAAGAAATTGACAAGTTGTTAGTATGAATGCATTATGATCTTGCAACAATGGAACAGAAAAAACAAGGAGTCAACAATCTAAACAACTTTATTCTTGCAATACACTCTTTTACCTAATTCTGAAGCAGTCATCACACCACCAGTATCAATAATGACAGTCCGTGCCCTGTGGATGTGAATAATACTTCCTCTGATAAGTCCATTCACAAGAAGGTCCTCAACACGACAGATCTGTCAGGGGTCAGAAGATACCATTGCCTGTTACATAATGATACATGCAATAATACAAATTGGTCTTCTTATGGTAACTTGTCATTAAAAACATTTTCCAGGCAATAGCTTTAAAGATACAAGAAGCAGTTAGCAACATAAAAAAGTCTTTGAGAAGAGAATAAAGACCAACAGCAATCCAAATATGGGCAATTGGCCAAAAAATGGATCCTAACTTGAATAAAGATATCCAAACTCGATTCAATATATCAGCATTTCTTTATTAAAAGCAAACGTAATGGCAGTGGTTGGGTATGAAGAGCTCAATGGAGGGCACATGATGCACAAAATTAGGAGATGATTAAATGTCTCCCTATTCTCCTTGCACATACAGTACCAACACCTCCTACTACAGATCCTAAGTATGCTGATTGGAGAGCGGTTGGTGCACAGATTAGGAGTGGTTTGTGGAACAGTATGAAGAGCTGTAGTTTAGCTTTTTGGCCCACTGCAAAACTTGTGTAAGAGTTGTATTCTAGTGTTAATAACCTCCAACATATTTATGATCTTCATCAAAACTACTTCCCCATTACTCTTAATGATCTCTCTTTAGAGGATTATTATGCAAAGTTTAGACTTTAGAGGTATACATAAAGAACTTGAACCTCTACCAACGTATCTCTACTGATAATAAAAAGCTAAGAGACTGTATGCGTGTAGCTTGTTTTCTCTCTGGTTTACCTCCAACTTTGACCCAGTGGAGACACATATTTTGCATGGTAAGGAACTTCCATCTTTAGGCAAAGTATTTAGTTGACTTAGACAAACCTCCTTATTTGAGTCTAATTCTATTTTACTATCCACTGAGAAATACGCTTTTTCTGTTGGTATGGGAGGGTGGTAGATTCTCTAGATGTGGCTTATGGAGGTCGTGGTTGTGGAGGTCGAGAAGAAGGGGGAGTCATGATAGAGGATATGATCCTCACAAATGCACTTATTGTCATGGAGAAAGTAATATTGTAGATTTCTATTGGATTTTTGTTGGGATCTGCATTGTAAATCACTCAGCTTATCAGGTCAGCCTTCAAGAGGAAAAAACATACTTCACATCAAATTACACTGAAACATCAATAGTATCCATCCCTGAGGAAAAGTACCATTAGTGTCCATGCAGTCTAATTTTGTTGAATCAAATTCAACAGCTACTTTGGTTCAGAAAATGGAAAGTGGTATATTGCTATTAGAGCTCAGTAACTGATAAGTTTACCAAAGCTTTGTGTAAGATTTGTTTGGATGTGTTATGTAAGAAGCTGGGACTGTATAATATATACATCCCAGCTTGAGGGGGAGTGTCATAAGTTTATATTAAGTTAGAGGCAAAAGAGCAATATCATTGTAATCACCCAGATATATAAATAATATGTGCGTTTGGGTAAATAATTGTGCCCTAGACTCACTTCCCAAGACAATAAACATCTTACAGATTAAATTGTAGATGATGTTTTAAGGTCGTTGTTTGACTGTTGAGGCTACTCTACTCTTATCCGCACTCTACTCTTATCCGCACTCTCAGCTTTTGGAATTTCTAGATCTACTTAATTTTAGATCTCAATTACCTTTGATTTTTTTGGGTTTCTCTTGTATATTCCAGTACATTAGGATATTCCCTTTCTTTTAATAAATTTTATTTCTTTTTTTAATAGCTTAGATAGGTAAACAGCACTTCATCATGTGATACCTGTTTACAATTTAAAACATCAAAGCGCATATTGCTGCTAAAAGAGTACAATGGTCAAATTGAAACTCTTATTTGCAAGGCTCGTGACAATGATGGCCAGCAAACAAAATCAGAATTCCATAATGAAGCCACTTGGACATGAGTTTTCCAATGCGTTAATTTCCTTATAACACTATATGATTGATGCTGGGAAGGTTAAAAGTAATAAACATATGACTCTTACTTGAAGTGAAAAGGAGAGTGTATAATTGACATGGCAGTCATCTGGTGGAGTTATCAAATCCACAGGGCATGTCTGACTCTCACAAAGAGACTTTGTTACCCTACAAAAAGGTATTCAAATTTAAAGATTTGGAAGATCGTCCAATACAAAATCAAAGAAACAAAATCAGAAGTCCTTAAAAAATGAATCACGGCTTCATACTCACATGCTTCTACCAGCACTATCATCCAATGGAGCCTGAAGTAAAGAACCAGGGCCAACCTGTCATGAGCAAGGAATTTTAAGAAAGCTTCAACTAAAGGGAACCCAAAAAATTAATCAATTAAACGGGCATGAAATATAGAGACTAATACATAGAAAATTTCCATACATGAGTTGAACTAGTACAAACCCACAAACAGAATTAGAAAGCTGTAAAGGAAGGTCTAGAAATCTTGGCATTAAATGGGAAGAAGATGTGGAGTTCTTTTTTTTGAGGTGGAGGGGGGGTATCTTTCAGCTAGTTATGTTCTCCAATATAAACATAAATAAATAAAAGGATAGGGTAAGAAGTACTTCCATGATCTAAAAAGCATTTTCTTTTATGACTAACAGGTGAACAAAGAAACTGTATTTCACTCGCATATTTGATAATTGTCTTCCTAACAGGAAATGCTATCTTTACCCCCCCCCCCCCCTTTTTTTAGTTGAGGGGGATCTATATACCTTTTTTGTGAGTGTGTGTGTGGGGAGGGGGGTGGGGGGGGGGGGGGGGGGGGTGGGGGGGGGGGTGGGGTTGGTGGTGGAAGAAGGGTGGCACAAATTCTGAATTCTGTTATATTCTATAGTATATCTATAAGCTTTTCCTATCACTTGTAGCAGGCTCATAGCAAAGCCATATTTATTTTGCACATCTACTTTGTGTTGGTGTCTATAACAAAAACCAGGACCTTGAACAATTATAAGAAAACCTTTTATTAGGTGGAAAAAAAAAATGTAAACCTCATAATTAAATATATGCCAGAAATGTTTATGTTAATGACTTACAGTTATGTTATAAAAAAGAGATAGGGAAAGTCGCTGCGCTTTGATTGCATCACCATGACCAGTCAATTTTAGCAGTCCTTGACCATATACACCCAAGTTCGCATTTGAACTAATAACAGAGTATTCCTGTAAAAGATAATGATAATATGTCCTCAATTTTCAATGAACCCATGAAAAAGATTGTGTTAATAGACAAAACACAATCAATTAATAGACAAAACACAATCAATTATATTAATGGACTTAAAACCATATTACCCTTAGAACAACCAGATTCCTGACTTCAAGGACAGAAGCAGTAACAATGGTATTTCCGCCGCCATCAATTTGAATTTTGGAGTTCCACATAAGTAACATTTTGACGGCAACTCTAAATGCACCAAAAACCTTCATTTATAAAATGAGAATACTTTAGATCATCTATAGTAACTATGACATATACCTTCAAAGAGCTAGAAATCACAGTAAAAACTGCACTGTGACAAACATAAGGGTGTTTTCTCAAAAAATTAAAATAAATGAAAGGCAGTCTTTAAGAGGACAGAAAGAAGGATTTAGAATGAAAATAAGTGAATAATTTGCAGGTGCTTTCCCCTTGATTTTATAACTAATCGTAGCAATAATATTTGCAAGTGACATTACCACAAGCAGGTAGTTATATCCCGATAATCATATGAAAAATTATGACAAATACACATGTTAAATTACTGATTGTCCCAAAAACTTAAACTATTGGGATATGATAAATTTAATCATTTAACCACATAATTCTAACACTCCCCCTCACGTGTGGGCCAAAACTACCATTGTATGGGATTTTATATAGAAGGTAAAGCAAAGAAGACAGGGATCAAACTCAAAACCTCCTGCTCTGATATCATGTTAAATTATCGATTGTCCCAAAAGCTTAAGTTATTGGGATATAATAAATTTAATCATTTAACCACACAATTCTAACAACATGCTTGGACATTCTACTCCAAATTTCAAGAGTATAAACATACAACATGTGATTGGGAGAAAAAGAAAAATTCAAATATTTACATGACAAGTTATATTAATATGCACAATAAATTAAGCTTTTCATACCTCTTCCCATGCACCACCATAGACAAGGGTTAGACAATATATACAGGGAGATATTAAACCCTGAAAGGTTAGCATTGTTTTTGTTGGAATGTATGACACTTTCCACAAAGGTTATTTTTGTTTATTGTCTGGAGTAAATCAAAGGATTGGAGTAATCAATTATATTGATATGACATTCAAAATATACATGTAATAAATTGATGTTTGAACTATTTTCAATGGTTGGAAGACTCAACAATGTACTCTTAATTAACAGTAATCTTCCCCCTTTTGACAAATATAGCTTTGTCCAACCCATTAATCTACTCTACATCTTCTCCATAACAGAATTCCACAATGCAATAGCCTTGAAGGACAAGCCCAAAGGCATACCCAAATAATTCATTGGAAAACTCCCAATTTTGCAACAAAGAAAATCAGCCAACTCCTCTAGTCCCCTAACATCTCCTTCCGAAACTGCCTCACTCTTATTCAAATTAACTTTCAAACCTACAGCCTCAAAACAGTTCAATACCATTATAACATAAAGAAGTTGTTCCCTCACATCATAGAATAGTATCATATCATTAGCAAAACACCAACATTGAAGCTAGAAATGTAACCCATGGCTCCATCCTACGCAACATCCTACTCACAACCTCCATTATCTAGATAAAAGGCAGAGACAAGAGGGGATCACCATGCCCTAAGCCCCTTGAACTATCAAAAAGACCCATAGGAGAGCAATTGACTAAGACTGAGGACCGAAATGTCGTAATCCACATATGAATCCAACCTCTCCATCTTGTACCAAACCCCATCCTCCCAAGGAAATTAAGCAAAGTTCCTCAACTAACATGATAATAGGCCTTTTCAATATCCAACTTACAAATCATACCTAGAATCTGATGGGTCTAAAAATCATAATTTTTAAAGCCCTACTCTTTCTTGGGATTAATGCAATAAACAAGGCATGTAGAGATTTCTCAAACTAATATGAATCATAAATTTCTTTAAAATAATGCCATAATATCACGTGCAAAAACTAACAATCTGTTCATGGATCACCGATTCCTTGATATAGACTGTACAATCCAACTTCAGACAACTAACATGATAGTTCGTTGATGACTGAAACAGCCTATGCAAAAATTTAGTGTTGCTATCACCTTCCTTTAGCCATACAGCAATATATTTTTGCCTCCATGAAATTTTTTCCAATAAAGCCAGCAGTTCCACTTCGATTTTCAACTCCTCTCTTATGTTGGCCATAGACTTTTGCTTGTCCATAGACTTGGCAAGAAAGGGGACTTAAATTCTCCCTCTACTTGGTAGCCACAATTTGTATCATTATTCATGAAGTCCCCCTTAGCCTTTTCGTCATTATTGGCAAGAACTCGCATCCCGTGATTCCCATGATTCTTTCTGATCACATCCCATTCTCAATTCATCTACTCCCCCCCTCCCCCCCCCCCCCTCCTCTAGTAAGGTTGAACCCCAGGGATGTCACATCACTCCACTCCCATAAACTAGTAGTGAATCTCCTCAAACAACGTTTCCCACCCTCAAACACCCTTTCCTTCCACTCAAACTATTCCTTGATGGCCACCACTGTGGAATTTGGTCAACTCTAGGTAATACCCACGAAGATTCGCATACAAAATTATATGGATAGCCCAAAAACCACCCCAATACTGCCTAAAGAATAACTCATTCAACTTATAGGATTTTGTTGCACGTAATTGGCCTACAATCCATTTCAGTCCCACTAGCCCCACCGATAATTCCCCAACTATTCTACTCTTCTTTCGCAAATATTGAAGGGGTTACTTCTGCCTCCGACAAATTGACTGTCAACAGTTTTTCTATCAATTGCAATTAACACCCAACCCCAACTGGAAATGGGTTGTTGTCGATGTTAGTGTTGGCGACTCCTAATGGTTGTGCTACTGGTTGGGGTGGTGCTTGGTGTGGGTGTTGGACTGGTTGGAGGGTTGGGATGGTCTTTGGTTTTGGTTTTGGTTGTGGTTGTGGTTTAGCATTTAGGTTTAGATTTGACCCTGGGACAAATGATGGGGGGCTTACGGTATATGCATTTTGGTAGTTCCAAGGGAAACAATTGGTGTCTATGTGGGCTGAAGGGCCATACTGGTGTTGGCAGAGGATATCGAAGAATAAGGTGAGTAGGCAGTTGTGTCATGGGGCTGGAGCGGAAGTTGTGAGGCAGGGGCAGATGTGGGGGACTGAGGAGGGACTAGGTGCAGAGAAAGGGGTGGGCGCATAGGTGGGGGCCACTTAGTCTCACCCATGCTTTTGACAAAATGTTGCCCAAGATCATGTGACAATAAAATCATTATGTCTTTTTCTTTTTTTGTCATGCAAGCTAATGATAAGAATCCAAGCAACTCTTTCAAAGGAAAATCTATATAGCCAATAGCAAATCTTATTCCTTCACTAACAGCCAGAGATGCTTTGCAGTATCAACTCAGGTTGCCTTCCAACATTTTCAGCCATTGACTGACCAATATTTTTCTTTTCCTATAATTCACACCAACGCTACAATGCTTTTAATCCAGAAAGGGAAAGCCCTGTCAAATGTTTTTTATCAAAACATCCCCAACGTACAAGACCTCAAGGCCGAGCTAGAGGAATAGTAGTAGTCTTGAACTCATTGGACTTTGGTTTGATGGTAAGTGCCCTCAACCTAAAGAAATGTGTCGCGAGTTCAAATTAGAAAATATGCCTCTCCAAAATTGGGGGTAAGGCTGCCCACCAACCACGTCTCCTATACCCCCCATACATGTGAGAGCCTAGTGCACTGGGTACAGCCTTATTTTTTTGCCAAGATACCCATGAATGGCTTTTCAAATCATAAGGCTTATTATTTTGGGAACCCGATTTTCAATACGAAGACAAATCTAACAAAAGTAAACAAACATATACTCTTGCAAAAAACTCAGCTCAACTCAACTCAAAAGCATCTCATATATACGTTTTAATACATTTTGCAGGTTCCCACTTTACAAGAGAAAAAAATATGTGCTATCAACTATTAGAAAACAAATTTGTAACAGTTAGGCTCCAAATACTCAAATAATAGCTTTGAACTTTGAGCAACATATGGAGAATTATTTTGCACTTCTTGGGGTGGCAAATGAAGAAAAATGAGATGGTCAAAATGTTTCCTTTCAATCTAAGGTTGTGTTTGGTTTGATGTAAATCGAATTTCGAGTGTAAAATGAATGTAGGGGAAAATGAATTCCCGTAAGGAAAATGAAATCTGGGTGTTTGGTTCTACAATAGAAAATAGTCCGGAAAACGATTTTCGGTGTTTGGTAACATTCTGAAAATGCTATTTTCCTACAAATGCTTCACATTTTCTTAGCCATTTTCTCAGCTTCCAAACAAATTTTATAACAGAAAATTTCAAAATACACACTTGACACAACCAAAAATCAAAATAAAACCATTTATTCACAATATATACATAATATACTCGGTGAGAGGAGGAAGAAAGAGTGAGAGATAGATCGGGAAAGTGCGATCTCAGTACCAACGGAGGACGGCGGCAGCCAGATCAGGAAAGAGAGAGATCGGTACCGACGGAGGATGGCGGCAGCTAGATCGGGTGGGTGTGGGTTTGCCGAAATGGGAATTGGGTTATGTGGGTAGATGGGTAGCTTGGATGTAGATCGGAGCTCATGAAGGAGGGTAGCTTGGATGATGGCGGTGGTGGATCGGAGACATGCAGCGGTGGAGCATGGCGGTGAGGTTGAGTGGGTGCGATCTTGCCGATGCTGGGGGGCAACGAGCCGGTGCTGGGGTGCAACGAGCCAATGCTGGGGTGCAACGAGCCGGTGCTTGGATGTGCGATCTCCTCTGGTTGTTTCTCTCTCTCTTCTATTTTCCTGGGGTGTAATTCATTTGAAGGTAAAATAAAACCTGAAATGGTTTTACACCAAAGAGGCCTTATTTTACAGTCAACGCAGAAAATCAATTTCAATTGACCCAATTTTCAGTACGTACCAAACATGGAGCGTGGTGTAAAAGGATTTCCTGAAATTGTTTTCAGCCGAAACAAACACAGCCTAAAAAGAACCTCCAAAAACAAATAGGACAATACCTAATGAAAATTTTTGAAAACAACACTTTTCCAAAAAAAAAAAGTGCTTACAAAATAGATTACCATTATTTGAAATTCTCAAAACTAGTACCCAAAATATTTTATGTCCCAAGTGGAATAGATTGCAAGACAATGATCATAGAAAAAATTAATAGTTCTCTAGTATAGCCCTCATGTATTAGGGTTGTGCCCCTCTTTTATGTTTTTTATTAATTTAAATTCACTTATCAAAAGATAAAGATAAGTTGTTGAGTATTGATATTCTAAAGATGCAACAAGACAGTTAAACCCCAAAAGGGGGGGTTTTGGTGTTGTGTTGGGGGGGGGGGGGGGGGGGGTGGTTAAGGTGGGGTGAAGCTCAGCAAGAAAAAACTCAAGTTGAAGTCTCTTGTATTAACTATATGGGTCATCTACAAGAACTACAAAAGCACCCCAAAAAAAAAAAGTAACATACCTTTATGATGGAATCGCTCATCAAAAGTTCCTCGGCAACAAGCTCAAATTCAGAGACTGGATACTTAGACAGTCCAAATACAATGGTCCCTCCACGATAGAGACTAATTTGGCCCCTCACCTTCACAAGCAAAGATTTAGAGATGATAAATTAAGCTTCAAGGAAAGCAATTGAATTAAACAGATAAGATCAAAGAGACTTCTACAGAATTTAAATTATATAAACAATGAATGAAAAAAAATCTAACAAAAGAGGGAACTAGACTGCAAAATATACAACCAAAAAAAAAAAAAAAAAATCTAACTTGATATGAAATTATGAATGCGAAACTCTTGCCTTGGCCAATTCAAGGGCAGAATAAGTATCACTATACTTTAACAGTGAAAGAAAAAGGACCCAGGAAGAAATTTAGTTTCAAGTTCCCCAATGTTATTTACCTAAAAGAGAGCAAACAACTGTAAAAAAACATCCAATGAAATTTGGAAGAATATCAAGATACTCTCTCTTAAATTAATCACAGACTCCTAAAATTACTCTTGATTTTTCGTTGAGCTAAAAGTCTCCTCCGACCTTGTCTCAACCAACCTCCATCTTTTAAAGCTCCATGAGGCCGCATAAAAGTACTGTAAAAAACATCCAATGAAATTTGGAAGAATTTCAAGATACTCTCTCTCAAATTAATCACATAGACTCCTAAAATTACTCTTGATTTTTCGTTGAGCTAAAAGTCTCCTCTGAACTTGTCTCAACCAACCTCCATCTTTTAAAGCTCCATGAGGCCGATTAAAAGTACTGGGATTTCAGCCTTAGAATGATTTTCCAATAAAACCTCTCCAATGTTTTTTTTTTTTTTTTTTGGATAAGAAATAATATTGTATTGAAATCAGGAGAAATGTCATGTACTCATGTACACAACACTCTCGTAAGGAATTACAAATACGGAAAAAGTTACAATAAAAGAGAGAGGGAATCTATGAAATTTACAATAGAACTCAAATCAGTATCCCCAAGGATAATAGACCAATGAAACCACAATCTTATTAACAAATATTTCATCTCTATAACCAATGCTTCACATCATTAAACGAATAAGTATTCCTCTCCCTCCACATAACCCACATTAAACATAGGGTAACCATATCCAACTCTCCAATGTGATTTGTACAAACCTCATAAGAGTTTCAATCAAAATAGCAATCTACAGGAGTTCGCCTATCAGGAGAAGTTGAATTATCATGGCACCCCAATATCTAATTCCATCCCATAAAAAAGGCCAAGCCTTGGAATCCCTTAGAGACGTATTACTTCATTCATTGGACCATATACATGATGTTCCAAAGGTCTACATGCCACCCTAAATATCCTGCAAATTCTATTCCAACCAGATTACCAACATTGAACTTAGTATAGATAATGGCAGTAGCACACACCATATTCTTCAAGGCATCTAAATTGACTGCTAGAAATAAATGGTGCCACTATTCATTCTCATTCCAGCACACGGACATAACAGACAATAGTCATAAAGTTCAGTAAAATTAAGGTCATCCATACATTGATTAGTCATATCTTATTTAAAGTATATAAAATGAAATATGTAGGACCATTTTTTTCCTATGACACACTATAATTGAGCAAAATTATGATTATTCTTACCAAACTTTCCTCATAAGAAGACTCATAATTTGGGATGTGAATAAGACAAGCTCAACACTGGCCTACTAGTTTAGGTGCTCATTATGATAATGAAGCCCAAATATACCGGGGCTCACCTCATCAAGCTCATGAGCCAGCTTGTTTCATAAGCCATACCTAAAACTTCTATATGTCACTTAGGCCTGATGTGGGTCTGGGCATCAGAAATTGGCCATAAGCGGTTTATAGGTGTCATTTTAATGTAATAATAAACCTACAATGATGTTCAGGGTCTCACACCAATAAGATATGAAAAGGAGGGGGATTGCACTCTATTGAAAGCAACCCAACTATTTGAATTTGTCATTTATTTCTTGGAGTTGGGGACTTAACCCGTCAAATGGTCAATTTCTCATATGACAACGAGCCAGCCATGTAGGTGATGCAAACCTTAAGTGACCAAGCTAAGGTCAACAAAACAATTTAAGCTTGTGAGCATACAGCAAACTCCTTGAGTATTCACGGAGTTGAGGGTAAGCTTCAATCTTCAGACTTAAGTTGAGCTCAAGCTTCTAATTATTTCCAATTAGCTGAGCTCAAGAACTTAGAAGAAACTTGGTTGAGTCAACTCAGCCCCTACTTGTGACAGATGAGTAAGTAAAATCAACACTCCTGCTTCTGCTTCATCCAGCATTGCTCCCACAAAACACCCAGTCCTTTTAGCAGTTGATGACAGTAGCCCATATAAAGACTTTATAATCTGTTAAATATGACAGTCACATAGGCAGTTTTTTTTTTTTCTTGCTTACAGCTCAAGCAGACTTTGAAGCTTCTTGAGGTGTGAATTCACCAATGTTCTATAATGGCACAGGTGAATGGTTGCAGAACTCGTAAAGTACCACAACCCCTCCAACAATCATATCATGGATCTTCCACCTACAGAGTCAGCAACATAACTACTGATACGTTGATCTTATGCTAATACACCATATCCCAACAACTACTGCGCATGAACATCCTTTATTGGTCTACATGGCAAGTCAAAAAAGGTTTTGTCAACAAAAACTTAGTGAGAGATCAACTTATTATATGTTATGGCCTGTTTGGAAGTTTAGAGAGGGTGGAGAGTAGAGGGGAGTAGAGGGGAGGAGAGTAGTGGGGAGTAGAGTAGAGGGGAATGGTTATCCTCTACTTTATTTGGATGTTTTTAAAATTAGTAAGGGAAAAGGGAGTAATTAGCCCTTCCTCTTGTTTGGATGTATTAAAAATTAGGATGGAAAGGAGAGTAAATGATTTAAATAGACAAATTTACCCATATTTACACAATGTCCCAAACACATAATTACAATAACAAATTAGCCCAAGACTTGTTAAAGCTTCAACAAATAAAATTAAAATCAAAGGCAAACGAATCTGTTTCAATTGCATAGAAAATATTATAGTAACGGAAACAAAAAAAACAAAAAAAATACTCTGAATCTAATCACTCAGAGTATTGAAATGTTCATTTTCAAATGAAGCAAACACGTTTAGATAACTGTACGATTATCAAAGAACCGCCATACAAAAAATGCAACGTTGATAAAAGGGAATAAGAAAGAAAAAACAAGAGCCGAGACTAACCAGTGCTATCCATTTCGGTGCGGTGGATTTGAATTTTTTTGTTTATATATAAATTTAAATATGAGTCGGTGACTGTGATTAGAGAGATCATGAGGAATGGTTTTGGAGCTCGGTGTTTGAGGTTATGGATCGTGAGGAATGGTCGAGAAAAAGGGGGGTTATTTAGCTTGAAATAGTGAGATTCAATTTTTTTTTTCATTCACCTTAAATTTTCTTAGGAAACAAACAAAGATTATTTATATAATCCGTTTGTCATTTTGTTAATTTAGAAAGGGTAAATTGGGGAATTCATTTGGTCAATAATTTATTTACTCTACTCTCCCTCCAAATCTCTCCAATTTGGGGGAATTAAAAATGAGGGATTAGAGGTAGTTGAAACCCCTCCAAACCCCTCCCCCTCTTTCCTTAAAAAACTTCCAAACAAGGTAATTGAATTACTCTCCCTCCCTCTACTCTACTCCCCCTCCTTTTTTAAACATCCATACAGGCCATTAATGACAAATGACAAGGAGAATGTATGTCATTGACCGCAGAATGTTAAAGGCGAGATTAAGCAAAATATCTGAACTGGGGGGGAGCAAGTTACTGGTTCAGATGCTTCAGTGCTCTGGATAAAGTTGTACAAAGAACAAAAAGGAAAGCATGTGATGATGATAATGTTGCCCAAGCATAGAGAGATATTCCACAAAGAACTACACAATTAATTGCACTATTTTCCATATTGTGCATTTTGCAACCATAAATGAGGCGTGTGCACACATGTTATGAGGGAAAAAAGAAAAATAATAAAGATGACATATGGATGGAACATGAGCATCCAACCAACACTCATCCTTCATGGAATGTATAGAGAACAAGAACATATTAAGAATCATGAATATGTAAATTATTCGAAGGAAGCAGATCTTGTAACCTGAACTCTGGTCCAAAGCAAAGGAACTAAAACTTTTGCATTATTCTCCACAAAAACATGTGACCATATAATTGTAGTAGGAAAATCAAGCAAAGGAGTTTCAGTTTCTGTTGTGACATTGTCATTGCCCACTCTTAAACTCAGTAAATCTGCATTGAAGTATGTGCCAGCTGCTCCTGCATTCCTAGGACAGCCCATACTCCAACCACCTGCACCAAGGAAAAAAAGAGCATTGAGGAAAGCAGCCGTTTTTTCAATTCTGTTGTCCTATATTTAAAGCAAACTTGAGCAAGCCGTTTATGAATCTAAGTAAATATTAAAGGTAGGAAATGGATATGTTAGTCATCAGCACATATACACACGTTTAGCACACTATCAACAGAACTTTGATATAGTGTCAACCTCAGGCCTTGGCATTGTCCCATATACACCTAAAGAGATCATCTGTGTATTCAAGTACTTATGAACAAGGAACATATATTGACATCAGCGTAGTCATCAATATTATTGATTTTGATTTCTAGACCAAACTGTGGTTGTCAACAGTACATATATAAAAGTGTATGGTTTTTTCTTTTCTTTTTTTGATAGGTAATCAAAGATTTATCCAAAAGTCTATTGTCATCAAGAGTTAATAGTTGTTAGCTGTTTTTTAGAATATTGTCCGTAACAGTGTCAAAAAATCTCACTGGAGACATAAAGATAATGTGAATATCTTTCTTGCCAATGTAATTTCTCTACCTGTACTTTTTTTTTTTTTTTTTAATAAGTTCTATCTGTACTTATCTCACACCTCAGTGATTTCAGACCCTTATCTGCTACATTTCTTTTTCTAAAACTTTAGCTCTTCTTCCAGCTTTCAAGCTTTTGTTCCTAGGTATTCTTCAACACTTAAAGGGTTTTAGCAGAGGCAAGCTACAACCAAACATTTCTATTTGAAGTGTCTACAATATTAAGAGTTATTGAAAAAAAAATCATTTCTAAGCCATATAGTTAAATACAGTGTATTTTAAAACAAAACACTCATGTAATATATATATATAGACAAGTAAGACGTATTTTATTCCAAAAAGACTACTACATGAACACAGAGGAGTCTAAAGAATACAAAAGAACAAAATTATGTACAGAGAGACAATAATGATATTAGTGAATCCCCAAGCTCGAGACCAATCAAAAAGAACCACTAAACATAGCTAACAATTGAGTCCCTGTAATTCCTCATCTTCAAACGTACAGTGATTTTGTTTCCACCAAATTGTCCCTTTCTCCTACAGCAAATAAAAAAAAAAAATTGCCAGCAGGCTAGGTGGCAATTTTAATTTGTAGATTCAAAGTCAATTTCCTTACCTTTTTTGTGATTCTTGCAGGGATTCTCCTCCTACCTTCTATTGTTATACTCACTCTGCAATGAAGTTTTTGTTTCTTTATTCCACACAATTAAGTTTGAGTGTATGTGTGTGCATGTGAACGTGTGCATGCACACGTGAATGTTAATTTGTCCATATGTGAATGTGTACATCCATGGACATGCATAAACTCTCACTACAGAAAGTACCACCAGATCAGTTAGTCCAAGCTGAAAACATAATAGGGAAAAGGAGGGTTGCAATTATTTACAGAAAACTCCAGGTTAAAACGTACATTATTATTTAACACAAGAAAAATTCAGCAAACTCATAATTTTAAACTTAGGAGCCTATTTTCCAGAAATGTGACAGTTGGGACAAGATCAAGCATCAGTAATGGGGTTGTTGCATCTTGACTAGTACTATCATTATCAAAGGTTAAAATCTAAAGTTCCACAAAATGAAATCCAGAAAAATATCATATTAGCTTTTTATTGCCACTAAGACTAGAACCCCAACATTGAAAACTCAATTCAAATTGATGCATCTGACTCCTTAATATCATATATAGTTGATACCGCTTCAGCTTAACAAAATCACTTGTTGGACAGACTCCATGGTGCCACATTGTGGCAGAGACAGTATTAATCCCACCACTCTTAGTAACTATTAAGTAAAATTATACAGCCAAAAAGAATATTTTTTCCATAAATTTCCAGTGAACCAATTAACTCTGTTAATAACAATTTTTGGCATGTAATTTTTCAGATTTTTCAGATCAACAAAACAAGTTGAGACTCTTACATAATAATGAAATATATAGCAGTTGACTAATCGTTGCTTCTACTACCAGATACAGATTTGTGAGCAGTACGAACCATGCACAGTAACTTTTACATCTTCTTGTATGCTGTAACAATCCAGAGAGATTCTTCCGCCACCACCTCCACCCCATCCCCTCCCACCTGCTGCACTTATCGTACCATATCCCTTCCTATACAGTCACACACAATGCTTACAGTCAAGAAAAAACTAATACATATGATTAGAACAAATTCCTCCATACTTTATCTACAACCAAAACTAAACCTATGGTAATGAAATGAGTGTAATACAATTATTATATCACTCATCTTCAGCAATATTGATAAATATATATATATATATATGATATTTAAAATTAGGGCAAAAAGAAATATAATCAATAGATAGGGAATAAGCCTATCTTACTTCTTTTTCCTTGGGTAATTTACACACAAATCTAGTGGGTTTTGAATCCACAACTTCACCCAGTGTTACTTTTTTTCTTTTTTCTTTTTATAATGACTCTATAGATGGGGGAGGGGGATTTGAACCTTAAACATCTCCATTGAAAACACTAGAAAGTGCCAGTTGAGCTACAAGGTTATTGACACAAAGAAATAAATATATTATCTATATAACTGTTGATTATTTTTTGCATTACCCTAAGCAAATAAAGATGATAAATTATATCTGTGGTTCCAAATAGTGGATGCTGCCGGTGTACACTACACTCCAGGAAGAGATTAGTAACTGCTAACATATTTGGAAGACAAACTATATATAACTTGGGGTTGAAACTCTAGAGTATCATCAAAACTGTGCAACTGGTTTGGTAAAGCTAATTAAACACCAACCACAGGGAGCACTGGTCACTCAAAATTATTCCCATTACATTGGAGAAAAAGGTAGCCTAAGCTCTTCAGAAGTCATATCCACACCTCAATTTGAAATTTTTGAGACACCAAACTTGAGGTTTGGGAAATTTTTTGAAAATGAGGTTTTTTAAAAAAATAAATTATAAAATATACTAATAAAAAGACAACCTAGTACACAAGTGAATATATATATATACGCATGCGTGCATGTCTCTGTGTGTGTGTCAGAGAGAGAGAGAGAGACAACTGACGGGCCTCTGAAGCGAGATATGATGAATGGGTGCCAACAGCTTTCACTTGTTAGAGGAGTAGGGGCTGAAAAAAGCTCTTCATATAGGCTGGGTTTCAGGGTAGTGATGCTTACCTTAATATTTGAGAAAGGAAATGGTTTGATAAAGGAGCTTTTAAGCCCTTGCTGACTGTTGGTCTGCAGCCCCACCCTAAAAAAATGAATAAAGAGAGGACTATTGATGTCACAGCCATTCTTTTACTACTCCTTACCACCCCCCCTCTCATCAGTTAAAAGTCGAGGTCGCTGAAGCAACACCAAAGAGTGATCTTTGAATGATATATATATATATATATAGAGAGAGGAGAGAGAGAGAGAGAGAGAGAAAGAGAGAGAGAGAGAGAGTAATGCACTAAGAAACCGAACAAACGGCAAGTGTGAGAAAGGAATTAAGTTGGATAGAAACAATAGAAAGGCTGCAACTCTTCAAGAGTCTCTCCCTTGGACTGAACTAAAGCCACTTCCCTTTATTGCCTTGATAGGCAACTGCATCAGAGAAAGAGAGAGAGAGGATACCTGAGAACCATAAAAGCTCTTTAGGTTTTGGAATTTTAATGATGGGGCTGTTTTTGCATTTTTTTTTTTTTTGATAAGTAATAAAGATTCATTGATATCAAAAAGAGAGAGACACCCAAGTACACAGGGAGTATACAGGGGTGAACAAATCAAAAACGAACATTACAAAAATCAAGTAAATCCAAAATAGAAGAAAAAGGATGGTTTCTCCACACAGAGAACCAATCAAGTAAGGTTCTAAAAAAAAGAAGCTTGAGATCAGGCATGGAACGCTCCTTGTCTTCAAAACACCTACTATTTCTCTCCTTCCAAATACACCACATCAAACAATGAGGAACAACCATCCATATATCTCCATTACGATGGCGACCAAAACGACCTTGCCAGCAAGCCAAAAGCCCAACAACAGAGAATGGCATAACCCAGCAAACTCCAAATAACCCAAAAACCATATCCCACAACTCCAAAGCAACTGGGCAATGAAGGAAAAAATGGTCAATAGTTTCACTATTACACTTGCACATATAACACCAATCCAAAATGCAAACCTTTCTTTTCCTTAAGTTGTCAATTGTCAGACATTTCCCCAAGGCTGCGGTCCATACAAAGAAAGCCACTCTAGAGGGAATCTTCTGCTTCCAAATGCTTTTCCAAGGGAAAAACTGCTCACTATGGCCAACTAGAAGATGGTAGTAAGCACTAACCGTGAACCCCTTACTCTTACAAGGCAGCTAACATCTCTTATCCTCCCCGTTCCCCCTTACAGGAGTGCAATAAATGGAATTGATGAAGTTTCTGAAAGCTTCCAATTCACGATTATGCACCTCCCTACAAAACTGAAAATCCCAATGGAGGACTCCATTGGTGAACCTCATTAGATCCGCCACACTTGCCTCTTTGCTACAACAAATCCTATATAAATCAGGATAGTGGTCTGTGAGAGGAGAAGATCCACACCAACGATCTAGACAAAACTGCACTTTTGATCCATCTACAATTTCATACAGAATAAACCGAGATAAAGAGTGCCACCCCCTTCTAATATTTTTCCACAAACTAACTCCATAAGGACCAGAGAAACAGCTAGAACACCAACCACCCTAATCACAACCATACTTCACCTCTATCACTTGACGCCATAGAGCATCCCTTTCTTGCCCAAATCTCCATAACCACTTCCCTAATAAAGCTACATTGAAGGTTCTCAGGTTCCTAATCCCCAACCCACTTGAAGAAAGCGGAGTACACACTGTAGACCAATTAACCAAATGAAATTTGGGCTCGTCTCCTGGGCCACCCCACAGAAAGTCCCGCTGAAGTCTAGCAATTCGGTTGGCCACAAAAGCAAGAATAGGGAATAAAGAAAGAAAATAAGTAGGAAGATTAGAGAGAGTGCTTTTAATTAAAGTGACTCTACCTCCCTTGGATAAATGACTCTACGTAGTCATATGTTAATGAACTGTATTTAGAATATTTTAGAAAGAGGAGCTGAAATTTATAGTTCTTCAGCCCTGTCCATTACATATATATATATATATATATATATATATATATATATATGTATATATTGAGAGGAGTTTGGGAAAAGGTGTGCTTACCCGTCGAGATGGGTGGTTTGGGGTTAAGAAGTGTGGTGTCTTTTAATCAAGCTTTATTAGGGAAATGGCTGTGGAGATATGGTCATGAAGTTACCCATCTTTGGCGGCGAGTTATCTCCACAAAATATGGTGAGGGTCAAGGGGGGTGGTGTACTAAAGTGTGCAGGAGGACTCATGGGTGTGGCCTATGGAGAAGCATTAATGAAGGGTGGGAGAGCTTCTCTAAGCATCTATCTTTTGTTGTGGGTGAAGGCACTCGTATCCGCTTTTGGCACGATAGGTGGATTGGGGATAATACTCTAAAAGATCTCTATCCTGAGCTCTATGTGTGTTCAGCGGTCAAGGATGCTTGTATCTCTAAGGTTCTATGTATTCCTAAAGGGGGTATTGTTAGAGTATGGGATTTAAGGTTTTATAGAGCTTTTGAAGATTGGGAGCTAGCTACATCCTATTCCCTATTCTAGCTTATCCAAACTCGTATTCCTCGGGGTGATAGGAGCGATACTCTTTGTTGGCGGTTAAAAGGCGATGGTAAGCTTGACATCGGGTCTTATTACTATGCGATTTGGGGTGCTTCGAATTCTTTGTTTCCTTGGAAAGGTGTTTGGAAACCAAAGATTCCTAGACGAGTGGCATTCTTTTTGTGGACTGCTACACATGGTCGGATCCTCACTTTGGATAATCTAATGCTTAAGGGTCACCCGTTGGCTACTTGGTGTTGTATGTGTTGTTGTGATGGGGAATCGGTTGACCACCTTCTTCTTCATTGTCCTGTTACTCATTCCCTATGGACTTTTATGCTTCAGGCTTTTGGTATTCATTGGGTTATGCCAGGTTCAGTGGCGGGGTTGTTATCTCGTTGGCATCAGTGGCTTGGGAAACATAATTCGGATATTTGGAATTTGGTTTCAGGGTGCTTAATGTGGATTGTGTGGTTGGAACGTAATCGTCATTCCTTTGAGGATAATGAGAAGACGTTGGATGAGTTAAAGGTTTTATGCCAACGTAGTCTTTTGGAGTGGTCTCGTTGTTGGGGTTTTACTGATTGTTCTTCTCTCTCTGAGTTCATGTTATCCCTTAGCTTAGTTTCCTGATTATTCTTTTTGTTGTGCTGTTTGTTCTCTTTTTTTCTTGTTTGTTCATCATCATAAACAACTTGTACTTTTCCTTATTTTCTCATTAATAATAGTTTTCTGATTACCTATCAAAAAATATATATATTGAGAGAGAGAGAGAGAGAGAGAGAGAGAATAGGTTACAATATGATGGAGAATATTCTAATGCTGACAACCTAGTAGGCACACCTCATAACCTAAATACTCTAGATTTTTCTAAAAGAGTACCACCCATACAGCAAAAGTGTACGACACAATATAATATTGTCTCTCTAACATCATACAAGCACATACATATAGAGAATTTTGCTTGCATTTAGAATATTTGTCAGAAGAAAAATAGAGATTTGATGCAAATTTGCGCAACATTAATAGCTTGTCAGATTTAAGTTCTTAGGAGGTTTGAGGTGTGTATTTTTACACGCACACACACACTACCTCTAGTAGTTGGTAGTTATTAGCTGTGTTGTAATTATAACCAGTAACTTTGTCATTCTTAACAATACAAGAAGTTTCGGCTCTAAGGAATCTAGAATCTAAACTAAGAAAAACCTGTTGATTCGCTACATTTTATGGATAGGCTAAACCTCCGAGAAGCTTTCAAATGTACCACTTTTATATTACCACACCATATACCATTGCAATTTACACATGGTGGTTACGCCAAGTGGACAATCTCTCAGTTTCCTTCATATCACACCACATACTTTCTTCTCCCAAATAACCATCAATTAACTCATCAAACCAGCTTTTAATTACTAACACAACCCCATAACCCTTTTAAAAAATTCTATAGATTCATGAGTTCTCCTAACACCAAACCCACCACAACCACATGTACACAAATTCAGCAATTTGTCCTACATCATATATGAAACACCTTTTTAAACAATTTGCTGATAGTATATTGGACCAAGATTGGGATTATATCAATTATAAATCTTAAACATGTTATCAAAACAATCAAAAACTAAATGACATTATAATAAAGGAATCAAGGTTAGTGAGACATGATTACATTTTACATACACACACACCCAAAAAAATACACTTACGCTATATATATATTCATCACTTGACACAGATTTTAGCAGGATTATGACTTAATTTGTTGGGGTATTGTCTAGAAATATGCATACACCAACCAGAATACAAACATTTGAAAATTTTGAGGGGTCAAGTGGTATTTTTCTCGAGAACTACTTGTAAATATAATTATATCACAATGGGAAATAAATAATAAATTCAAAAAATTTGGGAGGGCGATGGCACCCCACTGCATTTGACAATTGTATATTATCTACAAAGTCAGACATTTGTATATTATCTGCAGCGTCTGTGGCATGCATATTAACTGTGTGAGAACCAATAATCTTAATTTGATAGGTATGTTCAAGGTTTTGAATTAGTGAGCATCAGAACCCAAAAGGTACAAGCATGAAAAAATATAACCAAAAAATAAGTACTCACAGCTTTACAGCATGTATAAAGATACTTCCACCAGATCCTCCTCCACCTTTTGGTCCTCCATCCCCACCTTCTGCTGTTACATATCCATTTAAATATAGAATTTCTTTCACAAGAAGCTTGACACGTCCTCCACCATTCCCTCCAAATGGGTTTTCAGCAGACGTGCCGCCACCCTTGCTCCCATAACTCCAGGGCTCAGACAAAGATGACCAAGCATAAACATCACCACCCCAAAAACTCGTCAAGTTATTTTTCAGGCAGGATGCACCTCGGCCACCATGCCCTCCACCAGCACCATCATAGCCAACAGGTGTACCACTAGTTTGAGGCGGCGGTGATCCACCCAATGATGTTGTATTTATAGAGGAATTTTGCTCTAGGGTCAAATTGGCAGCAGAAAATACTATAGAACCAGCACGAATAGTTGCATATTGACCCACATTAACATTGCCAGACAAGTTAAAAACTATAATACAGCCTTCAACAGGACACCCAATTGAAACATGCGGGAGAATCTCTAGGTTTCCCGTACCATAAATGTAAAGATCAGAATTCAAATATAAGTTTGAGTTTAGCAAGCAGGTGGTATTAAATGACCCAACACCTTCTAGGTCCTCACAAGATACTAAATCATTATATGGGGATGAAAAGATTGATCTTTTGAGATGTTTAGTGGTGCTACTTTTAGAACCATAACTTAAAGCTGAACCAAAATCACGCAACCAGCCTTCTGACCCGGTTCCCCTACCTCTATAATGTACTGAACCAAGAGAAAGGGCAGACACATAAAGATACCCCAACAGAATGCACCAACAAAGGTAACCTTGCATTAGGAAAGGATGCATCACCACTCAAGACATGTACAAAATAGAATTTCTGTCATATGCTCATAAAACTTCACATAAATCTTGGTTTCCAACTCAGTCTGAACAGGTAGTGTAGTTATATACTTTTCAGTAAGATATCAAGTTACTTCAAACCATCTTCTTCATTTATATAGTCCTCTATATGTTCAGAAGCAAGGATTGTTGTTGGAGCTATCAATCCCACGGCCCAGATCTTCAGAATCCTGGCATTAATACCATCCATAAGAAAACAATTTACAAATGAGAATGTTAAAAAATCAAGCAGTAAATTAAACAAAATAATCCGACTATCTGGTTTGGAGAATATAACTTGAGACCAGCACAAAGTATGAGATCATGACTGAACTACAGTTGCCAATCAATGAGAAAATAAATGATTGGGAATAAATTGAGGATACAGTATTTTTGACATAGAAATTTGTGATCACTTGTGCAATTTGTATTGTTATTGAAGCAAAAATATACTATAATAAATAAACTTATTAAAAAGCCAAATCTTGGGTAAATAGAGATTGTGCTTTACAAAAACATGAAAGATTTCCTAAGAATTGCATCAAAGAAGGGCCTTCTTTCAAAATATGAAAAGCACTAACCACTTTTTACATGAAAGAAAGGAGGCTTCTTTCCTTGTAGAAAAAAATGCAAGTTAACAACTCATAACTTTTTGGTACTATTATGAAACTTTATACGGAAGTTTAGAAGCCACAATGAATTCAAATTATATTTTTCTAATGGTTTACATTTTTTTAATTAGTAAGTTACACACACAAATGCAATGGGTTTTTATTTTTGAACCTAAGACCTCACCCTCCAGCTATAGGAGCAGGAGCCACGAAGTGCGATTTGAGCCAAAAACACATTGGCAATTGTATAGTTCAATTTTGACTCAACTATTTTTAACAGTTTCTTGCAAGACTCCAATCACTCTCAAAACTCTTATAGGCCTGAGTTAAAACTTTGTTGCCCTAGTCATACGTAGCCCTATCTCATGAATTTCACCTCATTGACTTGCCATGTTACCATCGGTATAGTATCACAGCCATTGCTCCATTTTACTTACCAAGCCAAGTGCTTTGCTTAACAAGAAGCATTACTTCTACGTGTTGTTTAATGAAATTACCATGTGGAATCGCGTCACTCAACATTCAACAAGTACTAGAGCTCAATGCACTGATTTTCAATTCATAAACCAAAATGATTTCCATTTGTAAACGACATAAATAATTAGTATTACACCCTTGTTGACCTACATAAATCAAGCACGCAACGAACACATTCACGATCATGTTAATTTCATTCCGTCCCAGCATTAGACGAACAATTTGCATAGCGGAATTTCTTGAAGTGTAATTCCCTGATGTAATTTCCCCATCACAGTAAAAATGAGGGTTGTGTTAAGCATTGTCTTTGCTTTTCAGTCATCATTTGCAAGAGTCAACCACAATTCAATATGCATCAATATATTTCAGTCATTATCACACGAATATAATAAACTCTCATATACAACCCCCCCAAAAAAAAAACGAAAAATACATTCACAATTAGTAGATTAGCATTGAATTTCATTTTTATAGACTCATCATCATCATCATCACAAAATAAATAAAAATAATTAGAGCAAGAAAGACAATACAGGTAGTGAATTGCCAGTTCAACCACGGCGAATCAAAAAAAAAACAAAACACAAACACTGAAGATCAAAAACATCAAAATCACTCGCAATTGCAGACAAACAAAGCTTTCCACCACACAAAAATTAAATTCAAGAACCTTCATTCGGACTGAGACAGCAAGAGAATTTTACCATTTAACCAGCGAGAAAACACTGGAAAATTCCACCGATTGAGTCAGAAGGAAGCTTCGCTTTTTCTCTCTCTCACCTGAGTCAGAAAATGCAGAAATGACCTCTGCTTTGTCTCTTTGCCTTCTTTGCTTTCTTTTTCTTTTTCTGATTGAATTTGAATTGTCTGTTTGCTTTTCTTTTTTGCTTTATCTGTGCTTTTTCGTTGTTTTGTATATAAATGATGATTATTAATTCTATATATACTGTAAGGAACGAGGAAGAGGCACTGAAGTAGTGTGTGTGAAAGAGAGAGAAAGTCTGTACGAGTTCAAGCTACGTTTTTGGTTTTGCACAGCTGGACTCTGACAGAGATTGACGCGTGTGTTTTTCTAGTATCATTTTAGAATTCTCTCTATCAAAACAATCACTCTCTCTTTCCCCTCATATTTCGGGATTCCCATTCTTGTTGTGGTTTTTATGATTTGAAATTATCCTAATTCTTTTTTCTTTTTTTTTGTTACGAAAACACTATTTTAATCCTTATTTTTTTTGTAATTGTTAATTTAGTCACTATATTTTGGTAGCAATCAACTTAATCTCTGTTATTTTCAACTTGCAACCAATTTAGGATGCGTTTGTTTTGGGTGAAAATGATTTCAGGAAATCATTTTCCCCCAGACCCGCGTGTTTGGCAGCAACGAAAAATGAAATTTTCCGAAAAATCATTTCTTGTTGACCAAAATTTACTCCTTTGACCCAGAAATGATTTTACACTCTCATTTTCACTTCAAATCATTTCCGAAAAGAGAGAGAGAGAGAGAGAGAGAGAGAAGAGAGAGCCCAGATCGGAGAGAGAGGAAGAAGAGACTTCGCCGGCGACCCAGACCGAGCTCCAGTCGAACGATCGCACCGCGCTGATCGTCGATCGCGCCGCTCGATCTCGCCTCCACTCGATCTCGCCTTCACCGCGCGATTTCATCTTCTCCTCCGCCGCGCGATCTCAACTTGATTGGATTTGATGAATTTTTTTGCTGGGTTTTGTTTCTTTTGTGAATGAGTGTGGAATTGATTCATTATCCGCATGTTTACAGTTGCGGAAGTATATGGAAAATTGGGTATGTAAAGTATTTTCTGTAAAAATGTTTGAATAAACCAAACACCGGAATTGATTTTCCGTAAAACGAATTTTATGACAGCCAAACACATGAAAACATTTTCCTTTCCGAAAAATAGCATTTCCGGAAAATGGAATATTTTTCGGATATGCTTTTACACGAACCAAACACAGCCTTAGTCCCTACCGCTAAATTGCTAACGGAAAATATCTACATAGTAAATGGTTTGCATTGTTGGCACACGTGTGGCTATAATAATAATATAAAATCAAATAATTAAACATTAAAAAAAGCCACCTAAGCATTTTAATGAAAGAGAAAAGGCCACATCGGATAACATATTCTGAAAAAATTATTTGAATGAAAAAATAAATAAATAAAAGAAAATGGATTTTTAAAAAAACTTCAATTTTTTTTTTCTTTTGTATTCTTGCACTTTCTTAACTGCCAAACATGATACCTAGCAAGCAAGAAACAAGACACAAATCACACATTCACACAGTTATCAAAACTATACACAGATCTAACAAGAAGCATCTGTGTTATGATCATATTACTGTTATAAAGCTCAACTTAGGTTTAATATTATACAAATCTCATTGTTACAATACTGACTACTCAGATTTTCTCTTCTTCAACAAACAGGAGTCATGATGAGTCACAAGTACCGATGCAACAACAAACCCACTCCTCCAATCACAATAACAATTGTTTGAACCTTCAAATCAGACCGATTCAAGAGTTTTCAAAAGATGAACAATTCTCAAGCACGGTGTTCATTCTTTTAGCTTATCCCAATCATCGAAGCACAGATAAAGCTTCAAGTTTTCAAACTATTCGCTCCGATAAGTGGACCGAAGCACCGATAATGCTTCAAAGTTTTCAAATTACTGTGTTGCTTGTTGGGTATAGTGTTTGGTAGCTAAGAAAGTGAATGAATACAAAAAGAAAAGAAAATAAATTGATTATTTTTTAATTCATTTTATTTGATTTTTTTTCAATTAATTTTTCTAGCTTTTTATTATTTGATATGGCCTTTTCACTCTTATTAAAATCTTGAGGTGGCTTTTTTAATGTTTAATTATTTGGTTTTAAATTATTATTATAGCTAAGTGTGCGCCAACAATGCAAACCGTTTGCCATATAAACATTTTCCGTTAGCAATTTTATGGTAGGAACCAAATTGACTACTCTTAAAATGGAATGACCAAATTGATTATGACCCAAAAATGTAGGGACTAAAATGGTGTTTTCGCCTTTTTTTTTTTGAAAAGGAAATTTTCCTAATTCAATCTTTTAATTCCCTCCCATTTTTAGCCATCATCTTCTTGAAATTTAAATGCAACATATTTTAATTTTGAAAATTACTATATCTACAACATTTTTACAATTCATTATTGAAATTTCTTTTTTATTTATTATTAACAACATGTTACATGTTTCTCCAAAAAAAAAAAAAAAAAACATGTTAACTAAGATTTATTATGAAAATGTTGTAAACATAACATTTCTTTTTAATCTTACATTTACATAAAAGGAAAATTTGAAAGAATTGAAAGATTTAGAGGGACAAATCTTATCCAAAAAAGTTGTTGGTACATGCACATTTTATTGAAGTTCCTTGGAGAGAACCAGAAGATTTAACGAATGAAATCTTATCTCCATAAGTTGTTGGTACTTGGTATATTAATTGAGGTCCCTTCCTTCATTATGACTAATGAAAAATATTACTTAATAAAAAGAAGGATTGAATGAAAAAATTCCAGTGTGTTTAGATGAGTTTATTTTCATATGTTTATTTTGATTATTATGTGTAATTATAATTAGACCTTTAAAATATGATGTTTTTAAAAAGTTGCACATTCTCTTTTAGGGTGAATATTAACAAACATCCATTTTTTTTTTTTATAAATGTGATAGGAATTGAACCTATGACATCAGCTCATTATGATTGTTCTTTACAATTAAATCAAGATACCAATTTTTTTTATGTAGGTTAGATTTGAACTTAAGTCTCTTATTTGAGGGCATGACATTTTATAAAATTTTAAATTAGACTTGTATTGTGTATGTGCGATGCACATATTAAATAAAAATAATTTTTATATTCTTGAAATATAATTGTTGTTGGTAGAATTTTAAATTTCTTGAAACCTAGCTAATAAAGTTTTTCCTGAATGCACAATAAATTTCTTGGCACAATAACTGACTATTGGTCTGATCCCGATCAAATCAGAATACCATAAATTAGTCTCATTTTTAACTCTCTACCTAATTCGGTTTTTGAGATTATAATTAAACTAGCCTCATCACACACGTTTTGCGCGTGCCATGAGGCTTTTTTTGTCATAATTTTTTTTTTTTTTTTTTTTTTTTTTTTATATTTTGGATAAGTTTGTTTTGAAAATATGGATTAGTAGGAAAGTGTCCTATTTTGTAGGCATTTTAAGTAAAATTAAAAATATATTTTTACCGAATTGTCCTCAAGTTTTTTTTTCTATTAAATTTAAAGTTTAGGGGTATCCGTATTTCTGAAGCACATAAAAGTCCAGTCCAAAAAAATGAATCCTCTTATAAATAGTACTAGCATTTGAGCACACGCTCAAGTGTGTGCTCAAAGGCTCTTTTATTTTTTTGATTAAAGTTTAATAATTTACATCTAAAAGTCTAGTTGAAATAGAAAAATCTTCTTATATATAGTATAGATAGATTGGTATTTAAGGTTGGTTAAGTGTTGAGTGAGAATCGAAGCGAGAATGTAAACTCAAAAAAATAAATAAATAAAGGCCATCTCTTTGTAAAATATAAGTAATCGTTTAAAATCACTTCAAAACTTTTTTTTTTTTAAATTTGGATATAAATTAAAATCACTTCAAAGACTAATTCTAATTGTATTCTACCGGGTGAGGGGTGGTCATCAGTTGGAATTTATTTGTAGGAGAGTAGTGGGAGAGCTGGAAAATGAAAATGAAATTCCCAATGGAACGAGGGTAAATGCGTAATACGCATGAAGATAGAGATGTTTATGTCTGACAACGAACAGGATCCCAACCGTTTTCATTCTCTTTTAATTTTTCGTCTGGGTCCCACGTTCGCTTTCCCCTGTCCACACCCATGTGCAAAAAGGTTTTTTTTTGGTTGAGAAACCAGACCATAAGTCAGGGCTATTATTGAAAAGAATAAAAACAACACTTCAGTGAACATCAAACAGAAGCAAGGACAGCGTCCGTTTGATACATGTGTTTAAAAATTGAAAATTGTTATTTAAAATTTTTTGTGGAAATACGTGTGGGTGAAAAAGTGTGTGAAAATACGTGAAATGTTGTTTAAAAATTGAAAATTGTTGTTTAGAAACACACACCAAACACCCCCTATGTCATCAGGTGGGCAGTTCAACCAGACCTGAGCACTCCTAAAAGCTTTTGCTTTTTTTGCAATAGCATCAGCCACACAATTACAAACTCGACTAGTATGGGCAAATACACATGACTTAAACACCAAAGCTAGACTGCGGATGTCTTCTATGACGACACCGTAAGATGAGATACCAGCATTGTTTTGGTTTAAAGCATTGATAACCATAGCTGAGTCCCCTTCAAAAATCACAATCTGTAATCCAATTTCTGCAGCAAATTCGATAGCTTTCCGGCACGCTAAAGCTTCCATTTCAGCAACCGAATGAGTCAGCAACAATGGGGAAGATAATGCACCAACAAACTCACCTCTCCAATCTCGAACAACGACACCGATACCAGCCAAATGCGCCTCCCTGAACACTGCAGCATCGAAGTTGACTTTATGATAGTGTAAGTCAAGTTTGGTCCAATGTTGCAATGTAGGTGGGGATGGGATGACCGGTTCAATCTGCTGGGCTGCCAGAAAATCTTGCAGCAAGTTTCCTGCAGGCAGTTGATAGAATCTAGTCTATAGCACAGGTCTACCGAAGTGGATGGCGTTTCGCCGGTTCCACAGTAGCGACGCTGCAATGAAAAACACCTCCTTTCTATAGTCCTCCTTAACCTGCAAAAAAAGGGAGAGTAAGTCGCTAAAACTTTGGGGTCAGGGGAGATTTGCTTGGTTAAAGCAATGGGATGAGCTCCAAACGGTCTCCACTTCTCTGCATGACCAGATAGCATGCAACGAGTCCTCGGGGTAAAGTTTGCAAAGCTCACAGTGATCAGATGGTGTGATTTTTCTCCGGAACAGATTACTCATAGTAGGAAGAGCGTTATTACACGCTCGCCAGTTGAAATGCTTAAACTTGTTAGGAACCCGAAGCCCCCACACTGCCTTCCAAAACTATTTCAGAGCAGACCGGTTTGAAGTTTCTACCTGGCTGTCTTCCACCCAAGAGGCCAGGAGATTATAAGCGCTACTTGTGCTGAAGACACCTGAAGGAGTACAGCCCCATGCAATTTTGTCTAGAGGACAACGGCGACTCAAAGGAATACCCAATATGGCAGCTGCTTCATGTGGCAAGAAGAGTTGATTAACACAGTCAGCTCTCCACACTCCCAACTCCGAGTTAATCAAAGTTTGAACCTTTGTTTTAGCTACAACAGAGGGCAGAGGGGAGATAATGGGACTCTTGGGGCTACCTAGTAACCATCTATCCTCCTTAATCCAAACATTCTGCCCGTTCCCTATACGCCACACCATCCCCTTCCGAATCACCTCTCTTGCACTAAGGATACTCTTCCAAGCATAAGACCCTGTGTTTGAATCCTTCGCCTCCAAAATTGAGCAAGTAGGGAAAAATTTTGCTTTAAATACCCGATGACAAAGGGAATTGGGATTATTTATCATCCTCCATGCTTGCTTGGCTAACAACGCATCATTGAATTATTCTATCTCCTTAAACCCCATACCACCCATATCCTTATCTTGACAAAGTTTCTTCCAATGGACCCAATGAACCTTTCTATTACCGTCCCCATATCCCCACCAAAACTTACAAGTTAGAACCTCCAAATCTTTTATCAAGCCTTTAGGGAGCTTGAAACAACTCATGGTATAGGTAGGGATGACCTAGATCATTGCTTTTATAAGAATTTCCCTTCCGGCTTGAGATAGAGGTTTTTCCTTCCAACCCTGTAACTTCTTCCAAACTCTTTCCTTGATGTAGACAAAGCTTTGTTTCTTTGCCCGACCAACAAGAGCTAGCAACCCCAAGTATTTCTCATACTGACGAATAGCGGGAACCCCCAATAGAGCTTGGATCCGAAACTTCACTTGGGCTTGAGTATTTGAGCTGAAAAAAATATTGGTCTTCTCTCGATTAATTTTTTGCCCCGAACCCCTCTCATAGACAGCCAATACATCCAATATTCTTTGGCACTCAACTTCCGTAGCACGACAAAAAAGCATGCTGTCATCTGCAAAAAATAAATGGGAAACCTGAGGCCCATTTCTACAAATAGCCACACCTCTAATATCATCATTAGCTTCAGCTTTTTGGAGTAAACTCTGTAAACCCAAGGCACATAATAAGAATAAGTAGGGGGATAATGGATCACCTTGGCGTAAACCTCTTAAAGGTTTGATGCTTCCATAGGCTGCCCATTTAAAAGAACTGAATAGGAGACTATTTTCTTGCATGACATTATAATTCGGATCATTTTTTCATCAAGCCCCAGATGATGCATAATTTTCTCCAAGAATTCCCATTCAACTCGGTCGTAGGCTTTGCTCATATCAAGCTTGAGAGCCATATACCCCAATTTACCGGTTGTCTTTCTTTTGAGATAATGCAAAGTTTCAAAAGCTACTAGGATATTGTCAGAAATGAGACGCCCCGACAAGAAAGCACTCTAAGAATCTGGAATAGTTTGGATTAAAAACTTCTTAAAACGATTAGCAACCACTTTAGCAATAAGTTTATAAATAATATTACAAAGACTTATAGGTCTAAAGTCAGCCACCTTTTTCGGATCTTTAATTTTAGGGATAAAAGCAATATATGTGGTATTTAGAGATTCGGGAATGAAACCAGAATTCAAAGCATTAAGCACAACCTCCGTGACATCTTTACCCACAATATGCCAAAAAGATTTATAAAAAATAGGTGACATACCATCGAGGCCTGGTGCTGTGAGTGGGGCCATTTGTTTGAGAGCTTGAAACACCTCATCTGCATGAAAATTATCGGTAACTCCCACATTATCTTCAGCCGTGACAGTGTGAAGAACACCATCAAGAATTTCCTCAAAACCCGAAGGATTTGAGGAGGTAAAAATTCCCTCAAAATACCTCTCAACCACCTTACCCATTGCTGCCTCCTCTTCAATCCAAACCCCATTCTCATCTTCTAAACCCAAAATGTGGTTTCGTCTATTCCTTTGGTTAGCTCGGCAATGGAAATATTTAGTGTTGCTATCACCCTCTTTCAGCCAAGCATTCCTAGACCTTTGCTTCCACATCACCTCCTCCTTGGTTTTTAATTGTTGGATTTCCACTCTAAGAGCTTGAAGCCGAGTAGGTTGCTGCCTATAACCATCAGATTCCTCTAAGGATTTTAAGTCAGCCAATTTCCTCTGCAGCAAATTACGAACATGGCCAAAGGACTTATGGTTCCACTCTCTAAGGTTGTCTTGACAAGCATAAATCTTTCTATTAAAACTCCAAACCGAGCCCCCCACAGAGTCATCTCCCCATGCATCTTTTACCATTCCTTCACAAGAATTATCTTTCAAATACATAGCCTCAAAATGAAAGGGGCGACCCTTGCAGTAGAAACGTTTAAGCTCCGAATCTGAACACAGAAGAAGGGGTTTATGATCCGAATGAAAAGCATCCAAGTGATGAATGTGTGAGGTTGGGAACTTGAGGATCCAATCTATGGTTGCCACCCCTCTATCTAACCGAATCCAGACATTCTGATCCCCAGGTCTTCTATTACTCCAAGTGAAAGGAAACTTATTGAAACCCAAATCCTTCAAACCACAAAAATCAAGAGCATCACGGAACCCTTGCATTTGCCGTTCCGATCTATCAAGCCACCCTTGCTTTTCCTCAGCCAACAGAATTTCATTAAAATCACCTATGCAAATCCAAGGAAGGGAAACTCGAGTACTAAGAGCCTTGAGGAGGGACCAGGAGTCTTCCCGGTTGGTGGTGTCAGGGTCACCATAGAAACTCGTTAACCGCCAGGCGTCATCAACTCCATGGTCAATGATAGCATCTATATGATGGTTAGAATAAGATTGTATATCCACCCTAGTATCATTTGGCCAAAACAAAGCTAGCCCACCCCCAATATTATGCTAGGGAACCATAAAAATATTTGATTTTTGAATTTTCCTTCCTACTCGCTCCAAAACTACCTTCTCAACCTTAGTCTCCATTAAGAAAACTAACTTGGGATCATTGTTGCCGACTAAAGCAACTAGTTCATCCTCTGTCTGTGGGTTTCCAAGCCCACGACAGTTCCAACTTAGGCAACTCATTAGGCTTGGTGGTGCTGGGAACCAGCCACCACCTCAAAATTCTTCTTATCATGGGAGTAGGAAAAATCCATACATTGCCTTTTATTCAAAGTGACTTCATCAAGATCTATCTCAGGGCGTCGCTCTAAGCTACTCAGCTGCTTGTCTACATCAGACTGTTGACTTAGACGAGCAATTTTCTTCCAGGTTCTTAGAGGGATAGACTTCACTACACTTTCATCAGTACAATCCTCTAAAGGACCTGGCCGAATCTTCATCCCAGTAGTTGAACTGTTACCACCATTATTTCCTTCCTTTAATGTTAAACCCACCACACCCCTTTCAATCCGAGAGGAATAGCACACACTATGGCCTTCGATCCCATCACTGTGTCCCTGGTCTTTATCCTTTGAATAGCCCTCTTTACGTAGCTTAGGACCACCCTTCTCAATGTTGTGCTGATCTACTTTCATTGTAGAAGTTACACCACCCTTGGAACCATGTCTAGAGGATGCTGAAAACTTATCAGCAGTTTGTCCATTGCCATTACCTGATGAAGACTTAAATTTTCTACCCCAAGGCGCTTGACTGCGAGAGCTACCTGAGATCACAACAACTGACTTCCGAGTCTGTCGAACCTGTTCAGCCCGCATCCACTCACTGTACTGTTGATCCTCTCTTTTCAAGTTCCCTTTCCCTTTCAGCCACACCTCACAATCCCTTTCACCATGCGAAACCCGTCCACATCAATAGCAAAAGTTGGGTAAACGTTCATAGCGGATACCAACCCAACCAATGTGTTTTCCCTCAGCCCATAACTTACAGCAACGTGGAAGAGGTTTAGTTATGTCAACGGCAACTCGAACTCGCAAAAACTCTCCACCGGCCCCATCATCCTCTGTATCGGCCACCTGGATCACTGAGCCTATCATTTTACCAACGGTTTCACCGGTTTCATGATTCAAGCTTTTCTCAGGCACGTTATGGATTTGCACCCAAAACGTGACACGATCAAACTCTAAGAAAGGGATAGACTCCACATCAGATGCCTTTTTGAAGACCACCAAACTCTTGTTGAATGACCATGGCTCATATTCCAGCAACCTCTCAAGATCGAGAACATCTTCAAACTCAAACAGCAGAATACTCTCTCCGATATCTTGGATCTTAAGTTCATTAGCAGGTTTCCACAACGGCTTAAATGTGTGGGCCATCGCATCGACATTCAGAGTGCACTTAGTGAAAAACTTGCCAGCCAAACGGTGTATTACTACCTCCTCCTGATGGGCCACCTCTACCCCGCCCTCTTCATCCTCTGTAAAACAAAACCGTGACCACAACTCTTCAAGGCTAGACATAGATAAAACAGAACCAAAGCAACAACAAACCAACTATCGCAATACAAACCACCAGACCCCACCGTCCTATCAAACACTAAAGGTTGAAGGATACAAGAAACCTAAACTAGGTTAGGTACAAAATTCTACACGCGTGGGAAGAGAAAACCCTAAACCCTAGCTGTGGGAAGAGTCAACCCTAAACCCTAGCCGCGAGAGAAACCGCTTAATTTTGCATTTAGTTTGATCCATGTGCATAAAGTTTGTACTTCTAAGTTGTATCTATTTGTTGAGAACAACTTGGTACAAAGGATGCGACGTTAGCTTTATCAAAATCTAATAAAAATCTAATAAGTACGAGATATGTCAACAAAAAATAACTGACTCACTAATAATTGAAATACATGTATTAGTGGGTAGTTATTTTTACACACATGTCTTTCGTTTATTAGATTTTGATACGAATAATGTAATATCATTTGATACAAAATATTTTTTATAGTTAGTAGACCGGTCGGACCTGACCCAATTTGGTGAACCGATGCTTAAGTTGGTCTGATTGTTTAATTGAGTCACTTATGCAATTGATCTTGTAAAATCCAATGTTTTTTTTTTTTTTAGCAACTTCTGCAACTAGGATGGGTTGTTGTGATCCATCCAATTTTGTAATTTTGAATAAATTTAGAGTTTATTGCAGTTATTTTTTGAATTTGAAATATAATGAAAACAAGAGGTTTTATAATGAAATTGATGCTTGACTTTTCAATAGAGATAGTGTTTTTTGTTTTGGTTCAAATTGTAATCTATTAGATTAGTGCACTGAGTGAGATATGCAACATGGACAAAATATGACTTAGAAGTTTGAGATCAAAACTTTTATTCCTATAATTTTAAGATAATATAATGTAATCAAATTTTATTTCATCCAATTAAAATTATATTTTTTATACTGTTTCTATTTAGATATTTTGTATACGAAGATATTGAACATAACAAATTGTAATTGAACTAAACGATCCCATGCACTCATCCTCATTCAATTTAGGAGATACTATTTGATCAATTTATTATTTTATTTTGTGTTATATTTAGTAGAATTTCACAAATAATGATTGTGAATTGATATTGTATATGTAGGATCTAATAGTGATTTTCAAAATTATATACATAATAGCAATATAATAAAAAATTTGGCGTAACCAATATCATGAAAATTGCAAGGAAAAACTATTTTAGTATCTCCAAATGTCCTAGCCGAACTATGTCTTATATGTTTAATAACTCAAACTAACATCAATAGCACCACTACAATTCATCATTCATGTGCGTAAGGACGGGTTACATACTAGTATTATTTAATGGAGAAAGTTGTGCTCAAAACATGTTTAGAGCTATTTTGCTCCAACTTAATATGTGACAATTAAAGAGACCATCTATATGTAATTTTAGCTACATATTTTTTTTTAAGTTGTGTAACTTGTATAAATATTACACATTGATAGTTTTATAATTTGTCACATAACAGGTCAGAAAAGATAGCTCCTAGCCTCCAAACATGTTTGAAACAAGCTTTGTCCTTATTTAACCAAGTTACATGACTTATTAAAAAGATCATGTCACTAAAAATTACACATGAATGGTATTTATAACCACCATGTAGTGGGTTAAAAGAAGTTTCATCCAAACTAGTTTGGAGGTAAAATTCTTCCTTAAAATTAAAAGATCCAATTTGAAACCGTACTAAACGACTCAATTCCCATTTCTTCTTTCTTAACCTCGATTTTTTAAGTTTATATTTTTATTTTTTTATAAATATTTATCATCAAAGCTATCTCTCTACAAAATCCTAAAGAAATAATCTAACTCTTTTTCTCTTCCTAAAAAGAGGTTTGAATTTTTTTTCATTTTGTCGTGTGTGCAAGTCTCGTCCTTTCAATTCCTCTTGACAAATAAAGAATTTTGTGACTAGGTTTCCTTTTTTCCCCTCATGATTCATTGTTATTTGTGATTTCATTATTTATTTTTCCCTTTTTTGTCTGTTTTATTTTTAGAGAGTTTCAACCTATGGTGTTTGTTTTTGATGATAACTCTTTATCATCAAACTAAGACACTACTTGGTTTTTAGTGTAGGCGAGGTTTGAACCCTAGATCTCTTATTCAATCATTAAAGACTTTACTAGTTGAGCTTACCAAAACTTATTTTTGTCTATTATTCTTTGTAATTATTTCTTTTAGATTCATTTTTCTTCTTGATTGAAATTGAATTATATTTATAAACAAAATTTAAAAAAAAAAAAAAAAAAAAAAAGTGATAGCTATGTACACAATGGAGTCGTTTTTTTTTTTCAACTTCATTAGTTCTAGGTTGCAAATTCCGAGAGTGCTTAGGGGTTTAGGACTTCAAATATATATAAATCTTGGACACGTGATACTTACCAAAAAAAAAAAAAACACATGTACAGCTACAAATTGGGCCCAAGCAGTAATAAATGGCCACTCAAAGAATTTATTTTGGGCAAGACTTAGGTATAGTATGTAGGTGCTGTTCTTTATTAAGATTCTTCCATGTGGATTTTTTTCTCATGGGATAAAAGTGTATTTTTTAATTAAGTAGTCACGTGGATGAATTTTAAGAGAGGAACCTGAGGAACAACATCTAAGATACTGTACCTAAAATACTATACTAGTAAGAAGATAAATATTGGAAAAGCAATGAATCTTGTGATCTATGGGTTTACTTGATAGAAATTTGTACTAGCAAGAGAATAAAAAATAAATTATAAGTTTATTTGACATATTATTTTTTAATATAGTGAATATACTAATTATTGTTACTAAAATTAGATTTTAGAAATCATCTATTAATTTTAAATACAATAAATATATTAATTATTGTTGTTAAGTGAACTTTAATTATTAAAGCTTAGAATGATTTTATCTACTCTTTAGTTTAGGACAATTATATGTTCACATCGTAATATCAATGCAAGATTTACATTGTAGACTGTGCACAATATTATACACATTTGCAAAAAATATTAAATATTTGTACACATTTTGCATATACATATACAATGTTGTATACATTTGTTTGAAAACAATGTAAATCTTACATTGATAGTACAATGTAAACTAAGAATTTCTCATTATTTTATTTCAAATTTGTTAAAATCTAAATGATTTTTTTTTTTTTTTTTTTGAGATTTAAGATAAACAAATTTCTACTTTTGTTGTTGGGCACTTGGGCTTACTAATTTTTTCCCCAATTTTTTAAATAAAATTGGTTTGTTGTTGGGCTTTTTTGTGATTAAAATACCAAAATATTTTTAAGATGATCGTATTTGAGCTTATTTCAGTTGGGCTTAAAAAAATTTAGGGTCAATGTGTTTAAATTTTTATTTTAGAGGGTCAAACCAAAAAAAAAAAAAAAAAAAAATTAGGTGCCAAATAGCGCCGACCCAATCTTTGTAAAATTTTAAAGTTGAAGTATTGGGTACAGATTCATAAGCCCCTAAATTCCTGGCCCTAAATTGATCTAATGTTCAGCCTCCAGTGACCCAGTCCAATAAAAATTTAGACAATCCAGGGCTATTTCATCGAATACCCATTAATTTATGAGATAATAAATAAATAATATGATGATTGTCAACGTCATGCTTAACATCATCATTATAGTATTCTTGAAATACTTTTATTTTTTTAATGTCAACTTGAAATACTATTTGGGCAACTTTTTCTACAATTAGCACCTTTTTTTTTTTTTTTTTTTAGGAACATTAGCACCCAAATTATATATTTCTAATTCACCAATGATTGATTTTTTTATTTTTAGATCGGTTAGAATTGCCTACTACCATTCAGCAAAAAAGAAGAAGAATCGCCTATTACCACCCAACCAACTAGGGCCGGCTCAACCTAATTTGAGGCCTAAGGCGAAATATATATGTGGGGCCTTTTATATATAAATATTAATTAAATAAAATTATTTAATATTAATCAAATTGAAGTTAATTTGATTTATTAAATACATAATTTAATGAATAATGCTAACTAAAATTAAGGTTAATTTCATATAGAGAATTGAATATCATAGTTGAAAAATTAATTTAACAAAAAGAAATTAAAAAAAAATTATCTTAGATATATAACGATACATAGTTAATTACATTTATAATCTATGATATTAATTGATATGTGGCTTTGTAGTAGATTAGTTTACTAATATTAAAGTTTCAAATTATTAGGGGAGATTAATCATCATTGATGATCTAACATATTTGCAAATATTTTTTTAAAGCCTTGTTAGAAATAAAAAAGGAAAATGGTAAAGGTACTACAAAATATTCACTATATAATGTGACAATAATAGTGAAGGATGAGTTTCAATAATGTAATTAATGAATATTTAAAATACTTTTTTGTGATTGGTAACATGTCAATTTGTAAATCTATAATAAAATTTATGATATCTCTAACATCACTAATAATAAAAAGTGCACAACAATTTGAAAAAATTCATATTTTTTTATAAAATTTTGGGCATTTTATAATGAGATGGGGCCTTTTATGTAAAGGGTAAAAAAAATTTTGTGGTGGGGGCCTTAGGCCTAGGCCTTGGGCCGGCGCTGCAACCAACACCCCCCCCGGCGTCGTCGCCTACTACCACCCAATCCTCCTTGTCCGAAACTTCTAAATACTAAGTACCTAGAGGTGCTAACAGACCATCTCTAGTCAGCACCAATGAGGGAGCAACTTCAGTAGTTCTATCTCTCTAACTCAAAGGAGTTTCAGTGGAGGGTGAGGACCCGGATAAAGAGAGATCTATGACAGTAGTTTAATGAAATTTATAAGTTAGATAAAACAAAAAGTTTATATGCCAAAAAAGATTGAAATTTGCCCGAATAAGTAAAACAATCCGATAAGGTCCAAAGTTTTAGCAGATGCATATAAGGTTTGATTGTAATGACATGGTTAATAGCCAAAGGCCTTGTAGCTGAATTGGCACCTCCCCATGTACAAAGTGCTTGGGGGTTGAGGGGGGAAAGGGTTCGAGCTGTAGGGTTAGCAGCATGTTGTAATTATCTCTCAAAAAAAAAAAAAAATGACATGATCAATACTAGTAGCTTTAGTTACAGATTTACCAAAAATCTTGTAACTCAATTGACATTTATTTGTCACTTTTAATTTTTCTTTTCTTTTCATTTAAATGTTATTGTCACCTTTTTTTTTTCTTTTTTTTTTTAATAAAAAAACCTATTAAATTATAATTAAAAAAAAGAAAACAATAGACTTTAAAACATTACTTAAAACTACATAAATCATAAATGATTATATACCTAAATGATTGATTCAATTTTATTTTTTTTAAATTGTATAACGGCCATTTCTAATGCCCCTCCCACGTACAGGTGAGGTCTATCTCCATGTGAGAGGGGCGTGTTACATATACCTGTTACACCATATTTCCTCTCGAATCAAATGCTCATTATAGTGCAATTTTTATGCCAAACATAAATAAAAGTCCTATTACCAACCTTGAACTTGAACAAAGTTCTAGCTAAGACCCTCAAAATTGAAGCAATTTCCTTCAACTCCATTAATAGCCCTAAGGATAGGGATGTCTTATTAACTTTTGTCGTTCAAAAGATACAATCAGACCCATACAACCCAATGGAACTTACTTGACCGAATAAGTTATAAATTTGTCTCAACATGGTTGCTTTGTTCTACCGTTCTACTCACCTCACAGGTCCACAGTTTTATGGAAAGTTATCATTTCCCAAGAAACTCTACCAGACCCCAGCAAAGCATTCAATTTTGTTCAACCATCTTAATGACTTTCTTAAGAAAGATGAAGATACCAAACCAAAGGACTTTATAGAATTTATCAATTTCAAGTTGCAAGTTGCAACCTTCCAACAAATGACAGCTCTTTACCACTTAACGAGTTTATTATATTTAAAAAAAAAAACACTTTTCCACTACAAGAGTTGATTTGAGCAACGATTTTATCCACAAGGATGAGCTTGAAATCCTTCTGAGATAATCTTCCAGATATTGATGGCACTCCTAAATATTTTACTGGCAAGTTCTTATCTTTAAAATCTTAGAGCAATTAAAATTTCCTTCTTTAAATAATTTGAAATGCAAAAAAAAAAAAAAAAATTCACTCTTGCTTTTGTTGACTGAAAAACCAAACAACTTTTTGAATTGATTCAGAACATATATCCTTATGTAGGATTATATCTCCTTAAAGAGAATTTTATGTGACCCACATTTGAGTGAAGATAAAACTCATGTCTTAAATTTCTTATTTCATGTCTTAAGTTTTCTATTTGTGGAAGTTACATGTTAGATGTAACATCCTATAGGTAACTCCTAAATGGTATAATCCCTTTGGTTAATAAACACCATAAAGTTACAACTTTTAAGCTCCTTGATGGAATGAGAGTTATGGAAATCTTCATTTAAAAGGGTCTCTAGTCTAGCCTATATATAACTTGTGTTTCCATTAAAAGGATATATGTGAGGTAAATGCTATAGATTAGGTATCATATACACTATCATATAGTGAGTCTTCTTTATCCTATACACTTAGACAATTATAACTGAAGGTATATATGTTTATGTTTGTTTTGTTTCCGCTGTACTCTAAATTTTATCTTACACCTTAAATCTTAATAATATTATGGTCTTCATATTAGCTTCAACAAACATTACCAAATTGCATGGCAAACAATGGTGAGACAACTACACTTTTTCACACTTCATAATTGAAACTTAAAATCATCATTAGATTTAACTGCTGCCGTGAGAACTGCGGTTTGAAAAGACCCAATTTTATTAGTATCCTCCTGATAACAAATCTCAAATTGAAGATTCAAATTATAAATATGTGATATATCCCCCTTAGCTGAGGGAATTACATTATAATCGTCACTTAATTTAGTTTATAAAGGAAATTTTCAGAAAATCCCTAAATATTTTATTAATACATGAGTATATTACATGAAGGATTCAAAAGAAACGGAAAAAAAAAATACAAAACTTTGTGGCTTAAATACATTATATAAAAAAAAATACATGACTTGTAATAAAATACAAGACTCCTTATTGGGAATTTGCATGTGAACAATTGAAAGATAAAAGTAACTTAGATATTAAATAGAAACTTGGAGACACAAAAGAAATGTTTTCCTAAGATAATATTTGCCCTCACATAAGAATTGCAAACGGGTTACTACAAATTTGTTCTTAGGATATAACCAAGTCTATTTGGTTCTATAAATAACAATTTTGGAAAATACATACAAGATTTCTTGTGTTTCTAAGAGAAGAGAGAAGTTTACTCTTAATATTAATATGGATCATTGGATCATATTTATAGATAAGGAGGTGTGGCCCTTAAATAGGCACCTTTGGAGAGAAACTTTTGTTGATTATAACTTTCACATAGAATATAAGCCATTTGATGAACCAGAAAACCGTCATCTGGAAAATTGCAGGAAAATTGTTTTTACGTATCTTGATCGATCAAGAATTTCTCCGACCAATCAAATACATAGTCTCGATTGATTGATCCTACATTCAAGCAAAGAATCAAACAAACAAAGAGTAGCTAGGGTTTGTAGATTGTACATGCTTTGACCGAGCAAGCCATATCTCAATTGATCGAAACAAGTTCGACTGATCGAACAGGAGTTGAGCTCCTTTAATTAAAACCCAGCTGGCCATTTAATGACATTTAAATTCTCTTCACTTTTAATCTTAAGTATATTACAACGTACCTTATATATACAACAATCATTCTCCTAGCTATAATCTCAAAAAGATTAATAAAAGAAAAATTATATGGATAAGAATCTATGTCCCGTATTGTAAAATTCATGATAGTTGTTTATCTTATAAGATTATTAAAAACCGTCAATTTTGCCATTATGGGATTTATAACTATCATAAATTTCACATGTATATAAGTTGATACTGAAAAACTATGAGACTTACCCCTAATATGATAAGATTTTCTGTCTTGACCCAGATATATATGCTGTATACATTTAATTTGGTTTATGTGATGCGAAAACTGAATATATGTTGTGAGTAAAGAAAGGGCCAGTTTTCTTATTCAACTTAATCTTTGCTTGTCCATTAAAGTAGGAGTCATATTCAAAAACCTTGTCCCTACTGACCAATTGGATGAAGATACCTAAGGACATGTAATCATATTCCTACTAAACCTCTAATCGATCACATATGCTGTATCATGTAAACCACCAAATTAATTAATTAATCATAATACCCTAGACTAAGTTTAGAGGTTAAGTTACAAAGTGAAGAAATGTACCAACCTCTCTTGATCCTAGAACCTAGAACCGGTCTCTTAAGTTACAATGGATATATATATATATATATATATATATATATATATAGTAGGTTCCGGTTGGCTCAATTGATAAAGTTTTTGATAGTTGAATAAGAAATCTGAGGTTCAATCCTCGCTTACACCAAGTACTGATTAGTGTCTTGGTCTGACGATATAAAAGACAATTATCAGAAGTGGATGCCAAAGATTGAAAATCTATCAAAAAAAAAAAAAATTACAATAGATAATATAAACAAGCTTACACATCCATCACACATTTGATTAAAACACACATTAAAAACATATCAAAGAACGAAATATCACATGCATGATACAGAGATATAAGAAAGAACATGCAACGAATGGTTTGACTAATCTACGTTAAAATAATTTAATTAACTACGACCATCATTATTAATCTATTGATAAAATTGCAAGTTTGCAACCTAAATACAACTAAAGCTAAACAAAAAATGCATATATATATATGGTTAGGTTCAAGTTACACCTAGTGTAAGTATAAACAATATTACACTACCCAATAACTTGTCATAGAATTCATAATTTGAAAATCTCACCATTGAATTACATGTTTTATATGTTCTTAATAATCATGCCAATTTTCATGTCAATGGGACGTTATTTACCATTTGATCCATAAACTCATCTTTTATACATTATTATAAACTACAAAAATTTGAATTTAAAAAATTGATCGATGACATGACTATTAATCTTTAATCACTTTAAAATTTTGCAAGCATGGAAAATATACGAAGCTAATGTATAAAATAAATAATTGATTTTAATAATTTATAAATTCCTAATTATCCTATAGGATCATCTTATACTTGTATGTCCAATGATTGTTTTCCATTTAGACCAATAAGAATCAAGGGTTAACTTGACTTTTTATTAGTCTTCGATCTTAAGGACCAATAAAAATTAACCAAGTTTTTTTTTTTTCTTTTTAAGAAGAAAAAATTAACCAACTTTAATTGCATGCATTTTAAAACCATATTAACCAATGAAAATGATTTATTTGAACCACTTAATTTAATCAAAAACCTTGATTTTAACATTAAAAAAATAAAGAAAGAGTATTAAGCCCTTAATTCCATGATGGCCCATTATGATCTAGAATTCAACCCTAAGTCAATTATGAAATTTTTATATCTATGAGAAATGACAATTTACCCTAAAGCTCAATTCTGCTCAAAAATGAAAACTTTTCAAGTTACGAAATGGAGCATCTAGCAATCTTGTCCAAACAACCACACATATCACAAAAAGATAATGAAATATTGGGTGTCCTTGTTTCAACCCTTTCTTATATTCAGAATACTCCGCCAAATTACCATTTACAACCACATAATACATTACTTAAGAAATAACATGAATGTTAACCTAATTTAAAAATCTACCAATAATTCCGATAGCTAAGATCCCCATCACAATTCACAATGTCCCACTAACTTAAGTCAATCAAGTGAATCATACGCTTTCATCAAGCCTACCGTTAGAATATAATAAATTTTATCATATGTATATAGATCATAATTTTGTAAAATATCTTGGATCACAGTTTATCGTGGTTTTAAACTTATCATACTGTGGCTAATATTTTTTCATATCATACTAAGGTTAATATTTTTTCAAATATACCTTATATTAGGACGTTCAATGTAATACACAATTCAATATAACAAAATGTAGTCATTAAGAATTTTCCCTTGTGAGCATAAATCGTCAACATGAACCACGTCAATCTCTCTCTCTCAACAATGTCTCATTTCAAAGTATACATCGATGTGCGTGGATTAGCGAAAACCTTAAGGGAGCTAAGTTAGTACAATTTCCAAATGCTAATATGGAATCAGAGTTATGCCCCTATTTGGTTCTCTAAAGGCTGACAAATCACTCATGCACCTGATCACCACAATGTCTCTTTGTTCTTACGAGATGCTTTCCTCTACCAATTATCTTCCTGTGAACAATTTCACTCTCCTATATATATATATATCAGAGTTGCCATCCTCATCGTTCATAATTGACTTTCATTACTGCCAAGTGCCAACATATAACTCAAGTATGCCATGCATCTTCCAATCACTGTTTGCTTTATTGAAGTCCTTTGGCCACCAGTACTGTAGCCATCTACTAACTATAGTAGTTATCTCCAGCCTTCACTCCTTTGGCCAAATATTGATGTTGCTTGTCGCATGTGTTCCATTCCATGTCTAGCCCAGTCACAAGTTTATTAGAATACAATAAATTATACTACAAATACATAGAACATGGTTTTGCAATACAACCATCTACTATGGTTTTAGGGTTATCATACTAGACATAATATTTTTCTATATATAACTTATATTGGGTCCAGTTTAATGTATAATTCAATATAGTAAAAATGTAATAATCACTTAAATTTTTTCCGAGTTATCAGACCAAGCTCTCTCTCTCTCTCAAAGAAAACATTAATTCTAACATCAACTTTGATTGCACATCTAGCAGCCTTATTTCTAATTCTTGACTATCTTCCTTTTGAGTTATTACTAAGGTGGGGCTAATTTCTAGAGAACGAATGATATCAGATATCATTCGTTTTCTAAAAATGTGATTGTTGAAGCCAAAAGCATTTTGAAATCTCTCACCTTGACTTAAACCGGTTTTTTTTTGGAGGGAGAGAAATTGAATTAAACCTTTACATAAAGAGAGTTTATAAACGCAACTTTTGTGTTTTATAATTCTTACCACGTGAATGGTGAAAAAAGTATTGAATATATATAAAAATGATGATTTATCAATTACAATTGCATGTATTATTAAGTTGTGATAAAAGTTTTAGTTTTAGTTTTTTTTTTTTTTTGATGATAATCTCAAGTTGCGACAAAAGTGTGTATAGTAATAGAAAAATTGCTTCATAAACATAAGTTTTGGTGACAGCTGTAACATGGTTTTAGATCACACGGCAATATTGCAACAGGAAATTTAATTACCGACTTGGTTGATTACTTGATTGACGTTTTTCAGTTTTTGTTTTTTACCTGAAGGTTGGAAATGTGGAATCTTACTATTTATAGTGCCAAATTCATGCGGACCAGAAATTCTTTCAACTTCATCATGTAATTGTTTTAAAAAACCATTTAAATTCAATTATATGAGCATCCCACTCAATCTTGCCTCTTTTGGTGGTGGTGACCCCATCACTAAATCATATTTTTAAATGTTTACAGTCAATTCCTATTAATCCTAGAATGGCTTATAAATTGCTTAAACTTCTTCTTCCTCCCCCACAAATTCATAAACCTAGATAAGTTTTTACTCTCTAGTTGGGTAAGTAAAATATTCTTTATTCTTCCTTTAGAAAATATAGATATTCAGATAATATTCAGATAATATTCATGATAATCTTTTGTATGCTAACTGATTATTCTAGTTCTTTTTAAGAATAACACAATTAATATTCTTTAATTATTCTAAACTTTTGTTTTGTTTTTGCTATTTTGGGTTTTGGTTTTTGGATGACAGTGAACAGTAAAAGCTAAAGAATCATGAGGTTTATCGCACTTGCTCTAGTCTTGTTGATGGTGAGCACTTGTATGGCCACAACTCGGAGAACGTTGATGGCTGAAGTGCAGCAGCAGCAGCCAGAAAAGGGCCAGAATGGCGAAGTTGAAGGCCAAGTAAACGATATGAATCACCATACCATTTTCAAACCGGTTGACCCAGTAGTTAATACACCTTCTAAATCGTAGTGTAACTAGTTCAATGATTATGCTTGCTATGTATATAATATATAGGTTAAATAATCCTTGAGCTAGACCAAGCAAAAAAGGAAAGAAAAACGTAAAGTCATGCTATAGATGCATGGCATAAGTTGTATGCGGTTTGGGTTTTTAACCTATAATTGTTACCTATTAGTCTGCATGGTGCAGCGTACGTATGTTTCTGTGGTATAATAATCATAGACTATGTTTGGAGTTTGTGTATTTGTTGTGTGATTGTAATCATATATATGTAATTGAAAGTAATTTGTACTATCAACAGCTTTATAATTCAACTTTATACATCCCAAAACAATACTCTTATTGATGATAATTTAAAAATTCATACGATATGTACATCCTTTGCATTCCTTTAGAAACAACTCTGGCAATAGTACTATAAAAAATAAAAATAAAACTCTGGCAATAGTCTCAATTAATTGATTCATGTGTTTATTAAATCCAATTCATATGAGGAATTTCTTTTCTCACAAAAAAAGTAACTTTATAATATACGCTACAACACTGGCCCATGATCACCCATCCTTAATGTGGAGACTCAATTTTATCATTATATACTAATTAATTATTATATACTAGTTGGATTTACCCTGCTAAAATAAATAGTATAAAAGTCAAATTTACCGTTAACTATATAGCCGTGATTCCTACTACTCTCCAATATTAAATTTAAATAGCGTATGTTTCTGCCTATATATAAAAGACATGCTTCTCTTCATTTGTAATCAGAGCTTAATTTTTGGGTTTCATATTCTCATTTACTTCCCCTTACTTCGCTAGTTATCTACTCTTATAATCTTGTTTCTTTCCTGCTTGGAAATAATCGTTTCTACCACTATTTCCTGTAAGTGTTTAATTTGATAATAATATTCAGTATTTACATTTACATTATTTTGATAATAATATTCAATATTTATATATACATTATTTACATTAATTTTGATAACAGCTTCTGTTTATCAAGTTACTTAGGCAACTAATACCTCAACTTGCTTCCTCTTCCAGTAAGTTTGCTAAGTCCAAAAAGAAGTCTATTCTCCATAGATTCAAGAAAAAAAATTTGATTTTCCTGTTAAACGAGCCCCTCCAAGACGACGAAGAGGATTTAGCTAATGAGTCCAAAACATCCTCTGAAACTTCTATTGCTAATGATCCTTACTATCCTTATGATGGATCTCTGTTTGGACATGACCCAATTGTTAGTTCGGATTAATTTGAGGTTTGATTCCCTGTTTCAACTCCATGGTCTTAAGCATGCTATTATTGACATATACCAATAAAATTGCTGAAGTCATTACTGCTATCATTAGACATGACACTATTTATATATAGTATTCACAACAATATTTGTAACTCAACTAACATATTTATTTGTCACCTTCATTTTTTTTTTAAAACTATTAGATTATATATATTTTTTTTTAAATAGACTTTAAAACATTACTTAAAACTACATATGTCATAAATGATTATATACCTAACGCCTCTCTCACGTACGGGTGAGGTCTATCCTATGTGAGAGGGGCGTGTGACATATACCAGTTACACCATATTTTCTCTCACGTCAAATGCTCATCATAGTGCAATTTTTATGCCAAACATAAATAAAAGTTCAATTACCAACCTTGAAGTCGAACAAAGTTCTGGCTAAAACCCTCAATTGAAGCAATTTCCTCCAACTCCATTGATAGTCCTAAGAATAGGGATGTCTTATTAACTTTTGTCGTTCAAAAGATACAATCAGACCCATACAACCCAAATGGAACTTACTTGACCAAATAAGTTATAAATTTGTCTCAACATGGTTGCTTTGTTCTACCGTTCTACTCACCACAGTTTTATGGAAAGTTATCATTACCCAAGCAACTCTACCAGACCCCAGCAAAGCATTCAATTTTGTTCAACCATCTTAATGACTTTTTTATTTTATTTTACATGATAAAAATTTTACTCTAGCCTAATCTAAGTGTATATATATGTGAAGTTTCTTCCTGGAGACTTGAACTTCAACTCTTACCCCCCACACCCCACAAGCATTTATACCTATGGAGTGACTATCGCACTAAGAGTGTGCAGTGATTTAATGACTTTCTTAATTAGGAAAGATGAAGATACCAAACCAAAGGACTTTAAATGCGAAATAAAATAGAATTTATCAATTTCAAGTTGCAACCTTCCAACAAATGACAGCACTTTACCACTTCACGAGTTTATTATATAAATAAAAAAAAAAAAAAAAAAAAAATTTCCACTACAAGAGTTGATTTGAGCAATGATTTTATCCACAAGGTGCTTGAAATCCTTCTGAGATAATCTTCTAGATATTGATGCCACTCCTAAATATTTTACTGGCAAGTTCTTAATTATCTTTAAAATCCTAGAGCAATTAAAATTTCCTATTTTTAAATAATTTGAAATGCAAAAAAAACATTTCACTCTTGCTTTTGTTGACTGGAAAACCAAACAACTCTCTGAATTGATCCAGAACATCCTTAAACCTTAATAATATTATGGTCTTCATATTAGCTTCAACAAATAACATTACCAAATTGCCTGGCAAACAATGGTGAGACAACTACATTTTTTCACACTTCATAATTGAAAATTAAAATCATCATCATTAGATTTAACTGCTGCTGTGAGAACTGCGGTTCAAAGGGACCCAATTTTATTAGTATCCTCCTGATAACAAATCTCAAATTGAAGATTCAAATTATAAATATGTGATACATCCCCCTTAACTGAGGGAATTACATTATAACTAATCGTCACTTAATTTAGTTTATAAAGGAAATTTTCAGAAAATCCCTAAATATTTTATTAATACATGAGTATATTACATGAAGGATTCAAAAGAAAAGAAAAAAAAAAATACAAAACTTTGTGTCTTAAATACATTATAAAAGTAATAAAATACATGAGTCATAATAAAATACAAGACTCGTTTATTGGGAATTTGCATATGAACAATTGAAAGATCAAAGTAACTTAGATATCAAATAGAAACTTGGAAGCACAAAAGAAATGTTTTCTTTAGACAATATTTGCCCCCACATAAGATTTGTTAACAGGTTATTACAAATTTGTCCTCAGAATACAATCAAATCTATTTGGTTCTGCAAATAGCAATTTTGAAAAATACTTACAAGATTTCTTGTGTTTCTAAGAAAAGAGAAAAGTTCACTCTTAAAATTCATATGGATCATTGGATCATATTTATAGACAAGGGGGTGTGGCCCTTCAATAGGCACCTTTGGAGAGAAACTTTTGTTGATTATAACTTTCACATAGAATATTAGTTGTTTGATAAACTAGAAAATTGTCATCTAGAAAGTTGCAGGAAAACTATTTTTACATATCTCGATCGATCGAGAATTTCTCCTACCAATCGAACAAATAATCTTGACTGATCAATCCTGTATAAGAGAGAGAGAGAGAGAGAGAGAGAGAGAGAGAGAGAGAGAGAGAGAGAGAGAGAGAGAGAGAGAGAGAGAGAGAGAGAGAGAGAGAGAGAGAGAGAGAGAGAGAGAGAGAGAGAGAGAGAGAGAGAGAGAGAGAGAGAGAGAGAGAGAGTAGGGTTCTTATATTGTACATGCTTCAACCGAGCAAGCCATATCTCAATTGATTGAAACAAGTTTGATTTATCGAACAGGAGTTGAGCTCCTTTAATCAAAACCCGGCCGAACTTTTATTAAAATTTGAGTTCTCTCCACTTTTAATCTTAAATATATTACAACCTACTTTATATATACAACAATCATTCTCCTAGCTATAATCTAAAAAAGATTAATAAAAGAAAAATTATATGGATAAGAATCTGTCCCCTATTGTAAAATTCATGATAGTTCTTTATGTTATAAGATTATTAAAAACTACATCGATTATGGGATTTAGAACTATCATAAATTTCAAATGTATATAAGTCCGACACTGGAAAACTATGAGACTTACTCCTATTTATTGCTGCAAATTTATCAAAATCTAAGCTTTAAATTAAAACAAACTTAATTCTTGTTATGATAAGTTTTTCTGTCTTGGCTCTTGACCCAGATATGTTGTATACATTTAATTTGGTTTATATGATGCGAAACTGAATATCTGTTTTGAGTAAAGAAAGGGCCAGTTTTCTTTTTCAACTTAATCTTTGCTTGCCCATTATCTGTTTTGAGTAAAGAAAGGGCCAGTTTTCTTATTCAACTTAATCTTTGCTTGTCCATTAAAGTAGGAGTCATATTCAAAAACCATGTCCCTACTAACCAATTAGATAAAGATACTTAAGGACATGTAATCATATCCCCACTAAACCTCTAATTGATCACATATATAAGCCGTATCATGTAAATCACCAAATTAATTAATCAACTTAGTCTTACACCCTAGACTATTTAGAGGTTAAATTACAAAGTGAAGAAGTGTACCAACCACTCTCGATCCTAGCTAGAAACTGTCTCTTAAGTTACAATGGATAATAATATAAAAAAGCTTAAACATCTTTCACACATTTGATTAAAACACACAATAAAAACACATTAAAGAGCTTAATATCATGCATGATTCAGAGATACAATAAAGAACATGCAAGAAATGATTTGACAAATCTACGTTAAAATAAATTAGCTACGACCATCATTATTAATCTATTGATAAAATTGCAAGTTTGCAACCTAAATATAACATATATATATATATATATAAACTTATTTCTTTTACAAACACAAATTATAATGCCAATGTTTACTCTAACAGCAATATTTAGAGATTAGCTATAGGATTATTACCTCATAAGTCATATACCAGAATACCGCTACAGTGACTATGCTCCCACCTCTTAAACAACTAATTAAGTCATGAACCCTCCGTATGATTTCTACTGAGTGATTGTGTATTGCTGTGGTTTTTGATGCTAAAATGCTTATTTAATGAAAAGAAAATGCTTTGGTTGCCTAGAGCTTTGATTGTGTGGGTAAATATTACCAAATTATGATGATTTCGCTGAGTTCTTGTTGATGAAGTGTGTTATTGATGAGTGAGAAAATATGTGTTTCTCTATGAAAATTTCATTGGTTTTGGATGCTCTAAATGATGATCAAACAAAATTTTGATATAGTACTATAAGCAAAAAGGATCCCTTATTTTTTAATTGCTCTCCTATTTATAGACAAATTTTTTAAGAGTTCTGAGTTCTAACAACTTATTATGGGGCATGGTTTTCAAATGATATTACTTTATTTTTAACTCTGAAAGGGCTCTAGAGAAAGTTCTATGAGAAAAATAGGTAGAAAATGAAAATTTGAAAGTTCTGATGGTAAAGTGTTGATCGAAACTCAAAATGGCCAAATCTGCACTCTATGTCTCTTCCATTTGAAAATAGTGTTTATCGGCACTTTGGCCATAATTTTCAGAATTTTTATATTTTTACATTTTATTTTCCTTTTTCCCTGATTTTATTATGATTTTTGGTATTTTAAAAAGAAATTAAAGGTTTTTCATTATAATGGACTCTTCTTCTGATTGAATTAACCTTAAGCATGATTAGCCTCTCTAAATTATTTAAATAATTATTTATTCATAATAAAATAAATAATTAATTTTAATAATTTATAAATTCCTAATTATCCTATAGGATTATCTTATACTTATATGTCCAATGATTGTTTTCCATTTAGACCAATAAGAATCAAGGGTTAACTTTTTATCAATCTTCTTAAGGACCAATAAAAATTAACCAACTTTTTTTTTGTTGTTGAGAATTTCAACACCAGTTGAACTAACTAGAATCCTACATTAACCAAGTTTAATTGCATGCATTAAAACCATATTTGAACCAGTGAAAATTATTTTTTTGAACCACTTAATTTAACAAAAAACCTTGATTAACATTTAAAAAAAGAAAAAAGAATGTTAAGCCCTTAATTCCATGATGGTCCATTATGATCTAGAATTCAACCCTAGGTCAATATATTATGAAATTTTTATATTTATGAGAAATGACAATTTGCCCTAAATCTCAATTCTGCTCAAAAATGAAAACTTTTTAAAGTTAAAAATTGGAGCATCTAGCAATTAATCTAGTCAAAACTACCACACATATCACAAAAAGATAATGATATATTGGGTGTCCCTGTCTCAATCCTTTCTTATATTTAGAATGCTCCACCAAACTACCATCTACAACCACATAATACATTACTGGAGAAATAATATGAACGTTAATTTTAGGCCCCGTTTATAAAACGCAGCCCCATCCCAAACTAAAGCCGCGTTTTAAACGCGCGGCTTCAGACTAAATTTGAAGCTGCGTTTTAAAACACGGCTTCAGACTAAATACTGTGGCCGCGTCTAAAAAACGTGGCCACAATTAAGAATTAAAAAAAAAAGAGAAATACGCACAGGTCCTATGGCCGCGTTTTTTAAACGCGGCCGTAGCTCCACCCCCAAAAATGCAACTATAGCTCAAAAAAACGCGGCCTAAGAACCCGTCTATGGCCCCGTTTTTATGAAACACGGCTTCAGTCTATCTTGGGCCGCGTTTTTAAAATGCGGCCACAGTTAAGGAAAAGAAAAAAAATAAAAAAAGAAGTTTGCCAAAAAATAAAATACGGAGGTCCTTAGGCCGCGTTTTTAGCTCAAAAAAACGCGGCCTAAGAACCCGTCTATGGCCCCGTTTTTATGAAACGCGGCTTCAGTCTATCTTGGGCCGCGTTTTTTATAGCCACGGCTTAAAAAACGCGGCCCAAGGTCCCCGCGTTTTGTAGTGTAACCTAATTTAAAAATCTACCAATAATTCCAATAGCAGCTAAGATCCCCATCACAATTCACAATGTCCCACTGACTCAAGTCAGTCAAGTGAATTATACACTTTCATCAAGCCTGCCGTTAGAATATATAAATTTTATCATACATATGTAGATCAGAATTTTGTAAAATATCTTAGATCGCAGTTTATCGTGATTTTAAGCTTATCTTATTAAGAATAATATTTTTTTCATATATACCTTATATTGGGTTCAATGTAATTCACAATTCAATATAGCAAAATGTAGTCGTTAAGAATTTTCCATTGTGAGCATAAATCGTCAACATAAACCACGTTAATCTCTCTCTCTCTCTCTCAACATTAAAAATGCCATAATGTCTTATTTCAAAGTATAAAAGATGTGCGTGTAATAGCGAAAACCTTAAGGGAGCTAAGTTAGTACAATTTACCCAATTTCTAATATAGAACCAATGTGGATGCTCTTATGCCCCTATTTGGTTCTCTAAAGGCTGACGAATTACTCACGCACCTCACCACACAATGTCTTTTTGTTCTTATGATGTTTTCCTCTTCCACTCTCCTATATATACATATGCTTATCAGAGTTGCCATCCTCATCGTTCATAATTGACTTTCGTTACTGCCAACATATACCTCAAGTATGCCATCTTCCAATCACTGTTGCTTTATTGAAGTTCTTTGGCCACCGCCCAGTACTGTAGCCATCTACTAACTGTAGTAGCTATCTCCAGCCTTCACTCCTTTTGCCAAATATTGTTGTTGCTTGTCGCATGTGTTCCATTCCATGTCTAGCCCAGTCACATTATACTTAACGGTCTCGCAAAAGTTTATTAGAATACAATAAATTATACTACAAATATATAGACCATGGTTTTGCAATACAACAGACTACAATATGGTTTTAGGGTTATCATTCTAGACTTAATATTTTATTAGATATAACTTATATGGGGTTCAGTTTAATGCATATAATTCAATATAGTAAAGATGTAGCGATCACTTAAATTTTCCGAGTGATCAGACCAAACTCTCTCTCTCTCTAAGAAAACATTAATTCTAACATCTTTGATTGCACATCTAGCAGCTCTTATTTCTAATTCTTGACTATCTTCCTTATGAGTTATGAGTCTTATGACTAAGGTGGGGCTAATTTCTAGAAAACAAATGATATCAGCAATGTGATTGTTGAAGTCAAAAGCATTTTGAAATCTCTCACCTTGACTTAAACATTTTTTTTTTTTTTTTGGTGGAGAGAAATTGATTTAAATCTTTTCATAAACAGAGTTTATAAACACAACTTTTGTACGTATTTCATAATTTTTACCATGTGAATGGTAAAAAAGTTAATGAATTTATGTAAAAATGATGGTTTATTAATTACTATTACATATACTACTATCATCCAGTTGTGACAATTTTTTTTTTTGACATATATATATATATATGTATATATTTTTATACAAGATATAATTTCTACTCTATTCTAATTTAAGTGTACATGTGTGTGAATCTTTCTCCTGGAGATTTGAACTTTGACCCTTGCCCTCCATACTCTACAAGCACTTATACTTATGGAGTGACTACAAAAGTATGTATAGTAATAGAAAAATTGTTTCATAGACGTAAGTACTTTTGGGACAGCTGTAGCGTCGCTTTACATCACACAGCAATATAGCAACAGGAAATTTACCGACTTAATTGGTTGATTACTTGATTGACGTTTTTCAGTTTTTGTTTTTTACCAGAAGGTTGGAAATGTGGAATCTTACTATTTATAGTGCCAAATTAATGCGGACCAGAAATTCTTTCAACTTCATCATGTAATTGTTTTAAAAAACCATTTAAATTCAATTATATGGGCATCCCACTCAATCTGGCCTCTTTTGGTGGTGGAGACTCCATCACTAAATCATATTGTTAAATGTTTACAGTCAACCCCTATTAATCCTAGAATGGCTTATAAATTGCTTAAACTTCTTCTTCCTCCTCCACAAATTCCTAAATCTAGATAAGTTTTTACTCTCTAGTTGGGTAAGTAAAATATTCTCTATTTTTCCTTAAGAAAATATAGATATTCAGTTAATATTCATGATAATCTTTTGTAAGCTAACTGATTATTCTAGTTCCCTTTAAGAATAACACAATATTCTTTAATTATTCTAAACTTTTGTTTTGTTTTTGCTATTTTGGTTTTTGGATGACAGTGAACAGTAAAAGCTGAATAATCATGAAGTTTATAGCACTTGCTTTAGTCTTGTTAATGGTGAGCACTTGTATGGCCACAACTCAGAGAACGTTGATGGCTGAAGTGCAGCAGCAGCAGCCAGAAAAGGGCCAGAATGGTGAAGTTGAAGGCCAAGTAAACGATATGAATCACCATACCATTCCTAGACAGGACTTTGAAGGCTATAATGGCGGTGGGGCTGTTAAACCGTAGTGTAACTAGTTCAATGATGATGCTTGCTATGTATATAATATATAGGTTAAATAATCCTTGAGCTAGACCAAGCAAAAAAGGAAAGAAAAACGTAAAGTCATGCTATAGATGCATGGCATAAGTTGTATGCGGTTTGGGTTTTTAACCTATAATTGTTACCTATTAGTCTGCATGGTGTAGCGTACGTATGTTTCTGTGGTATAATAATTATAGACTATGTTTGGAGTGTGTATTTGTTGTGTGATTGTAATTAATCATATGTAATTGAAGGTAATTTGTATTATCAAGAGCTTTATAATTCAACTTTATACATCCCAAAACAATACTCTTATTGATGATAATTTAAAAACTCATACAATATATATATATATATATATATATATATATATATATATATATAACATCTTTTAATTTGCATTCCTTTAGAAACAACTCTGGCAATAGTCCTATCAAAAAAAAAAAAAAAAAAACTTTGGCAATAGTCTCAATTAATTTATTCATGTGTTTATTATATCCAATTCATATGAGGAATTGCTTTTCTTACAAAAAAACAGAAGTTATTTTAAGATTTTCATATACTTATAGATGGATTAATATTAATATACGCTGCAACACTGGCCTATCACCCATCCTTAATGTGGAGACTCAATTTTATCGTTATATACTAATTAATTATTATTATATACTAGTTGGATATACTCTAGTAAAATAAATAGTATAAAAGTCAAATTTACTGTTAACTATTTATCCGTGATTCCTACTGCTTCCCAATATTCAAATAGCATATGTTTCTACCTATAAAAGACATTCTTCTCTTCATTTGTAATCAGAGCTTAATTTTTGGCTTTCATATTCTCATTTACTTCCTCTTACTTCCCTAGCTATCTACTCTTGTAATCTTGTTTCTTTCCTACTTGGAAATAATCGTTTCTACCACTATTTCCTATAAGTGTTTATTTTGATAATAATATTCAATATTTACGTTTACATTATTTTGATAATAATATTCAATAATTATATTTACATTATTTACATTTATTTTGATAATATATAGCTTCCATTTATCAAATTACTCAGGCAACTATACCTCAACCTGTTTCCTCTTCCAGTAAGTTTGCTAAGTCCAAAAAGAAGTCTGTTCTCCATGGAATCAAGAAAAAAGATTTGATTTCCCTATTAAAGGAGCACCTCCAAGACGATGAAGATGATTTAGATAATGAGTCCAAGACATCCTCTGAAGCCTTTGTTGCTAATGATGATAATCCTTACTATCCTTCCTTATGATGGATCTTTGTTTGGACATGACCCAATTGTTAGTTCAGATTTATTTGAGGTCTGATTCCTTGTTTCAACCCTATGATCTCAAGTTTGCTACTATTGACATATACTAACAAAATTGTTGAAGTTATTACTGTTGTCACCAAACATGACCCTATTTATCTATGGTATTCATATTGCTTTTGGTGGATCTACCCGGGAAAAATGAATAGTAAACAATAGATTTGACTTTTTTTTGTGAAGTCAAGCTAAGACCCAGTCCAAATGCTCTAAGTAAGCAAGAACCCAATCCGTTTAGAAATGTAGGGAGTTTCTACTATTGGCTTTTCTTGCATGCCTTGGCCTATCCTTGAAATAATGTCATGTAGCTCAAAGTGGTTATTAATGAGTGAATGGGATGTTGCCACGTGGCCAAAGAGAAAAAATAATGGGTAAACTACATAAATGGTCCCTATCATTTACACCATATTTCAATTTAGTCCCTAACCTTTCAATTGTATCAATTTGGTCCCTAACCTTTTAGTGTCGTGTCAACTTAGTCCCTGCCGTTATCTCATGGATGGAAAAATCTGACGTGTCAAACGGCCTAATTTTTATTACCACATCAATGGACACATGTCTTGCCACGTTAGTTTTTTTTTTTTAACCCAAATTAATTTAACCCAAATCAAATTTTTTATTTTTTTTGGTTTGATAAGAAAATTTGCAGATTTTATTAAACAGGGGCAGACCCAAATTAATTCTAAAACACACATCTCCCTAAAATCCAAAATCCCTAACGGTGAGGGTGGCGGCTCCTTCTTCCAGCGGCGCCTTCCTTCTTCCGGTGGCGCCTTCTCTACTCCAGCAACCCCAGGTCTGTCTCTTTATCTCGCGATTTCTCTCTCTCTCTATCACTCATCCTTACTTCATGTTTGGCTCCCTCGAAATTCAATGATTTAGTCTTTTCCTGCTCTTAATTTCGTATTATCATTTGGCTCAGCCTTTGTGTCTTTCGTATTTTTATACTTTATATCACGATTTTTTTGCTTATGTATACTCTTTTCTTACTAATTTTTTATGCTCAATCTCGCATCAGTGGAGATTGGCTGTATGGTTGCTGCAATGTAGAAACTCCAATTTTTTTAAACCCTTTAACTCCGCTATACTCCACTGTGAATCTGTTTGGGACCATTTCTACCTTAAATGGTAGGACCCACTTGTAGTAATATACACATACAGACAAACACATTCAAATGAACCTTTGCATGATAAGTCATATGATTCAGAAGGTACCAGATTCACATAGAAAATTCAATAAAAGATTCAAGACATGGAGATGGTCAAGTTGACACTTCATTCTTTATATATACTAAGGGTCTGTTTGGGTACTACTTATTGCTGAAAACTGAAAACATTGTAACAAAATAATTTTTAAATATGTAAATAGTACTGTAGGACCCAGTTTTAAAGTTGTTTTTGTTGAAAAAAGTAGTTTGTGGGTCCTGTAAATAGTGCACGAGACCCACTAAAAACAAAAAAGTTGAGTCTGGGAAACGCAAAATGCGCTTCCCAAAAGCCTAAATTCCAAAGTTGATATGTTCTCCAAAAAATGGTTATTGAAATTGAGGACCTGTTTCTAAGAATGATAACAAAAGATTAAATTTGTATTTTTCTTTTTCTCCCTTTAATGAAATAAAAGAAGTGCATAAAAGCCTAACTGGTACTAGTGAAAAATAATATTGTTTATGTATCTTATTTTGTTTTTTTTTTTGTTTTTTTTTTTTTTGCAAGAATGGATGAATTTTCTGTGAAAGTTCATCATGGTGGGAAATTTTTGAGTGATCCAATTAGGTATGAGGGGGTTGCTATAAATTATTTTGATAGTAATGAACGAGATTGTTGGTCTGCCCAAGAATTGAGAAATATGGTTGAGAAGTTGAGGTATATGAGTTATGGTAAGTTGTGGTATAGGATGCCTATGGTGAGCTTGGAGGATGGTGGGCTTAGGCCTGTAACTATTGACAAAGATGATTTGGCTATGAGTATGGCAGATGCTGTTCAGGGGCATAAGGTGATAAAGTTGTATGTAGAGTACTGTGTGGATGCGCCTAACATAACTGATGATGTGGGGGATGATATAAACTATTCTGACAATTCTAACGACTCAAGTGGTAGTGATGATGCTTTTGATAAGATGGTGATGGAACCAATAGATTTAGGCCAAGCAAGCAAAGAACAAAATAGTAACATGGCGATGGGGTCAAATGCCAAGATTGTAACTGGTCTTAGTGACAATGACCAGCCTTATGAATCTGAGGAGCTTTTGAGCATGGATGATGATGACGACAACAATGCTATACCTCCTTATCCTGTGTTCGTACCTCCTACAAACCCAAAACATACCAACTTTGTAAAGGGAATGTTGTTTATTTCACTTGAACAGTTTAAGAATGCTGTAACTGATTATGCAATTCATGGGGGCTAAGGAATTCGGTTTAAAAAAAAATGATAAAGTTCGAGTGAGGGCAATTTGTCAAGATGGGTGTAAGTGGATAGCATATGTTGCAAAGATGAGGGACCAAATTACATTTCAGATGAGAACATACTATGGTCGACATACTTGTACTAGGACTTTTAAGAATATGAGATGCACTAGTAAATGGTTGGGGAAGACACTAGTGAGCGAGTTGAGTGACCACCCAAACACGACAAGTTCCACAATTGTAAAAAGAGCTCAGGAGAAATATATTGTGCACATTTCAAGGAGCAAAGCACATAGAGCAAAGGTTTGTGCACAAGACATGATTACTGGTGACCAAGCGGCACATTTTACCAACATTCGAGAATATTGTGCTGAGTTGTTGAGGACAAATAGAGGTAGTTCAGTCCTATTGAATGTGGTTACAGCTAACTTACCTATTAAGGAGATTGAAAGGCCTGGGAGGACATTATGTCCATTGTTTCAGAGGTTGTATGTCTGTTTAGATGCATATAAGAAGGGTTTTGTTGCATGTAGGCCTTTTATTGGTGTGGATGCATGCCATTTGAAAGGACACTATGGTGGACAACTCATGACTGCTGTGGCTACAGACCTTAACGATCAATTGTTCCCTTTAGCATTTGCCGTTGTAGAAGCTGAGACGAAGGACTCGTGGACTTGGTTTATATTAAAACTTATAAGTGATATTAATGCCGGTTCAAATCGTAGATTGACATTCATCTCTGATCAACAAAAGGTTTATCTAAATTTTAATTTACTTTTAACGTTGTTTGTTTATTCATAGTTTGTCTATTATTTATTTGTTGTTGATATGTGTTTATCTTGGTTATGTAGGGTTTAATACCCACATTTGAGGAGTTGATGCCTGGGGTGGACCATAGACTATGTGTTAGGCATTTGTACAACAACTTTAAGAAGAAACATCCTGGCTTGATCTTGAGGGATATTTTTTGGAGGATAGCTACTGCAACTTATTATAAGCAATGGGATAGGGCAATGATAGAGTTGAGATCAGTTAGCACACAAGCATTCGAATGGGTTAGTGGTTATTCACCTTCACAGTGGTGTAAACATGCATTTAGTGTGTACCCTAAGTGTGACTCATTGACTAATAACATGTGTGAATCATTCAACTCGGTTATTTTAAATTCTAGAGAGAAGCCAGTCATTCATTTGGTAGAAGATTTAAGGTTGTATCTAATGAGAAAATTCCAATCATGTAAGGATCAGATGATGAAATCTGAAGATGAGTTATGTAAAGTAACTAGAAAGAAGTTAGAGAAGAACATAAATGCTAGTGGTAATTGGATGTCAACATGGGCTGGTGATGACAAGTTTGAGGTGCATTGTGGTGCAATGCAATTTATTGTTGACTTGGCAGATAAATCTTGCACTTGTAGGAGGTGGGACTTGACTGGAGTGCCTTGTTGTCATGCAATCAGTTGCATTTTTTACAAAAAAGAGCCTATGGAGCCCTATGTCAACAAGTGCCTCAAGATGCAAACTTATGTAGCATGTTATGAGCCAATGGTCATGCCTATGAATGGGCCAGATATGTGGGAAGATACTAGGTTTGAACCTGTGGGACCTCCACGTAAGCAAAGACCTCCAGGTAGGCCTAAGAAGCGTAGAAAGAGAGATGCTGATGAGCAGAGGCCACAATCTTCAAAATTGAGAAGGAATCTAGTTATGAAGTGTCAATATTATAAAGAGGTTGGTCATAACAAGAGGACATGCAAAGGAAAAGTTGGTGGCAATCAAAGGCAGCCTACAAGTCAACAACAGAGTAATTTCACACAGCCTACTACGGTATAAGTTTAGTTACTACATAAAAGTGATATTTGTCATTCTTACAGTCTTTAAAAAAAAAAATTCAAACTATGCTATAGTAATTTTCATTTTATGCTTTACTACTGTGATAATTGTCTCTTATTGCTTTGTTAGGGAGAGGGTACAAGTGCAAGTGCAAATGCTGGTGCTGGTGTTGGTGCTGGTGCATATGAAAATCAACCTTTATAGCCAATAATACCACCACGGTCAACTGCAAGTGCACAAGCACATTTTGAAGGTGGTGCAAATAAACAATCAGTTGCAAATGCAATAGCCACAGGAGTGACCTCCGCAATAGCTAGGACATTTACCAATGCTGAAAATGGTCCATTTGTTCCACTACCACAAGGTAAAAAGCCGAAGAGGCCTAGGAGAAAAGCAATTGATACGCCAAGGGGGAAAATAAAGCCTTGGGTTAGCAATGTACCACTTCCAGAAATATGGGGTCCACCTCCTTCATGGAAAGGAAACACTTCTGTAACAAAAGAAACACTGATGGCTACTAGTCAAACTGCAAGGTATAGGGAGACATTCAACATACTTGGCAGTCAAGAATCAGTTCATGCACCACCATCATTTAGGGGACAAAGCGAGAAAGGAAAGGAAGGAAGTCGTGGCTAATTTTTATTTATATTCATTTTAAAGACCAGTTGGAATTTTTATTTGTTTTGACTTATATTCTATTATGGATTCATGTTTTAAGTCAACTACCAGTTCGTTCATGCACTTTGGATGTTCATTTTAAGTTATGTTGTGCATTGCCAAGTTTGATATGTCATGTAATTTGACTATTGAGTACTCTAGATGATTACCAACGGGTTTGAATGGATGTTATTGTTAGTGTCATTTTATGATGCCCAGTTTTTTATGTATCATGTCCATTATTTTCCTTATTGTCTTTGCAGTTTGGTACTTCTTAATGCCAAAAAATATGGATGATTGCCAATGTGCTTGAATGGATATTTTTGTTTAGTGTCATTTTGAGTTTGGATGATTGCAAACTCAAATTACACTCATAGTATCTATTACAAACTCAAAATTACATCATTTGAAACTAGTACATTAGTTAGCCTTTAAGTTAACATCATTGTGCTGCAAGCCTCCATATGAGCCTCCAAATGAGGTACTTGAAGACATTTGTAACCTGGTACAAATAAATTACAATTAGTTTCAAATGAATAGCCACAAAAAAACCCACAATAACATAAAAGAAACAGTCAAAGAAGATGAGCTCCAAACAAAAGTATCATACGAAATCATCATCTAAAACTTATGATTGATGACAGATTGAGAATAAGTCACCAATAGCAAAAATATTAAACACCAAAGTATCTAGGCAAGTCCTAATTTTGAAAATTTTAGTGGCTATTCTCATCAAATGTTTGTCAAGTAGCCTTCTAGCATTTCCCTGCAAAATAAAGTGTTTCACACAACTCTTTGAATAATTCAAAAGTAAAGAAAATTTAAAAATCCATGGTCTGCAATAGAAAATAATGTCTTCACATAGAATCTGATATTAACACACACACACACACACACACACACATATATATATATATATAAATCCCTGATGTTCATTTATCAATACAATCATTCACTTACAAATGGAAAGGGCTACCACCTGCAAAATAAAGTGTTTGTTGAAGTGTTAAGAAAAACTTCCCCTAGACACCCAAGTTAAGAAGTGTCTAAAATTACTCTTACACCACCAAAATCTCAAGAAAAAACATAAATAAAAGCTTAAAATTACTATTACCCTGTATTGAAATTAAGCCCAATAGATAATAAACAAACTCACTTGTTTATTACAAGTGGAACAATTTAAGGTAGAAATGGTCTCAAACAATTTCACAGTGGACTATAACGAAGTTTTTTTTTTTTTTTTTTTTTTTTGAGCTGCGACTATAACAAAGTTAAAGGGTTAAAAAATGGAGTTTCTGCATTGCAGCATCCATAGGGCCAATCTCCACTGATGCGAGATTGAGCATAAAAATCAAGTAAAAAAAGACATAAAAATCTCCACTGCCGTTATCTCATGAAGTAAGGATGAGAGAAAGAGAAATTGTGAGACAGAAAGAGACACACCTGATGCTGCTGGAATAGAGAAAGCGCTGCTGGAGTAGAGAAGGCGTTGCCAGAAGAGAGAGAAGGCATTGCCGGAGTAGAGAAGGCGCTGCCGAAAGAGAGAACGCACCGTCGGAAGGAGGGCCTACCCCTGTTTAATAAAATCTGCAAATTTTCTTATCAAAACAAAAAAAAAAAAAAAACAAAAAAACAAAATTTTGATTTGGGTTAAAAAAAAAAAAAACTAACGTGGCAGGACTTGTGTACGTTGACGTGGCAATAAAAAATTAGGCCGTTTGACACGTCAGATTTTTCTATTCATGAGATAACAGCAGGGACTAAGTTGACATGACACTAAAAGGTTAGGGACCAAATTGACACAATTGAAAGGTTAGGGATTAAATTGAAATATGATATAAAAGATAGGGACCATTTATGTAGTTTACCCAAAAATAATCAACCTTTAACTACCATGATATCTTGTCCTAGATCACCAGCAACTCACCTTTAATTTTATAAAAAACCTTATATGGTTCAAACAAAAAATTCTTGAAGGAAGCAATCCTTATTTGTGAGAATATCAGCGAAATTAGAAGGTTATTATTTGCTGTTACGAGTGGGTAAAAAAGTAATTTAAGTTGTAAATTCCAATTAGAACGAACAAAAATTTACCACTTATAATTTGTTATAAAAGTATTGTGAAAATGTTGTAAATGTAATACTTTTCATACAGATCTATATTGATACAATACATTTGAACCCCAATTATTATATTAGCGTTTGCAATCATCCATGAGAGAAAGCAGTGAAGGTCAGTGTCAGCGTTAGTAATTAGTTCTTCCAATGGCCAAAGAGAGAGGGTGTTGGTACTAGAATTGCGAAGAACATGAAAAGTGGTATAACAAGAAAATTACACTTGTAAAATCCCGAAAACAGAAAAAGTGATGTTGGAGTAGATAGGGCAGTTCCCATGGGAGTTACCAACCCATATATGCGGAAGAGACAAGTGGCATTGAAGTAGTTTTTAGAAGTTACAAAGCACCATTCAACAACAAGATAAGTGTCGTTCAAGTTGAAGGAAAAGGAGACATGCAGAAAAGACACATGTAAGGAACAACTGTTGGTAACTGTCGAGGTTTAAATATAAATAGACTCATTTAAAAAAGAAAAAAGAAAAAAAGAACAAAACTCTCCAATGACAAACTTGCCTATACAGAAAGCATATCATTCTCTTGTAATATTGAGTTCCTTAGGAGATTCACTTGTAGTTCATACTTCATAGGGCATTAGAATGTATTCATGCTTGTAAGTCCTTGCTTGTAATCTTGTTATTCACTTTAATCTTGTTTATAAAATTTTAATTCAGAATGCTATTAATTAGGCTATGATTTGTTTATTGTTTTGCATTTTTTACCTTTGAATTGTTAACTATTTAGATTTATTAGACTTCGAACAACTCTATTTGCAATCAAACTTAGCATGACTATGGATAACTTAGCTGCTTGGAACACAATGATATTTGATTTTACTTAGTAGTTTTAGTTCTCATACTTGGTAACGTAGAATTTAATTTACTTACTTTTTATAAGTTGTTGTTACTTGCATTTCCTCCTTCTAGCATAAAAAGTCATCTTAATTGAGGCAATGCCAAACCACATCTTTTTAAACATGAAGTCAAATAATCCATCCTAATCCATATTCCATAATCAATCAATTTGAAACTTGACAAATTTTATCGGGCCACCTGTAAATTGTAATCACTTCAAACAAGTAAAAAATTAAAATACTCACAAACAGATAAAAAGAAAAAAAAGAAAAAGAACAAACTATGGTTCATAGGTTTAATAAGCCAAATGTCGAAACTTATGACTATTTTGGTTTGGTGGGTACTCTCCACCTCATATGCAACATTTATCTCATAAATCAATAATCTCTCTTATATAACATTTACTCCACACAGTTATGCGGGCTCCACAAATAAGTTCATCTTATTTATAGGTGATCATTGTAACATCTCTGCTTGTGGAGAATCTAATGTTAGAACTTTGACTAGAGTTACTAGACAGTAATTAAAAGGGTTGTAGATGCTTCCACATGTGAGTTGATTCATAACCTAACATCAACCCTATTGATCAAAGTATATAATAATGTTTTCAAACGATAGAAGGCATAAGTATTGTAGCCAAACTATCAACATAATGACTCCTACTAAGATTCGAATTCAGGAGCATTGGGTTCTTGCTTTGAGAGCACATAAAAAAGTAACTATATATGGACGTTGTAGTAAATTAATTGGTAACGGTTAACCTATATCTTTAAATATTCTCTTTGCTTGACTTTAGTGAGACATTAATGGTAACATATTGCGTTTAGTGGGCAACGCATATGCCATTTTGATGAAGTAGAAGGCGGTATTGAGCTCCAGAATCTAAGCACAAATTAGCATGCAAAATATTCCCAGCAACTTGTCTATTTTATGGTTTTTTTTTTTTAATATGGTATTTTTTTTATAACCCTTTTTGCAGGGAATTTTAATTTTAAAATACAGAAAAATAAATAGCATCCTCTCATATATACCTAGTTAAAATTTCTGTTGAGATTAAAGAGTGAATGTGACGAGAAAAAGAAAAAGAGAAAGAGAAAGTATCTAAAAATTAATTAGCATGGTTCAATCTAAGATTATATTTTTAGCAGTCTTAAATTATGTGTCATGCGATGAATTCAATTAAGTATATACAAAGACTTTTTTTTTTTTTTTTTTTGAGAGAGTTTCAACCTATGGCGTCCGCTCCTAATGATTGCTCTTTGTCATCAGACCAAGACACCAATCAGTTTTTGGTGTAAGCGGGGATTGAACCCCAGATCTCTTATTCAACCATCAGAGACTTTACCAGTTGAGCTAACTGGAACCCACAGTATATACAAAGACTAATCACATACAAACCTAGATTTATTTTATATTCCTAAATTTATTGTAAGTAAGATTAAATTTACGTTTTTATTCTATGTCCTTATGTACTAGATGGGATTTTAGACGGACATATGACCATTTAAGGCACATCATTCCCAAAATATAAAGAAATTGAGCCTAAGGCAAATCCTAAAATTACTTCGCCTACACTACAACTTATCTCATATATTATGTCGAGTCTAAACATCTATATTTTTTATTGTCTTAAATTATATGTTATTGTTTCTCAAAAAAAAAAAAATTATATGTTACAAAAAATCTGTAAAGTATACATAAAGACTAATCATTTAAGGTTATTAATTTACCCTAAATTTATAACAAATAAGATTAAAATTATGGGTAAGACTTCGGCATAATACTTTACAAAATACTAAACTTAACCACAAAACCCTAAAATTACTTGGCTTAACCAGAAGGTCCACAACTACCACATGCTACATTAACTCGTTAAGTCTAAGTAGTAAATCATAAATATTTTACTATAAAAGGCAAGCATATTAATATGACTAAAAAGAGACTCTTTAATCAGTTTCAAACACAAAGACAATAGTAGAGTGAAGGTCGGAGACAATGGGTGTTCGAGAAATCCAAGTAGCAGACACGACCTTAGTAATCCACGAACTCGAAGATGTATGCGACTCAGTCACTGGCCGAGTTCTCACCGGGTCATGGCTCTGGAACTCGTCCCTGGTTTTATCCGAGTGGATAGCCACTCAGGGCCGACTCACCTTTGACTTCCACGACAAAACCGTCCTCGAGCTCGGCGCCGGAGCTGGACTTCCAGGCTTGACCGCGGCTCTGCTGGGTGCGAGCCGAGTCGTGCTCACGGACATTGAGACTCTCCTTCCTGGGCTCATAAACAACGTTGAAGTAAATGGGCTCGGAGACCGAGTCGAAGTGAGGCAACTCGTTTGGGGATCGGACGAGTCTTCCAGCGAGTTTTATGGGTTCGACTTCGACCTGGTTTTGATGTCCGACGTGTTCTTTGACATGGAGGAAATGGCAGCGCTGGCGAAAACGCTGAAGAAGGTGTGTAGGAAAGAGACAGTTGTTTGGGCAGCGAGTGAGGTTCGGCCATGGACAGGTGAGTGTCTTAACGTGTTGGTGAGTGAGGGGTTTGGAGTGGTTGAGTTGCCGAGTCAACTCGTTTGTTCTTCTGGTTCTGGTAATTCTTTCATGGAAGAAGACAGTTTGGATATGTTCGCCGTTTTCCTTCTACTGCCACCGAACGAAGACAGCCACGTGGCTGCCATTTGTAATTGAGTGGGCATTGAAGAGTGAAGACCACTAATCTCAACAGTAGGGTCCCACTTTTTTCATTTTTAATTCTAATTTCTATGATATAAAACAATTTCTTTCTTTCTGTTTCTCAAGAAATAAAATATAAAAAATTTCTTTAAAAAAAAAATTATTTTAGGTGTTGATGGGAAAATTTTATGGTTTATATAAAATAAAAGGAAGTGACAGACAAAACAAAGAAAACTAAGGGTCTACCATATAGAACTTGATATTTAAGTAGTCATCCATCTCTGAATACTACCATATTACCAAAATACAAGTAGTAATTTATGTGATACAAAGAGCCCGTTTGCTTAGGCATTTAGATTGCTGAAAACAATAGTTTAGTGAATCGTAATTTCGGGCATACGTTTGGCTAGGCAATATCAATGGGATTGTGGTTTTAATTCTGCAGAATTTTCGCGATTCCAAAAATGCAAATTTTCACTGCTTTTTTAGCATCGCACGATTTGAAAGATTGGGTTGGGCTAATTGTTTCGGCTAAAACCAAAAGAATAATATTATCTAAGCTAGTGTAATAACCAAACAAATAAATACAAATACAAATGCTAGGAAACATGAAATTAGACCTACTTACTTGCCCCTGGCCTTGTTTGGCCGTGTCAATGTGATATATAATCGCTGCAGAGTTTACTATTTTCCTTCCCCGGACACTCACTCTTTACAGCAAACAGCTATCTATCAAACAAGTACAAACCACTCTGAGCAATCCAACTACGGTTACAATATCATCTTGCAGGATGAAAATGCAAACTTCTTCTGATCATTACATGGTTAGAAAAGCTTGGCAGATTTCTTGATCATTACATTACATCAGGCCTCTTAAAAAGGCTTATTGATGTAGCGTAATGCCCATTTTACACTTAGGTTGAGTTTGGGAATTAAGCGCGTTTTGCGTGTTTCTCAGCGGATGCTTTTTTTTAGTGGGTCTTGTGCATTGTTTACGGGACCCGCAAATACTTTTTTCAGCAAAAACAACTTTAAAACTGATTCCCACAGCACTATTCACACATTTAAAAATTATTTTGCTATAGTATTTTTAGTTTTCAGTAATAAGCGGTATCCAAACAAATCCTTAAACAAGATGTACATGTTCATAGGGTTTCTATTCACAATCTATACCCAGCCTATGGGCCAAGTAAAAATGGGTCGGGCCAGCCTATATATTGCCGACCCCTAAATTGAGTAGAGTAGAGGATAAGAGTAGTAGGGAACCACCAAATCGAATTTATCCCATCATCCAACAGCACAACACACATTGAGATTGAAATCCAACTCCTTCAGACACAATCTAAAAATCACCTTCAAAGCTAAGCCATCTCCATCTACCTCTTCTTCTTCTTCAAACTCTGTGTCTTTGTCTCTGTCTCTATCTCTCTTTCTATGGAGGCCCTTTCTTCCCCTCTCTATCTCACTCCACGGCCACGCCATTCTTGTCCAGTCAAATGGTGCAGTAGTGGGTCGGTCTTACTATTTCCATCGTGCCTAAAGACTCCAGCTTTTCTTCAAAAGCATAATAATATGGGGATCATAAAGGCTTCCGTGGCTATTGAGCAACAGACCTAGAAGAACATAACTACACTCATCAGGATTGGCACCAGAGGAAGGTACTCTTTTTCACTTCTCTTCTCTTCTTCAACTTTCATAATGTGCCTTTAATTTTGCTCACTTAGGTTGGGTTGGGTTGAATCCTAATGGGTACTCTTTGATTTTCCAATTGATGCTTTCTTTTTGGTGTTTGTAACTTATCCTGTTATGTTGCTCAGATTTTTGCTCGATTGCATTCACCATTGGGGTGATTGTGTTGTTTGAATTTTATGGTTTTAAGTTCTTATGCTGATAAATGGATTTAATTGTTGCTTTCTCTTTTTCTGTTCCTTTTTGTTCGATTTATTTCAACAATTTACTTTTGTGATAAAGCAAAAGAAACAATACACGGATCTAAGAACAAGCAATAACACAAATAGATGTGATAGGCAAAAGCAATAAACAAATACTGAATATATTTAAGAAGAAATCTGCAAATAATTAAAAACTCACAGACCAAATGCGTGAAGGATGAATGATTCAGATCAAGTTTTGTGCTTGACACAATCTCCTTAAAGCAAATTCCGCCCCTCACACAATTACTGTGGTGCTTTGAGACTCATGGACGTCTACCTCCCAGGATAAAATGATCTACAGCATGAAAGTGAAGCACACAAGGTCGTGCTTTGCGAACTACCCAATGTCTCATTTTCTCTTTTTGACACAAAATGAATGCACAAAATATTCTCACTTAGAGAGTTTTTTTTAGAAAAAGTAGTTTTTATGAATGAAGGACTATGAAAAATTATACGTTACTGAACAGGCACTCTGTTTCAGTAATAACTGCTGTTAGGGCTATCCAACACCCGCTGGCTCGAAGAATCCGATCGGCCCGACGATCTCTGACCCGATAATCGCCCGATTTGAGCGGTGGTTCGGTCAGCTACGAGTCGCCGGAGGGAAGACCCTATACGATCAGTTCGAGTCTCGGTTTGATTGCCTGAGAAACTGAAGAACCCGACTCGCCCAATACCTATATCTCTTCCAGTTGCAAATCTCATGTTCTGGCGAAAAACCGGTTAGTTTAAACTCAAAACTCCGCCTATATAATGAGATCTCGGCTAGATCTCGACAAATATAGCGAGATCTCGGCCAGATCTCGAAGGATATGGAAGAATATTGGCCAGATCTTGATAGATCCAGCCAAATGTATCTCTCTCTGGCAAGATTTCAACCCCCGATAGCGAACCTGAAACCGACCGATATGCACCCAAAATCGACAAGACCCGATCTAGCCGATCCGAAGCTCCACACGGGTCGATTGCGGGTTCTGATTTCTCCCACCCGAGTCTGTTAGGTCGAGTCCGGGCTGGGCACAAACCCGACCTGGGCCAACCCGTGGACACCCCTAACTGCTGTGCACAGATTAACTGACTCAAAAATTAAAATAATAAAATATTATTATTTGGACAAGTAAGCCCAGTCCACATATGCCAAAAGCCCAACCCAATGTCCAACTCATGAGCATATAAACTCATATATTATCTCTTTCCTTTCTTATGTGGGACTCAGAATTTTTACCACTTTTAATAACATCTAAGTGAACATAGAAAACATCAATTTCTTATTCACTCCATGCTATTTTTCCAACAATCCCTCACATGAATAGAAATTGATAAACACAATGCAAATGATGATGCAGACACAGAGAAAGTAGAAGAAAAGTTATTGTATCAGGAGAAGTAGCTTGTGGCTTTAAACTTTCCTTTGTGAAAGACAATAAAATTCACACAGCTCCTTTTCGAATATATTTCATTCTTATAGTTGTGTTCATTTCGGTCCTAAATATATCCTGGTAAATTCATGAAGTGCTTTAGAGAATTCAGCCTTAAAAACTCTCATGGAAGCGGCCCACTTCACACTCATATAGGTGACTCTTATTAAGAGTATCCTGTTATACCCTACTTGGAATTCCAAGATGTAAGAATCATTAAAAGCAAAGTTTACCCTGAACATCGCTTACATGCATCACTATTTCATCATAGGAATGGGAGGAAGATGTTATCTCCATAGTGATAAAGCTAGTCTCCACAATTCGGTTGTTCCTTTGAACCTAGATCCTGGGATCTCCAGTTAGCTAAGTTGAGTTGCCATCCTGGAGACTTTTATGTCATAGGCTTTAACCCAATTCCCCTCGATGAGCAGTTTACTTGCTCTCCACTCAAACATTGATTATTGATCTGTTTTATAATTTGAAAATACTTCCATTTGAGAGCAACTGCCTCATGGATTTATGTCTCTGACAAATATGTCAAGACCCACCATAACTCTGTGCCCTTCCAATATATACAAATAGGAGGCACAAGTATCCAACAACACATGTCTGTTTAGATTTATTGACTTCCCAAAAATTACATATGCTCTTTGCATAAGGTGTTCTCACTAGACTGTCATCACATTTCTCATGTGATTGAGACAAGACAAGTCCAATAGATGTATTAGAAATTTTCATTTCTTGTATCACATTTACAACACTTACACGAGCATATCCCACAACGACATAGCCTCTTGTGATATATTTCACATCACACATTAGTTGCATTAAATCTAAACTCATTTGACATCATCTCATTGTCAAATTTTTCATGTCATTGGATTGAAACTTGCTTCAATCTATCAAAGATTTAACAAGTTTAAGCACTTTGTTTCCTTGTACAAGAACCATAAACCCCTTTGGTTTATTGTGTATCAAGAAAACTCACATCTTCCTTTTATTTGTAGCCTTCTAAAACAAGTCTCACATTGTAATAGTCAATAATTCCATCAACTCTCAAACTCTTAGGTGGTAGATCCACCAATTACTATGCATAGATTTCAAAGATGGATTTATTGCACTATTGACAATCTCTTTTCCAAGAAGGCACTTTAGGATTTTGCTTCTTTAAAGCTTTAAGTTCATCTTCTAATATATAAATTAGAAAATTTGGACCAAACAACCATGACATTTGTCCTTGTACTATGCTTAGGCTCAACCTCTCTTCCATCAACTTTGATCATAAGAGATATTAAACATAGACTCAAACTTTCTTTCAGAAAGTTTAACACTTGAAATATATTCTAATTAATTGTCATGCATATAAAAATAATAGACTCATTAATTAGTAGGGGTGTGCAAAAAACCGACGAACCGAAAAAACCGCTTTAAACCGATCGAACCAATGCAAAAATTTCGGTTTTGTTTCGGTTCGGTTTGGTTTTGGTTCGGTTTTCGGTGGCAAATTCTAATACACCGAACCGACCGAACTGAACCGAATTATAATAAATAATAATTTGTACAAATTATTTCAACAAAGTTTTTGGTATCCTAGCGACAAGGACATGCGCTTGTCTCCAATCAGCCTAGGTTCGACCCTTAGTAATGGCCTTTTCTTTTTTCCTCTCCTTATTACCAAAACTACGTCATTTTGGGGTTTGCTTTATAACCCTATTAATCCTATTTTCAGCACTTGTCTCTCACTTCAAGTCTAATATATTTGGGGTTTTGTTCTTCGTGTTTGGGTTTCAAGGTTTCTGGGTGTTTGGGTTTTGTTCTTCGTGGTTTGGGTTTTGTTCTCTCTCACTTCCATTGGCAACATCAAGAGAGAAAACATCAAGAAGCAAGAAATGAAAAACCCAACAAACACCAAGAACAAGATTTAGAGAGAATCAAGAACAAGAATCAAGAAACCCACCTAAAGATCCAGAGAGAAAACATCAACAAACCCCATTGTCGACGCTGCCAGGAGCCTTCGCCACTTGGGTTCAATCGCCGCCGCCTCCTTTGCTGTCGCTGCCTCTTTGGTTTGATTTTTCTATCTTCGTGGTTTAGGTTGGGTTCTTTGTGGGTTTCTGTTTGGGTTTCAAGGTTTCTGGGTTCGTGGTTTGGGTTTTGTTCTTCGTGTTTGGGTTTCAAGGTTTCTAGGTGTTTGGGTTTTGTTCTTTGTGGTTTGGGTTTTGTTCTTCGTGATTTCTGGGTTTCAAGGTAGAAGGTTGTGAGTTTGGCTTCGTCGGTACGCTTTTTTGCTGTTCTCTCTTTTTCTTTTTCTTTTTTGGTTTTGTGTTTGCTACTTTGCTTGGTGCTTGGTGTTTGGGTGGTGAGAAAACGTGGGAAAGCAAAGGGATTTTCTGGGTTTGTTAATTTTTTTTCCTTGTTTGCTTTCTTAGAAAATAGGAAACCGAAAAAACCCACCGAAACCGACCAAAACCGAAATCCAATCGAAACCGATTGATTTCCAATTACTTCGGTCAGTTTCGGTTGAGAATTTCACAAACCGAAAATTTCAGTTTCGGTTGGCCAACACTTAGAAAACCGATTTGAAACCAAACCGACACACCCTATTAATTAGAAAGCACTATGCACTACTGTTATGACCATAACCAATGAAAACACAATCAATGGTTCTTTATCATTTAGGAATAGGAACCACAACCTTCATCAAACACCCCCACATTTAAAGAATTTATAGAAAGACGATCACTCTTTCCATAATTCACAAGGTGTTTTAGTGGTTTCTATTAAGGCATCTCAATGAATAAATAATTGGTGGAAATAATAGCTTCTCCCCACAAGTTCTACGATAATCAAAGAACTTATTACATTCATTGAGTTATTTCTCAACTTCATTCTTATAATGAATGAATATCTCTAATGCCTCATCCTTGCTTACTTAATAAGCACTCATAACAGACTCTTGTGCATTCCAAAACATTAGACAACTTAAGCATATCAACTAAGGCATGTAGCATATATTTCATCTAAAGAAATATTACAAAACATATATTGGGATTAAACACATTAATTATCCAATCAAGCTCACACATGCCCAAAAAATATATATATATGCTTATATATACATGTATGTAATTAAATAAGGCTATATGTGCTCAAATACAACAATCATGTGTCCTTCATATCAATACAAACAATTGAGCCTTAAACTTCATAAATAAATAACACTTTTGGCCAAGGGGTGAACTGTACACTCTCTAACTTAGAGTGAAACCCCATAATTATAGCCCCACTAGTGTGCAATTGGTCTCATTCAATGCTTATATCCACACATTTGAAATTATTAATAATAGCTCTCATAATGCTATTTTAATTATCAAATAGAGGAATACTTGATGAATTAGTAAAGGCTAACCAAAAACTAAACAATGGCAGCCACGCCCTAAATTGAATGCATTTAAATGGATTATTATTATTTTTTTTTTTGCCTCCATCAAAATTTCCAATTTCCTTTATTCATCTAGCCCATACACCATTGCACATAAAAAGGCCAAGAACATCCTTTTGAACAAACATCACCAAACGTGGTCATCGTTATAAAGTTTAAGGTTAGATATCAATATAAATAATTCATCTAACAAATAATCATTGAAATATCTCATAAGCAAAGGCCAAATGAAAATAAGCATGTCATCATTTATATATACCAACATATATGACAATCTGAAACAGTTTCAAAAATCATATCTCTTAATCAAACTATTAAATGCCAAAAATTTATCAAATATCATTATCCTCAAAGATTTACAGCACAGTATCTATATCTCCAACCAAGATAATCTTTATTGATACATTCACAAACACAAGCAGTATTTAACATCTTAAGAATTACTAGCCAAGTTTAAGAAATAATTATAAATATATACTTTCAATCGTTACTGTGCAAAATAGAATGTAAAACTAACCGCAGAAATAGAGTAGGCATAATACAGGAAACTTTTTTCTGAGAGCCCAGTCTCTCCTTTCTCTCTCGGCGTACGATACGCTTCATTTGCTATCGTGCGCGCGAGCCTTTTCTCTGCCATTCTTGTGAGCTTTGCTTCAGGAAGTGGCTGTTTCTCGCCCTCTGTGGCTCCTTGCTGCTGTGTGGGCTGGTTTGCCTCTTGTGTGAGGTAGTAATTTCTAGTTGTTGGTGGGTTCGTTGAGATCGTGATTCAAGGATCTGTCTGAATTAGAGAAAGCCCAAATTGCATCTTTCTCTCGGCGTTCGGTTAGTTTTGCTAGTGTGCGCAGAATTTGGCCGATTTGGGGGTATTGCTGCCTTTGTGGGTATCTCTTTCCTCCTTATAGCAAGCGTTTTCTTATGGATGGTGGGTCTCGCTGCCATAATTGCTGGGTTCTTCGAGGTTTGGTTTTATTTGGCTTTTGGTTTGGCAAAGCAATTGTTTGGATTTGGTAGTCCTTTTAATTTGAGATTGGGTTTTATATTAATTATTGCTCTTGGATTGGGTATGAGGACCCTTGCTTGGAACTGTCAGGGTGCTGGTAGGGCCCCGACCGTTAGAGCCCTCAAGGCTCTCATTAGGGAAGAAAGTCCTGATGTAGTTTTTATAGCTGAATCCAAATCTAAGTCGCATAGGATTGAAAGAATTCGCTCAAGTATTGGTTTTGTAGATAAGTTTTGTGTGGATCCTGTTGGTAAATCTGGAGGTCTAGCCATTTTTTGGAAAGCTGGTGTGGATTTAGAGATTGTGTACTCTGATAAAAATGTTATTGCATCTTTGGTCTATTCTGATCCTCCTTCCTCACCTTGGCTCTTTCTTTTGATATATGGCCCTCCTCACGTAAATGGCAAGGCAAGATTTTGGAAGTGTTTGGAGGATTTGGTTAGTGCCTTTGCAGGCCCCTGGTTGGTAATGGGGGATTTTAATTGTGTCAATAGTAATTTGGATAAAAGAGGTGGTAGATATCTTGGTGAAGGTTCAACTAGAAGCTTTAGCAATTTTGTTCATGGTACTGGGGCAATTGATCTTGGTTTTATTGGTTCTCGATTCACGTGGTCTAATAAACGTGAAGGTCTTGCCAACATTAAAGAGAGGCTGGACAAAGCTGTGTGCAACCAAGAGTGGCAATGCCTTTTCCCGAAAGCTGGAGTTAAGCATTTAGTCGCCCCTGCTTCAGATCATGCTCCAATTATATTGGACACTCATATGGATAAGCCAGTGAGGGCTAGGCCCTTTAGATTTGAAGCAATGTGGATCAGAGATGATTCAAGTTCTGGGATTGTAGAAAAAGCTTGGCAAGGTATGGTAGAAGGTTCTCATTGTTTCAAGTTGGCTAGGAAAATTCAACAAACCAAACATGATTTACAAGTTTGGAATTGGAATCAGTTTGGCTATGCTAAGACCAAAATTAGAGAAATAGAAGCAAGAATTAAAGAAGTACAAGACAGAGCTCCTACTAAAGAAAATCTGGAGTTGGAAGCTGCTTTATATCTTCAGTTGGATGAATGGCTGGAAAGGGAGGACCTTAAATGGAAACAAAAATCCAAAGAGTTATGGATCAAAGAAGGAGATCGAAATACAAAATTTTTTCATTTGTCCACTTTGGTGAGGAGGAGAAGAAATCTTATTACAGAGATAAGGGAAGAGAATGGGCTTCGATTGATGAATAGGAAAGATGTTGGGGAGTACTTTTCATCCAAATTCTTAGAAGTGTTTCACTCCTCCTTTCCCAATGTTCCTCCAGATTTAGATGGTCTAATCGAGCCTTGTATTTCAGCTCAAGAGAATGATGTGTTGATTACTGTGCCTTCAGCTGATGATATCAAAAGAGTAGTGTTTGAAATGCACCCCCTTAAAGCTCTGGGGCTAGACGGAATGCCTAGTTTATTTTATAGGCATTATTGGTCGATAGTAGGAGATCAACTTGTAGCTGCTGTTCAAAGTTTTTTCAGAGAGGGTTGGTTTCTCCGTGAGTTGAATCACACTTATCCCCAAAGTTCAAGGTGCTCATAATTTCAATCAATTCAGATCTATCAGTCTCTGCAACGTTTGCTATAAGGTGATTTCAAAAATTTTAGTCTCTAGGCTAAGACCTTTGTTAAAAAAGATGATTGATCCAACTCAAGTAGCTTTTATTCCAGATAGAAATATTGTTGAAAATATAATTCTTGCGCAGGAAATTGTTCACAATTTCAGAACTAAGAGAAAGAAAAAAGGCTACATTGGTTTGAAAATTGATTTTCAAAAAGCATATGATAGAATGGAGTGGAGTTTCCTGTTGACTACACTTAAGGACTTTGGGTTTTGTGAGAGATTTATCTCCTTAATTCAGCAATGTCTATCCACAGTCAGCTACACCTTATTGATTAATGGGAGTCATGAAGCAAAAATCAACCCATCTAGGGGTCTAAGACAGGGGAATCCCCTTTCTCCCTATCTCTTCATCATTGGCTACGAGGTCTTGGGTAGGCTAATTAGTAGAGAGGAGATTAAGGGTAATATTAGAGGGGTGCATTTAGCGAATGGAGCTCCACCTATCACAAAGCTTTTCTATGCTGATGATGTGATGCTATTTTGCAATGCCAAGCTGTCAGAAATAAGAACTCTGCTGAATTGCCTGGATTGCTATGGCAAATGGTCTGGGCAAATTATAAGTGTTGAGAAGTCCGGCATTTTTAGTTCGAAAGGAGTCCATCCTGAGTTTCTTAGACAAGTTAAAGACCAGCTGGGATTTAAAAAGCTCAGGCATGGAACTAAGTACTTGGGGGTGCCATTATTCTTATCAAATAACAAGGCCAAAGATTTTGCCTATGTGAAGGAGAAGGTAGATGCAAGATTGGCTAGTTGGAAGAGCAAAAGCCTTTCTTGGGCAGGTAGAGCAACTTTGATTAAATCTGTTGCCCAATCCATCCGTAATTATACTATGTCCACCTTTTTGCTCCCAAGGAAAATTAATGACAAGTTAGATGCGGCTGTGAGACGTTTTTGGTGGAAGCCAAAAGAGGAATCTAATAAGTTTTACACTCCTATGGCATGGGATGATTTGTGTAGGCCGAAAGATGAAGATGGACTTGGTTTTAAAAAGTTTGAGAAGATGAATCAAGCTTTAGTTTCCAAATTGGGATGGTGGATTCTGTCCAAGAAAAATTGTTTTTGTGTGAAGCAATTGGCTGCTAAGTACAAGGTTAGAGCTGATTGGCTTAGAGCTCCAAAAGCCTCTAATGCATCTTGGGTTTGGAAGAGCATTGAAAGGGTGAAGGATATAATCAAGTTGTGAGCGTGTAAATTAGTAGGTTCTGGGAATACTATTTTAGTTTGGGAAGACCCTTGGTTACCTGACAAATCAGGTTTTATTCCAACACCAAGGGCTCAAGTAAATAATTCTTGTTTGGTAGTTTCTCAACTTCTAAATTCTTCGGGTTCAGGCTGGAATGATATTTTGTTAAATGACCTGTTTGACCATGAGTCTATTGTAGCTATTAAAAGCATCCCAATTTGGTCTTTTGGAATGGAAGATAGATGGACTTGGACCAAATCTGAAAATGGGAAGTTCTTGGTGAAATCTTGTTATCGTCTCATCTCTGAAGGAGACAATTCATCTGGCAGTGTTTCTCTTACAAGGAATATATGGAAGGCTAGCATTCATGAGAGGCTAAAAATGCATTTTTGGAGAATTGCATTCAATCTTCTTCCCACTAGGGACAAGTTGAGTGAGTTTTCCCCTTCCTCTGATACTAGCTGCCCTCTTTGTAATGCTGAGACAAAGTCAGCCCTGCATCTTTTTACTCATTGCCACATTGCTAGAGCTATTTGGTTTGGTAGTCGTTGGAACATTAGAATTGATAGTTGGCATGTTCAATCTCCGTCTCATTTGATTGAGTTACTTAGTGATCCTCCTCCATCTCTCTAGCTGGATAAAGAGCAAAGAAATGAATTCTTGTTATTTGGTGCTCTAGCTTTAGATTTGATTTGGATGTGGAGAAACAAAGCAATTAATGAGAAATCTCTTCCAATGGAGGGTCAAGTTATCAGAAGTATTCAGAAGCTGTTTTTGGAGCATTGGCGGCCTAAAGTTCCAGTGTTGACCAAGGTTTTCAAACCCGGACCGTTTATTGAATCGTAAAAAGGGAGAGGTTCAAGGTTTTTGAGGTCGAACCGTGAAGAGATGAAAACCGGGATCATAAAAACCGGTCTTTATGCTTAAAGTAGGCCTTATTGCACTGTTGCTTCTGTTTCATGCCTGGGTTGATAGGCAAACCACCCAGAATTAACCTTTGAAGAGATGCATATTGCTTAAACTTCATGCTACAATTCCATGTACTTTTTCAAATTTAACATTTCATTTATGTTATTATTAGATGATTATTTGGACGTAGGTTCTAGTTACACTTAGTGTAAGCCTTTGAAGAGACGCATATTGCTTAAACTTCATACTACAATTCCATGTACTTTTTCAGATTTAGCATTTCATTTGTGTTATTATTAGATGATTATTTTGATATAGGTTATAGCAAGGTTGTCAAAATCGGGATCCTACGTAAGATCGCAGGAGGTAGGTAGCATCGTGGATCGTAGGATCGGATCGTGAATTGTAAGGTCCTATCTATTTTTAGATTTGAAGCAAAAAACACATTGATAGTGACTTTGTATATTGAATAATCATGTAAATTATGAATCTTCCATAAATAAATAAAAATAAAGATTTTGATTATATGATGTAATTTGCATGTCCTACATCGCTACATTTATACTATAAAACAAATATATTTAAGTTTTAATGCAATATATTTAAAAAAGTTCAATGAATGTTTAATTAGAAACCAACCAAGTACCAAAATACTAGCACACTTTTTCCTTCAGTAGCAGTTCTTGAACTCTCATCATCACCTAACATTGATAACCAAATGATACAATAGTGATCACACATTCACACTATACGTACATGTAACTTTCATTTATTTATTTTCTAAAAATCTATAATGGAAGGCATTAGAATTATTACTTCATTATCTTCTTCAAAATTTGTATCATCATCTTCTAGTCGACAGCCTTTGCTAACCACTAATCATCCGAAGACAAGTTCTTCAAACCAATTTCTTCTTTTGCACTTGATGATTTAGGTATTTTCTCTTTTATTTTCAAGTTTTACATAACAAATACCAACTCATTCATTTTTATTTTTTTTAACAATTTTCTCCTTTTTGAGTGTACTTAATATTGTACCAATTTTAATAGAGAATTCTCAACTAGGGGATAATATACCAAAGTCATTTGGTCTTATTATTCCAAATGTACTCCAATTACTTTCACAACCTGAAGAGCTATATGTTAAACTCAATATTCTTATAGCAAAAATTTTTAATTCAAGAAAGTCATCTCCATATGAGTCCCACCACTTAGTTGATACATTTATGAAGTACAATGTCTTAGTCTTGAGATTACAAATTGCAACTTATAAAGATGAACTAAAAAAAAAAACTGATTTTTACGTTTTGGTAGGATCGGTAGGCTTGGTAGGATCCCATATGATCCTACGATCCTACATGATCCTACATGCGATCCTACAATTTTTACGATCCTTGTGCGATTCTAAACATTTTGGTGAGGTGGGATTGTAAAATCGTGCAATCCTATGATGTAAATCGCAATTTTGACAACCATGGGTTCTAGTTACACCTAGTGTAATACTTGTCCATATTACAGCCTTAAAAAACTTTTCATTGTGTATCTATTTTGACAGATCCATTGTTGGATTGCATACTCTACTTATGATCTGTGTGTGCCAAATGATGATAATTGATTAAGGACTCTTTCAACTATAAAACGTCCAAATTTTAGTTTTTATTTTATTTTTTATTTTTTAAAGATACAGTTTATGGATTTGATAGTAACGCTCCATTTTTTTTTTTATGGAAAATCTTGTGAAAAGATAGTTTTTCGTATTTTCCAGTGTTTGGTAGCATAAAAAAAATGAGTCAAAGAAAAACTATCTTTAGTCAACATAAAAAGTATGGCTTATTTTTAGAGATTGCTTTCCACTAAATTGTTTTGGAAAACAATTTTATCTTACAGCAAGCTAAATAAGGAAAGTTATGAGATTGTTTTTCAACTCATTTAAGGTTACTACCAAACATAGGAAAATGAGATAGTTTTATAAAAAATGTTCTTTGGAAAATAACTCATTTTTTAGAAAACATCATCGCTGAAACAAATAGAGCAACATTTAATTGACATGAAAATTTGGCATATGTCACTTAAGAACATAGAGAACATGTGATCTAATGGTGGGGTTGTTTGAATATTTGTTTTACTAAAAGTTGTTTGTATAACCGTCTGTTGGTTGTAGAAGAATGGGCGTTGTGTTCCTTTATAGTGTATGTGTTGATATGATGGCTAACCATCTATTAATTATGTCTTTGCTTTAATATAATGTTACCTATCAATTGAAAAAAAGAAGGTAGTTCTACGGTATTCTGGTTCTTTTGTTGCAAAATCTATATGACGACTTTGGTTCCCAAGGATAACTATCCATGGACTAGCAGATTTTGATTAGGAATTGTGAGGGAGCTTATACCATGATGAGAGTTATTAGTGTTATATGGGGGGCTATATTGATGGACATTTTGATGACATTAGTAGATTTGATATGAAATTGCTTGGATCCAAAGTGAATGGCAATAGAATTCTAATGAAAGCTCTTTGAGATGGAATCTATGAAGATGGACACTCTTAGTGCAAGAATGTTTTGGATGATATGAGGTTACCCTTTAGCATTCATCATTTTTTATTTTTGATAGGCAACGAAAAATTTTATTAAAGCATTCAAAATTTTTTAACAGCTTTTCTTTTCACATGCCCCTTATTCTCTTAATGGCAGTGTTGTTTTAGTCTTTACCTTTTCACCGTGCTTCAGCAGTTCATTGATTTCTATTTATACTGTTTTGTATATGTCTTTTTTTCCCCCTCTAATGGAAAAATAGTATCTTTGGTCTTTAGTTTTCTCAAGATGTTTCAGCATTTCGGGATCAATTCTGTCTTTTTAATATTTCTCTTATCTGCTTTGGGTTATTTTCATTGTAGGTGCTGGAAAATTTTCGTGGTAATGTCCCACGCTTGGGAAAACTAAAGGAGGGTGTAGTTCAAGCAACATTATTGGCATTAGCTGGTCTTAAACGCTTAAATATGATGGAACATGTGACTTCAATTCTTTCAATTGATGAAATGCTTCCAGCTGTTGCTCAAGGGGCAGTTGGAATTGCCTGTAGAAGCAATGATGATACAATGGTGAGTTTATTTACTCTTTCACCTGAGTTGCTGGTTTTAATAATTTCGTTGATCATGTAATTGTTGCTCAAGAAATTTCGGGACTTACGTTTTATTGTTGTTGTTGAATGTATAATGGTTGACCAAGCTAATTCCATCTCTAAGTAAATCATGTCTAATGTCCATAACATGTGACTTTTGGCCAAGAATAGTTACTTATTGGCTTAAAAAAGTCTTTATTACTGCATGTGCATGGTAAATTAGTAATTAGTCTAACAAGCAACTGCCAGATTGATAAATTTGTAAGAAAATAAAATAAAACAACCTGGTTTGATTCAGAGGTGTGGAGGGATACAATTCTTGAAGAGTGGGTCATGTTTGATGTCTTTTTATTTTTTGGAATATTGGATTTGAAATAGAAATTTGTGGATCTTTTATACCATAAGCAGTGGCAGAAATACAACTCATCTGAGTAATGTAAAAATATATTCAGAGAAATTGGAAACATGAGAGGTATATTACTGGTACAACACAGAATTTAAATGCAAAAATTAGTTGTGCTATAGAACTTTCTTTGTTTGTCTTTCTTCCTCCCCTTCAAGTGCCTACATTTTGGGGGAGCCAAAAATTTGCTTTTGTTCCACACAAATATAATTAACACATATTTCTAAAGTTTTTAATGTTACTTTTTCTCAAGTTAAGCATCATATTAAAAACGATGTCCTACATGCAGAGATGAATATCATTGTTCCATAGAAGAATAGTGGCACCATCCTCCTTAAAAAGTTGTTCTTGTTGATTGACTATGCTTCCAAATGTTAGTGTAATTCTTAATACTGACGAGCGTGTGTGATGTGCATGACCCAAACCAAATGATATTTTAGTTTGATTTGCATAAATCTACTTTTTGTGTTGAATTTGAGAGCAATTTTGGAGGTGATGTGAGGGTGTTTTTATTATTATTTTTTTTTTAAAGCCTAAAGGTCTTGTTTTGTTAAGTATAATATTATACTTAACGGTCTCGCATTCCAAACAAAAGTTTATTAGAATACAATAAATTATACTACAAATATATAGACCATGGTTTTGCAATACAACCGACTACAATATGGTTTTTGGATTATCATTCTAGACTTAATATTTTTCTATATATACCTTTTATCGGGTCCAATTTAATGCATAGTTCAATATAGTAAAGATATAGCGATCACTTAAATTTTCCGAGTTATCAAACCAAGCTTTCTCTCTCTCTCTCTAAGAAACCATTAATTCTAACATCTTTGATTACACATCTAACAGCCCTTATTTCTAATTCTTGACCATCTTCCTTATGAGTTATGAGTCTTACGACTGAGGTGGGGCTAATTTATAGAAAACGAATGATATCAGCAATGTGATTGTTGAACCCAAAAGCATTTTGAAATCTCTCACCTTGACTTAAACAGTTTTTTTTTTTTTTTTTTTTTTTTTGGAGAGAAATTGAATTAGATCTCTTCATAAATAGAATTTATAGACACAACTTTTGTATTTCATAAGTCTTACCACGGAAATAGTAAAAAGAGTAATGGATTTATATAAAAATGATAGTTTATCAATTATTATTGCATATATAATCAAGTTGTGACAAAATATTTTTTTAATTTTTTATTTTGGATATTCTCAAGTTGCGACAAAAGTGTGTATAGTAATAGAAAAATTGTTTCATAGACATAATTAAGTTTTGGGACAGGTGTAACATGGTTTTACATCACACGGCAATATTGCAACAGGAAATTTACCGACTTGGTTGATTGCTTGATTGACGTTTTTCGGTTTTTGTTTTTTACCTGAAGGTTGGAAATGTGGAATCTAACTATTTATAGTGCCAAATTAATGCGGACCAGAAATTCTTTCAACTTCATCATGTAATTGTTTTAAAAAACCATTTAAATTCAATTATATGGGCATCCCACTCAATCATGCCTCTTTTGGTGGTGGAGACTCCATCACTAGATCATATTGTTAAGTTTCTTTAAAAAATCTTTTCTCCCCACTTCGTGTCTGTATTAAAAATACTTAATATTTAAAAATAATAATAATGTTTACAGTCAACCCTTATTAATCCTAGAATGGCTTATAAATTGCTTAAACTTCTTCTTCCTCCCCCACAAATTCCTAAATCTAGATAAGTTTTTACTCTCTAGTTGGGTAAGTAAAATATTCTCTATTTTTCCTTAAGAAAATATAGATATTCAGTTAATATTCATGAAAAACGTTTGTATGCTAACTGATTATTCTAGTTCCCTTTAAGAATAACACAATATTCTTTAATTATTCTAAACTTTTTTTTTGTTTTTGCTATTTTGGTTTTTGGATGACAGTGAACAGTAAAAGCTGAAGAATCATGAGGTTTATAGCACTTGCTCTAGTCTTGTTGATGGTGAGCACTTGTATGGCCACAACTCACAGAACGTTGATGGCTGAAGTGCAGCAGCAGCAGCCAGAAAAGGGCCAGAATGGTGAAGTTGAAGGCCAAGTAAACGATATGAATCACCATACCATTCCTAGACAGGACTTTGGAGGCTATAATGGCGGTGGGGCAGTTAAACCGTAGTGTAACCAGTTCAATGATGATGCTTGCTATGTATATAATATATAAGTTAAATAATCCTTGAGCTAGACCAAGCAAAAAAGGAAAGAAAAACGTAAAGTCATGCTATAGATGCATGGCATAAGTTGTATGCGGTTTGGGTTTTTAACCTATTATTGTTACCTATTAGTCTGCATGGTGCAGCGTACGTATGTTTCTGTGGTATAATAATCATAGACTACGTTTGGAGTGTGTGTATTTGTTGTGTGATTGTAATCATATGTAATTGAAAGTAATTTGTATTGTGAAGAATTTTATAATTCAAATTTATATATCCCAAAACAATTCTCTTATTGATGATAATTTAAGAACTCATACGATATATATATATATATATATATATATATAACATCCTTTGCATTCCTTTAGAAACAACTCTGGCAATAGTCCAATTAAAAAAAAAAAAAAAAACTCTGGCAATAGTCTCAATTAATTTATTCTTGTGTTTATTAAATCCAATTCATATGAGGAATTGCTTTTCTTACAAAAAAAAAGAAGTTATTTTAAGATTTTCATATACTTGTAGATGGATTAATATTAATAAACGCTGCAACACTGGCTTATCACGCATCCTTAACGTGGAGACTCAATTTTTTCATTATATACCAATTAATTATTATTATATACTAGTTGGATCTGCCCTGGTAAAATAAATAGTATAAAAGTCAAATTTTTTTGTTAACTATTTATCCGTGATTCTTATTGCTCCCCAATATTCAAATAGCGTATGTTTCTACCTATAAAAATATGCTTCTCTTCATTTGTAATTAGAGCTTAATTTTTGGCTTTCATATTCTCATTTACTTCTCCTTACTTCCCTAGCTATCTGCTCTTGTAATCTTGTTTCTTTCCTACTTGGAAATAATCGTTTCTACCACTATTTCCTGTAAATGTTTATTTTGATAATAATATTTAGTATTTACATTTACATTGTTTTGATAATAATATTCAATATTTATATTTACACTATTTACATTTATTTTGACAATAGCTTCCGTTTATCAAGTTATTCAAGCAACTATACCTCAACCGGCTTCCTCTTCCAGTAAGTCTGCTAAGTCCAAAAAGAAGTTTGTTCTCCATGGACTCAAGAAAAAAGATTTGATTTCCCAGTTAAAGGAGCTTATCTAAATCATCTTCATTGGCTTGGAGGGGCTCCTTTAACAGGGAAATCAAATCTTTTTTCTTGAGTCCATGGAGAACAAACTTCTTTTTGGACTTAGCAGACTTATTGGAAGAGGAAGCAGGTTGAGGTACAATTGCTTAAGTAACTGGATAAATAGGTGTTTGACACTCAATTACCAAATAAACTAGGATGCAATAAATGAATTAATTAAAATAAACTAGGTCAATATATATATTGCTCATCCTTAAACTTTAGCTCTTGAACAGTATTAGTCATTGAAATTTAAAATGATCACTCATAGTTCCTAAAATTTAAAGTGATGGCTTTAGTCCCTAGAAAACTTAAAGTGATTACTTCTAGTCTCTAGCGTGCATTTCTAATGGAGCAGTTTTGTGTCAAGTAGTTTGGCCTCATCATGATTCCGTTAGAGAGGTTTAATGGATGTTGACTAAAGGACCAAAAGTGATCACTTTAAGCTTACTAGAGATTGAAAATAATCACTTTAAATTCTAGAGGCTAAAATAAACCCATGGACTGAAGCTTAGGGAGTGACAATATATTTTGCTTAAAAAATTATATGACAACAACAATAAAGTCTAGTCCAAAAAATTTGTTTTTGGATATGGATTCTTCACAGGTTAATTGGGATTGACCATATGCATTTTGGAGTATCATCATATCCTATTCAACATCATACTCTATATCATCTCATTAATTAAAAATTTTATGTAAAATAGTAAATATGTATATGTTGGGTAAAATAGTTAAGTTATTGGCAAGACACATGGCAAGTCACAGAGTAATCATGTGGAAAAGTGAATAATAAATAAATGGCCACATGGAATTTAGCCAAATCAGGAATTAAGGTCTAATGCAATGACAAGTGGTATTAATCCAATTTGAAATTGTGGGTAGACTCTATTGCCAAGAGTCTTGAAATGGTTAAGAAAGGTAATTAACAAGTCACTTGTAGTTGATGGATAGTGAAGAATCGACAAATAGCAGAAAGAACCAAGCATTACTGTCAAAGTTTTAAATATAAATAGGGTTAACTCTACAAGAAAAGGGACACACGCACAACCAGAGCACTTTTGTGATCAATTATACTTGATTCTTAGGAGATCTAGTAGTTTGTAGGCAAATCAAATAGTCCTCAGGCTTGTAGAAGACTATATTTGTAAGTTCATAAAAATATCATAGATTATGTTTGGGCCGTGTGTAATTGTTTTGTGGTTGTATTCATATATTCATATGTAATGAAAAAGTAGTTTATGATTTTATGTTGTCAAGAGTCTTGTAGTTCAACAAACGTTAAAGTCACTTATGGACTAAAAATTAGGGAGTAACAATATATTTTACCCTACAAATTATATAACAACAACAATAAAGCCTAGTGCAAAAAATTTGTAGTTGGATATAGATTTTCAACATAATAATTTGGTTTGACCACATGAATTTTTCTCTATTGTCATATCCTATTCTATATCATACTCTACCATTTTTCACATAAAGTAGAATTTTATGGTCCTCGATTTGATCTATGAGGGGCCGTCACTGATCTTGCTTAGGATCCCAATTCTAATAATCTTGGTTTTACTCGCAAATTATGGTTCTCTATTATAGAATGTGTTTCCTTTATTTGTAATTTTTTTAATTATAAATGTCTACTGGAAAATATTAACTAGGAAATGATTTTTTTTTTTAAAGAGAAAAAATTGAAATACTAATTGAATATCGAAAGGTTATTTCGATAAATTTGTTAATGGTAATAAAAAAAATATAGCGGAAAATTTGGATGAAAAAGATATTAAAATTAAAAAATATAGTATCTAATTAATATTTAAATATCAAAAAATGCTACGTTTGAAATTATTGCTTATGGACCCAAAAAGGCATTGAAAAGACCCTGACTTGGTGGCTTGACAATTGTATTTTTTTTTTTGTTAGGTAAAAAAATTGTGGGTTATTACAAGTTTAATAGGCACTTTAACCCCCAAAAAAAAAAAATCCACTTAATGTTAAAAAAAAAAGGTTTAAATTGATCGAATTTGATAACAGCTTGGGAGGAGGGGGTGTGCGGATTTGCTTATTTCTATTAATTAAAGGGAGAATTTAATGAATGCTCTAAGGGTATTAATTTAAGAAATTTTTTTAAAAAATTTTTATGGGGAAAAAAAAAAAAAAGCAATTGAATTTTGTGACAACTTTTTTACATTTTATATGAAAGTGGTATCAAAATTTTTTTTAAATGATCTATTAATATATGTTCTAAGGGCACCCATAACCAAACCATTGTGAAAAGAAGATATTGGTCCCTCAAAAATTTAAAAAAAAAAATTAAAAAAAGGAATATTGGTCGGTTGTAAAGTTGAGGAGGGATTGAAATACCCGATAGTTACAGGAAAAAAAGGTGCAAGTAAACCTAATTAGTTTGTATAAAATAAGGGCTATTTGAAAGAGAACCCAATTGTTAGAAAAGGAGAAGACATGGGCCATAGGACCCAGTCCCAATAATCAACGATTGTGGGTCATAAAGTCCAATCTGTATACTAGATAGAGAGAATGTAGGCACTAAAGCTCATTTCGTGAAGTAAATCCTTATGGATTGTGTGACGCAATCTGTGAATCAGAGACGGCATAGGTCTTGAAGTCCATTTTATGAAGTAAAGTAATAGGGAAAAGTGGTTTTGGGCCTTTTTTTTTGTGAAGTCAAGTTATCGGCTTGAGACCCAGTCCAAATGCTCTAATTAAGCAAGAACCCAATCCGTTTAGAAATGTAGAGAGTTTGTACTATGGGCTTTTCTTGGATGCCTTGACCCAACCTTGAAATAATCTCATGTAGCTCAAAGTGGTTATTAATGAGCGAATGGGATGCTGCATACAGATACAGGTGCCCTTTCTCTTCTCCTCCTGTATTCTGCAGCAAAAAAAAAAAAAAAAATTCTTGAAGGAAGCAATCCTCATTGTGAGAATATCCAATCTATACCTAGCCCATGGGCCAAGTAAAACTGGATCGGGCCGGCCCATTGACGACCCAAAAGTGAGCAGAGCAGAGGATAAGGGTAGTGGGGAACCACCAAATCGGGTTTATTTATCCCATCATCCAACAGAACAGCACGCACCATCTCCATCTCCATCTGCTTCTTCTTCTTCTTCTTCTAACTCTGTGTCTCTATCTCTCTTTCTATGGAGGCCCTCTCTTCCCCTCTCTATCTCACTCCACGGCCACGCCATTCTTGTCCAGTCAAATGGTGCAGTAGTGGGTCGGTCTTACTATTTCCACCGTGCCTAAAGACTCCAGCTAAGCATAATAATATGGGGATCATGAAGGCTTCTGTGGCTGTTGAGCAGCAGACCCAGAAGAACATAACTGCACTCGTCAGGATTGGCACCAGAGGAAGGTACTCTTTTTCACTTCTCTTCTCTTCCCTTCTTCAACTTTCTTAATGTGCCTTTAATTTTGCTCACTTGGGTTGGGTTGAATCATAATGGGTACTCTTTAATTTTCCAAAATTGATGCTTTCTTTTTGGTGTTTGCTGTAACTTATCCTGTTATGTTGCTCAGATTTTTGCTCCATTGCATTCACCATTGGGGTGATTTTGTTGTTTGAATTTTATAGTTTTAAGTTCTTATGCTGATAAATGGATTTAATTGTTGCTTTCTCTTTGTCTGTTCCTTTCTTACTTTGATGTTTTTGACTTACTGTGAATGTGTAAGGGTCAAACTTTATTTTTATTTTAGTGAAATGTGCCTTTGTTTTTCACTAATTACATCTGTTATTGGTGTTTTCTTTTCGGGTTTGGTTCTTTAAGTATGCTTGTTCTTATTACTCCATACCATTGCAGCCAGGAAGAGAACTCTCTGTGAATGACAGGAGTTTAGTTTGAATGTCCAATAGTGATTTCATTTTTCTTTTCAGTAGATGATTGTTTCACTGTTGGTTTGCATAGATTGTACAACTTTTTGACTTACTTTACACGTTCTTGTGTTTAGATAGTGTATATTCACTTTAAGAAACACAAAGGTTTTACGGACGTATATAATGCTAGGAGCAACCAACAGATCATTTCTCTTTTTAATAATGAAGCCTACAGTTTAAATTTTCTTTGTTTGTGTACTTGCTAGTTGCCTATGTAATTATTTCTAATTCTGGTATCAGTTGTTTTGGATTTGTTTGGGGGGCATTGTTTATAGTCATTCTATATGCAGGACAGCCCACTATTGGACTGTTCTAGGATAGGCTGGGATAGTGAACCCAAAAGACGTGATTTCTATATAGAAAAAGCCATTCGTGTTAAGTCACATCATTGGTCAGCAGACTAAGCAAATACACGCATGAACTGATGAAGATAAGCTCTTAGTTGTAGCCACATATAATGAAGACTGCACCAAGTCATTTGCAAGTGTAAATAAAAATGGCAGGTTTTAGTACTCTTATGGCATTCAGTGTTAAGATATGACTAGAAAATATTTTTGCATGATCGTCTTGTACTTTCATTGAATTTAAACCGTGTGGACTCATTGTTCTTCAGAACTCATAAGTTTTAAAAGTAAAACGTGTTTGTAATATCTACTTGTGTGAAGAATCTTGAGCTTGTTTTAGTTCCAATCCAGTGTACAAGCTACATACCCCATGTGTCCCCTCTTACACACATGTTAGCCACGGAACAACAAGCTATCACAGTATCACCTCACTTTCTCTGCCCCCACCCTCTTTCTTAGACATTGATAATAAGCACAATTCAAGATTTACAAACATTTACACTTCTATATATATATAGAAGCTACCCGTTTAAGCACATTCACTTTAGTCTCAAAATGGCTAGGAAGCATGACAATGAGAGGACGAAAAGAGCACCAAAGGGGCACTTTGTGGTGTACGTGGGCAAAGAACTGAAAAGATTTGTCATCCTGCTTTCTATGTTGAAGAATCCCACTTTCCAGCAATTGTTGGAGAAGGCTGATGAGTACGGGTATGGTAGCCAAAAACGCATTGTCCGTCCTTGTGATGAATTCACTTTCTTAAGGACCACAGACTTCTTGGCTAGCAGCGCATAAACATTTTTACATGATTATTAGGAAATTTTAATAGTGATATTGAGTACGATAGTGACCTCAACAATATTGTCATTGACTCAATTTTGCTTCACTTCCAGTGATGCAATTTATATAATCTGAGGGTTTGGTTCTTTTCCATTTAAAATCTGAGGGTTTGGTTCTTTAAGTATGCCTGTTCTTGTTGCTCCATATCATTGCAGCCAGGAAGAAAACTCTCTGTGAATGACAGGAGTTTAGTTTGAATGTCCAATAGTCATTTCATTTTTCTTTTCAGTAGATGATTGTTTCACTGTTGATTTGCATAGATTGTACAACTTTTTGACTTACTTTACATGTTCTTGTGGTTAGATAGTGTATATTCTCTCTATGAAACACAAAGGTTTTATGGACGTATATAATGCTAGGAGCAACCAACAGATCATTTCTCTTTTTAATAATGAAGCCTACAGTTTAAATTTGCTTTGTTTGTGTACTTGCTAGTTGCCTATGTAATTATTTCTAATTCTGGTATCAGTTGTTTTGGATTTGCATGGGGGGCATTATTTATAGTCATTCTATATGCAGGACAGCCCACTAGCACTTGCTCAGGCTTATGAGACAAGAGATAAACTCATGGCCACACATTCAGAGCTTGCTGAAGAGGGGGCTATACAAATTGTTATAATAAAAACAACGGGTGATAAAATACTAAGTCAGCCACTTGCAGACATAGGTGGGAAGGGCTTGTTCACTAAGGAAATAGATGAGGCACTCATAAATGGTGAAATTGATATTGCCGTCCACTCAATGAAAGATGTCCCAACTTACTTACCTGAGAAGACAATTCTACCTTGTAACCTTCCACGTGAGGATGTTCGAGATGCATTTATTTCCTTGAGTGCAGCTTCGCTTGCAGAGCTCCCAGCTGGTAGCACTGTTGGTACTGCGTCACTCAGAAGAAAGTCACAATTACTCCATAAATATGCATCTCTTAATGTAAGTTAGTATCTTGTATCAATTGAGATAAAGAATTTTTCATTGAACTATAAAGTCAATTTACATGTTATTGCATTTGCTAATGACTTGTAATTTGAAGTGGGCTATCTAGTTTGTAGAAGTAGGCCTTATTGCACTTTTGCTTCTGTTTTATGCCTGGGTTGATTGGCAAACCACCCAGAATTAGCCTTTGAAGAGATGCATATTGCTTAAACTTCATGCTACAATTCCATGTACTTTTTCAGATTTAACATTTCATTTATGTTATTATTAGATGATTATTTGGATGTAGGTTCTAGTTACACCTAGTGTTAGCCTTTGAAGAGATGCATATTACTTAAACTTCATACTACAATTCCATGTACTTTTTCAGATTTAGCATTTCATTTGTGTTATTATTAGATGATTATTTGGATATAGGTTCTAGTTACACCTAGTGTAATACTTGTCAATATTACAGCCCTAAAAAACTTGTCATTGGGCATCTATTTTGACAGATCCATTGTTGGATTGCATACTCTACTTATGATCTGTGTGTGCCAAATGATGATAATTGATTAAGGACTCTTTCTACTATAAAATGTCCAAATTTTAGTGTTTTTTAAAAAATATATATATTTTAAAGGTACAGTTTATGGATTTGATAGTAACGCTTTGTTCGTTTCGATGGAAAACCTTGTGTAAAGATAGTGTTCCATGTTTTCTAGTGTTTGGTAGTATAAAAAAATGAGTCAAAGGAAAAACTATCTTTGGTCAACATAAAAAGCGTGGCTTATTTTTAGATATTGTTTTCTATTAGATTTTTTTTGAAAAACAACTCTATCTCATAGCAAGCTAAGTAAGGGAAGTTGTGAATATTTTTTTTTCAACTCATTTAAGGTTACTACCAAACATAGGAAAATGAGATAGTTTTACAAAAAATGTTTTTTTGAAAAATGACTCATTTTCTAGAAAACATTATCACTGAAACAAAAAAAGCGACATTTGATTGGCAGGAAAATTTGGCACATGTTACTTAAGCACATAAAGAACATGTAATTTAATGGTGGGGTTGTTTGAATATTAGTTTGACTAAAAGTTGTTTGTATAACCGTCTGTTGGTTGTAGAAGAATGGGCATTGTGTTCCTTTATAGTGTATGTGCTGATATGATGGCTAACCATCTATTAATTATGTCTTTGCTTTAATATAATGTTACATATCAATTGAAAAAAAAAAGGTAGTTCTACAGTATTCTGCTTCTTTTGTTGCAAAATCTATATGATGACTTTGGTTCCCAAGGATAACTATCCATGGACTAGCAGATTTTGATTAGGAATTATGAGGGAACTTATACCATGATGAGTGTTATTAGTGTTATATGAGGGCTATATTGATAGACATTTTGATGACATTAGTAGATTTGATATGAAATTTCTTGGATCCAAAGTGAATGGCAATAGAATTCTAGAATTCTAATAAAAGCTCTTTGAGATGGAATCTATGAAGATGGACACTCTTAGTGCAAGAATGTTTTGGATGATATGAGGTTACCTGTTAGCATTCATCATTTTTTTTTTTGATAGGTAACAAAAAATTTTATTAAAGCATTCATAATTTTTTAACAAGATTTCTTTTCACAAGCCCCTTTTTCTCTCAATGGCAGTGCTGTTTTAGTCTTTACTTTTTCACTGTGCTTCAGCAGTTAGTCCATAGATTTCTTTTTATACTGTTTTGTATGTGCCTTTTTTTCCCCTCTAATGGAAAAATAATATCTTTGGTTTTTAGTTTTCTCAAGATGTTTCAGCATTTTGGGATCAATTCTGTCTTTTTAATATTTCTCTTATCTGCTTTGGGTTATCTTCATTGTAGGTGCTGGAAAATTTTCGTGGTAATGTCCAGACACGCTTGAGAAAACTAAATGAGGGTGTAGTTCAAGCAACATTATTGGCATTAGCTGGTCTTAAACGCTTAAATATGACGGAACATGTGACTTCAATTCTTTCAATTGATGAAATGCTTCCAGCTGTTGCTCAAGGGGCAATTGGAATTGCCTGTAGAAGCAATGATGATACAATGGTGAGTTTATTTACTCTTTTGCCTAAGTTGCTGGTTTTAATAATTTCATTGATCATGTAATTGTTGCTCAAGAAATTTTGGGACTTGGGGTTGACCAAGCTATTTCCATCACTAAGTAAATCATATCTAATGTCCATAACATGTGACTTTTGCCCAAGAATAGTTACTTATTGGCTTAAAAAAAAGTCTTTATTACTGCATGTGCACGGTAAATTAGTAATTAGTCTAACAAGCAACTGCCAGATTAATAAATCTGTAAGCAAATAAAATAAAACAACCTGGTTTGATTCAGTGGTGTGGAGGGATACAATTCTTGAAGAGTGGGTCATGTTGGATGTCTTTTTAGTTTTTGGGATATTGGATTTGAAATAGAAATTTGTGGATCTTTTATACCATAAGCAGTGGCAGAAATACAACACATCTGAGCAATGTAAAAATATATTCAGAGAAATTGGAAACGTGAGAGGTATATTACTGGTACAACACAGAATTTAAATGCAAAAATCAGTTGTGCAATAGAACTTTCTTTGTTTGTCTTTCTTCCTCCCCTTCAAGTGCCTACATTCTATGGGAGCCAAAAATTTGCTTTTGCTCCACACAAATATAATTAACACATATTTCTAAAGTTTTTAATGTTACTGTTTCTCAAGTTAAGCATCATATTAAATACAATGTACTACATGCAGAGATGAATATCATTGTTCCATAGAAGAATAGTGGCGTCATCTCCTGAAAATGTTGTTCTTGTTGATTGACTATGCTTCCAAATCTTAGTATAATGACAAGCATGTGTGATGTGCATGACCCAAACCAAATGATATGTTAGTTTGATTTGCATAAATCTACTTTTTGTGTTGAATTTGAGAGCATTTTTGGAGGTGATGTGAGGGTGTTTTTATTATTATTATTTTCTTTAAAGCCTAAAGGTCCTGTTTTGCTATTGACGTCAATAATAGCCCTTCTACAATAATATTATAAATTAAACTGCGGCCCAAGGCCCTTGAAAGGGATATTGGAATTCCTTTTTGCAGCTGCAATGGTTGGAAAATGATGAGATTATTTTCTTTGAAAGAGGATTTTTTTTTTTCCTATTAAAATTATTTCAAGAATTCCCATCTGGTGCTCTTTGGACTTGTGTTAGTTGTCTTTATAATTGGTTTACCTCTTGGTATTCTTTTATACTTAAATAATGTTGTTGACCTGGAAAGTAAAAAAAGATGTGTCAGAGTCATAAGTGCTTACCCTTGTTTGTCTATATATAATTAATGGGCATGGTTTCTTTGGAAATAAATGAGATTCATTAACCAAAGTTAATCAACAGAACTTCTTATGAAGGACTAATTAGAACATTTGAATTACCCGTATTTATGATATGCTTTGGATACTTTTAGGTAATATCAACAACAATGCTGCCAATTTTTCTTCTTGTAAAAATATATTTAACTCAATATAAAGATTTGAACCTGCAAAACATTGTCTGGTTGGGATTCCTTGAAAAAAAAAGTCTGATTCTGCCTCTGGGAACTTATCTTCTTTCTTTTCAGGCTAATTACATAGCCTCATTGAATCATGAGGAAACGAGACTAGCAGTTGCTTGTGAAAGGGCCTTTCTTTTGACCTTGGATGGGTCTTGCCGCACTCCTATTGCTGGATATGCTTACAAAGATGATGATGGAAATTGCATATTTAAGGGGTTGGTAGCTTCCCCAGATGGAATCCGTGGTATGGACATCTTTACTCATTTACATATTTTTATTTAGATGCGTCTCCATTTCAGGTGTAATAGTCTCTAACATTGCTTCATTCCCCACCTTCCCCCCCCCCCCCCCCCCCCCCCCCCCCCCCAAATTCCTTTGTGTACTTTAGTACTCGAAACTTCTAGAAAAGGCCTATATGCTCAGGAAGATATGGTTATGATGGGAAAGGATGCTGGCAAGGAGCTTCTTTCACGGGCTGGTCCTGGCTTTTTTGGTTTTTAGAGTGGCTTAACTGTAGATGAAGGAAAGAACAAAGGTGATTGTTTCGAGGCTTCTTGTTCAACTTTAAGGTGATCGCTTTCCATGAGCTCATTCAATCCCGGAGCTATTGTTTGTTGTAACATTAATAAGAATAATTGATTGATTCTTTGCTAGTTAGAAGACAAATCACCCATGCGGCAGTTTTAAATGTAGTTAAACTCCATCTTTTATGGTTGATCAATGCTCACAGTGGTAGATTTGCTGAGTTAACTTTGGCCAATGCAGACATCCACTTTACCTAAATTCTTATTGAAACATAGCCAAGTGCATAGTGTGTGTGTGTGTGTGTGTGGAGGGGGGGGGGGGGGGGGGGGGGGGGACCGGGGGAGACAAGGTGCCAATTTACAAACCCATTTGGCCTAATTCATAGCTTTACCATTTAGCATATAGTATTTTCTTGATTGTATTTATTACTGATTCTTGAAAACAAAGTAGAAGATCGATCTTAGGAAACCTTCAATCTTCACCCCAATTTCACATGGTGCCAAGATGAGTGGTCTCTCAATCAGATCTATGTACGTTATCTTTATTTTCCTTTTACTTGTACGTACATTTTAATTGGCTAGGCAATCATTTTACTTAATAACTCTTATTAAATAAGCAACTAACACTCCGCTCTTGCATATGTAAAAATGTGCTTTAGGGTTTTCATTTAAATATCCTTAAGTTTCATCAAAAACCTAGATCCAATGGCTGAGAGAAAAGCAAGATCTGAAATCTGGCACGAATCTCGATCGGTCAAGATAAGTGAAACTTATCCGCACTTTAATTTTTCTGATTTCTTGAGTCTTCAATTGTGCTAAACTTCATGTCTTTGTTAACTGAATATTTTTAGACTAAACAACTATAAAAACTAAGTTCTAAAGGTTACAATTTGTTCATGGTTGCCAACCTAAAAATATAGGCTTTACATAAACTTTCTGGACAATTGGTAATTTATTACAGCGTTAGGTTAGGTGACTGGTTTTGAGTTCAAATTGTGCAGTTTACCCACTTGTGGTTAGGCTAGAAACCTCCAAGTCACCTGTGATTTGAAAATTGACACTTACTCACGTGATGTGGTCTTTGTTGGACCACTGTAACCCCCCTCTCCCCTTAGAACATATTTTAAAACACAATATATAATATAAAATGAATCAAACAGCCTCTCGAGAAAAACCCCTCTCACCATTATGAGCTCTAGTATCCATCATCGAAAAAAATGGAAGGCCATTTGAGAACTGAAGGATTCCCATAGTAAAAGAAAAGATACAATACTTATTAGAAACTAAACAAGATTTGTGAGAATGATTTTCATTAAGTTAGAAAAGAGTACAAAACCTGTTTATATATAACAGGGGAAGAAGAAAGTCTAACTAACAAAGCTTAACCACCTAAAAACTAACTAACTAACTTTTAGTAGTCACGTGCTAATCACACGTTTATTAAGTTGTACATGAAATATAAACAAAAACTACAAGTCATACAGGACTATACAAAACTATGCTACATTTCAAACCAGCTCTTCTTCAACCTTCTGAGCTTTGTCTTCTTTGATCAAGCAGCTCTCTTTGCTTCCTTTCCTTTCATCACTCTGATACTCCCCCTCAAGATGAGCAGAGGGTGAATGATTAGAAACCTGGTACAAGCCTAAAAGCTTTTGTTAACAAGTTAGCCAATAGATAGTGGGTTGTAACATGAATCAATTTGATTACCTTAGCCAAAACCTTATCCCTAACCATGTGACAGTCAATCTCTATATGTTTTGTTCTTTTATGAAACATTGGATTTGATCCTATGTAAAGAGCTGACTGACTATCACAAAACAGTAATGCTTCTCTCTTGTGATCAACCTGAATATCCCTTAAGAAATACAAAATCCAAACTATCTCACAGGTTGCCACTGCCATGGACCTGTATTCAGCCTCAGCTGAAAATCTAGAAACTATTTGCTGCTTCTTAGACTTCCGAGACACCAAGGAATCTCCAATGAAGATACAATAACCTGTGATTGACCTTCCTGTATCTGGACATGAGGCCCAATCTGAGTCAGCAAAGCCCTTTCACATGTAATTCTGCAGTAGAAGAGAAGAAAACTCCCTTTCCAAGATCACTATTTTAGTACTGCAATATTCTGAAAGCTGCATTTAAGTTAGGCTTTCTTGGTTTTGACATAAACTGGCTTAGCTTGTGCACTGCAAAGGTAATATCAGGCCTGGTTAAGTTTTTTGTAGTAGCACAAACACTGGTTTAGGGTATTGAAGACTGAAGAGTGAATGTCTTACTTCTTTTTACCTTATTGCTTTATGTTCAAATGTTGTTAGTTCATTTATATTACAGAATGTGTTCTGATTCAAGGTTGTAAATTTATCAAATAACTCCTGACATTATTCTCATTAAAGAATATACACATAAAAACAGCAAAGGTTATGCTAAACACAGCTATTTAAGGGGGATTTCCTGCAAACTGATTTCTACACAAAGTTCCATGATCCTGCAAAAATGGTAGTTAGTTATGTTTTCCATGTTGAGACTATAAGAATATTTCATGATACAAGAAACAAAAAAAACATTAGGAAAAAAAAAAATCCAAAGTGACTTAGACTTGGTTTAATCTATCCATCCTAATAAAAGCACCGGAAAAATTTACTTGTACTAGCAGATGAGGTAACTAAAAAAGTTTTTTGTTTGTGGTTTGAAAGAATTATGCTATAGTACCTTGGTTATTATCCATAAATCCCTATACCAAGAAAAGTATTTTTGATATGATGTAGCTCCCTGGTGACATTCTCCATATTAATTCTTTCTTGTGGTAATTCCAAAGAACAAGCAAGGCCAATCTTGAAAACTGAAAGTAAGCACTTGTGCATATTAGCATTCATCTGGTGTAGGTTCTCAATTTGGTGTCTTCCTTCCTCTGCCTCTGGATCCTTGTGATCATAATTGTCATGGTTGTCTTCTTCTGTTTCTATTTCTGTTTCATCTACTTTTCTTGTGGAAAGGTTTGGATCCACAATCTGCACAAGTCTTTCTGGCAATGCCATCCTAACAAAGTTATGGAGGTCAAAACTATCTTTAAACATTTCGTCAGTGGGTCTTCGTCCCGTGAACACCTCCAACGCTAGTGTTCCATTGCTGTAGACATCACCCTGCCTCGTCGCCTCACCCCCCATTCCGTATTCTGCAATTTGTATGTTTCACATGCTTAGTTAATGTGAGGGAAATTTCATATAGCAGCTTAATACTTTCTTTTTGTGATCTGAGATACAATATTTAGAGGTTAAATGTTTTGTTTAATATTATTTTGAAAATATGTGATAGAGAATCTGCATTCTAAAGTCACAACTTGTAAAAAGTTTGACAAATTGCATGATAGAAGGGAGCAACATTCATACTTGCATCTTACATTGGAAAATGTAAGTTAATGATTAGGATCATTTGATCATCATATTTCCTTTACTTGTTTGTAATTAAGTAGTAGATAAAGGCCTCTCAACAAGCCATGGCTGCATGTATGGCTACAGATAGTAATAGGCCCTGATATTATTGGATGACAACCAAATTATTTAGCTATTTAGGAATCTGTTAAATACCAGCTATACCATGTCTACTTATATGTTCCTTTCTTTTCCAAGTCACATACAAATACATCAATAAAGCTGCTTGAAAATAGCTAAAATGAAAATTTTGAAATTAAATACAAATTTGAAAAAGAAAAGGCACAAAAAGCTACCAGTGAAAAAGGAAGAAGGGGGCAAACTTTTAATAAGCTGAAATAAAATTTTCTTGTTGACCCATGCAGGATTTTAATCGTCAGTCCGTCCTGCACTTGGTCAAAAAAGTTTACAACTTCAATGGCTGTGTCTCCAATCTAAGCATTCTTTTATTTTGGGATTATTGGTGTGAATCTTTCATCTCTACTTGTTTGTCTCCTCTTGACCAATAGTCATTTTCTTGTGTAACTAAAGGCTATTCTTTGATCTTAAAACTCTTTTTTCGGTTTGCATTTTCAGCTTTAGATTCTAATCTTAACCTACTACTCCCAAACGAAAGAGACATGCCATTGTCTTTTCGTATTTCTATTGGATGTAATTTATGAATGATTTGCGACTTCTTTAATAATGATCAAATCGCCAATGGCCTGTTGCCCTAGTGGCACTGGCACGTCTACCCTAAGGTGGGTAAACTACTGGTTCACTCTACACCTAGGAAACAAAAAGTGGTCAAATCCTCCCTTGCAATTCCTACTAATCTGTACCCAAGCCTTAAAATCCTAGGTGGAACCAAATATTCCCAGGCTACAAAGAGACCAATTTTCTCAACTAAAAATTTGTCCTCACCATTTTTATGCAGGGTCTGCATAATTCTATTTATTGGTATTCTACATATTTGATAAACCTGATTGGCATGCTATCAGCATAATCATAGAGAAGCCTGAAGAAATAAATCGACAATGCTAAAATGAATAAATCTTAGTCAGGAGACTGTTAGAGATGCTGGTCAACTTGATCATAATCATGATTTAGAATATTGGAGAGTTAAAAGTAGTTATTTACTTGGAGCAGCATAACCAATTGAAACCCTTTAGTCCAACTGTGCTAGTTTGATTTTGAGAAGCATCATTGGTTGAGGAAAGGAGCCTTGCCAATCACAATGAATGATTTTCAAGAAGAACATTGCTTGGCTTTAAATCATAATGAATGATTGGTCTTTTACAGTGTTCATGAAGATAATGTAATGCAGAAGCAATATCAATTGCAATATTTAGTCTTTGAAGAAGGTTCAAATGTCTTGATTGATTTTCATTGTCTATATATGGATGCAGCCACTTCTCTATACTTCCATTCACCATGAACTCAAACACTAGAGCTTTGAATTCATTACCATTGTAGTCCATGCTAGAGCAACATGTTCAGGTTTTAACAAGATTTGGATGCCGAATATTTTTTAACACATTGCATTCAGCAATGAAACTCTTTGAAAATAGCCAAGTGGCTGCCATTTGTAATTGAGCGGGCATTGAAGAGTGAAGATCACTATTCTTAACAGGAGTGTCCCACTTTATTTTTGAAGTCTTCCCACTAATCTTTTTTCACTTTTTATTTTAATTTCTAAGATTTAAAACAATTTCTTTCTTTCTGTTACTCAAGAAGAAAAAAAAAACAATTTTTTTCTTTTTTATTTTATTTTTAGGTGTTGATGGGAAAATTTTATGGTTGATATAAAATAAAATGCAGTAGTCAAAACAAAGAAAACTAAGAATGATTGTAGATAGAACTTGATATTTAAGTGGTCATCAAATCATTACCAAAATACAAGTGGTAATCTATGGGATACAAAGTGTTTCAATTTTTTGCAACTAAAACTCTATTTATATAGCAATACCTGATCGATTGAAGATTAGGAATAGTTTGAAGGGATTGGTTTATTTTGGATGAGGATTAAGCAGACGTAAAACAAAGAACCGAAATATGAGAAAACTGTGGAAGTATGTTGCAGTATATTTCGGTTAGCACATTTTTCAATTTTACTTGATTTTTAACCATGGTAAATTTCAAGTATTTTAATTAAATTTAGATAGGTAACATTTCAGTTTATTAATAAACCAAAATCTAAAAATACCATTCTCCTTACCAGTCACATCATCTTTGTAAATTCTTATTCGACCCTTATGTTACTACATTGTTTTGTTCAATCCTTATTCAAATTCTTAAAATGCCACTCTCTTTATGTTTCTCCATCTCTCAATATAATTCTTGAGTTACTATTCTTTGCTACCATGGCATAAATAGTAGACGAAATCACCATTTTGGTCCCTACAGTTTGAGGTCACGATCAATTCGGTCCCTACATTTTGGTAGCAGTCAATTTGGTCCCAATTATTTTTAATTTGCAATCAATTTGATCCCTACGATTAATTCACTAACGGAAAATGCCTACGTGACAAATGGTTTGTCTAATTGACATGTTTAATGTTAAAATATTAAATCAAATGCTGATGTGTGGCCGCGATTACATGAAAAAAAAAAAAAAAAAAGGCCACATCAACTTTAATATTTTTTTAACCAATTTTTTTTTTTGCCTTTTCTTTATTTCTTCTTTGAATATTCTTACAATTTTTTTAACCAATTTCATTTTAATTCATTTTTTGGTAACCAAACACTAATCTATAGTCCAACAATCACAGATAATATTCTTTCTAAACTTCAATTTGGCTTTCAATCATAGCAAATTTTATGCCATCAATCAAGAAAGATCAAATTAACTCCATAAGTTTCAGCCAAAATCCTCAAATTCAAACTGAACCCCAAACCCGGATTCACTACAACACAACCGTCCAGCACCCCATCATAGAGCAAGGAGATTGGCAATGTTACGTGTATTTCAATACAAGATCGGCAACGGTGTCTTGACTCTTGAGGCATTTCGTGGTGGCGGCACAGCTGCTAGTGGGGCGGATCTGTGGACACAGACTGGGCACCATGGTGGTTCTGTGGTTCTTGAAGGTTGGGTTGTGGTGAATCTGAGTTTGGAAATGCTGGGTTTCCATACCCATCTTCTTCAAAAACTTGAAATTTTCAGAATTGACTCCTAGACTTTTCCACCATAGAGCTAGGCAGAAACATTTGGAAGAGTACCACCAAAAAAAAAAAAACACAGCCACAACACAAATCCATTAGAAGTAATTAATCTAACTTATTAAACAACAATAACCTTGAGAATCTTGCACTAGGTCTCTATGAAAATGGGTGCTCTCGGTTCTACCAAAAGAAAAATACTAGAAAAGGTTCTCTTTTTAGTGGAATCCCAGATTTCAAAGAATCCATCTAGAGTCCCATCAAAATAATGAAAAACAAATCAGAGTTAAGACACAGATTTTCTTGGTATATTTCTCAGTAACAAGAGTCAATGGGTGAAAGGTCAGAGAAAGAGATCGATTGAGTTCATAATAAAGATGATGATGACTTGTACTGTATTTGGTCATAGTCATAGATTAGATTTTTACATTATTTAATATATGTCACTGAGACTTGCATATGTAATTTGGAGAAACGTGTTTTTTTTTTTTTAGAAATCAAATGTATATTTGTGGTCTAGTTTTTTATTTAGGAAAGGAAAAAAATTAGTACAAAAATAAATATTTTTAAAAGAAGATATATGGCTTTTTTTGCCATGTAATTGCTGATGTGGCAACTAAAAATTAGATATGTGGTATTTGATAGTAGCCTTAGAAGGCATACAGAAAACTCATCTGAGGATGGCCAAACGTTGCATCGACAAGTTGGTTAATTCTAGGAATCGAGAAGGGAACCTTGGGGCACGCCTTATTCAAATCGGTAAAATTGACCCAAACCCTCCATTTCCCTGACTTCTTCTTAACCATTGCAGTGTTGGCTAACCACTCCATTTATAGCCCAAAATCGAGTCTTTGAAACTCGTTCAATTTGTTTCTTGGACCTCCATATATGCTATCAACAAGTTTTTATGCAAAAACATCGATCAACATCTGATTTAATATTTTAACACTAAGCATGCTAACTAGAAAAACCATTTACCATGTAGGCATTTTCTGTTAGAGAATTAACAATAGGAATCAAATTGACTACAAATTAAAAATAATAGGGACCAAATTGACTGGTACAAAAATGTATGGACCAAATTGATCGTGACCCTAAAATATAGGGACTAAAATGATATTTTCACCTAAATAGTAGCTATTTCTCAAAACCTTTATTGCAAATGGTTATGCCTCAAAAATCTTGTTCAATTGATAAGAATCACCTTATCCAAACAAGAAGAAACAGGGGATTGAAGGATGAATGGGACGGTGAGAAATGAAAAGAGAGGAAGAGATAGAAATTACGAAGAGAGAGGATACAAGAACTTGCATTATATTTCTTATTGATTCCTATATTCTGAACTTACATTCCTTTATACCCGCCTAACAGAATTGGTGATGCCTTGCCATTTCCTATAACTGCTATTACTAACTAACCAACCACCCCATCCCTCAATAGCTGTAACTAACTGAATACTACCAATTACAATTACCCCTTAACTAACTACACAATGACTTAAACCCATATACATGGTAGCAGTCACCTCTGATCCCAACGCAGCAACCCTTGGTCACATTAGCACTCCACGCACCAGTAAGACCCACTACACCAGAGCACTCCTATCATTCCATCCCTCTTTGAAAACCTTGTCCACAAGGTAAAACAAATACAACCAAAATTGTAACAGCTAACCACATTGTCCACAAGGCAAACATGTACAACTCAAATCACGTGAACAGTGATGAAGTAAAGCTGAATACATCAGTAAAGTAGCAGCTACTATGAATACACCAGGAAAGCAGAATACATCAATAAAGCAGCAGCTACTGTGAATACACCAGTAAAGCAGAAGCTACTATAAAGATGAAATGACCATTGGAGCAGCTACTATTACATTCCTTTATACCCGCCTAACAGAATTGGTGATGCCTTGCCATTTCCTATAACTGCTATTACTAACTAACCAACCACCCCATCCCTCAATAGCTGTAACTAACTGAATACTACCAATTACAACTACCCCTTAACTAACTACACAATGACTTAAACCCATATACATGGTAGCAGTCACCTCTGATCCCAACGCAGCAGCCCTTGGTCACATTAGCACTCCACGCACCAGTCATCAGCACTCCACGCACCAGCAAGACCCACTACACTAGAGCACTCCTATCATTCCATCCCTCTTTGAAAACCTTGTCCACAAGGTAAAACAAATACAACCAAAATTGTAACAGCTAACCACATTGTCCACAAGGCAAACATGTACAACTCAAATCACGTGAACAGTGATGAAGTAAAGCTGAATACATCAGTAAAGTAGCAGCTACTATGAATACACCAGGAAAGCAGAATACATCAATAAAGCAGCAGCTACTGTGAATACACCAGTAAAGCAGAAGCTACTATAAAGATGAAATGACCATTGGAGCAGCTACTATTGCAGCAGCCACTGGGAAAGATAAAATGAGGTAATTGCACTGGCATCCCCTCAAAGCACCTTGCCCACAAGGTGAGGGAATTGAAGTTGCAGTTTGTACAAAGACTCCTAAGTAGCACATTCAGGAGACTGCCCAAACCACTGAACCAAAACCTCAGTAATCTGCCTATTTCTCAACTGCTTGGACCTGTGCTATAAAATAGCAATAGGCTCAGGATTGAGACAACCAACATCATCCACAGGAAGAAGAGTAGGAATAGGGGTAATGTGAGCACCCAATTTAGGCTTTAGGCAAGAAACATGGAACACTGGGTGGATCAAACAAGCTGGAGGCAATGCCAATTTATAAGCCACTGGTCCAATCCTTTGTAAAATTTGAAAAGGGCCAAAATACCTTGGAGACAACTTGTGAAACCCTTTAGAATGAAGAGACAATTGTCTATAGGGATGAAGCCTAAGGAAGACCCAATCACCAACTTGAAAAGACCTGGCAGACCTATACAGATCAGCTTGAGCCTTCATCCGAGCTTGGGCTGCAACCAAATTTTGCTTAAGAAGGTCTAAAAGAACAGACCTATCATGTAGTACAGTATCCACAGCAGCCACCCTAGCAAGACCAGGCACATAATCCAAGACCTTGGGAGGGGGAAATCCATAAAGAGCCTCAAAAGGAGACATCTTAGTAGAAGTATGGTAGTTGGTGTTGAACCAAAATTCAGCCAAATACAACCAAGAAGCCCAAGAATGAGGTCTGTCTCCCACAAAAGCCCTTAGATATTGTTCCAAACTTCGATTAACAACCTCAGTTTGCCCATCAGATTGAGGATGACAGGCAGAGGACATTGCCAACTCAGTACCTTGGAGCTTGAACAACTCCTTCTAGAAGGTAGAGGTGAACGCAACATCCCTATCACTCACAATTGACCTAGGGAGACCATGTAACTTAAACATAGTAGTCATGAAAACCTGAGCTACCTTGGCAGTAGTATAAGGATGTGATAAAGGCATGAAGTGTACAAACTTAGTGAGCCTATCAACTACAACCAAAATGACATCATAACCTTGAGATTTTGGAAGACCGGTAATGAAATCCATGCTAATATCCAGCCATGGTTTGTCAGGAATAGGGAGTGGCTGCAATAAACCAGCAGGTTTAATAGTGTCCACCTTAATTCTTTGACAAGTCTCACAAGTTTTAATGTGCTCCTTAATGTCTGTCTTCATACCGTACCAAAAAAAATCTTGTTGGACACGATGCATAGTCTTCAAGTACCCTGAGTGACCTCCTAATGGACTGTCATGAGCTTGCTGAAGGACCAAAGGTTTCAAGGGAGAACCAGAACTAAGGAACACTTTACCCTTATAAAGTAAGATACCATTCTGAAGAGAAAAGTGAGGGGAAGTAGGATTAGGGGCTACCAAGTCAGAAAACAGCCTTTGGTACTCTAAATCAGTCCCATATCCATCCTTTAAAACATCCAACCAGGTAGGACAAGGAAAGGAAATTAGGTACAGCTGTGCATGATAAGGCTCAATAGCTGACAAATGATCAGATGTTGAAGCATCTGAAGCCTCAAACCTCCTCGAGAGTGCATCTGCAGCCTTATTTTCTTTGCCCTTCTTATATTCAACCAAGAAAGAGTAGCCCAAAAGCTTGGTAATCCACTTTTGTTGAGCAGGAGTACCCACTCTTTGCTCCAAAAGGAACTTCAAGCTCTGTTGGTCAGTCTTAATGACAAAAGGCTTACCCACCAAATAGGGTCTCCATCTTTTTACTGCAGTGACTAATGCCAAAAATTCCTTTTCATAAGTGGACAAATGTAAGCTCCTACCCTTGAGGGCTTGGCTGTGGAAAGCCAAAGGTCTGTGTTCTTGCATTAAGACAGCACCAATACCAAGTCCAGAAGCATCACACTCCACTACAAAGGTTTTAGAAAAATCAAGAAGAGTAAGTACAGGTGGGTTTGAAACAGCCTGATTAAGAGCTACAAATGCCAATTCAGCCTGTGAAGACCAATGGAAGGCATCTTTTTTCAATAATGCAGTCAATGGGGCTACAATAACACCATAATTCTGAATAAATTTCCTATAATACCCAGTCAATCCCAAAAAACCCCTCAAGGCTTTAACTGTCCTAGGTATAGGCCACTGCTGCATTGCCTCAGTCTTCTTGGGATCAGTTCTGACCCCTTGGGCAGAGATGATATGACCCAAGTATTCCACCTCTCCACAACCAAATACACATTTGGTTTGCTTAGCAAACAACTGATTGGATAGTAACACAGATAAGACAATCCGTAAGTGAGCAACATGATCATCCAAAGACTTACTGAACACCAAAATATCATCAAAGAATACTAAGACAAACTTTCTCAAATAAGGCTTAAAAATATGATTCATTAAGGATTGGAATGTGGAAGGGGCATTGGTTAAACCAAAGGGCATAACAAGAAACTCATAATGTCCTTCATGAGTCCTAAATGCAGTTTTGTCAATGTCACTCTCCTTCATCCTGATTTGATGATAGCCTGATCTAAGATCCAACTTAGAAAAAATTGTAGCTCCACACAATTCATCTAGTAATTCATCAACAACAGGAATAGGGTACTTATCCTTCACAGTGGCTTTGTTTAAAGACCTATAATCAATACACATTCGCCAACTCCCATCTGCCTTTCTAACCAACAAAACAGGAGAAGAGAAAGGACTTTGGCTCACTCTAATAGAACTAGTTTCAAGCAAGTCGTGCACAATTTTTTCTATTTCAGTTTTTTGATAAAATGGGTACCTGTAAGGTCTTTCACAAATAGGTGAAGAGCCCTCCTTCAATATGATTTGATGCTCATGACCCCTTAGTGGAGGTAGGCCAACTGGAACTTCAAAAACCTTAGCAAACTCTTGAAGCAAGTTAGCAATGGCTGGACATTGTTGCACGGATGGAAGAGGAGCAGAACAAGATACAATTTGCAATACTAAACCCTTCTTGACAATGGGTTTGAAGAACTGATCTCCATCTTGAAGGATAGGAATAGAAGGTTGGAGGCCTTCAAGCAACACTGATTTGCCATGATAAGCAAATTGCATAGTGAGTTTCTTGAAATCCCACTGAATTAGGCCAAGAGAGTACAACCATTGAGTTCCCAAGACCACATCACAGCCACCTAAGGGCAATACATTCAAATCAACACTAAAAAGAGTACCCTAAATCTTGAGTTGAACAGCATGGCATACCCCCTCAGTTTGAAGTACAGCTCCATTAGCCACCTTAACTTCAAAACAATCTTGAGTTGATAAAGGCAACTGTAATAACTTCCAAAGTGCCACATCCAAGAAGTTATGGGTGCTCCCACTGTCAATCAAGATTACCATTTCTTGATTGTTGATTCTTCCCCACACCCTCATGGTACCTGGTGAAGGGCTACCCAGCAAAGCATAGAGAGTTATTTCAGCTACTCCTTCAGGAATTCTATCCACCTCAAGCTGCTATAATTCCAACTGAGAGTTTGGTGCATCAACTACTTCCTCCAAATGAAAGTCTTGCACATTCTGACAACCCACTTCTTGCAAACCCTCCATAAGGAAAATTCATGGGATCTTACATTTGTGCCCCATAACCCACTTGTCATCACAGTAATAGCACAATCCTTTTTTTCTTCTTTCATCCATCTGAGAAGGAGAAATCTTTTGGATGGCCATCTTTGCACCCTTAGAGTCAGTTCTGATCACTGGTGGAGGACCAAGAATTGAAGCTTTAGGCCCATCACCCCAAGATTTGATTCCCCTCCTCAAAATGAGCCCCTACAATTGCTCTCCTCTTGATATTAAGAAAATTAATTGCGTTCTCCACAATGTACGATACAACTTATTATTAGTTTTCTCCAATATTTCAATAAGTTTTACCAAAAATTTTGTAACTTAAATTGATTGGCATCTCAATTTTCAATAGAAATATTTAGATTCAGATCCCCACCCCCAATTATCAATGTATAAAAAAGATATTTCAATAAATTTCATTGTAAAAAAAATGTAATCTTTAGTTATTTTATATATAGAGACAAAATAAAAATACACTAAGAGTAATATAGTGATTTGATCATACTATATATGTGTGTTTGTGTTTACGAATAGAAAATTGCATGATACAGTAGTTAATATAGATATGCATGTTTTCATGCATACTAAAAGATGCATATATCCTTCAAGATTTCTGGTTATTAAAATGCATATTATATATGTGTGTGTTACTGAAAAAAAAAATGTCCCCTTTCTGTTGGACATGGTTTCAATTGTTGCAAAAACAATTAAATTTGAGTAAAAATGCTATATTTCAAATCAATTCTTTATCACATAAAAAAACCAATTGTTTCTTATATAAATCTTAGAAAAATGATATTAAAATTTCATTATGCTTAAAATAATTAATATAACAAAATAAACATATTTATTATATTAGTAATCCTTCTAATTACATAAAATACATACTACAGTGTTAGTTCCACACATATACATGCGCACGCGCACACACTCACAAAGAAGTTAGGAAATTTAAAGGATTAAGATTAATTTTAATGAATTCACAAATATTTAATTTTTTATAGCTTCTATGACAATTATTGTCAAAGCAACTAAACATGAGTAAGAATGTCATTTTCTAAATTTATTATTATTATTCCAACTAAAAACTATTTTCTATATAGAGTTTATAAAAATAATCATATAAATTCATTTAATATAAATAATTAATGCACAATAATAGATAATTAATATATGCATTTACTCTATTAACTAATTCGATGAACTAATATTTTAATATAAATGTAAACTTTGTTAAAGTAAAAAACTAAATAAAGAAAATTTCAAAGAATGCGTCGCACAGCACAATTTCGTGGACAATTATTAGGTACTCCTGGAGTACCATAAATGCGTACTCTCTCCTCTCACATGAATGGTGGGTCCCACCATGAATTTAAGAACAAAATTTAGCTACAAAATTAGTTGTAGTTTAAGACTACAAACTCACTCAATAAAATAAATATTACAATATATTTTGAAAATCTAACCGTTGAATTACATGTTCTTTACGCTCTTAATACACATGTTAAATTTTGTGTCAATCGGATATTATTTACTATATAATCTATAAATTTATATTCTGTGCATAATTTTAAATTACAAAAACTTGCAATTTAAAAAATTTATTGATGACATAGTTATTGATCTTTAATTTTCTTGAAATTTTGCAAGCATAGAGGATATAAGAAGAAGATGTAATCTAATAGTGGATTTGTCAAAATTCACCTCCAATAAAAAGATATTAAATAAGTTTATAGCCTAAAAGTACAACTAATTTTATAGCTAAACTTTGTCCTAAATTTAATTAGTAGAACCCACCATTCATGTAAAATAAGAGAGTACGCATTTATGGTACTCCGAAAATACACAATAATTTCCCCAACTTCATACTCTCCAATATATATATAGATATTGATTGTTTTTCTAGGAAAGGTTAATTTTAATACCATCCCAAAATATTAGTGCATCTCTGCTCTTAATATTATGAAAATTTTCTACGAAGGGTTAATTTTAATACCGTCCTAAAATATTAGTGCATGCAATGTCAAATATTCACCAATTCAATAGATAAATTAATTTTAATAGGCGTTTCAATGGGCGAAATGTACCCAAAAAAAAAAGTTTTCAAAGCAATAATTAAGAGAGGAGAGGAGTTTGAACCCATATATTTAGAAGGCCTGGACATCCTAGTTAGAAACACCAATAAGTGTTCTAACAGAAAGAACCATAAATAGATAATTGTTACATTACATTTTGGCCATTTAACAATAGGTACCATAGATGCCCCAAAAAAAAGTAGATGCCCTAAAATATAAAATAAAAACCATCCAACTAGTGTTATTGACGCTTGATAGTCACTAGTTCCTCCAGCTCAAAGCAAATTCTCTCACACAGTTGACAATCACTTGAGAATCTCTTTTGATATATGCCTCGATCAGGATAGATCTTTCACGCCATACATAAATAAAGTATCAACAGATTATGTTCAAATATTGAAGTAAATAGTGAGAAATCTATGGCTCAAAATCATTAACAAATCAATTCGGAGATTGTATTGGGTGGCAAAGTAGAGCTCATCAATTGTGACTGTCAATCCACGTAAACATTAAAGGTATGTGGCACGAAGGGAGATGAAGGGAAATAAGAAAAAGTGAAGGAAAGGCGGCCAAAATATACTAAAATTCAGCACATTCTAGTCGATCTTTCAATCTCCTCTCTCCATCCAAACATAGGATAAGACAAACTAAATTACACATGAAAACCATTATCACAATTTTTTATATACCACCACAGTTCAATCTGGTAGCAATACTTTGCACTCGCAAACAATCCTAACATATCGTCATCGTCTATTCAACAATAATGTGGAGTGTAATTACATGTCAGGAAGTGCTGAAAGGGTTAGGCTGACTTTCCCCAGCTGGCTGTACAAAAATTTCAGTGGTTACTGCTTCTGTATAAATGGTTTTCCCTGTACGTTGTAAATGGCCCTGCTTATTAGGCTTTCTTAATGGTCCACACCCTTTCGACCAAACCATGTCATGTAATGCTCTCACTCAGGAATAATTTACCTTCTCTCAAAAACAACACAAAACTCCAAGCAGGTACTAGGGGTTATGGTTATCCTTTTCTTTCTCAGCCCTGGATGTGCTGCCAGTGTTTTTCTCAAAGGCCCATTCATCTTGCCAATTATCTTATTCCCAACCCCCAAAATAATCAACCACGGGTTGTGGAGATAATCAAACTGACCCCCACAAAAGGCAAACCCTTCTGCATTCTAGGGCAGCAGATATACTTGGGCACACATGAGAGCACAAAACCAAGTTGCTGAATGCAAGGACTATAACCCATCAGAGAAACAGTTTCCTCTCTCAACCATTAAAATGGATTTTCTGATTTTGAGAGCTCTGACCCTGCTGAGGCTGCTGTTGCGGAGCCTGCAAGTTCAGCGGTGGTTGCGTGTTGTAGTGGGCAAAGGGCTGAGAGTAGAGAGAATTCATCAAGCCCTGCAAACAAGTCAGACAAGTTATAAACTTCTTCACTTGAGAGGACCACCTGCAACCAAGCCTTAAGGATGCAGAAAACATTTAGCCAAGAGCACATTGCATCAAACTCCTTGCTAAACACAGCAAGGTTTGGCAAACTACTCTCCATAGCCATATGTTTCTTACAACTTGGCATTTTCATAATTCTACCTACAAAGTTCTGCTAGTAAACAGCATTAAAAGTTGAAGAAACCTGAGACTGAAGTGGGTTCGCATTTGCCACACCAAAGTGGCTCTGTGATGCATCATCTTGAGAGGGGTCATTGAAGCCAACCTGAGTAAATAGGCCTTGCGAACCATGCGTCATGTAGTCCTGAAACAGCAGAAATCAAAGTATAAGTTCAAAAAAGAAAAGGAAATAATGATTAAAGAAAGCATAATCACATTCAGAGTGGTAATGAGCTCAAACCTGGGACATAAAATCATTCCCTGTACCAAAGCGAGAATATCCAGCTTGAGAATTCTGGTTTAGAAAGTTCCCAGGAAACCCACCTTGTGCTCCTTGAGTAACATAATCGACAGCATATCCACTTTGAGAAGCCTGCAGACCAGGCCAGTAACACATCAACATAATAAACAGAAAGGTGAAATCATTTAATATTAAGCAACCCAACAAATAAATTTCATTAGTCTTAAAAAATAATAAATTAAAAAGACAAACCCCTAATACACCTTGTAATCCCTAAAAGCATCACACCCAAACAATAAATAGCACAACATTATACATCCCAGAGTTTCCAATACGTAATCAAGATCAAATACATCCAAACACTCCGTAATATGTAATATATATGACCAAGTATATAAGAATACTAGGATTTCCCTGACATGTACCTGAGTGGAAAATTCAGCAACATTATAAGGAACATGTGATCCCTGGCTTTTGAAGTCATCACCCAAGAATTCCTGATAATAGTTAAAAGACATTGAAATAAATGAAAATCAAGAATAGAACAAACATATATACAGTTGCATATGCAAAGTACAATAAATACCTGAGACATGCCCGCCATGGAAAATCCATCTCGAAATGTTTGGCTAGGCCCTTGAACTGGCATCTGACACATAAAAAAATGATACTCAGGACATGACGACACTAATACGGGATAGAATACAAAATTTTGGCAAATAAATGTAAAAAGAAAGAATGAGTACAGACATTATTAACAAACCCAGGTTGAGATAATGGGCCACCCACAGATGGCTGGCTGTTTGGATTCTCCAGTGCAGGAAAGTTGAAAGTAGAGCCAATATTTCCAATAGCTTGCTGGGTGCCTTGTTGGTGAGGCAGATGACTGCCAATAGGAGCACCAGCATTGCCACGCCCAGTCCCAAAACCCCGACTGCCTGGTGGAGGGACATGAGGAACAGCTCCAACTGGTCCATGCACTGCTCCACGAGATGGAATAGCATATGGCTGAGAAGGGGGACCACCAGGAAATGGTGGAAGGGGAACCCGAGGCATTGGATAGCCGGCAGGATGCACCCCAGGCTTATGGGTACCATTAGGAGGGCCAGGAGATACAAAAGTACCTGCAGTTGGAACAAAATAGTATCTCGACCATGTCATGTACTACTTCGAAGACATTATAATATCAACAGTGAAAAAGGAGCACACTCAAGCCACTCTGCTGGATTTAAAGTGTCATTCCAGGAAAATACAAATGATGTAAATATACAATATGTTAGAAATAACATACCCCTACCACGACCGCTTCTTCTATCAGCATTTGGAGATGAGGCAACAGAACCAAAAGTATCATTAGGCACAACACCAGGTCCACCACCAAAGAAAAGCCTCCTATCGTTGTAGATCTATTTCAAGATAACAATATTAATATCAGCTCCTATCCACATAAATGCTTCATAATTGATAACCAACCCCTACCATTAACCCTCACCCCCCCCCCCCCCCCCCTCTTTTTCTCACAAAAAAAAAAAAAGAGGAAGGAAAGCCCAAAAATTAAAAGAAACTCACATATCAACTTTTGAATTTCCATCACCTACCTTTTTAGGCTTTTGAAATTGAACCATACTTTGTTTCAAATTATTCAGAGGTCCTTCAACCAAGCATTCATGCTCCTGATGAAACATTAGCAAAAAAATAGGAGAGGACGTTGTTTAGTAACAAAAAAAAGGATTAGTTGCATCAATCTACAAGTGATCTGCAATACCACGCATTACATATTGAACAAGAAACCACTAATCACTTAATGTGGAAAGGTCAAAAATTAAGGATGTTGAATTAAAAGAGTATCATGTAATACCAAATCTCTGACATAATTATAAATTATAGCATAATATATGCACACGATGTAAGATAAAAAATATTGCCAATCTGTGAAATGCTCCCTCTGCCTCAAAAATAATTGAAACTTTTAAAATGGCACGAGGATTAGACAATCAAAGTGGTATCACCTTTGATAATATTGTTTGCTTTTTGAAAAAAAAAAGGGAGGCTAATATAAAAAATTAAAAAAAAAAAAAAAAATGAAAGTACAAATTCCACTTACAGAATCTTTCATACATTTTGAGACAACCAAAGAGGGAAAGGTTATGATCCATTTTAAGAAAAAGAATAATAGTTGACTAGTCAACATCCCAAAATCAATTCCAGCACATTGCAAGTGCAATAAGATAGAGCCTTAGATAAACCACAATAGCATAAAACAAGGAAATACCTTGTAGTGTGTCAATAAGCTATTCCACAGTGGCTGTTTGCTCAGGACTTTAGGATTCCCCAGAATGACAATACCATATCGAGCACGAGTTAGAGCAACATTGAGCCTACGGGGATCATTAAGGAATCCAATTCCCTGTAGAGAAGGGAACCAGCAGTCAAACATCAATACATAAATATATCATGTACGAAAATATCTAGATACAAACAATATCTTTCTGGACAACATTCAGAATCCACCAATCACCTAAAAACACATACTTTAGGTATCCATTACATAACCTATAGGCCACAAAATTAAGGGTTTTATATGAACTGCCAATATTGTTTATTTTTTAAATTGGTAAATCACACACAACATAATGGGTTTTGAACCCTGACCTTACCCTCAGTCTTGTTCTTCTAGTAGAAGAATATGACAATTGAACTAGATCTCACTTGCACTTGATAAGTTTTGATAATGGTTAGAAATATTTTACTGCCACTGCAGCTCAACCCAGCCCCCCTTTGGACTCTCAAACACTAAGTGCGAACGGAGAATATATGATTAGAAAATAATGAATATATGACAGAAATCAACTATACCTAGTAATCCAAAAAGAAGGACAAGGTAAAATATCTCTTCTGCTTCGACAGTTATTGCCATTTCATTTTGTTAAACTAGTCCATGAAGGTAAATTGTTACAGGAGTCAAAATGTGTCAAATCCTTAAAGAATGAACAAGCATATTAAATCTTGTCAGCAAATACAAGAATTGACAGTGAAACTTCATTTGAAAAATAGAAATAAACAACAACAACAATGATGACAATGGCGACGGGGACACCAATAATTAGAAACATATGTCCATCCACTGCCTCTCATTAAAACAAGAGTTAACCAAGACCAATACTGAGTCTTCAGGTCAGAAATAACACTGAATAAATATCATAAATGTCACATTAACTAACCTGATGTTCATTACTCCTCACACATGACAGAATAATGTAGTCTTTTTCCCTTCCTTGAAATGAATCTACACTTGCAACCTGTAATAAACACAAGTTTTTAGAAACAGCAGGAAAAAGTTATTGCGCCCTAGGACTGATGAGTTGAATATAAACATTACCTCAATCTCCTTGTAAAGTTGCTGTCTAAGAGCACCATTTCTAGACATATAGTTCACAATATATGCTCTTTGTCCCTCATATGGTGTTATCACCCCAATCTGTGATATAAGGGATATAATTAATAACTGAGAACAGAACTGCACCAATTCAGAAGTAAAGAAGATCCATAGTAACCTGACTAGGGACTACACCACTCCTTAAGAAAGTAGTTACAATCTTCTCTACATTAGCAGCCTCAGTCCTATTCAGATAGGATGTTCCGCTAGCACTTATCTCCTCTTGTCCCATCTACAAAACAAGCATATTTTATCAGACAGCTCACTGGGGGTGCCAGAGGGGGAGGGAGCTGAGATTTGAAAACACACCCAAAACAAAAAGGAGCTCAACCAGTTTTAATATCAAAATCAATTTATGATGATTCTAAGAATCAAACCAATGATTTCACACCCAATCTAGATACAAATCATATAATGCACCAGTTATTTGCTAATTCTATTTATGTTCACAGTGACCAAAATCTAACTACAGACAATTGATAGGCAGTTTTTTGATAGGCAGTTGTAATACCTGGACATAAAAGAACATTGGGCGATTGGGCACAGGCCAAGGAAAGTCAATTCCTGAAGATTGCCTCTCATTTATAGTTACTCCATTCTGTAGTGTGCCTTCATAGAAGCTGTTAGAAGGAAATTCTGACAGAGATGGGTGCATACGATATTGAACCTAGGTTTCAAACAGAAAGTAAGAAATCAGTCTTAAAAAATTGTATATTGGGCAATGACAATAAGTACGATAAAAAGTCAGCTGTACATTTCAACACATCAAATTATTAACCTTTAACGAGTCCTTACAAATCAACAGAACTCCATCAAATAGCATAAATGAATGGACAGCAAAGTACGTACAAATTTTAAACATGAAAAACCCGTTTCAGCTATCACAGTACAGGATAAGCATGCATATACCAATTTATACCATCATTATGAGTAAGCAATTACCATCGTGAAAAAAATTCACCACCATTAATTTATTATGCATCTCCCCCATTAATTTCTAAATTTACAATTAGTTTGTTATTAAGTTGAGGAGAAATCAATTTAAAAATGACTTTCATTGTCTTGTTCAAGTATGTAGACTCCTAGCTCCAACCGTAAGAATGGGAAGGAGATAAAAGTAAAACTTTGAGACCTGCATTGAATTTATAGAAGTTCCATAAAAACAGATATAATATATCCTACCCATTACCTGCAACCTAATTGGTTTCACGCCAAGTAGAACAAGACGTTCAAAGAGAGACTGGGCTAAGCCAGCACGAGCTGCTTTCTTGCACATAATGACTGGACCAAGCTGGCAATGGTCCCCAACAAGAACAACCTGATGCATAATTACTAGTCAGAAGACCACTCATAAAACAGGGAGAATAGAATGACAAGGTTAAACTTGATCTCTATACCTGCTTTGCCCCAAGAACCAAAGGAATAAGACATTCAGGTTCTGTAGCCTGCGTGGACTCATCAATAAGTACCTGAAAAAAATACAAAAACAAAACAAAAAGTTAAAAAGAGTAAGCTTTTAAACTAGTGAATCCTGGACAAACTTCCACATGTTAGATGCATTTCAACCTGGCGGAACCTAAAATTTGCCAATCGAGGATCTCCAGCACCAACACATGTGCAACAGATGACATCAGCACTTTGAGAAATCTCCCTTTCAGTTGCCCGCTTCAGTGCTTTATATTTTTTCTCATCACTGCTAGACAATTCTCCTGTACACATTAGGAGAAAGAAATAAGAAAAAACCAACTTAGAACTCAAAGATGCAGTTTTTATTTGACACTGATTAGGCACAGGAAATTCAAGAAGGACCTAAGTTACTAGGTAAAAGATTAAAAAAAAAAATGAAATCCAAGGAAAGTGATTATGCAGAAATGTCCAGATATCAAAGCACACTCAACAAGCTTTATTAAAGTTGGACAAAATCTTCAAAAACAATTTGTAAGTTAAGTCAAACTCATTCGTTTCCTACATTCCCGGTGCAACATTTTCCAAATATATAGTGCTATGATAACCTTAATCAGACACACTATTCAAGCAGAGGAACTTAAATTGACCAGGCAACAACCCCCAAAGGTAACTCTCCTTTAAAAATAAGAATAAATGAATAAATAAACAACACAAACACAAACAAACTATTATTTTAACTTCCACAGAGTAGCCATAGTAAACTAATCCCCCAGTCACTTGTTTCCTACCTAAAGCAATCTAACTGCACAGAGCAGATAAAACAATTGAATTACCTATCAAAAATAATAAATAAAACAATTGAATCACAATTCTGATATGCAAAGTATTCACCATATGTGGGGATCATTCTTTGAAGAGTAATACCTGAAGCTATATGCAACTGCATCAGATAAGGATGACTCAGCTATATCTTACTTAATGATTCGATAGTTGGGGGTGAGGGGATTTGAACCCTGGATGCCTCTGTTGGAAACACCAGGACATGCCAACCATGACAAGGCTCTTGGCTCAACTATTTCTTATTTAGACAGCCAAAATGAGAGAGGATATGCTCTTCAAATATTAGATTCATTCTAGACTTTCACAATTGAGATTGCGTCAATTGATTTATTCTTCAATATTTTGTATCCTAGCATTCCAACTAGAGGCTCAGATTGTACGAGGTAGAGGTTCACTGGCAATGGAAAATTTGATGTTTGATCATATAATGAGGCTTTGAGAGACTAGTGATGTGACTTTCCCCTTGAAAAGGATTTTGTGTTAAGGCTCCAAAAAGGGCTTTTTATTTTTGTGGACAATGTTCTGGGGGAAGATTTTAACATATTATAATCTCATGAGAGGAATTCCTTCATAAAAGGGTGCTGCATGTGAAGTAGTGGACAGACTATGGACCATTTGTTGTAGCATTGTGATACTGCCTATAAATTAGGGAGCTTTATTTTTCCATGTTTGAAGTAGATCGGGTAATGCCTAAAAGTGCTATTGATCTACCAAGTGGATAAAGGAATCAGTTTTTTTTATCATTCCTCCCTTGTTTAAAATCTAGCTCCTTTGTGCCTATTGTGGACATTATGAAGAGAGATCCATCGTTGCATGTTTAAAGATGTGGAAATCTCACTGTTTGATGGCCATAGAGACTTTCATCCTATTGTTAATTTTATTGATTCTCCTACTTACCGATTTTAACTCTCTCTTTTTTGTCATTATATAAGGGCATTTCATGTGTTCACATGCACATGAGAGGGTTCCTCTTCTTTAGGGGGGTTGGGGGGGCGGGGGGGGGGGGGGGGGGGGCAGGGCGCAAGAGTTTATTCACCAAACACACTGTCAACACAACATAAAATGAAAATTTCAGTAGGCTTCACCCAATTGCATGTCTCCAAGAATCATAACACCTTGCATATATTCTGACTAGTACCCTTTGTTCCTGAAATTGAAACCTGAATAATCCTAATGCCTCTAAGCGTACAAAACCCAAAGCAGAATCAAACCAAGCTAGCCAATCCTCAAATCAACCGCTCCAATTTACAACACAGCAAAAACGGAACACCAATGGTACAGTACAGATTGAATACTCTATCCATTAATAATAAAAATTTAAAAGGGCAAAAATAATAATAATAATAATGAGAATAAGCCTGACCTTGTTCATCTTTCAGTTGTTGTAACTTGTGAAGCTCACTCTTTTCAGATGTGTCAAGATGTCGAACCTGCAAGAATGTAAAACAGGCTAAGAACAGAGAACATACTAGTAGTATCAGACAGAATACAATAATGATGTCCACACACACCTGATAGTGAAGGGTCAGATGCTCAACCGGAGAACTCACAGCTTCCCTTGATTTTGCACAAAGCCTAACAACCTGAAACACCCCCCCCCCCCCAAAAAAAAAAAACCACAAAAAAAAAGAATAAAATGTAAGGTAAAATAAATTTTTAAAAAAACAAATAAAAGCAAACAGTAAAATAGCAAGCACTGATTTTAAATGAAGCATCATTATGAATTAAAATTGAGCCCCTACCACCATCTAATTCTGACAACAACAATCCTAACAGATATTTTGACTGCTAACAGTTCCAAAACTTTATTCAATTCAACAATTACAGACAACAATTTTCAAGACAAGCATACCTACAAAATACACTTGAAAGCAATAGAAAGCTCCATCACGCAAAATTTAATTAACCAAAAACATCTTTCAAAGATGCCTCTACACAATTATATATTGATAATGTCATTTAAAAAATTCAGATCATTTGAAGAATCTTTCACACATGTAGAAGATACTCTGAATAAAATTGTAATTTGTTAATGACCAGATATAAGTAGTTAGTTTCTTCAAGTAAATGGAAATTATTTTATTTCTTCTTTTTGAGAAAATACAATGGTAATATGGTTTCAATTATCAACATTGCATAGAAAATGACTCTAATACAATGCATCATATAATTGAAAGATAAGAAGGCAGCAGAATTAAGCATTTTAGAGAATCATCACTACAGTGGAAAGTAAACAGACAAGTGCATATGCATTATTTACAAATCCTGTAGTCCACTGCTAAGAAAACATCTCAAAAGTCTGAACATTTATGGTTCTTTATTGATCGCAGTTGTGCCTAGGGAATGTCCAGGTCCTTAAAAGTGATTTACCAGGGCAGGCCATGGCAGCTCAGAAAATAAAGAGTGGCACTTGACATTATGACAAGGTCTGCTTGAAAGAAAGATAGGAACAATGACACACAAAATTTGGACAAGGTAGGTGGTAAATGATGATGTGGGGATCCACTTTTGTAAATTCAATTGCCTTACATTCAATAGAGTTCATGATAGATCCCCATACATAATTATGTACTATCTAATCTCAATATTTTTCTCAGAGCTGATGAAGATCTTACACATGATATTTTCCTTTGCAAAAAATAATCCATTTAACAGTAGATGTTTATGCACAGACACAATAAGGAAAAGGAACTACATGGCCAGAAATGGCAATAAAAAATAGAACAGAATGCCAAAATATATACATACATACATATATATATATATATATATATATATATATTATAGAGTTGGCAAAAATGCAAGCAAAGCTATGCTTAATTACCTTTAACCCAGTAGCACTTATCTTTTCCGCTAGTTGGTCTACAGCCACATTACTAGGGGCACAAACCAAAACCTGACAAAAGAATAATATTATCTAGTGTAATAACCAAACAAATAAATACAAATGCTAGGAAACATGAAATTAAACCTACTTGCCCCTGGCCTTGTTTGGCCATGTGATATACAATCGCTGCAGAGGTTACTGTTTTCCCCGTGCCAGGTGGACCTTGAATCAAACTTATAGGTTTCTGAAGGACACTCTTTACAGCAAACACCTATCAAACAAGTACAAACCACTCTGAGCAATCCAGTTACAATATCTTGCATAAATGCAAGGTGTCACCTAGAATGAAAATGCAGAATTCTGATCCTTGGCAGATTTCTTGATCATTACATGTACATCATTAGGCCTCTTGAAAAGGCTTATTGATGTAGCATAATGCCCATTTTGCACTTGAACGAGATGTACATGGTCACAGGGTTCTATTCACAATCTAAGTGCCTAACTGTAGCCTAGAATTTCCAATTTTTTACCATAACTAAAATATTCAACCAATAACATTAAAAACATATATCTGTAGAGGAAGCATAACAATCAAGACGGAATTAAGTAGATGATCAGGACAGCATACTTGAGATGCATTGAGCTCCGGAAGACCAGGTGCGCCAAAACGACGAGGCAGTGTATTGCGAACCATTTGAACTTCAACTTCATGGCCCAACAAGTGGTGGTAAATGTACCTGCATGGATGGTGGCATTTAAATTCAAAGAGCAAACAAAGAGCAAATAACTCAGATACAAAATATGCACAATCCCTATAATTGACTGATCTAATATTTGAACACTGCACCCAGAATACTGACAGACTGATACACGAGTAAACAAATCAAACTAGGATATAATAACACCAAACACAAACCCTTAATAGAGTAGAAAAAAAGCATGGAAAAGTCCAACATATCTATAGAAAATGTAACAGAATTATATGCATTACCATTGATATTCATATTACCTCTCCACAATATTCTATAATAAATTTCCGGAAAAAATAAATTAGAAAAATCAAGATATTACAGCCAAGATTAAAGACTCCCTAAAACCTTTTTGCATACAAACAAATGCAAACAGCTGAAATAGCAGCCAACCTACCCGCTAACGCTAGTCTCATCCACTGCAAAAGTTTTCATTGCTCCCTGCATGCGATCAAAGCTTGTACTTTTCCACACAAAATCAACACTGAAACCATGGTTTACATCAACTGGAACTCCCTGCATAGAATATTAAAAATATGCACTAATAATGACAACTAAATAAAAACTTGAAGAAACAAGCCAACTGCAATAATACTTTATTTACCTGACTAGCACGAAGTTCAAGTGCAACCTCCTCTTGTGCAGTTAGCTTGATCTGGAACAATATAAAAAGCATGTAATACGCCCATAAAATGTGGCAATGTGCCAGAGCGGTAGAAAGGAAAAACTAAACAACATTTTAGATGTCTCTCAAAAGAAGAGGCATACCACATGCCCCACTGACTGCCATGCTGGGTGTGCTGCATCTCCAGAATAACGCAGCCGCAACTCATCTCCAGGTACAAGGCGCAACTCATTGTCTTCCTACAACAACAGAACAGGCAGTTTAATTTTTGAAAAAGGAAAAACAAATGTACTTTTTCAAGTAAATAATTTTCAAAATAGAAATAAAGTACAACAAATGCTCATAAAAGGCCGAGCAGAACAGGAAAAATTAAAATACCAGTAATGAGAAGATATTCACAATCAAAATGGAAAAACTGAGACAGTGAAGCACCTTTGGAAAAACAAAATATGCAATACGCTTCTTGTTAAGACCGATATCCCACCGAATTGTAACATTGTCTTTGCTTTGAGATTCTTTCATCATCTACAACAAATAAGATATCATAAGATGCCACACAATGTTTAATGTTTTGTTCACGAAATCAGAATAAATCATTTGAGGAGAATAAAGGCATCATTAAGCTAAATATTATCTTCTTTAGCACTCTACTCGGACAGAATAACATAACCATATCAGCACAGAAAAAAGAGAGTAGAAGACATAGAGAGATATGAATCATACTTTATCATAGTCAGCCTCAAGCTTAATTAGTGGAGCGAATACATTTTGATACTGCAAAAGAAAGGTAATACCATCAATGTATTAGTCAACAGCCACATAAACTATAACTTCCACCAGCCTTCTCTGGTAGTAAAGCAATCATTCAAACTCAGTCACCTGATATGCATCTTCATACTTCAAAACTACAGGCTGAGGTTCATCGTCCACACCAGGCTTCTCAAGATCTTCCAGGGAAGCATCAGGATTTGTTTTCCAAAGTTCTTCAACCTTGTTTATCTGTTGAGCACTGATCTGACGTGCCCTCAACTGCTCCTGTTCAGATGGGATCTGCAAAAATAAAACAGTTTATAAAATTCTAACAAAAAACCCCCTCATATGTGAAACAGGAAACAGTGCATAAAAGAAAACTAACCTTGACAAGCCACTGCAAAAAACACCGGTCATCAATCAGGGGACACCACTGGCTCAGGTCCCAATTCATGTCCTTCAATGCATTAACACTTAAGCAAGGTTCCCTACAAAGAAGAACAACCACACTCTCTGTCTTTGCCGAAATAAAGCCAAGCAAGAACACATTACGACATCCACAATTGTAGCATTCAAGGATTGTTTCTCCTAAAGGACTGTCTTTATGAAGACATACTTCCTTGTGTTTTGCTCGAACCTATAGAACCAACATTATAACGTAATAAGAATTAATATCAGAGATTCATGTTCAATTGCAAAATGGCATATGATTTATCCTATATCAAATGGATCAAACTATTGGTTCAAGAAAAATTCATCAATTTTCACCCAAATTGAATGAATAGACTTTAGCCTTTAGAAGCACTAAAGAAATTGAATAATCACTAACAAAACCTATAACTAATAATTAAGGGAAAACATCCATATAAATTATTCATATCAGTAGGTAAATATGACTAAAAGATTACACTAATACTATTCCAAAAATAAATAAATAAATAAAATTAAAGCAGTACCAGTACAAAGGTAAAAGGATACAAATTAAAAAGCAAACTGCAAAATATAAACCATACACTCAAAACTCTCACTTCAAATGGCTCGATGTGGAGGTTTATACATAATTCCATAACATTACTAAGTCACCAAAAGTTTCTTTCCTTCAGGACCAGAGGAACATATAGGTAAAATCACCATCAGAAAGAATGAGAAAGCTTTTTCTTTTTTTTCAATATAGTAACATCATTAAAGAGTAAACATTGAATCCAATTTAAAATCCAAAGGTTAAATGAATCAAAGTTTTCCAGAGTTCCAATTTAACTAAAATTTGTGCAAATCTGTGATCTCCCATTTTAGCCATAAAAATAGATACTTTTATCAATCCCTCCTCAAAAAGTACATAACATATACTCATATGCAAGCTGAATCTTCATAGCCTAGGTCTACCCTATATGTGAAGAAAGGACAGGCTATATTACAAGCCCACACAATTTAAAAACCACAGAAGGATACAACTCTAGTACAAGGTACATCTGAGAACATTCTAAACTTACTCTCTTAATGTCCTAGTCCAAGTGTCATAAACACACAAATGGAAGTGATGACCAAATAAATTAATTCAGAAGGAATGCTAATAAAACATATTTCCACAAAGTAGTAGAAAATAATTAGACATGTTCCTAATTGTTCTGTCTCTAAGAACAATCTGATGAAATGCTAGTCATCAAAATATCCCTTTTTTTACTTAAGCACAAAGCACAACGAAATAAATCAAATCTTTCTAATTACTTCTTGAAGAGCCGCCTTCATTGTTCAGAAAATCACCTCAAAATGATATTTTTTGATAGATACGATAGAATTCAACCTATAGTGTCTGCTCCATTATGATAGACACCAATTGGTTTTTGGCTATGATGGATAGGTACGGATACAGGTATGGATCTGATACTAGTACGGGGATACAACATTTTAAAAAAAACTTAGGGTACGATACATTGGGAGTAAGTGTATTAATTATTTATGAAATATATTCTATTTATATTTTTTTTATATAGTTAAGCATTTATTTTATATATTGTTAAGCATATATCAAATTAAAAGCAATAATGGGTAACAATTGAATCCATGGCCATCAAATGATGTTTAGAATACAAATCAAGATCCAAAAGAGTAAATAAAAGATAACTAGGTTAAGTGTTAAACATTGGAACCTATATATAAAACATATAAATAAAAATTCTTACAAGTTTGAGCTATCTCTCACTGTTGGGGTTGGGTTGTGTATCCTAGATGTATTGGCACTTAAAAAAAAAAAAAAAAATCAAAATTTGCCAGGTATGTATCTTAGAGGTATACAGTTGATATCAGTACAATACCGCTGGATCAATGGGATCCCAATCTCGATTTCCTAGGTATGCTTGCCCTGTTCAGAAACTGAAGCTATTTTTTCTCTTTCACCACACCAAACCCACGAACTTTCGCCCAAACACATACAGTTGATTCCACAGGTACCACGGTCATGCTACTAATGCCTGTTGGACTTGGCAGTAAGTACGATGATCAAAAATAGAGTATCCGTGCATCTAAGGTTTTTGATGTAGGCAGAGTTCAAACCCAAATCTCTTTTTTGACGAAAAGGGACTTTACAAGTTAGCTAACTGGAACCCACACTTCAAAATGATATTAGTATCTACAAATATTGTTTTACCTTGTCTGCTAATTCCTAAGTAACCCTTAATTTCCAATTCAAAATTTCAAAATCAAATGTATGCATTTCATAATATCTGTGAGGCTAAAGGAACAATGCCCACATTAGCACTAACCAAAACTAAGTTACTCCGGTAATTCCAAGGCTAACATCCAACCTATATACTTTAATTACCAATACAAACCAACAAAACTTTAACCTATTTATCACAAACTCCCAGTCTACCCTTCTATGCTCACATTCCTCAGATCAAACAAAACATAAAACAAAAGCACTGACCAGGTGATTGACGATATGCGAGCCGGACGTGTTCCCTCTGGAATTGCAGAACCACTTACGACACGAGGGCACGTTGCAACGCACGACACATGCCGGGTTCGACACGCCACAGTAACGACACGCGTGTTCAGTGAAATCCCCTTTGCCGTACTCGTAGCTCTCGTCGTCCCCGGTCTCCTCAAAGTTCAACCCTCCCATCCCGGCCGCTAGGGCTTCCACCACCGGATTATTACTACTGCTATTGTTGTTGTTGCTCATGATATTAGTATTGCTATTACTATTCCCACCACCACTGCTGCTTCCCGAACCGACTGCCCGAGCTTTCGTGACGCTTCCGGGGGCAGCCGATACGGGCGAGGTCTCGGACTGGTGGTCCGACCCGGGACCCCTGTCATTCGGGTCGGATAACGAATCGGAAGGCGTGGGCCATGAGACTGGAGAGCGAATCGGGTCGCGGAACTCCGGATAGTCGAAATCCTCGCCCTGCGTGTTGAATTCGAGGAAAGTGTAGGCGTCGTTGGCCGTGTCTGGCTGCGACGCCGTTTCGAAGAGGTTGTTTGGCTGAGAATCCATCCTCAGCCTAAAGAGAGAAGGCGATCTGGAGGTGAAATTAGGGTTAGGGTTTTAGAGAGATTGGTGGATGTTGTTTGGGGGTTAGGGTTAGGGTTTGGCGAGAGAGAAAAGAAATAAGAGCTCTGGGGAAGAATGAGAGAGTGAGAGATGAGGAAGGGAGAGTGCGTGCGTTCGGGTGTGTTTTTGGGTTTGTGCGTGTCTCGTGTGTGCTACGTCAGGGAGAAGGAGGGTACGTGAGAAATGGGGAAATTGTTTGCGACGTTGGGGACACGCGCGGGTTTAATTGGGCAAAAATTTTGAGACCACATAAACTACCTCAACTTTAATTACACGTGTCAAACTGTAAATAGTAAAAATAAATAAATAATTAGTCTATGTAAAAGTAATTTGACAAAAGTGGTAGAGTTTTATGTGCATTGAGAGAACCACCGGTGTAAGTCACGTTATAGGGGCGGAGGGGGCGGGGGGGTTTTATCTTAACAACGTTTTTTTTGAGAACATGTCAGAAATCTTAATAACGTTAATACCACAACATTTTATACCATTTTTGTTATAACTAACTATATGGCAAAATAATAATTCCATGTAGATTCACATTTTCGCCGTTTACAACTTAGCACGTGAAGTAAGAAGGTCGAATTTATGGGAGCGAGAGGCGCGTGGTGTGACATTTGGAACTGATAGACGCTAGATGGCACTCGAGGTGGCATTGATTGAAAGATGGCTGTGACTTTAGAGTGTGCTTCCTCGTGTTGTCATTCATTCGTGGCTTTCCCATTAGATTACTCCATGTATTACGTTTTTCTTTTCTTTCTTTCTTTTTTTCATTTTTATTTTACCGTGCAACTGATAATATAGAGGATTTTTTTTTTTTTTTTTTATAAAGCATAATATAGGAAAAAGTTTAGTTAACCTACTACTCGATGGCATTTGAAAAACACATTCATATGTAGGCTTCTTCTTTTCTTTTCTTTTTTTAATGAATAGTGTGATTTATTTAAATAATATAAATAAATAGTCTTATAAAATCTTATATAAGGATAAAATTTAGTTACAAACTTGGTTATCACTTAGGATTTCAACTTCATTAAATAAAAATAACATTTTTATATATTTTAAAAATCGAACCATTAAATTGCATGTTCTTTATACTCTTAAAACACATATCAAATTTTGTTTCAATCGAATTTTATTTACTATATGATCCATAAACTTATTTTTTAAGCATAATTTTATATTATAAAAACTTACAATTTAAACAACTAATTGATAATATAGCTATTAATGTTTTATTTTCTGAAAATTTTGCAAATACGTAAGATATGAGAAGAAAATGTAATCCAATGGTGGATTTGACAAAATTTACATTCAATAAAAAGATATTGAATAAAGTTATAACCTTAAGCTATAACTAAATTTATAGCCAAACTTCGTCCGTCATATAATGAGTTAAAAAGATAGCTCCAAACCGATATAGAGCCAAACTTTGATCTAATATATATGAATAATTGATAACTAAGAATAGTTAATGAACTAGATCAAAAAAAAAAAAAATAGTTAATGAACTATTTATATATAATAGATTTTTGAAAATATCATATTTGATGTAATTAGAAAATTCTTAATAAAAACATCCATAAAAATATTCACATCAATCATGTGAATCTGAATATATTTTACTCAAATTTAGTCATTTTTGTTAGTTTAACTAATCTATTATTCACAACTGTCTCAATATTCTATTACTATTTTATTTAAATATCATTTTCTCTCTCTCCAAAAATCAATTTTTTTACCTCATCTTTCCTCAATTTCACTCTCTCTTTGGAATCCCCATCATTAGAAATCACAAACACCCAAACACAACCACACTGGAAACATCTAAACACAACCACATCAAACCCAATTCAACCAACACAAATCACAGTTCAAAAAAAAAAGGCAATGGAACTCCCCAAATTTTCTTCTCCAAAAAACAACAAGAAGCAAAGCGTACGAGCTTCAGCTTCAAATCAAAGATCTTTAACTTCAATCCAAAGCTTCAAAGTGCTTCTTGATATTCCATGTGAATTACTTTAGACTATTTTTTTCCCGATAAAAGACAAAATCTCATTTGGACTTAAATCACCTACTTGGACTAAGTTTAACAATAAAAAATTTCCTAATTTTCTAAGATTTTCATAATTGTTTTGGGAAATTTTTAGATTTTTTTTTTTGCAACAAAAACTCTTCAACTTTGAATAATGCTAGAGATACAAATTTTTGTACAAAATTTGTTATTAACTGCTGATATGGTGAGTGGTTATTGGTAAAAAAAAATTGATGTTAATGGTAGGCCTAAATGAAAACTAATAAGAAGCTGGTCACATCAATAGTTTGTAAAAATGTTGTAAAATAGTTTGCGGATATAGCAATACTCCTTCAACTTTATATAAAGTACCATAAGTACGTTAGAAGGTCCAAATTTTCACTCATGGGAGATTTTTGAAACCTCGATGATTCAAAGTTAATTGACAACACACCCAAACCTACAAATTTTCATGGTCTTCTTCCCCACTTTTCACTATACACCAGTAAGAAGGTATTTGATATCAAATGATACCATGTTAGCAGTATCAAAATGGAATAAGTGTGAGACATGTTAGCAAAAAATAACTACTCCACTAATAAATGAAAGGCATGTGTTAGTATGTAGTTTTTTTTATACACATGTCTCTCATTTATTATGTTTTGATACGGATGACGTAGTATCATTTGATACAGATGACGTAGTATCATTTGATACAAAATACTTTTTCCACACCAACACCCAACACATAAACACCCTTAGGAATCCATATAAACCATTCATATAGACAAAATCCAAGTAGTTTTTTAGGTCACCGCATTCATCAACATCACTTAGGGAAGCAAAGCTTCATCAACAAGCATCCATCTTCTGAGAAAGCCATATAACAAGGTGAAATTTTGGAGGAGACAATCCAAGAACAAAAGTGATAGTAAGGACAGAGGATAAACAATCGACCATTGGATTCATCTGTTGGGCTTTGTGAAGCCTAGTTTCGTTTGACCTGGATTATGAACCGACCCGAAATAATATTGTTACAACTTTTAATGAGAGATGTTTTGAAGCTTAGTCCATGAAGTGGAGACTTGGGAAAAAAAATTTAGCCCGTTTTGTAGCCTATTGTGAATCCTGTGCGCAGAATATAAAAACTGTTATTTTGGAGATTATGGTTTTATATTGCTTTTGAGAGAGAAAACTGTACTGCTGCATCTTGTATTTTTTCCCTGAGAATAGTGAAATTCCTGTAACTTTGTGGACGTAGGCAAATTACCACGTAAATACTATCTTGTGTAATTATTTTTCTTTGGAATCTTTCTCTATTTTTGCACTTCATAGATCTGGGAATTTCGTGTATATTCCCATCATCGTCAACCATTCACACACCGGAATGTAATGAAAGTAATTTTTCGCTTCTTTGTTGTTAGATTTTTTTTTCCTAGTATTCAATCATATCATGCTTAGTTAGATTTTTGCTATGCTTTCATAACATGAAAAATCCAAAGATACGCATTAGGGTAAAATCTCCTCTTTCTATTTTATTATTTTTATTTTTATTTCTCATCATGATAGTCTTAGAGCAATGTGTTACATGTTGATTCACATGATCTTAGAGCAATGAGTTACTTGTAAACTTTCAAAAAGTTGTGATCAACGGTATCAAATATCAACCACAATATCAATATGAAGTTAATGCTTTTTGTAAGTTAATAATAGAATCCTAACTAATGTGAAGGAAAAGAAAGATAAATAACAAGTTTTCATGTTAAGAAAAGCATCTACAAGCAACCTCAAACTTAAAGGTTATAAATAGTATTCTAACCCATAATAAAATATGCACTACTTTTTTTTTGAGGGGAAAAATATGCACTACTTAATCTTGTTATTTGATAAAAATGAAAAAGAAAGACAATTATTTTCCCCCTTTTCGTAACACTAAAAGGATCTCATTAAATGTTTTAAAAAAGACTTCCTAGATTGCTTTAATGTTAAATTTCAAGTATGCATGATGAGTTTTCTTATGGTCACCATGCATTTATTATGTTGTAGATCATATTACTCCTATACATGATTGCGTAGTTCATATATATGTATATAAAGGAACTAGGAAGACAAATAACTTCCAAATATCCATATGTTGGTTTCTTTCTAGATTGGACCGGAAAATATTCCTTGTTCTCTTTGTTCATTCCACCTCTAAATCTGCAGGAATTAAAAATTCACCATAACATAAGAATTCAACAAAAATGCCATAACTATATATGTATTGATTATTTCTTACCCATTTAAGAGGACACATCGATCGATAATAGTCTGCAAACTTCTCACACTCAGGTGCATGTTTACCTTTCTTCTGAATGCACCTAAATCAACAAAGAACATCAATAATTTTTTTTTTGAATTTAGCTTTTATCAATATTAAATAAGTCGTTGGGGTTTCTGTCTTTTTTTTTTTTTTGGTTTAAGATGTTTTAATTTCTACTTTTTATAAGCCTAAGATTAGATGATGATGTGTCATTTCAAACCAACTGGTGAAACTGTTTATGAGATATAAAGATGATAATCATGGAGAGAAAAGAATAAAGAGTTACTCACTTGTGGTACTCAAGGTAGTGTGTGTAGCAATGTCGTGTTTGGTTCATTAAGGGAAATCTTGCATCAATTGGTGCTGTCTCCGACTTTATCTACTTGTTAACAACATTAATTAGTCACCATAAATCCATAATATACACACTCATTTGTGCATATATAAGTGTGTGCAAGTGAACTAATAAGTAAATTTTTAATTCATGCATGTTTGTTTATATAAAGTTTTGTGTGCATATGCGTTTGTATCTATATGCTTTATAACGTAATGCTTTTTGATAATTGATATGTTCATGTGTGTGATTCTTGACAAGTCATGTCCTTAACTAACTTCATCAGTAAAAGTCTGTTATTGTGTGTTTAATAAGGAATCAAGAGAATGATGGAATACGTGGAAGAAAAAATAAAGGATGAATAAATTCTCTCATTTGGTAAAGTAAAAAGTTGGAAAGAAGGAAAAAGAGAGATAGACATTCTCTATATAAAGTCATCAATATTTGATCTTCTCAGGGACGGAACCATGTACAAGCCGAGGAGGGCTATGCCCCCCCCCCAATTTATTTTTTAAAATATTAAATAGTATGTATATATTTAAGATTTTAGAAAATAAGTCCAAGAAAAATTATATTTGCCTCTCTCGACTTCAAATCCTAGTTCCGTCCCTAGATCTTCTAATAGGGAAAAAAAAAGTAATAATTTGATACTTTTATTAAATATATTTAAAATAATTCAAAGATAACAAAAAGAAATTTGTGTTATTGTGTTTTTTTTTAAAAGATTTTTGGATATGTTTTTTTTTGGGGAAAAAAAGGAAGGACTTTGAAGAACAAAATAAATAATTTTTTGGATTCTTGATTTTTGAATTTTTTTTTTTTGGAAAAGGGCAAATGAAAGAAAAATATTTTTGAAACTTTTGCACATATTCTTTTTGAAAAAGGAAGAATTCACTTGAAAGGAAAGTATTTTTGAAAATTTTAATTTTTTAATTTTTGAAAAGAAACAAATTTACAAACACATGCAATTTGGTTAACCCTAGAGGTAGTTCACTATGGCTTACCGCGTGTTGGTCAACTAGATAGGGCTTCATCCTTATGGTTATAGCTCCAAAAGGTTCCCCATACATAGGACACCTATTAAGTCATCTCAACATGAATCAAGTGGATCCATGTTGGTTGACACTTGACAGACTAACTTGTTAATGTGCTTAAAACTCATTATAGGCTATGACATAGACAATGGAGTGATAAACTAAAGTAAAAATTACTTGTGACTTAGTGGAGTTTGATGCCCTAGCCCAACACCATATGGGATATATAAAGACAAACTTTGTGTCCCTATGTAAAATGTTGGGTGTGTTTAGCGAGATTCTTATTTGACAATGGGCTTAATACTAATATTTTAGACTTTAACTCTCTGTCTCTAGTGGAGTTGCAATTGTGGGCACCTTTAGGGCGTGGCTCATGAATACCACCATGTTTACCAATTTAATGTCTTTATTGAATGCTTCTTGAGTTCTTGTTGTGGGTCAATCTTAAACATGGGTAAGGGAGTACACCAGGGGCGACGCTACACTTTATTTAGGGGGCTCAAATGAACCCTAGACTTGTAAAAAAAATATATTATTTTTAGTTTAATTTATCCTTAAAAATATTTTGCATACCTTTACTTAAATATTACACACCCTGATCACATGCATTTTCTACTTTAAGAATAAAGAGTAAATGTTTATGAGTTGTGAGTGTCTCTCGCTTTATTATAAATTTATATTATATGTGTGTTAGTGCGTGTTTTGATATTAATTGTGTGCGTTATTTTTTTTCTTCATTTTTTTTTGTTATAATGTTATTGTGTGAATTGTGATGTGTGTGGATGTGTGCGTGTACAGTATGAATATAATATAACTTTATATAATTTAATAATTAGGAAATAGGAGGATTTGTTACATGTGTGTGTATTGTTATCATGCTATAAAAATTTTTGTTATAAAGTTAGTTGTAAGGACCAGATTTGAGTCCTTAGCTCAAAAGGTGGATGGACTTCGGCCCAAAAAACCCAAAACAATGAATTTATAGAGAATAAGTTGAAAAACTGGGCTTTAATGAATCAGACATATATTAAAGTAGATCCATATGACAAGTGAATGAAATTAGACAGGTTTATGCTGAAGAAAATCGTCCTTGGTACAGTCCGAGGAGATTAGTTCTTCTATATTTCTCTCAGGTTTGACTACAAAGTTGGTTTTTGATGTTACAGTGTTTTTCTCCCTTTTTCTCCGATCCTCTTTTCTGTTTGCTCCCCCTTCTTTTATACCCTTTTCCCTTTTCATCTTTACTCTCCACGTGCAGGCCAGATTGGTTGATCTTGATACTTGTCCCATCAGCCTGTAACACCCCGACCCAACTTTATAATTAAACCATGTGTTTAAGTGGTTAATTACTATTTTAAACCACTTTATTTTTATAATTAATAGAAGAGTATTTAATAAGCATATTATTTTATAATGCCATTGAATGAGAATTGTAAAGATTATACATAACTAAATTGCTATCGGTATTTTAAATATATACTAAGTATGTACAAAATTATATTAAGTGGTTTAAGTTATTAGATATATAATTGTTGGTGTTTAATTAAGTGTATAAAGTGAAGGATATATATATATATATATATATGTGTGTGTAAAATAATATAATTCTTGTAGATAAGTGTGAATGCAAAGTATATATATATAAGTGTGAATGCAAAGAAAAATGAGTGTGAATGCAAAGAATATATATATATATATATCTTATATATAAAAGTGCCAATGCCTCTACAGTGTTTTGTTACTGTACATTTAACGTTTTTTACTGTACATCTACAGTGCAATTTTGGTGAGTCCCTCTATTTTGTCTTTTTGTGAAGCCAAAACGGTTCGTTTGGCTGAAATGTGAAAACCAAATAAAAAAGAAAAGAAAAAGAAGGCAGAGATAGAGGGCGAGAGGGTATTCCAGAACTCTGCCTCTCAACCTCAATATTCTCTTTTTCTCAATGTGTAGAGAATTTTTGGAACGAGACAGCAAGCCATGGTTGCCGATGGCTTTTTTTGGACGTCTATGGTGGTATATCAGCCTATCTGAATAGAGCAAAGGGGGATGGGTAGATCGGAGTGAGGGAGAGAGGCGAAAGGTCTGGAACTCTCTCCGTATCTCTTCTCTCTCTCTTTTCTCTCTATCATATCAGGACCAGATCGGCTCACATCCGGTTGATGGAGGCTCAGGAGTTTGGAGAGATGATGGAGCACGTCGACGAGGTCAATTTCGCTCTCGATGGCCTTAGGAAACCCCAGCCCGTACGGATCGGAAGGGCTAGCTTGTTGTCCATATGCGCCACTGTACAGCAGAGACGCCTCTTGCGGACTCAAGGGTATGTTCATTTCGAGGTTTTCTGTAATGGGTTTTCTTTAATTTTTCAATTTTGAATCTGTGTAATGGGTTTTCAGTTAATTTTTTTTTTCCCGATTTGGTGTTTGGAAATGTGGATGTGATTTTTTGAATTTGAATGTGGGGTTTTGCTAATTTTGAATTTTGGGGTTAGAGAGTTTGTTGGGTTCTTGAATTTGAAGTTTGGGGTGCGTGCGTTTTTGGGTAATTCTTGATGGAGTATGAGTTTACCGTGAATCTTCTAATGGGTTTTGAATTAAAATGTGAATTTTTTATATTATTTATATTGTTGGGGTATGGAATTTCCATGTGGGGTTTTGGTAATTTTAAATTTTGGGGTTAGGGAGTTTGTTGGGTTCTTGAATTCGAATCATGGGATGTGTGCATTTTTGGGCAATGATGGAGCAAAGAGGGATTACCTGTTCGGTATTGCTCTTACATGTTCTTCCCTGAAATCCCTCGTCTCATTCTTTTATTTTCCTCCCTGAAATCCTCTCCAGTCTCCACTCCCAAGAGAGGCATCCCATGTCAGCTCTTTCTCTGTCTCCGGATACATAGTTTTAAAAGAAGAATTTTTATGGGATTTATAGAGAAAAAGAAAAAGAAAACAACGGCTACTACTTTCCTAATCTCAAAATGGTAGTAGTCTTTAGCGCAACTAAGTGAGTTCATATATATTTTTTAATCCAAGCTTGTATATTTAATAAAATTGCATACAATAGAAATTGTATTTATTTTGTGAGCATTAAATTTTGAGCATAATATGAAGAATTTAAGATCTGTAAATTTGTGTGGTGCAGGCATAGAAAGTAGGGTCTAGATCACTCTCTCCAGAGCACTCATGCTGCTAATTGTTGCCACAGGTCAATTTCTCACTTTCTCAATTATTCATTACATGAGTTTGTTTATACTTATTCTTTAATCTTAGTTTCATGGGGGTTTCATGTTCTTCATATGGTAGATAATCAATTTTGTAAGGATTTCATTTCTTTGAATAGAGTGGGAGTTTTACCTATCATATTTTTTTGGGGTGAAATCGGAAGAATGGGATATTATTAGTGGCTGTGATGAAAATACACATGATATATTATAATACTTCCTCTCACTAAATTATAACTGAAAATTTAAAAGAGCAATGAAATCCAAGAAAGAATTTGCGATGCATGAGAACTAATCTTTAGGTTCAGAATCTTAGTTTCAATTTTTCTTTGTTGAAATTTGGAGTTCAAGTAAGGTTCATATACAGCCACCTTAAGAATTATATGACTTAGATCACAATACTTGTATTCACTTCATTGTTAACTTCATTAGAATAAATATTCAATATTGGAATGGGTGATTTCAAACTTGGAATTATATATCAACAATTTGTAAGCAAGCAGCTAATATTATAACAGAGCATTGGAGACACTTAAGCTGGGGTTTTTGAGTTTCTTGGCCATTTGTTCATCGAAGATTAAGTTCCTGTCTCTCATAGAGTTTATTGGTGCTCATAATCTTAGACATTGTTCTTTGAAGAGAGTGGAGTGTAATTGTATGTTATTATTACCAAGAGATCAAGTATGTGTCATTGGAGTGTAATTGTATGTTATTATTAGTCTATTGTTGGAGACTAATGCATAAGGTTGTTATTTATATTGGCAATCCATTTACACTTTAGAAAGTATTAGAATTGGAAGTTACTAGGTGTTTCTTCTATGATTTAAATCAAACTGGTGGTACCTAATAGGTTCTAAGCCTTGAACTTAGTTCACAGTGTATATGAAAGTGCCATTATTTATGAATTCGCTATATTTATCTTGGTCTTGATGTTTTTCCCCTTTTAAGATATGTTTATCTCACTTAGATTTATCTTCTTTATAATGGGTTCATCTTTTTTGTTTTGTTTTGTTTGTTTTTTTTTTTCTTTTCTTTTCGGAGAGAGTGGTAAGAACATGTGGATTATTAACTTCTTTCTATTTGGTATGTTTTAATTCCTTACATAGTCATGTTATTTATGTTATATATATATATATATATATCATTTTGACTTGAAAGTTGATTTTGCTAAGAATATTACGACCCTCACCTATAGAAGAATGAGAAGGTTATGATGATACAAAAGAGTTGAATTTTGGGAGGGTTTGATTGCGTTTTGATAGGAAAATTGGCCAAAGTTCAAGTTTTTGGTGGTTTGAGAGAAGGAATTGGGTTTTGTATTTCTGATTGTAGCTTGCTTTGTTGGTTAGGTTTGAGACCTTTGTGGGATAGGGCTTGGTTGTGGTCCTTGTGGGCAATGAAGTTGGTTTTGGAAAATTTGTATTTAATTTTTTTTTTTTGTTTAATGTTTTCATTTGTTTATTCATTAGTATTTTGGAATAAAAATTTTAAATTTAAATGTATAAGTGTAAGTTTGATTGATAACTAATGGTTCAGTCATATAATGTTGCACGTACAAGAACTACATAAAATGTTTTGCATTTTGGTGAATCTTAGATGGGTTTAGGGAACTATAAAGGATTACAATATATAACTAATTGTGTGATTTGCATATATATAGATCTAAGTTATATTGGTAGAATATAATCCTCTAATAGATCAAGCACGTGCCTATTGTTGGAGATCAAGCATGTGTTATTTCTACTAACTACATAAAAAGAGCGAATAGCTCTATCTACAGTGTTTTGGTTTATTCAAGTTTTGGTGAATAAAATGGTGCGTTTGGGTGAGGTTTTAGTGGGAGACCAAACAAAGACAAAACTGAGAGAGAAATAAATTATCTTCTGGCTCAGGGAGTGGGGTACATACTGTTTGAAGAAGAGAGAGGCCAGCAGAGAGAGAGAGGCTTGGTGAGAAAATACAGAAAGAGTGATCTCACTCTTTTCTTTGGACAAATCTGAGAGATGGAGAGTGGGGTGGGTTTCGTGTTTTTACTCAAATCACACTTTAGGTATTTTTTTTTTCTCTCTAAAAAAATTGTCTTTCTCTATGGTTTGCTTCTTTTCTTCTTTCCATTCTTTTTGGCTTCATTTCTTAAAATTTTAACAACTAAATTTTTGGATGAAGAAGATGTAGCGGTTGTTTTTTGTTTTTGGTGTATTGTATTGAGGGCATGATTTCTGAATAAAGGTCTCTCTCCCTATGGTTGTATATATATAGAAAGAGTACTGTATCAACATAAGAAGATCTGTCTGCAAATGATGAAACCCATAAATGTTTTTGTTTCTGGTTTTGTTTTTTTTTTTTCTTTCTATTGTTATTGTGAATTTCTAGGAGTTTTCAGAGGTTATGAAGTTAAATTGTTCAATTCTGATTTGGATTTTCAAGATCTTTATTTTTAGAAATACAATTTTGCCAAGTGATCAATTTTTATGCTTTGTATCACTTACTGGTTCATTCTTGATCTTTGTATGATTTGTTTTTTCTTTTCTTTTCTATTCTCTTAATGGATTTGTAGAAACTTTAATTCTTGATGTGTATAACATACTCAAGTGCCAAGCTCTGAACAGTTCTTGGTTTTTTTCTTTGTTTTTGAGGCCTTAGTAGAATTCTAATGGTATTTGGAACTTTGAATGCAGTTAGAAGAACATTCATGGATGCAGACGGATTGAGATGGGTACTTACACTTTATTCTTTCCTCCTTTAGTTCTATTGACTAAATCTTACAATACATTAATTTAAAAAAAGTTTTAATTAATATTTAACAAATTTACGTATTTTAGTATTCTATATCTCTCTAAATTTTTCTTTGGTTTATTCATTTCGCAAATCACTGGTGAGTCTTTTACATGAAACAAATACTTTGTGTTTTGTCTTTTTAATTAGATGCCTCTAATTGTTTCAGGACCTACACTGTGCTTTATACTGTTTTTTTGGGCTGATTTTGCTATTTTAGAGTTGCCTTAGTGTCTTCTCTTGTACTTTTAGCTTGGGATCTGTGATATGTTTGGTTCTACTGTCTCGTAGGGCTGTTAATTTGTATATAGCTTTCTTTTGTTCAGTGAGAATTTACTGATTTATCAAAGAGCAATCACCTACATTTTTATTTATTTTAATTTTAGAGGATGCTGTCATCTGTGCTCTAACATTGGATGTGTGAATAAATTATTTTTTTACATATAATATGGAGCATATTAAGTGATGGAAACATATTATATTAGTTACCTAAATCTATAATTCCCCTATCCTAATCAATTTTATTCATTTTACCCCTAAAACACTATCATACAATTGGATGGCTAAAGCTTATTTGCATGGGGAATTTTTAGACTACACCTTGAACAATTTAAAACAGAGTTTGAAATGTTAATGAAATTGGTAGTTCTTGAAGGTACCGATACTTATAGATTAGTGATTGCATTCTTCTTTCATACCCTTTGTACTGCTTCCATTCTTTTCTTTGGTATGACAGCCAGCTAAAGGACCTCAATCTAATGGGAGTTCAGTCTGCTGAATTTAAAAATCTTTGTCATTTGTGAGAACTATAAGAAAAACATACATGTTTTCAAGCATTATAGAAGTCATTTAACCTAATCATGTCATCATTTTTTTGCTGAATTTTTCTTAGAGATTATTGATTTTGGAGAGTTGTTAGTGAGTAGTCCATGCAAGGTCTGTTGCTTGAGTCTAGGGAAATTGTCTGATATGACTTGTGTGTGATAGTTTTCCACTGTTTGTGTAGGCCCTGTAAATAGCTTTATGGAACTATTACCGTGTACTGTTAGTGTTAACTGTTAGCTGTTCCAAGTAGCTTGATGTTGGTTTTGTTGACTCGAGTTGGGTTGTGGCTTAATTTGTTGATTTGATTTTTAAAAAATGAAAAATTCTATTTAAATATCCAAACTAGCTGTAGTGCTGCGTTTTTGTACTTTGGTCCTAGATATAATGTTTATTTTTTGTTTTCTTGACCAAAGGTTTTGTTGTGGATTATTGATATGTGGATTGTAATAGTTTTAGGATGCATTAAGAAAGAGTTTGGTGGAATCGATAACTAAGAGGGGTAAAAAGAACAACCTTTAATTGAGTTCATGTTTTAGTGTTTTAAATAATTGGTTTTTACCTTATTTTTAAAATTTGATATTGCCCTCATGTTGGACTTTCGGTTGGTTAAGTTTTTGTTATACCATCATAAAACCAACTATGATTATGATTGTTGTGTTCATTTTAGGTGGCATGACAATATCACTTGATAAGATAAGAGATTTATGGTGGTGACAAGTTTTCTGCTGAACTTCAAGATCAAACATTCAAAATTAATCCCTTTAAGAAGAAAAGATTGGATCAACTTTAGCGTGCAAGGACAACTTGGAGAGAACTATGGTGCTTTGCTATTATGGTGCTACTGCAACAATAAAAAAGGAGATATTCATTGTAGCTCTTAGAAAAGCTCTTGGGGGAGTTTTTTTTTTTTTTAAAATAACTTTTGGAAGTTTTTGGAGAGTGATTAATGATTAAGTTATACTTTTACATTGTATAGCTCTAAAAAGATAACTTAATTATATAGATAAATCAGTATCTTATATGTAATTATTCTAATCATGTAGAAAAATTTGTTAAGATTAAGAAATTAGTATTATCTATGCATTTTTTAGTACAAAACCTTGTGGTTTTGTGTTTTCTAATTAAAAATATAATTTTTTTAGTAAAACAAAGGAGTGGCACGTGCCTTGCACGTGCAGCTCTAACTAGTATATATAAAAGTGTGAATGCAAAGAAAAAAAGAAGAAGTTGAAAAGGGGTGGGATATTTTCTTCCCTAGCATCCCACGTACCCCACCCCTAAAGTCAATTTGGCTTATCTTTATTTTGCTGCATCTGAAGTCCAGCAGCTCACTTTCCTTTTTCTCTACTCCTTTTTCCCCTTTCTTTGTTCTTCTTTCCTCTTCCCTTCTTACACGGCAACATCTCTCTCTTCCTTTCTCACAAAAAATTCTAGTTTCTTTAAAGAAGAAATTAAACAATTAGCATTAAGGTTTCATCTTCAAAGTGTGTGGGTAAGTAATTAAACCTCATCTGATTTTGTGTATTTGGATAGTATAATTGTTTGCTTACGTTCCCTCTTTGTTTTCTACTCTGATTTTGGAAGCTGAATTGGTGATTCTGTTTTAGTTACTTGAAATATTGATGATATTGTGGTCTATTGAATGCTTATTAGGGTATTTTAATATGTATACTATAGGTATAAAAATACCCAAATTAAATTAAGACCTATTGCTATTTGTTGATGATTTTGTAAGATTATGTACTGAAACTGTCTCTGTGACAGATTTGATGTTTACTACAAGAAAATTCTGTATTAAATCGTATTTTGTGAATTAGGATGCAAGGGGTAGTTTTTATGAATTCTAAGGCACACATGGTTTTTATAGAAGTGGTCTCACAGCATTTGGATGAACATAAAAATAATGGTTTAATTTATAAGTTACAAGAAATTCTGTCAGGACAGATTTGAGTATACTGTCTTGTGTGATTTTTAGTAAATTATTGGTTTATGCTTTGACTCCGAAATTTTTATGGTATATACTGGACATACAGGGGAGTAGTTATGTAAAATTTCATGATAATTGGATGTGTTTGGACAGCCCGTTTGTATTTTACAAATGGGGCATATGCTGCTGGAATAGAACAGGGAACGGTAAGGGACATGCCTAATTTTGAGGATTTAATTCTAAAGTTAAGATGAATGTTTTGAGCCATAATTTAATATGCTCATTCTTTGGTATTTTAGAATCATATATAAATTTTATGAATTGGTTTCTCTATGATTTAATATATCATGTTGTCTGATGAATGCATTTTGTGTTTGTGGGAACCTCGTTGAGGTGGGATTAGGATTTCCTTGATTCTAAGAGATAGGCTTTGAGATGAATGTGAAGTTTATGATAAGGAATTTTGGATAGTAATAAGCTTTGATTTATAGTTTAGGTGTTACCAGTATCCAAGTCTAAGCTCCTTCGACTTTAGGCTCTCGGTTCCTCTGCTTTCAGGTAATGGATAAGTTATATGGGCATTTGGTAAGTCATGAGGTTATTTTAAAGTATATTATGCATTAAAATGTTTTTGATTAGAGATATGACATATATTCATTATTCTGACAAAGATATGTTCGTGAGCTTTTGAAAACTTATGTATAGGATTTAAACATATTGATGCTATTATTGATTCCACGAACATGATGTTTAAAGAAAAGAATGGAAATGCTATTATTATAAAATGTTATGCAAAATAAGAAATTTCAGTATGATGTAAAGTATGAAATGTTTTCGGGTTATGTCCTCTAGTAATCTGAACTCGGCTAGTAAGGGTTAATTACTGGCTTTCCATGGAAAAATACATGTTATCTGTTTGGCCATTTAAAGTAGAGCAAATGGGGCTGCCCGTAACTCTAGGCCATTTAAAGTAGAGGAAATGGGGTTGCCCGTAACTCTAATCTGAATAAGGCCTTCTCCCCAATGTGTACGGATGGCGGGGAGGAACAAAACTTGGAGGAGATGTGCCATCAGGCCTCTCAAAGGGGACAATATCATGCACACGAGGTTATCCAAATGTGATGAGGCCTTCTCTGTATAGACTTATCAAATATGGACTAACCAATATGTTATGAACAGCTATGTTATGTTATTAATCATGAGAGAATTATTTTGTTTAAATGCATTGTGAAAAGTAAAAACTCTCATGGCAAGAAGAAGTTTCTGATGAAAAGAAAAGCTGTTCATCAAAGATAAAAGTTTCTGAAATTCTGTTGTACTATAAAGATAAAGCTTCTGATGAAAGTACAAGTTTATGTTTAAAAGTTATCAGATATCTGTTTTTATGAAACGTTAAGTTTTAAGACCATGAAAGTTATAGTATTTTATGAGAAGAAGTTTATAAAGAACAGTTTTCTTATTAGTCAAGATGTTTCTAGTTTAATACAAAGTTGCCGATTATTTGATTTAAGTTAAAATAATTATTTTGTAATAAGAATATATATGTGGTGACTTTGTAGGAAATGAAATAAGCTTAATCCGAAAGGTTTTGGTAATATTAACCTGATAAGAAAAATGAGAACAATTATTTTCTATGAAGAGCGTATAAGCTATTATTATGAATAATATAAAATACTATGCATGAAAATATGTTCTCCTGTTCGAATATTCATAGAATGAAATGATTTAATTTACATGCATTCTTATTGAATTCTCATATATCTTACCTTTACTGAGCTGTGTAGCTCACCCCTTCCATTCTTTCAGTTAGTAGGTTTTATTTTGGAGCAGAGAGAGCCTTAGTCGGGTTGTGGAAGGAGCTGGTTTTAGTTTTATATGTATAGATCCTAAATTAGCAATATGATGTTGAGATTTGTAGCATTGTGTATTTTAGAATCTAATGAAAGTGTATACCTTAAAGTATTAAGAGATGTATTATGTGAAAGTGTGGAAATTAAATGACTGGTAGATTATGTTATATTTGGAGTACAGTGTAGATGCTCTGACTATCAAGGGAAAAATTATATTAAGAAGTAAAGAAACAAGAATGTAAAGAAAAAAAAGGGAAGCTTTTGTAAAACTTCTATTAAAAAGTTAAGTTGGTTCTTGTTAATATCAGGTTTAAGCTTGATATTAGCATGCCGGTCATGGTCACAAATCCGGGTATCGGGTTTGGGGCGTGACACAGCCCCTTTCCAAAGTCTTTAGGTAGTAGCTGTAAGGCTGAAGGCTACTGTTCAGGTATCACCTCCACATTAATGAGGTCAGAAAGTTAACTGCAGAGCATTTAATGCAGTGATAACAACTTTCTCCTTAGATATTTTAGGACTCCTCCCTGTTTAATGTCTCTGCAATGCTTATCCGCCCCAACAGAATTTCCTGGAACGTTACCCTGGTCAACAGACTACCTCTTAGGACCTTGAATTTGTCTAGCCAAGGATGCATTTATCCTTGGCCCACTCTCTTGAGCCATTATAACCAAAACTAACATCTTTATTCACTAACACAGTCTCTTCTGACAAAGATTTCTCATCCTCGGACAAACCCTTGTTCTCGGCTTAGGCCACATGCCCAATATACAAATAAATAATGAACTCCTGGGCCCAAGATCCCTACATTAGTGATTCAAGAAAAAAGAGAGTAAAGCTAGCAATTGTTCAAGTATTTGATTGGTTAAGTAAACACGCAGTATATTATTTTATGTATGAATAAGTGTGACTGTGTGGATCAATAACTAATACAATGTTAATGAGTTGAGTTTTGTCATTTAGTTTTTATAAAAATAATGACAAGTAGATAATGACAATTGTATAAAAGTAAAAATGTTATACAAACTTAACAAAATAAAATGGTCACAACTACCCACGTTGGCAATAGATACTGATAATAAACTATTATGTTACGATTTCAAAATTTGAAAATCGGTAGAATGAAATTGTAAAACTTTATATATTTATATATTTTTTCCTTTTTTTTTTTGTTGATAACTCTATATATTCAATTTTTTTTTATTAATTTTAATTTGTTTAATATAAGTTTTTTAATGACCACCCTAAAAAAAAATTCTAGATCCACCACTTGAGTACATCACTAGCTTAGAGGTTAAGATAAAAAGAAGAATTGTCTGTAAACACAAAATTTCCCAATTGCAGAAAATCAAACAATCAAAAAGAAATATGGTTTGCAAATATAAATTTATATTGATGAATAATGAGTACAATCTCTATTTCAATTCTTTTACACGAGAATACCATTTGATTCTATCTTCTTTGAACTTGACTCAAACAAGAAATCTTCTTGACTTTAATTGGAAGATGAATTGATCGGTCTTTACAATAAATCTCTAGCTTTGAGCTTATTAGAGATTTATTGTCCTTCAAGTTCTTCAAACCCTTCGAATGTTCTTCAAGTTCTTCAAAGATTCTTGAGATAGAATTTCTCTAGAGCTTGGGCCTCTTGAAAACTTGGTCCTCAAAATGAGAGGGGATGTCCTCTATTTATAGTGATTTTAGAAGATAAGCTTCACTTTGAATTGACTTGCTTGAAAGTATGTAGTAAACTTTTGATTGGCCTAAATTCTTCTTAGAGATAATTACTCTATTTATCTATTTTGACAAAGATCATATTTTGATAAAAATAATAATCAACAAAGATAAATAATTATCTCTATTTAATATATTTATTTTAATAAAGATAATTATCTATCAATTTTGAATAGAAAATTTATCTTTATTTTATTTTATTTATTTATTTTAATAAAGATAATTATCCATAAATTTTGAATAGAAAATTTATCTTTATCTTGTGGGCCAAATGACACATGACAAATTTTAATATGCCAATGTAATGTCAATTTGAATAACACATGTCATCATGTAATTTAATTAATTTAATGACATTAATTTAGAATTTGCCACTAAATTTTGATGTGACATTTTATGATTGGCTTAAAATTTTTGACTTTTACATTGTCATCTAGTTATACGTCCAAGAACCATCTTTGACTGTTGTGCAGAGGTCTAATGTAACCATGCATGAATCTCAAGTTAGGGTACGAGCCCTAGGAAAATGTTAGACACCCAAAACAACACATTATCCAAGGATTGGCTTTCATTTCTATCACTAAGGCAGTGTTCAACTAAGTTGGATCCCTCCTAATGCATAATCGAAGTTAAAATCATGCGTATGGCATTACAAAAAAAAGGTTCTATGTCCACGTTTTTAAAACGCGGCTATAGGTCATAAAAACGTGGCTATAGCAAAATTTGGCCTATAGTCGCGTTTTTTTAGGCCGCATTTTTTAATGTGGCCTAAAACCTGTGACTATAGGACTGATGGGCTTATGGCCGCACTTTTCAAACGCGGCCCAAGACCAGGACCTATAGCCCCGTTTAAAACGTGGCCTAAGGTGAAAGTTGTAGCCATGTTTAAAACGCGGCCTAAAGATGTGGTCTTAGGCCGCGTTTTGAATGCAACTACAGCTTTGACCTTAGGCCACGTTTTAAACGCGGCTTAAGACCAGAACCTTAGGCTGCGTTTAAAACGTAGCTATAGCTTTCACCTGAGGCCACGTTTAAAACGCGACTATAGGTCTTGGTCTTAGGCCGCGTTTAAAAAGTGCGGCCATAGCTCCCTTGTTGACAGCCTGAAAGACATATTTTAGCTGCGTTTAAAACGCAGCTATAAGTTTGAAGGGTTGAGATCGGGCTCTTCGGAGATGGAGGCTAATGTGTGGGAGAGGCTAGGGTTGAAAATGTTTGACCCAATAGTATATATACAAAGCCTAAAGCCGCATTTTTAACCTGCGGCTATAGGCAAAATCTGAGGCCGCGTTTAAGAAATGCAGCCCCATCCAAAACTAAAGCCGCATCTATAAAACGCTGCTTTAGGCAGGCTAGAGCCGCATTTTATAAACGCGGCCACAATTAAGGAAAAAAAAAAAAAAGAGTTTGCCAAAAAAATAAAATACGGGGGTCTTTAGCCGCGTGTTTTAAACTCGGCCGTAGCCCCAGCCCTAAAAATGCAGCTACATCTCAAAAAAACGCAGTTTCAGAACCCTTCTATGGCCTTGCGTTTAAAACGCGACTTTAACTTTTTCTTTAAGCCGCGTTTTTAAAAAATGTAGCTTTAGTCTATCTTGGGCCGCGTTTTATAGCCACGGCCTAAAAAAACGCGGCCCAAGGCCCCGCGTTTTGTAGTGTGGGCCATATAAATCACACTGTAGGGGAGGATAGGCTTAATTTTAGGCTCTGCAATATTTATTTCTAAGAAATTAAAGTCCAAGACTGAAAAATAGAAGGGAAAAGAGAACAAACCTGGATGGGTCATGGATGGTTGTGTACGTACACCTCTTTAGTCTACGTACCGTACCTTTAGGTGTGCGTACGCACACTAACAACAACAATCCTAATCAAAATAAACAGACCTAATTTTTCATTACATAATATTTTATCATATTATTTATTAAATTAAAATCATATAATGCACATTATTATTATAGCATGTCATATATGATGAAGTAAATGAAAAAAAAAAATCTCAACAAAGAAAAAAAAAGTCATATATGAGTCAAGTAAATGAGATCAGAAAAATAGATTCTTAATGGAAAAAGGGTGAAGCATAATATAGATGAATTAAGTAATGAAAAAATAAAAAGAAATGAGTTTTGAATAATAAAAAAAAAAACCACTATTGTTACATTTTGACTGGAATTTATTGGAATGCATCGATCATGGGTTGGAATTTCTTCTAAGATGGAACTAACTCGAATTAAATTTTCCAGTAATTTAATCAAGTAGAACAAAATGAAATTGACAACAATGGTTTCACTTTCTCGAATGTAAGATGTTTCAAACAATGTCCACATTTTATACATGATATGAAAAGGTGGATATTTTCCAATTCTTTTTTACAATTATTAAGGTAGGTTGTGAATCTTGTATAAAAGTTTTTTTTTTTTGTGTGCTAATAATCAAGAATATTATTAATTAAAGATAAACTAAGCATCATCTCCTTCTTGCAAGCATCCAAAACTTCAGCAAGAAGACAATGCAAATTACAACAATCAGAAAAGTAATGAGGAATAACAAATTTAGCCAAATAATGTACTGCAGAGTTAAGCTCTCTCCTAACCTAACTAAAATTACAATTAACTAAATATTTGCTAAAGTCTAAAACATCACAAATCATAGATTGGTTAGGCCAAGCAACATTGGAGCAAGAGCAACCATCTTTAATAGCATCAAAACAATTTTTAGCATCATCCCTTCACTTCAATTCTCTCTATATTTTCTAACTTAACAATTTTAAATACCGAGAGAATGGTCCCATATGAAAGTGATATTGGATTAAATTATAATCTATTATCTCAAATATTACCCAAAAACAACTTTAAAATTAGCCCTGTCGGTAGGTCTAACATCATTCTTTTCATGGCCTAAAAATATGGAATCCGAGGGCTTTTACCCTTTTCCTTAATTCGTTTTAGCTCCAACATCATAACATGTTGGGTACTACATTTGTCAAGTATAATCTTACATGGTGGTGAGTCAATTAAGTGACGACGAGGATGATGATTTTGGTTCCACTAGCTATATTCTTATGAATTTATTTCATGGTATGTTATATATATGTTCTCATGTTGGGTGGGTGAGTGTGGAGTCTGTGGACCCAAGTGGCGGCTCAAAGGAGTCAATGCCCAATGGACTTCATTGAATAGCTGTGACAGGTTAAGTATTCTGCTTTCATAAACAAGAGGTACAAAGCTGACCTGACAGCACCCACCACTAAAACATATATAGAATAGAACCAAGCTGAGAATCAGACTGCTTTGCTTTGACGCACAGCAAATGAGAGAAAACCACTTTTCTTGACCATTTGGTTTAAGCTCCAGAAATTTTCTTTTCTTGTACCTGAAACTGAAAAAAAAGCTGAGAGAATGCGGGGAGATAGGGAGGCAGTAAATATTCTGGTGTCTCTGACACTGATTTGCGCTTTCGTTTTTGTCTGCTCTGATATTGATGTACTGTCTCTTTTATTCCTTTGAGTGTGTATATATGTATATGTGAATGGATTTTATGTAATGTTTTTGTAATGATGATCTGTAGGCTCTAAATGAGATTCTTCATGAGACTCTAAGTTGGTGTGCTGTTGGTGTTGCAATTGTGCTTCTGATGGTTGTTATCCAGTCACGGATGGATGTTTTTCGTGAGTTAAGCCGTGAATTAGGTCATAGAATTGTGAGTATGCTAATCTTTCAGACTATTTGAGCAGTATGATAGGTAATACATAATCAGATTTCACTTTCATTATGTTATCTAATTTTTAATTAGGCTTTAATTTCTTGATTCTTTTTCTCATCCAATGTAATACATGGTATGTACTATGTTAGTAAATTGTCACGAGCTAATGTTGTAAATTGAATTTTATGCTGTAATGACATGCTTCTTCTTGATTTCCCTAAGAGAATTTAATCAACTCAAAATTACTAGTTACTTTGGTTTTAATACAGGTGATTCGAATTTTTTTGAATATTATCTTCTATAAAGACAGTCAAACTAAGAGGAGAAAGTATACCATGTTTCGGGTGTATGCTTCCTCCCTCTTACAAACCATGAGAGAGGATAAACATACACCTGAAATAGGGTGTATTTTCTCCATTGGGAGGGCTAGGCATTTAGTTCACAAATGAGAACTTTATTTTTTGTATATATAATTTGATTTTATTAGAATAATAATTAAATTATTTAATTAATTCATGATTCATAACAGCATAAATTTTTTGTAACAAATAATAATTGATTATGGTATCAAAGAAAGTGGAAATTTAGGCCTTAATTCCAAGTTAATAACATTCAGCTCTTTATTCATCCATTAGTGCATATTACAATTCTAGTCCATCATTACTTTATATATACAGGTATAGTACCTGCTATAATTGTTTAGTTACTTACCCCATAATTCATAATTCACACCACAGGTTGAGAATTTAGGCATCAGTGGATTATTGGGCCCAAGGAGACACCATGCTTCTTGTCATTGTCATACCACAAGGGAAGGAACTAGTGGTTTCATGGTTCAAAAACTGAAACATGATTTGATAAAAAAATCTATGATGGGGTGTACCAAGTCAATGTAGAGAACATAGGCCATGTCATCTATAATGTTGCACCACGAGTTGATTCATTAAGTAGAGAATCGTACAATTTGGCAGTTGCATGCTCTAATGAGTTTGTGTTGAAGAATATTTTTTGTTTCAATCCAAACTGCCACCAAGTTTGCTATGTAATGGAGCACTACGAACAAAATTTCAAACAATGGTTGCAAGAGAATTCTCTCTCTGATCAACAAGGCAAAAATCTGAATCCAGAATTTCTTCAAATTCTTAGGTAATATATATTTGATTTCTATTGTCTTCATCAAAACCAATTTTTAGATTGTCACTCTTTTCTTGGCTATGTGATAGGGATTTTTTAAGGGGCATTGGTTATCTCCATCGTGTGAAAAATAGATGTCATGGCAAGTTAAGTGAGACAAATATTGTGATCGTGAATGGTCGGGCCAAGATTAGAGGAATGGTAAATGATATTTCAAAGACTTATCTAGATGATTATTCAGATTATAAGCACTTGGCGACCATTGTTCAAAGATCCTTCGAAACCGAGCAACATGACATTCCAACAGAACTTAAATTGTTTCTTACCTACATCTCAAAGACAGAACCCAGCCGGTATGCAAGTAAACTTTACACACACACACATTAATATTTATTGTAAAATATCTCACTTAAACTTCTTTTTATTCTTGTCCAGGTTGCTCAATATTGAAAATCATCCAATTTTTCTATCCCCTTTACAAAGATTGAGCTACAGGGTGACTGCTCATACTCTCTTGTATTTTGGAAAGTCGAAAAGGTCCTTTGCGTTGGCACTAAATGAAAAGCTTGGTAAATGTGAATGGAAGCTCAATGTCAGAACTACTGGTACATTTGTTATGGTGCTTGATCGTTATAATCACCTGGGAAATTTGTCAGAAAAACAAAGGAAAATCGTTGAATATAAAGAGTCTGCCATATCTTTTATGAGGTTTTGCAGAAATGTTGTGGCGCACCTTAAGGACAATAATGTTAAACGAGATGTAAGTTCATAAACACTTTCACAAACAAAATTCATTAAAAGAATTAAATATTTTTGTTTGAGGAATTTTTTTTCTTTGGTGATATAGCCAGGGCGGCGTAAGAAATTGACTGTGAAAGAAGTCGAGGAAGAGCTTAATGGATACTGGCCTGAGTTCATGCCCATTTTGCATGAAATCCTTCTTGAACATGGCCATCTTATGGTTGTACACGATGCGTATGTGGTTGATCAAACTCAGTTTAATAAATTGTTTTTTTTTTTTCCCTTCTGGGCCTGTGGCTTGTCAACTATGTGGCTAACTTGTATTGATCATGGTCTTTTTGTAGGGTTCTCAAGTGAAACCATTGGGCTGTCTCGCACAAAAGGATATGATACAGGTTAGGTTTTTATTTTTTTATTTTTAAATTTTTTTATTTTTTTTATATGGCTAACTTGTATTCATGGTCCTTTGATTATTACCACTACAAGTTCTTTCGTTTATTTTTCAGAATACAGTTACCGGGGATGCAAATCTTAACATATCAATCAGCCATTGTGAAAAAAATACAGTTACCGGGGGATGCAGTACTTGTAGAATATTGCTAACATGTGATTTGATAAAAAAAAGAAAAAAATATAAATGATATATATATATATATATATATATGTGCGTGTGTGTAAATATATTCATTAAAAAAATCCAAAAAAGAGAATTTGTATAAAAGATGCAAGGCATCACTAAGGTGAGTGATCCAGTGATAAAGACTTACTCCAGTATATATGGTTTGAATGAGGTTAATGTCTTGAGTTTGAATCCTCTAATTTTAGTCACAATGCGCCCTCCAAAGACCCTATAGAATTTGTTTAGTAACAAATTGTTATATTCTTATAAATTATAAAGAGTAATGTTACTGTTACAGTTACAAACTATTTTATAATATTTTTACAAAATGTTAATGTGGTTAATCTCTTATTGGTTTTTATCTAGGTCCACTATTAATATCACTTTTTTATTTATCAATAATCACTCACCACATTAATTAGCAGTTTGTAGAATTTTTTGTAAAATACTTTGTATCTCTAGCATTATTCTTCTTATAAAAAGAGTAATGTTATAGTCACAAACTATTTTACAACATTTTTACAAAATGTTGATATAGCTAACCTCTTATTAGTTTTCATCTAAGCCCACTATTAATATTATCACTTTTTTATTTATCAATAATCACTCACCACATTAACAGTTTGTAAATTTTTTTGTAAAATAGTTTGTATCTCTAACATTATTCTTCTTGTAAAAAAAGTAATGTTATAGCCACAAACTATTTTACAACATTTTTATAAAATGTTGATGTGGCTAACCTCTTATAAGTTTTTATCTAGGCTTACTATTAATATCGTCTTTTCATTTACCAATAATCACTCATTACATTAAAGACAGAAGCAATGTAATTAATATAAACAAATCAACTTAAATTTAACCATAATTTATTTTTAGTTTCGAGTTGTTTTATTTAAATAAAAACAATGAGTTCTTATTGATTTAGACTAGCTAGCACGTAACAAAAGCAATTTATATATCTATAAAGAAAAGATGCAATGTAATTAAAATTTTTAAAAATATATCGAATGTAATTTAATGTGAATTGCAGAATTCTAATGATGAGTTTTTCTTTTTAATAATTTTTTTAAAAAGATGCAATGTTTAATTAATGATGAATATATATATATATATATATGTATGTATATATATAATTATAATTATAATGTAAATAATGAATTCTACTTTAAAGAGTTTTAAGCGACATGTAAAAAAAATAACATAAAATAATAATGTGAAAAAATGTAGACTTCAAAAAATTTATGTGACAATAAAAGTAAGAATCAACCAAGAATTTCGTGATGAAACTCAAATGTCATCCAACAAGCCATTCATGTTCTTTATGAAGTTAGGCTTGGCTAAGGGTTCATGGGCTCCCTTCTTTATTTGGGACGAGGATGGACTTGCAGATGTGATGTAGTTGGTCAATCATCCCTGAATAGCTGTATTGGTTTGTATCACTTTTGCATATTGTAGATTGTTTTTGTTTTTGTAATTAAAAAAAGAGTAATACTACATATACAAACTATTTTACAATATTTTTACAAAATGTTGATGTGACCAACCTTTTATTGGTTTTTATCTAAGTTCATCATTAATATCATTTTTTCATTTACCAATAGTGAGTCATAGCTACCCCAGCCTCACTAGGGCATCAATGAGTACTAATTAAGTCAGCATTTCATACAAATAATCCATGTACAATTCCCATTGCGTGAGTCAAACCTATAACCTAATCCTCGCAAACCACATGGGTGTAAACTTAGTGACCATTGAACCGCTACCCTTGGTGGTCATGCTGCAAGTTAAATTGAGTTGTATAGAGTTAGAAAACCTTTATACTTTAAGATGGTTTAGCATTTGATACAAATTTATTTCACTTTTTCCTTCTAATTGTATTTGGTTAAAAGTTAATTAAATAGTTGTACTTAGAAAAAGTAATACTTTAAAAAGTTGTACATTAGTAAATAAACAAAAAACTAAATGAAAAAGTTGATTTTCACGATATATGGGACAATCGACGTAGATTAAAAAGCTATAATTGGAAAAGATCCAAATTTCACAGCAAATAAAAATATACTTAAGGAGAGAATCAATGCAAATGAACATAGCATACAAGAGCATAAAATTATGAGATTGTTGACTTTAATCACCTTAGAGCATTCAAATCAGTTTCAAAAAATTGGTCTAAGGTTAAAAATATGGTTAAAAACCCACAAAAACCCCACGCATCAGACTCAATAAACTAACCAAAAATTTTTAGCGATCACTGTTGATCGCCACTTGTAGCGAGATAGTCTTCTCGCTAGTCCTTTTTTTTTTTTTTTAATTCTCAAAATTCTCTCTTCTCAGTTCTCACCTAACTCTCTCTCTCTCGTGGTAGTCGAAGTTATCATGAACTGCAAAGCTTGGATTTGGTAGTCGTTGTTGGTCAGCGGTGGCGGATTTGGATGTCTAAAATTTATTTTGTGTTGATATTTTCGTTGATTTGGGCGGTGGTGCGAGGTTTGTGTTGATTTTTGTTTGGATTTATGCTGTGGGTGTAGTGGTTGCTGGGATTGTCTTAAATTTTATTTATTTATTTGCACGGTGCTTGTGGTAGTTTCTGACAGTGGCTATTGTTTTTGTGCCTCTACATATAAAGCTGATAACTAATATGAGAATTAAACTAAAGAAGTAGAAATAGTTTGATAAACTAAGATCAGTGATAAGGGCATTTTTGCCCAGAGCAGTTTTCCTCATCCGTCTGGATGAATGAACCTCGCTCGAGATTCGTCAGGATAACACACAATTAAATTTACTTGTATATTTGGCTTGTACACGAGGCATATACAAGTTAATATCGCCAAATATACTTGTATATCGTCAGGAGGCATATACAAGTTAATATCGCCAAATATACTTGTTTGGACTTGCTCAGTACTCTAACATATTTCTCCACATTTACATTTACTTGTATATGCCTCCTGGTTCAAATTACGTATGCATGAGAATACTCTCTCTTTAACTTGTTATTTATATATTGCTACAAATCTTCTTATGATATTGCTTGCCGCATCTATTGGCATAGATTTAATGCCAAAAATATTAACCTGGACATTGACAAATTTAAATTCATTTAATCTTGATAAATATGTTTGTTTAACCTTACTAAATCTACTTCCTTTATTTCATATACCTCATAGCCTAACATATCTCCTCTCATTTACTTCATGGTTTAAAATTATTTACACGCAAAATTATTATTTTCATTAATTCATTATTTTTATCACTCGTTATATCATTTTTTTACTAGTAGAAAAAGCAACCATAGCAGCCAATGGGTGTACCATTGAAGTGGACATCGAACTTGACTATCCAAAAAGAATCTGAGTCTAGCCATTGGCTTATGAAAACACGACACATGTCACGGCCACAAACATCAAGAATACTTGAATTACTTTAAATGAGCTTGAAGAAGAAATGGCTAGGCGTAATTTTAAATTGGATTGACATTTAGAACAAAATTAGAGTGTGTAAAATTTAATTGAAGCGACACTTGACATAAAATTACACAATCAAAATCTAATTTAAATTGTTTATGTATGGTCCACGAATCAAAGCTCGGCCCAAGATCATGGCCCATTTAAGTCAAACCCACCCAAGCTGTACCGAACACTGTTAAAAGGCACGAACCGACCATTAGCTATACTAAACAACGATGAAAGGCCCAAATAGAGCTTAGCCCGAACCGATCACCACAAGATATTGTTGAAGGCATGATATAATGCCTTGGGGAAATCCATCTGCCGAACACGAATTTGGAGGCTAGCGCAAGTTCCAACGGTGTCATTTCAAAAATATTGAGTGGGCCCCACGTGCCTGGGCCAAGAGAGCCCTCATGAATGCTAACCCACTCAAGGCTAGGTATATAAAGGGAAAGAGACTAGGAGGAAAAGGTTGGAAAAATTTAGGGGAGAGAGATACGAGCATGGTGAGGAAAAAGCCTTCCTGGGAAGAAAGAGATCCAGCTTGGATTTTCTTGGGAAAGAGGGGATCATTCACAAAAGCAAGGATAAAAGAGAGTAACTTCAATCTATTCATCCCAGTGGCAGCATTGCCAACTCTTGGGCCTCCCATTGTTGGATATTCTTGATCCATTGTACAAATAAATCGGAGGATATAGCCTAGAAGCCTCCATCTCTTGGGCCGAAGCACCACAGTTTAGTACAGTTCTACTTTAATATATTGTATAAATTAATTGTATGGTAAAATCATGTACATATAATTTGATTAATTTCATTAGGATTTATTGGGAAAATTTTAGCAAAAATATTTGTATGTCATAAACATAATATTCTAAGGATTGATAATTCAAATTTGAAAATCAAGACTACGTGAGCAATTGCATAAAAATCCAAGGGTGAGATTTGTAATAACCTTATATGTATTTTGTATGAATCACAAAATGGTTTGTTGAGATTAAGCCAAGTGAGGGACTCTACATACTTCACAATTCAAATGATCATCCACATGTATTTTAATTATAATTACATGATTCATTAAATCATTGAAATTAAGTCTAATGACTATATTTAGTTGTTATAATAAGTGAGGAGAAATACTTGAACATTCTCATAAAGGAAACCAAATAATACTATTAAATTACTAAAAAAAATTACCAAACTCTTGACAATATGTCATATAATTAAAATACACCTATATCATTAGTTGAATTGTCAATTTGTTGAAATAAATTCTCTATCATCATACTTGATGAATTTGAATTAGGAAAAGATTTGGCTCAAAATATGTTTGGAGTCTTGGGCTCTAATCACCAATGGAAAGATGTCATGTGTCTTGTCATATGCATTGCATATGATCCACTTAATTGGTTAGGTTCAATAGGTCATGTGCATTACGCATGACAAAAATTAATGCTATCTTCCTATTAACGATTAGAACCCAATGCTTCAAACATAATTCGAGCCAAAATTTTCCTTTAAATTAAAATTACGTTCACTTCAAACCCCCCATACTCCCCCCTTTTTTTAATTGAAGTCAAGTAATCAGTGGAAGAAGAGTAAATGAGATTTATTAAATATAAGCCAAAAACCCTCTCATTAACTCTTCTTCCAGCGATTACTTGACTTAAATAGAGTGAAATCCCAAGAGAGTTAAATTATTTAACTTAAATAGAGAGAGAGGGCTATACCAACTCAAAAGTCTCTTCTATCAAAACATAAGAACATAAGAACTTATTCATCATCTTGGTAATGCTAAAAGTGAATTTATTCAAATCTAAAAATCTTACTGCATGTCTTGCTGGTAATGAAAATTCTAACCAGCTCGAAACGGAATGCTAGATGCTTTGAGGACTCAGAACGGTCAATCCTTGATATAAAGTCCTTTTTCTTCCATACTCTCCTTGAATGGAGCTTGGTTTTACCTTCATGCACTTCTTTTTCCCTCCATGTTCTTCTTAATCATTGTAATTTGGGTTACTAATTTCTGCCACTGTAGTACATTTCCAGTGTACTTGGGTTGGCTATTCTTTAGTAAAAATTTATTACGTTATTTATCAAAAAAAAAAAATTCTTACCAACTCAAAATCTCTAATACAAAAAGGCAAGAAGAGTGCAGAATGTACCCAATATTCATTTTACAAATGCTTAATACCAAAATCTATTCAAGTCAGTAAATCTTACTAAATATCTCAGAGGTTATGACCATCTAACCAACACAACAAATTCCCCAATGCTAGTTCTACACCTAGCTCTTCAGACCCATGTGTTCCCTAAGAGAATTTCCCAAGCAATGCAGTAAAAGATTATAACCGATAAGAAGTATTTTGAAGGAAAAAAGAATCTAAGTGAAACCTTTACAGATCTGGGGCGAAGATGGCTGAAAACCCAAACAGCAAGAAATAGAGCATAGTTGCTCGAAATTTTAAAACAATGCCGCACTCAACAAGAGCATCCACCTGACTGGGGCTGGGATTGTGTTGCACCACCACTAGTAGACTTCAAGTTCACATCAACCATGTCTTCTTGCTTTGTTGAAGAGAGTGTTTCCATTCCTGGTAAAGCAGCAGCAATTTTCCGAAACAGTGCCTGGACAAAGGTTCATTAATAAACTGAATATTAAAAGAAAAGGCAAACCAAGTTAAATATTTTAAGACATTTGCATCAGAATGAAGGAACCACATCCATGAAGTCTACCTACTTTATCTTTTTGATAAACCACAAAACAGCAGCGAGTAAAACACCAAATTTAAAGAGAATTATGGACTATTTGCCATTTCTTATCCAAAATGGTGTAACATATAAATGATAAACAACATTAAATTCTACTTATGTTTATCCCAATGTAAACTATAAACAAAGGTTGATCTAGGGCCCTCGTAAGTGTACCAAACCTTTAAGACTATAGAGGCTTATCATAATCATGAGGTAGATGATAAGTTGTGAAGTAGATGATAAGTTGAATAAATATCAAATGGTCAAATTAACCCTCAACACAAGACATTCCTTATCAAATAATTAACCAACTAGGATGGTCAAAAGCATCTAATTCCTAAGATGCTCTAATGGACTATTGGCAGCATCTCATTTGATGATAATACAGCAGATAAATGGCAAAGAATGTTCATTCCACATATGTTTTATCAATGATAGAGAGACAAAGGTTGACCTGAGAGCCCTCATGAAAATATCAAACCTTACTTTGCGAAGTTTCAACCTGGAAGGAAACTAAGAATTGACTACAATGATGTATGAAAAAAGGGTTTCAAGCAGGGAGTATACCTTTATATTAAAGCCAGCTTTTGCACTGGTTTCAATAAACATTACATTAAGCTCACGAGCTTTGGCTTCTCCTTCCTCTATAGAGACTTGCCTGTGGAATTCCAAATTTGTACATGAGAATATTGTTGATAAAACATAGGGAAATACATATTTTATATTGAACACCAACTTGACCAACTTACAGAAAAAGAAAGCATTTAGTACTTCAAGCTGGAGTATTTAATGGTAAGTAAATTATAAAAGATACAATCGATGCATTTGAAATCTGTTTATGTGTAGGAAAGTCTCACCCAAGTGATGTCCTAATGCCCTAGGTCGTTGGTATTCCCAGGCAGTTGCCTAGGTCACAACAGGAAACAATAAGAATTTACAAGGTCTAGCAAGGCTCATTTTTCCTCAAAATGAATAAATCCATAAATCTTAAAGGGAGGTGACTGAAGCTTCATTAATCATCAACATCAACAAATACATACAGTCCAAGCATTACACAGGATAGCCTAGAGTCATTTTACTGAAGTGGATATACACAGGATAGCCTAAATAATTCCATTCAAAGCATTACAAGCAAATGAAAGAGATTCTGTGAACTTTAGATGGAACCACTATCACTGAGACAGATATGATAAACAGATAAGCGTTTGATGTATGGCCTTTAAGAAGGCAAGCTAGCAAAGATAGATACATGTAACTAATCTCAATTAGTTTAAAGGGATTCATAGAAGCAACTCCAATAGAAAGTAAATAAAACTCTCTCTCTCTCTCTCTCTCTCTCTCTCTATATATATATATATATATATATATTTGGGGAGATAACACATTGGGGAGATTTCAATTGAGTAGTTAATATAACATATAGGGACACTGTTTAACCCAAAAACTTAAGGTTACAAGTTTGGGCCCAATTATGTCATATTGACTACTCACACTTATCATTATTATTCAATGTGAAACTCCACTCACATTGAATAATAATGATAAGAGTGAGTAGTTAATATGATTGGTAAGTTACACATGCACTCAGTGGGTTTTGAACCCACAACCTCACACCCTCTAACAAGAGCTCATTGGCACAAACAAAGCCTAATGATCATGTAGGTTATGCTCTTCAGTAAATCTGCTCCATCTACAGTCCTTCCCTTAGGATATGCCTTGTTTCCTTTTCCCTGTGCTTCATTACAGTTTACTTCAACCTAGAAATTTCTGATTCCTAAATTTGTATATTCACAAAATAAAACTCCAATGGTGTCTTTACATATCCCATGCAGATACATCATCCAATTGTACTTTACACAGCATTATTTAGGAGTCCATTAACTTCTCACAAAACTCATACTAAATCAGTCAGCAGCATGACACATACAAAAAGAATCCCTGAGTCTAGTTCTTCCCAACTCTTCCCAGAAAAGTAACAATGCAAGGATGTCTAAGTCTAGTCACTCAACTATTTCACTTTCAGAGTCCTACTGGAAGAATAACTCTGAGTAATTGTAGCTCTGCCTCTTCTTCAGCAAAAACAAGACAAACAAAATAGTATGAAAGGGATCTTTAAAGGTAGCCAATTTTCACTTGACTTGTCTGCAGCCCTACTTAGAATAAGCACTGCTCCGAGACTCCTAACCCTTTATTGACAAGCTACCCCAACCAGCAATTTTCAAAAAGTCTTTCTAAACTTGGAATGATTTGCAAACTTTTTTAATATCAAGAAAGTGACCAAGAATCACTTTTGCTGAATTGTTGTTTTATACTGGATCCATTTGTGTCTTTAAATGCTGTAGGAAACAAAATGCAGGGATCCCATTAAGGAATAGGTGCACTACACATCATTATGCTTAGCCTTTGGCTTTGTTTTATTACTCTGAGTTTCTAAATTAATAGTCTCAAATTTACAAGTCCTACTCACTGTAGTAGCTGGAGCACTAAGCAGCTTGAAGAATCTATTTCAATTCAAAAGAGATCACATAGAAACAGCTAAATGAAGCTCTTGAGGGAATAAGTTATTCAACCACAACCCTTTTCTTTCTTTCTAAAAGTGTTACTTATAAAAAGAGGAAAAATAAAATAAAACCTTACTATTTTGAACCAATGACTCTACTTTTCATAACCCCAAGGCTGAACATCCTGAGGCTTTGTTCTACTGACCAAAATTTGAAAAGCAAACACTGCTCAAAAAAATGTAAGCAAAATTTTTCTCAACTTCCAGCAAAGTGCCATTGAAACTTGGTATCATTAAAACTCACCCCACCTACACTAATCCTCCCCAATCTATTGAATCCCTAAAATTAAAAGACACTCAACCTTTTTTTAGAGCTATCTGGGATTATTCCCTTCTCTGCCTATAATATAAGAAAAATTGTAGATAGCATTATTCAATTGCTCAATGTTGTCCTACATCAATGAAGTGAGTGTAGCAGAGAAAAAAAATTAAATTAACAATCTAATAGAAAATTTGTAATGACAACACTGTTAGCAATTAGCCTGTTTCTGTGCACTTAGTTCATTAATTAAGGTACATATTATAACAGGTACAGTGAAACTAAAAAAAAGTCCACTGTGAACCAAGTCAATCAAATATAATCCATCCACCAATTCATATTCTCTAACCTTTTTTCCACAAGGTCAGTTTTGTTCCCAACAAGGACAATGATGACATCACTGCCCCTCTCAGTGCACACCTCTTCAATCCACTTTGAAGTGTTTAGAAATGTTTTCCGGCCTAAATCATAGAGCACCAGAATAGTCAGTATGCATCAAGCATGTGGCAACAAGCCCCAACAATTATGCAAAAACATGATTCACATCAAGAGAGATTAAGCAGGAGGCCTGGATGTTGATGGGTCTAAAATCACAAAAGAGCACAATGACACAAGTTTATTACTTCTTAAGAAATGATCATGCAAATAGGCAATAAGCAACTACATATGGGACTTAATCATTCTTGGAATGCAATTTATAAAGATATATATTCCCACAAACATGTGCACATGAACCTGGGTGGGGGGGGAGGGGGTGATGAATAATTTGGTGACAAGTAAATAATCAACTGGAGGACAAAATCCAAACTACATACTTACAACATCATACACTTTGACAGCAACAGATGAATCTCTAATGTAGCTCGGAATGAGACTTCTAAATCTTTCCTGTCCAGCTGTATCGCTGTCATCATATTACATAATAAAACCTTTCAAAAAATTTATTAAAAAATACACGCACAAACATTATCCTATACTAGAAAAATCTTATAAACAACCATTAGGTATGATGTATTTGCCAATATTATGAAAGCAAATAATGTCTTTGATCATATGATAATGCTCATCAACTCCCAAGGAACTGAAATAAAGAGGAATGCAGAATAATACAAGTCCATTCAGCATAACTTACTGGACATATATACAATTCAAGCAGGCAGTGGGTATAATTTTCAAGATAGATGGCTATTCTTTTATGGGTCCGTTTGCTTAGGGGTTATGGAAGATTAAAAGAGTGTTTTAAGAACCCAAAACTCTGTTTTGCAACCGCAACTCCTCATAGCTTTTTTACAAATGCTCATTTTAAACTCAAAACCCAGTTTTTCAACAGCTTACACAAATGCACCATATATTTGACATAGATCTCATTGCACTATATGATGCCATGGTCATTTTTCACTCCTAGAGACCATGGCAGGAAGGTACACTGAAGAAGAAATTGCAAAATCAAGTATCTTTTTACCCCGTTTTATGTTCTCAGTGTACATGAGTGGTAGTAGGTGTAGACCCAATGATCAGATAATTTCACTTACACCAGTTTCCTTGCTGAAACTACTAAATAACAGCTTAAACCACAATAACAGATTCAATTTTTGAGATGAAGATCGGAGTTCAATTTTAACAAAATAGAAACTAAACATTCAAATTATGAGATTAAAATCTAAGGTTCATTTTTCATGAGAGAAAAAAATTAATAATGATAAGATGAGAGCCAGAAAAGTACTTGATCAGGCATAAATTATTTGGGAATGTAGTTTTAAATCTCTCTAGCAATACACAGAAAAAGAAAAAAATAATAAAAAGAAATAAGTTAGTTATTTGATGCTGGTGAAGAACGTTGATAAAACAAGGAAAGCTAGCATAATTACAAAGTTCTCTATGCTATTTCAGTCAACATAAATTCAACGCATTAATCCTAGAATAAAGGAATGCAATGAAAATTAAAAGTTCATAAAAATGAAGCTCAGAAACATTCTGCATGCATCTGTTAATCATGCTTCAATTCATATGTTAAAAGTAAAGAAGCAAGCTCCAAGCATTTAAAGTGAGATCTCTACAGATTAAATATTGGAGTTCAGTTTCATAATGAAAGCAATTTAGCAATTAACATGTATTATAACCATATCCACCAAATGTAGTACAATCTTTTTTTATAAGTAGATAGTGGGGGAGGTGGGAAAATGTAGTACAATCCTTTTAACCTTCTCTTGCTCAAGATGAAAGAAATCAAGTTAAACGCAGTTTGGAACAAACATCCACATTGCAACACAAGATGCTTAAAAGTTGAATGAAGGCATTTCCATTTAGATTTAGCATAACTTCCAAATGGTATGCATAAACATTTTGATGTTAGTAATCACCCATCTGTCATCATACCTTTATGCAGTGATTTCAGCATATAAAACTTCTTTGCCCCAATTTTAAATAAACATTTTGCTAATTTCATGTACATAAGTAAGGAATGAAGTCCAGGAAAATAAGAAAACATATAAAGGTGTCACTCATGAGTAAGTGTAATATATATAGAGGTGCCAAATTTTACCACAACTGCAACCGAATTGTTCGATCTTCAAGATACATAGTTTTCGATAGAAAATCAATACCGATTCTAGCCTGATCATCACCGCCAAAAAAAAAAAAAATTTTAGAAATATTAAACATCTGCTAGTTCAAGATAAAAAATGTTGGCATGCTCAAAAAGGATAAACAGCCAGCTCATTACTAAATTTAAAACAAAAAAACAATTAATAAAACAAAGAAAAGGAGCAGCTATAACAAAAGAGATATTTTTCTACAAGACACAGCTTCTTCTTCAATAACCTTGTAGAGAAATACAACAAATGCAGCATACAATCCCACTCCCCTCCCCCTCAGAATTTATCAAGAACCATGACCCATTATTTCTTGATAATCATACCCTTCATCAAGAAATTAAAGGCTCAAAATGAACTTATCTAATAAGATCTACTGTCTGCCATGAAATAAGCACCTTTGAAATTGTAAAATAACCCTAATCCAGATATGATCACAAAGTTATTTAAAAACTTATGCTCCTGGAAAAGAAAGCAAGTTTAGCATAGAAGGTAGTACACAATATTACACATAGAAATTTTGTGGGTATGCCATAGATCTGATTCAAAGAAATGAATCGATAATGGTTACAATAGATCTGTCAGAACATTACATGTAAACTCTCATTTATCTACGTCTAAGTTTTCAAGATTTCATTCACTTGTCATCTAGAATGTTCCCTCTGGACACTCATCCATTCAAACATCATACATTCTAACTCAATCCTGCCGGGTGTGTCTATATACTAATTAATATTACTGTAAAAGAGGAAGAAAATATCTGTTTATTGATATGAACTGAGCAAGTACATACATCTCCCCTGAAGCATGTCAAAAGAATCCGTGACGTACAAGAGACATATTTTGGGTCAACTGAAAAGGCAGGTACAAAAAATGGGATATTAAGAACAGGGAGCTGCACAGCTTGCATGAATGCCAAAATCCTAGATTCATGTGCATTACTTAGTTGTCTAAAACCAAGCATTCAGCTCCAAAACATTTCCTCCCAAAACAATATAGATTACCAATACTGGCTGTTGAAACAGGAGTTTGGAAGTTGCACTATACTACATTGGAGCAAAATGCTACAATTAGGGCAGTACTTTCATAAGCACATTATTTTCAAGGAAAAAACTAAATATTTTGTTCTACACATATGCACCTCACAAAACAGAATGAATACTTTAAGACACCAACCCTTGCCCATCTCACTCTATTCAACTCAAAGTTTGAGAGGAAATTGCAGTAAGTGGATATTTTCGTATAAAGAAGAAAAGTATTTTGAACATACAGCGCGAACAGACATTGTAAAACACATTTAATAATATCATATTCTGAGATTGGCAAGAACATACACAATTGAGCTAGTCACCTTTTGGGGAAAAGCATCCTAACACCATACTTTTTAGGCTACAGCAAAAAAACCAAAGGATGCAATACTAGTGATTTTTAATTTTTTATCCCCAAATTTCCACCATTCTAGTTCATACCATTTGTGGGAACTACATAATTCAGATAGGATGGGGAAAAAATATAAACATATACTCCAATATTAAACATTTCCAATCATCAACTAAATTTTTTTACTAAACTCATAATTCTGAAAAAACTTTGCCTGATTTCATTCACCCAAAATAAACATGAGGCTTATCCAAATGAGTAGTTAGCATTGCTCCCAGGGCATCTGTATAAGGAAGGATAAACCAAAACAATCAGCATGGACTACAATAATCTGTTTAGGCTTATAGGGTTCAAGTTCTCTCAAATGACAAAGGCAGCTAATAGTTGCTTTTTTCTTATTTTTTATTACTTTTTTTTATGTTAAATTTGAGATCTAGATAGTGTTCAAAACAATAGCTGGTATGCGAAATAATTGATATAAAATTCACATATCTTTGTAGCAAATATTAAAGAGGTATACAGGGGAAAATGCCAAGGCAAGAGAAAGAAGAACTCGGTTCCCTGTAATTTTTCATGTGAACATGTGTTCTTGCATAGCCTAAAAGATTCTCTCTCTTGCAAACTAGAAAAATTGAAGGTTACAGGGACATGCTATATTTTCAATTCCCGGAAAGAGTAAGGACATACCAATGTTAAAATGGACATCATCATTGACCTCAGAATAAAAATCAGCATCCCAATTCTCTACTTCATGAATAAAAAACAATTTCATCTTTTTTGGATGCTCATCAGGTGCTTCCAATTGACCATCCTGCATCCTGTAGGGGAGGAGAACAAGTTTGGAATACTAATAACTACACCTAGTTTGTATTCCTATTTCCAACAAACAAATCTGCCAATTGCCAAGAGCCAACTTCAGCTATTAACAAGTGATATGAACTAAGCACATAGCATGTATTTAATTTTCCATCCAGGGTCCTGATTGAACAAATAAGAAATGCATCAAAATGCAAGACTTAAAGTTTACTTTTCCTCAAACTATAGACATTTTAATTTTCGTTTTCCATTTTAAGAAGTATATAATTTTACTTACAAGCAGGACTAGTAATAAGAAGCATACCATCCCAGAAAAATGCAACCTTAGTGGCAAGATTGCCAATAACTTCAATACCTTCAACTGTAACAGCCATGTTCACATCCATAATAAGATGCATGAAAAAACAATCAGTGAAACATTTACTTGGCAAGGCAATTATTAGTTGCATGAACAGCTATTCAGTAACAACCAATATATCAGAAACTATAAGAGTACATGCATAGCATGCCAACTTTTGTGCACTTAAATAATAAATTCCAGCTCACCTAATACAACAACAATGACAGCCATCCTCCTTTTTCTGGGCTTGGGACCTGCTATGAACAACACAGGCAGAGCTAATGTCTTGCTAACCTAATACTCATTAAAATTTTAAAACCCTTCAAATGTTCTTTTTTCTGGATAAGTTAAAATTCTTCAAAGCTTAGTCTACCAAATACCAATTAGATGGCATGAGCTATGATGTTGACATTGCAGTCTTTAAGGGCATTGTCATTTTAAATCAATAGGGTTCTGAATAAAGTGTGTATAGAATGAAATCATTCATGATTCGAAAAGTTTAAGTTCTATGCAATGACTATTAATAAAAGCAAAGCCACTTGAGTAACCATGGTCCTTTTGAAGGCTGGGCCACAGGTGATTATTTTAAAAAATAGTCCCAACTTAAATAATAACAGAAAAAATAACTGATCTTAACAGCATCACAAACCATAGGAATGAGTATTCAGAGTTAACATTAACAGGCAATTATAGGAATCTATCAGTTGAGAAGAAAACAAAATAATAGAAACATATAGAAACCTATCAGTTGAGATGAAAATATAATAAAATAAAGAGAAAGGAGGAAGAACAAAAGAATGGGAAAATTAAAATGAAAAATTATATAGTAAATCAGTATGTAAATACAAATTTATCAGAGATCTACAAAAAAGTCATCTATAGAAAAATCCAGCAAGTACTGCTGTCCACTATCCACACCAGTAGGCTCATTAGTTTCTGTCTCCGCCAAATTACTTGTACTTGGCACAGCAGCTTCAGTGACAGGGAGTCCAGGTTGATCACCATTATAGCCAAAACTCAGTTCTGAGTCCATGAAGCCAAGAGGATCATTGTCTAACAGAGCCATAAGTTCTTGCACATCAAAATGTTCATTTTCAGAATAGCTTGTTGACTCATCCTCTACCAAACAACTTGTAGTTGGCATGGCAGTAGACTCACTTGTACTAGGCATGGCAGTGGACTCGATTGTACTAGGCGTGGCAGTAGACTCATCAGCAGAAACCTCAGATTCCACAGGAGTAGGGCGAGCTATTGTAGACACAGACTCCGGAAAATTGAGGTGTGCATAGGCACCATACATCACCCTAGCAGCTTCATCGTAGGCAGTGGCAGCATCAACAGCATTCTCAAATGTGCCAAGCCAAAGCCTCTTTCCTCTGTTAGGCTCACGTATCTCCGCGACCCACTTACCCCAAGTCCTTTGCCTAACCCCTCTATAATTGCAGTGTGGATTCTCAGGCCCGCCTTTCCCTTTCATACACCCCTTCTTCGACCCCATAGCCGGAAGCTTACGTGCACGTTTGGCCGAAGACTCAACCTGAGCATTGTAGTCCCTCCACTTGGCCAATGTCTCAGCCACAGACACTCCATCACCTCTACTCTTCCTCTTCTTTGAAGACTCCATGGCCACACCTTGATCACTATAAACCCTTAAAACCCCAATGATGCCCTGTTCTGTTCAATGGAAACCCAGATTCAGATAACAATATTGAATATTCCCAATTGAATAATCGCAAACCCTTTTGCAAAAAAACCCCCAGAAAATCCAAACAGTTTTCAAAATTTGAAAATATAAACGAATTAACAAGAAGAAAACTCCAATAATACCCGCATTCAACAAACAAAAAAAAAAAACCCCAGAAACCCTAGAGACTCAGGGAGCAATATTTGAATTCCCTAAACCGAACCAATCACAAAGCTTTATACAACAAAACCCCAGAAAAAAAAAGAAAAGAAATCCGAAACCGACAAGGAAAAGGAGAAATATAGAACAAAGAACAAAAAAATAGAAACAGTGTAAAGAAAAAAAACGAACCTCAGCGAGAGTGAGTTGAAGAAGAAAGCAAGCCCTTTCTGAATATGGGGTTGATTGATTTTTGAGAGAGTGAGAGTGAGAGAGAGCTTTTGCTTTGTCTCTGTTTTCAAAGTGTTGTTTATGAGAGAGTGTGTGTCCGTGCAAGCGAAGGCAAAGCCGCCTATTTATAGCCTTCTCTCTGTGGGTTTGTGTTGGACCGTTGGTGACTTGTGTGGGGTTTAGTACAGGGAAATTAGTTTGTCATCTGACGTGGCGATTTTCTATTCGTTTTTGCCGAGATTCTGACCGCAACTTTTCGCCACGTGTCACTTCTTCAGTAACTCAGTCAGTGTTTATTTATTTCTTCCACTCTGTTTCTTTTTACATCCTAAATAGGCTAAATTAATACAGTATATAATGTGGACTTAATTATTTCTAAAAAAATTTATTCGCATAATTATAGATGTCAAAATAATTAAATTTAAAAAAAATTATTTTGAAATTGTTGACACTTTTTAAAATGGGATTTTTGTTGAAGTAATATTTTAAAATTTAAATTTCCTAAACTTTAAATTAAAGTAAACCACCTGAAAATTTAATAAATTGTTTTATTTTATTTTTTTTATTTTAATTTTGGTAATACGTTCACGTTTCCTGGCGAATGTAAGAATAACTACTTAACTACTTTCCATAAAAATAACTAAATAAATAAAAATTACTTAACTACTTAGTGTTTTTCTTTTTTAAGTAAATGGTTTATGTCCTATATATTATAATTCATATATCCAACATTATGGACATAAAATCACAATCTAAGCTCGGTGAAACGAGGATCATAAAAATCCCAGGATGACACTCACTTGGCAACATAGTACATACAATTAAAAGACTTGGACATACTATTCCCTTTTCTTTTTCTTCTTTTTATTTATTTATTTTTATTCATAATGGGCATAATTAATTAGCTTGGCTAAACATGCTAAAACAGTGGATAATGATCATTCAATAATGCTAATGTGTTGGCTTGGATAGCATGAGTACTAGACTATGAACAACAGTTAAAAACCTTGACATTCCATGATTATGATTCAATAAAATCATATTTCTCTTCCGATTTATTTTTTTTTTAAAAGTTTAAATCACGTGTCCTAGTTAGTGTTCCTGGTTCTTGAATGTTCAATACGAATTTGCCCAAAATGAAATAAATAGAAAAAAAAAAAAAATAAAAGGCCAAGAGAAATCTCTTTAATAAGGTAGGAAAGGCACTTACAAAATGTTTTTGGTCGTGATGTTGAAATATTCATCCCAATTTAAAATGCTAACCATTATTATCATAAGAGTAGTAATACAGATACTACAAGTTTTATTTTATTAAATTTATAAATATATGTGTCACTAATCATAAAGAGATAATTTAAATATTAAGTTATGAGGTGGTTAAAGTTTATCAATTACATTAATTGTCACAACAGTTTATAAGATGAATAAGTCTTGTGCCACATAAAGTGGCACAACAAATGCCACAACTCGTCCATGTGGCGAGTTGTGGTTGGTGGAGGGATGGTGGTGGGTCCATATGGGGACACCCTTCCACCGGTCCCCACCCTTCCACCAACCACAACTCGCCACATGGGCGAGTTGTGGCATTTGTTGTGCCACTTTATGTGGCCAAGACTTATTTCTTATAAAATTTATATAGTAAAATTTGTAAAAGTCTGGTTATTGAGTGCCCTTAGACCATTTATTAATAGATTATTGGGAAATGCTAACAAATGTCCTTAAGGCATTGGTTAATAATCCATTTAAAGAAAATTTTTATCTAAAAATTAAAAAAAAATATGTTTTGATAGCTTTTTTCATTTCCTATAAAAGTGGTGTCTAAACTTTCTTAAAATGAATCGTTAACCAATGCCCTAAGGGCACTCGTTAGTTTGACTCTAGATTATTTTAGAAAATTTTTAATACCACTTTTATAGGAAACATAAAAAATTGTCAAAATATTCAAGTGCTTTTTTTTTTATTCTCTTAAAGAAATTATAAAAAATAGAAATAGTTCATAAATCAACGTCTTAGGGCATTCTTTAACTTTTCCCAAGCTTGTATTTTCCTTATCATAACCTGGTTTGGTTTAGCAAGTGACTGGGATAAAATTTTCCCTTAAACTTGGAAACTTAATTGGAAAATTAGAAGTTATGGAAAATTGATTGGAATACTGAAAAATCCATAAATATTCCGTGAATTATTTACTAAAGCGACTTCAATATTTAGTAATTATATACCTTGTACATTAATATATATATATATATATATATATATATATATATATATATGTATGTATATATCCTCTAGTTGTATTTGTGTTCTGTTAGTAGAGATGCGATTCTATGTATAATATACCTTAAGGCTCTATGTATATATCCTCTAGTTGTTTCTCGCTCATAATCTTTAATATGTTATCAGCTTCTGTCACTAGTCTGGGTAAGTTGTAAAGTTGTAAAGGAATTAGACAACTTGGGTAAAATAGTCTTAGATTTTGGGTATGTTTTGTTTTACTCTCAGATTACAAGCGGTTTTAAGTCTCTTACTTTCACATTACCAGTAAACTTTAATAAACACATACTACATAATTTTAGATTTTAAGAACTACAATTAAATAAATTTGCAAGATATTTGTTTGCTTTTATTTGCGTTTTTTTTCTTTTTTGGGTGACCCATAAGGATAGAAGTAACATATCCCAATTTCTTTTCAATAAAACTAGCGACAAAAAGATCTATGTTTTTTTAAATATATATATATATATATATATATATATATATATATAAAATAATTATTGAGGTTGCATGTTGTGGGATTAGTATACAATAAAAATGGTATTAGTAGATAATGGTTGAGCCATAAAAAAGAAAGAAAAAAGAATTAAAAAAGGTTAAAATGGAAGCCATTGAAGAATCAAGAATGGATCCACAAATACTTGGCCTACTTTTTTGTCGACGTAAGATTAGTTGCACGTTTAAATTGGTGTTCTTTTTGGAAAATTGTAATTTTTTTTTATGATCAGGATAAGCCTTTTAATCTTAATTTTTATTTTTATATTAATAAAAACAATAAAGATTAAAAAAATTACATAGTTATAATCATAAAAAATATCATACCTTCAAAAATACAATGGTAACTCATAACTTTCTGTAGTTGGAGACCTCAACACTTAAAAAAAAAAAAAAAAATAATAATAATTAAAGAGAAAAAATTGTCATTCACTGATTCACAACATTGTTTTCCTTTATAAATGAATGCCGATTTTTTTTAATTGGATTTTTACAAATTTCCCAAATAAATTTTCATATTTGTCAATTTAGTGACTTTAGTCTCTTAGATTATAATTTGAATAATTAAACTCTTAGGCATCATGTAACATAATTTATGTTTGTATGTCAATTAAAGTCTTGTATCTTATCGCAGGCATGGACTTTGTAAGTCATGATCTTGTATTTTTTTTTTCCTTATATTTTTTTCAACTAAAATGGATTTGATAAATCTCTGTATCATGTAACAAATCATGGATTTTGTAGGTGATTTTTTTTTTTTTTTTTTTTTGATGAAATAGTTTTTAACTACACAAATTGGAGTGTCCCTTTCTCTTTAAACTCATCATTCTTTATTTCCATTATTTCATAGAGTTAATGGTTTGCTGAGATTGAGCCAAGTGAGGGACCCTACATACATCACAATTCATATGATCATCTACATATATTTTAAATATAATTACATAATTCATTAAATTATTTATATATGTCTAATGACTATTAAATATGTTGTCTTTTATATAATTCAGTTGTTATAGTAAGCAAAGAGAAATATTTGAGTATTTCCATAAAGAAGACCAAATGATACTATTGAATTACTAAACTTTTGACAACATGTCATATAATTAAAATACTCCTAGACCATTGGTTGAATTGTCAATTTGTTTAAACAACTTTTCTCTATTATCATACTATTGATGAATTTGAATTATGTCCCCTTCCCACCCCCATACTCCTTCCCCTTTTGTTTTTTGAAGCCAAATAATCGAATAAAGTGAGTATAGAATGAAATCATTCATGATTCGATAATTTTAAGTTCTAACCTCCAGATACATGATCCATTGTCATGTAAAAGAAATTTAGAGACAGGTAATGTGGCTGGAGCAATGACTATATATCAATAAAAGCAAAGCCACTAGTAAACATGGTCCTATTGAACTACTTGAAGGCTGGGCTTAAAGATTATTTTTAAAAATAATCCCAACTTAATAATAACAGAAAAAATAACTGATCTTTGCCGCATCACCAACCATGGGAATGAGTATTCAGAGTTAAACACAAACTCCACCATATATATAGCAATTACAGAAACACATTAACAGGCAAAATTAGGAGAAAATGGGCAAATGCCCCTTTCAAAAAAAAAAATCTAACATTTTGCCCCCTTTCCCAAATTAATTAGGGAAATACCCCTATTTTGAAACTCGATTTTCTTAAAATCGAGTTATAAAAAAAAAAAAATTTGGAGCTCTATAGTGGCGTTTTAAGGAGCCTATAGTGACGTTTTAAGAACCTATAGTGACGTTTTGTAACTCGATCTCTATGAAGTCGAGTTACATGCAATTTTTTTTCTTTTTTTTACCTATAACTTGACTTCATGGAGATCGAGTTACAAAACGCCACTATAGGTCCTTAAAACGTCACTATAGGCTTCTTAAAAACGCCACTATAGGGCTTAACTTGATTTTGAGAAAATCGAGTTTCAAAAGAGGAGCATTTCCCTAATTAGTTTGGGCAAGAGGGCAAAATGTTGGATTGTTTTTTTGAAAGGGGCAAAGGCCAATTTTTTCCGGCAAAATTATAGAAACATATAGAAACCTATCAGCTAAGAAGAAAATATACGTATAGAGAGAGAAAGGAGGAAGATGCGTTTATCAGAAATCAAAAGAGTCATATAAACTCAAAAAAAAAAAAAAAAAGTTATATGACATGGCACTTTCCAGTCGTTTTGTCACGATTCTGACCTAGACTTTTCACCACATGTCACTTCTTCAGTTGATTCCGAGATTTTTTACAATTTACATCCTATAAAAGTGAAAACAAAAATCCCCTGATTTCTCTTTTGTTTTTAATTAAACATATCAGGCACAACTTGATATAATCTTAGGCATAAATTACTTCCTGCAATATATACTATGGACATAAAAAATTATTCGCATAATTATAGATGATCAAAATAATTAAATTTTTAAAACAATTTTATTTTGAAGTTCTTGACACTGTTTAAATTAGGATTTTTGTTTAAGTAATGTTTTAAATTTCCTAATTTAAATTAAATTAAATCACCTGAAAATTTAATAAACTGTTTTTTAATTTTGGTAATAAGTTTAGTTGGGTGGCTTGGGCCACATTGCCTGGCGAATGTAAGAATAACTACTTATATATTGCAAGAAGTACTTAACTACTTAGATTTTTTTTTTTTTAAGTAAATGGTTTTTGTCCAATATATTATAATTAGGTAATACAAAAATTTATGTCTATTTCATACTCACTTTACAAAACATTTTATATCAAATTATCTATTTTACACTATGTTTCATTAAAATATCAATATTTCTTGATTTTTTTATTTTATTTTTTCTCTTTATTTACACACAGCAACCATCATCTGTTCTCTTCATTTATCTTCAAGATACGTAAATAATAATAATAATAATAATAATAATAATAATAATAATAATAATAATAATAATAATAAATAAGTACAAAATGAATAGTATCAATGTAAATTTACACAGTTAATATAGAAAATTGTAAATTTACATAATTATACATTAACGAATGTGGGTTATTTTTAAGAAAAATTGTGAATTTAACACATTTTTCTACTATACACCCACTGATGTGAGTGCTTCTTAATTTATATTTCCAACATTATGGACATAAAATCACAATCTAAGCTTGGTGAAACGAGGATCATAAAAATCCCAGCTGGATGACACTCACTTAGAAACATACAATTGGGCCAATAAGTTAGAATATTATATGAAAATAATTAGAAGACTTACACATACTATACCCTTTTCTCTTATATATATATATATATATATATATATATATATATATATATATTTAATGGGCAGAATTAATTAGCTTGGCTAAACATGCTAAAACATTGGATAATGATTCAATAATGCTAATGTGTTGGCATGGATAGCATGAGTTCTTGAATGTTCAATGCGAATTTGCCCAACATGAAATAAATAGAAAAAAAAATGGGCAAGAGAAATCTCCCAAATAAGGAAAGGCACTTATAAAATGTTGTTGGTCATGACATTGAAATATTTATCCCAATTTAAAATACTAACCATCATTATCATAAGAGTAGTGCTGCAGGTACTCTAACCAGTTTTATTATATTAAACTCACAAACCGTACGTGTCACTAATCATAAAGAGACTATTCAATTATGAGGTAGTTAAAGTTCATTAATTACATTAATTGTCACATTAGCAATAGTGACTGGGGTAAATTTTTCCCTTGAACAAGTTATGGAAAATTGATTGGAATACTGAAAATCCCATGTTTGTTCCATAAATTATTTACTAAGAAGTGACTTCAATATTTAGTAATTATATACTTGTACATTAAAAAAAATTGTATATATATATATATATATATATATATATAGGGTTGGGTTCAAGTTACATCTGGTGTAACTCTAAGCAATGTTACATCACCCAATAACTTGTTATAGAATTCATATTTTCAAAACCCCACCGTTAAATTACATGTTTTATATGTTTTTAACATTCTTGCCAATTTTCATGTCAATTGGATGTTATTTACTATTTGATCCATAAACACATATTTTATGCATTATTTTAAACTACAAAAATTTGAATTTGAACAATTGATTGATGACATGGCTATTAATCTTTAATCACCATGAAAATTGGCAAGCATGGAGAATATACAAAGATAATGTAATCTAATGGTGGATTTGTCAAAGTTCGCATCCAATTAAAAAATATTGAGTGGTGTAACATTGCTTAGAGTTGCACTAGGTGTAACTTGAACCCAACCTATATATATATATATATATTCTAAACCATTGAATTTAAGTAAATCCAATAGTAAAAAATTAAAACACTCATTAATGCTGATATTTTGATTAAAATTTCATTTATTATCCCTTATTTATGACATTCCACACCTATTTCTATACCAAAAATAAGTCTATCTCTCTTTCTCCTTCACCTTTCTCCTCCATCGGACCACCGCATGATATATAGAAGAGCACTAAATTGATGGATACCAATAAGAGCACTCAAGAAATATATATATATATATATATATATATATATATATATCCTTTAATTGTTTGTGTTTTGTTAGTAGAGATGATCACCATCAGAACCAAAACTCAGTTCTGAATTTGTGAAGCCAAGAGGATCATTTTCTAACAGTGCCATAAGTTCTTGCACATCAAGAAACTCATTTTCAGAACAACCCAGAAAGTGCTCCAGTCTACTATTCTCAGAATAGCTTGTTACACCAGACTCATCCTCTACCAAAGTAGGCATGGCAGTAGACTCACTTGTACTAGGCATGGCAATAGAGTCATCAACAGAACCTCAGATTCCATAGGAGTAGGGCTAAATATAGTAGAAACAGACTCTAGAAAGTTGAGTCATGCATAGGCACCATACATCACCCTAGCAGCTTCATTGTAAGCTGAGGTGACATCAACTGCATTATCAAAAGTCCCAAGCCCAAGTCTCTTTCCTCTGTTAGGCTCACGAATCTCTACAACCCATTTACCCCAAGTCCTTTGCCTAACCCCTCTGTAATTGCAGAGTGGATTCTCAGGCCCTTCTTTTCCTTTCATACACCCCTTCTTCGACCCCATGGCCGGAATTTTACGTGCACATTTGGCCTCAACACTAGATGACTCAAGCTGAGCATTATAGTCTCTCAACTTGGCCAATGTTTCAACCATAGACACAAACATTCCATCACCTCTACTCTTCCTCTTCTTTGAAGATTCCATGGCCACACCTTGATCACACTACAGGAAGTTGGTTCTACAGCAGCGGCCACAAAACGCTGCAAAACTCCCAAAAAAAAAAAAAAAAAAAAACGCTGCAATAGGTTTTGCAACATTTTCTTTCAACACTTTTCTGACCACTGCAACAGAACCGCAACAATACCCCTATTGCAATGTTTAATAGAAATGCCACAATACATTTTTACCTTTGCAGTGTTTTCATTACAACGGTAAAAAAAACACTTCAATAAACCCTAATTTCATTTATTCAAAATGCAATGTAACGGTTCTAAAAAACGCTGCAATAAATAATCTATTGCAACGTTTTTAAAAAACGCTATTACATATATATATGTTGCAACGTTTTTAAAACTACTATTACACACACACACACACACACACACACACACATATATATATGTTGTATCATTTTTAAAACTGCTACAATAGACATATATTGTAGTGTTTTGTTAAACGCTGCTATACACAAAAAATTTCAAATTGTAATTATAAAAACAATACTCTTGTATAAAACAATATTCATCCATAATCAAATAATTAAATTTTAAGCACAGTACTCCAAATATTAAATTGAAATAAATGTTCACATTTGTTTTGTTTTGGGTTTTCAAAGCGTTGTTTGAGAGTGTGTGAAAACAAAGTCGCGTACTTATAGACTTCTCTTTTTGTGTTGTGTGTAGTTTATGCTACAAAGGATTCAATTTATCATATGACGTGGTGCTTTCTAGTTTAGGGGTTATTTTGGTAATTTTTAGGTTTAGGGGGGTATTTTGATCATTTTTAGGTTTCAGGGGTATTTTGGTCATTTTTTAGGTTTCAGGGGTATTTTGTTCATTTTTTAGGTTTCATAGGTATTTCGATTATTTTTTTAAGTTTAGGGGGTATTTTGGTCATTTTTAGGTTTTTAGGGTATTTTGATCATTTTTAGTTTTTGGGGGGTATTTCGGTAATTTTTTTAGATTTCAGAGGTATTTCGGTCATTTTTTTAGATTTATGGGATATTTTGGTCATTTTTAGGTTTTGGGGGTATTTCGATCATTTTTTTAGGTTTTGGGGGTATTTTGGTCATTTTAAAGGTTTTGAGGGTATTTTGGTCATTTTATAAGTTTCAGGAGTATTTCAGTCATTTTTTAGGTTTCAGGGTATTTTAGTAATTTTTTAGGTTTAGGAGGTATTTTGGTAATTTTATAGGTTTCAGGGGGGTATTTCAGTCATTTTTTAGATTATGGGGTGATTTGGTAATTTTTTAGATTTCGGAGTGTTTTGGTCATCTTTTAGATTTCAGGAGTATTTTGGTAATTTTTTGGTTTCGGGGATATTTCGGTCATTTTTATAGGTTTAGGGTGTATTTTGGTAATTTGTAGGTTTTGAGGGTATTTCAGTCATTTTTTTTTAGGTTTTGGGGGTATGTTGGTCATTTTAAAGGTTTTGAGGGTATTCTGGTCATTTTATATGTTTTGGGGGTATTTTAGTCATTTTTTAGGTTTCAAGGTATTTTGGTCATTTTTTAGGTTTATAGGGGTATTTTGGTAATTTTACAGGTTTCGGGGGTATTTCGGTCATTTTTTAGGTTATAGGGTAATTTGGTAATTTTTTTAGGTTTTAGGGGTATTTTGGTCATCTTTAAGATTTAGGGATTATTTTGGTAATTTTCTATTTGGGGGGGGGGGGCGTATTTTGGTCATTTTTAGGTTTATGAGGGTATTTCGGTCATTTTTAGGTTTTGGGGGGTATTTTGGTCATTTTTAGGTTTCAAGGATATTTTGGACATTTTAGAGGTTTTTGGGGCCTATTTTGCTCATTTTATAGATTTTGGAGGTATTTTGGTGATTTTGGTGGTTTTTGAACATATTAGGTGATTTTAGAGATATCACGGATATTTTGGTCATTTTAGAGGTTTTATGGCTATTTTGCTAATTTTAGAGATTTTGGGGATATTTTGGTCATTTTAGTTGTTTTTGAGCATATTTGGTAATTTTAGAGATATCGGGGGTATTTTTGTCATTTTAGAGGTTTCATGGATATTTTGCTCATTTTTGAGATTTTGGCAATATTATGCTCATTTTAGAGATTTTGGGAATAATTTTGGATGTCCAAGGGTATATTGGTAATTTTGGAAGTGTATGATTTGGGTCATTTTAGGTAATTTAAGGGTATTTTGGTAATTTTGGAGGTCAAGTTAGAGGTATTTGGGTCATATTGAGTTAAATGAGTGGGTTACTAATTAAATGGATTGGGTTGGTAATTGATAATTAATTTATATATAAGTAGGTCATAAATAGATAAATGAGTAATTACATACCCAACCCATTTATGACCCAACCCGCCCATTTGCTACCCCCTAGGCACCATAAATCCATAATATACACGCTCATTTGTGCATATATAAGTGTGTGCAAGTGAACTGATAAGTAAATTTTTAATTCATGCATGTTTGTTTATATAAAGTTTTGTGTGCATTTGCGTTTGCATCTATATGCTTTATAATGTAATGCTTTTTGATAATTGATATGTTCATGTGCATGATTCTTGACAAGTCATGTCCTTTAACTAACTTCATTAGTAAAATTCTGTTATTGTGTGTTTAACAAGGAATCAAGAGAATGATGGAAGATTTGATCAAAAAAAAAAAAGAAAAAAAAGAAAAAGAAAAGAGAATGATGGAAAACGTAGAAGAAAAAATAAAGGATGAATAATTCTCTCATTTGGTAAAGTAAAAAGTTGGAAAGAAGGAAGAAGAGAGATAGACATTCTCTATATGAAGTCATCAATATTTGATCTTCTAAAAGGGGAAAAAAAGTAATAATTTGATACTTTTATTAAATATATTTAAAATAATTCAAAGATAACACAAAAGAAATTTAACATTTTTTTTAATTTCTAAACTATTAATTTGTCCGATTAAAAGGATTTTAAATTAAATATTCTAATATTTTTTCTAACGTTTTATATTTTCTTCTATTTCACTTCTCTTTCGCTTTTATATTCTCTGTATCAAACCAAACCTAAGTATATAATGCATAAAGTCTTATAACTCAATCAAAATTTTATGGCATTGTCAAATTTAAACACAAGGGCGAAGTTAGGAATTTTTGCTAGCTTGGAGGGGCCAAGTTATATGCTACTAATAGATTAGTCAAGACAAACCATGTGCAATTGTGCACACACACACACATCTAATGTTAGAGTCAAGCATAATTCATAAATATTAAATACAAAATTATAAACTTGTATCCAATGTAAATAGACAATTTACAATGGAACTAATGAATTCTTTAAAATCATGAATGATCCAAAATTTGGTAAATATAAGAATAAATTTTATAATAACAAAGGTTGCTTGATATTTTTTAAGGGGGCAGTTCTTAGTTTGGTAAGTCAATTCTCTCAAAATTTTAGTAAGTATATATACTACATATATTTTGTTTAAAATTTTTGACTAAAATGCAAAACTCACCCTCTAATTTCGTTATAGTTTATTTCAGTCCTTTAATCTTGCTTCTTCTTCTTCTTCTTCATTTTTTTTTTTCCCATTTATTTCAATACTTTAAGTTTTAGATTCATTCAATTAAGGCATTTTTGTCAATTTTTGTTAATTTTTTTTTAAAAAAAATCTAGAAAATACTTTTCAATCATTGATTGAATTTTTTAATTTAAAAAATTTGAAGAAAAATTTTAAAAATTGGAAATTTAACCATGAAATATAAAAAAAGTTAATGAAAAAGTCTTAATTAAATAAAATTGAAATGTAGAGAACTAAAATGAATTTTGGTAAAATATAAAGCTAGCGTGGGCTTTGCATTTTAGCCAAAAGTAAATTGGAGGAAGATGGCCCCATAAGCTAACACTTAGTTATGTCACTATGTAGACATCTACGGTTTAAAACTATTGGATTATTAAAAAAATTGCAAGACTTAGGTACAATAATTAGGTGCTATTCCTTAAATTCTCCTCTTAAAATTCTACTACGTGGGTTTTTTTATGGGATGAAAGTGTATTTTTTAATTAAGTAGGCATATGGCTGAATCTTAAAAGAAAAACTTAAGGAACAACACCTAAGATACTGTATTTAAGTTTTGTCCTTAAAAAAAAAAACACTAAGTTCCTAACACAAGCTAACACTTAATGCCTGTTTGGTAATATTGTTCTAGTAATATTGTTTGTATTTTTTGGAAATACATTTGGATGAAAAAGTGTGTGAAAAAACGTGTAATGTTGTTTAAACACTGAAAACTGTTGTTTAAACAATTGTAACAAATGGACTCTAAGTTTTGTCACTGTATAAACATCTAAGGTTTAAATATTTCATCCTCCAACTGTTGAATTATTATATATATATATATATATATATATATATATATATATATATATATATAAAGCACAAGTTCCTAACATTGGTTGAATTTGGTCATGTAATTGATGGCGTGAGGGGAGAACATATGTATTACACATGCTCTGTACTAAAAATTTCTTCACCTTTTCCTTCTGACCAAATAAACTTTCCATTTTTATTTTTTGTGCATGTGATCTTCTAAAAATTATTATTGTTGCCATGTAATTGATGGCGTGAGTGGAGAACATATGTATAACACATGCTCTGTACTAAAAATTTCTTCACCTTTTCCTTCTGACCAAATAAACAATTTCCATTTTATTTGTTGTGCATGTGATCTTCTAAAAATTATTGTTGTTTTCTAAACAAGCCGAACAAATATATATATATATATATATATATATATATATTTATTTATATGAATACCAATAGCCTACAAAAGGTTTTATCTTTTGTGCTTCTCCTCCTACTTTACCGTTTCTTTTTTTCTTTTTCTTTTTTTAAAGGAAAGTATTGGACCTCTCTCAGGGCATTTGTTTATTTTTTTTAAAAAGAAAATAAAATGGTGCATTCGTTTATTATTATTGTCGTTATTTCATTTTATGAAAAAAAGCACATATAATTTTTTTTTTAAAATATTTAAGTATTTTGATAATGAAAAACAGGAATTAGGAGAAAAAGAAAAAATATTGAGTATTGTATAATTTCTTAAAATAATTCAAAACACATAAATTTTTTTGAAACTCTTCAAATATTTTATCAACGTTTTAATGCTTCAATATTGATTTATGACTCTTAAGTAATTAAATTATCTATTTAAATTCGATATACTTAGATCGCTCCTTGAAGTTATTATAAATTTTTTTAATTATCAAATATATCTATCATTTTTAGATATAAACAATGGTACTTTTTCCTAACTCTATTCTACCCCCTCCTATCTCCCACATCAATACAAACAGGCCCTTAAGAAAAAAAAACAAATACCAAATAAGCTTTTAAGTTTTTAAAAAATTTGCATAAATTACCATTTATATATGTATTAATTTCATGCGATAATTATATTACTATATCAATTAACATTTTCATCCCATTAATTAATTGTTTTTTACCTTTTTCATAATTAATTTTGTTACTTCTAGCAGACATATATAATTAGAACAAAACATGGAGACTCAAAGGAAAGCCCATTCACTTTCGATTCTTTACGCGCACACACTAGAGAGAAAGAGAGAGATAATAGAAAGACCTCGTCGTCGTCTTTGCTGTCTTTGTGTTCTCTGTTGTTGTTATTGTTGCTGGGGTGTGACTGGGAAGGTGGAGGAGCACGTGAGACGGTGCCAGCTGCTGCTGGTTCATGAGCAGGCCTAGGAGCTTGCTCACCTCGAGCCACCTTATTCACGTCTCTGGCTCTCATCTTGTCCTGCGGATCCACCACGCTCGATGTCGATAGTTTCTATGTCTGTGCTATCTGCTATGTATATAGTTTCAGAAATGATCAAATATTTTTCATGCACAAGCTTATTAGTTATTAATAAGAATGCTAGCTGTTAAGCCTGTTACGTACGTACAAGTATTACGTTATAATTTATATTTGTTGTAAAAGTTCACTCTTTGTTCATACTTCATAGGGTGAAGCCAAGTTGAAATGGAGAAGACACTTGTCTTTTTGGCAGGGTTGTGATGTGTCTGCAGCAAACCGATATCGGAGCTACTGAAAGATGACAGAAATCATGACTTTCTCACAGAACTTCAACAAGTAACCATCTATTCTTGGTGTCAATCTATCTCGCTCACCAATGCTCACTTCAGGACAAACGGTTAAATGGATGCACATTTATGCTTATCCATGGTTACAGGCAGCTTAATGCTCCCTTGTTATCTTAGCATTTTGATAAAAGTTTTAAAAAATTTTAAAGCTAATTTCTTGGTGAGTTTAATTTTTTTTAAAATAAAAAATTGAATTTTATCACGCTATCAATAACTAAAATTTAAATTGATATCATAATAGTGACCGTCAACATTTTTGCCAAGAATTTATACTGCTTGGTGGCATAATCTATTTTTCTTTATTATAAGAACTAGCTTGTAACTTCATGCATATGCATGAATACACTTAAAGATATACAATAAGATGTATAATATAATTTATATAATTGAAATACTATTAATTGATAGTTATTTTTATATTTTGTTAACTCTTTAAAAAAAGTTGTAAAGATATTATTAAGTATAAAATGTAAATTGTCCATGTTTTTATTATTATTATTATTATTATTGTGAAGCACTTTTTTTTTTTTTTTTTTACGATTTATTTATTTTAGACTCTCTAGTTTTTGTACTTAATAACTCATTTAGATGAATATTTATGATGTGGTCCCACATTTGATTCTAAAATTAAGAAATAAAACTCTTTAAGAATAAATAATTTAAGATACATGACATAAAATTGGAACTCTAATTTGAAATTTAATTTAAGTTTCTCTCAGTTTCACATATTATATATATATATATATATATATATATATATATATATATATATTTTAGAATTCAAAATATTGATGACATGGCAAGGTTTGATCCACTTATTTCAAACATAATTCCTAAGATCGTATGGCTATAGATTCAAACCTATAGAATATCTAAATAACTAGTCAAATATGAGAAGTTTATTGATATATATATATATATATATATAATAAACAAAAATGTAAATTATATCTATCATCTCTAAAATTTGGTGCAAGTTCAATTTAATCCCTCAAATTTAAAAAGTTTGTACTTGCTCTATTTCTCTTTTACAAATAATCTACAAAAATGTAAATTGTATTTATCATCTCTAAAATTTGGTGCAGATTCAATTTTGATCCCTTAAATTTTAAAAGTTTGGATTTGCTCTATTTTTCTTTTACAAACAATTTAATCATTTCATCTATGTTTTCATTTACATAATTAATGGGATGTGGAGGCACCCCATATTTTTGGCCTAAGGCCTCTAAGCAAAATGAGGATAAGCCTAAGGTCTAAGGCTTAAGGCCTAAGAAAAGGACAAGATAACCTTAAGGTCCATATAGAGGATAAGACAGGTTTAAGGTCCAATCAAAAGACAAGATGGGTCTAATGTCTAGACAAAGGACAAGGAGGGTCTAAGGCCCTTAGAAAAAATAAAGATAGACTTTGGGCCTAAATAAAGGATAAAAAAGGCTAAGGTTCTAGTAAGAAAAGATGGGCTTAAAGCCCCAAAAATGATAGGATGGGCTTAGAGACTAAATAATGTACAAAAAATACCTTTTAAAGAGATAAAAGATTCTATAAATAAATAAAAAAAAAAAAAAAGAAGAAGAAGAAGAGAGAGATAAAAGATAAGCCTAAAGCCCCTGATGGTTTTTTTTTTTTTTTGTGGAAAAAAAAGGAAGGACTTTGAAGAACAAAATAAATAATTTTTGGATTCTTGATTTTTGATTTTTTTTTTTTTTTGGAAAAGGGCAAATGAAAGAAAAATATTTTTGAAACTTTTGCACATATTCTTTTTGAAAAAGGAAGAATTCACTTGAAAGGAAAGTATTTTTGAAATTTTAATTTTTTAATTTTTGAAAAGAAACAAATTTACAAACACATGCAATTTGGTTAACCCTAGAGGTAGTTCACTATGGCTTATCGCGTGTTGGTGCAACCAGATAGGGCTTCATCCTTATGGTTATGGCTCCAAAAGGTTCCCCATATGTAGGACACCTATTAAGTCATCTCAACATGAATCAAGTGGATCCATGTTAGTTGACACTTGACAGACTAACTTGTTAATGTGCTTAAAACTCATTATAGGCTATGACATAGACAGTGGAGTGATAAACTAGAGTAAAAATTAATTGTGACTTAGTGGAGTTTGGTGCCCTAGCCCAACACCATATGGGATATATAAAAGACAAACTTTGTGTCCCTATGTTAACTGTTGGGTGTGTTTAGCAAGATTCTTATTTGAAAATGGGCTTAATACTAATATTTTAGACTTTAACTCTCTGTCTCTAGTGGAGTTGCAATTGTGGGCACCTTTAGGGAGTGGCTCATGAATACTACCATGTTTACCAATTTAATGTCTTTATTGAATGCTTCTTGTTGTGGGTCAAAATTTTTTTTTTATTTTTATATAAGATAGAAATTCTACTCTAGCCTAATCTAAGTGTATATGTGTGTGAAGCTCCCTCTTAGAGACTTGAACTTTGGCCATTGCCTTCTACACCCTATAAACACTTATACTTGTGGAGTGACCATCGCACTAAGGGTGTGCACCAAGGGTGTGTACTTAAACATGGGTAAGGGAGTACACCAGGGGTGACGCTACACTTTATTTAGGGGGCTCAAATGAACCCTAGACTTGGAAATATATAAATATATATATATATATATATATATATATATATATATATATATTATATACAATGGCGGCTCTAGGATATATTTTTAGGGGGATCAATAAGAAGATAGATTTTGGGTAAAAAGTGAATCTTGCAATCTACGTGATTTCTTTATTACAAAGTACTATATTTACAAAATTTTCACAACACTTTTCTAACAATTTTAGTTGATAAGTTGTTATTAGTTTTAATTTAAACTCACTAATAAAATTACTTTTTTTTTTTTCTATCAATAACAATTAATAACAATCTATCATTTAAGATTTGCTGTGAAAGTATTATAAACATAGTGTTTCTCATATAAGATAAACTATAAATTCAATACATATTGTTTATTAATATGGTTTTTTTATAATAGTTTATTAATACAATGTGGATATTAATTGTTGTTGCTAAGATTAAATCTTGGAAATCATCTATTGTTTTTAAATACAATAAACATATGAATTATTATTGTTAAGTAAACTCCAAGCGAGATCTAAGTACAATAAACTTTTATGTATTAGTTAATTTCAAATTTGTTAAGATCTACATGAATTTTTATTTTTATTTTTTATTTTTTATTTTAGATTTAAGAAGAACAAATTTATACATTTGTTATTAGGCTTACTATTTCTCCCCATATTTTAGATAAAGTTAGTTTAATATTGAGTTTTTTTTTTTTTTTTTTTTTTTTTTTAAGGCCAGGATATTATCAAGATAATCATAATCAAATTCATTACAGCTAGGCTTTAAAAAAAATTAGGTCTAGGGGATTCAAAATTTTATTTTAAGAGGGTCAAATGAAAAAAAAAAAATTATATATAATTTTTTTTTGGGGCCAGCTCAGGGGGTTCATTTGAACCCCCTGAACTGTTCCTAGAGCTGCCCATGTATATATATATATATATATATATATATATATATATATATATTATTTTTAGTTTAATTTATCCTTAAAAATATTTTGCATACCTTGACTTAAATATTAAATACCCTAATCACATGTATTTTCTACTTTAAGAATAGAGAGTAAATGTTTATGAGTTGTGAGTGTCTCTCGCTTTATTATAATTTTATATTACATGTGTGTTAGTGTGTTTTTTGATATTGATTATGTGCATTTTTTTTTTTTGTTATAATGTTATTTGTGTGAATTGTGATGTGTGCGTGTATAGTATGAATATAATATAATTTTTTTTAATTTAATAATTAGGAAATAGGAGGGTTTGTTACATGTGTGTATATTGTTATCATGCTATAATAAATTTTGTTATAAAGTTAGTGATTCAAGAAGAAAAAGAGAGTAAAGCTAGCAATTGTTCAAGTATTTGATTGGTTAAGTAAACACGCGGTATATTATTTTATGTATGAATGAGTGTGACTGTTTGGATCAATAACTAATACAATGTTAATGAGTTGAACTTTGTCATTTAGTTTTTATAAAAACAATGACAAGTAGATAATGACAATTGTATAAATTAAAGTAAAAATGTTATACAAACTTAACAAAATAAAATGGTCACAAATACCCACATTGGCAATAGATACTGATAATAAATTATTATGTAACGATTTCTGGTAGAATCAAATTGTGAAACTTTATATATTTATTTATTTCCTTTTTTTTTTTGTCGATAAAATTTTATTATTATTAAATTTTAATTTGTTTAATTTAAGTTTTTTAATGATTACCCTAAAAAAAATTCCTTGAGCCACCATTGAAGTACATCACTAGCTTAGAGGTTAAGATAAAAGAAATAATCGCCATCTAGTTATACGTCCAAGAACCATCTTTGACTGCTGTGCAGAGGTCTAATGTAACCATGCATGAATCTCAAGTTAGGGTACGAGCCCTAGGAAGACGTTAGACACTCAAAACAACACATTATCCAAGGATTAGCTTTCAGTTCTATCACTAAGGCAGTGTTCAACTAAGTTGGATCCCTCTTAATGCATAATCGAAGTTAAAATCATGTGTATGGGCCATATCGATCACACTGTAGGGGAGGATGGGCTTAATTTTAGGCTCTGCAATATTTATTTCTAAGAAATTAAAGTGCAAGACTGAAAAATAGAAGGGAAAAGAGAACAAACCTGGATGGGTCATGGATGGTTGTGTACGTACACCTCCTTAGTCTACGTTCCGTACCTTTAGGTGTGCGTACGCACACTAACAACAACAATCCTAATCAAAATAAATAGACCTAATTTTTCATCACATAATATTTTATCATATTATTTATTAAATTAAAAGCATATAATGCACATTATTATTATAGCATGTCATATATGAGTCAAGTAAATGAGATCAGAAAAATAGATTCTTAATGGAAAAAGGGTGAAACATAATATAGATGAATTAAGTAATGAAAAAATAAAAAGAAATGAGTTTTGAAAAAAAAAAAAAAACCGTTGTTACATTTTGACTGGAATTTATTGGAATGCATCGATCATGGGTTGAAATTTCTTTTGAGATGGAACTAACTCGAATGAAATTTTCCAGTAATTTAATCAAGCAGAACAAAACAAAATTGACAACAATGGTTTCACTTTCTTGAATGTAAGATGTTTCAAACAATGTCCACATTTTATACATGATATGAAAGAGTGGATATTTTCCAATTCTTTTTTACAATTATTAAGGTAGGTTGCGAATCTTGTATAAAAGTGATTTTTTTTTTTTTGTGTGCTAATAATCAAGAATATTATTAATTAAAGATAAACTAAGCATCATCTCGTTCTTGCAAGCATCCAAAACTTCAGCAAGAAGACAATGCAAATTACAACAATCAGATAATGTACTGCAGAGTTAAGCTCTCTCCTAACCTAACTAAAACTACAATTAACTAAATATTTGCTAAAGTCTAAAACATTACAAATTATAGATTGGTTAGGCCAAGCAACATTGGAGCAAGAGCAACCATTTTTATTAGCATCAAAACAATTTTTATCATCACCCCCTTCATTTCAATTCTCTCTATATTTTCTAACTTAACAATTTTAAATGCTGAGAGAATGGTCTCATATGAAAGTGATATTGGATTAAATTATAATCTATTATCTCAAATATTACCCAAAAACAACTTTAAAATTAGCCCTGTCGGTAGGTCTAACATCATTCTTTTCATGGCCTAAAAATATGGAATCCAAGGGCTTTTTCCCTTTTCCTTGATTCTTTTTAGGTCCAACATCATAACATGTTGGGTACTACAATTGTTTAGTATAATCTTACATGTTGGTGAGTCAATTAAGTGACGACGAGGATGATGATTTTGGTCCCACTAGCTATTTTTTATCAATTTATTTCATGGTATGTTATATGTTCTCATGTTGGGTGAGTGAGTGTGGAATCTGTGGACCCAAGTGGCGGCTCAAAGGAGTCAATGCCCAATGGACTTCATTGAATAGCTGTGAGCCTGTGACAGGTTAAGCATTCTGCTTTCGTAAACAAGAGGTACAAAGCTGACAGCACCCACCACTAAAACGTATATAGAATAGAGCCAAGCTGAGAATCAGACTGCTTTGCTTTGACGCACAGCAAATGAGAGAAAACCACTTTTCTTGACCATTAGGTTTAAGCTCCAGAAATTTTCTTTTCTTGTACCTGAAACTGAAAAAAAAAAGCTGAGAGAATGCGGGGAGATAGGGATCAGGCAGTAAATATTCTGGTGTCTCTGACACTGATCTGCGCTTTCGTTTTTGTCTACTCTGATATTGATGTACTGTCTCTTTTATTTTTATTTTTATTTTTTTGAGAAACGTCTCTTTTATTTCTGAGTGTGTGTATATATATATGTATATGTGAATGGTTGTGCATGCATTTTATGTAATACTTTTGTAATGATGAACTGTAGGCTCTAAATGAGATACTTCATGAGATTCTAAGTTGGTGTGCGCGCCTTGGTGTTGCAATTGTGCTTCTGATGGTTGTTATCCAGTCACGGATGGATGTTTCTCGTGAGTTAAGCCGTGAATTAGGTGATAGAATTGTGAGTATGCTAATCTTTCAGACTATTTGAGCAATATGATAGGTAATACATAATCAGATTTCACTTTCATTATGTTATCTAATTTTTAATTAGGCTTTAATTTCTTGATTCTTTTTCTCACCCAAGGTAATACATGGTACGTACTATGGTAGTAAATTGCCGCGAGCAAATGTTGTAAATTGAATATTTGATGCTGTAATGACATGCTTCTTCTTGATTTCCCTGAGAGAATTTAATCAACTCAGAATTTCTAGTTACTTTGGTTTTAATTTAGGTGATTCAAATTTCTATGAATATTATCTTTTATAATAAGAGTCCCATTGAGACGAAGTATTTTCTATTTCAAGTGTATGCTTCCTCCCTCTTATAAGCTAGTGGAACCCATCAGTCGTGAGAGGGGAGAAACATACACCCGAACATGGTGTATTTTCTTCAGTGGGAGGATTAGGAATTTAGTTCACAAATGAGAATTCTATTTTTTGTGTATATAATTTGATTTTATTAGAATAATAATTAAATTATTTAATTCATTATTCATAACAGCATAAATTTTTGTAACAAATAATAATTATTGATTATGGTATCAAAGTAGAATTCCAAGTTAATAACATTCAGCACTTTATTTATCCATTAGTGCATATTACAATTCTAGTCCGTCATTACTTTATATATATATAGGTATAGTAGCTACTCTACTTGTTTAGTTAATTACTTACCCCATAATTCATAATTCACACCACAGGTTGAGAATTTAGGCATCAGCGGAGTTTTGGGCCCAAGGAGACACCATGCTTCTTGTCATTGTCATACCATAAGGGAAGGAACTAGTGGTTTCATGGTTCAAAAACTGAAACATGATTTGATAAAAAAAATCTATGATGGGGTGTACCAAGTCAATGTAGAGAACATAGGCCGTGTCATCTATAATGTTGCACCACGAGTTGATTCATTAAGTAGAGAATCGTACAATTTGGCAGTTGCATGCTCTAATGAGTTTGTGTTGAAGAATATTTTTTGTTTCAATCCAAACTGTAACCAAGTTTGCTATGTAATGGAGCACTACGAACAAAATTTCAAACAATGGTTGCAAGAGAATTCTCTTTCTGATCAACAAGGCAAAAATCTGAATCCAGAATTTCTTCAAATTCTTAGGTAATATATATTTGATTTCTATTGTCTTCATCAAAACCAATTTTTAGATTGTCACTCTTTTCTTGGCTATGTGATAGGGATGTTTTAAGGGGCATTGGTTATCTCCATCGTGTGAAAAATAGATGTCATGGCAAGTTAAGTGAGACAAATATTGTGATCGTGAATGGTCGGGCCAAGATTACAGGAATGGTAAATGATATTTCAAAGACTTATCTAGATGATTATTCAGATTATAAGCACTTGGGGACCATTGTTCAAAGATCCTTCGAAACCGAGCAACATGACATTCCAACAGAACTTAAGTTGTTTCTTACCTACATCTCAAAGACAGAACCCAGCCGGTATGCAAGTAAACTTTACACACACACGCACATTAATATTTATTGTAAAATATCTCACTTAAACTTCTTTTTATTCTTGTCCAGGTTGCTCAATATTGAAAATCATCCAATTTTTCTATCCCCTTTACAAAGATTGAGCTACAGGGTGATTGCTCATACTTTCTTGTATTTTGGAAAGTCGAAAAGGTCCTTTGCGTTGGCACTAAATGAAAAGCTTGGTAAATGTGAATGGAAGCTCAATGTCAGAACTACTGGTACATTTGTTATGGTGCTTGATCGTTATAATTACCTGGGAAATTTGTCAGAAAAACAAAGGAAGAAAATCGTTGAATATAAAGATTCCGCCATATCTTTTATGCGGTTTTGCAGAAATGTTGTGGCGCACCTCAAGGACAATAATGTTAAACGAGATGTAAGTTCATAAACACTTTCACAAACAAAATTCATTAAAAGAATTAAATGTTTTTGTTTGAGGAATTTTTTTTCTTTGGTGATATAGCCAGGGCAGCGTAAGAAATTGACTGTGAAGGAAGTCGAGGAAGAGCTTAATGGATACTGGCCTGAGTTCATGTCCATTTTACATGAAATCCTTCTTGAACATGGCCATCTTATGGTTGTACACGATGCGTATGTGGTTGATCAAACTCAGTTTAATAAATTGTTTTTTTTTTTTCCCTTCTGGCTTGTCAACTATGTGGCTAACTTGTATTCATGGTCTTTTTGTAGGGTTCTCAAGTGAAACCATTGGGCTGTTTCTCACAAATGGATATGGTACAGGTTAGGGTTTATTTTATTTTATTTTTTTATGTGGCTAACTTGTATTCATGGTCCTTCGATTATTACCACTACAAGTTCTTTCGTTTATTTTTCAAATTACAATTACCGGGGATGCAAATCTTAACATATCAATCAGCCATTGTGAAAAATATACAGTTACCGGGGGATGCAGTATTTGTAGAATATTACTAACATGTGCTTTGATAAAAAAAAAAAAAAAAAAAAAAAAAAAAAAAAAAAAAATATATATATATATATATATATATATATATATATATATATATATAAATGATACATATATATGTGTGTAAATATATTCATAAAAAAAAAATCCAAAAATGAGAATTTGTATAAAAGATGCAAGGCATCACTAAGGTGAGTGATCCAGTGATAAAGACTTACTCCAGTATATATGGTTTGAATGAGGTTAATGTCTTGAGTTTGAATCCTCTAATTTTAGTCACAAGATGCACTCCAAAGACCCTATAGAATTTGTTTAGTAACGAGTTGTTATATTCTTATAAAAATACTGAGTTCTAATAAAAATTAAAGACAAGAAGCAGCGTAACTAATATAAACAAATCAACTTAAATTTAACCATAATTTATTTTTAGTGTTGAGTTGTTTTATTTTAATAAAAACAATGAGTTCTTATTGGTTTAGACTAGGTAGCATGTAACAAAAGCAATTTATATATCTATAAAGAAAAGATGCAATATAATTAAAAATTTAAAAAATATATCAAATGTAATTTAATGTGAATTGCATAATTCTAACGATGAGTTTTTTTATTTATAATTTTTAAAAAAGATGCAATGTTTAATTAATGATGAAAAAATATATATTTTAAAAATTAATGTAAATAATGAATTCTACTTCAAAGAGTTTTAAGTGACATGTAAAAATAATAATAATAATAATAATAATAATAATAATAATAATAATGTGAAAAAATGTAGACTTCAAAAAATTTAATTATGTGACAACAAAAGTAAGAATCAACCAAGAAGTCAAATGCAACCATTTCATATAAGTTATTATATAGGTACTCTTCCTTTGATGTTCGAGGCAATTACGTACTGTGGAGAAGTTTAGTCTTGTAGCATAAGACCAATTTGCTAACACATTCTTGAAACTGTTCTAGATAAATTATTAACCAATGCGCAAGTGTGCATGTTTTTCCTATCAAGAAGAAGAACAAGTCGTGGACACTTCTATAACATTGTTTAATTCTTGACATGTAGTACCTGCACAACAGATGATCGGGAGACCTTCAAGGAGGTTCTATATTTTATAATTTTACTAAGAAAACCATATACAAGAATGAACTGGATGAATTTGTTGCCAGAAATCTGGGACAGAACTTCGTTAGGAACAAAAGATAGCCCGGTTCTCGTAATTAAGGCATGTCTGGCTATGTATCATTTTGGTAGAACAACTTGCAGTTCGGCCAATATCGATTTAATTTATAATTTACAGTCTCTATGCTTTAGTAAAAGACGATTTAGAAATTTATTTCTAATAGTTTTCCCCTTGTTTCAGATAGTAGTAAATTTGCAAGTGATCAATGTGTTGCTCTTCGATTTTCTGCTGGCTCGTTAAGGGACTGTGTACAGCAACAACTTTTATGAACCTATATAGACGTGCTTTCAAGGGCTTTTCTTTTGCATATAGACTGTATATAAGTGAAGTTTTAACACTAGATGGATTTGATAAGGATCAGCCACTTCCTCTTCCCATGACATATTCAACAAAATGCTTGTGACATATATATTTTGAGAGGAAAAAGGCTTGTGATATGATATTGCAGATTTGCAGTAGAGTAAGGCATATAGCCGTAGTGGGTGGGACCTGTCACAATACAGTTAAATTTCTTTATTGCTAGAAACTATTTACAAGGTCCAAGAATTGGCATAATGGAACAATTACAAGAAGGAACGCCGAGATTTTCCTCCGCCCTAGGCTAATACAGAGCAAGGCACTCGCAATGCTCTAGACTTGGTGAACCAAAGTGGTTGCTGGTTGTAAGAGGCTTACTCCAACATCCGGTGGGGAAATCACTCTACTTCACTCAATTTTTCTCTACGCTGGACTCTTCTTCCTCTTTTCTCCAGTTTTTGTTTGAAATGAACCCCTTGTTCATGTGGGGGGTGGGTATTTGAAAGAGTAAGTCTAGCATCACATCAATTTTCACAACTTTGCCACGTGACAAGTTGTAAGTGGTGAAAATAAAATGATGGGTCTATGTGAATCCAAGATTCCATCACTCATGAGTGACAAAATTGTGGCAAAATTGTGGAAATTAGTGTGGTGCTAGACTTACTTGTATTTGAAACCTATCTCCCCATAAATGGGGGACAAAATGATGACTCTAGTCCAATCTTCCTCTCCATTGTCAAGTTGAGAATATTGGTTAGGGTTTAATCCTACTTCTCCTAACAAATAGAGTAATCATTCAGAATTTAAGACAGAGGTTGTCAGTAGGTGGCTGTAATTAATGTGGAGGTGATAGCTAGCTTCTTAGGAACGTTGTTCGAAGACTGAGCATAGTGTTAGCAACAAATACTCGAGATACCTTTTTATGCAGGAGTCAACCTTCCTCCTTGATATGATCATGGTTCTGGTTGGAAGGGTTATTGTTGCTAGATATCTTGTTACCACAACTTCTTAATCGGTTTATTGCTGCCCTTTTGTGATGAAACTCGAAAGTCATCCAACAAGCCATTCATGTTCTTTATGAAGTTGGGCTCGGCTAAGGGTTCATGGGCTCCCTTCTTTATTTGGGACTAGGATGGGCTTACAGGCCTCCGCTAAGGGGCTTTGTGGAGATGTGATGGAGTTGGTCAATCCCCCTTGAATAGCTTTATTGGTTTGTATCACTTTTGCTTGTTGCAGATTATTTTATTTTATTTTATTTTTTATTTTTTTTATAAAAAACTTGAAAAAGGATAGGAGTGGGCGATCAAAGGTGAATTCCCTACTTGGGTGTGAATAGAGAGTAGCATTCAGCCCATTGGGTATAGTGAGTCATAGCTACCCCAGCCCCACTAGGGCATCAATGAGTATTAAGTCAGTGTTTCATACAAATAATCCATATAGGATTCCCATTGTGTGAGTCAAATCTATAACCTAATCCCCACCAAACCACGTGGGTGTAAGCTTAGTGACCAATGAACCACTACCCTTGGTGGTCATGCTGCAAGTTAAATTGAATTGTATAGAGTTAGACAACCTTTATACTTTAAGATGGTTTAGCATTTGATACAAATTTATTTGGCCTTTTCCTTCTAATTGTATTTGGTTAAAAGTTGATTAAATAGTTGTACTTAGAAAAAGTAATACTTTAAAAAGTTGTACATTAGTAAATAAACAAAAAATAAATGAAAAGGTTGATTTTCACTATTTATGGGACAATCAACGCAGATTAAAAAGCTATAACTGGGAAAGATCCAAATTTCACAGCAAATAAAAATGTACTTAAGGAGACAATCAATGCAATTAAACATAGCATACAAGAGCCTAAAATCATGAGATTGTTGACTTTAATTACCTTAGAGCATTCACATTAGACTCAATAAACTAACCAAATTTTTTTAATGATCACTGTTGATCGCCACTTGTAGTGAGATAGTCTTCTCGCTAGTCCTAATTTTTTTTTGAATTCTCAAAACTCTCTCTTCTCAGTTCTTACCTGACTCTCTCTCTCTCTCTCTCTCTCTTTTTCTGTAGTCGAAGTTAGCGTGAACTGCAAAGCTTGGATTTGGTAGTCGTTCTTGGTCAGTGGTGGCGGATTTGGGTGTCTAAAATTTATTTTGTGTTGATATTTTCGTTGATTTGGGCAGTGGGTGTGAGATTTGTGTTGATTTTTGTTTTGATTTATGCTGTGGGTGGGGTGGTTGCTTGGTTTTTGTTATTTTTTTTTTATTTGTGTGGTGCTTGTGGTAGTTTCCGATAGTGGCTGTTGTTTTTGCGCCTCTAAATATAAAGCTGATAGCTAATATGAGAATTAAACTAAAGAAGTAGAAATAGTCTGATAAACTAAGAGCACTTGCAGCAGTGGAGCTAAATAGATATATAGCTATTTTAAATGTGCCAAAACACAAAAAAAAACCCTATGCAGCAGTGGAGCAATAGCTAAATTTTTTAGCTGAATTGCTACAGTGCACATCTATACTGTAGCTTAGAGCTAAAAAAAAAAGTAATTTTTTATTCCAGCCGGTACAACTTGCTTCTTTTTTTATTCATTCTTTTATCACACCGGTCTCATTCACTCTCTCTTATTCACTCTCATCATCTGAAGCTCAAGTCTCTCAAGCTCACTCTCTTAACTCCGGTCTCTCAAGCTCACTATGTTTACCGTCGCCGGCCTGACCATCGTCAACGTCGCTGCCACCGAAGCTCGACGTCATCGACCCACTAGTCGTCCCAAGCCACCGATCAGCCTCAGACCCACGCCGCCATCCGCCTCAGACCCACACCGCCATCCGCCTCAGACCCATACTGCTGATTGCCTCAGACCCACTTCTCTTTCGTTTTCTCTCTCTCTCTCTCTCTCTCTCTCTCTCTCTCTCTCTCTCTCTCTCTCTCTCTCCATTTTTAGCTTCGATTGAGTCCCACATTACCCAACTCACCTCAAATCGGAGCATTCTGTTTTGCTTTGCACTCATCATCACTGTTTATGATCACTGATCGATGATCGGCGCAGGTCTCGTCGGCTGGTACCGAATCGGATAGAGTATCAGGCATGGGTTTCGGTTTGGCTGTGTTGATTTTTCTGGGTTTTTTTTTTGTTCTTCTTCACTGGTTTTGATGGGCATGGTGGGGTTGTGGTTGTGCAGTGATTTTTATGGGTTTAATGGTGGTTGTGGTGGTGTGTTGGTGGTTGAATGAAATATTATTTTATTGTAGTGTGTATATTATTTTATTGTGTTAAAAGGTAAAATAGCTCCACTGCTGTAGGGTGTGAGAATGTAAAATAGATAAAATGACTTTTTGTGTAGCTAAAAAACTAAAAATTTAGATCCACTGCTGTGGATGCTCTAAGGCCAGCAACATGCAAGCTAGGCTTTTTTTTTTTTTTTTTTTTTTTCTTTTTCTTTCTCTGGTCCATCAGCTCTAGGGCTGATCCAAACCAAAGGCAACTAGCGGAGATATGGTAGGAATGCGATTTGGGGATCCATTTTTGACTAGTGGCAACAACCCCATTTTCCTTTAGATTCAAGTGGCTCAAATACATGAACCCCACCATCTATTGTGCTAAAAGTGATGTGGTTGTATCGGGTGGTTGTTGATGTAGAATAGACAGCACATGCCTTCCTGGAGCAGCAAGGGCGCCGAAAGTCACAACACAAGATCAAAAGGGGTGCTAGTAGAGACCATCGGGGCGACAGTGTCGGAATTGCATGAATTTTGGTAACATGAGCATCGCCTAAATTTAGGTAAATTCCTTCGTTAAGGTCCTGAAAATAGTGTTTTTGCTATTTATAGTAATATTTGTTTTTTCTTAATAACTTTTAGTTTAAAAGTTAGAATAAGGTTCCGTCTGTTTTGGGATGACCCTTAAAGTCAGTAGTTTATGATTATGCATTTAACTCAATTTTTCCAGTTTTGGTATATTTCGATATTTTATCACCTAATCGTGTAATTAGTGTGAATTAGAGTTTTAGACATTTTTCTTAGTATTTATATGTTTTGTAGCTGTCAGAGGCAAATCAGATTATTATCAATAAAATTATAGACTTTTGTCAAATTTTTCCTCTGGTAGATTCCACTTTATCTCTTTGTGGATTCAGGGAAACCCCTCGTGGATTTAGGGAAACCCCTCGTGGATTCAAAGTTCACTACTAGAAACTAACAGATTAGTTTCTGCTTCATCAAATAGAGCATCGTGTGTGCTTTCTTCAGGCTTCCGCGACATCAATTATGGAATTAAAATTGTGAATTAAAAAAAAATTAATTAAAATTGTGATATAATATTGAGGCTGATGTATATGCATGAAACAAATAGATAACTAAACTAAAAAAAATAGTGTTTTTGGGGTTAGTTTGGATAAATATTTGAGAAGGCTGATGTGAATACTTTTAATCATGCATTTAAAACCATCCAGCCAAATCCCATATGCAAGAAATAAAGAAGGAGGCATTACTTTTTTTAAATATTTGCAACTATTTTATAGGTATCCCTCGATTATTCCTTCTTTCTTTACTCTCTGTTGACCATAATTTCTCTTCTTGCATGATAATATGATATGATTCATCCTCTTCATCAATGATAAAATATCTTTCTTGGACTTGTTGCTTTGCTTGTATTTGCTTGGAAGGGGTATTCTCAAGATTATGTAGTCTCTCAAAGATGGGTGTAGTCATCCTTGCTATCATGTCTTCTATTTGTTTAAGAACTATTGATCACTGGAGACCATTTGGTCAATTGATAAGGGTACGAATTTTCAAGGTATTTTTTCTGAGGTTTAAGACCAAGCATGTCTTGAGAGATCCTTTTACGTGTTACCATCTACAAGCAGGGACGAACCTAGGATTTCAAGCTAGGGGGGCCGAAGTATAAGAAAAAAAAATTCAAATAGACATCCATATAGTATTAACAAACTATTAGCTAAGATAAATACACAAAATCATTGTTTTTTAATACATTAAGATGCAATCATCTACCAACCAAAAAAAAAAAAAAAACACAAAATAATATTGTTTCTTAAGAGCATTAGCTGTTGCAAAAAAATTATTTTCACAAACCAAAACTTACTTTTGCTACTCCAATATAGCATTTGAAACGTCTGGTATAGTAATGTTTTTGGTATTTAGTGTTCTAAATACTAAATATTTAGCATTTAGAACACCTGATGCTAGTACTCTAATACTGGGTTGATTAGGATTTTTAATTTTTTTTTTTAAGTTTTGTTTTTGTTAAGTTTTTGAGTTAGGTAGTTGTTAGTTGGACTAGGCTAATTGGAAGGGAGGGGGCCTAAGGTTTTGAAAAAGGGAAGGCCCAACTCCAATATATATATATATATATATATATATATATATATATATATATATATATATAACCAATAATTTTTTTTCTTTATTTTTATTTGGGCTAGGGGGGACCTGGGCCCCCTTGTGTCCGTCCCTGCCTACAAGAGAGATTGATCCTTATGAGAATCATTTAATGAAGATTATTGACAATAAATTCACATTTGACTCCCATTTAACCATGCCCCTAGAATAAGAACATAATGCGTAGACAGTGCCCAAGAAAGATAAGGTCCAAGATGATAAAGCTTGAAAATACAACAAGTAGGTATGCCAATAGGCCTAAAGCCCTGATGAAGGAGAAATGATAATTATAGGTGCAAGTGCAAGGGCCTAAAAGAGAGAAGCATGTGATGTTTTTAGAAAGAATGGACCTAAGGCCCACGAAAAATGACTATGGGCTTGATTAGGCCCAAAAATAGAGGATGAAATGGGCCCAAGGCCCAAACAAAGGATGAAATGGTCCCAAAACCTTGGCTTAAAGGAAATGACAAAGTGGGTCAAGTGCCGTTAGACATGACATGACCAAATTAAAATGAGTCAAAGACTTATACAAAGAATGAGATAGAGGTAATGCCCTGAACAAGAAAAAAAGGGCCTAAGTCCTTGAGGCAAAATGAGGATAGGTCTAAGGCCCAGACAAAGGACAGGATGACCTCAAGGCCCATACAGAGGACAAGATGGGCCAAGGCTCAATCAAATGGCAAGGATGGGCCCAAAGCCAAAATGAACAACAAGATGGGTATAAGGCCCAAACAAAGGAAAAGGTGGGCCTAAGGGCCTAGACAAAATAAAGGTGGACCTAAGGCCAAAATGAAGGACAAGTTAGGCCTTAGGCCTAGACAAAGGATAAGGCCCAAGTAAAAGAAGAAGAAGAAGATGGGCTTAAAGCCCAAACAAATGACAAGATGAGTTAAGGGGGAAAAACATTTGTTCGCATTCTGGCTAATTTGTCATATTGGCCTAAATTTAGCGGAATGGACTGCAATTTAGGCCGAAATGGAATAAAGGGTAATTTGTATCGGCTAACTGATCAAAATGGAATTTTTCGGCAATTCCGAGCGAAACAAAAATGGAATTGACAACAGTGGTTTCACATTCTCGGATGTAAATTTTTTCAAACAATGTTCACAATTTTACAATAGATATCCATATTTTACACATGATATAAAAGAGTATAGAAATGATGTGAAAGAGTGTAAACATTAATATTAGATGTGAAACCATTAAACCATTAAACCCCCTAAAATAATAACATAAACAAGAATGATGCTATTATTCTATCAATAAATAATGAGATAAGTTAATAGATGCCTTAAAAGTATTGATTTGAGATATATTTTAGAAAATTTTTATAGGAAAAAAAAAACAAATAAATTTTTTGACATCCTTTTATGTTTCTCATAAAAGTTGTATTAAAATTTTTTTAAAATAGTTTATTAACAATTTTCCTACTAGTTTTTTAACCAGACCCATAAATAATAACGAAAATAATAATGACACCCATCAATTTTCACAATTTAAGATAGATTGTGATTCGTGTAGAATAAAAATAATGTCAGTATGGTCTCCCTTGAAAGTAATATTATACCAATTCATCTAAAATGTTAAGAAAAAAGTTTTAAAAAATTTATTAGATTTGTATTATTGTTATTTCATGACCTAAAAATAGGGAATCCGATGGCTTTTCCTTTTCCTTAATTCTTTTTAGCTCTAAAATCATAGCATATTACTGGGTGCTACAATTATTTTATTATATAGTACAATCGTACATGGTGGTGAGTTTAAGTGACAACGAAGATGATGATGTTGGCTCACTAGTCTTGTTTTAATGAATATATTTCATGCTCATGTTCTCATGTAAGGTGGGTGAGTGTGGACCCAAGCGGTGGCTCAAAGGATTCAATGCCCAATGGACTTCATTGAATATTTGAGTATGTGAGAGGACAAAATATTCTGCTTTAATAAACAAAATGAGGTACAAAGCTAACAGCACCTCCCACACTGACACTGAGAACCAAGCTCAAAGTTGGACTACTTTCCTTAGACGCACATCAAATGAGAGAAACTACTTCTCTTGACCATTTGCTTTAAGCTTGCAGAGTTTTTTCTTGAAGCTGAGAGGCTTTTCTAGGACTTGACATTAGAAGAAAAGAAGCTGAGAGAGAATGTGGGGTGACAGGGAGGCAGGGGCAGTAAATGTTATAGTGTCTGTGACACTGATCTGCACTTTCGTTTATGTTTACTCTGATATTGATGTACTGTGTCTTTAACTTTCTCTATGAGTGTGTACATGTGAATGGCTGTGCTTACATTTTTTGTAATGCTTATGTAATGATGAACTGTGTAGGTTCTAAATGAGATACTCCATAAGATTCTATGTTGGTGTGCGGTTGCTCTTGCAAGTGTGCTTCTGAAGGATGTTCTCCAGTCACGGATGGATGTTTTTCGTGATTTAAGCCGTGAATTATGTCATAGATTTGTGAGTACACTAATCTTTTTCAGATTATTTGAGCAGTATGATAGGTAATACATAATCAGATTTCACTTGCATTATGTTATCTAACTCTTGATTGGCCATTCATCTTTTGATTCTTTTTCACACCCAATGTTTCTGTTGTTGAGTTCAAATTTTCTGTCTCACTTTTCCTACTCCACTCTATACTCCACCAATAAAAACTTGACACGTGTTCACCTAATTAATTAAATACTATCATTATTGACTTATTAATACTACCATTATTAATTAATAGTAGTATTTAATTAATTAGGTAAACACGTGTTAAGTTTTTATTGGTGGAGTATAGAGTGGAGCAGGAAAAGTGGGACAGAAGATTTGGACTCCTGTTGGTGACGGTTCTCCTTACACGGTAGTAAATTGTAACGAATTAATGATGTAAATTGAATAATTTTATGTTGTGATGACATGCTTCTTCTTGATTTCCCATAGAGGATTTAACCAACTCAAATAATTAATAGTATTAACTATGATTTTTACTTGATTGCTTAATTGTTGGTTTTAATACAGGTGATTCGAATTTCTTTGAATACTATGTTCTTTCATCACAGTCCCATATCAACTGGGAGAGCTAGGCTTAGTTCACTAATGAGAACCCTCCTATGTGGATACTACATAATCCAATTATATATATAATTTCAATTTTGTTAGAATAATGGTTAAATGATTAAATTCACCATTCTTAGTTGCTTAAACTTTTGAAACAAACTGTAATTGATCAAGGATAAGAGCAGGTAGTAGTTTAAGCCTTAATTTCAAGTTTATAACATTTGACACTTTCTTCATCAATCCATTAATGCATATTACAATTCTAATCCATCATTACCATATAAAGGTATAGTAGCTCTTTTTAAACTGTTTAGTTACTTACCCCATAATTCACAATTCAGAATTCTGGCATCAAAGGATTATTGGTTCCTCCAAAGCGGAAACGTGATTTGGTAAAAAGAATCAATGATGGGGTGTATCAAGTCAATGTAGAGAACATAGGCCATGTCATATATAATGTTGCACCCAGCGGTGATGCATTAAGTAGAGAATCGTACCATTTGGCAGTTGCATGCTCTAATGAGTTTGTGTTGAAGAATATTTTTTGCTTCAATCAGAACTGTAACCAAGTTTGCTATGTAATGGAGCACTATGAACACAATTTCAAACAATGGTTACAAGAGAATGCACTCTCTGATCAACAAGGCAAAAATCTGAATCCAGATTTTCTTCAAATTCTTAGGTAATATATATTTAATTCCTTTATCTTCATCAAAACTCAGATTGTCACTTGTTTCTTGGCTATGTGATAGGGATGTTTTAAGGGGCATTGGTTATCTTCATCATGTAAAAAAGAGATGTCATGGCAATTTAAGTGAGACAAATATTGTGATCGTGAATGGTCGGGCGAAGGTTACGGGAATGGTAAATGATATTTCTAAGACTAGTCTAGATGATTATTCAGATCATTTGCACTTAGCCACCATTATTAGAAGATCCTTTGGAACCAAGCAACATGTCATTCCAACAGAACTTGAGTTGTTTGTTACCTACATTTCAACAGAAAATCCCAGCCGGTATGCAAGTAAACTTTACACACACACACACACTGACTTTAAAATATCTCACTAATACTTTTTTATTCTGGTCCAGTTTGCTCAATATCGAAAATCATCCAATTTTTCTATCCCCTTTACAAAGATTGAGCTACAGGGTGATTGCTCATACGATCTTGTATTTTGGAAAGTCCAAAAAATCCTTTGTGTTGGCACATATGGTGCTTAATCGTTATATGACCCTGCGAAATTTGTCCAGCAAACAAAGGGAAAATTTTCAATATAAGCAGTCTGCCATATCTTATTTGAGGTTTTGCAGAAATGTTGTGGTGCACCTTAAGGACAATAATTTTAATCGAGATGTAAGTTCATAAACACTTTTACGAACAAAATTCAGCAAAAGAATTAAACCTTATTTTATTTTATTTTAAGAATGTTTTCATTGGTGAGATAGCCAGGGAGTAAGAAATTAACTGCAAAAGAAGTCGAGGAAGAGCTTAATGGATACTGGCCTTAGTTTATGCCCATTTTACATGAAATCCTTCTTGACCATGGCCATCTTATGGTTGTTCACGATGCGTACGTGGCTGGTCTGAAAGTTCAAATAGTGTAAAAACACCCTTGAACGTTTAGACCACCAATTAACAAATTAACCAATTCAAGCTTTATGTCAAACAAATAGAGTGCGGAAAATGAACATAAGCTATAATGTAGAATTGGACACAACTATCTAAGCCAAATTAAAATTACAACCACAGCAGAAAATAAAAGGCAAAGATAAAGGGAAGGAAGATGCAAACACAAAGACAACACGCGATGTGTTATCGTAGAGGAAACCGAAGCCCTCGGCGTAAAACCTCTCCGCCGCCCTCCAAGCGGTAAACAATCCACTAGAAAATGTAGTTGGGATACATGGATAGCAATAGACCCTCCAAGCCTAATCTACCCAGTGCACCTAAGCCCTCCAAGCTTCTTGCTCCAACGAGGTTGCGCCGAACCTTTTTCTTTTCTAGCTTCCCGGATTCCGCTACTAGACCATAGCATCAACCAATGAAGATTGGTTCCTTCCTAACTGCTTCCCAGAACACCAAACAACCCTCTCACAGTAATGGATATGGTGAGAACAAGGTTTTGGTAAAAGGCCTCTCAAGGATTTGGCAATGGAGAGGAAGAGAGTTGAGAAATTTGAAGAGACACTAATGTAAAGATTGTAGATGGTTCAATCTTGTTTTGCTCTAGGGTTTCTCTCTCAAAATTCTCTCTGGAAGCCCTTTATCATTTGTGGGTATAAGGGGTATTTATACTGAGGTGAGAGGAGAATGTGAAACGTCAGGTTTTTCAAAACAGGGTTGGCTCGCGGCTTGGCCTCGCGACTTAACTGAGTCGCGAGATCCAGTCGCGAGATAACCGTATGGCCAGCTGTCCTGTTTTGTCCTGTAGTGCTCCAGCTAGCATGACTGTTCACCTTCCGGCATGCTTGGCACGTGTGCTGCGTCTGGCGGCTTGCAGCCGCGAGTCACCCGCGAGATCCAGCCGTGAGTCTCTGTTTTCTTGCACACTCTTGAGCAATCTTCACTCTAACTCACTCACTACCCTTACAACAAGCCCACCTAAATACATGGTTACTAAATGCTGAAATATAAGCAAATTTGGCACGGAATAAAGCCAATTAGATGGTTGAATAAATTCAACCTTACATGGTCAAAACTCAGTTTACTAAATTTTTTTTTTCTTATGGCTTGTCAACTATCTGGCTCACTTGTATTATGATCTTTTTGCAGGGTTCTCAAGTGAAATCATTGGTGTTTCTCACAAATGGATATGAGAGGTTTGGTTTCTTAATGTACCATTCCTTTGATTATTACCATTACAAGTTCTTTCATTTATTTTTCTGAATACCAGGGGATGCAATTCTTAACTTTTTAGTCTCCTGCACAACATATCAATCAACCATTGGGAATACTAAATTATACTAGCAATTGTATAATATATTAGTCACTAGTATGTACTTTGATCAATATATATATATACACACACACAAATCAATCAGGTCCAAAACTTTTCAAAACTAATCAATTTAGTTCCTAAAGCCAATTTAGTCCCTAAACTTAACAAGTAGACAACGCCTACGAAAGATAATGTCCATGAGTGTAAAACTTAAAGACACAACAAGTAAAGATGCCTAGAAGCCTAAAGGCCCAATAGAGGAGAAATGATAATGGGCACAAGGGCCCAAAAAAGAGAAGTACATGATGCTTCTAGAAAGAATGGACTTAAAGTCCAAGGAAATAGGACTATGGGCCTTACAAGGCCTAAAGATAGAGGAACTTAAAGCTAGCCTCTATATGAAACAAGAGTGGACCCTAGGCCCAAAAAAAGGATGAATGGGCCCAAAACCTTAACCAAAAGGAAACAACAAAGTGGGCTAGATACCCTCAAAGATAACACGATTCTAATACCCCCTAGACCAAACTAAGATTTATAAAAACTCGCACAAAGAATGAGATAGGAGCAATGCCTCTGGACCCAAAAAAGAAAAGAAAAGATGGGCCTAAAGCCGTAGGCAAAACGAGCATAGGCCTTAGGCCCATGCTTAGTGCATGGCAAAATGATTTGATAAAAAAAAGGGCTAATTACACTTTACCCACCTGTGGTTTGCCTCTAATTTGATTTGCCTACTTGTGGTTTCAATTTTGACACTTTACCCACCTGTGATTCTCTCCGTTAAGGCTCTGTTACCCACCTCCGTTAAAAAGAAGGTTAAATATGTATTTTTACATCATTTTTATGTCTCTCTCCTCCCAAAACATAAAACACGTAAAAATTCAAGAGAAAACAAGATCAAAATGTGCTATTGGTAAAAAATATTATGCAATTTCTTAGAACTTCAACTTGTATTTGAACTTATCATCTCAACCACAAATAAACTAATTATACATCTGAAAGCATGATAAAGCCGAATGAGAAAAATTAGATAAAAATTAAAACTCATAATCTAACTCAACAACGTTCAAATAAATCAAATCAAATCTCCTTCTCCTCATGTCCAAAAACTAGAAACCCAGAAAAGTTGAAAACCTAGAAAAGTTCAAACAACAAAAATTGAAACTCCTGATGTCCAAAAACTAGAAACCCAGAAAAGTTTAAACAACAAAAATTGAAACTCCTCATGTCCAAAAACTGGAAACCCAGAAAAGTTGAAAACCCAGATCTAAATCTAAAGATCTAAAACTTAACTGGGTAAGTTTATCTCAAAAAAAAAGGGTAAGTTGTAATTTAGTCTAAAGATCTAAATCTTTTAGTGAGGCCCCCTTAATAAGTAATATACATGAATTCTTGAATACTTGTAGAGAAAAAAATCATCATCAACTTGCTAGGCACTCAAGTCCTTTAGAAAAAATAAGCTTTTCTGACCGGTTATCAAAAAAAAAAAAAAGAAAAAGAAATAATGAGCTTGATGTCATCTGTGAAGTTATCCAAGAATGCGTCCGACCAGATCCAAGGCAGAGACTAACAATGAGGGACATTGTTTCTATCTGAGTTCCTCCATTGCTGTTCGATCTGACCAAGGAGAATGCATCGCCGTTCGATTTGACCTCCATCCCTTCGAATCCAAGCCATCGTCGTTCGATCTGACCTCCATCGCTGTCTCCATCGCCGTTCGATCTGACCTTCATCCCCTTCGAATCCAAGCCATCGCCGTTGGATCTGACCTCCATCGCCGTCTCCATCACAGTTCGATCTGACCTCCATCGTCGTTCAATCAAGGAGAATGCGCCGCCGTTTGATCTGTTTCAGCAAATCAAGTAATTTTTATTCTACTGTTCACGATGTTGTGATATTTTCTGGTGGGTTTGTTGTTTGGCTTTGAAACCTTCCTCTCTCATATCTCTATTCCCTTGGTCAAGCTTTGCCGATCCTCCCCTTGGTTGCTGCCAATGTATATACAGTGGCTTTGTGTGAGTGAGATCTTGGATGTTGAAAATCAAAAATTTAGAAATTAAGTGCTGGAAATTGTTGATCCTCCCTGTTGTCATGTTGTAAATTGTGTTATGCTTTGATTTTAATAAATTTCTTAGTTCAGGCACAAAAAATAAGTATAAGGAAGAAGACGAAGAACTCTCTCTCATGGTTTTGCTTCATTTGATTTGTATTAATTTTCTGGGGGTATCTTCTTCATGATTGTGTACGTTCTTCATGTTTGTGAATGATGAGGAACCAATATCATATTTTAATCTTGTTTCTCTCTTGTTTTTTTTTTTTTTTTTTTGTTTTTCTTGTTTTGGAGGAGAGAGACATAAAATGGGTGTAAAAAGACTTGTTTACCCCTCTTTTTTAACAGAGGTGGGTTACGGATTATTAACGGAGGGAATCACAAGTGGGTAAAGTGTCAAAATTAAAACCACGGGTAGGCAAATCAAATTAGAGGCAAACCACAGGTGGGTAAAGTGTAATTATCCCTTAAAAAAATGGATGAGGGGTGAGATATTTATTTAGTAATATTTTAATCAATTAAAAAAATGTTAAAAAATTAACGTTAAATCAACCGTGTATGTAGTATTGATGTAATTTCTTAACCACAAAGTATGGAATCCGAGGGTTTTCCTTTTTCCTTCATCTCTAGTGCTACAAGTGTTTAGTATAATCTTACATGGTGGTGAGTCAAATAAGTGACAATAATTTATTGACAATATGATAAGCTTGTATTGATTTTTATTTAGGTCCCCTAGTTTTTGTTTGGAACTGTTTATTTAGTTTTTTGATGAAATTTTTTTACTAAAAGTTTGCTAAAGGTATACTTGTACCTTAAAAAAAAAAAAAAAAAAAAAGGAAAAAAAATGAGATTTTAAAATGCTGCATATAAAAGATAAAAATTAAAAACTAAAAAAAAAAAAAAAAAAAAAACTAATGCCAAATTTATTATCAGTAGTGTCAAACTTTTATTATCAAATTTATTTATTTATTTATTTATTATTATTTTTTTTTTCTATAGAATTTCTCTTTTATGTTCTCATGTTAGTCGGTGAGTGTGGACCCAAGTGGCCGCTAAAGGATTCAGTGCCCAAGAGGTAAAAAGCCGAGATGACCCCTTATACTAAAACATATAGAACCAAGCTGAGAGTGAGAATCAGACTGCGTGCTTTCATTCGACGCACAGCAAATGAGAGAAAACCACTTTTCTTAACCATTAAGGTTATGCTGCAGAAATTTTTTTGCGGCTGAGAGGATTTTCTTGGACCTGAAGCTGAAAAAAAAAAAAAACTGAAAGAATGCGGGGAGATAGGGAGGCAGTAAATATTCTGGTGTCTCTGACACTGATCTGCGCTTTCGTTTATGTTTACTTTGATATTAATGTACTGTCTCTTTATCTCTCTCTGAGTGCGTACATATGTATATGTGAATGTGTGTGCATGCATTTTTTGTAATGCTTATGTACTGATGATCTGTAGTTCTAAATGGGATACTCCACAATATTCTAAGTTGGCGTGCGGCTGCTGTTGTATTTGTGCTTATGATCGTTGTTCTCCAGTCACAGATGGATGTTTTTCGTGATTTAAGCCGTGAATTTTGTCATAGAATTGTGAGTACGCTAAGCTTTAGTATTTGAGTAATATGATTTTAAATTCAATGAAACATTTAGGATTCAAATATTTCCTCCCCAACTATTATATTATCAGAAAAAAAACCTATGACTTTTACTTGATTGCTTAATTGTTGGTGTCAACACAAGTGATTTGAATTTCTTTGTGAATATTATGTTCTATGACAGTCCCATATCAAGTATCAAATGGGAAGAGGGCTGACTTAGTTCTCAAATGAGAACCCTCTTTTGCGTATCTCCATTTTTTCGTATATATAGCTTCCATTTTGTTAAAATAATGGTTAAATAATTAAGTAAATCACATGCAAAGCTTTGTTCATCCATTAAGTAAATAACAGCCATTATTACTGTATAAAGGTATCTATCTATTTTAATTGTTTAGTTACTTACCCCAAATTCACAATTCACACCACAGGTTGAGAATTCCGGCATCAGTGGATTATTGGGCCCAAGAAGACACCATACTTCTTGTCATTGTCATATCATAAGCGAAGGAACTGATGATTTCATGGTTCAAAAACTAAAACATGATTTGATAAAAAAAAAATGGATGATGGGGTGTACCAAGTCAGTGTAGAGAACATAGGCCATGTTATCTATAATGTTGCACCAGGAGTTGATTCATTAAGTAGAGAATCGTACAATTTGTCAGTAGCATGCTCTAATGAGTTTGTGTTGAAGAATATTTGTTGTTTCAATCCAAACTGTAACCAAGTTTGCTATGTAATGGAGCTCTACGAACAAAATTTCAAAAAATGGTTGCAAGAGAATGCTCTCTCTGATCAACATGGCAAAAATTTGAATCCAGAATTTCTTCAAATTCTTAGGTAATATATATTTGATTTATTTGTCTTCATCAAAACCAGTTTTTATTAGATTGTCACTTTTTTTCTTGGCTATGTGACAGGGATGTTATAAGGGGCATTGGTTATCTCCATCGTGTGAAAAAGAGATGTCATGGCAAGTTAAGTGAGACAAATATTGTGGTCTTGAATGGTCGGGCCAAGATTACAGGAATGGTAAATGATATTTCAAAGACTAAAAGAGATGATTATTTGCACCTGGAGTCCATTATCAGAAGATCCTTTTTAACCAAGCAACATGCCATTCCAACAGAACTTAATTTGTTTCTTACCTACACAACAAAAGTTACAAAACCCAGCCGGTATGCAAGTAAACTTTACACACACACATATGTACTTTAATATATCTCACTAAAACTTCTTGTTATTCTGGTCCAGGTTGCTCAATATTGAAAATCATCCAATTTTTCTATCCCCTTTACAAAGATTGAGCTACAGGGTGATTGCTCATACGTTCTTATATTTTGGAGAGTCAGACAAGCCCTTTGCGTTGGCACTAAATAAAAAGATTGGTAAATATAAATGGAAGCGCAATGTCAGTACATTTGATATGGTACTCAATCGTTATAAGTACCTGCAAAATTTGTCCAGAAAACAAAGGAAAACCTTTCAATATGAACAGTCCGCCATAGGTTTTATGAGGTTTTGCAGAAATGTTGTGGTGCACCTTAAGGACAACAATTTTAAACGAGATGTAAGTTCATAAACACTTTCACAAACAAAATTCATTAAAAGATTTTTTTTTTTTTTTTTTTTTTTTTTTTGGTTTTAAGAATTTTTTTCTTTGGTGACACAGCCAGTGAGTAAAAAATTGACTGCAGAAGAAGTTGAGGAAGAGCTTAATGGATACTGGCCTGACTTCATGCCCAAATTACATCAAATCCTTCATGAACATGGCCATCTTATGGTTATACACGATGCGTATGTGGCTGGTCAAACTCAGTTCACTAAATTATTATTTTTTCTTGTGTCTTGTCAACTATGTGGCTAACTTGTATTCATGATTCTTTTGCAGGGTTCTCAAGTGAAACCTTTTGGCTGTTTCTCACAAATGGATATGATACAGGTTAGATATTTTTATGTACTATACCTTTGATTATTACCATTACAAGTTCTTTCGTTTATTTTTCAGAATACGGTTACTGGGGGATGCAAATCTTGACACATCAATCAACCATTGGGGAATTTTTGTTTTTACCTCTATCACGAAGCAAATGTACAATAGATATAACATGTGCTTTGATAAAATATATATATATATATATATATATATGTGTGTGTGTGTGTAAATATATTCATAAATAAAAAGCTAAATAAGAGAATTTATATAAAAAAAAGATGCAAGCTTATCACCAAGGTGAGTGATCCAGACTCCAGAGTGATAAAGACTTACTCCAATATGGTTTGAATGAGGTTAATGTCTTGAGTTTGAATCCTCTAATTTTAGTTCACAAGATGCCCTCCAAAGACCCAATAGACTTTGTTTGGTAGGGAGTTGTTTTATTCTTATAAAAATACTGATTTCTAATAAAAATTAAAGACAAGAAGCAACGTAATTAAATTATAAACAAATCAAACGTAATTTAACCATAATTTACTTTTAGTGTTGAGCTGTTTTATTTTAATAAAAACAATGAATTCTTATTGGTTTTGACTAGCATGTAACAAAGCAATTTATATATCTATAAAGAAAAGATGCAATGTAATTAAATTTTAAAGAAGATCTAATGTAATTTAATGGTAATTGCATAATTCTAATGATGCTTTTTAAAAAAATAGATGCAATGTCTAATGACGATTTTTTTTTAATAAAAAAAATCTAATATAAATAATGAGTTCTACTTCAAAGAGTTTTATGTGACATGTAACCAATAATAATAATAATAATGTGAGAAAATGTAGGCTTCAATAAATTTATGTGACAGCAAAAGCAAGAATCAACCAAAAAGTCAAATGCTACCATTTCATATATATATAGGTACTAATCCTTTGATGTTCAAAGCAATTACTGTGGAGAAGTTTAGTCTTATAGCATATGACCTATTTGCTAACACATTCTTGAAACTGTTCTTGATAAATTGTTAACCAACGCGTAAGTATGTATGTTTTTCCTATCAAGAAGAAGAACAAGCCATGGATACTTCTATAACATTTTTTAATTATTGACCTGTAGTAAATGATATGCACTACAAATGATTGGGAGACCTTCAAGGAGGTTCTAAATTTTATAATTTTCCTAAGAAAACCATATATAAGAATGAACTGGAATTTGTTGCCAGAAGTCTGGGATAGACCTTCGTTAAAAGATAGCCCAGTCCTATAACTTTGTTGCAATTCGCCCAATATTGATTTAATTTATAATTTACAATCTTTATGCTTTAGTAAAAGATGAATTAGAAATGTATTTCTAATTGTTTTCCCTTTGTTTCAGATAGCTAGTAGTAAATTTGCAATTGATCATTGTGTTACTCTTCAAGAGTATGGAGAGCTGATTTTCTGCTGGCTCGTTTAGGGACTGTGTACAACAACTTTTGAACCTGTATATACTATATAGACGTGCTTTGAAGGGTTTTGCTTTTGGATATAGACTGTGTGTATAAATGAACTTCAACTATTTCTACACCAGATGGTGTTGGTAAGGATCAGCCACTTCCTCTTCTCATGATTTATATATTTCTGGCGAGGTAAATGGCTAGTGATATGATGTTGCAGTTGCGTAAGGCACATAGTTGTGGTGGGTGGGATGTATCACAATACAATTAAATTTCTTCATTGCTAGAAACTATTTATAAGGCCCAAGAATTGGCCCAATGGAATGATTACAAGAGAGATTGATCCTTCTGGGAAGCATTTACCGAAGATTATTGATAATAAATTCACATTTGACTTCCATTTAACCATTCCCCTAAAATAAGAACTTAATGCAAAGTGCCCAAGAAAGATGAGATCCAAATGGATAAAACTTGAAGATACTACAAGTAAGTATGCCAATAGGCCTAAAGCCCTAATGAAGGGGAAATGATAATAGGTGCAAGGGCCCATAAGAGATAAGCACATGATGCTTTTAGAAAGAATGGACCTAAAGTCCAAGGAAAGATGACTATGGGCTTGATTAGGCCCAAATATAAAGAAACTCAAAGCCTCTATATGAAACAAGAGTGGGCACGAGGCCCCCAAAAAGGATGAAATGAGTCCAAAACCTTGGCTTAAAGGAAATAACAAAGTGGGTCAAGTTTCCTTAGACATAACATGACTAAATTAAAATGAATCAAAGACCTATACAGAGAATGAGATAGAAGTAATGCTCTAAATAAGGGAGAAAAAGGCTTAAGTACTCAAGGCAAAATGAGGTAGGCCTGAGGCCTAGGCAAAGGACGAGATGACCTAAAGGCCCATACAGAGGACAAGATGTGCCTAAGGCCCAATCAAATGGCATGATAGGCCCAAAGCCCATATGAACAACAAGACGAGTCTAAGGCCCAGACAAAGGACAAGGTAGGCCTAAGGCCCCTAGACAAAATAAAGGTGAACCTGAGGCCACAATGAAGGACAAGTTAGGCCTAAGACTGAGACAAAGGACAAGGCACAAGCAAAAAAAGAAGAAGATGGGCTTAAAGCCCAAACAAATGACAAGAATGGGTTAAGGGGGAAAAAAACATTTTGTTCACATTCCAGTTGAAATGAGCTAAAATTTAGGTTGAAATGGAATAGGGGTGATTCATATCGGTTAACTAACTGAAATGGAATTTTTTGGCAATTTTGAGTAGAACAAAAAGGCTGAAATGGAATAGGGGTGATTCATATCGGTTAATTAATTGAAATTGAATTTTTTGACAATTTTGAGCGGAACAAAAATAGAATTGACAACAATAATTTCACATTCTTGGATGTGAACTATTTCAAACAATGTTCACACAATATATAGTATATACCATTTACCCCCCCCCCCCCTTGCGCGCGCCCCCTCCACCCTCCAATAAAATAATAACATAAACAAGAATGATGCTATTATTCCATCAATACATAATAACATAAATGAGAATGACACATCAATTTTCACAATTTATATTACGCTAATTCTAATATGTTATCTAAAATGTTATGAAAAAAGTTTTAAAATTTTATTAGGTTTGTATTATTGTTATTTCATGACTTAAAAATATGGAATCCGAGGGGGCTTTTTTCCTTTTCCTTCATTCTTTTTAGCTCTAACATCATGGGTGCTATAATTATTTAGTACAACCTTGCATGGTGGTAATTCAATTAAGTAACCACAAAGATGATGATGTTGGCCCACTAGTCATCTTTTTATGAAGATATTTCATGCTCATGTTCTCATGTAAGGTAGGTGAGTGTGGACCCAAGTGGTGGCTCAAAGGATTCAATGCCCAATGGACTTCATTGAATAGTTGAGTTTGTGAGAGGACAAAATATTCTGCTTTAATAAACAAAATGAGGTACAAAGCTAACAGCACCTCCCACACTGACACTGAGAACCAAGCTCAGAATTGGACTACTTTCCTTAGACGCACAGCAAATGAGAGAAAACTACTTCTCTTGACCATTTGGTTTAAGCTTGCAGAGTTTTTTCTTGAAGCTGAGAGGCTTTTCTCGGACTTGACATTAGAAGAGAAGAAGCTGAGAGAGAATGCGGGGAGACAGGGAGGCAGGGGCAGTAAATGTTATAGTGTCTGTGACACTGATCTGCACTTTCGTTTATGTTTACTCTGATATTGATGTACTGTGTCTTTAACTTTCTCTGTGAGTGTGTACATGTGAATGGCTGTGCTTGCATTTTTTGTAATGCTTATGTAATGATGAACTGTGTAGGTTCTAAGTGAGATACTCCATAAGATTCTATGTTGGTGTGCGGTTGCTCTTGCAAGTGTGCTTCTGAAGGATGTTCTCCAGTCACGGATGGATGTTTTTCGTGATTTAAGCCGTGAATTATGTCATAGATTTGTGAGTACACTAATCTTTTTCAGATTATTTGAGCAGTATGATAGGTAATACATAATCAGATTTCACTTGCATTATGTTATCTAATTCTTGATTGGCCATTCATCTTTTGATTCTTTTTCACACCCAATGTTTCTGTTGGTGACGGTTCCCCTTACACGGTAGTAAATTGTAACGAGTTAATGATGTAAATTGAATAATTTTATGTTGTGATGACATGCTTCTTCTTGATTTCCCATAGAGGATTTAACCAATTCAAATAATTTATAGTATCAACTATGATTTTCACTTGATTGCTTAATTGTTGGTTTTAATACAGGTGATTTGAATTTCTTTGAATACTATGTTCTTTCATCACAGTCCCATATCAACTGGGAGAGCTAGGCTTAGTTCACTAATGAGAACCATCCTATGTGGATACTACATAATCCAATTATATATATAATTTCAATTTTGTTAGAATAATGGTTAAATGATTAAATTTACCATTCTTAGCTGCTTAAACTTTTGGAACAAACTGTAATTGATCAAGGATTAGAGCAGGTAGTAGTTTAAGCCTTAATTTCAAGTTTATAACATTTGACACTTTCTTCATCAATCCATTAATGCATATTACAATTCTAATCCATCATTACTGTATAAAGGTATAATAGCTCTTTTTTAACTGTTTAGTTACTTAACCCATAATTCGCAATTCAGAATTCTGGCATCAAAGGATTATTGGTTCCTCCAAAGCGGAAACGTGATTTGGTAAAAAGAATCAATGATGGGGTGTATCAAGTCAATGTAGAGAACATAGGCCATGTCATATATAATGCTGCACCCAGAGGTGATGCATTAAGTAGAGAATCGTACAATTTGGCAGTTGCATGCTCTAATGAGTTTGTGTTGAAGAATATTTGTTGCTTCAATCAGAACTGTAACCAAGTTTGCTATGTAATGGAGCACTATGAACACAATTTCAAACAATGGTTACAAGAGAATGCACTCTCTGATCAACAAGGCAAAAATCTGAATCCAGATTTTCTTCAAATTCTTAGGTAATATATATTTAATTCCTTTATCTTCATCAAAACTCAGATTGTCACTTGTTTCTTGGCTATGTGATAGGGATGTTTTAAGGGGCATTGGTTATCTTCATCATGTAAAAAAGAGATGTCATGGCAATTTAAGTGAGACAAATATTGTGATCGTGAATGGTCGGGCGAAGGTTACTGGAATGGTAAATGATATTTCTAAGACTAGTCTAGATGATTATTCAGATTATTTGCACTTGGCCACCATTATTAGAAGATCCTTTGGAACCAAGCAACATATCATTCCAACAGAACTTGAGTTGTTTGTTACCTACATTTCAACAGAAAAGCCCAGCCGGTATGCAAGTAAACTTTACACACACACACACACACATTGACTTTAAAATATCTCACTTATACTTCTTGTTATTCTGGTTCAGGTTGCTCAATATCGAAAATCATCCAATTTTTCTATCCCCTTTACAAAGATTGAGCTACAGGGTGATTGCTCATACGATCTTGTATTTTGGGAAGTCGAAAAAGTCCTTTGTGTTGGCACTAAATAAAAAGCTTGGTAAATGTAAATGGAAGCACAATGTCAAGACATTTCATATGGTGCTTAATCGTTATAAGACCCTGCGAAATTTGTCTAGCAGACAAAGGAAAAATTTTCAATATAAGCAGTCTGCAATATCTTATATGAGGTTTTGCAGAAATGTTGTGGTACACCTTAAGGACAATAATTTTAATCGAGATGTAAGTTCATAAAAACTTTTACGAACAAAATTCAGCAAAAGAAGTAAACTTTTTTTTATTTTAAGAATGTTTTCATTGGTGAGATAGCCAGGGAGTAAGAAATTGACTGCAAAAGAAGTCGAGGAAGAGCTTAATGGATACTGGCCTCAGTTCATGCCCATTTTACATGAAATCCTTCTTGACCATGGCCATCTTATGGTTGTTCACGATGCGTATGATCAAACTCAGTTTACTAGATTTTTTTTTCTTCTTGCTTGTCAACTATGTGGCTCACTTGTATTATGATCTTTTTGCAGGGTTCTCAAGTGAAATCATTGGGCTGTTTCTCACAAATGGATATGAGAGGTTTGGTTCTTAATGTACCATTCCTTTGATTATTACCATTACAAGTTCTTTCATTTATTTTTCAGAATACAGTTATCAGGGGATGCAAATCTTAACTTTTAGTCTCCTTCTCAACATATCAATCAACCCTGGAATACTACATTATACTAGCAGTTGCAGAATATACTAGTCGCTAATATGTACTTTGATTGAAATATAAATATATATATATATATATATATATATATATATATATATTTGTGTGTGTGAATATCCATAAATAAAAAAGCCAAACAAGAGAATTGTTAAAAAGATGCAAGGTATATTGTTAATGAGGTGAGTGGTCCAGACTTCAGAGACAAAGACTTACTCCAATGTGGTTTGAATGAGGATAATGTCTTGAGTTTGAATCCTCTGAATTTAGTTCTCAGGACGCCCTCTAGATACCCTATAGACTAGAACTGCCCACCCACGCTATGCTATTACAAACAAACATTACTACGTTGTAGAAGACACAGGTGGTGTGACAATGAATTTGTTTAGTAATGAGTTGTTTTATTCTTATAAATACTGAGTTCTGATAAAAAAACCAACTTAAATTATATGCAAAATCAAATGTAATTTAACCATAATTTATTTTTAGTGATGATTTTCTAATAAAAACAATGAGTTCTAAATTTCTAATTGGTTTTGACTAGCGTGTAACAAAAAAAAAAAAGACTATATATTTATAAAGAAAAGATGCAAAAAATTACAAAAAGATAAAACGTAATTTAATATGAATTTGTTTAATGATGAGTGTTTTTTTTTTTTTTTTTTCTTTATATTCTAATATAAATAATGAGTTCTATTTGAAATAGTTTTAACTTTTTAAGTGACATGCATAGTATATGATCTATTTGCTAACACATTCTTGAAACTGTTTTTGATAAATTGTTAACCAACGCGAAAGTATGCATGTTTTTCCTATCAAGAAGAAGAACAAGTCATGGATACTTCTATGACATTCTTTAATTCTTGACCTGTAGTAAATGCACTACAAATGATTGGGATCTATATTTTATAATTTTCCTTAGAAAACCATATATAAGAATGAACTGGATGAATTTGTTGCTAGAAGTCTGGGACAGAACTTCCTTATGTGCAAAAGATAGCCCAGTTCTGGTAATTAAGGCATGTCTGACTATGTATTATTTTGGTACAACCACCTGCAGTTTGATCAATATTGATTTAATTTATAATTTATAGTCTTTTATGCTTTGGTAAAAGATGAATTAGAAATGCATTTCTAATAGTTTTTCCTTTGTTTCAGATAGTAGTAATTTGCAAGTGATCAATGTGTTACTCTTCAAGGGTACGGAAGAGCTGATTTTTCTGCTGGCTTGTTAAGGGACTGTACAGAAACAACTTTTGAACTTGTATATACATATAGACGTGCTATGCAAGGGTTTTTCTTTTGGATATAGAAGACTGTGTGTATAAATGAACTTCCAACAATTTCCACACTATCTTCTCAAAAAAAAAAAAAAAACCTATTTCCACACTTTTCTCGTGACATATTCAACAAAATGCTTGTGATATATATCTAGTAGGGCAAGACATAGGTACAGTACTTAAGTGCTATTCTTTAGGTTCCTCTATTAAAGTTCTGCCATGTGATTACTTAATTAAAAAAATACATTTTTTTCTCATAAATAAAAGTGTATTTTTTAGTTAAGTAAACATATGGCAGAATTTTAAGAAGGGAACTTAAGGAACAACACTTAAGGCACTATATATAAGTTTTGTCCTATGTAGTATGCCCACCTCTCGTTCATTTGGGGTGGGTATTTATACGCCATTCCTGTTTGTTATGAAGTTGGGCCCGACCTAGGGTTCTTGGGCTTTGATTGTTTTTAGACTCCTTAAACAATTGATTAAACCTAGGTAATTAGCCAAGTTGTTACTTAGTCTAATTAAATAAGTCTAGGTTATCACAATATAAAAGATCAAATCATGTTAAGCAGCGGAAAATAAATAACACAAGATATGATCACCCAGGAAACCAAACCGGTAAAAACCTGGGGAGGATTTGACCTAGCTATCCTCAAGGTAAACTTGAATCCACTATCTTGAAAGAATTGAAGTTCATACAATAAGACTTACAAGCCCCCACACTCGACTTCTTATTACTACCAACCAGTAGAACTTACTGACACGACCACGTGCAAACTTCGAATCCACGGACTCCTTCTTTCTTGGATTCACCACCAGATACAAGCACACCTGCTTGTGTTTTCTTTAACCTTCAATGGCAGCAATTGAATTGATCATCAAGGCGTAGATAAATCTTCTCCTTGAAAACCCTAAGTTTGTGTAAAGGAAAGCTCCTCTAGATCTCACAAGAGATTTACACAAACCGCAAATATGAGCAACACTAAAACGTGGCTAGGGTTTGCCTTTTATACTTAGGACAAATAAGAAACCCTAAAAACGTTTTAAAACACTTAGGGCTGAGTTGGACGAATCTGCAGAAAAACATTCTGCCCGAGCTTCGATCGGTCGAGTCTGTCGTTCGATCGATCGAGCCAGGCCGAAAGGCACAATGCTTCCTGCTTTAACTCGATTCCAACTTTACATTGACACATAACTTTGAGCTAGCTTTAAACACTTCTAAACACATTGTTTTGATCATGGTTTGCCAACAATACATATTAGAGTTCTAAATACATAAAATCCTAAACTTTAGAACCTAACAAACTCCCCCTTTGGCAATCCGTGACAAAACACAACTTAGAAGCTCAAAGTTTACAAAATAAAAAGCCCTTTACAAAATAATGCTCATAAAACAAATTCAATCCTAACTACTATCCATCAGTTGCAAGTGTAGACAGCAACTCAATTGAATCAACCTGTATATTTCCTGAAACACTAAACAAAATGCATAACCGCATGTGTGGAAATAATACAAGTAAACAAAATAACTTCTTGATTTCAAACAACACACAAATAAAGACATATATCAATGAATAACTCATAAATATAAATCAATAAGCAGTTTGAAACAAGAAACAAATAAAATACCAATCAAACATAAAACTCCCCCTAACAAGAATATCTCATAAAAAACAAGGTAAGAGCTAAAAATGCATAAGTACAAAGTGAAGCACCTAGATATAATCTAAAACTCCACAAGCTCCAACCAAAAACAAATAAACTCCCCCTGAAAACAAAAACCCTACAAAGTACTCCCCCTTTTTGTGACGGAATGCCAAAGGGTAAACAAGTCATCCATCATCAAAAGGGAGGTGGTCTAAACTGCGCCAACTCCGCACGCAAGGCACGGATCTCATCAAGCACGTCCACCAAAATCTGTCCTTGAGCCGCCTGAACGGTCAAGAAATGATCCAACGTGCGACGAATGTCTGAATCATCCGAAGCAGTCGGTGGAGGAACATTAGCATCAGCAGCAGCAGTACCTATAGAAGAGGGAGGAGGGGGAACACCACTAGATGACGCACCTCTAGGACAAGAAGAAGCAACTCTCAACTGAGCAGCCCTCTGACGAAGAAAGGTGGCACCTATGGGAGCAATCACATGAACAGGCTCACCAGACGGAAAATCATTTAGACCTAAGTAGAGCAAAATCCTATGAATGAAAATAGGATGAATCAGTGCATGCCCTACGGCAGAACTCCTATGAACCTCGTTTAAAGAACGAAGGAACAAGTGAGGAAAATTGATAGACGCTCCAGAAACAAAGGCGTACAAAAACACACATCGCTTTAAAGGGATGGTGTGGATGTGAGAGATAGGCCACAAGGAATGACACGCAATCCGAAAGAAGAGATAGGCAGTCTCGGTAAGCTCAGCGGATGTGATTCGAGGATCAGAACCCCACTGGATAGATGACCCAGTGATGTAAGACATGACAACGTCTAATGAGGGTGACTCATCATAAGGATAGTCAGCATCCCGAACAACCGACACCCCAAGAGCCTCAGCCACTACCTGAGGGGTAATGGTGAACTTTACACCTCGTATCCAACTCCTAACTAAGGTGTTGGAATCATAGATGTGGCAAGAGAGATTCGAGTAGAACTCTCTAATCAGGGCGGTCGGGGGTGGATGATCTATCTTTAAGAGAGGCAACCAACCTCTAGACTCAAAATTGGCCCTAATGGCCGGATCAAGCTCATCTAACACAACAGTGCGCTCAAACCAGATCTTACGCTTACAGTTCAAAGTGTCATAGGCTTCTCTACACTTATCATTCTTAAACAGCTCAACTCTAGTGGGAGACTCAAAGGAAGTGGTCCTATGAGCTCTAGTTTTCCTAGGCATGGTGCTAAGATAAGGATCAAAACACAGAGCGAAAGAACAAAAACACAAAACCAAAACCAAAACCAAGGGCAGGCTGCAAGTTAGCACAAAAACAAAATATAGAATAAAAATCTATATGATGCATGAACAAGTTTAAATGTCATGATGCATGTTCTAATGCAGCGAATTAAGTCCAAAAAGGTTCAAAGTACAAAATTGGCTTGAACATTAAGAGTTTTAACACAAAAAACCAAAAGTTTGGAAAACCACTTGATCAATTTGAAAAATATTGACGAATTAAGCATTACTCATGATATAATAACAAAAATAATGACCAAATACATCAATTTGATAAGCCAATTTCATCAATTTAAGCCAATTTGACAAAATCCCCAATTCGGATTAAATTCAAAACCCTAGAATTTTCAATTTTTCAAAAACCACAAAATTGATCAAATTAAACTATAGAGAACATCATTATAGCATCATAGCACAAAAACCCATCGATTAATTTCACAAGAATAGGTTCGAATCATCAAAAACCCCAATATGATGAAAGTTCCGAAAATACCCATGATAATGCATGAAAAATGCATGAAATCAAGAAATAAACTTGAAAAAGAAGGGCAAAAGGGACTTACCGGCCTTCAAGGACAAAAACCTTGCAAAAATCTTGAAGGATAACGACAAAAATTGGATGGTGGAGCCTAGAGCCAATGCGGAGAGAGAGAAAGGAAAAGAACTATTTGAAAAATAACTTTGAAAAAGTCCAAGTCTGTCTTTTAAAAAAAACTGATTCATGAGTTTCGATCGGTCGAAAATCATCCTCGATCGGTCGAAACAGACAGAGACTCCCTCTCTCAAATTTTAAAAATTTCGATCGGTCGAAAAACAGAATGGACTGATCGAATTAGGCAGAGGCTCACCATATTTTTGAGGAAAAACAAAATTTTTGAAAAACAAAATGATTTAACTCAAAGCATTGAAATTTAAGAACAAAAATGCATGAGTATGAGATGTTATGATTTTCAAATCAAAGAGATTAAGCCCAAAATTCCCAAAAACAAAATTTCTTGCAGTCTCCACAAATTTTCAAGTAACAAATTAAGTTTGCACATAATTCAAAGTATTTGCAATAACTTGGCCATAAACACACACAATAACATGTACAATGTTTAGCAAAGAGTAACTCGTGTAGTGTGTGCAACTAGCAAAAACTTGAGATACATGTGAGGTGATATGTGAATAGCAATCAATCACAAAGTCTACAAAATTCATCACAACAAATTTAAAAGAGACTATCACCTAAAGAGTTACATCATATAACTCCCACATCTCCTAGATCATAAGCTTGCAATCATGTAAGTTTCTTGTATTTATGCCTCATAATATACATTCCAATTTTAAGTTATGTGAGGTTGGCATCAAGCCTAATAGTACACACCAATTTTGATTTTAAGAATTAAGCACTTTAACCGAGGCTTCACCTTATGTTCTTTTTGTGCATGTGCTACACTTTCTCGAGCACAAAATCTTATGATATGCACTAAGGTGTTCATGATTGGCTAGTGAACAGTGGTGAGATGGTTATTTATGCCTTTCTCTAAAAGTTCAAGTCCAACTTTTAAAAACATGTGACTTCAAGATTAAGACATAGTAATCAAAAACCATAAACATCTTTCCCACACAACATGTACTACAAATCTTCAACTAGTAGAGTGCAATAAATAAGCTCATCAAAGCTAAACAAGGTACAAAAGACATGTTATGTGAAAATAAATTGACCAACCTTGTTCTCAAAAACCAAGAAGAATAGTGCAAAACAAAATGTGTTTCCTTTTTCTTCCCTTTTTTTTTTTATTTTAATAAAAAAAAACACCTAGAATGAAATGCATGAATGTTATGCTATGCAAATCCTAGAAACAAAAAAAACAAAACCAAAGAACAATGGTTACAAAGGGTAGAGCAATGAAGCACAAGGACCATATCAGAAAGACTCAGTTAGGTTAAGTCTTTTGCATCCAAAACCTTTTAGATGCACCACGAGCATTGGAGTTCTTATTCACTTGAGAATGATTACCAACTCCAGAATTGGAATAAAGGTTTAAAGCTTTTACCAAATCACCAATAAGTACCATAGGATCAAGTGCTTGAGGCACAGGTACTTTTGGTTTGTTTGCTCTCTTAGTAGCTTGCAGCTTGTAGCAATTTGGACGGATGTGTCCAGTCTTTCCACAAAAGTGACAAACCCATACAGGCTTATCATGTGTCTTGTCCTTAGATAGGGTAGGCTTCTTAGGCTTAGATTCTTTCAGATCAACCCTAATCTTCCTAGATGATGAACCTTCTAAGGGTTTAGCAACCTCACTCACAGAGGGTTTTACAATTTCACTCACTATCTCACTCACCGAAGGTTTAGAAGAAGAAGATGAAGGAACAAATTTAGTGGAATGGGGAGCGGACACAGAGATGCTATCAACATAACCTAATCCAGTTTTGTCAGAAGACGACTTTTGAACACTCAGTATTTGATTAAGTTTAGAACTAGCAGATCTAGCAACAGATAAATCAAGTTCCAAAGATTTAACTTTATCAAGCAAAAGCATGTTTTCAGTTTTCACATTATTTAAAAGATCATTAGCATCAAACAATTTAACAAGCAAATTTTTCTTTTCAAGCTCAAGAGATTCAATTTTCTTCAGGCCAAGTTCAACATTCATAGTATCCTTTGCAGCAACTTTGCAAAGTTTGTTATAGGCCTCTTGAAGATCTGCATCTTCAGAGAGTTCCCCATCAGAAGGATTCTCTTCAACAGATATGCTTTCATCAACTACAGCAGTAGCAGTGAAAGCAATGAAATTTCCATCCTCATCACAGTCAGACTCATGATCAGAAATTTTACCATCACTAAGGGTTACAGCCATAGCCTTACCCTTAGACTTCAAATAGGTTGGACATTCAGATTTCATGTGTCCATACCCTTGACATCCAAAACACTGAGAGCCCAAGGAATTGTTGGAAGATTGACCTACTCTTTCTCTAGGCTTATCATTGTTGTTAACCTTAGTGGGATCATGCTTCCTAAAATTTCTAGGTTCAGCAGTGTTTGTGCCTTTTGCCTTTCTATTGCTATTCCTGAGAAAGTTTCTAAAGTTCTTGGCAAGATAGGCAATCTCTGTAGCAGAGAGCTCATCATCAAATCCACCACCTTCAACATCATCAACTGACTTAAGAGCCATTGATTTGGATTTGGTAGTTTTGGGTAGATCCAACTCATAGGATTGAAGAGATCCTACAAGTTCATCAACAGGGATGAAGTCCACATCCTTGCTTTCAGTAATGGCAGTCACCTTGGGTCTAAAGTCTTTAGTCAAAGATCTAAGAATCTTCCTAACAATTTTAGGTTGATCATAGATTTCACCCAAGTTAAAAGCAGAATTAACAATATCATTCAATTTAGCATAGAAGTTATCAAAAGATTCATCATTAGACATCCTAATGCTTTCGAATTTAGAAGTCAATTGTTGCAATTTATTTATTTTGACAGCCTTTGTACCTTCATGCACAGTCTGGAGGATATTCCAAGCAGTATGAGCGATCTCAACATTCGAAATTCTCTTAAATTCCTCCATAGAAACAGCGTTAAAAATCGCATTTATAACCTTGCTATTAAACGAAGCTGCTTCTTTTTGAGAAGTTTCCCACTCACTAACAGGAGTAGTGGGCTTCTCCCATCCGTATTCAACGGAGTTCCACACCCTCTCATCAATGGATTTCAGGAATGCTTTCATCCTTACTTTCCAGTAAGCATAATTATTCCCATCAAAGTGAGGAGGAATAACTAGAGAATGTCCGTGTTCCATGACAACAGGGGTCAAGGATCAGCTCAGTGATCAAAGGATCAACAACAAAAGAGCTACCTGCTCTGATACCACTTGATTGTTTTTAGACCCCTTAAACAATTGATTAAACCTAGGTAATTAGCCAAGTTGTTACTTAGTCCAATTAAATAAGTCTAGGTTATCACAATATAAAAGATCAAATCATGTTAAGTAGCGGAAAATAAATAACACAAGATATGATCACCCAGGAAACCAAACCGGTAAAAACCTGGGGAAGATTTGACCTAGCTATCCTCAAGGTAAACTTGAATCCACTATCTTGAAAGAATCGAAATTCATACAATAAGACTTACAAGCCCCCACGCTCGATTTCTTATTGCTACCAACCAGTAGAACTTACTGACACGACCACGTGCAAGCTCCGAATCCACGGACTCCTTCTTTCTTGGATTCACCACCAGATACAAGCACACCCGCTTGTGTTTCTTTAAGCTTCAATGGTAGCAACTGAATTGATCATCAAGGCGTAGATAAATCTTCTCCTTAAAAACCCTAAGTTTGTGTAAAGGAAAGCTCCTCTAGATCTTACAAGAGATTTACACAAACCGCAAATATGAGCAACACTAAAACGTGGCTAGGGTTTGCCTTTTATACTTAGGACAAATAAGAAACCCTAAAAACGTTTTAAAACACTTAGGGCTGAGTTGGACGAATCTGCAGAAAAACATTCTGCCCGAGCTTTGATCGGTCGAGCCTGTCGTTCAATCGATCGAGCCAGGCCAAAAGGCACAATGCTTCCTGCTTTAACTCGATTCCAACTTTACATTGACACATAACTTTGAGCTAGCTTTAAACACTTCTAAACACATTGTTTTGATCATGGTTTGCCAACAATACACATTAGAGTTCTAAATACATAAAATCCTAAAATTTAGAACCTAACAGGCTTCCTTCTTTATTTGGGATGAGGATGGACTTTATGCGTCGACTAATGGGCCTTTATAGAGATGTGATAGAGGTGGGTCAATCCTCAATTCCTCATCAATGGTTTTATTTGGTATGCGGCATGCTAGATTTAAAAAGTTGTACATTAGCAAATAAACTAAAACAAAAGACTAAATGTAAAAATTGATGAAAATTTTCATGATTTAGTTCATAACAAGAAAATAAGCGAAATTCATTTAATTGGTGGGCCTGGTGGGTTGTGGAGCCAGAATTTTTTGGCATGGTCACCATTTATTTCAGCAAGTGAATGACTTAAATGTAAGAAATGTTTCTATTAGAATATCCTAGGCATTTGGGCTTATTATAAACGTTAACCACATTTACATTATACTCTAAAAAGAATTGTCAAGTTACAAGTAGGGTTTCTTATAATCTAATATAGCATAGTTTGACCTTGTAATCATTTAATGTGAGACTCAGACTGAGTCACTCAACCTAAGCTTCCACCAATCTAATTCAATATACAAAATTTTGGGTATCACAATTATTCATTTTATGTAAAAATATAAATTACACCCTTCAAGTTTAGTAAATTGTCATTTTTGTCCTCTAAGTTTTATTTTCATCATTTTGGTCCATAAATTTCACATTTATTGCCAATTTTTTTTAATACTATAAATTATTAAATTTTATTTTAAACAAAGTGTAAAATACAATTAAAACCTTTGAGGTTTGTGCTAATGCAAACTAGGTTCAAGACTTTTCAAAATTGACTAACTTAATCTCTAAACCCAACTAGGACCCTAAAACGTTACTCATTTTTCTCATCTCTCTCAGAGTGATTAGGGACTAAGTTTGTTAGTTTGAAAAGTCATGGAACTGATTGTCATTAACTCAAACCTTAGGGATGTTAACTGTATTTTACCCTTAAACAAAAATAGAATCTAAAATTCTATAAGAAAACACTAATTCAAGCTCCATCAATGGAGCACCAGCCACAAGAAGAAAAAAAAAAAAATCATAAAATCAAAGAAATGCCCACATAAAATGTAAAATCAAACCAAACAAAGCAATCCCAAATTGCAAAGGTAAGTAACAAAATTTTGACTTTCCTTCGGTTTCTCAGGACCCAGTTAGAATAAAATTAAATAATTAGAAAATGAAATCCAGCTCACAACAAATGAAGTCACACCCAAACATACAGTAAATGAAGCCACACAACCAAACCACATGCATCTCCCCAAGATCGTCCAAATTAAGCTCTCGAGTATGTGGTGTTGAAGGTCCTCGATCCATTCAATCGGCAATGAGGTGTTGAAGCCTTGAAGGTTGTGTTAAATTATTGTTACTAAATAAATATTTTGCTAGTAGCCTAATAATTTTAATATAATTTTAAAAAAAACACGTTGGACATTTTTTATTATTAAAAAAAAGAATAAACCATTAAAACTTTAATAAAAATAAATAAATAGACTTTGACCGGTCGAAAAACCTTTTGAATTCTTTTACTGTTGGCTCCACAATGGTTAAAAATAATTTGATAGTTAATCAATGGGTTTATCTAGTTAATATACTTTAGTTTGACACTTTCTGTTCTAGGATATAATATAATTATATTTTTTTATTAAATTTTATAAGTACTAAAAGCTCTCATAGGTAGAACTTGATGCTAAATCAGTGGTGGACCACCTGAACAGCAACATTGCCTCTCTTGCTGTTTATGCCCCATTTGGTTGATGACTACAAGAACTTAATGAACCAAATTCCCAGGTGGAAGCTGAAGCATTACTTTAGAGAAGCAAATTCCTGTGCCGACTAGCTTGCAAGAATGACAGTTCATCTCCAGCAGTCTTTTGTCATTTTAGACACTCTACCTATGGAGTTGTCCTGATCTCTTTTATTATATGACCTTATTGGTCTTAGATGTAATAGACTATATACTAATATTGGCCCTTGGTTGGGTAGTTCTGCTTCTGTTATATATTCCCTATTACCCAAAAAAAGAAAAAAGAAAAAGAAAAAAAAAGGCTCTAATAAATAGCCCATTAAGCCCAACTTGTTAAAGACAAAATGTACATAATCTTCATTGACTCAACTCGTTGACCTATGAATAGGTTATGCCCATGGGCTGAGTATAAACGGGCTCGATTGGTCCTACCTAGACGTGGCAAAACGGGTAGATCGGGTTGGGTTTGGGTTGACGGATCAAACGGGTCGCATGTCAAAATGGGTCATTTTTAAACAGGTTAAGCGGGATGCGGGTCGGGTCGGGTTGACTTGTATTTTTCAAACAAGTTTTTATTTATTTATTTTTTTTTTAATTACAAAAACAAATTAATGACAACCTGTTTAGAGAGAATGAATAAAATCAATTAAGTAAATGAATTGCACTTAATGCCACTTGTTAATATCCTTCCAATTCTGACAGTTTTGAGCACGACAAAAATTATTTATAGTCATAAATTCATGATAGAAAAATTCTTCAATGTTAATAGTTCACTGTCAAAATGCATATAATTACAAGTTTACATCTTCAAAAAGAGATAGATCTTAAAACAAACAAAACAAGTAAGCCAACAAAGTAACAACTTGTTAATATTCTTTCTTTTGGATGTTTTTATGGTTCTTTGAAGCCTGAAATTCTTTTATTTTATTATTAAGATTTGGATCTTTTGGGGGTGATAGATTGTGAGCAAAGGAGGAGCACAGATTAAAAAAAAGGAACAAAGTTTTTTGTAGCCTGATGTGCAGGTGAAGGCAGATTTTTTTATGGATGAACGGAGAAATTCTTTGTAATTCGTAATGGCCACTATTCATTGGCTTCTAAGAAACCCAAATCACTTATTCAACCATCATAGATTTTACCAATTGAGCTAACCACTAAATTTAGTCAATTTGAATGTGTATGTTATAACTTATAAACACATGCTAATTTAATTTATTTAGTTAGCTAGTTAAATATTATTATATAAGTGATGAATAAATTAGTCATTAGTTGAATATATTCAAAATTTATAATGAATATACCCTTTGAATATGTATACATACATATATATATATATATATATATATATATATATATATATTTAATGATCTTTGTATATTAAGACGATTCAAAAAGTTAGTTATGACTTCAAAAAATGTCAAAAATACCCCTAATCTAATTAGATAATCCTTATTCCTAAAAAATAAAAAAGGGGTTGAAATTGAACTCAACAAAATTCAAAAAAAATAAAATAAAATAAAACTACTAGAGAAACTTTTTTTCCTAAAAATTAGCACACTCTCTATAAATATATCTCACATACGTTTGATGCATTTTTTCCTAAAAAGTTGCAAACACTAAACCAGCAGTTTACTCCATTTCAAATTCTAAATTTTAGTTTCTTAAAAATTTCTTCATATGTAAATTCACTAATAATAGAAAAATTCAAATTTGAAAAATTACTTTAAACTCAAAAAAAAAAAAAAAAAGGCTCATCGCATGTGCAGAGCGTGTATGATGATGCTAGTTTTTATTAAGAGTTTGTGATTCTTATTATATACGATACAAAAAAATAAAAAATCGATTCACAATATGATTCACGTTTTGACAATTATGCTTGCAATTATTATACCGAAGTAAATCCAAAGTTAGCTTTTTTTTTTTTTTTTTTTTTTATTTATAAAATTTTAGAAAAAAAAAATCTAAAGTTAACTAATTGTCTATACTACAAAAGCTTGGCATAGTGCATGAATACCATGCACCCACCTCAGCCAAGTCAACAAAACATTTAAAGCATCTGCTCAAAAGGGAGGAGCTAATCCCTATAATTTATTACCATTTTTTGACCCTAGACAAAACTTATCACCGTCTATAGCTGGTATTGATTCTATTGAATGGGATTTTTTTTTTTAATGGTTGTCTTGACAGCCTTGAGCCTTGTGTTGTCTTGTCTCTCATGTCACTCATGTCTGTGATTTGTGAGCTCTTATTGGTTGTGATGAAATAATCTTCAGCGAAGAAGAAGAAAAAAAAAAACTTAAATAGCCATTCTCTCATGTCATGTTTTGACTTGTTTATAACTTTATATCTATAATATATTGACTATTAGTTTTGATACTTTGTGCTTTATGCACTTAGTATCATGATGTAGTTTAAATATATTGGTGGGGTTGGGTTGACCTGCAAAAAAATCGGGTTAGGTCACGGGTCAACCGTTTTTGTTTCGGGTTAAAAAAATCAGGTTCGAGTCAGATATTTTTTAGGTCTAGTCAGGCTGGGTCAGAAAATTCTGACCCGTATTGCCATGTCTAGTTCTACCCGTTCCCGACCATGAGCATAGTGGGAAAATTACAATACAGCGGAACTTTGAAGATAGATCCAACTATGATAATTGCTACCTGCCTTATTGTGATCCATCAATGATTTCCTTTGCAATGCTTTAATCAATGAAAACTTCCAATGGTAAACTTCTAGGTAGCTTCCTCCAGTTACAAACAGGAAAGTCTAGATAAATCCATATATACTACAGTTATATACGGTCCTATACCAACAAAATATCCAACAAATATAGGCATTATTTATGGCACAATTTTTTTGGGCTATTAAGCATTGTCACTCCAAGAGTGGACTTAGTTGAACCGTGAGGTCTTGTACAAAGGCACATGCTTGCTGCGCATCCACTACCTTCTATTTATGATTTAAATAGAGCTTGAATCTTAAATATTCTATTTGATGATAAAATTTTTTACCAATTTAGTTAACTAGAATTTATTTCTCTTTGCATTTCTATTTCTAACATATAATACATCAAAATTTAAATATTAAATTTGCACTTTCAGTTTTTTTTTTTTTTTTCCTCATTTTCTTGGCAAAACAGGATAAGCATTCTAACAGAGTCCATGCCACTGCCATAACGAAAAGATTTTCTATGTTTTCCACTATTTGCATCAGCATATGTGATATATATAAATAATTGAACATTGTTAATGGAAAAGTCCAATATACCACGCAAAATTATGACTTATGAGGAGGACGGCTTCAACTCTTAACTAATTATTATTAATAATATTTTTATTTTTGTTGTTGTTGTTTTGACACCTCAAAGGCGACTTTCTAGGAAGCTTCATTTCCATTTACAAGACCTAGCTATTTATATATATCCAGTACAAAACGTCAAAACCCCCGTATTTGTTATTTGTAATATCCTAATATGACCAGAATTGTAGTGCATGAATTCTTGTAAAGTAGGGGAAAAATATATCTATTTTCGTGTATCATGAGGCCATTTCTACCTAACCATCGTACCGTACACCTTCCTGTTCCCGAGTGAAGGATTTGATTCGGAAACTATAATTTTCTATCAACAAAATATCCAACAAAGGAAGAAATAGTGGCATTTTCCTTTAATTATGGTTATCCGGGCAATGGTTCTCCTCTTCTATTTATCTGTTTATTAATTTTTATATTTGTGGTGAGTCTCAACAATGCGCGTGAAGTAGTACTAAGTGTCTATTTGAGAATAGTTTAATTAGTTGAAACTAGAATTTTTTTTTACTGAAAGTACTATAGATAAAGTTAAAAAATATTTGAAATAATACAATAAGACTCATGAATAGTACTAAAAATAAGCTAAATAGTAAAAAAAAAAAAAAAAAAAAAAAACTAGTTTTTTAAGCCAATATCAAACGCACACTAAGGGTGTGTTTGGATTGAACTTATTGTTGCTGAAACTGAAAACTGAAAACTGAAAACTGAAAACACTGTAGCAAAATAATTTTTAAATGTGTAAATAATACCGTGGGACCCATTTTTAATATTTTTTAATGAATAAAGTGGTTGTGGGTCCCATAAACAGTACTACTATAGTACCGCTACAGTGCCGCTACAGTGTTGTTTGTCCCCCTGTTCTGCAAAACGCGTGAAATGTAAAAAAAAAAAAAAAAAAAAAAAAAAAAAAAAAAAAAGTGAAAACGCAGACGCAGCAAAGTTCAGTGCTATCCAAACGAGCACTAAGCCTTCTTTTTATTATTACATTCTAAAAGGAAAAGTTTTTTGGTATTTAAAGAACTTGTAAGTAATAGCCAAATGTCTTTTAGTTTAACACACCTCTTGATATTTCTAATAGAGATATTAAAAGTTAAATTATTCCTTCCCTAATTATGAAATTATGATTAAAAAAAAAAAAAAAAACAGTTATAGCTATCTAGGAAGCTTCCCATAATTCATAAATACCTCCCAGCTTGCCAGGTATTATGCATCATATAGCTTTTCATGCCACTCCACTAGACAATTAACAAACAATTACGTGAAAAATGAGGCACTTTTCTTACTTCCTCTCTTTCTGCCTCTTCTATTTTCTTGTCATCCCTCATGGAAAAAGCTCCAACACTAGTGCAGTATGTGTTGATATAATCAACCAAACCTGCCAAACATGTGCAGATGAATCTGCATCGTTTAACTACAACTTTTGCTTAACCTCACTCCAAACGGTTCCGGTCAGCCACGCCACGAATCTTCAAGGACTAGCATTAGTTGCAATGGAGTTGGCTCTACAAAATGCATCCAACACGGTATCAAGCATAAAAGAGTTGTTGACTAACACAACGTCTTTTGATCCTTTTGCCTTCGCCTGCTTAGAGGATTGCATGGAACTGTATTTGGGTGCGGTCTTGACCATTGTAGACTCCGTTGGAGCCTTTTTGTCTGAGCATTATATCAATGCTAAGTTGTGGTTGAGCTTGGTTGTGGAATCAGCGACAACATGTGAGGAAGGATTTGCAGAGAAGAAAGGTGAAGTGTCCCCATTGACAAAGAAGAATCACGATCTCATTCAACTATGTAACACTGCATTATGCATCATCCACTTGCTAACTCATGCTATTCCTTCTTAGTTCGGGAATTTATATTAATTTTTCCACTTAATTAGAACATTTAATCCAGTTGTTAATTAACATTAACCATTCTTTCATAACTTCCCTAACCCATGTGATCATGGTGTTTGCTCTGCACATAGTAATAGTACTTTCTCATAAAAATATGTAAAAGGCAATGGCAAAAACTTGTTTAATGCACATACTTTTACATACACGCGAAAAAGCAACTGAAATTATGACATCAATAAACACTACTCAAAGACATCATTTAATATCAAGATTACAAAGTTAACATTTTCTTCAAATATAATATGTAGTTTTGTCATACGTATAACAAAATTACAGTACCTTTTTTTTTTTTGGGATGAAACTGGATATTTCATAAAACTGAAATTGGCATAGAACAGAGAACAAAAGAGAGAAATGTACAAATTAACAATACCTTGAGTGTAGTACATTAGATTTTCTAATTAAATACAAACACTTGGGTGGATTAAATTTAAATTATCATTAGAAAAGACAACAGTGTTCGAATTTTATTGTCAATGTAACCAAATGTTGAATTTAATTGATAAATCTAACGTAGTTTCAAGTGTGCAAGTAATTTACTTTATATAAGTTTTATGCTTTTATCCCATAATAAAAGTGCAGAATCATAGGCCAAGTATGTTATAGGACCAAAAAGGACTTTAAAGCCTACACAGGTTCGGCCCTTTTCCAAGAAAAATTTATCCATTTTCCACAATATTGGGTCCAAATCACCACACGAGTTGGACTCGATAACCCAAAACTTGTCACGATACGGATGGGCATAAAAGCCCAAATGTTCTTGCCGCACTCAATTGTAGCTGAAGGGTACGAAAGAAAAAAATTAATAGTTTCACGTTATGGGCCCAAAAAGGCCCAATAGTTTCCCATCGCACAGATAGGGCTTAGACCCCATTGCACCATCTGATTAAACCGAGTGATCATTCAAAAATGGGCCACTCAAAGAATTAAATAGCCCACCCAAGAAATAAGCTACTCATGCCATTTCAAGCACAAAGGGAATTGAGCCCAACCCAAAAGTGAAAAAAATGGAAAGAATACCATTGAGTCTGTTTGGAACCAACCGAAAAAGCCAAACCAAGTTTTGCATTATGTTTGGTTGGAGGTGAAAAGAGGAAAAAGGGAAAAGGGTAAAGAAACTGGGAGAGAAAATATGAGTTTCCATTCTTTGGTTGAGGAGAAAAAAAGAAGGAAAACGGGACTCACTGGTGTGTTGAAAAGTGGCTGAAAAATCAAATATTACGGCTACTGTTACTCTTTTTTACTGTTCATATGCCTTGGTACACTATTCATGTCCAATGAACAATGCTCTAAGCGCTGGTTTAAAAAACCAAAAAAAAAAAGAAAAAAAAGAAAAAGAAAAGAAAAAGAAAAGAAGAGAAGACACGCAAGTGTAAACGCGCAAACGTGAAAATGCTGAATCCAAATAGTCACATAGTAAATCCAAGTAAACTATCTTTTCTATTATTTCATTTTTTCCTCAACCAAACAAAAAAAATATATATACATTTTACATTATCTAAACACAGATGGTAGAAAACTTTTTTTTTTTTTCTCGCTTCCTATCCCCCAAAATTTTCCATCCTCCTACCTAAATAGAGTTTTAGAGCCGCTAATACTATAGGACAAAGGAAAGGAACAAAAGAACAACAGTGGAACATGTGTACAAGAAATTTCTCTCAATATAATATATATGTTTATTATAGTTCTATAAAATATAAATTTCCTGACATGTCCATAAACCCTTGCTTGGGTCTATGGTCAGTATGGTGACTTAAGCCAACTTTGCATTCCAAGAACCTGGTGCTCTGATATCTCAGCCAAAGACCCAAACTCTTCGTATTAGAAATATCGTTCTTCAATAACATGTTATGATAATTATAGTAGTACTAATTTTTTTTTTTTTTTTTAAATAAATACACATACATGCACAAAATGGAGGAAATAAAGTTCTAATACAAAGGTAAACTACTATTCTACCCAAAATCACTAGATTTACTACTACTTGGGAACTACTATTGCTCCACCAAAACTTTGATTCCTTGCTCTTCTAGAACTTCTGCTCTTTCAAGTTTCAACTAAGCGGCTACCTTCATGAACAAAGCTTACGTAAGTTAAAAACATCTTTTAAACATAAATTACACGTGTATTTAAAAATTATTGGCATATTTAGCTTGGTGCCCCTGTGTATATATATATATATATATATATTATCAGGCTAGGTCGGAAGATAAAAACCCTAACTCATGGGTAATGTACATTATGTCATTAACAGGCTCGGCTACTAGGTTAAGTTTAATGGGCTACTTGTGGGCTTTTAACAGGCTTTCAATGAACTTATAAAATTTATAAAAAAATTATAATTGTATTATATCACAAAACACAAATTGTCAAAATCATTACAACAAAAGCAGGCTACGGTGACGAAACTTTTTGTCACAATGTGTTCTTATTTCATTGCCGAAGACATATGGTGACGAAATAATATTTGTCACGTAAGCCCCGTCACCGAATGTCTTGGTGACGAAAATTTTCGTCACCAATAGGTCTAAATTTTTTTAGTAAAAAAAAAATGATAGGTGAAAGTTTTTTCATCGCCTAATATTTTCGTCACTAAACCTTATTTTTAGTAACGAAATAAATTTGTCACCAATGATTTTTAATTTGTAATTTTTTTATTTGATCATATAAAGTGACGAAATATTTCGTCACCGATTGTATTTATTTATTTATTTATTTCAATTTCCATAGATTAGGTTACGAAGTTTTGCATCACCGAATGTATTTTTTTTTTTTCAATTTCAATAGAGTAGGTGACGAATTATTTCGTCACTAATTTCTGCTTATAGTCACATATTGGTGACAAAAATTTTCATTACCATTTTTTTTTTTATTAATGTTCTTTACATTTACTTGCCATTACATTAACCTGATCATTTCCAACCACATCCATAAACAAATTATCAATTCATTTCCAACCATATCCATAAAAAAATCATCCATACAATTTAAAAAGGAAATAAAAAACTATTATACTTTTAAAACCATTGAACCAAGCTTTTCACAAAGTAATTACAACCATTTATATATAAATGATGTCTTCCATACTTTACAAAAAATTATTTGAGTTCAAGTAGTGCCATAAAAACTGTCTTTTTGCCACCAATCCTATATCTGCATAAGTATAAAGAAAAATACATCAATACCATATCTACTTGAAGAAGCAATTACTTGTACAACTAATCACAAGATTGCCCAAAGTTCAGCTAAATTTGATACATTGATATTACTATCATGGATCCAGTTTAAAAATAAAGTTTGATCCAAGTAACTAATTTAACTAATGTAACTTCACATGAGATAAAATCCTGCAAAAATTAAGCTGATATGTCACCAATCCCAAATTCATTGAAGAAAATTTACATACAATAGAAACAAATTGCACTTATCAAGTCACTTACACAAGTGTCAATGCACTGTGAGAGTACAATTAATGCTACATTATACATAAAGAACGCATGACAAAGATAATAGATTGCATGCCACCACAATGCAAGATGTCAGTGAATGTTTGACTCGGCTAACTCTTAACCAAAAAAAAAAAAAAAAAACAATGAGGAGCAAACCCCACTTACTAGGCAACAAAAATGGTTTTATGTTTGTACCTATTCTGTTTGTTGCAGACTCGTAAACTTTAAACTTCAAATATGAAGCTTTTAATAGTACACACATCCACTTACTTCTAGTTAGCCAAAAACACTAACACTATATTCCTTACTTATTACACGGCAAGAACAAGTCATATGCTTCCTATTGGCTTGTCCAGCGCTTCTAATATGCATGAGATATTAAAATGAATTATTATCATCTTCTTCCTATTGAAAATATTTTGTTAATGGATGAAAAACCTCCAAAAGTATATAGGGGTATACTATGGGAATAATTCAATCAGCATCTTAAATTACAACTAAATTAAAGATACCAACTAAACTATTTTAAGTAGTTATAGATTGAAGTTTGCTTGTCCCTATTGGATAGCATGGAAAAATTTGTTTTCTTCTTTTCTTTTTATACATTCAATTTGGCTTTTCTAGATGCGAGAGAACTTCAATATGTATGTGACTTACAGATTTAATGACCTTTATAGATTGGACATAGAAACATCAACATAGCAGATAGACAAATTTATTCAAAGTTCAAACCTACACCAGTTGTTGAAGCCAAGCAACTGGTCACATCCTACTTTTAATAGTACCTTAAAATCTCCTTTATCAAAAAAATCTTCCTCAGAAATTCTTAAATTACAACAAAGTAAAGTTTGATAACAAACTGACATGGAATTAAATAAAATTTATTCTACTCAACTTGGTAGTTGGTACAACTTATTTAAATGCATAAAAATGGAGGGATTAACTAAATTCCATAGACTAGATGCAAATTAAAAGTATTTGATTACTACAATGGTGTAGTCTCAAAACCAAAAACAACTGTGTGAAATATATTGTGTTGAGGCCCTCCTACTAAAAACAAATCAACATAATTACCATCATTATTAGGCAGCAGGCCTTGTACACAACTAAGTTGGAAGGCTAATGATGCCCTTAGCAGCTCGGTCAATGGCGCAATAATGTTTGTCTATGTGTTAATTCATGATCATGCTCCACAAAAATCGGTCTTAGATGTGAATGAATTTTCAAACCATCACCAGCAATCTTAACCGGCTTCTAAGTAGATGATTTTGAAAGAGAAATGAAGCTATATTGAGCAATATAAACCATGACACCATTAGAGCCAACTAAATCTAACCTAAGATACTCATAGAGCTTGGACTCCATAGATGTCCTGGATTAAGGCTCTGGACTAAGCACTTGGCCAGGACAGTCAACCTCCTGAACAATATGGATGTTGAAGATAATGAGTAATACCTAAAAATTAAATCTTTTCAAAGAGTGCATGTGCGTGTGCACACACACACACACACATATATATATGTTGGGGTTTATACCCTAAAATCCAATTGGTTGGCATGTCCTAAATAATTAAATAGAATAATTATATGAGACTATTTATGAACTAATGAGACATTATCTTAGTCCATGAGATGCATAGTATGTGATTTATGTGAAAAGTCACAAAAAGATATAAATCACAAGTTCTTTGTAAACTTAGAATTTTAGTTCGTAGTCGGTGATGAGGTATTTCATCTGCGAAGACTATAACATATCAACTAAGATGATTTGTCTTGATTATGGAAGTGGAGACTTCTAGTTGATATGTTGATATGTTTTAAGAGTTAAGACATATTGAACTGGATCGCTGTGAGATTTATTATTCTCCTAACGACTGTCAAATGAATAATAAATCTCACTACTTCTATTTACATCAACTTTAAATCCTGAGAGAATAATGGACCTGATCATGAGATGCAGGTTGCTTTGATATATCAGGAGTGAGATCTATTAGTTACGGTCAAAACCTCAGTATGTTGGGCAGCCGCATTTATTGTTGATGGAACATATATTCTCAAGATGGAATTCATAATCTCTTAACGGAGATATAAAATATTCCCTTGAGATAAGTTTAATGAGTTTGGTTATCCAGAGTGTTGGGCCCAACCACTTTAGTAAGGAGTTACTAAAGTATATATTTATGAAATTGGATTTCATAAATATATGATGAATAACATAAAGGATTAAACCGGGTACTCAAGGATTAAGATGTAGTAATCTTCAAAGTGGCAGTCAACATTCATGACTTTGTATTACTACGAATATTTTAATGAAGGGGTTGCATGTATAATAAAGTCTTGGGATATAATTTATTAATAAGGCCTAGAGTGCAATTATATTCTTATAGTGGTATTGAATATAATTAATGGTAACTTTGGACTTGTCAAGAGTTGACAAAAAAGCCCATGGCCCATTGGAGCTAGAGTCTTATTTATTCCCTTTGGTCCCATCTCAAGCCACAAACTAAAGCCCAATTGGGTAGGCCCAAAAGGCTAACCCAATTAGATAATCAGTTTTTATTTAATAAGAGTTATTAAATAAAGAAACTACTAATGTAGTTTGTACGTATGTATGATGAAAAGAAAAGAAATCAGTTTTTCTCCACAAGGAGAAAAAGAAGGATTTTTCTTTAAGAATCTATGTACAAAATGACTGATTGAGAGACTACACATCTTGGGCACCATGTGGAATTGAGATGAAGAGTAAAGGTATTCTCAAGTCTCGGTTTTGAATTTCACTGCATCAAGGTATGCTCTCTATTCTTTATTCTAGAATTCAAGGTTACATGTTATCTTTTATGATTGAAGTAGATCCGTGTTTGTTGCTTCCGCTGTGTGTTTTGTATGAGATACAAAACCATATTTTCCAACAATATATATAGGAGATCTTAGTTCAGTCTAATTTTGGTTCCACAAAAATGAAGAAAAATTCCAAAAGATGAAAGGAAAAAAAAAAAAAAAATAGAAAAGAAAAGTCCAAGCTTCTTTTGTCTTTACACACACACACAAACACAAAGGTGCTCTTGGCAAAGTTAGATGTCTATAAGAATCTATGATAATGAAATCTGATTAGTGTCAAGGTAGCAGAAATTGTTGTGCACACATGTAAACAGATTTCAAAAATGAGAGGGAATTGTTTTTAGTAATAAAGTGACTTTAAAAGTTGCAAATAATATGGTTGATTTCACGCAAAGAAGTACTACCTCTAGCGAATAAGAATCAGTTATTTTATATGGCACCTAACTAATGAACCAAAGTCAAAGCAACAAAATAAAGTAATAAACAACCACCTAAGAGCACTTAGACCACATAGAAGCTTTCATCAGTAACATAGGCATGATAGGTAAATTTGAGGAAATTTGACGGCGAGAATTTGAGAAGTGAGTGTGAAGAAGAAGAAGAAGGTAGTGATGGAGGATTGAAGTGAGAGAGAGAGAGAGCTTATTGATTGGGGATAGGCGTGAGTGATAGGCATGATAGGTGAGATTGGGGATTTAGGGTTAATTTGATTTTTTTACACCAAAAAAAGAAAAAAAGAAAAAGAAAAAGAAATTAAGCACTCTAGCGCCCAAAATACATAGCCCTAATTTTTTTACCAGCATTGACAAAACCTTATTTCGTCACCAATGAAACCTAATTTTTTTAATAATAGTGACAAAAACTTATTTCGACTCCAATGAAATCTAAATCTTATATATTGGGTGACAAGATTAGTATTTCATCACCTATTATCTGTATTTGGTGACGCAAACCTTTCGTCACCATAGATCTCACTTCTGGTGACGAAAATGTTCGTCACCATAGATAATAGTATAGATCGCACCCAAAAAAACCAATGGTGCCTTTTTATTTCATGAGTTATAGTGACGAAAAACTTATTTTGTCAACAATATGAATATCTTTGGTGACGAAATATTGACTTCGTCACTGTAGTAAAATATTTTATCAAAATTGGTTACAAATTTTTGTTTTCCTCACCGAATGTTATCATTTAGTGACGAATTTAGTTTTTCTCACCAGATTTTGTCACCATAGCCCACTTTTTTGTTGTAGTGAATGAACTATCAACTATAATTAAAAAAAAAACCATTGACTAACTATCAAATTAACGAATTATATTCAACTGTTGTGGAGCAACCATAAAATAATTCAAAAAGTTTTTTGACTAATCAAAGTCTATTTAATATATTTTTTATTGAAGTTTTAAATGGTTTTTTTTTTTTTCTATCTTTTAATAATAATAAAAAAATTTCCAAACAGTTTTTTTTTAAGAAAAAAATAATCAAAACTATTAGGTTACTAGCAAAATATATATTTAGTAAGCATAATTTAACTCAACCACTTTAACTATCATAGTGGTTAGGTGTTTAATATTAAAGTCTTCCTCTACTATGTCTCAAGTTTGACGAGTAATTCTTAGGTACTCTTGGTGTACAGAGAATGGTGCTCCCACTTCTCACATTCATGGTGGGGTCTATCATAAATGTGAGAGGAGGGAGCACCATTTCTCCGTACTCTGGAAGTACTTAAGAATTTTTCAAGTTTGACACCCCCTCAATCACTTTAACTCAATCTCTCTCTTTTTTCTTATTCTATTTTTTTTTTTTTTTGTTGCTAAATACTATTCTTTTGTCACACATTATAATTACATTAAAAGCATTAACATAATTTACTCCAAGTAAAGCTCTATTACCAAGTTTTAAAGAAGTTTAAAATAAAACTTCAAAATTCTATAAATTTATTTTTAAATTATGCTAAAGTTAAAATAAGTTTCATTATTTATTTCAAATCATTTTAAAATTTAATTTGATTTTTTTTTTCTATGAAATCTCTATTTTACGCCGTATGCTTTGACACATAAGTCAAAATCACTTTTATTCTTTTATTATTACTATTTATTTTATATTTCAATTTCATTAATTTTTTAATGTATATATTGCTTTTACTTATCAAAAAAAACTTTACATTTATTTTTATTAAACCGCATGCATCACACATACATAATTTCAAAGTTATGAATTTTGTACCATACTAGTTGGTACAATTAAGAAATATCGCACTGATCACCCAAAGCAGTGTATTCATCCCTATTAAAACGTACTAGTTTAGATACAAGAGTGATTTGGCAAATCGCTTCCAAAATATTTTATTTTCTTGACTAATTCAAATTGATTAATAGTGGTTATTGTTTAGTAGTGTCAAGAATTTTGTACTTCAATTGACACGTCTTAGTTCTTCTAATAAAAATGTCGAGGGTTCAAATCTCCTTTCTTTGTGGTTGTGGTATCGAATTATATATATACACCAATTTCACAAAATTCTAATGTCTTTTGAAATTTGGGTCCTCACAGCCTACGTGATAATCCCACATCAATCTTTTTAATTTTTTGTTTTCTCTTCTTTTTTGTAAATTACATCTTTCATTCTTTAACAAATTGTTATACCTTATACGTCGCTAATGGCTTTTCACTTGCCAATTGTGTGTGGGAGTGGGGAGTGGGATTATATATGTTACTTGTGACGTGGTGAATATTCTCTTAGTAATTAGTTTTTGTAGAAATCTTTGTACATTTCACATTGCCTACAAATTGAGGCTGCAATGTTATCATAGAAGACATTATTAATTCAGGATTTATGATTGTGTACTATAATGGTCAAGTTGTCATCTTGGAGCTATTCATTCATTGTCTAATCTATGTATCACTTCACTCGTTTAGGTGTGGCCTTTCCCTGCACTCCCATTCAAAAAGCTTCTTCGTGCATGATTGACCTAAATAATTGACAACTTTCTTTCTTCTTTTCTTAGCACTTAAAAGGCCGATAACTAAGGTGGGGCACTCCTTTAGGTAAAGAAAGCTTTGAAAAATGAAGCCTTGATTTTCGGAAATCCCACTATAATTTTGATTCCTCAAAATTGTTAAACGATATCTAGAAAAGTTTCTTTGTTCTTTGGTGGAAAAAGAGGTGGATCTCCACCATTTCATGCATTGTGTTAAAATAAACGTTAGTAGTGCTATTACTATATTGGCTTTTATGCTCTACTTTAAAACACCCTTTTCTTTGTTTTCAGTGATTAAATGGGTAATCTTTAGGCAGGATTGGGTTGCCAATCGGATTTGAATATTTATATTTTGATTTAATTATAACTATATGCTGTAAAATCAGGTGTAGTTCTGTGTGTATATTATGAATATCCCCTAGTACACAATGGGTTGTCACAATTTAATCCTTACATTTTTCTATAAAAGTGTGGATCGGAAGGCAGTTGTATTGTATAGCCAGCAAAGCCAAAGCTTTATTATAACCTTCGTTTTTTCAGTAGATTTTTTCGTAAGACTCTTACAAAGCCTAAAAGGGTGCTGATATAGTTTTTAAGTTTTTACCACATACTATCAGGTGCAACATAAGGGCCACCTAGCAAATCATGGCAGAGCAAGTGGAACTTACACCCATCAATACTGGAGGAACAAGCTTCCTAAGAAGTTGCTTCAACGGAATCAATGCTTTGACAGGTTCTTGTTATTTTCTCTTTCTTTCTTAGGGCTAAAGCTATTTTCCTGTTGATGCACGACACACATATTTATAACTTGTTAGGGTTTGTGCCCTAAAATCCAATTTATTGGCATGTTAGAAATAATTAAATAATTTAATTATATGAGACTATTTATAAATGAACTAATGGGACATTATCATAGTCCTTGAGGTGCATTGTATGCGATTTATGTGATTTAATTACAGAAAATATAAATCACAAGTTCCTTGTAAACTCAAAATATAGTTTGTAATCGGTGATGAAATTGGACATTTTATCTATGAAGACTATAACTCATCAACTAAGATGGTTTGTCTTGATCATGGAAGTGGAGACTTCTAGTTGATGTGTTGATATGTCTTAAGTGTGTAAGACATATTGAACTGGACTGTTGTGAGATTAATTATTCAATTAACAACTGTCACTTGAATAATTAATTTCACGACTTCTAATTTCATAGACTCTCAATCCTGAGAAGATAGTGAACTTGATCATGAAATGTAGGATACTTTGATATATCAGGAGTGAGATCTAGTTTAACGATCAAAACCTCAGTATGTTGGGTAACCACACATGGTGTTGAGGGAACATATATTCTCAAGATGGAATCTATAATTTCTTTTTATAGAAATACGAAATATCCCCTTAAGATAAGTTTAATGGGAACTGGTTATTCAGAGCTAGCAATTTTAGTAAAGAGTTACTAAAGTTTATATTTATGAAATTAGATTTCATAAATATGAATAACTAAAAGATTAAATTGGGTACTCAAGGAATAAAATAGTTGTTTACAAAGTGAGAGTTTATTATGACTTTGTTTACTATGGATATTTCATGGAGAGCTCAAATGATATCATATTAGAGTCTTGGGATATAATTTATTAATAAAGCTTAGAGTGCAATTATATTTCCATAGTGATACTTGTTATATATTTAATGATAATTTTGGGCTTGTTAATAGTTGACAGATAAGTCTAAGGCCCATTGGAGCAAGAGCCTTATTAGTCCATTTGGTCCCATCTCAAGCTACACACTTAAGTCCAATTAGGTTGGTCCAAAAAACTAAGCCAATTAAATAATCAGTTATTTATTTAATAAGAGTTATTAAATAAGTAACTGCCAAGGCAGCTAAAACGTACGTATGATCAAAAGGAAGAGAAAACAGTTTTTCTCTATAGAATCTTAGAAATACACTTTTCCAAAAAGGAAAATTAACATACGTAAGAACTGATTGAGAGACCACTCATCTTGGACACCAAGTGGAATTGAGATAAAGATTGAAGGTATTCTCAAGTCTTGTTTTTGAATTTTATTGCACCAAGGTACGCTTTCTTTTCTTTGTTCTAAAATTCAAGGTTACATGTTATCTATCATGAATGAAGTAGATTCTTGTGTTATTTCTGCAATGGGTTTTGTATGAGATACAAAATCAGTTTTTTCCAACATAACTCACATGGTTTCAAATTTCCAGGGATTGGCCTAATAACAATTCCTTATACACTTTCACAAGCCGGATGGTTAGGCCTCTGCCTTCTTCTTGCAATGGCATTTACTACATGCTATACTGGCTTACTACTTCAACGATGCTTGGAGTCAAATCCATCAATTAAAACCTACCCTGACATAGGCTATCATGCTTTTGGACGTAAAGGAAGAATTATTGTTTCAATTTTCACGTATCTAGAGCTCTATCTAGTCCCAACAGGAATTTTAATACTAGAAGGCGATCATTTGTTCAAGTTATTTCCAAATGTTAGCATGGAAGTAGACGGAATTTACATTGGAGGAAAAGAAATTTTTGTAATAGGTTCAGGGCTTGTGATTTTACCTACAATGTGGTTAAAGGACTTGCGGTTGATTTCATTTGTATCAGCGGGTGGTATCTTGTCGTGTGTTATTGTCATCACCTCCATTTTGTGGGTTGGTGCTGTTGATGGAGTTGGGTTCTCTAGTAAAGGAAAGCTATTTGAATTGGCTGGAATTCCAACTGCTGTGAGCTTGTATGCCTTTTGCTATGGTGCTCATCCAGTGTTCCCAACCTTATACTCTTCTATGAAAGATAAAAGCCAATTTTCTAAGGTAATTCATATATATGTGGGTTAAAATCTTTACAATTTTCAAATAGAAAAAGTTTGATTAGCCAATTATACAACTCAAAACAAATGTAATTAACTAATGGTTGAATTCATTATAGGTCTTGTTCATCAGCTTCAGTCTTAGTACTCTCAGCTACATATTAATGGCAGTCCTTGGTTACTTAATGTTTGGCCAGGATGTACAGCCTCAAGTGACATTAAACCTACCTACAGGCCAAGTGAGTTCAAAGATAGCAATATACACGACTTTAGTTGGTCCACTTGCCAAGTATGCTCTAATAGTTATGCCTATTGCAAATGCTATTGAAAGTCGCTTACCTCGATACTACAATATCAAGCTCATTTGCATCTTCTTAAGAACACTGTTACTGGTTAGCACAATCATTGTTGCTCTGGTTTTTCCATTTTTTGGGATACTAATGGCACTTGTTGGGGCAATTCTTAGTATCACCGTTTCCATTATTCTTCCATGCTTATGTTACTTGAAGATTTCTGGAGGTTATCAAAAGTGGGGTTTTGAAGTTTTGATTATTGTGGTAATCATGATTAATGCCGTTTCGATTGGGGTTATAGGCACATACGTCTCTCTAAAAGATATAGGAGTAATAAAAAATCTTTAGGATTTAATTTCTTTCTCAAAAGCTAGGACATGTAATAAGACAAATTATTAGATTCAGGAGACTTAAGAAAAAAAAAAATCCTCATATTTCTGTAGTGATGGCACACAGCCACTTGTTGGAATTTCTACTTTGTAGTAATATTTTTATTGTCTCGTCTTATTGAAATGTATAAACTAAATTTTCATTGTGTCCAATCTTGCTAAGATACTGGAAACTATGTCCATCTGGAAAATGCTCAAAAAAGTTTGGCTGGTTACAACTTTATTTAATATCTTTTTATTGAATGTAAATTTTGACAATTTATCTTGAGTTACACTTTCTTCTTATATTTTCTATACTTGCAAAATTTCCAAAAAATAAAAAAAATAAATAGGTATGTCATTAATTGAATATTTAATTTTAAATTTTTATAGTCTAAAATTATGCATAAAAAATAAGTTTGTGAATCCAATAGTAAACAACATTTGATTGATATGAAATTTGACATTTGTGTTAAGAACATAAATAACATGCAATTTAACAATTAGATATTTAAAATAAATTATCATGTTAATTTTTTAAGTGAGAATTGTTGCCAAATTTTGCATTTTCTTTTTAAGGCTTGTAAGCGACTAAATTTCTAGTTTGAAATAAATCAAACAAGTAAAATAGTTTCACAAATGCGAATTTGTATTGATGATTGTGTGGTACAATTCTCTGGAATTACAAAAGAGTGATCCTCTGATTCGATCTCCTTGCAAAACTTATTGATTAGACTTATGGTAATATGGATTTGACTTGAACACAAAATATCCTTCAATTTGGTTGAGGGATGGATCGAAGATTACTGAAACGGAATTACAATGAATCTCTGGTTATGAGCTTGTTTAGAAATCCTTTGTTCTTCGCGTTCTTCGTGTTCTTCGTGCGTTCTTCGTCTTCGAAGGTTTGTGGTGGAAGTTCTTCGGAGCTTTAGAGGCTTGAATCCGTTGAGCTTCAATGATTTGTGATTTGTTGATGTTTTCGGACACTTTTGGCTTGATTCCCGTGAACTTTAGGATCTAGGCAGATGATCTGGATGATTCTGCTTCGAATGTTCTCCGATTTTGGGGTTGAAGTTCTTGAAGGCTTTGAGGCTTGATCTTCACAGAGCTTTTTCACTTCTGAATTCTGGTCCCCCTAAATGTCTCAGGAAGGCTTCTATTTATAGGAGTTTGGGGGTGGGTGAGCGACACGTGGCGGAGCTTGATTGGTGACACATGTCACAGCTTGATTGGTCCGCTTAAGTCATCGCTTACACGTGCGAGGTTGCTTGAGTCATCGCTTACACGTGCGAGGCTGCCTGAGTCATCGCTTACACGTGCGAGGCTGCTTGAGTCATCGCTTACACGTGCGCTGATGCGTGATTGGCTCTTGCATGACACTTGGCAAATTTCTGTTGGCTTCTGAATAGTGATAGCAAAACCTAGCAGCAATACATGGTGTTCTGTAATTGGCTGTATTTTGTGGACTTGGTAATGTGACGTGTCAGCTTGTGATAGGTCGGGAATTTTCCCTCTCTACAAATGCCCCCTCGAGACTCGTTCACACACACAGTTTTGGAATGTGGTGTGGGAATGAGTTTCGAAAAAATGGATTTTTGTACTCGACTCTTTAAGTGAAGTAGTTGAAGGTGGTGGAGCTTTTAGCAGGATGAGATAATTTCCAAAGAGTAAACCGACCCATATGAAAGGCTTTGATGAGACTGAAAAGGGGTCTGCTAGTATTTGAATGTACTTGCGTGATTGACTCATTTCAGTAGAGGTTAAGTTGAGGTAATTTCAGGAGAGTATTTTGGATTGTTGGCGGCGATCACAAGATGTTGAAGATGGGGAAGATGAGAGAATGGTGGCTGGGTACAGCATGCAGAGTCATGGAGCTAACCTCGTGTTTTTAAGAACTTCTGGTGAAGTTATCTCAGAAGAACATGCTTTGGATTACGGCGAGGACATGTGGGAGAGTGGTTGAATGCGCATGTGTAATTGTTTCACTCAGGTTAAGTTGAGGTAATTTCAGAAGAGTATGGATTCTGGTGATGCTGGTGTTGGTGGTGAAGAAGACGGAGATGAAGCGAAGTGAATGGGTGAAACATACACCACCATGGCGTTGACCCCGTACATTGGGGACCTTCTGGTGTAGGTGTCTCTGGGAAGTACACCTTTGGATATGTGACTGACTGCATGCTGAATGAGATCCGACGGCAAGTTATTGAATGTGCCTGTGTAATGGGACCATGCCGACGGACGTTAAGTTGAAGTAATTTCAGAAGAGTACCTTCTGAAATTCTTCAAGCTGATTTTAAGTTGGAGTAATTCCAGAAAATGAGTTTTGAGGTACCAGCAACGATGACCTTTGGGTCCCATAGTAGTGGGGACATGGAATAAGGTTTTGATGACCATTTACCGGCACCAAAGGCTGAATTCTGATGAGTTGGCGCCTTGGAGGTTGTTTTAAGTGTTGATGGAAAACAATTTGTAGGATACCCCAACACTTTTTTACCATCTTCACCTACTGCCACTTGTTGGAAAAGCACAGAAAAATGAAAGATGGAGCTAACTTGTGATTCTGGTCTTAGAAACCAGCCAAGTTGCTGTTTGTTCCGAACCACTGCTTCTGCTGGAAGACCAAGCAATTGGAGAGAGACTACAGGAGCCCTGAGGTTAGGAACAGGTGCTTCTGCTGGACTTGGATTTCCTGGCCAACCAAGTCCAAGGAAGCATGGAACCAAAGTGCAGACCTTGTTATGAATAATTTTGTAGACAAAGGTGGTCGTTAAGTGGAGAAACAAAATTTGTTTGGATCTCAAAACTGCAATGATGTTGTAAATAGGGTTTCGACCGAACCATGGGAGGGTTGATCTCAAACCGATTATGAAGCAAAATCGGTTGCTAGGTGTTGAGAATGATGAGATCATAGTGAGAAATGGTTGTGAAAAGGAGGATTTGAAAATCTGAAAGAGGCAAATCTTCATTTTATGATTCAGTGTGTTTGTTTTTTTTTTTTTTTTTTTTTTTTTTTTTTTTTTTTCGGATGAGTTCTTGATGAACCCGGCCCTCCTATTTATAGTGGAGAGATGAAGAATGGTAGATTTAGTAGTTGAGAGTGGTAGTTGAGAATTTTTGGTGAGACTGGCAGTTGAGAATTTTTGGTGAGAACGGTAGATGGGAATGGTAGGCACTGAACGAGAATGGTAGGTTGGAGACTGGTAGGTACCGAACGGGAATAGTGGGTTAAATTAGTGACCCAGTGTAATTTCAGGTTCAAGACACACTTGTGAGAGTTCATTTGTATTTTGAGAGGAAGTCTTGATGAAGTCTGGAGAATAACCCTGAGGGGATCCCAATTAAATGGATGAATCTCAAATTTTGTTCTTGAGGACCTAAGTTTTGAACACTTGGAATTGAGTCATTTTTGCAATTTTCAAGTCTCAAATGACGGAACGGACTCCAAAATCGGAATGTACTCAAAAAATTGAGCAAGATAGGTCCATCTCAGAAATTTTGACATTTGGTCAACATTTGCACAAAAGTCAACTTTTTTGGAAATTGGACGTTTGCACAATTTCTGAGTTTCGAATGAATAAACGGGTCCCAAAATTGGAATGTACTCGAAAAATTGAGTGGGACAGGTCCGTTTTGAAAATTTTGACTTTCTGGTCAATATTTGCACAAAAGTCAACTTTTTTAGAAATTGGACGTTTGCACAATTTCTGAACTTCGAATGAAGAAACGGGTCCCAAAATCGGAATGTACTCGAAAAATCAAGTGGGACAAGTCCGTTTTGAAAATTTTGATTTTCTGGTCAAGGTCAAAAGTCTGCTTGGTCCAAGGTCAAATTTCTCTCTCTTTCTCTTTTTCTTTTTCTTTTTCTTCCTCTTTTTTTTTTTTTTTTTTTTTTTTTTTTTTTTAAGGCGGTTCGGACCGGGTCAAATTTCCGGGTCGGTCCGGGTCAAATCTGGACCAATGGGTCAGCAGGCGTGGGAGATGACGTCATCAATGACGTCACATTGCTGAGGACGCGTGTGGCACGTGTGGCACGTGCGACACGTATGGCACGTGCGGCACGTGCGACACGCTTGAGAAAACTCCGGCGCGTGTTCGTTGAGGCGTACATTCCGGCGGCGCGTGTAGGCGCGTCGCAGCGGTTTTGATCCCGAAATTTTTGGGGTTTGTACTTCGAAGGCCGTAGAATCTAGTGGTGTGGTCCGTTTTCCAAAATCATGGGCAGATTTGCGCAGATTTGAAGGATTAGGCCGCGGACCGTCGCTAGTCTGTGGCGGCGCGTGGAGGCGCGTTCCGGGGATTTTGGACCTGAAATTTCTGGGTTTTGTAGATCGAAGCCCATTTAACAGCCTTGTGGTATCAGTTTTGTGAAATGAAGGCCGGTTTTGCGCAGATTTTGAAAAACTATTCCGTCGGTCACTGTGTGTTCTGGCCGGGCTTTTTGAGGATAATTTTCCTGAGTTTTGTTCATCAAAGTCCTTAGAAGATTTCTGTGGGTTGATTTTTTTGTGAAATCTTGTCAGAAATTGTAGAAATCTGGAATGGGAAACCGCATTGTTGGACTTCTTGTTATTTTAAACTTTTTAGTCCATTCTACGCTGGCTGCTCTGTCAGGAGGGTGACTACGTTTAGACTTGAGGGTCAAAAGGTATGTGGTGAGCCTCCATTTTTTGTTCCTCTGCATTAAATGCCACCTTTTATTTTCAAAATTCGGTGCAGATTTCCTGGACTTTGAGTACATTTGGGTTGCAAAAGCTGACTTTAAACATTTTGTTGACAGCATTTTTCCTCTCTTTTTTTTGTCTGTTACCTCAAAAATTTTCTATATAAAGCCACTCGGGTATTCATTAATTTGTACAAGCAGCTTGCAGTGGGTAGTATCTTTAAGTGTAGAGAAATTATGCAGAGAAATATATATATATATATATATATATATATATATATTTTATGCTTTGTTTGTACTAACATTTTTTTTTTTTTTTTTTTTTGACAGGCTAGTGATTGAAACTGAAGCATACTTTTTTTTTTTTTTTTTTTTTTTTTTTTTTTTTTTTTTAAGACGTGCCATGAGATTTTCTTCTGATAAGCTCTTTGTTGTTGCTTGTTTTTGTTATGTAGCATGCTTTTCTTGGCAATTAAACTGCACCAACACTTGTCTTTTCAACGCAGCCATTTCAAGAGTCTTTGCAACATAGCCGCATCAAGAGTTTTTACCACGAAGTTGTGCCAGTATCTGTTCTTGTATTGAAGCCGTGCTAACATTCATCTTTGTCATGGAGCAACGTCAACACTTCATTCGTGCCAACATTCATTTTTGTCATAAAGCTGCCTCAACATTTCATTCGCCGAAGCCGTGACATCGTTCATTTTTGCCATGAAGCTATGTCAATACTTCATTTTTGTCATGAAGCCATCACAACACTCCATTCGCACCTTGCACTTGTATTGAAGTCATGCCATTATTTGCACTGAAGCCGTGACAACATTCATCCATGCCATGAAGCTACGTCAACCCTTTTTTTTGCACCGAAGCCATGAAGCCACGTCAACACTTCATTTGTGCCAAAGCCATGAAGCTACGCCAACACTCTATTTTTGCCGAAGCCGTGCCAACGTTCATTTTTACCATGAAGCTACGACAATACTTCATTTGTGCCAAAGCCATGAAGCCACGTCAACACTTCATTTGTGCCAAAGCCATGAAGCCACGCCAACACTCCATTTCTGCCGAAGCCGTGCCAACGTTCATTTTTGCCATGAAGCCACGACAACACTTCATTTGTGCCAAAGCCATGAAGCCAACATTGCATCTTTGTCATTGAAACTATGTCAACACTTTATTCGCCGAAGCTGTGCCAACATTCATATAAAGCAATTTTCAGAGGCAACATCACTCAGACATCAAGGGCGTATAGCACTGTAGCCAGACATCAAGATTTCAGAGATGCCAACAAGATGTTGAAAATGCAACGAGTCCCTATTAAGACTTTGAAGATGCAAGGAGATGCCAAGACTTTGCCATTGTAAAGAGCTCTCATTAAGACTTTGAAGATGCAAGGAGATGCCAAGACTTTGAAGTTTCAAGAAGAATGCCACCAAGACTTTGACATTGCATGGGCATGCCCTTGGAGGAGAGAAGATGCAACACCAACTTCAGATGCCGGAGGAAGGTGACATTGTCCAACTTTTGGAGACATGATATGAAGCTGCACCACTCAGAAGGGAGATGATGCCACACCGATTTTAGATATATGATCTACCATCATTCCGGAAGAAATTGACGTCATCCAGATTTCAGAGACATGATGTGAAACAACACCACTCAGAAGGGAGATGATGTGGTTCTAATTTCAGAGTTATGAAGTGGCACAACCTAGAAAAGAGACGATGCAGCCTAGAGATGGAAGGTACAAGGAGATGCCCCCAGGAGATAAATGATACAAAGTATACTTCAGAGATGTAAGAGGATGGCCACAGAAAATGAGCAATGCCATGAAGACTTCATTTCAGTCTTCATTTTCTACTGCGTCGATCTTTGATCATCCTATTGAGCAATGCCTTGCCAACCGAAAGGACCTTAAAAGCGCATTGATGACTGTTAGAAAACTCTTCAAGTTAGACTGGCCATCCTTCTTCTTTTCATGTGACTGAACTTAGTGACAAGTACTAAGCTGCCTACGTACCCCGGAGAGGGATCAAGTCATCACGTAGTTCAACAGATTTTATTTTATTTTATTTTATATATATATTTTTTTTGATGATTTTTTTTTTTTTTTTTATGATCTTTTTTTTTTTATGATCCTTTTTTTTTATGATCCCTTTTTTTTTTTTTATGATCCCTTTTTTTTTATGATCTTTTTTTTTTTTTTTATGATCTTTTTTTTTTGTTTTGTTTTTTTTTTTTAATAATTTTTTTTTTAGTGCGTGACTGAACTCAGCAAAAGATACTAAGTTGCCTACGTACCCCGGAGAGGGATCAAGTCATCACGTAGTTCAAAAGATTTTTTTTTTTTTATAATTTTTTTTTTTTATGTGTTTTTGCAAAAAAGGGGGGCGCAGTGTATAATAGTGGGTACACCACTGATCGAACCCGAGACCTCCTCAAGGGTGACATAGGCATCCAACCGCTACGCTACACTCGCAATTGTTGACATGGAGTGGGATTAATTTCTCCTTATTGGTACGCTTTCAAGGGTAATGGGAAAACATCATGTACTCTTGCAGCGCTACAGTGGGTAGTTTAAGCTCTTACCGAGGAGCAATCCTTGATTTTCAAGCATAGAAGCGTTTGAGGAACTTCCCATTGATGGGGCCGATCCTTACACCATCATTATCAATCAACTTGTACGCTCCATTGGTGTAGACTTCTTGCACAACATAAGGTCCATCCCATTTTGAAGTGAACTTATTGCCTGTACGATGAGTTGTGATGATAGGTCTTCGAACGGCGAGGACTAAGTCACCAACTTGGAATGATCGTGGTTTAACTCTTTTATTGAATGCGCTTGAAAGACGAGCTTGATAGCATTCAAGGCGTTGTTGGGCCTCGAGCCTTTTTTCATCAAGCGCCTCTAATTCTTGCAATCTGAGCTTGGCATTTTCTTCTCCAGTCAATCCTTCTTGAATGGCAATCCGTAATGATGGGATTTGGCGTTCTAAAGGAAGGACGGCTTCCACTCCATAGACAAGAGAATACGGCGTCGCTTGAGTAGGCGTTCGAAATGTTGTTCGATACGCCCATAATGCTTCTCCAATTCTTTCATGCCAGTCTCGCTTTGTCTTGGATACCACTTTTTTCAACAAACTGCCAAGTGTTTTGTTAAATGCTTCAGCTAGTCCATTTGCTGGGGCATTGTACATGGAGGAGTTGTATTGTTTAAATTCAAACTTCTCGCATAGCTCTATCATCAGCCTATTGTAGAATGGTTTGCCATTATCAGTTATGATATACCGAGGGACACCATACCGATAGATCAAGTGAGTTCGAATGAAATTGACCACCGTTTCTTTCTTCACTTCCCTAAGGGGTACAACTTCTGCCCATTTCGAGAAGTAGTCAGTTGCGGCCAAGATGTACAAATGGCCACCGGATGACTTTGGTAATGGCCCTATTGCATCAAGTCCCCACGCATCAAAAGGCCAAGAAGCTACAGTTGGGTGTAGAGGTTCTGGCGGTTGATGGATGAAGTTTGCGTGATACTGACAAGCTTCGCACTTCTTAGCGCACTCCATAGAATCTTGCACCATTGTAGGCCAATAGTAACCCATTCGTTTGATCCTATAGTGTAACTTAGGACCTGACTGATGTGCGCCGCATATTCCAGAATGAGCCTCCTCTAAAGCTTGTTTAGCCTCCTCCTCTCCTAAGCAACGGAGAAACAATCCATCAAATGAACGGCGGAAGAGAGTGTCTTTATAGTAAATAAATCGAGCAGCCCTTCGCCGAACTTCGGTCTTGTGGCGTTTATCATCTGGGAGTCTTCCATGTTGAAGGTATTCAATGATCACTTGTCGCCAATCTTCTTTTTCAACAAGGCATACAGAAATGATGTTGGCTTGCTCTTCTTCATCTTCTTCAACTAGGAGAGGTACCACCCACCTTTGGGAAATAGCAACTTCGGTTGTCTCTTCTTGGGATAATGCTAAGGCGGTAGCCAAATTAGCTAAAGCATCGGCCTGTCTATTCTCCTTCCTTGGTATATGCTCCAATGTGGTGGCCTCAAAACTTGCTACCAACTTCTTCGCATATTTGCAATAAGGGATAAGGTCTTCTTTCTTGACATCATACTGCTCCGAGACTTGGTTGATAATTAATTTGGAATCCCCAAAGATCTCAAGCTGCGATATGCCCATCTCAATGGCCATTTGTAGACCAATAATCAATGCTTGATACTCGGCTACATTGTTTGAGCAAAGTTCACTCAATGAGAACGAGTATAAAAGTATTTGCCGTTGTGGAGAAACAAACACTACACCTGCCCCCGCTCCTTCCCGACGTGCGGCCCCATCGAAAAACATCATCCATGGTGGCATTACTTCAATGTAAAACACATCTTCATCTGGGAAATCATCGGAGAACTCCCAATCAGATGGAACTGGGTGATCAGCTAAAAAGTCTGCCAATGCTTGTCCTTTGACAGCTTTTTGTGGAACATATGCAAGGTCATATTGTTGTAGCAGGACTGCCCATCGAGCTATACGACCCGAAACCACTGGCCTGGAGAGGACATATTTAATTGGGTCCGCCTTTGCTATCAAACGGACCGTATATGCTTGCATGTAGTGCTCCAGTTTGTCTATGGCAAAGAAAAGAGCGAGACACATCTTTTCGATAGGAGAATAATTTAATTCAGCCCCATTAAGAGTTCGACTCAGATAATAAAGAGCTCTTTCTTTCCCCTCCTTATTTTCTTGCGCCATAAGAGCACCTAGAGACTTTTCTTGTGCCGCAATGTACAGCACCAGAGGCTTTCCTGGGATAGGAGCACCTAAGACTGGAGGATTAAGCAAGTATCTTTTGATGCGCGCAAAAGCATTGCTACAAGCCTCATCCCATTCAAAGTGCACATCCTTCTTCATTAACCTATTGAAAGGTTGACATCGACCAGCCAAGTTCGAGATAAATCGTCGTATGTAGGCTAGTTTTCCCTGCAAGCCTCTAAGTTCTCGCAAATTCTTGGGCTCTGGCATTTTCTGGATAGCTTCAATTTTGGACTGGTCAATTTCAATACCGCGGTGCCTCACAATGAAACCAAGAAATTTACCAGATGTTACGCCAAAAGCGCATTTGCGGGGGTTCATTTTAAGCTGATACTTTCTTAGGCGATTGAACACGGATTGCAGTTCTGCCAGATGGTCTTCCCTTCTTTTTGTTTTAACCACCAGATCATCGACATAACACTCTACGTATTTATGAAGTACGTTATCAAAGATCTTTTGCATGGCCCGTTGATAAGTAGCACCAGCGTTCTTTAGCCCGAAAGGCATTACTTTGTAACAGTAAATGCCTTTAGGAGTACGAAAAGCTGTAAGCTCTTCATCCTTCGGATTCATTCGAATTTGGTTATAACCTGAAGAACCATCCATGAAAGATAAAGCTTCATGACCAGTAGTGGCATCAACCATGACCTCAGTGATAGGTAATGGAAAATCATCCTTGGGACATGCATTGTTCAAATCACGGAAGTCAACGCACACTCGAATTTGTCCGTTCTTCTTTTTGACAGGGACGATGTTAGCAATCCATTCCGGGTACTGTACTTCACGAATGAAGCCCGCTTCAATGAGCTTATTGACCTCGGTTTCTATTTGAGGGATAAGCTCTGGCCGAAAGCGTCTTTGGGCTTGTTTGACTGGGCGCACGCCCTTCTTTACTGCCAAATGGTGTAAAGCAATACCTGGATTGAGCCCAGGCATTTCCTTGTAAGTCCAAGCAAACACATCTTTATATTCTACCAGGAGCTTGAGGTATCCTTCTTCTTCTTCAGGAGTGAGAAGCGCACTAATGAAAGTTGGTCGAGGTTCTTCAATAGTTCCTAAATTGATTTCTTTAAGTTCATCAACTGTGGCTTGTACTCCATCTTCCAAGGCTGGGAGAGCTTCATCGACCTCTTCATTGGTTGCTTCAGCATCTGAAAGTGTACCTTCTTCTATTGTAATATGAAACGAGGATGATACCTCTTCAATTTGCTCATTGTGAACAAATGATGGTCTAGTGCGTACAATTGTTCGCCTCTTGACTTTCAGCGATCCTTCAGTGCTGATGTCTAAGGTAGAGTTACGCTTCATGCGTGAAGGAATGCTACTGCGGATCTCATCATGAACTTTCTCCTTCTTTTGAACCTCAAAGTTCATTGAATTTTGAGAATGATTATCAACAGGCCTTTTTGTTGCCCCCAATCGATCAAAGACTGATTTATAAGCAAGAGTGTCCCGATTTTGTGTTAAGCAAGTTGTATTTAACCTGTCGAACACTGTGATTCGTGACGATGAGGCCTCAATGCGATCAAACACTGAGACGCGCGATGAAGAATGATCTTTTCTTTGATTCGAACTTTCGCCAACCTCCACTGTTATGTATTGGGAATTTGAAGCATCGCTTCTTTTCTTGATCCATATCTGAGCTGGTTGTTCAGGAGTATAACCTAATCCGGTCTTTGGGATAGGAATTTCATGCCCTTCAAGCCGCATTCTCCTTTGTGTTTTGCTAAGGCCATGTACCTTCTCTCCGGTGACTTCTGGAATCAATTTCCCTAGGTCGCTTTGTCTTGAGAAATCGTAGCCTGCTCTGGCCAACAGCCTATACGCCTTCGGGTCAAACCATTCTTTCGTCCGTTCGCTTGGTAGAATACCATGCTCTGTCAGACTTTGTGAAGACCTCACGAATCCATTTAGTGGCTTCGAGGGCAAAGGATTTATGGATGAAGTTAAAGGCATGACATGGTTTTCTTTCAATATGGCTACATCCTCCGTCGTGAGCCTTGCAGGAGGCCTTCCCATTTCTTCTGTAGATTGAAGGCATTCCGCAAATGGTGATTGTCCATTCTTACGACGTGATAATGGTACATAACGGAGGAATGGAGGGCTATTGGAAGGCGTTGAATTTTTCGCCCTCATTGTACCACTGGTAGATTCACTAGAATGATCATTCTTAGATTCTAGACCTTCCTTTGGGGAAGGAATATCCTTTCTAGTGATGAATTTAACATGCTTCTTTTCACCCTGCTTGCTTTCCATGGACAGGATTTCAACTGGGAGAACTTCACTAGAAATGTTATCTTCTACATAAAATTTTGCGTCAGCAAAGTGAGCTTCCGCCTCAGCAAAAGGCTTTAAGTCGGCATTGACTTTCTTTATTCCACTTTGAAGGTACTTGAAACATTGATGCAAAGTCGACGGCACTATTCCATTTCCATGGATCCAAGGACGTCCTAACAACATGTTGTAAGTTGTCTTGGCATCAATAACGTGGAACAAGACGTTGCTTGTCAATTCTCCAATGATCAATTCCAGGTGGATCATGCCGATTGCGCGTTGTCCTCCTTGGTTGAAACCTTGAATGACCAAACGACTATGTGATAATTCCTCCATAGTAAGACCAAGTCGTCTCATTGTCATTTTTGGTAGTATATTAACAGCTGAGCCTCCGTCAATGAGAATACGATCGATCTTTTGTTCACGAGCATAACCAGAGACATAAAGTGGGCGATTGTGGGGCTTAGAACCTAACAACAGATCCTCATCTGTGAAAGTTAAGTCTGGAGAGCACGTGTAACATTCCTGGGTTTGTTGAAGAGTGTTGGTAGAGGGAATGTACATCTCTGGCTTTTCAGGAGCTTGGGTGAGCACTTCTTTTGGTGAGGTGGAGGATTGCAAGGGTTCAACTTCATCAACCTGAGATTGGAGTTCCTCCAACGATGACAAAGTCTCATTTGGACCACCATGGTCAACATCCTCCTTTTCGTCCTGAATTTCGCAATGAGAGACCGTGTGAACGGCCTCGGCTGAGTCATTTTGAAAGAATTTTCTGGGGAAGAATTCTTCCAATGTGATGAGCTTTCGAGATTTTTGGGTCTGTGCTGAATCATCATACACTTTTGTTCCCAGTCTCCCTCGCCTCTTATTGCTCCTCCCTCTTGATTGAGGCTGAATTTGGTTTTGTGCTTTTCTGGACTCTTTGGCGATCAAATGAAGAGGGAATGTTCGTCTCTGTTTCCATCTCCTGCGAGTAACCATTGTCCAGCCCTCTTCCTCATCCATTGTTGACCTTTTATCATCATTTGAATTATAATTAGGTGCTTTTTGTGAGAGCTGAACCTGAACAGGTTCCAGAGAACCAAATTGGATAAGCGTGGTATTTGCCCCCTGCTTAGTAGTTGGAGACATGCAAATAGGTAACCCACAAGAAATTGTTGCAATGTTTGATTGAGCAACATCATTAAAATCCAAGTCAATCTTCCTTTCCTTGGCTAGCTTCATGATGAGTTCTTTAAGGAGAAAGCATTTTTGGATTGGATGGCTTAAGATGCGATGATACTTACAATAGTTCGGGTCATCAACTTTTCCCATCTCTTCCGGCCGTTTGCATTCTGGCAATTCAATTAATTTCAACTTGAGCAGTTGTTCTAGCATTTCGGGCATATCGGTATCTAGGAAAGGATACACCTTTTGCTCCCATTCCTTAAGTGATGAGCGACGCGTCTCACGCTGTTGGCCTCCCTCGGGTCTCTTCTCATTAGCCCTCACATTTCTTGTTGAAACTTTGACTGGGGCAGGGTTGACATTCATTGAATCTTTGATATTACTTTTAGTATTCCTGTCATTTTTCCTTATTTCCCGTCTTTCTTTCCTTTCCTCAGGTACGGGAGGTTTCGTATTTCCATGGCTAGAGATACTCAATTCCATGTCATGCGCACGAGTTGCCAACTCTTCAAATGTTCGGGGCTTTATCCCTTGAAGGATGTAAAGAAGTCCCCAATGCATGCCTTGGATGCACATTTCTACAGCAGATATTTCAGAAAGTCTATCCTTGCAATCTAGACTCAAAGAACGCCACCGATTGATATAGTCAACGACAGGCTCATCTTTCCACTGCTTGGTGTTAGTAAGCTCCATCATGCCTACCGTGCGACGTGTGCTATAAAATCGATTGAGAAACTCCCTTTCGAGTTGCTCCCAATTGTCGATCGATTCGGGTTCCAAATCAGTGTACCAATCAAATGCATTTCCCTTGAGTGAACGGACAAATTGTTTTACAAGGAGGCTTCCTTGAGTTCCTGCATTCTCACAAGTCTCTACGAAGTGAGCAATATGTTGTTTTGGATTGCCCTTTCCATCAAATTGCAGGAACTTAGGAGGTTGGTATCCATTTGGCATTCTCATGCTGTCAATGCGCTTTGTGTAGGGTTTTGAATATATGAGAGAACTTGTAGAAGATCCTCCATATTGTGCTCGAATGGTATTTGTTATCATGTCCTGCAGTTGTTGGACAGATATCGAGGCCATTGAGGTGGAATGTCCGTGTTGAGAAGTGCCTTCACCTCCTTTTCCTTTATCACCCCTAGCGTTTTCTCCTTTGAAGGTAAAGCCAGGTGGGTGCTCAGGGCCAAGACTTGATTCACCCGAATCTTGTACTTCCAGTTTGTTCATCAGGGTTGCAATTTTGACATCCTTCTCTTCAAGTGCTTTGGTGAGAAGGGTGACCCTTTGTTCCATTTCAGCCATTTTTTCTTCCATAGTAGAGGTGTTAGTCATCATCACTGGCATGACCTCTAGATATGATGGAGAGAATGATGAAACAGGATGAGTCGAAGGTATTTCATTCCTTAAGTTTCTCATCACGGGTGAAGAGTTGATAGAAAAGGTCTTTGTTGGGGATGATTCATTATTGATCTCGAAGTCTTTCGAGACAGATGAATCCTCAGCGGTAGTCTTCCTATTTGTAAGAAAGTCTAGAGAGATGGTTGGTTGGGGTTGAAATCGATCAAGAACTTTGGATCGACTGCGAGTGATTGGGCCGACATAATCATCAGCGCTAGAATCATCGACCACTGATTTTCGGACATTCTTGCTAGAGGCCATTGAGACTAGTAGCAAATCGAATTTCTTTTCTTTTGAAGGAGAAAGAGATGAGAGGCAGAGATGTCCCACTGGGCGTGCCAGAATTTGTAAGCGACTAAATTTCTAGTTTGAAATAAATCAAACAAGTAAAATAGTTTCACAAATGCGAATTTGTATTGATGATTGTGTGGTACAATTCTCTGGAATTACAAAAGAGTGATCCTCTGATTCGATCTCCTTGCAAAACTTATTGATTAGACTTATGGTAATATGGATTTGACTTGAACACAAAATATCCTTCAATTTGGTTGAGGGATGGATCGAAGATTACTGAAACGGAATTACAATGAATCTCTGGTTATGAGCTTGTTTAGAAATCCTTTGTTCTTCGCGTTCTTCGTGTTCTTCGTGCGTTCTTCGTCTTCGAAGGTTTGTGGTGGAAGTTCTTCGGAGCTTTAGAGGCTTGAATCCGTTGAGCTTCAATGATTTGTGATTTGTTGATGTTTTCGGACACTTTTGGCTTGATTCCCGTGAACTTTAGGATCTAGGCAGATGATCTGGATGATTCTGCTTCGAATGTTCTCCGATTTTGGGGTTGAAGTTCTTGAAGGCTTTGAGGCTTGATCTTCACAGAGCTTTTTCACTTCTGAATTCTGGTCCCCCTAAATGTCTCAGGAAGGCTTCTATTTATAGGAGTTTGGGGGTGGGTGAGCGACACGTGGCGGAGCTTGATTGGTGACACATGTCACAGCTTGATTGGTCCGCTTAAGTCATCGCTTACACGTGCGAGGTTGCTTGAGTCATCGCTTACACGTGCGAGGCTGCTTGAGTCATCGCTTACACGTGCGCTGATGCGTGATTGGCTCTTGCATGACACTTGGCAAATTTCTGTTGGCTTCTGAATAGTGATAGCAAAACCTAGCAGCAATACATGGTGTTCTGTAATTGGCTGTATTTTGTGGACTTGGTAATGTGACGTGTCAGCTTGTGATAGGTCGGGAATTTTCCCTCTCTACAAGGCTAATCTATATTTTGGTCTCTTAAGTTTAGGATTTTTCATTTCGATCCACAAGTTTGATTCCGTTTTCAAAATGGATCTTTTATCTTTCTCCACCTAGACTGATCTAGCCATTAAGTGTCAACAAAACAATCTCATTTAGTTATTTATCCTCTTTCTTAATAGTCTCATATTAGTCACAAATATAGAAGGATTCATTGAAGGAGCATTTGAAAAGGAAAAGGTTTGGCTCCAACCATCAATAGAAAGATGTCACCCGTTCTGTTACAATACATATGACTCACTTGGTTAATTTGGTTAAATTGGTTGTGTGCACCATGTTAAGTACAAATGTCATCTTCTTATTGGTGATTTGGAACCAAACTCTGTCCATTTGAAAATAAAATCAAATTTGATAAAACAAGTCAAAAAAATCTTTAAAAGACTAAAATGAAAAAATATTCCAAACTTTATGGATAAAAAGTGTGATCTTATCTATCTTTAATCAACCTTTTGCTCTTTATGACAATTAAAAATCCTTTATAAAAGGGTGCATCTAATTAATGTTTTCAGATCTAAACAATATCTAGCAATATATAGTTATATACTTTATATCAAAGCATGTTTAGTGGAAATTAAGCAACAGTTATGGCCATCATTGTGTCGTATATACAGATTCATCAGCAAAACTAATGTCATGGATGAGGCTCTACGTGATCAATATATTGTCAGTTTGTCACTCAAATCCTGATATGCAATAATGACGCTAGATGAGGTTTATAGACAAATATGATGCACAAACTGGCAAAATGCTACACTAGTTCATATCTATTATTTTATACACGTTTACAATTGATATGGAAATATCTATATCTTAAAAATGTCAATATTTTAACACATAAAAATAAATGTAAAAAAAAAAAAGTGAAATAGTAAATGTATAAGAATCAAAACCCAAATGACTGAACCCATATACGCAAATTCATATCGGCAATGTAATGGAGCTAAAAAATAATTCCAAGACCAAGTTTAAATATATTAAAAGTTTTCAAATTCAAAAAACAATCATATATATATATATATATATATATATATATTGTTTGTAATATGATTTGATACATGTTATCTTATCATATATAACACAAAAAATATTACATCAAATTATTCTTTACATAACTCAGTATATGGTGTTTTTTTATCAAGTCAATTTAGAAATATTATTTAAATCCAATTTATCAAATTAATATTCTCTTTATTATAGGTAAAGTTATTAAATTAATATACTTCAAAAAATTTATATCAAGATTTAAAAAAAAAAATTATCCATCTCATTTTTAATAACAAATCCGGTGATTCATTAAGTCATAATATAGTGGGAGTGGTTTGCGTTCACTATTAAGCCTATGCATGCCCATTCGTTTCAAGCTTGGTTCCACCTTGGACTCATTATGTTGTTTGAGGCTTAGCATTTTAAATAAACTAATTGCTAACCCGTGCGATGCACGAGATTATATAACTCTATCTGGACATGCCTGGGGAGGATCCAAACTACCAGAATGAGATTTTTCCATCGCTATTGGCGTCAAAGTGCTTAATGATATGTTCACAGGTACCTTTTGCATTTCATAAAATTCTTAATTTACTCAATAGAGGCTCACCAAAATAAGAAATGATACACAATTTTGAATCAGAGTCATTTACAAAGCAGCAACAATTTCATATAAAAATGTGCAATATATATATATATATATATATATATATATATATATATATATATATATATGCACTACCATAAGTGCAAAGGAAACTAAAAATGCAATATACATTAATACATGCACACTACCACGAGTGCAAAGCAAACTAACTAAGCATGAGTTTGAGCATGCTTTTAGGAGGCACAGATCCTAATGGTCCAAATGATCTCTGCCACAGCAATGACCTTGGTTGCCAGTTAAGACTAATTAATTCATTCCGTATTCTCCGAATACTGCTATATAAAGTTGGGGAAAGGCATATTTGAGTTCAAAATCCCAATTCCAACAAAATCACATATAAAACAACAATGAACTCAATTCAAAATAGAACAAAAGAAACAAAAACAAACAAAACAGTCTATTTCTCTTCTTTACCTCTCACTTTCTCAGCAGCCAAACAGTGAAACAAATATAATAAAAACTCAACTTTGAGAAGCTGTTCTATTTAAACCAGTTATATATTTTCACCAGTCCAATACTCCAACACATTTCACCATCAGAATTATCCAAAGATTCAAAAGTACAACTAAAATTCAAATAAAAGCATAAAATGATACATAAAGATCAATAATCCCAAAAGAAATTTAAAAAGGAAAAGTTTTACCAACAGCAAATTCGAGCACTTGAATCTTAAGAGGATATATTAGGTACAAGAAAAATATAAACAAACTCACCAAATCATTAGTAAAAGCCAACAATCAGCTCAATCCATTCGACAAGAATCTTCAACAATGATTGATTAAGAGCTAACTATATATTAATCATAGTTAAATATATTGAACTTTACTTCGTCAAATGACCAAATGGGCTTATACTAAGACACCAGGAACTTTATATTAAATTTACTCTTTTGGATTTATTTTCAACCTTTTGAGACTCGCACAGGAGCAAAACAACGTATTAACGAAGGAACAAAAAATCACCTTGACTTTATTAAAAAGATGCAAAAAAAAAAAATCTTGTTCTTTCCATTTCCAACATTTTCTAAGCAATTTAGAGAAAAGAATCTACTTTTGTGCAGAGAACGATGCACGCTACACAATTTTCTTTGGTCAAATGCTGAGAAAGTAAAGCCCATAAAACTTAAACTATGTGTAATAGCCAAGGAAATAAAATTCTTAATAGAGAGAATCAAAAATCAAAGAATTTCAAGTTCAAATTCCATTTCCCTGTTGCTTTTAAAATTTAACATTAGCACAAAAATAACATGGTAAACCTGTATATTAGAAACAGAGTAAAAGAGAGAGAAAATGAAAACTGAATTTACTCTTTGATTGATGAAAAATGAAAAGTGATTACAAAATAATTATCACCTATGCTTTTATACACAGAAACAGAGGCTAACAGAGGCTAACAAATTTTCCCTCCAAAACTAACTAACTAACTAACTATTAATTCACTCAATTACTATCTGACATCTGTCACTTCTATTTGCTTCTTCTTGCTTCTTCTTACTTCTATCTGACATCTTTCCTTCTTTCTTCTTTACTCTGCTCGTTCCACCGTGTTGTTCTTCTTCAAGTTCAATACTCCCCCTCAAGTCCTGAGCTGGAAGATCATGGACTTGAAAATTAGTTTCAATCTGTAACTCCTGTTGCAATTGCTTTGGCATGAAAATGTCTCGTAAACCCAAACTCTGTGTTAATCTTGTGAAGGAATTGAAGCCTAAAGCTTTGGTAAACACATCAGCTACTTGAGCATTTGAATTTACATGAAAAGTTTTAATTATTCCTTCCAGAATTTTGTCTCGAACCAGATGACAATCTACCTCAATATGTTTGGTCCTCTCATGGAAGACTGGATTGGCAGCTAGTACCCAGGTAATTTCACATGCTACACTGGCCATTGCCCTATATTCGGCCTCTGCTGATGATCGTGAAACCACTCCTTGTTTCTTTGATCTCCATGCTATTAAACACTCTCCCAAATACACTGCATAACTTGTTAGTGACCTCCTTGTATCAGGGCATCCAGCCCAATCAGCATCGCAGAAGGATTTGATGTGTAAGTTAGAGGTACTTGAGAAGAAGAGTCCCTTCCCTGTTGACCCTTTAATATATTGAAGGATTCTGTGAGTAGCAAGTAGATAAGGCTCTCTAGGTTTTGAGACAAACTGACTCAACCTATGTACAGCATAGGTGATGTCAGGTCGTGTTAATGTTAAGTAAAGCAGTCTCCCAATCAACCTTTTGTACAGTCCAGGGTCTGCTAACAACTTCCCCTCATGCTTTGAAAGCCTTAAATTCTGCTCCATAGGAAATCTAACTGGCTTTGATCCAAGGAAACCAGTATCCTTCAAAATTTCAAGTGCATATTTCCTTTGTGTTAAGCTGATGCCTACATCAGTCCTTGCTACCTCAAGACCTAGAAAGTACCTTAAAGAACCAAGGTCTTTCAAGCCAAATCTATCATCTAGCAATTTCTTCAAACTGTTCACACAATCAGGATTGTTACCAGTGAGCAAGATGTCATCAACATACACCAAAAGCACTGTAAAAGAAGTCCCTTGAGTGTGAGTAAATAGTGAGTAATCAGACTTGGATTGAACAAATCCCATTTGAAGAATGGTTGTAGAAAATTTGTCAAACCATTGTCTTGAGGCCTGTTTAAGATCATAAAGACTCTTGTTTAGTTTACATACCAGGTGGCAGGCACATGTATACATCTTCAATCAAATCACCATGCAAGAATGCATTGTTAACATCCATTTGGTGAAGAAACCACCCTTTCACAGCAGCCAAGGTGAGTACAATTCGGAATGATACAAACTTAGCTACAGGTGAAAATGTCTCAGAGTAGTCCAAACCAAACTTCTGTGTGAAGCCCTTCGCAACCAGCCTAGCCTTATATCTTTCAATGGAGCCATCAGGTAGATATTTAACCCTATAAACCCATTTACAACCTATAGGGCTCTTACCAGGAGGCAAAGGCACCAAACTCCAAGTGTTAGTGACTTCTAAAGCCTTTATTTCCTTGTCCATGGCAGCCCTCCATTCAAGATATTACACTGCCTGATGGAAAAAGGCAGGGTCTGAAGGAGTGGAATTCACTGCCATAACAAAAGATTTGAAGCTAGGACCAAGGTGAGAATAGTCTAAATAAGCTGAAACATCATATGGCAAACCAGATTGAGGCTTAGTGCTGACAGACTTGTAGGCATATTGAGATAGGTAAGGAGGGGGTTTATATGGTCTAGTGGACCTTTTGAGTGTAGGATTAGAAGCTGAAGTTAAGGGAAGTGGGAAAACAGTAGGTAAAGGGCTTGGAGTGGAATGGAATAAAGGAAGGTCAACATGGTCAGGTTCTGCAAAATTAGGTGTTGCATTAGGTGTTGCACTAGGTGATGCACTGTGTGCTGCACTAGATGCTGCATTGGGTGATGCAGGAGGTGCTGCACCAGGTGCTTCACCATGTGCTGCACCAGGTGCTGCACTAGGTGCTGCGCTGGGTACTACATCAGGTGGTGCAATAGGCATGGTGTTGGGATCAATTGAAATAGAGGAAGGAAAGTTATTAATACCAACAGATTGAGAAGAATCTGAAGTGCAATGAGGAAAAATGAAATCATCTAAATAGGAAGTGGAAGGTTGTGAGGAAAGAGCATAAGGGAAAATATGCTCATAAAAGATAATGTTTCTTGAGATATGAACACAATTGGAAGTAAGATCAAGTACCTTGTAGCCCTTAATGCCTTGGGGATAGCCTAAGAACACACACTTCCTAGCTCTAGGTGCAATTTTGTCTCTATTATGAGGTAAGGTTGAAATAAAACACAAACAACCAAAACATTTGAGATGATTATAAGATGGTTCAGATTTGAAGAGAAGTTCATAAGGACTTTTGTTACCTAAAGACTTGGAAGGAAGCCTATTAATAAGGTAAACAGCAGTTAAAATGCAATCTCCCCAAAAACATAAAGGAAGTTGAGATTGGAACCTTAAAGCTTTTACAATATTGAGGAGGTGTTGATGTTTTCTCTCAACAACAGCATTTTGTTGAGGGGTATCAACACAACTCAACTGATGCAAAATGCCATTTGATTGAAAGAAATCTTTGAGATAAAACTCAGTTCCATTATCACTTCTTATGGTTTTGATTTTGCAATTAAATTGAGTGGACACCATAGTTGCAAATTGTGGAAGATACACTTGTGTTTTAGACTTATGTTTAAGCAAGTATACCCAAGTGCATCTAGTAAAGTCATCCACAATTGTTAAGAAAAATCTAAAACCATCAACAGTGCTTGTAGCAAATGGACCCCAAAGATCACAATGAAGTAAATCAAAAGGATTAGTTGAAACATGAGTGCTAGCTGTAAAAGGAAGTTTCTTCTGTTTTGAAAAATGACAAATATCACAGTAAGAAGCAGTTTTATTGATATTAACATCATGTACAAGTTGCTTCAACAATTGGAGTTTGGAATGAGATAGGTGTCCTAATCTACTATGCCATAAAGTTGATGAAGAAATGGAAGAGACATCAGCAGCAAAAACAGATGCAGAAGACCTACAATCTGAATCTTGTAGCAAAAATAGGCCATTGTGTGCTTTACCCAGACCAATCGTGCTCCATTGAGCAAGGTCCTGAATAAAACAACAATCACCAAGAAAAATGAGACAATAGCAAAGTGATTTTGTGAGTTTGCTGACATAAATCAAGTTGAATGTAAAAGAGGGCACACACAAGACATTAGTTAAAATCAAAGTAGAAGAAATATGCACTGTGCCTATGTGTGTGACTAAGGCCTGTTCCCCATTTGGCAAATAGACAAAGGTATGAACTATGGAGGTAATGGAAGTCAATTGAGCAACAGAATGAACCATGTGGTCTGTTGCTCTAGTATCAGTGATCCAAGTATTGGATTTATAAGCTTGCCTATCAACTACTTAAGCAGCAAAGATAGAATGAGAAGGATTAGGTGGAATCCAAAGGGAATTACTTGAAAATTTTGATGAAGTAGAAAGACAAGATGATGTGGAAGGTAAAGAATGTGGAATGGAAGAGTAGGAAGTCATAACAGCAGCAGCTTGGTGGCCAGTCTGGGCATCATTGCCTGATCCAGTAGCCATATGAATTTCAGAAAATTCAGAAATTGCTTACATTGAGCCTGTGATAGTGGTAATTGTGGACTAGCTTGCACAAAAGAACCTCTACCAGAGTGACCAATATGGTTTTGTGAGGCCAAATCTGATTGAACACCGGCACCTTGCAAAGCTCCTCCAGCCAAAAAACCAGGATGCACACCACCAGGTAGAAAACCAGAATGCATGTTTGGATCAAATCCACAACTCCCTGTGGTCTGCATTGAAGCAACCTGATTTACCATGGCCTTGTTACCTCCTTTTGGCTTGTAACCGGGGGGGGGGGGGGTAACCATGGAGCTTATAGCATTTATCAGCTATATGCCCAGTAAAGCCATAGTAATTGCACACAGGCCTATCTTTCTTGCCATTACCACCTTTACCTCCATTCTTTTGTCCTTGATGACTAATAAAACCTCTGCTATTGTTCACATACATAGCAGTAGAATCACCTGACTGAATCAAGTTAAAACTTTGACCAATGTTTCTCCTCTTCTCCTCTTGCAAGATCAGAGAGCACACTTTGCCAAGAGAGGGCAAAGGTTCAATCAGCAATATCTGACTTATAACATGGCCATAACCATCGTTTAGTCCCATCAAAAACCTAAAAACATGCTCCTTATGATGAGCATTCAGTTGAGAAGACTTAGAACCACAAGTACAAGCGCATGTACAGATTGCAAAAGGCTGGTAATTAGCATACTCATCCCACAAGGTCTTGAATTTCGTAAAGTAAGAACTTACTGAAAGTGATCCTTGTGCAAGATGTGCAATTTCCTTCCCAAGTTCAAAAGATCTCAAAGTATTACCCTGAGATAGCCTATCTTTGAGATCAATCCACAAGTCTCTAGCATTGTTGATGTACATAACACTAGCCTTCAAATCCAGACTGAGTGAATTAGTTAACCAAGAAAGTACCGTGGTATTGCATCTACTCCAAGAATTATACAATGAAGAAGATGAATCAGGCTCAACAATCGATCCATCCACAAAACCAAACTTGTTTCTGGAACTGAGAGCCAAAAACACAGATCGCGCCCAACTCATGTAGTTCTCTGGACCAGTGAGTGGTTGCGATGTGAGCATGAGACCTGGATTTTCATTCGCAGGAAGAAAAAATGGATTATTTGCATATTCATCTGCTATCGTTGCACTTGAAGCAGGTACTGAATGTGCAGATTGAGATTGAGTGTTGGTTGTGGAATCGGAAGCCATAGATGAGAAAAGAAGAGGAAAAACGAAGCACTAAATTCTGTTTGGGACCTAAGAAAATGAAGAGGAAATCTCAGAAAACTTGCTCTGATACCATATTAGAAATAGAGTAAAAGAGAGAGAGAAAATGAAAACTGAATTTACTCTCTGATTGATGAAAAATGAAAAGTGATTACAAAATAATTATCACCTATGCTTTTATACACAGAAACAGAGGCTAACAGAGGCTAACAAATTTTCCCTCCAAAACTAACTAACAAACTATTAATTCACCCAATTACTATCTGACATCTGTCACTTCTATTTGCTTCTTCTTGCTTCTTTGACACGTGGACTCCCTTTAATCTTTCCTTCTTTCTTTTTTACTCTGCTCGTTTCACCGTGTTGTTCTTCTTCAAGTTCAATACTGTATGTAATCACACTACGCATGGAAATTACACTCAATTAATAACATTAAGGGTCCATTTGGTTGGTGGAAAAAGTGAAAGAAAAATTTTAAGAACTAACAGCTCTGTTCACTTCATGTGTGTCTTCTAATCCCCTAACTCTCTCTCTGTTCTAAGATAAAAATTTAAACAAAACCCAGATAAAAAAAAAATCACAATTAATAAAAAAAATTCAAATTACAATGGGAGTGTCAGATACACATGAAAATCTTAACTAATCAACCAATCCAAACAAAAGCCAGATGAGAAAACCCAGGAAACAAATGAAAAAAAGAGAGATTTAACTTTAAGAGGTACCTTCTTATGGTTCACGGTGGCAGCAGGAAAAGAGAGAGTTCTGGAACTCTTGCACTCTCTCTCTCTCCACCTGCCTTATTTTTCTCTTAATTTGTTTTGATGCTTCAGCCAAAGTTTTGGTTCAACAACAAAACAAAACTTGACCAAACGAAAGTACTGTAGTTAGAGCCATTCGCTCTTTTTATATAGTTAGTAGATATGATGGTAGTATGGTACTCTTGCAGTAATGGTCAATCTTCTAAGTTAACTAAAATGTCATTTCATCTAATATGGAGAAACCAAAAAATTGAGTTTTAGATGAATTGCAAGTAGCCAACTAATGACTAGCATGTCTATACTATTTAAGAAATAACTTTAGGAAGCATGGGTTGATAAAAAATCAAAGCTTTCATATAGGTCCCAACACAAATTATTTTAACCAAGGACTACTCGTCTCCAAAGAATAACGTAGATTACCAGTATTTTTATGGAGAAGACAACGTTTAACCATTTGAACCTCATGATGCATTTGAAATATGGAACAACAGTATGTTTAACAATTACCAATGATTGTTATATAGAAGTTTGTTAGTGATTATAATATATCAGAAACAGAAGTACAGTAAACATGCAATAGAGGAGAACATAATTTTAGGATATAAAAACAAAACAATACATGCAACTTCAAGATCTAGTTACAAGATGAATTCTAAATTCTACAGACAATACCCATCCATCCACTCCACAAACTCAAAAAAGCAATACATACTTGCAGTAGCCTACTCTACAATAAACATCCACATAGGCAACCTTAATTTCTACAAAATACGAACTAGCAACCATCTTAACTGACAAGAATCGGATGTTTGGTTGTGTGAAAAGAGGGAGAAAGGAAAAGGGTAAAGAAACTCAGAGGAAAAATACGAGTTTCCATTCTTTGGTTGAGGAGAAAAAAAGAAGAAGGAAAATGAGCGATTTCCTACCCAGACTCAAAAACTTCAGTCCTCCCAAATTTAAAGATAAAAGTATAATGAAAATGTGTACAAAAAATGCATTTACTATTTTGCCATTTGAAAACCATTTGACTTTTTTTTTTTTTTTTTAATGTATTTTGGACAATTGTAAATCCAAATAAACTATCTTTTCCATTATTTCACTTTTTTTTCCTCAACCAAATAAAGAAAATATATATGCATTTTCCATTATCTATACTAAACACAAATCTTTCTCAAAAAATATACTAAACACAAATGGTGGAAAACTTCTTTTTTTCTTCTCTTTTTCTCACTTTCTATCCTCCCAATTTTTTCCATCCTCCTAACCCCTAACCAAATAGAGTTTTAGAGCCGGTTATACTAGAGGACAAAAGAAAAGAACAAAAGAACAACAATGTGACATGTGTACAAGAAAATTCTCTCAATATATATATATATATATATATGTTTATTATAGTTCTATAAAATATAAATTTCCTTAACATGTTCATAACCCCTTGCATGGGTCTATGGCAGTGGCAGCTCTAAGAAGTTTTTTGAGAGTGGTAATTAAGAAATTTAAATTATACAAAATCTAATAAAAAGAGAATTTCATATATTGAAAAAACACACACACATGCAAACACATAAAGCCTAACAATTTTCTTCTACGAATTTTCTTATTTTGAAATTTTTACATGATAGTCTCATTATCAATGTTGTAAGCTACATCTCTTCAAAAGTTTAGTTAAATACAATTTTTCTTGGACTTTTTATTTATATATTTGCAAGGACTTAATATATTGTTAAGGGATCAAAGTTTAAGGTCAAAGTTTGGTTACAAACTTAGTTGTAGCCTAAGACTACAACTCTCACTAAACAAATTAACATTGCTACATATTTTGAAAATCTAACAGCTGAATTGCATGTTTTCTATGTTCTTAAAATATGTATCAAATTTCATGCCAATCGGATGTTATTTATTATTTGGTCCCTAAACTTTTTTTTTATATATAATTTTAAATTACAAAATCTCAAAATTTAAACATTTGATTGACGACATAGCTATTGATCTTTTCTCCTCTTAAAATTTTGCAAGTATGGAAAATTAAATAAAAAAATGTAATTAAATGGTGGATTTGTTAAAATTCACATTCAATAAAAAAATATTATAGGAGTTGTAGTATTAGTCTACAACTAAGCTTGTTGTCAAATTTTGTTTAAAATTTAATTATGTTGGACCTAAAAAAAATTAGGGCGGTCACAAAGTTTTTTTAAGGATAAAAAAATCATAATATTTAAAAATTTATACATAATAATAATTATTTTTTCTAGGTCAGGGTGGTCTTGTGACCACCCTGGACTCTATGTAGAGCTGCCCCTAGTTCTTGGTGACTTAAGCCAACTTTGCATTCCAAGAACCTAGTGCTCTGACATTCCAGCCAAATGCCCAAACTCTTCGGATTAGAAATATCGTTCTTCAATAACATGTTATGATAATTATAGTACTACTTTTTTTTTTTTTTTTTTTTTTGGAGAAATAAACACACGTACACAGATAAAAGAGAGGAGATAAAATTCTAATACAAAAACACATCACTATTCTACCCAAAGTCACTACTACTATTGGGAACTAGTGGCGGAGCCACACACAAGGGTGGGGGGGGGGCCTTAAAAAAATTATTTTATAGTATGTATATTATTTTCATTTTAAAAAATATAGCTTGTAAAAATTAAAGTTGGCCCCCCCCCAAATTTTAAGTCATTTCAATGGTGCTCTTAAAAGAAAGAGAGATTATGTTTAAAATCATATAATTTAAAAGGTTTAGCAAATTAAACTATGTAAAAAATGATAAATTTTTGTATATGTCTAATATAAAAAATACACGACTTTTATATACTCATTAAAATTTAGAAGATGATAATTCTCTTAGCAAATTAATTTGTATATATATATATATATGTGTGTGTGTGTGTGTGTATGGAGGTTGTCTTAACTAATATATTAGTTTTGCAACTTAGCCCCCAAACTAAAATTTTTGGGTCCGCCCTTGTTAGGAACTACTGTTGCTCCACCAAAATTATGACTCCTTGCTCCTTTAGAACTTATGCCCTTTCAACTATGTGGCAACCTTCTCAAACAAAGCTTTTGTAGGTTAAAAAGATCTTTTAAACATAAATTACACGTGTATTGTTTTGTGTATTTAAAAATTATTGGCATATTTAGCTTGGTGCCCCCTTTTTTTGTAGAGTTTCAACTTATGATGTCCACTCTTAATGATAGCTATTTATCATCAGACCAAGACACCAATTGGTTTTTGGTATAAGTGAGGATTGAATCCTAGATCTCTTATTCAACCATCAGAAACTTTACTAGTTGAGCTAACTGGAATCCACTCCCTTTTGTTTTTTGTTAGGCTAGATTGGAAGGAAAACCCCTAACTCATGGCAATGCACATTATATCTTTAACATGCTAAACTACTAGGTTAGGCTTAATGGGTTACTTATGCACTTTTAACAGGCTTTCAAAAGAATCAATAGAATACAATTAACCTTGAGAATTTAGGAGTTTCTCTGGCTGCTAGGGTTTAGGGTTTTTCTCTCCCACGCCGCCTGTAGAATTTTGTACCTAGCTTAGTCTAGGTTGCTATCACCCTTCAGCCTCCTTTGAGATTGATAGGACGGACGGTTTGTTACTTCAGGTTATGTGGTGTGTTTGAGTTTTCTTTGGTTGGATACGGAATCATGGTTGGGTTAGATGAGATGTGGGCACGGTTCTTTTTGTTGGAGGAAGAAGAGCATGGGGCAGAGGTATCACAACAGAAGGAGGTGCTTGTCCACAGGTTGGCTGGAAAGTTGTAGGGAATTTAATCAAAAGTCCAACCTGTGAGAAACAAAACAAATAGAGAAAACACATGCCAAAGAAAATAATCACACGCACAAGACAATATTTACGTGGTTCGGCAATTTGCCTACGTCCACGGAGTTGCAGGGATTTCACTATTATCAGGGAAAATACAATAGTGCACAAGAACACTTTCAAGAAACCCAAATCCCAATTACACCCTAGCACTCTCTCACAGAAAAATAAGAATAGAAGCTGGCTGCCTCTCTTTTCTCTATTTTTCTCTCATACGGCTGCTCACTAGGTTAATTGGAATTTCTCTTTTTTTAATCTCACGGCTGCACTTGCTCTCAAACATAATATATATATATATATGTCAAAGTCGGCTGTTTTAGGAATTGCTATTCCTAGTGAAATTCGGTCAAAAGTGACACACTTAGGTGGACGTGGGCTTGTGGCAATTCAAGCCACACACACGGCCCACTTCAACAAATCTCCACCTTGGCTTGAATTGATCAAGCTACACGAGCAAACTCCTCCATCAGCTCCACCTTAGCCCTTAAGGGCTCACAAGCTACAAACATCAGCTACAATTCTCCATAACACAATCCCTCATCCCTGCAACTCATCCTCTTGTCCTCAAGCTAGAAGACTAATTGAAGCTGCGCACAGCTTCAACTTCTCAATAGTGACACCCTTAGTTAACATGTTTGCCGGGTTCTTAGATCCACAAATCTTCTCAAGCATTACCAGCTTATCTTCAACAAGGTAACGGATAAAGTGGTATTTTGTCTGTATGTGCTTCGACTTTGAATGAAAAGCTGAATTTTTGGCAAGAAAGATTGCACTCTGACTGTCACTGTGTAGAATGCCCATCTTCTGCTTCTTACCCAATTTATCTAAGAAACCATGTAGCCAAATCATCTCCTTTCCAGCTTCAGTTGCTGCAACATACTCAGCTTCTGTAGTAGACAAAGTAACAATCTTCTGTAGATTTGAAGCCCATGATATAGCTGTACCACCCAGAGTGAAAACAAACCCAGTAGTACTCTTTCTACTATCAATATCACCAGCAAAATCAGCATCTACATAACCCTGCAGTTTCAAACTTGCACCTGTGAAGCAAAGACATGTATCTGATGAACCCTTCAGATATCTCAGAATCCACTTGACTGCCTCCCAATGCTGCTTTCCAGGCCTACTCATGAATTTGCTCACAACTCCCACTGCATGTGCAATGTCTGGCCTTGTACACACCATAGCATACATTAAGCTGCCAATAGCTGAGGCATAAGGCACCTTGCTCATATGGTCCCTTTCTTCTTCTGTCTTTGGTGACTGTTCTTTGCTTAGTTTGAAATGATTACCCAAGGGTGTGCTCACTGGTTTAGCTTCATTCATGTTAAACCTGCTGAGAACTTTCTTCACATACTCTGACCGTGAAAGCTTCAATGTACCATTAGCCTTGTCTCTAATGATTCTCATACCAAGGATTTGCTTTGCAGCTCCCAAATCCTTCATTGCAAACTGTTTGGACAATTGCTTCTTCAGATTATTAATCTCCTCAATGCTAGACCCTGCAATAAGCATATCATCCACATACAACAGTAATATGATGTAAGAATTGTCAAAAAACTTAACATAGCAACAGTGATCAGCTTCACATCTCTTGAACCCAATTCTGTGCATAAAACTGTCAAATTTCTTGTACCACTGTCTAGGAGCTTGTTTTAGGCCATACAAGCTCTTTCTTAGTTTGCAAACTAAATTCTCTTGTCCTTGAGCAATGAACCCTTCTGGCTGAATCATGTAAAGGTCTTCCTCCAAGTCACCATGAAGGAATGCTGTCTTCACATCTAACTGCTCAAGATGTAAGTTTTCTGCAGCCACCATTCCCAGTACCAGTCTGATTGTTGACATCTTCACAACTGGAGAAAATATCTCTGTGTAGTCAATGCCTTCCTTCTGCTGGAACCCTTTAACAACTAATCTGGCCTTGTAACGTTTGCTACCATCATGCTCAATCTTTATTCTGTATACCCACTTGTTGTGTAAAGCCTTCTTTCCTACTGGCAATTCAGTCAGTTCCCATGTTTGATTCCCCAACAAGGAATCCATCTTATCCTTCATGGCTAACTCCCACTTGCTTGAGTTTTCATCTTGCAAGGCTTCATCATAACACTCTGGCTCACCACCATCAGTCAACAGGAGATAATTTAAAGTGGGTGAATAACGCTGTGGAGGTCTAATGTTCCTGGAAGATCTGCAGACTTCAGCTACAGGTGTACTCAGATCTACCTGTGAATTTACATTCTCCTTATCTTCTTCACCCCTTTTCTGGACAGTACCTTCAGTCAATTCATCTAAGTTGACAAACTCAGATTTCTTTTGATCTATCTCTGTAACATCTGACACTACAGTTGACCTGTCCTTGTACATAACCTGTTCATTAAATATCACATTTCTACTTCTAATGATTTTCCTGTTTTGTTCATCCCAAAACCTATAGCCAAATTTCTCATCACCATAGCCAATGAAAAAACATATTTTAGACTTTGCATCAAGTTTACTACGAGCATTAGAATCAATATGAACATAGGAAACACAACCAAAAACTTTTAAGTGTGAAAACTTTACCTCTTTACCGCTCCAAACCTCTTCAGGAAGTCTGAACTCCATGGGAACTGAAGGTCCTCGGTTTATCAGGTAAGCTGCAGTGCTAACAGCATCAGCCTAAAAAGTTTTTGGTAGTCCAGCATGCAACCTCATACTCCTAGCACGCTCATTGAGAGTTCTATTCATGTGCTCAGCCACACCATTCTGCTGTGGTGTCCTAGGAATGGTCTTCTCCATCCTAATTCCCTGTGCAGCACAATACTCACTGAACCCTCCATTTATGTACTCTCCTCCATTATCTGACCTCAAACATTTTACTTTCAAACCTGTTTCTGTCTCAACCATGGCCTTCCACTTCTTAAAGGTTTCAAATACATCTAATTTATTTTTCAGAAAATAAACCCATACCTTTCTACTTGTGTCATCAATGAAAGTGATGTAGTACCTTGAACCTCCAAGGGATGCAACCGGAGAAGGCCCCCACAAATCAGTGTGTACTAACTCCAATTTTTCAGCCTTCGGTGTCCTGCCAGTTTTCAAGAAGCTCACCTTTTTCTGCTTTCCTAAGATGCAACTTTCACACATGTCAAAATCAATGGACTTCAATTCTGGTAGTTTTCCTTTTGACAGCATCATCTTCATCCCTTTCTCACTCATGTGACCAAGTCTTCGGTGCCATAGGCTTGTATCAGTACTTGCATCAGCAACTGCAATTGTGTCTCTTGGACTTAAGGTCATGTATAGAGTACCAGTTTTCTTTCCACAAGCCAATACCCTAGCTCCCTTTGTAACCTTCCAAGTACCACCAACAAATAGAATTGCATGCCCTTCATCATCAAGTTGTCCAACAGAAATCAAATTCCTCCTTAGGTCAGGAATATGTCGAACCTTCTCCAGTAACCAAACAGATCCATTGGGCAACAATATCCGGACGTCTCCCATACCTACAACATCCAAGGCTGAACCATCAGCCAAATACACCTTACCAAAATCACCTGCAACATAATTCTGTATGATTTCTCGGTGTGGAGTGGTATGAAACGAAGCTCCTGAATCCAAAACCCAATCATCAAGTGGACTGTCTACTGCAAGAAGTAATGCATCCTGTAACTCTTCTGTTACAGCATTAGCAGAATCATCTCCATTCTTCTTCTTAGGACTCTTGCATTGATTCCTAAAGTGACCTGTTTTCCCACAGTTCCAGCATTGTATTTGTTGGCCTGATCTAGATTTACTTCTGTTCCGATTAGAATTTTTGGATTTTGATCTGCCCCGATTTGAATTTCTGTTATTACCTCTGCCTCTTGTCTCAAGGTTTAGGGCAGAACTAGATCCTGAGGTTTCGCTTGCATCTCTTCGGCGAATCTCCTCGGCCAGAATTAAATCTCGTATATCATTGTACTTGAGCTTTTCTTTTCCTATAGAATTGCTTACTGCCATCCTCGTTGCCTCCCAACTGTTTGGCAAAGAAGCCAAGACGATCAGAGCACGAATCTCATCATCAAAATCAATTTCTATAGACGACAATTGATTTGTGATAGTATTAAATTCATTCAGATGTTGTGCTACTGATGCATTCTCTGCCATCTTCAGATTGAACAGTTTCTTCATCAAGTGCACCTTATTGTTTGCTGACGACTTTTCATACATACCGGACAAAGCCTTCATCAGATTTGCTGTGGTCTTCTCCTTTACAACATTGTGTGCAACAGACCTAGACAGAGTTAACCTAATAACTCCCAATACCTGTCTGTCAAGAAGAGCACATTCCTCAGCCTTCATAGCCTCAGGTTTTTCCCCTAGAAGCGGTAGATACAACTTCCTCCCATAAAGGTAATCCTCGATTTGCATCCTCCAAAATCCAAAGTCTGTGCCATCGAACTTTTCTATTCCAAACGCCTTTCCTGCTTCCTCTGCCATTGCTCCCACTCAAACCTAACCCTAGGCTCTGATACCAGTTGTAGGGAATTTAATCAAAATTCCAACCTGTGAGAAACAAAACAAATAGAGAAAACACACGCCAAAGAAAACAATCACACGCACAAGACAATATTTACGTGGTTCGGCAATTTGCCTACGTCCACGGAGTTGCAGGGATTTCACTATTATCAGGGAAAATACAATAATGCACAAGAACACTCTCAAGAAACCCAAATCCCAATTACACCCTAGCACTCTCTCACAGAAAAATAAGAATAGAAGCTGACTACCTCTCTTTTCTCTATTTTTCTCTCATGCGGCTACTCACTAGGTTAATTGGAATTTCTCTTTTTTTAATCTCACGGCTGCACTTGCTCTCAAACATAATATATATATATGTCAAAGTCGGCTGTTTTAGGAATTGCTATTCCTAGTGAAATTCGGTCAAAAGTGACACACTTAGGTGGACGTGGGCTTGTGGCAATTCAAGCCACACACACGGCCCACTTCAACAAAAGTTTCTCACAAAAAGGTGTTGAATGTCGATGCCGTGGCTCGCACGTTTAAACCTCTCTGGAAACCTATTAGAGAGCTCAAGATTCGGGATGTTGGTGATAATATTTTGCTATTCGAGTTTGAAGACATCCTAGACATGGAACAAGTGCTAGAATTTGAACCTTGGTCGTATAACAAAAAACTTGGTGGTTTTTCAGAGAGCAGTTGATGCCGAATCGGCGCCATTGCTTGATTATTTGTATACTACTTTTTGGGTGCAACTCCATAACGTACCAGCTGCTTTTGTTACTCAGGAAACCGGTAAGTCGGTTGGTAAAACTTTGGGCACAGTGATACAGGTTGTCGATCCTGAGGATGATGGAATGGGGGGAGAGTTTTTAAGGGTGAGACTCAAGTTGGATATTACTCAAGTTGGTTAAGGGTAGATGCAGTTAGACCTACAAGGAAGTCTGTGGCTATGATTTCAGGGGTGGCTCGCACTCAAGCTCCTTGGATGAAGCAGAAGCAAAGGCAGGCCCAAGCATATGGTCACACGGGTGGGGAATCCTCCCAAACAAACTCCATGGAAGACTCGGGTTTGGTCAGACAGAGGGGCAATGCTGGAGTGAAGCAAGCTACAGTATTAAAACCTGTGGCACCCACAACAGCAGAGGCAGGCCGTGACTACAGTTTAGATAACGAGAGCATGGCGACAAGCAAAAATAAAGAGCTATCAGAGTGTCAAGTTGTGCAATTGGAGAGGAATGTTGTCAACCTATCAATTGAGGAATCTATGGGTGACCAAGGACCAATGGAGAGGCTTGTAGTCATGGGTACACTTGGGAATAATGCTGAACAACCAAGCCAGTTGTGTGACAGTTCAGCCAACCTTAATAGTACAGCACATTCTACCAGGGGATGGAAGAGACTAGCCCGTGAGGTGGGAAAATCTGTGCAGGAAAATAAAGTGGGAAGTGGGTCTGGGTTTGAGGGAGAGAAAAAATGACTTTGGGAAATGTAGCATGAGTATGGAGATTGATGTGCAACTAGAGGGAAAGAAACAATGCATGGACAATGGCAATCAAGAGGATGGCCAAATTTCTAAGGTGGTGGCTGGATTCCAGCACTACCGATCACAATGAGTTGCCTTAGTTGGAACTGTCGTGGGCTTGGGAACCCATAGACAGAGGATGAAGTAGTTGCCCTAGTAACTACAAAAGATCCCAAGTGGGTTTTCTTAATGGAAACCAAAGTTAACAAAACTACTTTATAAAGAGTTGGTAGAAGGATTCAATTTACTAATCTTTTCTTTGTTCCTCGTGTCAATTTAGGTGGTGGCCTTGCTTTGTATTGGAAATCTGATGTTGATGTGGATGTGCAGTCTTCTTCCAATCGACATATTGATGCTATTATTAACCACGGAGTGGATGACGCCTGGCATTTCACAGGTTTCTATGGAGACCCTGATACAGCCAGTAGGGAAAACTCCTGGTCTCTTCTTCGAGACTTGAGCCACCGTTCATCTTTGCCTTAGGTGTGTATGGGTGATTTCAATGAAATTTTGTTTGCTGATGAGAAATTGGGTTGGTTGGATTGATCGGAGTGACAAATGTAGAGTTTCAGGGATGCATTGGACTTCTGTAGACTGAAAGACCTTGGTTTTAATGGCTACCCTTTTACTTGGTGTAATCGTAGATCGGGTGATCAAAACACCTAGATTCGGCTGGATAGGGGTGTAGCAACCATTGATTGGATTTTGAAATTCCCCACTTCCCGTATTCATCATCTAGATGCTTTCCATTCTGACCATAAGCCGCTGCTGCTTTGTTCAGATTCTGAATTCAGGCGCTTTTATAGGAAGGGCAAACCATTCCGATTTAAAGCAATGTGGTTAAAAGATTTATCTTGTGAAATAGTGATTAAAGAATCTTAGGGTGAGCAAGCTGTGTTTGAGTCAATTTGGGGTTTTCAATAAAAGATCGTGGCTTGTCAACTTAATCTGAAGGTGTGGGATAAAAAAAGTTTTGGGCATGTCCGTAATTCCTTGAAAAAGAACCTTAGAGTTGCAAGAAGCTGAAGAAGGTGGCAATTATAGAACCAACCCGAGGAGAATTTATTTGCTGAGGGAAGAAATCCAAAGGTTGAAAAATAGGGAAGAATGCATGTGGAAGCAACGATCCCGGAATGCTTGGCTTAAGGAAGGAGAAAGCAACTCATGGTTTTTCCACTATAGGGCTAATCAAAGGAACCGCCGAAACTTCATTGCTAGTTTGGAGGATAGTGATGGGGTATGGAGGGATGATGAAGGCCAAATGGGTGGTATTATTGAGCAATATTTCAGGGACATTTACACCACATCAAATCCTTCAGGTTTTAAAGATATTTTGAGTGGTATTCACCCAGCCATAACTAAGGAGGATGTTGGTTTGCTTGGCCGAGATTTCCATGCTGATAAGGTGAGGAGGGCTCTTGATCAAATGGCACCACTTATTGTTCCTGGTCTTGATGGTATGTCCCCTATCTCCTATGAGTCTTTTTGGCATATTGTGGGTGTTGATGTAACATCTGTGGTCCTTAATGTTCTCAATTCCGGGGTGGTGCCAGAGTCTCTTAATTCCACTTTTATTGCCTTGATCCCAAAAGTAAAACACCCAAAGAAAGTTGTTGATTTCCGCCCTATTAGCCTTTGTAATGTGGTCTATAAATTGGTTTCCAAAGTGCTAGTGAACCGTTTGAAAAAATTCCTAGCTAGTGCTATTCTGGAATCTTAAAGTGCATTCTTGTTGGGTAGGCTTATTTCGGATAATGTGCTTGTGGCCTTTGAAACTCTGCATTATCTTAAGAGGAAAACAAATGGGAAAGTGGGTCAAATGGCGCTTAAGCTGGACATGAGCAAAGCTTATGATAGGGTTGAATGGGAATTTTTGGAGTGTGTTATGAGGCATCTCGGTCTTGGGGAAAGAATGGTTAGTCTCATCATGTCTTGCATTAGTTCGGTATCCTATTCTGTTTTGCTTAATGGGCAACCTGTTGGTAATATCAAACCTAGTCGTGGCCTTCAGCAAGGTGATCCTTTGTCGCCTTATCTCTTCCTAATTTGTGCTATGGGTTTGCAAAGTTTATTGACTAAAGCTGAAGTTGAGGGGCATATTTGGGGTGTGGCTATCTGTAGAAATGGCCCAAAAATATCACACTTATTTTTTGCAGATGACAGTGTGTTATTTTGTAGTGCTAAAGAAGCAAAGTGTCAGAAAATTCTTGACATTCTAGCTATCTATGAGAGGGGTACAGGTCAGAAGATTAATTGTGAGAAAACTAATATCTTTTTTAGTTCTAACACCCCCCATGAGGTTCGGGTTCGGATCCAACAGGTTTTGGGTGTTTTAGCTATTCGCCAATTTGAGAAGTATTTGGGTTTGCCGGCTTTGGTGGGTAGGGGAAAAAAACAAAGTTTTATCTATATTAAAGAAAGAGTGTGGAAAAAACTTCAAGGGTGAAAAGAGAAACTCTTGTCTCTGGCGAGTAGGGAAGTTCTGATCAAGTCAGTAATTCAGGCAATACCAACTTATACCTTGAGTTGTTTTAAACTCCCAAAGGGGCTTGTTAAGGATCTAGAAGGATTAATTCGCAAATTTTGGTGGGGGTATGGTGGAAAGCACCGGAAAACTCATTGGGTGAAATGGGAGCGCTTATGTGAAGCCAAAGAAGGTGGTGGGATGGGGTTTAAAGAAATTGAAAAATTCAATGACGCTTTATTGGCGAAACAAGTGTGGCGATTGATTAATAATCCCGATTCTCTATGCCATAGAGTTTTTAAGGCCCGTTTCTTCCCGGATTGCTCTATCTTGGAAGCATAAGCTTCAAGCTCGGGGTCTTATGCTTAGAAAAGCATTATTAGTGCTAGGGATGTAATTCGAAAAGGGATGGTTTGGTGCATAGGTACAGGGTAGGTTATGCGAATTAAGGAGGATAGGTGGCTGCCTAGAAGTGCTAACTGTTCAGTCCTATTACCCCTTCCATCATTGGCTCCTGATGTGAAAGTTTCCTCTCTGATTGATCAAGAAAGAGTAGCATGGAAAGCGAAGGTTGTGTAGCAACTGTTTTTGCCCCATGAAGCTGATATTATCTTGGGAATTCCTTTGAGCATTCGACATCTTGATGATCGTATTACATAGGCGTTCACGCCGTGTGGTATGTTCACTACTTGTAGTGCTTACAAAATGCTAGTTTCCTGTGATTCATCTTCTAGTGCAGGTAGCTCAAAAAAAAATTTGGAAGGGTATTTGGCAGCTACGGGTCCCTAGCAAAATAAAGCACTTTGTGTGGCGAATATGTAATAACGCCTTGCCAACAATGGTGAACCTTCATCAGCGTAATATCGTACCAAATGTGAACTATGCACTGTGCAAGGATCATCCTGAAGACTCCCTCCATGCGGTTTGGGCTTGTGAATTTATTTCGAGTGTGTGGAATACATTGGACTGGTTCCACCAATCTGTGCCGGCACAACCGAGCTCCTTCAATGAGTTACTTTCCAGGTTCCTGTTTTGCCGTGAGGAGTTCAGAGCTAAGATTTTTGTTACCATTGCGTGGTTCCTGTGGAATAGATGTAATGCGATCCACTTTGGCCGTCCAACCCTTCCTGTCCAGAGCATTTGCAGTAGAGCAGAGAGTTACCTGTAAGAGTTTCTTCAAGCCCAGTCAGAGGAGCCAACTCCACCCCGTCCTCCTTCTATGCAGCAGTGGCGCCCCCCTGAACCTCAATGTTTTAAGGTAAACTTCGATGCCGCGGTGTTTCGTGCCTCACGTTTAGCGGGTTTAGGTGTCATTATTCGTAACGATGGAGGGGAGGCTGTGGGTGCCCTGTCTTCATCCATTCCCTTAGCCCACTCAGTGGCGGATTTAGAAGCCTTAGCTTGTTTGAAGGCTGTTCAGTTTGCACTGGAGCTTGGTCTCACTCGTGTTGTGTTTGAAGGGGATTCTACAGTTATCATTAATGCTCTTCTTCACAGTGTGGGTGATATGGCTAGTTTCGGCAATATTTTAGACGATATTCGGATGCACTCTGCTGTTTTTCAATTCGTAGAATTTGCTTATGTTAATCGTAGTTGTAATGCTGTGGCTGATGCGCTCGCTAAGAAAGCTAAGTCAGTTAGGGGGGTTCAGGTTTGGCTAAATGATTTGCCAGCTGATATTGCCCCGTTGTTGTTGCGTGATGTTCATTAAGTTTTGTTTTGTGGAATAAAGTTCCCAAGTCTTTGATCTGGCTTCTCAAAAAAAGAAAAAAAAAGAAAGAGGCTTTCAATGAACTTATAAAGTTTATAAAAAATTATAATGGTATTATATCATAAAACACAAATTGTCAAAATGAACTATTAATACTATCATTAAAAAAAAAAAGAAACCATTGATTAATTATCAAACTAATGAATTATATTCAACTGTTGTGGAGTAACCATTAAAGAATTCAAAAAGTCGTTTGACCAGTCAAAGTCTATTTAATATTTTTTATTGAAGTCTTAAATGGTTTTTTTTTTCTTTTTCCATCTTTTAATAATTAAAAAATTTCCAAACTTTTTTTTTTGAAAAAAAAAAAAAACAAAATTATTAGATTACTAGCAAAACTATATATTTAGTAAGCATAATTTTTTTTTTTTTTTTTAGAAAGTAGTAAGCATAATTTAACTTAATCACTTTGAGTGTTTAGTGTGTAATATTTAAGTCTTCATCTAATATGTCTCAAGTTTGACACCCCCCTCAACCACTTTAACTCAATCTAGTATTTTTTTTCTTATTCTATTCTTTTGTTTTTTTGTTGCTAAATACTCTATTCTTTTATCAAACATTATAAGTACATTAAAAGCATTAACATAATTTACCGTCTATAACGTACCAAGTTTTAAAGAAGTTTAAAATAAAACTTCAAAATTCTATAAATTTATTTTAAATTATGCTAAAGTTAAAATAAGTTTCATTATTTATTTTAAATTATTTTAATATTTAATTTGAATTTTTTCTATGAAAACTCTACTTTACACCGTATGCTTTGACACATAAGTCAAAATCACTTTTAATCTTTTATTATTACTATTTATTTTATATTTCAATTTCATTTATTTTTCAATGTATGATATACTGCTTTTACTTATCAAAAAAGCTTTACATTTATTTTTATTAAACCATATGCATCGCACATATATACATAATTTCAAAGTTAATGAATTTCGTTTACAATTGAGAAATATCACACTTGTCACCCAAAGCGGTGTATTCATCCCTGTTAAAATGTACTTCATCCGTCCCAATTTGTTTGTCCTTTATTTCATTTTGGGATGTCCCAAAATATTGTCCTATTTCTAAAAATAAAAATAATTAATTTACTAATGTTCTTATTATATTTATACCCATACTTTATTTTCAAAACTATTTCAAAAGAAAACTAACAAATATTTAAAAAATCAATCTAATTGGAGCACCTTTTTAGCTGTCTCATTAAGAATAGTTTTTTTTTTTTTTTTAAAAAGCTGATAATATTATTTAAGGGTAGTTTTGTAAGCTTATACATTTTTATAAGGCAGATAAAACAATAAATGATGTTCCTTTAAAAAGTTTGATTTTTCAAACAGGACAAACAAATTGAGACAGAGGGAGTACTAGTTTAGATACAAGAGCATTTCGGCAAATCACTTTCAAAATATTTCATTTTCTTGATTAATTCAAATTGATTAATAGTGGTTATTGATTAGGAGTGTCAATAATCTTGTACCTTAACTGACATTTTTTAGTGTTTTCAAAAGAAATGTCAAAGTTTCAAATCTCCTAGCCTACGTGATAATCTCATAGCCCACCTGATAATCTCACATCAATCTTTTTTTTCTTTTTCTTTTTTCTTTTTCTCTTCTTTTTTTGTGAATTATATCTATCATTCTTTAACAAATTGTTATACCTGATACGTTGCTAATGGCTTTTTACTTGCCAATTATATACATAATTTCAAAGTTATGAATTTCGTTTACAATTGAGAAATATCACACTTGTCACCCAAAGTGGTGTATTCATCCCTATTAAAATGTACTCCCTCCGTCCTAGTTTGTTTGTCATTTATTTCATTTTGGGATGTCCCAAAATATTGTTCTGTTTCTAAAAATAAAAATCATTAATTTACTAATGTGCCTATTATATTTATACCCATACTTTATTTTCAAAACTATTTGAAAAGAAAACTAACAAATATTTAAAAAATCAATCTAATTAGGGCACCTTTTTAGTTGTCTCATTAAGAATAACTTTTTTTTTTTTTTTTTTTAAAGCTGATAGGGAAATTATTGTGTAGTCCGGGACTACAAGGTCAGCTTGCTGACCTTGTAATCCCAGCCAATAAATACATGACACCTCACCAAAAAATGCTTACGTAGACTTTCATGCCACGTCAACTCCATAACCCCTACCCATCTTAACATCTGTTATCTCCGTTTGAGTGCTTTCTTCCTTTAAGGCTGGACCTCCAATAGCTATGGCTTTGCTTGCTCAACTCTTCCTTGAAGCTTTCATCACCTCCATCAAGCAATCTATGTTATGAATGGGTTGTCACCTCGAGGAATTCATCTTCCACCAGTTTGTTCGCTTGCACCTAATTATATATTATCCTTTTCACGCTCTATGTCAGCTTGTCCTCTACCTTGACCAATAGTACCGCCGATTGTTTCCCATTTAGGATTTAGTGACGTAGACTCTGAAAGAGATGACTTCTTGGCCGTTCTTTTTGTTTGGTTATTCACAAGGAAAAAGAACAAGAAAACCATCAATCAAAAAAAGTAACAATCATATATAAACACATATAAGACGAATCTGGTAAAATAAACATGAAAATTAGGATTTTGAGGAGAGAAAAAGCGTTAGGGACTTGGGGGCAAAGCTTCGAATGGTGCTGTCCTTGAAGATCTCTTCGACGGTGCAACGGTCGAAGCCATAATTGTGGAGGGATCGGCCAAAATTTGGGTTGGATTTCACTCCTAGGAAGGCAATCGCAAATAGGCTCTTGTAGTCTTGGACAGAGGTATTTTGAATCTTTGATGTAGAAGGAATATTTCAAGAAAATAAAAAATGAAAAATTTTAAGTTTTGAATTCTATATTGAAAAGTTTCACAGCCCCGCTCAATCCCAATCTAAATTTTGAACTCACTCAAATGGAGTTAATAGATGTTAAAGATGGGTAGGGGTTATTGAGTTGATGTGGCATGAAAGTCTATGTAAGCATTTTTTTGGTGAGGTGTCATGTATTTATTGGCTGGGATTACAAGGTCAGTAAGCTGACCTTGTAGTCCCAGACTACACAATAATTTCCCAAGCTACTAATATTATTTAAGGATAGTTTTGTAAGCTTATACATTTTTATAAAGCAGACAAAACAATAAATGATGTTCCCTTAAAAAGTTTGATTTTTCAAACAGGACAAACAAATTAAGACAAAGGGAGTACTAGTTTAGATACAAGAGGCAAATCACTTTCAAAATATTTCATTTTCTTGATTAATAGTGGTTATTGATTAGTAGTGTCAATAATCTTGTACCTTAACTGACATTTTTTAGTGTTTTCAAAAGAAATGTCAAAGTTTCAAATCTCCTAACCTACGTGATAATCTCATAGCCCACCTGATAATCTCACATCAATCTTTTTTTTCTTTTTTTCTTTTTTTTTCCTCTTCTTTTTTTGTGAATTACATCTATCATTCTTTAACAAATTGTTATACCTGATACGTCGCTAATGGCTTTTTACTTGCCAATTGTGGGTAGGTGGGATTACATATGTTACATGTGACATGGGATTATACCTGATACGTTGGTAATTAGTTTTTGTAGAAATCTTTGTACATTTCACATTTTCCTACGTACAAATTGAGGCTGCAATGTTATTATAGAAGACATTAATTCATGATTTATGATTGTGTACCATAATGGTCAAATTGTCATCTTGGAGCAATTCATTCATTTGTCTAATCTATTCATATATCACTTCACTCGTTTAGGTGTGGTCTTTCCCTGCACTCCCATTCAAAAAGCTTCTTCGTGCATGATTGACCTAAATAATTGACAACTTTCTTTCTTCTTTTCTAAGCGCTTAAAAGACCGATACAAACAAAGGTGGAGGACTCCTTTACACGTAAAGAAAGCTTGAAAAATGAAGCCTAGTTTTTCGGAAATCCCACTGTAATTTTGATTCCTCAAAATTGTCAGACGATATCTAGAAAAGTTTCTTTGTTCTTTGGTGGAAAAAGAGGTGGACTTCGACCATTTCATGCATTGTGTTAAAATAAAGTTTAGTAGTGCTATATTGGCTTTTATGCTTTACTCTAAAACACCCTTTTCTTTGTTTTCAGTGATTAATAATGGGTCACATTTAGGCAGGATTAATTGGGTTGCCAATCCACCACCACACACATTTGATACAATGGTCATGTAGAGAGGGAAAATTCCCGACCTATCACAAGCTGACACGTCACATTACCAAGTCCACAAAATACAGCCAATTACAGAACACCATGTATTGCTGCTAGGTTTTGCTATCACTATTCAGAAGCCAACAGAAATTTGCCAAGTGTCATGCAAGAGCCAATCACGCATCAGCGCACGTGTAAGCGATGACTCAAGCAGCCTCGCACGTGTAAGCGATGACTCAGGCAGCCTCGCACGTGTAAGCGATGACTCAAGCAACCTCGCACGTGTAAGCGATGACTCAAGCAGACCAATCAGGCTGTGACATGTGCCACCAATCAAGCTCCGCCACGTGTCGCTCATCCACTCCCAAACTCCTATAAATAGAAGCCTTCCTGAGACATTCAAGGGACTAGAATTCAGAAGTGAAAAAGCTCTGTGAAGATCAAGCCTCAAAGCCTTCAAGAACTTCAAGAACTTCAACCCCAAAATCGGAGAACATTCGAAGCAGAATCATCCAGATCATCTGCCTAGATCCTAAAGTTCACGGGAATCAAGCCAAAAGTGTCCGAAAACATCAACAAATCACAAATCATTGAAGCTCAACGGATTCAAGCCTCTAAAGCTCCGAAGAACTTCCACCACAAACCTTCGAAGACGAAGAACGCACGAAGAACACGAAGAACGCGAAGAACAAAGGATTTCTAAACAAGCTCATAGCCAGAGATTCATTGTAATTCCGTTTCAGTAATCTTCGATCCATCCCTCAACCAAATTGAAGGATATTTTGTGTTCAAGTCAAATCCACATTACCATAAGTCTAATCAATAAGTTTTGCAAGGAGATCGAATCAGAGGATCACTCTTTTGTAATTCCAGAGAATTGTACCACACAATCATCAATACAAATTCGCATTTGTGAAACTATTTTACTTGTTTGATTTATTTCAAACTAGAAATTTAGTCGCTTACAGGTCACTCTATAAGTATAAGTGTTTGTAAAATGCAGAGGGTAACAGCCGGGGTTCAAGTTTTTAGAAGGGAGTTTCACACATATTAGGTTAGAGTAGAATTTCTATTTTGTATATAAAAAAAATTGGGTTGCCAATTGGATTTGAATATTTATATTTTGATTTAATTATAACTATATGCGGTGACGGAATTATGTATTGACCAAGGGGGGCTCTAGCCCCCTCTGGCCTCATGAATTATCCTTAGTATTAGGAGTATCAACGAATGTCTTTGCCACAACTGATTTGCAAGGACGGAGCCAAAAGTTCAATCAAGGGGGGTGAATTAAAAAAGATTTTTTTTTCTCATAAAAATCTAAATTAACATTCATTTAGTGCTAACAAAATGCCAACAACAAAAAAGACACAAAATAACTATTTTTAAATACATTGCAATATAATTATTTATTAAAAGAGAACCCAACCATTCTTTTAAATGTCAAAAACCATTACAAAATGTTACAACAATTTGTCTAAAAATCATCTTCAATTTATTATAAATCCTATTTTAAACTACAAAAACTAATTATATTTGCTAAATAAGAAAAAATAGGATAATAAAAAAAAATCAACACAAACTCACAAAGCTAAACAAGATATTAAATAGTATCGTAGCGCTTAATGTAGACCCAAATCACAAACAGACAAAGAAAAAGTAGACCTCAAGCTAATAAATTAGGAAAAAGTAACTATTACACAACTTTTTTTCCACAACTGTAATATAGTAGTGTGTGAGTGGTGAAGAAAAAATTATTAGTCCATGTGTAAAAGATAGACAACCGTTCACAATCTGTCATATCAAAGTTGTGATAAAAAGTTGTGAAGCTAGAACCGTAATAAATTTAAACTAAGACAGTAAGACAAATAAATAAAAAATAAAAAACTCGTGAACACAGAACCTTAGAAAAAAACAATCCAAACATGAATCAGGCTTGGAATTTAATTGGTCTTGGCTTCAAAAAAAATGAGCTTCGCCCAACCCATAAACATGATTCTACATTCCCGACAAATAGGAGTAAACAAAAGCTCAGCTAAGCGAAAAGGCAATCCATAGCTGTCAACAATCTAAGGAAATTTTTAGCTGGGAGCACATTTCGGCATATAGGTTAATTTGTCAAAAAAAACAAGGTTGATAAAAGTCATGGTGGTTGGTAGAAACTGGAATGACACGAAGTCTTTGATACTATAGTAGTCTAGCTAGGTCTTCTCCAATAATGCAAGTATAATCCAAGAAAGCACAATATAAGGTGCAAGGAATGCACCATTGACCTCAAGTCATTGGCGGCTTCGTTAAGTCTAGCTGTTTAGGTCTTTTGAAATATTAGACATGGCAAAACGGGCGGGTCGGGTCGGGTTCAGATCGGGTCAATCGGGTTACTGGTCAAACAGGTCACGGATCAAAAACGGTTCATTTTAAGCAGGTTGAAAATGGGTTTGGGTCAATCGGGTTGCAGGTCGGGTCGGGTTGACCCGTATTTTTCACATGAAATTTTTTTTTTTTTTTTTTTTAATTTTTATAAAGAAAACAACATGTATTTGCCATTTGGAAAATTATGCAACAAATTACTTAATGTAAAATGCATTATTTTGAATTCACAACTTATGTCAAGAATGAACTCAGTTAACTTATTAATACTTATTCAATAATTTTAAAATTATACAAATCCTAACATTGCTATCTAAAACAAAATAACACAAAGATAAGTAAATCAAATACACAAGTTTTATTTCTACACAATATTAACATCCCAAAACATAAAACAAAATTACAAATGACTTATTGGATAACTCATTTGATAAAGAATAAAAACATATAAGAAATTTACAATCTTGAAAATTAATTTTTATAATCTATTATCAATTGTGGTTGATACTCTATTTCAATTTGAGATATACATTAAAGTTTGATTGCTTACTTATTTATACATGATCTTTTTTATGAATATCATATCATTGTTAAGCAACACATACTCTAGGAAATATCATAATTTATTTTGAAAAGCCATTTATTTTGAACATAAATTGTTAAAAAATAGGTCTAAGCATTCATAATTTATGCTAATTTGATACTTTGGCTTCACTATTTTCACACTTGTGAATGTTTCTCACACATGTCTACAATTTTAAATCTATATTTTTAACTCTACAGATTATCTTGGCATGTACTTGCTATTTGATATCTAAAAATCTTTACTCATTACAGAATGCTCAACCACATGCATTTATCTTTCAATTAATTTGCATGCAGTTATGTAAATGTATCAATTATTTCCTTAAAGCTCACAATAAACAATTTAACCAATATTGTCTTGATTTTACTCCTTTTTTTACCAAAAAAAAAAAAGTTTTAAAAAAATGGTTCGAGTTCGAGTCGGGTTGACCCGCAAAAACCTGGGTTGGGTCACGGGTCAACCCGTTTTTGCTTCAGGTCAAAAAAATTGGGTTCGGGTCGGGTTGGGTCAAAAAATTCTGATCCATTTTGCCATGTCTACAAAATATTGCATTGTGTTAAAATAAACATTAGTAGTGCTTATTACTATATTGACTTTTATGCTTTACTCTAAAACACCATTTTCTTTGTTTTCAGTGATTAATAATGGGTCAACTTTAGGCAGGATTTATATTTTGATTTAATTATGACTATATGCTGTAAAATCAGGTTTAGTACTGTGTGTATATTATGAATATCCCCTAGTACACAATGGGTTGTCACAATTTAATCCTTACTGTTAAGGATACAGCTGTAGTTGCTGAGGATAGCAGCTGATCCGTATTTGATTTTGTATATTTGAATCATATTTGAATAAGATATGATCAGATAGGTTTAGGCTTGTGATGAGATAGAATTAGGATAAGATAGAATCATATTTGAATTTGTATCTAAGTGATGAGCTAGAGGTATATCCGGATCTGTATATCTGAACTGTATTTACAATTTGAATTTGTAACAAACTCTCATATATATATGAAAATGCCTAAACCGTGTAAAGTAAGGCTTGGAAACATTTTTCAATGGCCTGTTTGTTAGTTAGTTCTAACCACAATTTTCACATTTCAAACAACTTTTCACATATTTCAACACACTTTTTTTCCCACACGTATATCAAAAACACTTGGACAACATTATTCAAACTAACTAACCAAACAGGCCTCACTTACATATTCTATAAAAGTGTGGATCGGAGGCAGATGTATAGCCAACAAAGCTAAAGCTTTCTGATAACCTTGGTTTTTTCAATACACTTTTTCATAAGACTCTTACTAAATTGCAAAGCCTAAAAGGGCTACCTAGCAAATCATGGCAGAGAACTTGCACCCTTCAATACTGGAGGAACAAGCTTCCTAAGAAGTTGCTTCAATGGAATCAATGCTTTGACAGGTTCTTGTTTTCTCTTTCTTTAAATTTTTTTTTCTTTCTTTCTTAGGGCTAAAGCTATTTTCCTGTTAATGCACGACACAAATTATAACTCACATGGTTTCAAATTTCCAGGGATTGGCCTGATAACAATTCCTTATACACTATCACAAGCCGGATGGTTAGGCCTCTGCCTTCTTCTTGCAATGGCATTTACTACATGCTATACTGGCTTACTACTTCAACGATGCTTGGAGTCAAATCCATCAATTAAAACCTACCCTGACCTAGGCTATCATGCTTTTGGACGTAAAGGAAGAATTATTGTTTCAACTTTCACGTATCTAGAGCTCTATCTAGTCCCAACAGGAATGTTGATACTAGAAGGCGATAATTTGTTCAAGTTATTTCCAAACGTTAGCATGGAAGTAGCAGGACATTACATTGGAGGAAATGAAATTTTTGTAATAGGTTCAGGGCTTGTGATTTTACCTACAATGTGGTTAAAGGACTTGCGGTTGCTTTCATTTGTATCAGCGGGTGGTATCTTGTCGTGTGTTATTGTCATCACCTCCATTTTGTGGGTTGGTGCTTTTGATGGAGTTGGGTTCTCTAGTAAAGGAAAGCTATTTGAATTGGCTGGAATTCCAACTGCTATGAGCTTGTATGCCTTTTGCTATGGTGCTCATCCCGTGTTCCCAACCTTATACTCTTCTATGAAAGATAAAAGCCAATTTTCTAAGGTAATTCATATACATGTGGGTTAAAATCTTTACAATTTTTAAATAGAAAAAGTTTGATTAGCCAATTACAATTCAAACCAAATGTAACTAATGGTTGAATTCATTATAGGTCTTGTTCATCAGCTTCGGTCTTGTTCATCAGCATCGTTGAAGTAGTAAGCCAGTATAGCATGTAGTAAATGCCATTGCAAGAAGAAGGCAGAGGCCTAACCATCCGGCTTGTGATAGTGTATAAGGAATTGTTATCAGGCCAATCCCTGGAAATTTGAAACCATGTGAAAGAAAGGAAAAAAAAATAAAGAAAGAGAAAACAAGAACCTGTCAAAGCATTGATTCCATTGAAGCAACTTCTTAGGAAGCTTGTTCCTCCAGTATTGAAGGGTGCATGTTCTCGGCCCTTTTAGGCTTTGCAATTTAGTAAGAGTCTTATGAAAAAGTGTATTGAAAAAACTAAGGTTATCAGAAAGCTTTAGCTTTGTTGGCTATATATCTACCTCTAACGTTGTTTGAGTGTTTTTGATATATGTGCGGGTAAAAAAGTGTATTGAAATATGTGAAAAGTTGTTTAAAATGTGAAAATTGTGGTTAGAACTAACTAACCAAACAGGCCATTAATGTTTGGCCACGATGTACAGCCTCAAGTGACACTAAACCTACCCACAAGCCAAGTGAGTTCAAAGATAGCAATATACACGACTTTAGTTGGTCCAATTGCCAAATATGCTCTACTAGTTATGCCTATTGCAAATGCTATTGAAAGTCGCTTACCTCGATACTAAAATATCAAGCTCATTTGCATCTTCTTAAGAACACTGTTACTGGTTAGCACAATCATTGTTGCTCTGGTTTTTCCATTTTTTGGGATACTAATGGCACTTGTTGGGGCAATTCTTAACATCACCGTTTCCATTATTCTTCCATGCTTATGTTACTTGAAGATTTCTAGAGGTTATCAAAAGTGGGGTTTTGAAGTTTTGATTATTGTGGTAATCATGATTAATGCCGTTTCGATTGGGGTTATAGGCACATACGTCTCTCTAAAAGATATAATGAAAAATCTTTAGGATTTAATTTCTTTCTCAAAAGCTAGGACATGTAATAAGACAAATGATTAGATTCAGGTGACTTAAGAAAAAAAAAATCCTCATATTTCTGTAGTGATGGCACACAGCCACTTGTTGGAATTTCTACTTTGTAGTAATATTTATTGTCTCATCTTATTGAAATGTATAAACTAAATTTTCATTGTGTCCAATCTTGCTAAGAAACTGGAAACTCTGTCCATTTGGAAAATGCTCGAAAAAGTTTGGCCGATTACAACTTTATTTAATATCTTTTTATTGAATGTAAATTTTAACAATTCATCTTGAATTACACTTTCTTCTTATATTTTCTATACTTGCAAAATTTCTATTAAAAAAAAAAAAAGGTATGTCATTAATTAAATATTTAATTTTAAGTTTTTATAGTCTAAAATTATGCATAAAAAATAAGTTTGTGGATCCAATAGTAAATAACATTTGATTGACATGAAATTTGACATGTGTGTTAAGAACATAAAGAACATGCAATTTAACAATTAGATATTAGAAATATATTATCATGTTAATTTTTTAAGTGAGAATTGTTGCCAAATTTTGCCTTTTTTTTTAAGGCTAATCTATATTTTGGTCTCTTAAGTTTAGGATTTTTCATTTCGATCCACAAGTTTGATTCCGTTTTCAAAATGGATCTTTTATCTATCTCCACCTTGACTGATCTAGCCATTAAGTGTCAACAAAACAATCTCATTTAGTTATTTATCCTCTTTCTTAATAGTCTCATATTAGTCACAAATATAGAAGGATTCATTGAAGGAGCATTTGAAAAGGAAAAGGTTTGGCTCTAACCATCAATAGAAAGATGACACACGTTTTGTTACAATTCATATAACTCACTTGGCTAATTTGGTTAAATTGGTTGTGTGCATCATGTTGAGTACAAATGTCATCTTCTTATTGCCATTGGTGGTTTGGAACCAAACTTTGTCCAATTGAAAATAAAATAAAATTTGATAAAATAAGTCAAAAAAATCTTTAAGAGACTAAAATGAAAAAATATTCCAAACTTTATGGATAAAAAGTGTGATCTTATCTATCTTTAATCAACCTTTTGCTCTTTATGACAATGCAAAATCCTTTATAAAAGGGTGCATCTAATTAATGTTTTCAGATCTAAACAATATCTAGCAATATATACTTTATATCAAAGCAAGTTTAGTGGAAATAAAGCAACAGTTATGGCCATTGTAGGGTTAAGGGCCCAAATCATATATTGGACCTTGAGCCAAGAGCGTTAGTAGTCCGAGGACGAACGAATGGTAATGAATGGTTCAAACTCAGAACTTAATGAGCAAGATACAAATGGGAAGGTAGTCCGAGTAGAAATATCTTATCGGATAAGCTAAACACAGATCAGATATAGATCCTAATGATCAAAGTGACCTTCCAAGAAACTCTAGTGATAAGGATGTGCGCCATAAACGTACAAGAAAGATGGGAATCCAAAAATATTTGAGGAAAAGCTGCTACCACTGCATTGAATGTCCTATAGCTAACTCTCTGACTGCATTAATGAAGAAGTGATTTTTGAACAATACTTTTTCAGCCTTACAACCACCCCCAATGACTTCTGGAGGAGGCTGATGGGACAAGTATCAGCATAAACCATCAACTATCCACGTGTAGGATAAAGATGAAGGGAGAGTTGTAGTATAAATGAGATTAGAGACCCCAGAGGAAGGGAATCGAAAAAATAGAAAAAGAATACTGTAGCAATCAAAATTGTATTTGTACTCTGTTTAATTGATTTATATGAAAAAGTTACCTCATCGGACTGTGAATTCATTCAAATGGGTGCTTCTTGTTTTGTTTGATTATCCTCTAAATCCATTCTAGCCATTGTCCAATTCATTAGGGCCTAGTTCTTTGATCCACTCTCTACAAATTTATTGTACTGGGCTCACTGGGCCAAAATCACATACGTTTTGGGCTTGGGTTGCAAAACGTGATCTTACAGCCATCATTGTGTCGTATATACAGATTCATCAGCAAAACTAATGTCATAGATGAGGCTCTACGTGATCAATATATTGTCAGTTTGTCACTCAAATCCTGATATGCAATAATGACGCTTGATGAGTTTTATAGACAAATATGATGCACAAACTTGCACAATGCTACACTAGTTCATATCTATTATTTTATACACATTTACAATTGATATGGAAATATCTATATATTAAAAATGTCAATATTTTAACACATAAAAATAAATGTAAAAAAAAAAAAAAAAGTGAAATAGTACATGTATAAGAATCAAAACCCAAATGATTGAACCCATATATGCAAATTCTTATCGGCAATGTAATGGAGCTAAAAAATAATTCCAGGACCAAGTTTAAATATATTAAAAGTTTTTAAATTCAAAAAACAATCATATATATATATATATATATATATATATGAGATGGGTTCAAATTATATTTGGTGTAACTTCACAAGAGTTATACCTTTTGTGAACCATTGATTACTATTAGATCTAAGGGTCAAAAAACACTCATAGTAGTATCATTATTACTCCCTAGAAATTAGTGATTTAGGAATTAACTCTTCTTATTAAAGGAAAAATAAAAAATAAAAAAAACACAGCATTAACTCTTTTTTTTTCGTCCATATCATCATCTTCTTCCTCGTCTTTCTTTTTGCACTGTACTTTCAGGCCTTCATCATGAAAGGTGGTTGGAATAATTCTGAAAATAACATCTCAAGTCTTTTCTTCTTCTTAGACTCGTTATTGGAAAAAATTCTGAAAATAACTCTCAAAGTCCTTTTCTTCTTGCTAGGCTCGCTGTTGAAAGAATTCTAAATATAACGTCTCTATATATAAACAAAATATTTTAGTCAAGATTCTCTCTTAAAGTTAATGTGAAAGTTCTTCTCATGGTTCCTCAACAAAGAAATTTCTTCAACAGAAAACGTGTCATCCGCTTAAAAACTCCTTTATAGATACAAGACTATTATTAATGGTGGTAATGGAAATCCAAATTTAAGAAATATCTTTTCACTGCAATAGTTTTAGAGCACATGTGGTCTCCTCAACGTCAACTATGAAATTACCTAGTAACTCTTGTGAAATTACATCAGGTCTAGTGTAATTTCACAAGAGTTACACATTTTGTGAACCATTAATTATTATTAGATCTAAGGGTCAAAAGACACTCATAATGGTTAATGCTATGGTTTTTTTTTTTTTTTTTTTTTTTTTCCCTTTAATAAGAAGAGTTAATGCCTAAATCACTAATTTCTAGGGAGTAATAATAATACTACTATGAGTGTTTTTTGACCCTTAGATCTAATAATAATCAATAGTTCACAAAATATGTAACTTTTGTGAAGTTACACCAAGTGTAACTTAAACCCATCTTTATATATATATATATATAGTTTGTAATATGATTTGATACATGTTATCTTATCATATATAACATAAAAAATATTACATCAAATTATTCTTTACATAACTCAGTATATGGTGTTTTTCATCAAGTCAATTTAGAAATATTATTTAAATCCAATTTATCAAATTAATATTCTTCAAAAATTTTATATCAAGATTTAAAAAAAAAAAAATTATCCATCTCATTTTTAATAACAAATCTGGTGATTCATCAAGTCATAATAGTGGGAGTGGTCTGCGTTCACTATTAAGCCTACGCATGCCCATTTGTTTCAAGCTTGGTTCCACCCTTGGACTCATTATGATGTTTGAGGCTTAGTATTTTAAATAAACTAATCGCTAACCCATGCGATGTACAAGATTATATAACTCTATCTGGACATGCTTGGGGAGGATCCAAACTACCAGAATGAGATTTTTCCATCGCCATTGGCGTCAAAGCGCTTAATGATACGTTCACAGGTACCTTCTGCATTTCATAAAATTCTTAATTTACTCAATAGAGGCTCACCAAAATAGGAAATGATACAAAAATTTTGAATCAGAGCCATTTACAAAGCAGCAACAATTTCATATAAAAATGTGCAATATATATATATGCACTACCATAAGTGCAAAGGAAACTAAATATGCAATATACATGCACACTACCATGAGTGCAAAGCAAACTAACTACGCAATAGTAATTTTTTGAGCATGCTTTTAGGAGGCACAGATCCTAATGGTCCAAATGATCCCTGCCACAGCAATGACCTTGGTTGCCAGTTAAGACTAATTAATTCGTTCCATATTCTCTGAATACTGCTATATAAAGTTGGGGAAAGGCATATTTGAGTTCAAAATCCCAATTCCAGTTGGGGAAAGGCATATTTGAGTTCAAAATCCCAATTCCAACAAAATCACATATAAAACAACAATGAACTCAATTCAAAATAGAACAAAAGAAACAAAAACAAACAAAACAGTCTATTTCTCTTCTTTACCTCTCACTTTCTCACAGCCAAACAGTGAAACAAATATATATAATAAAAACTCAACTTTGAGAAGCTGTTCTATTTAAACCAGTTATACATTTTCACCAGTCCAAAACTCCAATACATTTCACCATCAGAATTATCCAAAGATTCAAAAGTACAACTAAAATTCAAATGAAAGCATAAAATGATACATAAAGATCAATAATCCCAAAAGAAATTTAAAAAGGAAAAGTTTTACCAACAGCAAATTCGAGCACTTGAATCTTAAGAGGATATATTAGGTACAAGAAAAATATAAACAAACTCACCGAATCATTAGGAAAAGCCAACAATCAGCTTAGTCCATTTGACAAGAATCTTCAACAATGATTGATTAAGAGCTAACAAAATACTAATCATAGTTAAATATATTGAACTTTACTTCGTCAAATGATCAAATGGGCTTATACTAAGACACCAGGAACTTTATATTAAATATACTCTTTTGGATTTATTTTCAACCTTTTGAGACTCACACAGGAGCAAAACAACGTATTAACAAAGGAACAAAAAATCACCTTGACTTTATTAAAAAGATGCAAAAAAAATCTTGTTCTTTCCAATTCCAACATTTTCTTAGCAACTTAGAGAAGAGAATCTACTTTTGTGCAGAGAACGATGCACACTACACAATTTTCTTTGGTTAAATGCTGAGAAAGTAAAGCCCTTAAAACTTAAACTGTGTAATAGCCAAGGAAATAAAATTCTTCATAGAAAGAATCGAAATCAAAGAATTTCAAGTTCAAATTCCATTTCCCTGTTGCTTTTAAAATTTAACATTAGCACAAAAATAACATGGTAAACCTGTATGTAATCACACTTTCATGGAAATTACACTTGATTAATAAGATTAAGAATCCATTTGGTTGGTGGGAAAAGTGAAAGAAAAATTTTAAGAACTAACAGCTCTGTTGACTTCATGTGTGTCTTCTAATCCCCTAACTCTCTCTCTCTGTTCTAAGATAAAAATTTAAACAAAACCCAGATATAAAAAAATTCACAACTAATAAAAAAATACAAATTACAATGGGAGTGTCAGATACACATGAAAATCTTAACTAATCAACCAATCCAAAAAAAAGCCAGATGAGAAAACCCAGGAAACAAATGAAAAAAAGAGAGAGATTTAACTTTAAGAGGTACCTTCTTCTGGTTCACAGTGGCAGCAGGAAAAGAGAGAGTTCTGGAACTCTCTTGCACTCTCTCTCTCTCTCCGCCTGCCTTATTTTTCTCTTATTTTGTTTTGACGCTTCAGCCAAAGTTTTGGTGCAACAACAAAACAAAACTTGACCAAACGAAAGTACTGTAGTTAGAGCCATTTGCTCTTTTTATATAGTTAGTAGATATGATGGTAGTATGGTACTCTTGCAGTAATGGTCAATTTTCTAAGTTAACTAAAATGTTATTTCATCTAATATGGAGAAACCAAAAAACTGAGTCTTAGATGAATTGCTTGTAGCCAACTAATGACTAGCATATCTATACTATTTAAGAAATAACTTTAGGAAGCATGAGTTGATAAAAATCAAAGCTTTCATATAGGTCCCAACACAAATTATTTTAACCAAGGACTACTCGTCTCCAAAGAATAACTTAGATTACCAATATTTTTATGGAGAAGGCAACGTTCAACCATTTGAACCTCATGATGCATTTGAAATATGGAGCAACGGTATGTTTAACAATTACCAATGATGTTATATAGAAGTTTGTTATTGATTATAATATATCAGAAACAGAAGTACAGTAAAAGCGCAATACAGGAGAACATAATTTTAGGATATAAAAACAAAACAATACATGCAACTTCAAGATCTAGTTACAAGATGAATTCTCAATTCTACAGACAATACCCATCCATCCACTCCATAAATTCAAAAAAGCAATACATACTTGCAGTAGCCTACTCTACAATTAACATCCACATAGGCAACCTTAATTTCTACAAATCCCGAACTAGCAACCATCTTAACTGACGAGTATCGGATGTTCCCATCACAGGAAACAGTTTAAGAATAAGACAAGAATGGTAGCAGTGACAAGAATCCTAATTTGTCCAAGAAGTCTGACATCTCAATTTTTAGAAAAATTAGATCTTAGTAGACTGTGAGCATATCATTTCAGTCTGTGGACACAAACAGAGAAGGTAGTAATTAATAATTATCATCATATAACCATTGGAGAATCCTTACATACTGACTGAAGCAGACAATAAAAGACACCAGCAATAAATGCAGAATACTAGTGTTGGACTTCTAATGGACTTTAAGCAACATAAAGCTTCTATTTGAAGAAATAAGGAGCTAATGCATAAACTTAAAATGAAAATTCAAGGCAAATATATTCTCAGCCCCTAAGTCTATTATTATATATCCATAAGGATCTAAAAGAAAAGAAAAATCGTCATCAAATGAAACTGAAATACCCAAGCAGAGATGTAAATGAATTTATCAAACAATTAGAAATTGCAGCCTAGGTAATGAAATTATCTGATTTCTCAATTTAATAATTTTTAAAAAAATTATACAAGATTGTTTGTACTACCTTGTTCCTGATGTTGTTTAGGAGCAAATGGCTTTCTTCCTCAAACCAGTAGAAAACACACTTACGAAAAAATTGCCTTTCAAGCACAGGGCATAAAACATGCATATCTGCCACATGAAATTTACAATTTGAGTTCTTTCTCTCTTCCTTTGGAAATCATCTGTTTTGCTTTCTCCCAACAATACAAGGCACAATAGTTGATGGGGTTCACTTTCCAAATACAGAGTATAACAGTAGCTTTACATTTGTGCCACATGGATCCCTTCATTTCCTTCCATTTCTTTGGTTTCATTATCATGGACTTCCTGGTTTGAGCCCAGAAGCAACTGTTGATCTTTTACTGCATTTATGCCATCACTCTTAAATAGGGAAAGCTGGTCTAACATGATAGCATTCCTTTTGTAGTTCCAAACAAGCATCGAAATGTAATCCTGAGGCGAAACAAGACCTTGCTCCCTAATGCAACTTCGTTGCTCCTCCAAACTTTTTGGATCCTCAAGCCTTATATACTCAAGCAATGCCTTCTCATGATCAGGTCTCCAATTATTTGGGAAAGGGGAGTAATCAGTCTCAGGTACAAGAGACATCCTGGTAAAATGAAGCCCATCAATTGACTCAACAAGACCCATCCTCAGCAAATTATGGTACTCAGGTGACTGCCCTTTCTTCTCCTTCAAAGGTCGGCTCAGATTCCGAGAACCAATCTTGTACACTTTTGCTCGTGAGCGGAGCTTGTATTTTGCAGCATATAGCTTTGCAAGTGAACCCCTTATAATGTAAGAGCAGAAGTTCACTATCTTCTTTCGGTTGTCTGCATACCTATACCACTCAACCATTGTTGACAAGAACTTGTTCATTTGTGCATTGCTGTGAGCTTGGGTGGCATGGAACATTCTAAAACAAGGCTGTGGGTCTGGGTCCCTATCCCCCTTGAGAAAGTTTAACTTCCTAAATTGTTTGATGCATTGTTTCAAGCTTGCAGTAACTGACAAAAGGGTTCCCACACCCTTCTCACTGATGATCTTCCCACCAGTAGCGGTGTAACGTAGAGTAGGGTACACCACTCTCCGACACAAGACATGGTCAAGGAACATTATGCCCTTTGTTATGTGTTCAATAGGAAGGCTCTCATTGTCAAGCTTAAGCATATACTTCTGATCACAAAACTCAATTAACTGCTTTCTTAATGTTGCTGCATCTGCTCTAGGTCCCCGAACACCAATTAGAATGTGACCCCCATACCGAACATAATCCATCTTCCGGGTCTTATCTGGCCCACTGGTTGGCACAAATTCCGGCCAAGACGTATTCCCTCGTTCAGATTCCCCCTCCGGACCATTCCATATGACATCACTCTTTGAAGGAAGAAAAAATTCCTTAATCTTCCCCTCCATCCAGCGGTCCAATTCATCCAGACAAACGTTAGCCAATAGTGGACTTAGAATCCCACAATGCCCCCATGAAGGATGCTTCTCTGCCTCCTCTGGGGCAAACCCAAAAAATGTCTCCAACCAATACGGGTCAGGTTTTGGCTCATCCTCCGCCAACACCCTCTTCTTCTGATGCTTCCGCTTTACCCTTTTCTTCTTCTCCCCATCGTCAACCTTGCTAGTAATCACCGGAGTAACCAATGCTGACTTCACCAAATCAATCACTTTCTTATCCCTCACATCCCTCATCAAAGCATTTATCACCATCCCCACTTTCATCCCATCCAAAATTGTGCTCAAATCACCCTTTATATACCACAAATACCCCGCAAAACTCCTCCTTACCACCCTCAACACTGTGTGAGCATTCCTCCCCGGCCTAAATGCAAACGACTTCTGTGAGAACCGAGCCTCATACACCGGCTCCAAAACCATAAGCAACACCTCCTGCACTATCCTATCTTGAAACGCAGGCAGCTGGGTGGTCGTTAAAATCGCCTTAATCTTCCTCTTCGACAACGACCCATAATCAGTCTTATCCTTAGGAGATTTTATAAAAAAATCCAACCTAGCTCCCCACTTAAACCTACTATCAAGAACAGCATTTCTCAATGCCAAAAGGTCCTCAAGAGCCGACCTTTGGATTGAGCTCCGGGGCATATAAGCACCCATCTCATCAGCACAAACCTTTTGGTAAGCTAAAACCCACAATTCAAAACGGCGTAAATAGGAGGACAAATTAGTGACTACCTTATCAGGTTCACGGAAATTCTCAATCCACATTTGGGAACAAACAGAGACACCATCTTCCTTCATGAGGTGAGACGGGTCATCGGGGTCTGGTGGTGCGCGGTGGTGGTGCCGCGGAGTGAAGGAAAAGAGGCGAGACCCATTGGGTTTAGGGGTTAGGGGATTGGAGTGAGAGGAGTAGTAGCAGAAGGTGGTGGCAGTGCGGACAAAGTTGTAATTTGTGAGAATCCGGTGGGTAAATATGGAAATGCCCCGATGATGCATCTGGGGTTTATGGGGTAGGGTTTATCAGGTGGGTTTATGTCATTGATTCTCAGATTATTTCATCAACTACCAACAAAAAAAATTGATTAAAGTAAGGAGTTTGAGTGCTTACAGTTAATGGAGACTAGCAATTGATCCTTGAAACCTTAGGCGATCTTTCTTTCTTTCTGGGTTCTGTGCTTACTGCTTAGATAGCTAGATAGAGGTGGAGATGAGGTCGGCAAACCCTTTGCTAAAACCCTGGCTCCAAAGTTGGGTCGTAAGTAATGGGGATTTTTTTTCAAAATAACTACAAAACCCAAACAATTTTATTAGTTAGCAACGTTTTCAAACTATTTAGGAAACTAACAACTCGAGTATTTGAGAGGCGATTTCATTGTAGCAAATCGAGTTTAATAGACTCGATTTCTATGAGGTAGCTGAATCGCGTGGAACTCGAGTTTCAAAGACTCGAGTTCCCTCCAGAGTTCCGTTCTCAACGACCCCTAGAAGCGTAAGCATTCTCTATGGTGAGGAAGCTCTCAAGTTCGATCAAATCCTGCCACCCCAACCTTCTTCTTCCTCATGTGTCCATCACCACCATTTTTACAATCGCCAGCACCACCACAATCCGATGTCGTTTCGGTTCAACCCGCGTGATGCAGAGGATATTTATACTGAGATTTTTGGATCTGAGAGTAATGGCGAAGTTGGCCATCGTCCGATTGAGAAAAACACGAACCCACAACAGTTTTTGCTCCGATTGAGATCGTGATTTGGGTTTGGGATTTTGAGAAATGGGTTTGGATTTTGAGAAATGGATTTAGATGAGGGGTTTGGATTTTTGCTCCAATTGAGATCATGATTTGGGTTTGGGATTTTGAGAAATGGATATAGTTGAAGAAGGAAGCACTGTCTTGGGTTTTTTGGAGGTTGGGAAGAAGGGTGTGGGACGGCAGATGGAGAAAAAAAAAAAGAATGAATGAAGAAGATGATGAACAGGAAATCGAGTCTTAAAGACTCGAGTTCCTACAGCATGTCAGCTCTGCCACCAAAGAAATCGAGTCTCTTAAACTTGATTTGCTACAGTGAAATCGAGTCTCACATACTCGAGTTGTTAGTTTCCTAAATAGTTTGAAAACGTTGCTAACTAATAAAATTGTTTGGGTTTTGTAGTTATTTTGAAAAAAAATCCTAAGTAATGGTGCCGATATCTTTTTTGTTTTGTATTTTTGGGTCTCACATATTTATATCAATTATTTTATTTTTATATTTGATGTTAAATTATTGACAATTTAAATAAAAGTGTATTTAATTTTGTGATATTATACTAAAAATCTGTAAATACGAAATGATTGTAAAATATGATGAACAGCTACTGTAAAAGTTTGATAAGTTCCAATAAAAGAAATGTTTGATAAGTCAATAATTTAATTTAACAATAAGGTAAGTAAAGTTTTTTTTTATTCCCTTTTTTTTAAAACTAGTTTATATATACTGTTTTTTCTCAAAAAAAAAAAAAAAAGTTTATATATACTGTTTTTCGTTCCCCCCATTTTTTTTTTCAATTATATCTTGGGCCTTCATAGTTATATATAATATTACTACAGAATTGTAAGTGGTAATACTTTTTTTTTTTTGAAAAACAGTAAACAAGAATTAAACTGACTAGCTCAAAGGCAACAATTACAACCAATCAATAAATTTATTCTATTTATCCCATGTTGGTTGTGTGTGTTTAGTATCCGCTATTTATAACCCAAGTTTATAACTACAACAATTAGGCCCTTTTGTAGCCTCTATAGTTGTACTTTGGTTATATAATGCATTATAAACCCGACTTAAAACTGTCTACTAAAAAAAAAAAAAAAAGTAATTGAAAATTTTGGTAGTGAGTGATAAGTCATTTAAACCACTTTCTCTTCTATGAACTACTAGCTTTAAAAAAAAATGATTGTATGCTTTGAGTAAAGTACATGTATTATCATTGATGTAAACACTCCATTTTATATTGGATAAAAATCTTAAGTCCTTGACCCGAATGAGACGCTTGAGAAATGTCAACCAAGGATCTTTGAGATATTATTAATAGTTTGAAATAAATCACAATTCAAAATTTCTCAAAAATCGTTTCAAAAGTCAGATTGAATAATTGCATTTGCTCACTCTTTTGCAAATATATTTTATTTGTGGCAATATTCTAATGGTGGGTGTAGTGTAGATATATAGAAGGTTTTATAACTAATCCTTATAGGATTTAAACTAAATCATACATACATATATATATATATATATATATATATATATATATATATATAATAGAATACTAACATGAAAAAATGTGGGTTTTAAGAAGTTTGTGACAACATTAGAAGAAGTTAACAAAAAGTCAAATGCTTTAATTTTACAAATGATTATAGATAATTAGATACTAGTACTATTCCTATTCAATGCTGGATTAATAAAAAATCATGTGTAAAAAAAAATATATATATTTCAATAATAGAATTGAAATCGAACAATAAAATTGATAATTAAAAAAGGGAAAAAACCCACAAAAACCCATGTGGTTTGTCTTCAAAATATAAAACCCCTAAAGTCTTCTTTTTTTGTTAAGAGAAAGAACCCCTAAAGTCTTTAATGTAACATTTAAATTAAGCCACTTCATGGTATTGTTTTATGTGCAAATTGTAATGTCCATTAAATAAAAAACAGTGAGTTGCTCATATAGGGCGTATAGATAATGAGAAATGATATGTCTACAACATTTTTACAACAAATCTTAAGTGGCAGGTTATTATTGGTTGTTATTGTTAGGGCAAAAAAGTAATCTTAGTGTTAGTTTCAAATTTGAACCAATAACAACTAACCACCTGTGATTTGTTGTAAAAATATTGTAGATGTAGCATCTTTCATAGATAATAGGAACTTCCCCACTTTTTTTGCTGGCTATGTTATGCAACCAGCTACTGTGGGAGGGTAAAAAGGTGATAAGACAGTGAAAACAAAAAACAAAACAAAACAAAAACTTATCATCTAGCATTAGCAAGGAAAATCAATAATGCTTGCAAGTCCCATTCTCATGCATGGAAGGCTTCAGCAGTTTAGCTCCTTAACAACCTCTAGTGGGTTGGATGAAATTGAATTTTGATGTAGCAATTCAAGATAAATGGTGTCTTCCTAGCTTCGACCTGCAATGATGCCATTGCTGCTATTTGTCATGCTTGGACTACTATTGATGTGGGGGATTGCAAAATTGTGGCATCGCCTATGAAGCAAGCCCCTTTGCCACTAGATCTCTTTTGGTTTCTTCGTTTTTTTTTTTTTTTTTGTGGGCTGTAATTTTGTTCCCAGAGTGAGAGAGTCCAATTTCTTGGCCCATAACTTAGAAGTCAGGGTTGCCTTTTGTAATTCATGGAGGCCTACGCTCATCTCTTCATATGATTTAAAATTTTCACCAAGATTGAAATGTGTTGGGCTCGTGTGGTTTTTTGCTTTTCCTTTAGTTGGAAGGAACAAGCAATGCATAGATTTCACTTGTCACTTCATTTAAAGGTGCATTTGCTTTTGCTTTTTGCTCATTTGTGGGAAAACTTGTTTGCTAGAAGTTTCTTATAAGATAAAAGTACAATTGTTACTTAGGGCTGATTAGGGACATGACAAACGTGACTTACTGGTCTAATCCAAACGGTCACAGGCAGATTCAACTGGTGGATCGATCAAGTGGCAGGTTTATAGCTTTAAAAATATGGGTTGTGGGTCGGATGTTGGTTGCAACTTGCAAGGAACTCCAATCCATGCAACTTGACTTGACCAAAAATAATGTTAGTATTGCTCCGTAATTTCATTAAGCAATAGGATTATACATCTATAGATGTGTCCCAAATTTTTTTTTTATTCTCATTGATGTGGCTCATCTATTTGTGCCAATCATACTCATTATTGAAACAATCCATCTCATTTTTGCTAAAAGTCACTAGAATCATCCATCATATTGTTGAAACTACCTAAATCTTTATTCATCTAACCATTCTCTCTATCTGTTATGTTGTGACTATCTAATTCATTGTCAATTGAAATCAGATTGCTCACACAAAAATGGTGTACACTAAATTTCAATTTACTAATAGATTGACCATAAGAATGAAACTTCCCAATCTAAATAGAGCCTGCTCAAGCGGCTGGTTAATTACAAATTCAACATGTGTCCTTAGACTCCTAAAAAATCAAGATTTAAATAAATAAATAAATAAAAACTTAATCAAGACTCACATAAATCAACATTCTGTGATGTTGATTGAAACAGTTGGCAAATAATTCTTTTTCACATTTTGCAATAAAAAATGGACAGTAATTACAGCACCATCATGTGACTTGAGCCGAACCAATTCTAATCCAACCCGACCCATAGCCACCCCCTAGTCCGCTTTGCTTGAACCTGACTTTGTTTAAACACGCAAAAGACTCTCCATAACAACTCGGACAAAATTCATTCCAATTCATTGGCCAAAACCATAACTCTCTCTCTCTCTCATTGCATCTCTCAGATCAAACCAAAACCCAATCAAATTCTCTCTAACACCATACTCAACCTTTCTTCTCTCTAAGAAACCAAAAAAATGGCACCAGTGTCAGCCCTGGCAAAGTACAAGCTGGTGTTCTTAGGGGACCAGTCAGTTGGCAAGACCAGCATCATCACCCGCTTCATGTATGACAAATTCGACAACACCTATCAGGTTCTTCTTCAAAATCAGATCCGCAACCCCACTTCTTTGAAATTAATCAGATCACATACTTTTGCTATCTCTCTGTTTCACTGATTCTCTGATCTGCTTGTTTTTTTAGCTTTGAATTCAATTTTTCGTTTCTGGGTCTGCCTCTGTTTGCTTTGTTATTTGTTATTTCTTTGTGTTTGGATTGAATTTTATGCATACATATATATATGTGGACATACAATTGTTTTTGGGTAATGAGAATTTGCAACACCCATGTTAGCTTCTATAGTAATTGATCAAGCTGTGGTTTAGATAAAATTTGTGGCATTTCCTGGTCTCGTTTAACAATTGAATTATCAAAAATAAATAGTTTCTGAATGTTTGATGTTTGAATGGATGAGTGTCCAGAGGGAACATTCTAGATGACAAGTGAATGAAATCTTGAAAGCTTAGACTTAGATGAATGAGAGTTTACATGTAATGTTCTGACAGATCTATTGTAATCGTTATCGATTCATTTCTTTGAGTCAGATCTATGGCATACCCACAAGATTTCTATATGTAATATTGTGTACTACCTTCTATGCTATTGCTAAACTTGCTTTCTTGTCCAGGAGCGTAAGTTTTTAAATAACTTTGTAATCATATCTTGATTAGGGTTATTTTATAATTTCCGAGGTGGTTATTTCATGGCAGACAGTTAATCTTATTAGAAATGCTCATTTTGAGCCTTTAATTTCTTGATGAAGGGTATGATTATCAAGAAATAATGGGTCATGGTTCTTGATAAATTCTGAGTACCCCTTCCAACCCTAAAAAGAGGGGGAGGGGGGTGGGATTGTATGCTGCATTTGTTGTATTTCTCTACAAGATTATTGAAGAAGAAGCTGTGTCTCTTGTAGAAAAATATCTCTTTTGTTATAGCTGTTCCTTCTTTTCTTTGTTTTATTAATTGTTTTTTTTATTTTAAATTTAGTAATGAGCTGGCTGTTTATCCTTTTTGAGCATGCCGGCATTTTTTATCTTGAACTAGCAGATGTTTAATTTTTCTAAAACCTATTTTTTTTTGGTGGTGATAATCAGGCTACAATCGGTATTGATTTTCTATCGAAAACTATGTATCTTGAAGATCGAACAGTTCGGTTGCAGTTGTGGTAAAAGGCACCTCTATATATATTACACTTACTCATGAGTGACACCTTTATATGTTTTCTTATTTTCCCTGGACTTCATTCCTTACTTATGTACATGAAATTAGCAAAATGTTTATTTAAAATTGGGGCAAACAAGTTTTATGTGCTGAAATCACTGCATAAAGGTATGATGACAGATGGGTGATTACTAAGGTCAAAATGTTTATGCATACCATTTGGAAGTTATGCTAAATCTAAATGGAAATGCCTTCATTCAAATTTTAAGCATCTTATGTTGCAAAGTGGATGTTTGTTCCAAACTGCTTTTAACTTGATTTCTTTCATCTTGAGCGAGAGAATGTTAAAAGGATTGTACTACATTTGCCACCTCCCCAACTATCTACTTATTAAAAAAGATTGTACTACATTTGATGTATATGGTTATAATACAGCATGTTAATTGCTAAATTGCTTTCGTTATGAAACTGAACTCCAATATTTAATCTGTAGAGATCTCACTTTAAATGCTTGGAGCATGCTTCTTTACTTTTAACATATGAATTAAAGCATGATTAACAGATGCATGCAGAATATGTCTGAGCTTCATTTTTATGAACTTTTATTCTAGGATTAATGCGTTGAATTTATGTTGTTGACTGAAATAGCATAGAGAACTTTGTAATTATGCTAGCTTTCCTTGTTTAATCATCGTTCTTCACCAGCATCAAATAACAAACTTATTTCTTTTTATTATTTTTTTTTCTTTTTCTGTGTTGCTAGAGAGATTTAAAACTACATTCCCAAATAATTTATGCCTGATCAAGTACTTTTCTGGCTCTCATCTCATCATTATTAATTTTTTTCTCTCATGAAAAATGAGCCTTTGATTTTAATCTCATAATTTGAATGTTTAGTTTCTATTTTGTTAAAATTGGACTTCGACCTTCTTCTCAAAAATTGAATCTGTTATTGAGGTCTAAGCTGTTATTTAGTAGCGAGGAAACTGGTGTAAGTGAAATTATCTGATCATTGGGTCTCCACCTACTACCACTCATGTACACCGAGAACATAAAAGGGGGTAAAAAGATCCTCACTTGATTTTGCAATTTCTTTTTCAGTGGACCTTCCTGGCATGGTCTCTAGGAGTGAAAAATGACCATGGCATCATATAGTGCAATGAGATCTATGTCAAATATATGGTGCATTTGTATAAGCTGTTGAAAAACTGGGTTTTGAGTATAAAATGAGCATTTGTAAAAAAGTTATGAGGAGTTGTGGTTGCAAAACAGAGTTTTGGGTTCTTAAAACACTCTTTTAATCTTCCAAAACCCCTAACCAAATGGACCCATAAAAGAATAGCCATCTATCTTGAAAATTATATCCACTGCCTGCTTGAATTGTATATATGTCCAGTAAGTTATGCTGAATGGACTTGTATTATTCTGCATTCCTCTTTATTTCAGTTCCTTGGGAGTTGATGACCATTATCATATGATCAAAGACATTATTTGCTTTCGTAATATTGGCACATACAGTTGTTTATAAGATTTTTCTAGTATAGGATAATGTTTGTGCGTGTATTTTTTAATAAATTTTTTGAAAGGTTTTATTATGTAATATGATGACAGGGATACAGCTGGACAGGAAAGATTTAGAAGTCTCATTCCGAGCTACATTAGAGATTCATCTGTTGCTGTCATCGTGTATGATGTTGCAAGTATGTAGTTTGGATTTTGTCCTCCAGTTGATTATTTACTTCTCACCAAATTATTTATCACCCCCTCCCCCCCACCCAGGTTCAGTTGCACATGTTTGTGGGAATATATATCTTTATAAATTGCATTCCAAGAATGATTAAGTCCCATATGTAGTTGCTTATTGCCTATTTGCATGATCATTTCTTAAGAAGTAATAAACTTGTGTCATTGTGCTCTTTTGTGATTTTAGACCCATCAACATCCAGGCCTCCCACTTAATCTCTCTTGATGTGAATCATGTTTTTGCATAATTGTTGGGGCTTGTTGCCACATGCTTGATGCATACTGACTATTCTGGTGCTCTATGATATAGGTCGGCAAACATTTCTAAACACTTCAAAGTGGATTGAAGAGGTGCGCACTGAGAGGGGCAGTGATGTCATCATTGTCCTTGTTGGGAACAAAACTGACCTTGTGGAAAAAAGGTTAGAGAATATGAATTGGTGGATGGATTATATTTGATTGACTTGGTTCACAGTGGACTTTTTTTTAGTTTAACTGTACCTGTTATAGATTGTAGCTTAATTAATGAACTAAGTGCACAGAAACAGGCTTATTGCTAACAGTGTTCTCATTACAAATTTTCTATTAGATTGTTAATTTAATTTTTTTTTCCTCTGCTACACTCACTTCAATGATGTAGGACAACATTGAGCAATTGAATGATGCTATCTACAATTTTTCTTATATTATAGGCAGAGAAGGGAATAATCCCAGATAGCTCTAAAAAAAGGTTGAGTGTCTTGTAATTTTATGGATTCAATAGATTGGGGAGGATTAATGTAGGGGAGGTGAGTTTTAATGATACCAAGTTTCAATGGCACTTTGTTGGAAGTTGAGAAAAAATTTGCTTACATTTTTTTGAACAGTGTTTGCTTTTCAAATTTTGGTCAGTAGAACATAGCCTTAGGATGGTCGGGCTTGGGGTTATGAAAAGTAGTCATTGGTTCAAAATAGTAAGGTTTTATTCTATTTTTCCTCTTTTTATAAGTAACACTTTTAGAAAGAAAGAAAAGGGTTGTGGTTGAATAACTTATTCCCTCAAGAGCTTCATGTAGCTGTTTCTATGTGATCTCTTTTGAATTGAAATAGATTCTTTGAGCTGATTAGTGCTCCAGCTACTACTGTGAGTAGGACTTGTAAATTTGAGACTGTTAATTTAGAAACTCAGAGTAATAAAACAAAGCCAAAGGCTAAGCATAATGATGTGTAGTGCACCTATTCCTTAATGGGATCCCTGCATTTTGTTTCCTACAGCATTTAAAGACACAAATGGATACAGAATAAAACAACAATTCAGCAAAAGTGATTCTTGGTCACTTTCTTGATATTAAAAAAGTTTGCAAATCATTCCAAGTTTAGAAAGACTTTTTGAAAATTGCTGGTTGGGGGAGTCTCAGAGCAGTGCTTATTCTAAGTAGGGCTGCAGACAAGTCAAGTGAAAATTGGCTACCTTTAAAGATCCCTTTCATACTATTTTGTTTGTCTTGTTTTTGCTGAAGAAGAGGCAGAGCTACAATTACTCAGAGTTATTCTTCCAGTAGAACTATGAAAGTAAAATAGTTGAGTGACTAGACTTAGACATTCTTGCATTGTTACTTTTCTGGGAAGAGTTGGGAAGAACTAGACTCAGGGATTCTTTTTGTATGTGTCATGCTGCTGACTGATTTAGTATGAGTTTTGTGAGAAGTTAACGGACTCCTAAATAATGCCGTGTAAAGTAAAATTGGATGATGTATCTGCATGGGATATGTAAAGACACCATTGGAGTTTTATTTTGTGAATATACAAATTTAGAAATCAGAAATTTCTAGGTTGAAGTAAACTGTAATGAAGCACAGGGAAAAGGAAACAAGGCATATCCTAAGGGAAGGACTGTAGATGGAGCATATTTACTGAAGAGCATAACCTACATGGTCATGAGGCTTTGTTTGTGCCAATGAGCTCTAGTTAGAGGGTGTGAAGTTGTGGGTTCAAAACCCACTGAGTGCATGTGTAACTTACAAATCATATTAACTACTCACTCTTATCATTATTATTCAATGTGAGTGGAGTTTCACATTGAATAATAATGATAAGAGTGAGTAGTCAATATGACATAATTGGGCCCAAACTTGTAAACTTAAGCTTTTGGGTTAAGCAGTGTTCCTATATGTTATATTAACTACTCAATTCAAATCTCCTCAAGGTGTTATCTCCCCAAATATATATATATATATATATATATATATATAGAGAGAGAGAGAGAGAGAGAGAGAGAGAGAGAGAGAGAGAGAGATTTATTTACTTTCTATTGGAGTTGCTTCTATGAATCTCTTTAAACTAATTGAGATCAGTTACATGTATCTATCTTTGCTAGTTTTCCTTCTTAAAGGCCATACATCAAACACTTATCTGTTTATCATATCCGTCTCAGCGATAGTGGTTCCATCTAAAGTTCACAGAATCTCTTTCATTTGCTAGTAATGTCTTGAATGGAATTATTTAGGCAATCCTGTGTATATCCACTTCAGTAAAATGACTCTAGGCTATCCTGTGTAATGCTTGGACTGTATGTCTTTTTTGATGTTGATTATTAATGAAGCTTCAGTCACCTCCGTTTAAGATTTATGGATTTATTCATTTTGAGGAAGAAATCAAAACCATGAGCCTTGCTAGACCTTGTAAATTCTTAATTATTGTTTCCTGTCGTGACCTAGGCAACTGCCTGGGAATACCAACGACCTAGGGCATTAGGACATCACTTGGGTGAGACTTTCCTACACATAAACAGATTTCAAATGCATCAATATGTGTCTTTTATAATTTACTTACCATTACATACTCCAGATTGAGGTACTAAATGCTTTCTTTTTCTGTAAGCTGGTCAAGTTGGTGTTCAATATAAAATATGTATTTCCCTACGTTTTATCAACAATATTCTCATGTACAAATTTGGAATTCCACAGGCAAGTCTCCATAGAGGAAGGAGAAGCCAAAGCTCGTGAGCTGAATGTAATGTTTATTGAAACCAGTGCAAAAGCTGGCTTTAATATAAAGGTATACTCCCTGCTTGAAATCCTTTTTTCATACATCATTGTAGTCAATTCTTAGTTTCCTTCCAAGTTGAAACTTCGCAAAATAAGGTTTGATATTTTCATGAGGGCTCTCAGGTCAACCTTTGTCTCTCTATCATTGATAAAACATATGTGGAATGAACATTCTTTGCCATTTATCTGCTGTATTATCATCAAATGAGATGCTGCCAATAGTCCATTAGAGCATCTCAGGAATTAGATGCTTTTGACCATCCTAGTTGGTTAATTATTTGACAAGGAATGTCTTGTGTCGAGGGTTAATTTGACCATTTGATATTTATTCAACTTATCATCTACTTCACAACTGATCATCTACCTCATGATTATGATAAGCCTCTATAGTCTTAAAGGTTTGGTATGCTTATGAGGGCTCTAGATCAACCTTTGTGTTTATAGTTTACATTGGGATAAACATAAGTAGAATTTAATGTTGTTTATTATTTCTATGTTACACCATTTTGGATAAGATATAGCAAATAGTCCATAATTCTCTTTAAATTTGGTGTTTCGCTGCTGTTTTGGGGTTTATCAAAAAGATAAAGTAGGCAGGCTTCATGGATGTGGTTCCTTCATTCTGATGCAAATGTCTTAAATTATTAACTTGGTTTGCCTTTTCTTTTAATATTCAGTTTATTAATGAACCTTTGTCCAGGCACTGTTTCGGAAAATTGCTGCTGCTTTACCAGGAATGGAAACACTCTCTTCAACAAAACAAGAAGACATGGTTGATGTGAACTTGAAGTCTACTAGTGGTGGTGCAACACAATCCCAGCCCCAGTCAGGTGGATGCTCTTGTTGAGTGCGGCATTGTTTTAAAATTTCGAGCAACTATGCTCTATTTCTTGCTGTTTGGGTTTTCAGCCATCTTCACCCCAGATATGTAAAGTTTTCATTTAGATTCTTTTTTCCTTCAAAATACTTGTTGTCGGTTATAATCTTTTACTGCATTGCTTGGGAGATTCTCTTAGGGAACACATGGGTCTGAAGAGCTAGGTGTAGAACTAGCATTGGGGAATTTGTTGTGTTGGTTAGACGGTCATAACCTCTGAGATATTTAGTAAGATTTACTGACTTGAATAGATTTTGGTATTAAGCATTTGTAAAATGAATATTGGGTACATTCTGCACTCTTCTTGTCTTTTTGTATTAGAGATTTTGAGTTGGTTGGATTTTTTTTTTTTTGATAAATAATGGAATAACTTTTTATTAAAGAATAGTCAACCCAAGTACACTGGAAATGTACTACATTGGAAGAAATTAGTAACCCAAATTACAATGATTAAGAAGAACATGGAGGCAAAAAGAAGTGCATGAAGATAAAATGAAGGTAAAACCAAGCTCCATTCAAGGAGAGTATGGAAGAAAAAGGACTTTGTATCAAGGATCGACCGTTCTAAGTCCTCAAAGCATCTAGCATTCCATTTCGAGTTGGTTAGAATTTTCATTACCAGCAAGATGTGCAGTAAGATTTTTAGATTTGAATAAATTCACTTTTAGCATTACCAAGATGATGAATAAGTTCTAATGTTCTTATGTTTTGATAGAAGAGACTTTTGAGTTGGTATAGCTCTCTCTCTATTTAAGTTAAATAATTTAGCTCTCTCTCTACTTTAAGTTAAATAATTTAACTCTCTCTTGGGATTTTACTCTATTTAAGTCAAGTAATCGGTGGAAGAAGATTAAATGAGAGGGTTTTTGGCTTATCTATATATATATATATAAAACCGAAACCTCTAAAACTTCCACAATTTTCCACATCATCATTTTAATTTATAAAAAATTTTAATTTTTTAAACTAAATAGTGAGAGAATCCTAACAGGAGTCTCTCTCTTTTTTTTTCCTTAATCCTAAAGTTAAAAAAATAAATAAATAAAAAATAAATAAATAAATAAATCTGATTTAAAAATATAAAGTTTCATCCAACTGAAACTGTAACTCCTCACATGCCGCAAAACCTACTCCTCACAAAAACCCAACAAAAACTTGGTACTCTCTCTTCTTTGTTTGCAATCTCTACTACTTTATTTTTTTTTATTTTTTATTTAACTTTTGCATTGCTACAAATGTCGTAGAGGATCCTAAAGAAGTATATGTGAAGCCCTAGAAAGCAGTTATGATTACGATGCGATTCAAATCTTAGTGCTAAAGACCAACAACAAAGCCTATTGATTGTCTATGCACGGTTTGTATCAGTTTTATATAATTATTTGCAGTTGTGATATAGGAATTTGAGTTAGAGAACATGCAACCCTTTAATTTGAAGTTAGGAATTTGATTTTGATAATCAAGTGTGCCATTCATAAATCACCGTTGAATTTCCAATAAATCTCTACAAATTCTGAAGCACAATTATTTCTTATGATAATCCCCTTTTGGTTCTTAAAATTTTTGGTATGTGGTTATATATCTTGACAAGTTCTAAAATTATCTTGAGCTTCTTCAGTTTATGAATCTTTGTTTTCATGGTTGATTGATTTTTTTTCCCCTTCACAGGAAGGATTTTGCCTTGAATGTTGTTGGTGTAATGCCAAATGAACTACTTTGAATTTCTTCTTCAATAGGTATGATTTTATGTTTTACGATTACAATGGCGATAGACATGGGATGAGTACCAGTAGTAAAGATGAGATAACTATAGATTTATCTCAAGATAACAATTGAGTTAAAACAAAATTACATATAAGATCTTAGTAATAACCAAATTCCACCTTGATGAGTTGTTTGGACATGAAATTTTTCTTTATATCATTTTGATGGTAATTTTATTCTCAAATAACATTTTGCGATGAATATTGTATATTTTATGTTTATTTTGATAAGTTATGATGTTTTTTCATTTTAAATTTTATTTTAAGCAAAGTGAAATATATTCCGTGTATCGCACGAGTTAGCGACTAGTATTTAATAAATCTCATAGACTCTTTTGCCACTGATTACTTGACTTCAATTTAAAAAAAGGGGGGAGTATGGGGGTTTGAAGGGAACGTAATTTTAATTTAAAGGACAAATTGGGCTCCAATTATGTTTGAAGCATTGGGCTCTAACTGTTAATAGGAAGATAGCATTAATTTTTGTCATGCATAATGAACATGACCTATTTAACCCAACCAATTAAGTGAGTTATATGCAATGCTTATGACAAGACACATGACATCTTTTTATTAGTAATTAGAGCCCAAGACTCCAAACATATTTGGAGCCAAACATTTTCCTAATTCAAATTCATCAAGTATGATGATAGAGAATTTATTTCAACAAATTGATAATTCCTAACGATATGGGTGTATTTTAATTATATGACATATTGTCAAGAGTTTAGTAATTGTTTTTAGTAATTATGTTCAAGTATTTCTCCTCGCTTATTATAACAACTAAATATAGTCTTTAGACTTATTTAAATGATTTAATGAATCATGTAATTATAATTAAAATACATGTGGATGATCATTTGAATTGTGAAGTATGTAGAGCCCCTCACTTGGCTTAATCTCAACAAATCATTTTGTGATTCATACTAAATACATATAAGGTTATTACAAATCTCACCCTTGGATTTTTATGCAATTGCACACGTAGTCTTGATTTTCAAATTTGAATTATCAATCCTTAGAATATTATGTTTATGACATACAAAATATTTGTGCTAACATTTTCCCAATAATTCCTAATCAAATTATATGCACATGATTTTACCATACAATTAATTTATACAATATATTAAAGTAGAACTGTAATAAACTGTGGTGCTTCAGCCCAAGAGATGGAGGCTTCCAGGCTTTATTCTCCAATTTATTTGTACCGTGGATTAAGAATATCCAACAATGGGAGGCCCAAGAGTTGGTAATGTTGCTGATGGGTTGAATAGATTGAAGTTACACTCTTTTATTCTCACTTTGTGAATAATCCCCTCTTTCCCAAGAAAATCCAAGCTGGACCTCTTTCTTCTCGAGAAGGCTTTTTCCTCACCATGCTCGTATCTCTCTCCCCTAAAATTTTCCAACCCTTTCCTCCTTAGTCTCTTTCCCTTTATATACCCAACCTTGAGTGGGTTAGCCATCATGAGGGGTCCCTTGCCCCAGGCAGGTGGCCCTTCTTTGCTACATATACTTGGACAGGTGGGGCCCACTCAATATTCTTGAAATGACACCGTTGGAACTTGCGCCAGCCTCCAAATTCATGTTCGGCAAGCGGATTTCCCCAAGGCATTATATCATTCCTTCGACAATATCTTGTGGTGATCGATTCGGACCAAGCTCTGTTTGGGCCTTTCATCATTGTTCAATATAGCTGACAGTTGGTTCGTGCCTTTCAGTAGAGTTTGGTACAACTCGGGTGGGTCTGACTTAAATGGGCCATGATCTTGGGCTTTGCTTTGATTCGTGGACCGTACATAAACAATTCAAATTAGATTTTGATTGTGTTCTAATTTTATGTCAAGTGTTGTTTCAATTAAATTTTACACACTCTCATTTTGTTCTAAATGTCGATCCAATTTAAAACTACTCCTAGCCATTTCTTCTTCAAGCTCATTTTAAGGTAATTCAAGTTTTCTTGATGTTTGTGGCGGTGACATGTGTCGTGTTTTCATAAGCCAATGGCTAGACTCAGGTTCTTTTTGGATAGTCAAGTTCAACATCCACTCCAATGGTACACCCGTTGGCTACTATAGTTGCTTCTTCTACTAGTAAAAAAAAAATGATATAACGAGTGATAAAAATAGTGAATTAATGAAAATAATAATTTTGCATGTAAATAATTTTAAATTATGAAGTAAATGAGAGGAGATATGTTAGGCTATGAGGCAATATGAAAAAAAGGAACTAGATTAAGTAAGATTAAACAAACATATTTATCAAGATTAAATGAATATAAATTTGTCAATGTCCAAGTTAATATTTTTGGCATTAAATTTATGCCAATAGATGCGGCAAGCAATATAATAAGAAGATGTGTAGCAATACAAGTTAATGGGAGAGTATTCTCATGCATACGTAATTTGAACCAGAGGCATATACAAGTAAATGTAAATTTGGAGAAATATGTTAGAGTACTAAGCAAGTCCAAACAAGTATATTTGGCGATATTAAATGAATATATTCATCAATGCTCAAGTTAATATATATATGATTCTCAAAAAAAAAGTTAATATATATGGCATTAAACTTATGCCAATAAATGTATTAAGTAACACCGCATGAAGATGTGTAGCAATATATAAAAAGAATAAGCTATTAAATTTTTTTTTTTTGGGAGATTGTTTTAACTTATGAAGTCCGCTCTTTATGATAACTCTTTATCATTAGGTCAAGACATTAATCGGTTTTTGGTATAGGAGGAGATTGAACCCCAAATCTATTCAACTATTAGAGACTTTACTAGTTAAGCTAATTTGAACTTACTATTAAAAACATATCTTAGTTGCAAGCAACAACTCATATTTCACTCTTGGCCAAAAAAAAGTCATGAGGTACATGTATATGTCAAGCCAAGAATTCATGCTAGCAAATGTGAAATCACAAAAACTATAATAGATTGTCAAAACAGCTCCCATATTTGTGTAGTTAAGAACTAATGATAATAGAGAGTGATGAGTTTAAGGAGAAAAGTGACACTCCTATTTGTGTAGTTAAGAAGTCATAAACATGCTTTGTATTCCATTAAAAAAAAAAAATGCTTTGTAAACATGACCTACAAAATCCATGCTTTGTTAAATGAATACAGCCATTTATCAAATCCATCGAAGTTGAAAAAATATGAGGAAAAAAAAAAGAAGATCATGAACTACAAAATCCGTTCCTGCTGTAAGATACAAGAATTTAATTAACATATAAACATAATGCATTATAGAAAAAAAAAGGTATAATATGATGTTGAAAATCATATCACCATCATCTTAATTTTCTTTTTAAATAATTTTGGTTGGAAAATAGAATGGTTGATGAGACCAATTAAATTATTATAGCTAATTAATTATGCCCAAGTCTTCTAATTATTTTCATATAATATATTTATTGGACCCAATTGTATGCTGCTATGTGAGTTTTATGATCCTCATTTCACCAAGCTCTGATTGTGATTTCATGTCTATAACGTTGGGAATATGAATTAATAACGTGTTACAGTTATAAGTTTTTATAAATTACAAGAGCTTGTCTCACCATTAGTTTTTTTTTTTTTTTTGGGGAGAAACAAACACACACACAAGGGAAAGGATTTACAAAAATCTAAGTTGTTAAGTGGTTACTCCTACATTCGTTCGCCAGGCAATGTGGCCCAAGCAGCCAAGCCACCCAACTAAATGTATTACCAAATTATTGTACATCAATTTATCCAAAAAAAAAAAAAAAAAATTTATTGTACATCATATTGTATCAATAAATGTGCTACATGTTTCTCAAAAATAAATAAAAAATAAATGTGCTACATTATGTTGTATTGTGGAATTTTGTAATTTAACTAAAATTCATTTCAAAAATAGTTTGCTTTTAATACGAAACTGTATTACCAAAATAAAAAGCAATTAATTAGGTTAGGAAATTTAAAATGTTACTTCAACAAAAATTCTATTTTAAAGAGTTTCATAAATTTCACAAAAAAATTGTTTTAATTTAATTATTTTGATCACCTATAATTATGCGAATATATTTTTTATTTTTTGATATAATTATGTCCATATTATATATTGCAAGAAGCAACTAATTATGCCTATGATTATAGCAAGAAGTAAAAAAATCAAGAGATTTTTGTTTTCCCTTTAAGATGTAAAAAATCTCGGGAGAAGTAGGAAACGAATAGGGTGGGAAGAAATAAAGAGACACTTTGGTATAGTCAAGATTTCGGATCAACTGAAGAAATGACATGTGGCAAAAAAGTCGAGGTTAGAATCGCAACAAAACAACTAGAAAGTGCCACTTCATATGATAAATTGAATCCTCTATAGCATAAACTGCACACAACACAAAAAGAGAAGTCTATAAGTACGTGGCTTTGCTTGCACACACTCTCAAACAACGCTCTGAAAACCCAAAACAAAACAAATGTGAACATTTATTTCAATTTAATATTTGGAGTACTGTGTTTAAAATTTAATTATTTGATTATGGATGAATATTGGTTTATACAGGAGTATTGTTTTTATAACTACAATTTGAAAATTTTTGTATATAGCAGCGTTTAACATAATGCTACCATATATATCTATTGTAGCAGTTTTAAAAACGCTGCAACATATATATGTGTGTGTGTGTGTGTGTGTGTGTGTAATAGGGTTTTTTAAAAACATTGCAATAGATTATTTATTGCAACATTTTTTAGAACCGTTACATTGCATTTTGAATAAATGAATTTAGGGTTTATTGAAGTATTTTTTTTACTGTTGTAATGAAAATGTTGCAAAGGTAAAAATGTATTGTGGCGTTTCTATTAAATATTGCAATAGGGATATTGTTGCAGTGGTCAGAAAATTATTGCAAGAAAACGTTGCAAAACCTATTGCAACGTTTGTTTTTTTTTTTTTTTTTTTTTTTTTTTTTGGAGTTTTGCAGCGTTTTGTGGCCGCTGCAATAGAACCAATTTCACGTAGTGTGATCAAGGTGTGGCCATGGAATCTTCAAAGAAAAGGAAGAGTAGAGGTGATGAAATGTTTGTGTCTATAGCTGAAACATTGGCCAAGTGGAGAGACTATAATGCTCAGCTTGAGTCTTCTGGTGTTGAGGCCAAACATGCATGTAAACTTCCGGCCATGGGATTGAAGAAGGGGTGTATGAAAGGAAAAGGGGGACCTAAGAATCCACTCTGCAATTACAGAGGGGTTAGGCAAAGGACTTGGGGTAAATGGGTTGCAGAGATTCGTGAGCCTAATAGAGGAAAGAGACTTTGGCTTGGGACTTTTGATAATGCAGTTGATGCTGCCTCTACTTACAGTGAAGTTGCTAGGGTGATGTATGGTGCCTATGCACGACTCAACTTTCCGGAGTCTGTTTCTACTATATCTGGCCCTACTCCTGTGGAATCTGAGGTTCTGTTGATGACTCTATTGCCATGCCTAGTACAAGTGAGTCTACTACCATGCCTAATTTGGTAGAGGATGAGTCTGGTGTAACAAGCTATTCTAAGAATAGTAGACTGGACTACTTTCTAGGTTGTTCTGAAAATGAGTTTCTTGATGTGCAAGAACTTATGGCATTGTTAGACAATGATCCTCTTGGCTTCACAGATTCAGAACTGAGTTTTGGTTATGATGGTGATCATCTCTACTAACAAAACACAAACAATTAAAGGATATTTATATTACTTGAGTGCTCTTATTGGTATCCATCAATTTAGTGCTCTTCTATATATCATGTAGCGGAGGAGAAAGGTGAAGGAGAAAGAGAGATAGACTTATTTTGGGTATAAAAATAGGTATGGAATGTCATAAATAAGGGATAATAAATGAAATTTTAATCAAGATACCAGCATTAATGAGTGTTTTTTTTACTATTGGATCTACTTAAATTCAATGGTTTAGAAAATGTGTGTGTGTGTGTGTGTGTATATATATATAAGTTGGGTTCAAGTTATACCTGATGCAACTCTAAGAAATGTTACACCACTCAATATTTTTTAATTGGATGCGAATTTTGACAAATCCACTATTAGATTATACTATCTTCGTATATTCCTCATGCTTGCAAATTTTCGTGGTGATCAAAGATTAATAGTCATGTCATTAATTAATTGTTCAAATTCAAATTTTTGTAGTTTAAAATAATGCATAAAATATGTGTTTACGGATCAAATGGTAGATAATATCCAATTGACATGAAAATTGGCAAGAATTTTAAAAAGATATAAAACATGTAATTCAATGGTGGGATTTCAAAATATGAATTCTGTAACAAGTTATTGGGTGGTGTAACATTGCTTAGAGTAACACCATATGTAATTTAAACCCAACCCTATATATATATATATATATATATACACACTTTTTTTTTTTAATGTACAAGTATATAATTACTAAATATTGAAGTCACTTCTTAGTAAATAATTTATGGAACATATAAGGGATTTTCAGTATTCCAATCAATTTTCCATAACTTCTAATTTTCTGATTAAGTTTCCAAGTTCGAGGGAGAATTTTACCCCAGTCACTATTGCTAAACCAAACTGGGTTATGATAAGGAAAATGCTAAAGGTATAATAAGTTTGGGAAAAGTTAATAGAAGCCTTGAAGTATTGGTTTAGGAATTATTTTTATAAATTTTTTAACAGTTTTTTATATTTCTATAAAAGTGGTATTAAAATTTTCTTAAAATAATCTATTAATAAATGCCTTAAGGGCACTTGTTAACCGGACTTTACAAGTTTTACTATATAAAGCTTACAAACTAATGTGATAATTATAAACAATGAACTTTAACTACCTCATAATTGAATAGTCTTTTTATAATTAGTGACACGTACATTTGTAAGTTTAATATAATAAAACTAGTTGGAGTACCTGCAGCACTAATCTTATGATAATGATGGTTAATATTTTAAATTGGGATAAATATTTCAATGTCATGACCAACAACATTTTGTAAGTGCCTTTCCTTATTTGAGAGATTTCTCTTGCCCATTTTTTTTTCTATTTATTTCATTTTGGGCAAATTCGTATTGAACATTCAAGAACTCATGCTATCCAAGCCAACACATTAGCATTATTGAATCATTATCCACTGTTTTGGCATGTTTAGCCAAGCTAATTAATTCTGCCCATTATATATATATATATATATATATATATATATATAGAGAGAGAGAGAGAGAGAGAGAGAGAGAGAGAGAGAGAAGGGTATATTATGTCCAAGTCTTCTAATTATTTTCATATAATATTCTAACTTATTGGCCCAATTGTATGTTTCTAAGTGAGTGTCATCCTGCTGGGATTTTTATGATCCTCGTTTCACCAAGCTTAGATTGTGATTTTATGTCCATAATGTTGGAAATATAAATTAAGAAGCACTCACATCAATGGGTGTATAATAAAAAAATGTGTTAAATTCACATAACCCACATTAACAAATGTATAATTATGTAAATTTACAAATTTCTATATTAACTGTGTAAATTTACATTAATATTATTCATTTTGTACTTATTATTATTATTATTATTTACATATCTTGAAGATAAATGAAAAGAACGGATGATGGTTGTTGTGTGTAAATAAAGAGAAACAATAAAAAAAAAAATCAAGAAATATTGATATAAATTGTAAAATAGATAATTTGATATAAAGTGTTTTGTAAAGTGAGTATGTAAAATAGACATAAATTTCTGTATTACCTAATTATAATATATTGGACATCAACCATTTACTTAAAAAAAAAATCCATGTAGTTAAGTACTTCTTGCAATATATAAGTAGTTATTCTTACATTCGCCAGGCAATGTGGCCCAAGTCACCCAACTAAACTTATTACCAAATTAAAAAACAGTTTATTAAATTTCAGGTGGTTTAATTTAATTTAATTTAAAGTTAGGAAATTTAGAATATTACTTCAACAAAAATCCTATTTTAAAGAGTGTCAAGAACTTCAAAATAAAGTTGTTTTAACAATTTAATTATTTTGATCATCTATAATTATGCGAATAATTATTTATGTCCATATTATATATTGCAAGGAGTAATTATGCCTATGATTATATCAAGTTGTGCCAGATATGTTTAATTAAAAACAAAAAAGAAATCAGGAGATTTTTGTTTTCCCTTTTATAGGATGTAAATTGTGCCAGATAATTTTTCTTCTTAGCTGATAGCTACTATATGTATCTATAATTGCCTGTTAATGTGTCTCTGTAATTGCTATATATATGATGGAGTTTGTGTTTAACTCTGAATACTCATTCCCATGGTTGGTGATGCGGCTAAGACCAGTTATTTTTTCTTTTATTATTAAGTTGGGATTATTTTTTAAAATGACCTTAAGCCCAGCCTTCAAGGAGTTCAATAGGACCATGTTTACTAGTGGCTTTGCTTTTATTGATATATAGTCATTGCTCCAGCCACATTACCTGTCTCTAAATTTCTTTTACATGACAATGGACCATGTATCTGGAGGTTAGAACTTAAACTTATCGAATCATGAATGATTTCATTCTATACTCACTTTATTCGATTATTTGGCTTCAAAAAACAAAAGGGGAAGGGGACATAATTCAAATTCATCAATAGTATGATAATAGAGAAAAGTTGTTTAAACAAATTGACAATTCAACTAATGGACTAGGAGTATTTTAATTATATGACATATTGTCAAAAATTTAGTAATTCAATAGTATCATTTGGTCTCCTTTATGGAAATGCTCAAATATTTCTCTTTGCTTAATATAACAACTGAATTATATAAAAAACAACATATTTAATAGTCATTAATTAGACTTATATAAATGATTTAATGAATTATGTAATTATATTTAAAATACATGTGGATGATCATATGAATTGTGACGTATGTAGGGTCCCTCACTTTGCTCAATGTCAACAAACCATTAACTCTAAGAAATAAAGGAAATAAAGAATGATGAGTTTAAAGAGAAAGGGACACTCCAATTTGTGTAGTTAAAAACTATTCCATAAAATTAAAAAAAAAAAAAAAAAAAATCCATCACCTACAAAATCCATGATTTGTTACAGGATACAGAGATTTATAAAATCCATTTAAGTTGAACAAATATAAGGAAAAAAAAAAAAAAAATACAAGATCATGACCTACGAAGTCCATGCCTGCGGTATGATACAAGACTTTAATTGACATACAAACATAAATTATGTTACATAATGCCTAGGAGGTTAATTATTCAAATTATAATTTAAGAGACTAATTATTAAAGTCACTAGGACAAATATGAAAATTTATCGAAATTTGTAAAATTCCAATTAAAAAAAATCGGCATTCATCTATAAAGGAAAACAATGTTGTGAATCAGTGAATGACAATTTTTTCTCTTTAATTTTATTTAAAGTGTTGAGGTCTCCAGCTACAGAAAGTTATGAGGTACCATTGTATTTTTGAAGGTATGATATTCTTTATGATTATAACTATGTAAGTTTTTTAATCTTTATTGTTTTTATTAATATAAAAATAAAAATTAAGATTAAAAAGCTTATCCTGATCATAAAAAAATTACCATTTTCCAAAGAGAATACCAATTTAAACGTGCAACTAATCTTACGTCGACAATAAAGTAGTACAAGTATTTGTGGATCCATTCTTCAATGGCTTCCATTTTAACCTTTTTTTTTCTTTCATTTTTATGGCTCAACCATTATCTACTAATACCATTTAGATAATACCATTTTTATTGTATACTAATCACACAACATGCAACCTCAATAATTAATATATATATATATATATATATTGAAAAAAAAAAAGAAAAAGATCTTTTTGTCACTAGGTTTATTGAAAAGAAATTGGGATATGTTACTTCTATCCTTATGGGTCACCCAAAAAAGAAAAAGAAAATAAAAGCAAACAAATATCTTGCAAATTTATTTAATTGTAGTTCTTAAAATCTAAAATTATGTAGTATGAGTTTATTAAATTCTACTGGTAATGTGGAAGTAAGAGAATTTAAACCGCTTGTAATCTGAGAGTAAAACAAAACATGCCCAAAATCTATTTAACCCAGGTTGTCTAATTCCATTACAAGTTTACAACTTACCCAGAGTGACAGAAGCTGATAACATATTAAAGATTATGAGCGAGAAAAATGCCAAGCCAACAAGAGCCTTTATATATTATACATAGAATCGCATCTCTACTAAATATTTATATATATATATATATATATAACAAAACACAAAAAAGTAGAGTATATATATTTATATTTATATTAATGTACAAGGTATGTAATTACTAAATATTGAAGTCGCTTTAGTAAATAATTCGTGGAATATTTATGGATTTTTCAGTATTCCAATCAATTTTTCATAACTTCTAATTTGCCAATTAAGTTTCCAAGTTCGAGGGAAAATTTTATCCCAGTCACTTGCTAAACCAAACTAGGTTATGATAAGGAAAATGCGAGTTTGGGAAAAGTGAAAGGATGACATTGATTTATGAACTATTTCTATTTTTTATAATTTCATTAAGGGAATAGAAATTAAAAAGTAATTGAATATTTTGAAAATCTTTTATATTTTCTATAAAAGTAGTATTAAAACTTTTCTAAAATAATCTATTAATAAATGGTGTAAGGGTACTCATTAACCGGACTTTACAAATTTTATAATATAAATTTTATAAAATGGTGTGACAATTAATGTAATTGATAAATTTTAACCACCTCATAACGGAATATTTAAATAATCTCTTTATGATTAGTGACACATAAGTTTACAAATTCAATACAGTAAAACTTGTAGTATCTGTATCACTACTCTTACGATAATAATGTTTAGTATTTTAAATTGGGATGAATATTTCAACGTCATGACCAACAACATTTTGTAAGTGCCTTTCCTACCTTATTAAGGAGATTTCTCTTGCCCCCCCCCCCCCCCCCCCTTTCTTCTTCTTCTTCTTTTTTTTTTTTTTTTTTTTTTTTCATTTTGGGCAAATTCGTATTGAACATTCAAGAACCAGGAACACTAACTAGGACACGAGATTTAAACTTTTTTTAAAAAATAAATAAATCTGGACAGAAAAATGATTTTATTGAATCAAAATCATGGAATGTCAAGATTTTTAACTGTTGTTCATAGACTAGAACTCATGCTATCCAAGCCAACACATTAGTGTTATTGAAGGATCATTATCCACTGTTTTAGCATGTTTAACCAAGCTGATTAATTATGCCCATTATAAATAAATAAAATAAAATAAAATAAAAAGAAGAAAAAGAAAAGGGAATAGTATGTCCAAATCTTCTAGTTGTACGTACTATGTTGCCAAGTGAGTGTCATCCTGGGATTTTTGTGATCCTCGTTTCACCAAGCTTAGATTGTGATTTTATGTCCATAATGTTGGATATATGAATTATAATATACTAGTATGTAACCCCGTGCTTACGCATGGAAATTGTCAATTGTAATGATATTATTGGTGTTAGCTTGGGTTATTAAACATATAGAACATTAGTTTGACCAGGACATTTGAATGTACTAAAATGATTTTTCCTTGCAATTTTTATGATATTAATTACATCAAGTTTCTTACTACACTGCACAGTTACATTTATGAATAATCACAATTAAATATTTAAAATTTTGATTGAATATACTCATTAATTTCAAATTTTCATTAGAGACTAAACTCTAACTATCATCAGAAAGAGCCAAATTATGTGCCTTTTTGTTTTTGATAATACATAAAAAGATAAAGTAGATTTTTGATGTGTTAAAATGACATATTTTTACAACACTTGGTGCTGATCTCTAAGAGGAATCCTTTAATGGCAATGCCACATTAATGATATTTAAAGCCATATTGTTAAAACTATAAAAGAAATATGCAATAAAAACAAAAAATATATATATATTTATTTAAGGTTGCTCTTAAAAAAAAAAAAAACTCATTTTTCCCAATTGCCAAGGAGCCTCAATAAGTCAAAATAGCATTGGGGTTAAAGCCTTAAGAGATTAAATTTTATAAGAATATGGTGTAAAAACGAAGTTCTATCCCTCCAATCCTAACATGCCACTTCATCATATTACATGTATTAAAGAATAGACACAACTACATTGAATCAATTCTAATACCTATTTGAAAATCCAACTTAATTGTGAGTTTAATGAGATGTTATTATTTTTTTTGAATCAATGAGATGTTATTATGTGTGGTAAGATATATTGAGTTTTAAGTAAAAAACTAATGTGACAATTTCTTTTTGGATGGTGTAAAACATAGGTCTTACACCCCATCCTTACTGAATTCGAACTCAACCCTTCAATTAGCTAAGGATCACAAATATCTTTTTTACAACCTACTTCACTAAAATGGATGACACAAAATTATAAACAAAAATAACCAAATACAAACAAAAGCAAAAACTAAAATTTAAAGTTACGTTTATTTGGATCTAATAGATGAGCACCCAATAAGAATCATAGATGCGATATTGCAAATTGCATCCAATAGCAATAAAAACGGCTTGATTATTTGAATAATTGATCGTAGATGTATTGAATTAGATGCTTCATTACATTTCTTGAAATCTCCCACGTTACAACTCCTTAATAAGTATGGAAACTGCTTGGAAAAGGCTGTAACAATACATTAAACATATATTATCAACACATGGGAGTAGAAAATGATAAATTCAAATGATTCACTTATCATAAAATTTAGTGCATTGTTCGTAGGAGTACTTAACAATCATAAACCATAACAATTGCAAACTAAAACTTGTCGTTGTAAAAGTAGAAAATAAAAAGAAATGTAGATGCATTAAAAGTAATAGGTCTTACAAAATTAGCCCCAAAAAAAGAAACAATATCGTCTACCAATTAAAGCATTCACGTCAGTCTGTTTAAATTTTCTGTCTATTTTATACTAAAAAAACCTACTTTTTCTATTTTACACATCTACTTTTACAAAACACCTGCATCAGTTTATCTATTCTACACATTTATTCAATAAAATATTCAATCTTTTTACATTTTTTATTATTTCCTTCCCTCTCCTCTCTCCTCTCTGGAACCCTCTCACAGACCCAACACAAACCCAAAATCACCCACACCTAGCCGCCAGCCACCATCTTCTCCGTCGAGCTACAGCCACCGCAACTGGGACAGCGAGAAAAGTCTCTGTGAGGCCAAGTTGAAGGGGTTCAAACCAAAACGAAACAAGTGTTTGTTGAATGCCTCTGAGAGGGATAGAACAGAGAATTGCCCACTGGATGGGGCGAAGATATTCGTCGAGGAGTTTTGCAACGAAGTAGAGGATGAAAATGGTGAAAGCGAGGCCTGCGTGCGCCATAGCGATGTAGAGGGCAAGACGGACTTATAGGTCGCCTAAGAGAGAATTTTGATCTGGGTTCGGTTTTGGTGGTGGTGCGTGAGTTGGTGGGGGTGGTGGTGGTGGTGTTGGAGAAGGTTTGAGGTTTGAGGCGGATCGGAACATGTCTTTCCATGCTAGGGTTGGTGATGATGACGATGAATTTGAGTTTTTGGATTCTGGGTCTGTGTATGGAACTAGCTCCATTTGTTTCAGTTTTTGATGCGAGAGACAATTGTGTTTATGTTGTTTGTGTTTGTGATCAAATAGAACAAACCCGTCGAAATCACCGACGAGTTCAACAGCAAGTTGAGATGATTGGAGAGGCTGATCGACGAGTTCAACAGCAGAGTTGAGATGAGAGAAACAAAGAGCTGTGATGAAATGAGAAATAGAGAGTTGAGATGAGAGTCAGAGGTAGGAGAGAGAAAAAAATAATAAAAAATCAAATACACTAGCTACAGTGCCCATGTAAATTTACACGAGTACTGTAGCTAGTTGATAATTTTAGACAAGTTTACACATTTTTAAACGAACTGATGTGGGTGTTTTTTGCTTCAAAATGTGTAAAATTTGTACTTTCTTCTATTTTAGAAGACTATAAACGGACTGATGTGAATGCTCTTACTCAAACAAAAATCATATATAATGCCCAAATTTAAAAAGTAAAATTAAAAATTTACCAAAAGCTATTTCAACAACTTGACAGAGGCGAAAGGGTGATAAGTGGTAACCATCAGATCTCTCTCTCTCTTTTGGTCTTTTTCTTTGGAGTGAAAATAGCAATAGCTTTCATTACATAGGAATATGGTTGAAGCTTAATCAAGCAATATGGTTGAAGCTATTCCATCCACACCTGAAAAGAGTCCACATGGCGAGCATATTAATTGAGCTAGTAAGTGAGCCATGGACTTACATGGGACAAATGCAAAACTAAACGTCTACACCGATCAAAATTCTTGGTGTAACGTCTGGCATCGTAGAAAATTACTAAAATATGACCAATATAAATTTTCATCATGTATGAATGTTGGAGTAGTTTAGGACATATATGAAATGGACGAAACCCCCTTTGAACGTGGACAATGCCATTATACATGAAGAGTATCTTGTGGAACTTCATTACAGTTATTACAGAAATGATCTTATAAAAAGAGGAGGAGGAGATTTTGCTAGAAATTTTGTGCACCAAGGGTTCTATACCAAGCATCGTCTTCGGCACCATATTGAAGATCATTGAGGTGTTTCAAGTGAAGCTACTACAAATTTAATGTACTGCAATTAGTTGTTACAATGGTGAAGTCACGTAGATTGGAGATCCATGGACATTGAAGGAGGTCTCTAAAAAGAGTAGTTGTCCAACTGATTTGGAGCTGAGTTCAAGTAGATTATACGTTCTACTGTAAGTAGGTACTTCAAGATTGGGTATATCCTTTGTACTTGTAATTTGTAACATCAATCTTTGTTAGTGGATTCTTCAAAGAGTGGTGACCTATATATCACTCAATGGAGTTTTTTATGTCAAGGTTTTCCCCATCCTAATCATATTGTTGTGTCACATTTATTTTGCATTGCACTTTATTTTTGTGATATGGTTGTACCCATCACCAATAAACCCAACTTAACCACTCACTCTTGTCATTCTTATCCAATGTGGGATTTCACTTGCATGTATATACCAAATAATCTCCCCTCATGTGTGAGTTTCTACCTTTTTGTGGGCTTTGACAAAGTCCTATAAATTCCCCCTTGCCTATGAGTTTTTTTTTTTTTTTTTTTTTTTCTCACTAACATGTCATCAATGGAACCCTCATACGTTATTCATAGGAACTAAGTATCAATCCCGCACACTCATCCATGGAACTCAGACCAAGCTTTCATGTCCATGGGAATCTAGCACCACACCATAATCTAGCACTATTGGCAATATTCATTTGTTGGGATTTTTGTTTTTCAGGACCGTCTATGTGGGATTTAAGAGCTTACCTTGTGCGAACTATAATTGTGAGGGCTCCAAGTACATGCACCATGTCTCCACTCCTTTACTTTGCCACACACCACCATAAGCTCTTGTAACATTTGTTAGGGAGAGAACACATTGGGGAGACTTTAATTGAGTAATTAATATAACATATAGGGACATAATATGACTGAAAAGGCTTAAGCCTATAAGTTTGGGTTCAACTATAATATATAAAGTATTAACTACGCCCTTTTATCATTCATATTCAATGTGAGACTTCACTCATGCATGTATATCTAACATGATCTTCACTTCTTTCCTTAATAGGAGTGTGATGGAAGGCACGGAGTTAGTGGTAGCAAGATTCTCGAGGTCTACACCCAAGATTTGGGAGTGTGGTATGGTGGGCGGATATCTCGCACCTGAAGCCTCGAAGTTTCTATGAGTGTGTTTTCATTGAAATTGTGGTCATCCTAAAGGTCGATGTCGAACGAGCTATGGGATCAAATGATCCATGTCGGTAGGTCACCCGTGGCATTGGCCAATCGAGTGGCGCATTCGTGACGCATGTGGAATCAAAGAGAACTTGGTCCTCAGAAGATTCATAACCTTGCGAATTGCCTAGTTAGTCTCTTTCCAGCAGCAGAATAATGGATATACTTTCACACCCAAAAAAAAGAAAAAATTAATAATGCATCCATGCACCCTGTACAAATCATAGGGAATCTCTCAAAGACTTCACATTTTACAAGCAATGTGATGGCACCCACTACAAAATCTAGATGTATCCTTAAATAGTGATTTGTGTGTTCTTTTCTGAAGCTATAAACTATTTTTCTGATCAAAATATGAAGCTACATGCTTGTGGCTTAGGCAGTAACATCATATTTTGATAACTATAATGACGCAGTTCGCAATTGATGAAGACAAAAGAAGGATGTGAAATTCTACCTGATTCACTCCCGTCCCTCTCAACAAGGCTTAACTTTATAACCAAAAAAAAACCAAGGCTTAACTGGGGAAAGGATCTTCTAAATAAAAAACTGGGACAGGGAAAAAAATACTTTATTTTGTGGTTTACGCTGTGTGAATTAAACAACCCATCTAACAAGATGACAAGAACAGCAGACCAAAAAAGAAGATTGATTGATCCTTTTGCAAAATGATGAACGTAACCTTAATCTCATTTAAGTATGGTAACACGGTTCTCTCAAGTCCCAATCAATAAAAATAAAATAAGCTATTTCTTATTTAGTGATAATTCCAAAGAGTTCATAGAATTATTGAAATCCAAAATCATTTGATTGTATCTGATTCTCCTCGGATTGTTCTGAAAATTTTCTTGGTAGTGGGCTGAACTGCTGAACCAAGTAAATAACTGTTTATAAGAAAAATTGTTCTATGTGTAGTGACACAAAACTACAAAAGAAGATTAAAAAAAAAATGTAAAATCACTATTGTCTTATATGTTAACCGTGTTGATTTGTAATGGCCATATGACCAGTTGGTATTTTTGCCCTCTTCTGTGAGATTATGATCCGAGAATCAAATACTCCACTTGCCCTTAGGGGAAAAAAAGAGCAAACAAAAAAACTTTTGTTGACTTAAACAACTTATTGAGAGGGACGGGAGAGAATCAGGTAGAATTTCACATCCTTCTTTTTGTCTTCATCAATTGCATGCGAACTGCGTCAATCAGCTGGTCATTATAGTTATCAAAATATGATGTTACTGCCTAAGCCACAAGCATGTTGCTTCATATTTTGATCAGAAAATAGTTTATAGCTTCAGAAAAGAACACACAAATCACTATTAATTACTGTTCACTTATAGACTATGATTGAGGGGAGTCAAACATGGTACAACTGGACGAAGACTAATTGAAATTTATCTTGTACTATATTTTTTATTTTTTATTTTTATTTTGCACTCTAATTTGGAAAACTGTGATCATTGTAACTGTCAATAAATGAGTGCTTTAAACAATAAACTTATGGGATTAATTCTTGCTCCCAGTCCCAGATACATATAATACATTAATATTACAATGCTTATTTAAAATTCACAAGAGTATTATTAAATAAATTCAAATTTATTCTTACTTTTTTTTTTTTTAAGTAAGGAAATATAATTTTTCTTTCATCCAAAGATATTAATGTATCATAAATAAATTCAAATTTATAATAATTTGGATTCTAATTCTACACTGAATAAGTCTCTCTCCATTTCACTTGAATAGAAAGAGTCAATCTCACAATCAAGATTCTCTATTTAAAATAATTTGGGAACTAAAAATACATTAAATAAGTCCCTCTCCATTTCACTTGAATAGAAAAAGTCAATCTCACAGTTAAAATTCTCTATAGGTGAAATTGAGAGAAACTCAAATTAGAATTCCAAATTAGTGTTCCAATTTTGAGCCATGTGTCCCAAATTATTTATTCTTAAAAATTTTTATTTCTTAATTTTAGAATAAAATGTGGGACTACATCATAAATATTTATCCAAGTGAGTTATTAAGTATAAAAATCAAAGAGTTTAAAGTAAATGAATCGTTAAAAAAAAAAATGCTTCATAATAATAAATAAATAACATGGACAATTTACATTTTATACCTAATAATATCCTTACAAATTTTTTTTAAGAATTAACAAAATATAAAAATGACTATCAATAGTATTTAAATTATATTATGCATCTTATTATATATCTTTAAGTGTATCCATGCATATGCATGGGGTTACAAACTAATTTTATATATAGTGTTAGATACATGATTATGTTTTTTATGATTTATTTATATTAGGCTCCTAGTTTTCGATACTAAATTAATTTATTTGACACAAAAATTCAAAAAATTCAATTAAATGGGTCACGTGCCTAAAAAAATTCGATTAGATAGGTCACGTGCCATAAAATCAAACTCTAATTGAAATCCAAATTTTACACTGAATTAACTAACTTGACACAAAAATTTTAAAATTTTGATTAGATGGGACATGTGGCGCAAAATCAGACTCTAATTGAAATTCAATTTGAAATATAATTGGATTTTCTCTTAGTTTTAACTATTAATATATATATATATATATAGATGACTTATAAACTTGAATTGTTTTTAGTTAAAAAAAAAAAAAAAAAACTCATAGATATAAAATCATTCAATTTTTTTTTTTTTTTTTTTTTTTTAGTTCACTTATATTGGACTTCTCGTTTTTTACACTAAATTAACTCATTTTCCACAAAAATTTAAAAACTTAGATTAGATGAGACACGTGGCACAAAATTAAACTCTAATTGCATTCCAATTTGAAATCTAATTTGTTTCAAAAAAAAAATTTGAAATCTAATTAGATTTTTTCTCAACTTTACCTATTATTATATATATATATATATATATATATATATATATATTTTGAACATAAACCATTTACTTAAAAAAGAAAAACTAAGTAGTTAAGTAGTTTTTATTTATTTAGTTATTTTTATGGAAAGTAGTTATGTAGTTATTCTTACATTCGCCAGGAAACAGGGCCCAAGCCACCCAACTAAACGTATTACCAAAATAAAAAAACAGTTTATTAAATTTTCAGGTGGCTTAGAAATTTAAAATATTACTTCAACAAAAATCCCATTTTAAAAAGTGTCAACAATTTCAAAATAAATTTTTTTTTGAAAAAAAATTAATTATTTTGACATCTATAATAATGCGAATAATTTTTTTTTTTTTGGATATAATTAAGTCCACATTATATACTGTATTAATTTAGCCTATTTATTAGGATGTAAAAAATAGTGACACGTGGTGAAAAGTGGCGGTCAGAATCTCGGAAAAAACGAATAGAAAATCGCCACGTCAGATGACAAACTAATTTCCCTGTAGTAAACCCCACACAAGTCACCAACGGTCCAACACTAACACATAGAGAGAAGGCTATAAATAGGCGGCTTTGTCTTTGCTTGCACGCACACACACTCTCAAAACAACACTGAAAACAGAGACAGAGAGAACACTCTCACTCTCTCTCACTCTCTCAAAAATCAATCAACCCCATTAATCCGATTTCACAAAGGGCTTGCTTTCTTCTTCAGTTCACTCTCGCTGAGGTTCGTTTTTTTTTTCTTTCTTTTTTCTTTACACTGTTTCTATTTTTTTTGTTCTTTGTTCTATATTTCTCCTTTTCCGTTTCGGTTTCGGATTTCTTTTTTTTTTCTGGGGTTTTGTTGTATAAAGCTTTGTGATTTGTTCGGTTTAGGGAATTCAAATATTGCTCCCTGAGTCTTTAGGGTTTCTGGGTTTTTTTTTTTTTGTTGTTGTTAAATGTGGGTATTATTGGAGTTTTCTTCTTGTTAATTCGTTTATATTTTCAAATTTTGAAAACTGTTTGGATTTTCTGGGGTTTTTTTGCAAAAGGGTTTGCTATTATTCAATTGGGAATATTCAATATTGTTATCTGAGTCTGGGTTTCCATTGAACAGAACAGGGCATCATTGGGGTTTTAAGGGTTTATAGTGATCAAGGTTTGGCCATGGAGTCTTCAAAGAAGAGGAAGAGTAGAGGTGATGGAGTGTCTGTGGCCGAAACATTGGCCAAGTGGAGGGACTACAATGCTCAGGTTGAGACTTCGGCCAAACGTGCACGTAAGCTTCCGGCTATGGGGTCGAGGAAGGGGTGTATGAAAGGGAAAGGCGGGCCTGAGAATCCACACTGCAATTATAGAGGGGTTAGGCAAAGGACTTGGGGTAAGTGGGTCGCGGAGATACGTGAGCCTAACAGAGGAAAGAGGCTTTGGCTTGGCACATTTGAGAATGCTGTTGATGCTGCCACTGCCTACGATGAAGCTGCTAGGGTGATGTATGGTCCCTATGCACGCCTCAATTTTCCAGAGTCTGTGTCTACAATAGCTGGCCCTACTCCTGTGGAATCTGAGGTCTCAGCTGATGAGTCTACTGCCACGCCTAGTACAATCGAGTGCACTGCCATGCCTAGTACAAGTGAGTCTACTGCCATGCCAACTACAAGTTGTTTGGTAGAGGATGAGTCAACAAGCTATTCTGAAAATGAACATTTTGATGTGCAAGAACTTATGGCTCTGTTAGACAATGATCCTCTTGACTTCATCGATTCAGAACTGTGTTTTGGCTATAATGGTGATCAACCCGGACTCCCTGTCACCGAAGCTGCTGTGCCAAGTACAAGTAATTTGGCGGAGACAGAAACTAATGAGCCTACTGGTGTGGATAGTGGACAGCAGTACTTGCTGGATTTTTCTATAGATGACTTTTTTGTAGATCTCTGATAAATTTGTATTTACATACTGATTTACTATATAATTTTTCATTTTAATTTTCCCATTCTTTTGTTCTTCCTCCTTTCTCTTTATTTTATTATATTTTCATCTCAACCGATAGGTTTCTATATGTTTCTATTATTTTATTTTCTTCTCAACTGATAGATTCCTATAATTGCCTGTTAATGCTAACTCTGAATACTCATTCCTATGGTTTGTGATGCTGTTAAGATCAGTTATTTTTTCTGTTATTATTTAAGTTGGGACTATTTTTTAAAAGAATCACCTGTAGCCCAGCCTTCAAAAGGACCATGGTTACTAGTGGCTTTGCTTTTATTGATAGTCATTGCTTAGAACTTAAACTTTTCGAATCGTGAATGATTTCATTCTATACACACTTTATTCAGAACCCTATTGATTTAAAATGACAATGCCCTTACAGACTGCAAGGTCAACATCATAGCTCATGCCATCTAATTGGTATTTGAGGAAAAGTAAACTTTAAGTTTTGCATTTTGATGCATTTCTTATTTGTTCAATCAGGACCCTGGATAGAAAATTAAATACATGCTATGTGCTTAGTTCATATCACTTGTTAATAGTTGAAGTTGGCTCTTGGCAATTGGCAGATTTGTTTGTTGGAAATAGGAATACAAACTAGGAGTAGTTATTAGTATTCCAAACTTGTTCTCCTCCCCTACAGGATGGTCAATTGGAAGCACCTGAGGAGTGTCAAAAAAAGATGAAATTGTTTTTTATTTATGAAGTAGAGAATTGGGATGCTGATTTTTATTCTAAGGTCAATGATGATGTCCATGTTAACATTGGTATGTCCTTACTCTTTCCGGGAATTGAAAATATAGCATGTCCCTGTAACCTTCAATTTTTCTAGTTTGCAAGAGAGAGAATCTTTTAGGCTATGCAAGAACACATGTTCACATGAAAAATTACAGGGAACCGAGTTCTTCTTTCTCTTGCCTTGGCATTTTCCCCTGTATACCTCTTTAATATTTGCCACAAAGATATGTAAATCTTATTTTAATTATTTCGCATACCAGCTATTGTTTTGAACGCTTTTTAGATCTCAAATTTAACATAAATATTAAAAAAAAAAAAGTTATAAAAAATAAGAAAAAAGCAACTATTAGCTGCCTTTGTCATTTGAGAGAAATTGAACCCTATAAGCCTAAACAGATTATTGTGCTGATTGTTTTGGTTTATCCTTCCTTATACAGATGCCCTGGGAGCGATGCTAACTACTCATTTGGATAAGCCTCATGTTTATTTTGGGTGAATGAAATTAGGCAAAGTTTTTTCAGAATTATGAGTTTAATAACAATTTTTAGTTGATGATAGGAAATGTTTAATATTGGAGTATATGTTTATATTTTTTCCACATCCTGTCTGAATTATGTAGTTCCCACAAATGGTATGAACTAGAATGGTGGAAATTTGGGGATAAAAATCACGATTATTGCATCCTTTGGTTTTTTGCTATAGCCTAAGAAGTATGGTGTTAGGATGCTTTTCCCCAAAAGGTGACTAGCTCAATTTTGTATGTTCTTGCCAATCTCAGAATACGATATTATTCAATGTGTTTTACAATGTCTGTTCGCGCTGCATGTTCAAAATATGTTTCTTCTTTATGCGAAAATATCCACTTACTGCAATTTCCTCTCAAACTTTGAGTTGAATAGAGTGAGATGGGCAAGGGTTGGTGCCTTAAAGTATTCATTCTGTTTTGTGAGGTGCATATGTGTAGAACAAAATATTTAGTTTTTTCCTTGAAAATAATGTGCTTATGAAAGTACTGCCCTAATTGTAGCATTTTGCTCCAATGTAGTATAGTGTGACTTCCAAACTCCTGTTTCAACAACCAGTATTGGTAATCTGTATTGTTTTGGGAGGAAATGTTTTGGAGCTGAATGCTTGGTTTTAGACAACTAAGTAATGCACATGAATCTAGGATTTTGGCATTCATGCAGGCTGTGCAGCTCCCTGTTCTTAATATCCCATTTTTTGTACCTGCCTTTTCAGTTGACCCAAAATATGTCTCTTGTACGTCACAGATTCTTTTGACATGCTTCAGGGGAGATGTATGTCATGTCCAGAATACTTGCTCAGTTCATATTGATAAAAAAATATTTTCTCCCTCTTTTATAGTAATATTAATTAGTATATAGACACACCCGGCAGGATTGAGTTGAACATCCTTCTTTGGTTCTCCAGATCTATTCTTCGCACATATGCTAGTGATGATGTTAGCAGTGGATCATGGTTTATTGGGCTTGATGTGAAGCACATTGATGAAGGTAAGTTTTGCTGCTCCTCCTTGCCCTTATGTCTCTCTCACTCTCTCTCTCTCTCTCAAACACGCACACATAGACAAATCTTGCTTGCACGCACAAAATCACCCTCAATTCTCACACAATGATTTTTGCACCAGATAATGGGTAACAATTGAGAGCAAATGAGTAACAAAGTGTGTGGCATTGCAATTGGGGTGATTTACATGCGATGCTGAGAAAGCATGGTGAAAGGGTCTTTGTTGATATGCTATGATTCTTTCTATTCTGGTGGGGAAAACTAAACACCAATCTTATTGCCTCTTGCTATACCTGCTGCACTGGCGTGAGACAACAATCTTGCTGAAGAAGCTTCTTAGATCTAATGTCTTAGTTTCCATTTAGACTTGTTTGCTTCTTTCATGTTATAGAATAGCCTCGTACAAGTTCATGAAAAGTCTAAACATGCATAGAAATTAGACATACGCACATCTAAAATTTAAAGAGGTTAGAAAATTATAAATGTTGTCATTTGTGAAGGCTCCAGGGGCGGAGCTACACTTAGCTATGGGGGGACCATGACCCCCCAAAATTTTAAAAAAACTTTATAATGTATATATATTTTGCAGCTTTTTTAGATGCTAGACCTTAAAATTAATAGTTGGCCCCTCCAAAAAATAAGAGCTGGCTCTTGCAAAAAAGTAACGAACAACTAATTAAACGTTGGGTTCTAAAAAATAATTGTTAAGAACAACAAACTATCAGCCTTGTAACCAAAAAAAAAAAAAAAAACTTCTTTTTAGTTTTTTCCTCTCTTAATTGGTAAGTTTTGGTTGTTGAGTTCAAATAGTAAGTTTTTAATAAAATAAATTTTCTTGTAGAGTTATTTTATTTTATTTTATTTGGGACAAAGTCTTTCGTTGCGTTAATTTTCGAATTGTTTGTCAATACTTGATTTAGTCACAAAATGTTAAATGAAAAAAAAAAATTACGGTGAGGATATATAAGTGACCATACTTAAAAAGAAAATTTCTTTTGGACATAAATATATAATTTTTATTTCCTTTTCAATTTGAGACCAAGTTTCCAATTGTTTGTCAATGCTTGATTTAGACTAAAAATGTTGAATGAAAAAAAAAAAAAAGAGGATATTTAATGTTAGGGTTTGATAACAATCCAAAAATAAAAGACTTAAAAATTATAATTAAGTAATGGTAAAACGTATTGTACGTATTGGTAGCAAAGTAGACAATTTGTGTATATGCATTAAAGTTTATATAAAATGTATGTATGTATCAATATATGTAGTTGTATAAATGTATGTATTTATGAATATGTAACTCGGCCCCTCCAAACCAAAATTCCTAGCTCCATTCCTGGAAGGCTCAACTACTATGTAGATTGGGTGGTTTTAAAATCATAAGAGAGAAAGAAGGAAAATAAAATAAAAATGATTTTTTATTGGATATAATTTAAAAAAAGAAATTTTAAATTTATTTTATTAAAATGCATGTATGTGATTATAATTCTTTCTGTCTTTTAACCAAAAAAAAAACTTTCTGTCCAGTCCACCAACAAAATGATATCAGAACTTACAGAAGGAGAAGGATCAATTTGGACATTTCTCAAAATTTAAGAGTTTATAATTTAAGATCAAGGGGTCAATTTGATTATGACCCAAAAATCAGGAGTATTTATTTATTTATTATTTTTATTATTATTATTATTATTGATTATTCCCAAAATGTTGCTTGATATATTCGATGCTTTCATTTCTTTATCTCAAATGTACTAAAATATTGTCCACCTGGTGGCAACTTCCACTATCATATCACGGTGAATTAGTGCTAATCATATCATATTTTTTTAGGCCTCTCTTATGAGGTTTATTTCGGGTAACTTTAAATGCATTCTGTGTCCAGTGTGCAATATTATTTAAACAATTTGGTCTTTGTAATTTGCCTAGGCTCTACGACATTTGAATTAGCCCCACGCTGCGTAACTATTAAACTCTCCATTTGCGTAAGAAGTTGCTCAATTTGTTGGTCTCTTACTTAACCATCTTGATTACAAACAAACAAATCCAATTCAAAGAGAGAATTTTTATTCTGTACACTTGCAAATCGTGAAGCCTTATTAAAAAAAAAATGTACTCCTGGTCCTACTGCGGAAATTCGTAGCTAGCCAATTTTGACCGGCCTAAAAAACTAACTTGCTGATCAATTTTGCAATGTAAGCAAAGTTAACAGATAAAATCAGGCTCTGTGGTTTAACAAGTCCAGTTGCGTGAGACTCCTCCTGATAATCGAGTTCTAAACTGGGGTCTGTGAATATGAATGGTTTTCAAAAGACTAAATAGCAGAAAATAAGCCTAGCCAAGTCAAGTGTGCTGACCTCTAGTTTTAGCTCGTTGAGTTTACGAGTGTACTTTACAGCAGCTAATTGGACCTTTAGTTTGTTTATAGTGCTTCATCATCATCATTGTCAAAAGTGGTGGACCAAACTATCATGTGTGGATTGAATTTAACAACGTCATGGGTTTGTGTGACTTAGAATCAAATCCAATCTATATCAAATCGTAGATAATTGTTGTCTTGACTTTCTGTCTCCTAATCCAATTTGGCATAAAGCCATCAGCTCAGCTGTGTAATAGGTAAACATAAAGAAGGATGAACATATAAGCCTTTTTGTTTACCATCCTCTGGATCTTCATGGAGCCTGCTCAAGAGCTGCAACAAGATACTCAAGGTTAGTCACTTACCAAACTCGCTGATTAATTGTTAAATTAAAGGAATATTTTTTTATTTTCAAGTTTTACGTCTTTATATTTTGATTTGAAAATAAAATTCATTCAATCAGGAAATATTTGAAGCTTTCAATTTTAATTCTTCAAATCAGACTTTAAATTGTTAGTGATTTATGAGTGAACATAAAAAGAAAACTTCCACAGTTACAAGTAATCCAATTTTTTTAAAAAAATTTATAGAAACCAGTCAGAATGACTACTTTATTTCTTATTGAACATCATACAGAGCAATAGGATTTAAGTCCTCTGGTACTACTTCAATCCAGACCTGCATATCAACTAGTCCTTTTGCCCTTCTAGCTAGAGCATGGGCAACGAAATTCCCACTACGTTTTATATGAGAAAAGGAATGAAAACCTAACTGAGAAGCTAAAATTAATGTCTTCAATGATTTGGCCATAGGGAACAAACTTGAATTCATTTTGCTGCAGCATCTTGATTAACACTTCAGCATCACCTTTGAAAATGACCTCCTGTAAAACAATCTCTGTAGCAAATTGAACTGCTCTATGACAAGCAAGAGGCTTGAGTTCAGCTGCCATTTGTAGAAGGGAAACCTCTGCAACTGCGAACGACAATCCCTATACAGTTTTTGTTATGCAGTTTTTGTATCTCTTAAGCTTTTAGGCAGCAATCAAAAGTCAAAATCATGTATTTGAAACCAATCTTAATTAATTGTTTTTTCTGGACTGGTTTATGATGATATGGCTAATACTTGCTTTTACTTTCCTTTCAATGTTTGTGTGCATGATTAGCCGATGACAGAGAGCAAAACTCAAATAAAGGCACTTTTGTTACCAACCTAATGAAACTTCCTAGACTCAAACATTACAAGTGGTGGCTTCGTATTGCCTCTTACACTTCCTTTGTTGTTGCCGGCCAGACTGTAGCGACTCTCTTGGGAAGATTATACTATGATCAAGGTGGGAATAGCAAATGGATGGCAACATTGGTTCAATCAGCTGGCTTCCCAATTTTACTTCCTCTCCTATTCTTCTTCTCACCATCGTTAAGATCCACTGCAAGCACCCCCTTAAACACTTCCTCTACAAAATTGCCACCTCTCTCCACCCTTACCTTTCTCTACTTTGCTTTTGGCCTAATGTTGACAGGTGACAACCTGATGTATTCATATGGACTCTTATACCTCCCTGTCTCTACTTATTCTCTACTATGTGCAACTCAATTGGCCTTTAATGCCCTCTTCTCATTTTTCTTCAATTCACAAAAATTCACTCCCCTTATACTCAACTCTCTTGTCCTTCTTACCATTTCAGCATCCCTTCTTGCAGTCAATACCGACTCTGAAAACATGACCGGAATCCCCAAAGGAAAGTATGTAATTGGATTCCTTTGCACGCTTGGTGCATCTGCAACATACTCATTAATGCTATCCTTAATACAACTGTCTTTCCAAAAAGTTATAAAAACAGAGACTTTCTCTGCTGTATTGGATATGCAAATATACCCGTCATTTGTTGCAACTTGTGGCTGTGTGGTAGGACTTTTTGCAAGTGGAGAATGGAAAATTTTGCGGAATGAGATGGAGAATTATGGAAAAGGAAGGGTATCCTATATGATGACTTTGATTTGGACGGCTGTGACATGGCAAATTTCTTCAATAGGTATGATGGGGTTGATTTTTGAGGTATCTTCACTCTTCTGTAATGTCATCAGCACATTGGCTTTGCCTGTTGTTCCCATTCTTGCGGTAGTGTTTTTTCATGACAAGATGGATGGGGTGAAGGTGACGGCTTTGTTGTTAGCAGTCTGGGGTTTTCTTTCATACATCTATCAACATTATGTTGATGATTCTCAATCCAAGGTTAACAAAACCAGTAATAATGAGGCTTCTGGGGCAGGGGCTGTAATAGAGGTTTGTTGATGACATTTTTTTTTTTTTTATTTTTTTTTTTTTTTTTAGAGAAGTGTAAAGAAATTTCCACTGAAAACCCAGGATTTGCGGCTACGTGGGTTCCCATTCAATTTGGAAATTTTTTTTTTTTTTTTTCACTGTTTGACTTTATTTCTTATACAGTAAAAAATGAAAACAAAATAGAAAAGAATGACAATTGAGAGCAACTGAGTAACAAAGTGTGTGGCATTGCAATTGGAGTGATTTACGTGCGATGCTGAGAAAGCATGGTGAAAGGGTCTTTGTTGACATGCTATGATTCTTTCTCATCTTCCATGTTTTATAAAAAAAGAAAAAAAAGAAAAGAAAAGTCTTATTTTTCATGTACATGTTCCTGTTAAAATAATTTGTTTAGGTTCCATCAGCTACATCATGGCAATACGGCTTTCTCTAAAAGTTTGGCATGGAGGAGAAATTTTTTTGTGTGTTTGTGGGGAAAACTGAACTCCAATCTTACTGCCTCTTGCTATACCTGCTGCACTGGTGTGAGACAACAGTCTTACTGAAGAAGCTTCTTAGATCTAATGTCTAGTTAGTTTCCATTAGACTTGTTTGCTTCTTGCATGTTATAGAATAGCCTCGTACAAGTTCATGAATAGTCTAATCATGCATAGAAATTATACATGCACACATCTAAAAATTAAAGAGGTTAAGATCATTATAAATGTTGTCATTTGGGATGTCTCAACTACATTGTAGATTGGGTACTTTTAAAATTATAAGAGAGGAAGAAGAAAAAATAAATAAAAATGATTTTTTATTGGATTTTAATTAAATTTTTTTAGATTTTTCATTTTTTTTTTCAATTAAAATGCATGTATGTGATATTATTTTCTGTCCAATGGACCAACGAAATGATAACAGAATTACAGAAGGATCAATTTGGACATTTCTTCCTATAGAAAAAAATAAATAAATAATTGGACATTTCTCAAAATTTAAGAGTTTATAATTTCAAATTAAAAGATCAAAAGGGTCAATTTGATTTGGACCCAAAATTGAAGAATTTTTTTATTTTTTTTATATCTAGGGATTATTTCGGTTAACTTTCAGTTCCTTCGTTTGCAGTGTGCTATACTAGATTACTAGTAAAGAATTTTGCATTTGAAAAAAGTTGAAAATAATTTGGTCCTTGTACTTTGCCTAGGCTCTACCACATTTGGATTAGCCCCACGGCGCTTAACTATTAAACCCCATTTGCGTGAGAAGTTGCTTAATTTGTTGGTCTCTTACTTACCATCTTGATTACAAACAAACAAATCCAATTCAAAGAGAATTTTTATTTTGCACACCATGGATATACTTGTTGGGTCTACACCACAGAGTGAGGTGTATATTTGTGTGATACAAAATACCACCTTAAGGTCATGCTAAAAACCACCAAGTAGTGTGGCTCAACGTTAGGAAACCCCGAAAGTCCCATTTGCTCAAAGGTTTGAGTCCCAGCTCATGTAACTTTGTGTTGTGGGCTACTTCGACATTTGGTTCGACAGTATAAAACATGGACGCGAAGAGTGATATGCTCTGTTGTGCGTTGGTAGTACCCTTGAGCTTACTTAAATTGTACCTTGGGGCGTTGAGCAATAATTATACACGTGAGCCTCCTTTTTTTTTGTTCCTAATTTATTAAAAAAAAAAAAAAAAGAAGAAGAAGAAGAAGAAGAAGAAGAAGAAGATAGGACAAGCTAAAAAATGCAAATTATGAAGCCTTTTTTTTAAAAAAAAAAAAAAAAAAAAAAAAGGTAATCCTGGTCCCACTGTGGAAATTCGTAGCTAGCCAATTTTGACCGGCCTCAAAGAGTAACTTGCTAGTCAATTTTGCAATGTAAGCAGAGAAGTTAACAAATAAATCAGGCTCTGTTGTTTAACAAGTCCACTTGCGTGAGACTCCTTTATCATCTAGTTCTTAACTAGTGTCTATGGATATGAATGGTTTTCAAACAGCCGAAATATTTAAGCCTAGCCAAGTCAAGTTTGCTGACCTCTAGTGTTAGCTTTGGCTCGTTGAGTTTAAAAAGAAGTGTATCCAATGGGTGAAGCGAGTGTACTTTACAGCAGCTAATTTGACCTTTACTTTGTTTTTATAGTTCATCATCATTGTTAAAAGTGTTGTACCAAACTATATGCGAATAAAATTTAACAACGTGGGGGGATTCAGTCAATTCAATTAATAATGCTTCTTATTGTCGTGTAGTGGACTTAAAAGTTAAAATCAAATCCAATCTTTATCAAATAGTGACTAATTGATGTCTTAACTTTCTGTGTAACAGGTAAACAAAAAGAAGGATGAACATGTAAACCATTTTGTTTAGCATCCACTGGAATATTTTATTCTTTTCTCCTTTTACATCTGCAGATTTTGATTTGAAAAATAGAATTCATCCAATCAGGAAATATTTGAAGCTTTATCAATTTTAATTCTTCAAACCAGACTTTAAATTGTTAGTAATTAGAGAATAAACATGAAGAAAACTTCCACAGTTACTAGAAGTCCTTTTTTTTTTTTTTTTTGAGAAACCAGTCAGAATGACTACTTTATTTCTTATTGTACATCATACAAAACAAGAGGATATAAGTCCTCTGGTACCTCTTCAATCCAGACCTGCATATCAGCAAGTCCTTTTGCCCTTCTAGCTAGAGCATGGGCAACGAAATTCCCACTACGTTTTATATGAGAAAAGGAATGAAAACTTAACTGAGAAGCTAAAATTAATGTCTTCAATGATTTGGCCATAGGGAACAAACTTGAATTAATTTTGCTGCAGCATCTTGATTAACACTTCAGCATCAACTTCGAAAATGACCTCCTGTAAACCAATCTCTGTTGCAAATTGAACTGCTCTATGACGGGCAAGAGGCTTGAGTTCAGCTGCCATTTGTGGAAGGGGAACCTCTGCAACTGCGAATGACAATCCCTATACAGTTTTTGTTATGCAGTTTTTGTTTCTCTTAAGCTTTTAGGCAGCAATCAAAAAGTCAAAATCATGTATTCCTATTATCCATTCCAGGATTATAAGTAGAAAACATGTCAACTAAGGCAGTCACTACTCCAACATGATTGAAAACAATCTTAATTAGTTGTTTTTTTTGGACCGGTTTATGATGATATGGGCTAATACTTGCATTTACTTTCTTTCAATGTTTGTGTGCATGATTAGCCGATGACAGAGAGCAAAACTCCAATAAAGGCACTTTTGTTACCAACCTAATGAAACTTCCTAGACTCAAACATTACAAGTGGTGGCTTCGTTTTGCCTCTTACTCCTTTCTTGTTGCCGGCCAGACTGTAGCGACTCTCTTGGGAAGATTACACTATGATCAAGGTGGGAATAGCAAATGGATGGCAACATTGGTTCAATCAGCTGGCTTCCCAATTTTACTTCCTCTCCTATTCTTCTTCTCACCATAGTCAAGATCCACTACAAGCACCCCCTTAAACACCTCCTCTACAAAATTGCCACCTCTCTCCACCCTTGCCTTTCTCTACTTTGCTTTTGGCCTAATGTTGACAGGTGACAACCTGATGTATTCATATGGACTCTTATACCTCCCTGTCTCTACTTATTCTCTACTATGTGCAACCCAATTGGCCTTTAATGCCTTCTTCTCATTTTTCTTCAATTCACAAAAATTCACTCCCTTTATACTCAACTCTCTTGTTCTTCTTACCATATCAGCAACCCTTCTTGCGGTCAATACCAACTCTGAAAACATGACTGGAATCCCTAAAGGAAAGAATGTAATTGGATTCCTTTGCACGCTTGATGCATCTGCAACATACTCATTATACCTTTCCTTAGTACAACTTTCTTTCCAAAAAGTTATAAAAACAGAGACTTTCTCTGCTGTATTGGATATGCAAATATACCCATCATTTGTCGCTACTTGTGGCTGTGTGGTAGGACTTTTTGCAAGTGGAGGATGGAAAATTTTGCGGAATGAGATGGAGAATTATGGAAAAGGAAGGGTATCCTATATGATGACTTTGATTTGGACGGCTGTGACATGGCAAATTTCTTCAACAGCTATGTTGGGGTTGATTTTTGAGGTATCTTCACTCTTCTGCAATGTCATTAGCACATTGGCTTTGCCTGTTGTTCCCATTCTTGCAGTAATGTTTTATGATGACAAGATGGATGGGGTGAAGGTGACGGCTTTGTTGTTAGCTGTCTGGGGTTTTCTTTCATACATCTATCAACATTATCTTGTTGATTATAAATCCTAGGTTAACAAAACCAGTAATAATGAGGCTTCTGGGGCAGGGGCTGTAATGGAGGTTTGTTGATGACATGGTGTTTTTTTTTTTTTAATTTTTTTTTTTTTATGTATATATATATATAGAGAGAGAGAGAGAGAGAGAAGAGTAAAGAAATTTCCACTGAAAACCCAGGATTTGAAGCTATGTGGGTTCCAATTCAATTTGGAAACTTTCTTCATTTATTTATTTATTTTTTGTTTTCTGTTTTCACTGTTTTGATTTTATTTCTTATACAGTAAAAAAAAATGAAAACAAAATAGAAAAGAATGACATTATCCTTGTGATGAAGATGATAAAGATCCAAGTATATGGTTTATTGATTACATCTACCATAAGTTAATGCTTGTTTCAGCTTTTTGAAAAAAATAAATAAAAAATAGTGAAGTTTTAAAAGGGTGTATTTTCGAAGGTACAGTTTGAGAATATATATTTTAAATGTATATCAATTTGAAAAAGTTGTACTAGGAAGGAAAAGAAAAAAAAAAAAGAAAGCTAAATACAATAAATCTGTAAAATATATTTTTAGAAGGTGATCTAAGGCATGGGCAAAACCAACCACCAAGTCATCAACATTGAGCAAGGGAATGCAATCCAAAGGCATAGAAAGTAAATCCAACGCTAATGTTCAACATCAACAAATACATATTAGACATGAATGCAATCCAAAAGGCATAGAACGTAAATCCAACGCTAATGATCAACATCAATAAACACATATTAGACATTATTAATTAGTATATAGACACACCTGGCAGGATTGTGTTGTACACGTTAGAAAGAATTGAGGAGAGTAACATCTCGAGCCTTTGAGGCTCGAGTTAAGTGAAGAAATCAAGCCTCAAAGCCTCGAGTTTTGATTACTGACATGGAGTTTTTTTGCCATGTGGAACTCGAGTTCCATAGAAGAAGAAGAAGAAGAAGAAGAAGAAGAAGATCCGAAGAAATGTAAGAAGGAAAGAAGATGAAGAGAAGAACCCACAAAGGAGAGGAAGAAGAAGAACAGAGGAACCCGCGGGAATAGAAAGAATAGAGGAACCCACGGAAGAAGAACTCACAGCGGAATCCACAGGAATGTAAGGAACAAAGGAACCTGTGGAGGAAGAAGAAAAACAGGTGAACACAGGAAATCGAGTTTTAAATACTCAATTTCCACAAGGACTTTTTCCCGTATATGATCGCCATCACATGCAACTTGAGTCTTAGAAACTCGAGTTTGACTTTGAAACTCGAGTTTTAGAGTCTCGAGATGCTAGTTTGCTACATAGTTTTGCAAACATGACAACTAACTAAAATATTTTTAAAATAATGCTAAATGCAAAAAAAGTTCTCTTTCTTTGGTTCTTGAGATCTATTCTTCGCGCATATGCTTGTGATGATGTTAGCACTGGATCATGGTTTATTGGGCTTGATGTGAAGCACATTGATGAAGGTAAGTTTTGCTGCTCCTCCTTGCCCTCAGGTCTCTCTCTCTCTCTCTCTCTCTCTCTCAAAAACACACACGCACACACAGACGAACTCTTGCTTGCACACACAAAATCACCCTCAATTCTCACACATTGATTTTTGCACCAGATAATGGGTAACAATTGAGAGCAACTGAGTAACAAAGTGTGTGGCATTGCAATTGGGGTGATTTACATGAGATGCTGAGAAAGCATGTTTGAAGGGTTTTTGTTGTTGTGCTATGATTATTTCTCATTTGGGGGGTTCTAGCTTAAAGGAGTTCCATGTTTTATTAAAAAAAAAAAAAAAGCTACATGGCAATACAGCTTTCTCTAAAAGTTTGGCATGGAGGAGAAATTTTTTTCTTTGTGTTTGTGGGGGAAATCGAACAACAATCTTACTGCCTCTTGTTATACCTGCTGCACTGGTGTGAGACAACAGTCTTGCTGAAGAAGCTTCTTAGATCTAATGTCTAGTTAGTTTCCATTTAGACTTGTTTGCTTCTTGTATGCTATAGAATAGCCTCGTACAAGTTCATGAATAGCCTAAACATGCATAGAAATTAGACATACACACATCTAAAAATTAAAGAGGTTAGAAAATTATAAATGTTGTCATTTGTGAAGGCTCAACTACATTGTAGATTGAGTAGTTTGAAAATCATAAGAGAGAAAGAAGGAAAAAAATGATTTTTTATTGGATTTTAATTTAAAATATATGTGTATATATATATATATATATCTTATATATAAAAGTGCCAATGCCCCTACAGTGTTTTGCCACTGTGCATCCAACGTTTTTCACTGTTCATCTACAGTGCAATTTTGGTGAGTCCCTCTATTTTGTCTTTTTGTGAAGCCAAAACAGTTCGTTTGGCTAAAATGTGAAAACCAAATAAAAAAGAAAAGAAAAAGAAGGCAAAGATAGAGGGCGAGAAGGCTAGAGAGTTCTGGAATCTGGAACTCTCTCTGCCTCTCAACCTTTATTTTTCTCTCTTTCTCAATGTCTAGAGAATTTTTGGAACGAGAGAGCAAGCCATGGTTGCCGATGGCTTTTTCTGGACGTCTATGGTGGTATATTGGCTGATCTGAATAGAGCAAAGGGGGATGGGTAGATCGGAGTGAGGGAAGGCTTTGAGTTGAAAGTTATGATCTTTTGCTTTCTTCCTTTTTGCTTCTATATACTTTGCTTTTATTTATTTATTTCTTTCTTTCTTCCAGATTTTTGATGTGTTATGGGCAGGTGTGGAAATGTTTCTCAAAAAAGCACAAACTCTGTGACTCACCGTTTACTTATCTTCTTCTTCTCTCTCTTTACACACGAAGATTCACAACAACAACAACAACAACAAAAAAGTGGAGCTCAAACGTTGTTTGTGATATCTGGGGATTGGTGGATGTACGAGAGATAGATGGTTGCAGGTTTGAAACTCTGTTTTATTTACTTATTTTTTGGTTTTTGGTACTACAAAATCATGGTTTCTGGGAAAATTAGGGACTATTGGAATTAAACGGAAGGAAATTGAGGATTTTTGGTTTTCGTCTAATTTGAGTTTTTGTATGAAAGTTTGATTTTTTTACTCGGATGGGTTAGAATATTTTGTGTTATATGTAGATTATATGAATGAAAGTTCGGATTTTTTTTTTTAGTCTGATTGGTTGAATTTGTGTTTTGTTTGCTATATGTAGGTGTTCTTTGAATTTATCTTTCCGCGTGGGGTTCATAGTTTGGATTTTTACTCAAATTAGATAATTTTGTGTATTAATATTTGCTATTAGATGTTCTTTTGTCATATCATGTATATAATTATGTATGTATAGGAATGAAAGTTTGGGTTTTTTTTATTTATTTATTTTTTTTTTTACTAATATCCGATTAATTTGGTGTATACAAGCATTCTTTCTACCTAGTAGGATTGGTTTTTCATAAATGAATCACTGTAATCTATAATCTTCAGTAGAATGCCTTTTTGGTTGTTGGAGGTAAAGATATTAGAGGCCCTATCTCTGATCTGAAAGGGGCCCTCTGGTTTGCCACAAGCTTCAATTAGTCGGGGTTTTGGCTAATAACCCACTATGGTCCTTGAGATGGCACTGTGGTCATGGTTGTCAAAATCGCGATCCGGATCGTAAAATCGCACGATTTTAGGATCCCACCTCACAAAAAAGTTTAAAATCATAGCAAGATTGCAAAAATGGTAGAATCGTATGTAGGATTGTGTAGGATCGCATAGGATCGTATGGGATCCTACCGACCCTACCATTTGGCTTGATTTTTTTTTTTTTTTTTTTAAGTGGGATTCATTTGGGTAAGATAATCCACCTAAACCCACAAGCCCAACAGATTATCAGAAGCCCAATAATGAATTGAAGTCCCAAATTTACCATTATGTCAACATAAAATCTCAAAAAAACCTATAGTACTTAAGTTTAATGTTTTCAAAAACAAACCTAAAATATTTAGATGATGAAATGGGATATGACAATGACAGTGATTAGATTAGAAGAACCTTAGAATGGGAATTCTCTTTTGGATTTCATATTTGTAATTAGCTGGTTTACCTTAGATTGAGAATTCTCTTTTGGATTACATATTGTAAATTTGTAGTTAGCTAGTTTTTATATGCTAACTAGCCTAACTTATTTTGGATTTGGAACTTAGAATTTGGAAAACATTTTCCATATGTGTAGATAATATTTTGGTACTTAGTTGCTAATTAAACATGTACTGAACTTTTTAGATACATTATGTCAAAAGTTAAATATATTTTGTTTCGTTAGAATGACATAAGAACGATGTAGTGCGTGCAAATTACATTTTATGATGCAATTTTTTTTTTTTTAATGGATGGATTCATATTTTAAGTGCTTATATAACATACAAAATCACTATCAATAGGTTTTTTGCTTAAAATTTGAAAATAGGTAGGATCTTACGATCCACGATCCGATCCTACGATCCACGATCCTACCTACCTCCCACGATCCTACATAGGATCCCGATTTTGACAACATTGACTATGGTAAAAAAATTTGTGACCTATTCTTTATATTTTCATGGTTTTGTTGAATGTTATAGGCTTCTGAGGGTTTTAGATTTAGAGGTTTTTGTTTTTGTTCACACTCACTGTCATCAATCAAAGGTTTGTGATTCCTTGCACCAAATTCCTAGGCTTCAACAGAGCAAGATTGAGTTGTAATTTGCATGTTTGCTTTGATTTCAAGTTTAAATGCTTAAAACTTTTAATATATGAAGAACGGGCTTAGTTTATTTTTGTTTTGTGTATAACTAATTGTTTAGATTTTATTTGATATGACTAGGCATGCCTTTGTGTAATTGAACAATCATCTTGATTCAACCAATGGATGAATTACTGTTGTTTATACCCTTATTTTGATTGATCAGAAACCTCTACCTTAATTTTGGCCAAGCAATATGATCATTGTTTGATGGTTTATCTTTATGGCTTTGTTTAGAGTTGTATATCCTTGTTGTTTATATTTCTTACTCCCCATTGTCTCAATTGTATATTTTATATTTTTGTTATATGACTTAGTGGTTTTCTGTAACTCCCTTGTCAGATAAAGGTAAAATACCACTGTCATTATCAATTTTTAGGTTCCTTTAACATATTATACTTGTCCAATGCAAACGAATTAGTTTGCTTACTTGTTCAGTTTGAATATTCTTACTGATTTTTTTTTTTTTTTTTTTTTTTTGAATTGCAATGGTTGAACAATTTGTTTAGGAAGAGAAGCAATGGCAGACTGCCTTTTGAAAATGCACATTATAAATTATAGATTTTGCTTTTAGCATTTGCTTGACTAATTACTCTTTAAAATATATTTGTTTCTCATTTTAAATGATAAAAATGTTAGAATTTAATCAAAGCAAGTCATGATAGAGTCAACGCATCATTTGCTGTGAATATTTGTAATGGTGTTTTTTAGGTGCATTTGCACATATGGCACAACTATACGCGCTCCTCCAACCACCTCCTCCTGTTTTCCACCCCTTTGTTGCCAACTTTCCCTACAACCACAAGTTCTCTCTTACAAAATCTTTTATGTGTATTGTGAACAAATATTTTTCATTTGCCATTTCTTTTTTTGGTTTAATATGGATGTATTAGATATCTATTTGTTTCAGATGAGTTGAGTTTTTATTTCTTTTTTTTGGTGATGTGTTAGATTGAATAGTTTCTTCAAAATGAACTATTACGGCTATAGATTCTTTTGTGTGGTGATGTGTGTGTGTAAAATTGAAATAATTTTGAATTTGCTATTTTCAATTGTAAAATTAAGAAATTGAGGTGCTTCCTTGTTACTTGTTGTACATGTATGCTGATTGACGAAAACTTCCAATGTTAAATAGCTACTCTAAGTTGAACTCTCTCTTTCTTATATATATATATATATATATATATATATATATATATATATATATATATATATATAATTAGCTACTCTAAGTTTGTGCATAATCAAAATTCTTATATTACTCAGATTAGTATTGTATGAATTATTTGTTCATGATTTTATACTTTTTCAAAGAGAAGCTTTATTTTAATTTTCTCATCCAAGAGGTAGCACGTGCCTTGCACGTGCCGTCCAAACTAGTATTATTAAAATGCATGTATGTGATAATACTCTGTCCAATGCACAAACGAAATGATAACAGAACTTACGGAAGGATCAATTTGGAAAATTCTCCAAGTTTAAGAGCTTATAATTTCAAATTAAAAGATCAAGAGGTCAATTTGATTATGACCCAAAAATCAAGAGTATTTATTATTATTTTATTTATTTCTAGGGATTATTCAGTCAAAATGTTGCTTGATATATTCGATGCTTTCGTTTCTTTATCTCAAATGTACAAAAATAATCTCCATCTAGTGGCAACTTTCACTACCATATCACTAGTAAAGTCTCTGATGATTGATGATGTAGGACATGATTTCTCTAATTTTTGTAAATATTTAATTTTTGTATTTTCATGTAATTTTTGTTATTTTAGGTTTAGGTTATTTATTTCCTTCTTTTTAGGTGCTTTTAATATTGTTTAGTTAAATTAGAGTTTTATATGCTTTCATAGCCGCCCTAGGGTTTTTAGTTGCCCTAGGTTTTGTTTTTACTATTTAAACATATTGTAGCCTCCAATGGCAATTCAGTTTTCAGACAATTATTAATAAACACAGACGTTTTGTCAAATTCTTTCTTTTGATAGATTCCAGTTTTTTTCTCCTTGTGGATTTAGGGAAACCCCTCATGGATTTGAAGTTTACTGCCAGAAGCTAATAGTTTAATTTATGTTCCATCAAAAGAGCATCATGTGTGCTTTCTTTAGGCTTCTGCGACATCAATTGGTATCAAAGCCTTGACTTACCCTAGTTTGATGGTTAATCGACGAGACAGTGACCATCACAACAATGACGATGGTAACGACGTTGATAACACAATCCTCACTAGGGCCAAGTTCCTTAATTTTCGTGATGAGAATCACCAATTTTGTGAAAAGAGTCAGCAAATTGTAGGTTAAATCAAGCAAAAGATTGCTACTCTTCTTGCTAGGAAATCATCTCACAATACTTCTTGCTAGGAAATCATCTCACAATGACAATGACCAATATATTCAAAGACGTATTCCTAACTACAAGAAAATTCCATTCTTTGATGGAGATATGAGTAAGTTGGATTTTGTCAACTAGCTTCTTGATTCGGAAGAGTATTTTAATTTTTGGAAGATTTGTGATGACGAAAAAGTGCGGCTTGCATCTAATAAATTGGACAATGAAGTAAAGGAATGGTGGGAAGAGATTCAAATCGATAGAAAGCGGCAAGGTAAGCATCCAATTTGCTCTTGGCAAAGAATGAAAAAAGTATTAATTGATTTATGGTTTCCTAATGACTATTATGATATACTAGATTATACAAGTGTTGAATATAAATCTATAAATTCGTATGAAAAGCAACATGTTCAAAATATGAAAGGTCAAAACCAAATTATCACAACCAAGTCCATGTGTCAAATAAAGGAAAGGGTTTGAGGGTTGAGAAGAAGCAGCCTATTACTAAAGAAAAATTTGAAGTGGTTAAAAAAGATCAAGACTTACAACAAGTTATTGAATTGAAGATTGAAGATACCACTTGTCGAAATTTTGATGAAGAGGTCAAAGAAACGAAGGTTGAGTTGATTGTGGATAATGACAGGAATGAAGAGATGGTAATTATTGAGAACATTGTGGAAGATTCAATTGAGGTCAAATATAAGGATGAGTCCACAACTCACAATCCCCAAGTCTCAATTGATTTGTTGAAGATGACTACACAATATGTTGATTTTCTTGGAGTAGAAAATTTTGATTTTATTATCAACCCTTTGTTGATTGATGTTGCAAATAAATTGAAGGTAGATGAGAAGAAATTTTATGCTACACTTTATGAAGGATTTAAGTTTCAAAACCGGATCAAGTTACTAAAGCATTCAAAGTATTTGTTTATTTGGAGCGAAAGATTTCAGACTTCAAAGATGAACTCAAGGATGAGTTTGTTTCAAGTAAAGGGTTCTGATGTAGGACACGATTTCTCTAATTTTTGTAAATATTTAATTTTAGTATTTTTTATGTAATTTTTGTTATTTTAGGTTTATGTTATTTATTTCATTCTTTTTAGGTGCTTTTAATGTTTAGTCAAATTAGGGTTTTATATGCTTTCGTAGCCGCCTTAGGGTTTCTGGTTGCCCTAGGTTTTGTTTTTAATATTTAAACGCATTGTAACATTCAAAGGCAATTCAGTTTTCAAACAATTACCAATAAACACAAACGTTTTGTCAAATTCTTTCTTTTGGTGGATTCCAGTTTTTTTCCCCTTGTGGATTCAGGGAAACTCTCGTAGATTCGAGGTTTACTACCAAAAGCTAATAGTTTAATTTATGTTCCATCAAGAGAGCATCGTGTGTACTTTCTTTAGGCTTCCGCGACATCAGTTGAAATTAAGATCTAGGGTTTAATCTTCTAGCTATACCGAAAACCGATTAGTATCTTGGTCTAATGATAAATAGCTATCATTGTGAGTGGACGCTATAGGTTGAAACTCTCTAAAATGCTATATTAATAAAAACAATTTGGTCCTTGTAATTTGCCCAGGCTCTACGACATTTGAATTAGCCCATTTGCGTAAGAAGTTGCTCAATTTGTTGGCTTCTTACTTAACCATCTTGATTACAAACAAACAAATCCAATTCAAAGAGAATTTCTATTTTGCACCCCATGGATATACTTGCGGGGTCTGCACCAATGTGAGTGAGGTGTATATTCCTGTGATACAAAATACCACCTCAAGCTCATGCTAAAAAATGCAAATTGCGAAGCCTCATTTAAAAAACAAATATATGTACTCCTGGTCCCACTGTGGAAATTCGTAGCTAGCCAATTTTGCCCGGCCTAAAAAGGCTAAATTGCTAGTCAATTTTGCAATGTAAGCAGAGAAGTTGACAGATAAATCAGGCTCTGTTGTTTAACTAGTCCACATGCGTGAGACTCCTCCAGCAGAGAAGTTAACGGATAAATCAGGCTCTGTTGTTTAACAAGTCCACATGCTTAACAAGTCCACTTGCGTGGGACTCCTCCAGCAGAGAAGTTAACAGATAAATCAGGCTCTGTTGTTTAACTAGTCCACTTGCGTGAGATTCCTCCTGAATGTAATGTTCTTAACTAGCGTCTATGGATATGAATGGTTTTCAAACAGCCCAAATATTAAGCCTAGCCAAGTCAAGTTTGCTGACCTCTAGTTGTAGCTTTAGCTCGTTGAGTTTAATAAGAAGTGTATCCAATGAGTGCAGCGAGTGTACTTTACAGCAGCTAATTTGTTTATAATTCTTCCATCATTGTTGAGAGTGTTGTACCATACTATATGTGAATTAAATTTAAAAACGTGGGGGATTCAATCAATTCAATTAATAATGTTTATTGTTGTCAGGAAGTGGACTTAAAATCGAATCCAATCTATATCATATAGTAACTAATTGATGTCTTGACATTCTGTCTCCTAATCCAAGTTTATCAGCTGTGTAATAGGTAAACATAAAGAAGGATGAACATATAAGCCTTTTTGTTTACCATCCTCTGGATCTTCATGGAGCCTGCTCAAGAGCTGCAACAAGATACTCCAGGTTAGTCACTCACCAAACTCGCTGATTAATTGTTAAATTAATGGAATATTTATTCTTTTCTCTTTTTACATCTTCAAATTTTGATTTGAAAAATAAAATTCATTCAATGAGGTAATATTTGAAGCTTTATCAATTTTAATTCTTCGAACGATACTTTAAATTGTTAGTGATTTATGAATAAACATAAAAGAAAACTTCCACCGTTACTAGTGATCCATTTTTTTAAATGAAAACCAGTCAGAATGACTACTTTATTTCTTATTGAAAATCATACAAAACGATAGGATTTAAGTCCTCTGGTACTTCTTCAATCCAGACCTGCATATCAGCAAGTCCATTTGCGCTTCTAGGCTTCTAGCTAGAGCATGGGCAACGAAATTCCCACTATTTTACATGAGAAAAGGAATGAAAACTTAACTGAGAAGCTAAAATTAATGTCTTCAATGATTTGGCCATAGGGAACAAACTCGAATGCATTTTGCTGCGGCATCTTGATTAACACTTCAGCATCACCTTCAAAAATGACCTCCTGTAAACCAATCTCTGTCGCAAATTGAACTGCTCTATGACAAGCAAGAGCCTCGACTTCAGCTGCCATTTGTGGAAGGGGAACCTCTGCAACTGCGAATGACAATCCCTAGACAGTTTTTGTATCTCTTAAGCTTTTAGGGGCAATCAAAAGTCATAATCATGTATTCCTATTATTCACTCCAGGATTATTAGTAAACAGGTCGACTAAGGCAGTCACTACTCCAACATGATTGAAACCAATCTTAATTAATTGTTTTTTCTGGACTGGTTTATGATGATATGGCTAATACTTGCATTTACTTTCTTTCAATGTTTGTGTGCATGATTAGCCGATGACAGAGAGCAAAACTCAAATAAAGGCACTTTTGTTACCAACCTAATGAAACTTCCTAGACTCAAACATTACAAGTGGTGGCTTCGTATTGCCTCTTACTCCTTCTTTCTTATTGCCGGCCAGACTGTAGCGACTCTCTTGGGAAGATTGTACTTTGATCAAGGTGGGAATAGCAAATGGATGGCAACATTTGTTCAATCAGCTGGCTTCCCAATATTACTTCCTCTCCTATTCTTCTTCTCACCATCGTTAAGATCCTCTGCAAGCACCCCCTTAAACACTTCCTCTACAAAATTGCCACCTCTCTCCACCCTTGCCTTTCTCTACTTCGCTTTTGGCCTAATGTTGACAGGTAACAACCTGATGTATTCATATGGACTCTTATACCTCCCTGTCTCTACTTATTCTCTACTATGTGCAACCCAATTGGCCTTTAATGCCCTCTTCTCATTTTTCTTCAATTCACAAAAATTCACTCCCTTTATACTCAACTCTCTTGTCCTTCTTACCATATCAGCATCCCTTCTTGCAGTCAATACCAACTCTGAAAACATGACCGGAATACCTAAAGGAAAGTATGTAATTGGATTTCTTTGCACGCTTGGTGCATCTGCAATATTCTCATTAAACCTTTCCTTGGTACAACTTTCTTTCCAAAAGGTTATAAAAACAGAGACTTTTTCTGCTGTATTGGATATGCAAATCTACCCATCATTTGTCGCAACTTGTGGCTGTGTGGTAGGACTTTTTGCAAGTGGAGAATGGAAAATTTTGCGGAATGAGATGGAGAATTATGGAAAAGGAAGGGTATCCTAAATGATGACTTTGATTTGGACGGCTGTGACATGGCAAATTTCTTCAACAGCTATGTTGGGGTTGATTTTTGAGGTATCTTCACTCTTCTGCAATGTCATTAGCACATTGGCTTTGCCTGTTATTCCCATTCTTGCAGTAATGTTTTTTCATGACAAGATGGATGGGGTGAAGGTGACGGCTTTGTTGTTAGCAGTCTGGGGTTTTCTTTCATACATCTATCAACATTATCTTGATGATTCTAAATCCAAGGTTACCAAAACCAGTAATAATGAGGCTTCTGGCCCTGGGGCAGGGGCTGTAATAGAGGTTTGTTGATGACATTTTTTTAAAAGAGAAAAGTAAAGAAATGTCCACTGAAAACCCAGGATTTGCAGCTATATGGGTTCCCATTCAATTTGGAAACTTTCTCTTTTTTTTTTTTTCTTTTTTTTTTTCACTGTTTTGGCTTTATTTCTTATACCGTAAGATGAAAATAAAATAGAAAAGAATGACAATATCCTTGTGGTGAAGTTGATAAGAATCCAAGTGTATGGTTTATTGATCACATCTTCTTTTTTTTTTTGGTGAGAAAGGTTAACTTAAATTAACTACTAACAAGTCTGTTACAAAAATTGCCAACCTCATCAAGGGCTAACAAACTGACCACCACAGGCGGTGGTTCAACAAAAACAATAAAAGAGGAAACAACACTTGATCCCAATCTAGCTAGGAAACAACACTTGATCCCAATCTAGCTAGTGCGTCTGCACATTGATTGGCTTCTCAATAGACATGTTGTATCCGTTTGTTTCAGCTACCATAAGCGAATGCTTGTTTCAGCTTTTTGAAAAAAAAAAAAAAAAAAGTGGAGTTTAAAAGAAACTGTACTTTCAAAATGTGTGGTTTGAGAGTATATTTTTTAATTGGGTGAATTTCACTAAACTACCATAAAATTTGAGTTAATACCGAAAGTAACGACGTTAAAACAAATGAATAATTGCCCTAAAAATTACATTTGTATATTCATAGCCTTACTATATTTTTTAATAAATTTGGATTTAGATTAGGTGCTTTCAATCCAAACATGTTTTTTTTTCCATTATGTAAATGCACAAAAATATATCTAAGTGGACCAAAATGAACCAACGTAATCCGAATGGACCAAATGGATAGAATGGGACTGAAGACCAAATAGGACCTAAGGTGGACCGAATAGGACCTAAGTGGACAGAATGGACGGAACTTGACCAAATCAGATCGAATAGGACTGAAGTGGAAAGATTGGACTGAGTAGGACCGAAGTGGACAGAATTGACCGAATAGAATCAAAGTGGACAAAATAGACCGAATAGGACCAAAGTGGACTGAATGGCCCATATAGGAATAATGTGGACCAAATAAGACCAAAGTAGACAGAATGGACCAAATAGAGCCAATGTGGACTAATGGACCGAATTGAACCGAAGTAGACTGAATGGACCAAATTAGACTAAATAGAACTCTAGTGGACAGAATGGACCAAATAAGACCAAAGTAGACAGAATGGACCAAATAGAGCCAATGTGGACTAATGGACCGAATTGAACCGAAGGAGACTAAATAAGACTGAATGGACCAAATTAGACTAAATAGAACTCTAGTGGACAGTGGACCAAATGTGGTCCAAATGGAGCGAATTGGATCAAATGCAACAAAGTGGGCCGAATAGGAACAAGGTGGACCGAATGGACCAAATATGACCGAAGTGGACCAAATAGGACCGAATAGGAGTAAATTGGACTGAATAAGAACGAATGGACAGATTAGGGCCAAAGTGGGCTAAATGGGACCAAATTGGACCGAGTAGAACCTAAGTGGATATAATGGGCTGAAAAAAACCAATGTGGACTGAATAAAACCAAAGTAGACAAAATTGACCGAATATGACCAAAGTGGACATAATAGGAACAATGTGGACCGAATAGAGCCAATGTGGACTTAATGGACCGAAGTAGATTGAATAAGACCAAATGGATTGAATAGAACTTTAGTGGATAGAATGGACCAAATTGGAAAGAAGATGATAGAATGAACAGAACAGAACCAATGTGGACCGAATAAGACTTTTGAATATTTATCATTTTCATTGCATTTTTAGGGCTCATATTTCTAATTTCTAATGTCTATTTTAGTATATATTTTCTTTATATTATTTAACTCAAAACTAAAGATTTTAGCTCAAATATAATAAAATTTCCTACTTTTCAACCCACAAATTAAGAAAATAAATAAAATTTTGAGCTAAACTTGAAAAGAAAACCTACAAAAAGAATCAATTTAAAGCTCAATTAGTCTTAAAATGAATTGAAAGGGGATTAAAATTGACCGAGTGGAACGAATTTGGACTAAGTAGAACAAATTGGACCAAATAGAAATTGTTTAATTTTTAGGGAGAACAGGTTATCTTCAAAAAAATTTAAAGAAAAAATTATACATTATATTACAATACAAAATAATTATTTATTTCCATGGATCGCGTGAGTCTTCGACTAGTTGTAATAATAATTAAAAGCCACTACAATGAGTTTTTTCTCTCCTCATGATAGGAGTTTTCTCTCTCACTTAGGGTGAGTTTTCCCTCCACTACTGTTCCAGAAGTGGTTTTTTTCCTATTCCTTACTACTACTTTCAGTTTTCATGGATCACAAGGTTATTGAACGTTTACAGCAAGTTAAATTAACATCCGAGGAAAGTCGAGTTATACAAGTCCGTCCTACCCAAAGGGAAAAGATTCTGGAAGAATGCTCACTTAGCCTTTTTGGGAGATTTTTAACGACTAAACAAATCAACTTAAGGGTGGCTAAGTATTTACTTTGGAATAGTTTGGAAATTTGGGGCAGATTTAAAGATTATTGAAGTTGGGGAAGGGCTATTACAATTCAAGTTTACCATGGACAGCCAATTGCAGTGGGTGATTCATAATGGACCATGGTGTTTTGATAATTATGTTTTGCTCTTGCGAAGATGAAAACAAGGCCTGACAGCGGGTAATATTTCTTTTACTCACTGCCCAATGTGGGTTCAAGTATGGGGACTTCCATTTGATCTTTTCTCTGAAGAAGTAGGGCAGGACATCGGTTTGGAATTGGGACGGGTCATTGAAGTTGACTGCAAAGGTTTAAATTTTGAACAAGCCAGGTTCCTTCAGATTCGAGTCAAAATCCCATTAGACAAGCCTCTTCGTCGTGGTAGTCAGATTAAGAGCCCCGAGGGAGATATAGTATGGGTGGCGTTCAAATATGAGAGGCGGGTTAGTTTTTGTTTTCATTTTGAATTGATCGGGCATGACGTTAAGTTTTACGATAAACTGAGACATGAGGAAACGCAGACCTTCCAATATAGGGAATGGCTGAAGGCTGGGTATCGGCGAGCAAAGGAAGGTCAGCGAACCAGGAAGCAAGACAAACTTACGGATGCAACGACAAAGGCAGAAACCGCTTCAACGATTACATTAGAAGCAGTTACTGAACCAACACATGTTTCAGGAATCAACATTAGCAATCCTGAAAATCATGGCCTTGCGATGGACATCTCAACGGATCATGCTGAGAAGGAGCAAGTTAATAGGAATAGCAGTTCTCTTCCTGATAAAAAGGAAGTGCAAATTTCTGATAAGGCAGAGGCATTGGTGATCAAGGAAAATACTGCGGATACTGCGATTGTGCTTCATCCCAAATTTATTGGAGATAATTTATTCAATGTTCCTATTCTTGAGTACTCCACCCGAAACTCAAACTCAAAGGCAGTTGCTAATGTGACGCAAGCAAATGAGTCTTTTCATAGGAAACATGTATCTGGGTGCAACCATAAAACAGCAACGTGGAAAAGGGTTGACCGAAAAGTTGATTTTGTTACAAAAGAAGTAGGGGCATTTCGGGAACTTTGGGAAAGAAGAGGGAATACGCAGTTCAACATAAAACTGGGTTAAAAGTGGAGACGGAGAAAAACAAGAGACCAAAAACACAGGATGTCAACACCAATCTATTTACAACGGCGGAGGCTGATACCCAGTCCCATCAAGAGCAATGATTATCCTAAGTTGGATTTGCCGTGGGCTTGGGAACCCACGGGCAATGGAGGTCCTCTCTTACTTAGTGAGAGAAAAAGCTCTCAAAGTTTTGTTTCTGATGGAGACAAAACAAACAATTGAAGAAATGAAATGGATTCAGAATGAATTACATTTTGATGCTATGTTGGCTGTTCCTTGTTTGGGTAGGAGGGGTGGCTTGGCAAAGTTATGGAAAGAGGAAGTGGATTTGAATATCCAAACTTACAATCAGAACCACATTGATGCTCTCATTTGTACTAAACAAAATATGTCTTAGAGGATTATTGGCGTTTATGGGAAACCAGAAGAACATTTGAGGCATGAAACTTGGGATTTACTCAAACATTTGAGCACACAGACTTCAACTCCATGGTTGTGTATAGGAGACTACAATGGGATCTTGTCTGCTGAGGAAAAGAATGGGCGGCTACCTAAACCAATGCATCTCATGCAAGAGTTTAGAAGTACTTTATTGCATTGTGGATTGATTGATTTGGGTTACATTGGAAATAATTTTACATGGGAAAATGGTCGTGAGGGAGATGATTATGTGCAAGAACGGCTTGATAGAGCTTGTGCAATGTTGGCATGGAGGGAACTATTTCCTTACAATTGAGTATCACATTTTCCTCTGTCTTACTCTAATCATGTGCCCCTTATTTTGAATACACAAGTGGAACAACATCATGTTAGGCCTAGAAGAATACCTAGACGGTTTGAGGAAAAGTGGGCAACCCACCCTAATTGTGAAGCTATAATACAACATGCATGGACCAATGTGACACCAACGAGCAGCCCAATGTTTATTCTTTTTGAAAAAGTCAGGCAATGCAGGATGGCACTAGTGGATTGGAGTAGGGTCACATTTTGTGCTTCATCACATCAGCTTAAAGCCAAACATCAAATTCTACAAGACTTGTACACTTCAAATGTGGCTGACAACTATCATGAAATTCGAAGAGTTAAAGATGAGATCAATACAATTTTGTATCAAGATGAACTACATTGGTGGCAAAGATCTAGATCCATTTGGCTGCAAGCAAGTGATAAAAATACTAAATTCTTCCATCAAAGAGCCAGTCAACGAAAAAGGAAGAATCATATCAATGGAATTTTTGATAGTAGAGGAAATTGGTGTGAGGATGAGGACGATATTGCAAGGGTGGTAGAAGATTATTTCCAAGGTTTGTTTACTTCGGCACATCCATCTCATAATGAAAGAGTCTTGGAAGCAATGGATCATGTGGTCACTCCGGAAATGAATCACCATCTTATCCAACCATACACAGCAGAAGAGGTTAAAAGAGCTTTATTTCAGATGCACCCACCTAAATCACCTGACCCGGATGGTATGTCTCCCTTCTTCTTTCAAAAATACTGGCATGTCGTAGGTGGGGATGTTACAATGCTATCTTGTCTATTTTACATTCTAGCCATTTTCTAAGAAAAATGAATTACACACATATTGTCCACATTCCTAAAAAGAATGAACCACAATATATGTCTGATTTTCGTCCAATCAGTTTAGAAAATGTGGTATCCAGAATTGTTTCAAAGGTTTTAGCAAACAGGTTGAAAGTAATTTTGCCAAATGTGATATCAGATGCCCAAAGTGCTTTTATGCCAGGCAAGCAAATAACTGATAATACTACTGTAGCTCTTGAGGTGTTACACAGGATGAGAAATAAAAGAAAAGGGAAAAAAGGGCAGATGGCAATTAAACTTGACATTAGTAAGGCTTATGATCTGGTGGAATGGGAATTTCTTAGGCAAATAATGATTAAAATAGGGTTGGATGAAAGGTGAGTCCGATTGACAATGCAAACAGTTTGTAAAGCATCTTACTCTATATTGGTAAATGGAGAGCCTAAGGGTTTTGTACAACCAACCCGAGGAATAAAGCAAGGTGACCCATTGTCACCATATTTGTTCCTTCTTTATGCTTAGGGGTTATCTGGACTGATAAGGAAAGCTTCTGAAAATAGAAATTTACATGGAGTTTTATCATGTAAGGGAGGAGTTCATATTTCTCATTTACTATTTGCTGATGATAGCTTGTTGTTTTGTGAAGCATCAATTGGAGAATGTCAATGCCTTCTAGACATCTTGGGTTAGTACGAAAAGGCATCTGGTCAAGCCGTTAATCATCAAAAAACTTCTTTGTTCTTTAGCAAAAATACAAATGAAGAATTTAAGAGGGAGATACAGCAATTATTGGGAGCAAGGGTTATGAATAACTGTGAAAAATATCTTGGACTACCAATGGCATGTGGTAAATCAAAAGTGGATACTTTTAAAGAGATGCATGACCGAATCAATAAGAGAGTTATGGGATGGAAGGAAAAGCTTATTTCTAAAGTAGGAAGAGAGGTGTTGATCAAGACAATTGCACAAGCTATTCCACTATACTCTATGGGCCTATTTAAAATTCCAAAGGCAGTAGGGGACTCTATCAACTCTATCTTGTCCAAGTATTGTTGGGGGTAGACTAAGGATGAAACAAAGATCCATTGGATAAATTGGAAGAAATTGTGTACACCAAAGAAAAAAGGACGTATGGGTTTTCGAGATATACATGCCTTTAATTTAGCGATGCTAGCTAAACAAGCCTGGAGATTAATACACCACACACATTCTTTGTTTTATCGAGTTTATAAGGCAAGGTATTTTCCTACCTGCTCTTTTATGGAGGCTGAATTAGGATATCAACCCTCATATGTTTGGCGGAGTTTGTTGGCTGCTAGGGATGTCATTCTTGAAGGCACATGATGGAGGGTGGGAGATGGTACAAAGATTTAGGTGTCATCTTCACGCTGGTTATCCCATAAACCAGTGTTCATGGGAAAAGAAATGCTATCTGCTAAGGTGTTTGAGTTCATGATACAAACACATGGCGGTGGAATAGATTAAAGGTTTATGAAACTTTTGCACCTAGAACTAGGAAGGAAATCTTAGCCATACCACTTAATCAAATCCGTTCAAGGGATTGTCTGATTTGGAAGGAAAATAGGAGGCATGAGTTCACTGTTAAGTCAACATATCAAGTAGCCCTTCGTTTAAACCAGCAGGTAGAAGCTGAACATTCAAAGGCACAAGAAGATAGAAAATGGTGGAATAAGATCTAGGCTTTGAAAGTACCTCCTAAAGTTAAAACTATTTTGTGGCGAGCTTGCTCCAATATTCTCCCTACAAGAGATAATCTTTTTCGGAGGAAGATACAAATTGATCTAACATGAGAATTGTGTAAATAGACGAGGGAAACTTGTGCTCATCTGCTGTGGGAATGCCCCTTTACTCGAAATGTGTGGGCAATGATGAAAGGTAGAGTACAGAAGTGCAGTAATGAAGTGCATGATTTTTTTCATCTTTTTTGATATTTGGTTGACTAGCTAACAAAGAGGGAACTGGAATAATGGGCAGCTCTATCATGGGCTCTTTGGAATGCAAGAAACAAAGTCTATTTTGAGAAAGTCCAAGCATAGCCAAAGACAATTGTAGAAGGAGCATTGTTGTTACTGGAAACATATCAGCGGGTAGCGGTTTCTCAAGCCAATGTATAAGTTTGGATGAAGATTACTGTGGTTTGTTTTGTTATAGGTTTGTATAACGGGGTAGTGGGCCTCTTTATTTTGTAGTTTGAATGATGGGGTAGTTGGTCTTTGTCTGAGTATGTATTAAGTGGATGTGGGTTTTTGATTTTTTTTCTTTTTTTTTTTTAGTGCAGGGGCTTCTGAGTCTTTGTATTTTATTTTTTTTTTGGGTTAATGGTTTCTGGAGGCCACAGTGTTTTGGTACCTCGTTCATGTATATTATCTTGTGGTTGAAATACTCTTATCAATAAAGATTTCTATCTTTTCGTTTTAAAAAAAAAAAAAAAAAAAAGCCACTACAACAAAAAATATTTATTACAATGAAAAAAATTATTGCAATAACACTAGAGTCATTACAATAGTTTATGCAAAGTGTTGTAATAAAATTTGAAGTAATAGGTCTGTGCTAAAAAAATTTCTTTGCAATAAACTTTAAATATTCTAATGACAATTTTGATATAATAATATATTTGTTGTTGCAATTAACAATTTACTACCTCGAATATCTTGTAGCAATAGGCTATTATTTCACAAATTTTATTGCAATAGATTGAAAATAATTGAAAAAAATAATTTGGGTCAAGTTATTGCAACGATATCTTCATTGTAATAGATAATTGTTTCAAATTTTTCATTACAATAGATGGTAAAATAATTGGTATTAGATTATTGTAATAATATATTCATTGTAGCTTCATGTTTATCATAATAATATATTGTAAAATAATTTATACTTAGTTATTACAATGATATATTTGTTCCAATAAGCTGTCACTTTGAAATTTCTATTGTAATAGATTGCAAAATAATTGGTATTAAGTTATTACAATGATTTATTTAATTTAAGTTATTGCAAAAAAATTACTTAATGTAATTTAGTATTAATGCTCTATTGCAACTAAAAATTATAAGTTATTGCAACTAATTATTATTAATGTAATAATTTACCACTATACTATTATTAATGTAATAATTATTATTAATTTGTAGATGTAATATTATGTCTAATACTACTATACTATTTTTGTTGTATTAATACTTAATGTAATAGACTTATTTTGGTATAGTGAGCCTGCCCCTATTTTGGATTAAAGGATGTCCTCTAACTCTAAGCAACATTTTCTGAACTTCTGAACACTAAAATTTGATAACATGATGTGCTCCTCATAAATGAAACATTGGCAGCATGTATAATTATTACTATTCACAAGCCAACTTTTATTTATTTAAGGAATTGGGTAAATTTTTAATAATTCTTGCAAGCAATTAGACAGAGAAACACCTTTATGTCTTTCATGACGTGGCTGATAAAGCCTGAGCTATATAAGAGGTCAATAATGAGCTTGAAAATGGATTGGACTACGGTGCGGTGCATCTCAACAATAAGTACAAGGATGAACATTACATAAGCTTGTTGTTTTAATTAGATAGTTTATCATATCCTCAGGATCTTCATGAAGGCTGGTCAAGGGCTGCAACGAGAAACTCCAAGCTAGTCATGCACTGACCAAACTCTCTATTTAATTGTTTGTTGAACAACATGAATATTTTTAGTTCTTTTTGCATCTTCATATTTTTATTTGAAAATGTAATTCATTAAATCAGGCCTAGGAAATATTTGAACCTTTCCTTCTAGCCTCGCAATCAGTAAATCCGAGCTATATATATGGGTTTTAACTCTTCAAATTCTTCAAACCTGATTGTAAAATGTCCAAGCATGTGAAAGTGAATACTTGCAAATGGTTTTTTGTCCTTCTTTTCTACACATGCAACTCGATCACAAAAATTAAACAAAATTATAATAAGCATGCATATGTTGGTAAATGAGATATACATAAAGAACATAACTTCCATAGTTTGTGTATTTCTACTCTTAAGCTTTTCCTTTTAGGCAGCATTAATCAAAATTCAAAATCATGTGTTCCCATTATACATTCCAGAATTATAAGTGGTGAACATGTCAAACTAATGCTATGTTTGGAAGTTTGGAGGGAGAGGAGAGTAGAGGGGAGTAAAGAGGAAGAGAGTAGTGGGGAGGAGAGTAGAGAAGAATGGTTATCTTCCACTTTGTTTAGATGTTTTTAAAATTAAGTAAGGGAGAGAGGAATAATTAGCATTTTCATAGTTTGTAATTTTGTTAATATGGTAAGGGTAAATTTTGTAATTCATTTGGTCAAACATTTCTATACTCTATTCTCCCTCCAAATCTCTCCAATTTGGGGGGAATTAAAAATGAGGGGTTAGAAGTAGTTAGAACCCCTCCAAACCCCTTCAAATTCCTTCCCCTTCTCTTTTAAAAAACATCCAAATAAGATAATTTAACTTACTCTCATTCCTTCTATTTTACTCTCCTCTACTCTCCCTTCATCCAAACAAGTTATAAGGGCCTAAGACAATCACTACTTCAACATGCATGATTTAAGGGAGAGAGAGAGAGTGGTAATATATATAGGTTATCCTTGATAATTTTTTGAGGTTAATTTTTGTGGACACGGCTTGTGTCCAGTGGAAGTTTCCACTGGACACGTTGGATGATGGACACATGTCCAAGAGTGGACACGTGTCCACCATCCAACGTGTCCAGTGGAAATTTCCACTGGACACAAGCCGTGTCCAATTTTTGTTTAGGGGGTTTTGAAACTTTTTTTTTTTTAAAAGGTGTTACTTCCACAACATTTTTACAACATTTTCACAACAAATTATAGGTGGTTAGTTGTTACTGGTTCAAATTTGAACCAAACACTAAGATTACTTTTTTGCCTCAACAATAACAACCAGTGACAACCGATCACTTAAGATTTGTTGTAAAAATGTTATGAACATATCATTTATCATTTTTTTAAAGTAGCTTTTTTTAAGCTTACTTTATTTAGGTACAGCTTTTTAAAAGGAGTACCATACAGGCACTTAGCATCATGGATTCCATTTATTCATAATCTTAATTTTGCAGCTGAGAGCTTAAACAGAGAAGGAGAAAAAGATTTTAAAGAAAAACGGGAAGGTTTGTTTGCTTTGCATGCCGCATGGCAACGTAATGTGGCAATGATCTATTAACTAGCAAAAACAAAACGAGTGCCACGATATTTTTGCGAATGCCACTTTCTTTTTACTAGTTAATAGATTTGGTTTTTTCTATTTAATATAGTCATATAGATTACCGCATTACATGGCCATGCAAAACAAACAAATATAATTTTTTAATAATAAAAATTATACATTAGGTTGATATTTCCTCATTTCACATAAATAAAACGTCTCATCAATTAAATTCCTGATGAGAGTCCTGTGACTATTATTTATGTGAAAAAAATGAGTATTTAGGTTATATTCTACTCCAAGAGTAATAAATAATTTTTCAATGAATATAAATTAACATATAAATCTACTTATAAAATTATAAATAGCCAAATAATAATATATTATATAAGTTAATAAATATATAACCATAATTATTAATATATAAATTAAATAAACAACATAAATAAATAATAATACAACCTTAACAAACTTTTTATTTGCTCATATATGGTTAATTTGTTACTTAAATAGTTAGCTAGTTATTAACTTTTGAATAATATATATACACACACAATTTCTTTAGTCCATAGAGATATAGAATATGTAAGTTGCATTCTATCAATTTTATCTATTTTTCTTTGATGATTTTTTAATGTAGATATAATCAATTATTGATATATTGTTGATTTTTTACCTTTTTTTTTTATTACCAAAAGTAGAATCATATGATTCTCGATTTTGATTCTATGATCTAATCCACAATGTTTTCTCACCGATTCTACATAGAATCCCTATTTTAATAACCATTATTGAAAGCATCATTACTTAATTGTTTTCTACAGATTGGGTTTATGACCATATGGGCTAATACTTACATTTTAGTTTCTTTCTATGTTTGTGTGTATGATTAGCTGGTGATTAAGTGCAAAACTCACATGAAAGGCACCTCTGTTATCAACTTAATGGAACTTCTGAGACTCAAACATTACAAGTGGTGGCTTCGTGTGGCCTCTTACTCCTCCTTTCTTGTTGCCGGCCAGGTTGCAGCCATTCTCTTGGGAAGATTGTACTATGATCAAGGTGGGAATAGCAAATGGATGGCAACATTTGTTCAATCAGCAGGCTTCCCAATTTTACTTCCTCTCCTATACTTCTTCTCACCATCGTTAACATCCACTGCAAGCACCCCTTTAAACACTTCCTCTACAAAATCGCCACCTCTCTCCACCCTTGCCCTTCTCTACTTTGCTTTTGGCCTAATGTTGACAGGTGACGACCTTATGAATTCATATGGACTTTTATACCTCCCTGTCTCTACTAATTATTCTCTACTATGTGCAACCCAATTGGCCTTTAATGCCATCTTCTCATTTTTCTTCAATTCACAAAAATTCAAAAAATCACTCCTTTTATACTCAACTCTCTTGTCCTTCTTACCATAGGGTTATATTCTACTGCCAGTCAATACCGACTCTGAAAACATGACAGGAGCCCCTAAAGGAAAGTATGCAATTGGATTCATTTGCACGCTCGGTGCATCTGCAACATACTCATTGTACCATTCCTTAGTGCAATTGTCTTTCCAAAGAGTAATAAAAATAGAAACTTTCTCTGCTGTGTTGTATATGCAAATATACCCATCATTTATCTCAGCAAGTGGGTGCGTGGTAGGATTTTTTGCAAGCGGAGAATGGAAATTTTTGGGCAAAGAGATGGAGAATTATGGAAAAGGAAGGGTATCCTATATGATGACTTTGATTTGGACAGCTGTGACATGGCAAATTTCTTCAGTAGGTATGTTGGGGTTGATTTTTGAAGTATCTTCACTCTTCTGCAATGTAATTAGCAAATTGTCTTTGCCTGCTGTTCCCATTCTTGCGGTAATATTTTTTCATGACAAGATGAATGGGGTGAAGGTGATGGCTCTGTTGTTAGCAGTATGGGGTTTTCTTTCATACATCTATCAACATTATCTCGATGACTCTAAATCCAAGGTTAATAAAACCAGTGCTCAAGGGGCAGAGCCTATTATAGAGGTTTGTTGATGACATGGATTGAAAAATAAAGAAATGGCTTGAAAATCAAGGATTTTCATGTTGGGAATAAGAGGCATGAAAATGTAGGCTAAAATGGTACTCAAGTTGTTCGGCACCCATTTCTACAAAAGAAAATCCTTTTTGTTAATTTACTTTAGTAGTTTATTCAATATTCATATCCCTGCTATGCCTCTATTGCACAAGTTTGATGTATGTTAATGTACTTAATTACGTACGTATAATCCTTAATCCTTTTATGAATCAATTTTTTTATGAGTTGGCCAAATTTGACCACCAGCACTATGACAATGAAACACAAAAGTCTAGACCAAAATTATATCAACACAGGGACATCAACACATGAGGTACCACCAAACACAGAAGCAGGATAATCCCTAAGAAACAAAGATCTACCAAGATCTCTCGGAGTACAAAGGAATGGTGTTCTATTTTCTCATATTCATAGTGAACTCCATAATACTTAAAACTTACTCATTTATTAAGCCTTAAAAGCTTGCACTTATAAAAAGAAAATAAAAAAACTATATATATATATATATATATATATTTATATCCTGCACCAAATCATTTTCAGACTTGACATTTCCAATGTAAAGTAGACTATTTTGGTCAATCCAATAGGACATATTATTTAAGCTTAGGCCAACATTCATATAAGATGAACGGCCAACAACACCACCGTTGTCATTGACCTTTGACCTTTGTAATTGTAAGTCCTCCTCGTTCTTTGTACTGTCGAAAACTCAAAGGCAAGACTGCCCTGTGTGCGTGCGTGGGTTTGTGCGTCTGTGTTTGTAATTTCTTTGCTAAGGAAGTGAGAAAGTGAGAGGATTAAATGAATTCTAAAGCAATTTTTTTAAAATTAAATTTATATATAAAAATAAATTAATATTAAAATGTCATCACATGCAATTCAATGGATCAATGCACGTTATTCTTAACATAACAGTAAGGGAATGTTTGCTTTTCAGCCTTTATAAATAGGTTCAAATTAGTTCAATTAAAAAGTTAATTGTTTTTTAATAAAATATTTGTGATTCAAATTCTACCAGTACTATAAGTTGAAATTCTATCTAATATATTAAAAAAAAAATCAAATTTCAAGACTTTATCAATTCAAATTAGAAGAATCAAAGATCAATATGATTTTGCTTCAAAGTTAGGGAGTATTTCGGCATTTTCTTTCCTATACATATAAATATATATATATATATATATATATATTTGGATCAAAATAAAAAAAGGAAAAGAAATTTGAAAACTTTTTTTTTAGAGTTTCAACCCATGGCATCTGTGCGTGCCGGAAATGAAATTATTGGGCCTAACTTCACTTAGACTCGCAACTTATTTATGAGGTGGGTTTAGGATTTCCTACTTTGGGTCGTTCTCGGCACAGAGACTCAAAGTGATATTGTTTCTCCCTCTCTCCCTCTACTGTTTTCTCTCCTTTTTTCTGAACCCCTTTTTCTTCCCCAACTTCTTCTATTTATAACTCTAAGTTAGTGAGGAGATCATGATTACTGCCATTGTTAGTGCAATCGAAGGTCCAATATTATTTGTTGTAAGTGGAATGCAGCGATTATGGCTTTGGAACTTGGTTCCAACTCAGGTTGATATGCTCGATAGTGATGTTTCCTGAACTGCCGATCATACAGTGGTACATCCGGACAAGACATCCTTATTTGTTCGGGAAATTCGTGCCGAGCATCGGTTAGGGGTCGAGGCTCAAAACTAGTAGTTTGTGAAGGTAAGTTCAAACAAAATTTTAAAGTAGTGGGGCCGTGCCATTGGGCCTCAACCCAGGGCCAATTGGGTCTTGGGACCTCGGTGCCATACAGCATCCACTTCTAATGATATCTCTATATCATCTATATCATTAGATCAAGACATCAATTGGTTTTTGCAGGAATTGAACCCCATAAAGAAATTGGAAAACCTCTTTTCAAATTATAGAAGAATTTCTATTCCTACATTTATGAATATCCCGCATTGATAAATTAAATTTTATATATTCATTTTTCAAGGAGAAAATCACTAAATATTACTAATAATTAATATTTATAACATTACCTAAAGATAAATACCAAAGCCACAATGAATTGCAATCCCAATATAATATATTAGCCTAATTGCACGTGCAACTCTCTCTTTTTTTTTTCTTTTTTTCTTTTTTTAGTTTCATAATTTTCTATTCAATCATCTCTTCTAATATCATAAATTTTAGAGGCTCGCCAATCAAAGAATTTCCAATGATGAAAAATTAGCAATTTAAGATGGACATTTGAAGCCAAAAAATTTGTAAGTAAACAAAAATTGAAGCAAAGAACCATAGAGAGAAATTTAGTGAGAAAAAGAGAGAACCTTTGTTCTTTGTCTTTTTTCTGTAAGTGTTGAAGACTAACATGCCTTCAATTGATTTGCAAACACTATGCTGAGCATCTCTCCTACAAATTTTTGGACTATGTTGATTTCTTTTTCTCTATCAATTTTTTAGGAATTGATATTTTGTAGAAGGTTCTTTTTTTTTCCCCCCCAATCTTTTTGAATGTTGTGAGTTAAGGTTTGTTAGGGCTTGATTAATAGGAGGATTTTTGTTTTTGTTTTCAAAACAATATAAAAACAATTTTCAAAAAATTGAACTTGAAACTAGTTTTCAAATAATAATTTTTATATTATACGTGTTTGGCTCCCACTTTTAAGAACAATTTTCAAAATACTAAAAATAAAAAATAATTGTTCGGGAGACCATTTCTATTTTTGAATTTTAAAAAAAAAATATTTACAAAAAGTAACGTGTAGAATCTGTAGATTACCTTTTTTTGTGGATAATGATAAGGGAATAGAGCTCATCATGTACTTTTTTTTTTTTAATGATAAGTTTCAAATTTGAAGTGTGAGAATTCTTTTTGTGATAAGGATAAGCTCCTTAATTTAAGAGATAAAAGAGTTTTGACAAATATGTGGGGTTCACTGTTTTCAATTTATTTACAACTATGATATTAAAAACATTTTCTGTATCTTGAAAACACCCTTTAACCGTTTTCAAAATCCTGTTCTAAACTAGGAAAATAGGATACAGTTTTTTGAAAACTGTATTTAGAAAATATTAGCTAAACAATAAATTCAAGTGTGGGACCCACCATTTTATGGATTGCAAAATAAAAACTATATTTAAATACTCTTACCAAACAGGCCCTTAATCTTTTGAAACGTGAGTTAGTGAGAGGCGTGCACATAGAGGAAATTGGTTCAATTTGAATTGACTCTGTGTAGTGGGAGAGAAGTTTATTAAAGTTTATCTATATCTATTCTACTATTTAAGAAGCTTCCCCTGTTTGGGATCCTTATTTTTTTGGTTAAAAAATGCCCCTATACTCCTATGTTCAAGTAAAGACAAAACTAAAATCCAATAAAAATACAACTTTAACTCTCACTAAAACATTGCCTAAAAAGTAAGGTCACTCTCCTGTTAATTTTCAAATTACTTTATCCACTTACAAAATAGATTCTCAAAATAAAAATTATATATATAAAATAGAAACACAAGGTGTGGGGTCATGGACTCAAATCATACAATTGGGTTTTGGGCTTTAGCCAAGAGCGTGAGAAGTTCGAATCCGAGGAGGAATATCTCCTCGGATAAGCTAAACGCAAATCGGGTATAGATCCTAATGACCAAAGTGACATTCCAAGAAGCTCTAGTGATAGGGATGTGCACCATAAACGTACAAGAAAGATGGGAACCCAAAAATATCTAAGGGAAAGCTGCTACCACAGCATTGAATGCTCTGTAGCTAATTCCCTGGCCGCATTAATGAGGAAGTGACCTCTGAACAGTACTTTTCCAGCCTTATAACTATCCTCCAAAGACTTCTAGAGGAGGCTGATGGGACAAGTATCAGCCTAAGCCATCAACTATCCACGTGTAGGGTGAAGATGAAGGAAGAGATGAAGTATAAATGAGAATAGAGACCCTAGAGGAAGGGGATGGGAAAATAGAGAAAGAACACTGTAGCAATCACAATTGCACTTGTACTCTGTTTACTTGATTTATATGAGCACTTGCCTACTTGGACGTGAACACTTGCCTCCTTGGACAAGGAGTTCATCCATATTAGCCGTTGTCCAATTCACTAAACCCTAGTTCTTTGACCTACTCTCTACAAATTTATTGTACTGGGCTCACTAGGCCAAGATCCCATACATTTTGGACTTGGGCTGCAAATCGTGTCCCTACACTAGGGGTGTCAATGTTCGACCCAACCCGCGAACACGACACGGGTTTTTTCGGGTTAGGGTTGGACCTTAATGGGTTTGGGTCATAAACGGGTTGACCCGAAAGCGACACGATAAGAAACGTGTCATAAGCGGGTCAACCCACATAACCTGCAATAGACACGTTTGACACGCTAATTTATTTGTGTCAACCCGAAATGACCCACTTAACACAACCCGTTTAACTCGTATAACAAATAAATATTTATTTTATTTTAGATTTGTCAAATACCTTTTATATCCAACATATATTTTAAATTTAAAAAGAAAAGTGAGTAATTACAAAAATTTACAAGGGATATAATTGGAAATTGAAACTATACAGACCCTAGAACTACCAATACTTTTTTTTTTTTGGGCATAGAACTTACACAAATAAAATTGGATGCGTTTGTAGAAGATGTTATGAAATTGGATATCAACAAAGAATCTGTGGATGATAATCGTGGTCATAGTCAGGATTAGTTTATTGTTTACTCAAATTCTTTCAATATTAATACTTAGCATTTGACGAGTTCCAAGGATATTATATTTTTGTTAAACTATGTTATTTTATTTTTGTTAAACTTAGTTATTTTGAATTTGGGTTGAAGTGTATGCACTTCTTTTGGAATGTAAAGAACTTATTTTCTAGATGAATGTTATATTTTTGTTGAACTATATTATTTTGAATGTGGGTTGAAGACTTGAAATGTATGCACTGCTTTTTGGGATGTAAAAAAAATTATTTCTAGATGGATGTTATATTTAATATTATGCAGGTTGAAATGGGTTCTGTTACATTTGTGTTAACCCAACCCGACTCGTTTATTAAGCGTGTCAAATGAGTTGGGTCAGGTCAACCCGCCTTATTAACAGGTCGTGTTAGGGTTGAAGGATCATGACACGATTATTAAATGGGTCGGGTTAGGGTTGAGCCATTTAGTCGAATACCCCTACCTTGACACGACACGAACCCGACACGCTAACCCGAATTGACACCCCTACCCTACACAAGGTTTTTTTTTTTGTTTGGGCTACAAAATAGGACCACTAAACCTAACGTTTTCACTTTTTTTTTTCTCCCTTATCATGATTTAAACATTTCTCTCTCTCTCTCTCTCTCTCTCTCTCTCTCTCTCTCTCTCTCTCTTATGCGTAATATTAATGAGAAAACATGTAAACCTCAAATTGGAATAAATAAAAAATTATGACACTAAAAAAAAAAGCCTCATTGCAACACACAAAGCGCGTGTGATGAGGCTAGTCTATAATTAAGAATTTTGAAGTTTATCAATTTGTTTTAAATTTAAAAATGTATGACCAAAAATTTTGAAGTTTATCCATTTGTTTGAGATTATACAATAAATAAAAGAAAAACGTGCTTAATTTTGATAGAGTATTTTTTTTTTCCATTTTTTTTCCTTTTTTCTCTAAAGAAACAAATGTAGTTGAGATATATATATATATATATATATATATATATATATATATATATGTTTTTTTTTTTTTTTGGAGTAATTGATAGTATTTGAATTCAAAATAGGGAAAAAAAATTATTTTTTTAATATTTGAAAGGATTTGAATTTTTTTTTTAACTGAAGGTGTTTTATTCAGATGAAAAAGACAAAAAAAAGGGCTAAATTTTAGAGAAAAATAAAATCAACGTTAAGGAAAAAAAGGTTTGTTTTTTGTTTTTTGTTTTTTTTTTCACTAGACGTGATTTATTCACATGATAAAGAAAAAAATGGCTAAATTTTAGGAAATACTGTAGTTTTCTTTTTTCCTTTTCTTGAAAGAAACGAATGTAACGGAGAGATATATATATTTTTGGAGTAATTACTTCCTCTTCTTTTTTTGAGAAACTAAGTTCAACGTGAGGGAGAAAGAAGAAGCCTAAATTTTAAAAACATTGTATATAAACCAAGCATGCTGATGCTATACATGGATTTGTGTAGTGTTCTACTTCTGTTAATCTATTTAATACAAATTCTTTTTTTCTTTTTCTTTTTTGAGAATCATTTAATACAAATTCACGTATGAAGATTTCTTTCATCTTTTGTCAATGATCATATGTCCAATGACATTTTCTCCTTCTATAAAAGGCTTAAATTTCCAGCATTTTCAAAGCATTATCTATCGACCCCATCCACTATACGTTATTGGAAATATGACAACGGCCAGAAAGGTTAATAATGAAGTCATTAAATAATAGTTCAAACTTTATAGTTAAAAACCTTTTGCCTTTTGGGGTCTTTTTATCTTTTGCCTTTATTATGATTTTACTTTATTTTATCATTTGGGATTGGCCTACTGTCTGTCTTTTCTCTTTTTCTTTGGGTTATGAGATGTACATAAAAAATCTCATCACAAAAAAAAAATAAATAAATAAATAAATGTACAGAAAAAAAGTTGCAGCCAGCCCGCTAAAGAGTAAAGAGAGTTCCGGGCTTCCGCCAAAAACCATATTCAAATACTTTCAATTTCAAACCCCAATGGATAATAAAAAATAAAAACAAACGTAAAGATAAAGGGTAAAGTTAAAAGATAAAACTGAAAATACTATAAATAAAGTTAAAAAGTAGTTGAAATAGTATAATGGGACTTAAGAATAGTATTAAAAAATGCAATAAGACCCATATTGGCTTTTTAAGCCAATGTCAAACACAATTTCAATTAATTAAAAAGTTTTAATATAAAAAAAAAAAAAAAAGGGATGATACCCGCCGGTTGCCATGACCTTGGCCACGTGCACGCAGGCCTATGCATGCATCATGCCCACAGAAGGTTATTTGTACATGCCAATGTCCATGGCTTTGGCCATGTGTACATTGGGCTGTCACGACCTTGGCAATGTGCACACAGGGCTGTTCTGGGCATGCTAGCATGCCTAAGAGCACGTTTGGTAGACTGTAATGATAATTACATAGGAATAGGAATAGCTATTACAAGGAATGGAAGATGCTGTAATGTAATAATTATTCCTATTCAGTTGTTTGGTAACCCTATAGTAATAGAACCCTAAATATGTATTCCACATGTTTGGTACAACATCTTAAAACAATGTAATGAAAGCTTTTTAAATCAAATTGCCTAAAATGCCCTTATATATTAGGAGTATATATGATGCCAAACTACACAGTTGAAATAAAAATCATGCCAAACTACACAGCTAAAGTAAAAATCTTTTGTTAAAATATATATATATATATATATATATATATATATATTATATTGATTTGCTTTAGATTGGCTGGCTGACCGTGATATATATATATATATATATATATATATATATATATATATTATATTGATTCTCTTTACATTTTCTGGCTGACCGTGATATATATATATATTATATTGATTCACTTTAGACTTGCTGGCTGATCACGGTCAGTGTTTCTAATCTTTGCTTCACAGAACCTCACAGCTATACAAATATCAATTATGGCAAATTTGATATAATGTCAAAAAAAAAAAAATTTTGATATGGATAGCAGAAACAGAGAGCAGTACCTGTAGAAATTGCAGATCTATGGGCAGAAAAAAAATCCTGACAAGAGAGAGCAGCAACTGAGGGTGAATAAAAGGAAATACCCATACAAATAGATGAGAAAAGAAGAGAGAGAGGGTGCAATGCCTGTGGAAATCGCAGACCTAAGGGAAGAAGGAAAAAAAAATTTCCTTGAGAAGAGGGAGCAGCAACTGAGGGTGAAAGAAAGACAATACCCATATAAATAGATCTCTAGCAGCGGGAAAATAAAATTTTAGAGAGGAGGGAGATGGAAAATTTAGGAAGGAGATGAAATTTTGGAGAAGATGCAGGTAGTGAGGGATTTTGGAAATTTTGTTAACAGAGCAAGGAGAAGTTTTGGAGAAAATACAGGTAGTGAGGGATTTTGGGATTTTTGTTCCGAGCAAGAAGAAAGAAATTTTTGGAGAAGGCGGGTAGAGGGGGATTTTGGGAATTTTGGGAATTATGCTTAAGCAAAGCATATTACGTTTAGTAAGGGAATAGGGCTTCAGCACTTTTAATAAGGAATGTCTATTCCTCATTTTAAGGAATAGAGATTCATATGGAATGATTATTACATGTAATAAAAACATAACCAAACAACTGTAGAGCTAAATCATAGGAATAGTTATTACATTACAATTTTCATTACACTCTACCAAACGTACCCTAAGGAGATTATTTGGGCATGTCGACATGCTCGCTGCATTGCCTCACCCCACACTTTGGCCAAATTGGCTGGTGCCTTTTTGCCAAATTTTGTTCCCAAATTCATTCTAAGATTTTAGAGAGAGTTTTTAGCAATCAATTCAGCATTCTGAGTGTTTTTTAATTTTTTTATAATGATTTTTCCTATTTTCAAGTTTCTAAAAATTATAATATATATATGTATATATGTTGTATTTATGGAACACATAACTAAATTCATATTTTCAAAATCAAATTTCAAAAATTGTGTCACAATAATAATTATGTTTACAACATTTTTATCACACTTTAGGGCCTGTTTGGTAAGAGGATTTTTGTTTTTTTTTTCAAAACAGTATGCAATTTTTTTTTCAAAAAATTCAAACTGAAACTAGTTTTTAGATAATAATTTTTACATTATATGTGTTTGGCTCCATTTTTTAAGAACAATTTTCAAAATACTGAAAATAAAAATAAAAAATGTTTGGGAGACCATTTCTATTTTTGAGATTTCTTTAAAAACTTTTTAAAAAAAAAAGTAACATGTAGAATTTGTAGATTACTTTTTTCTTTGGATAATGATAAAGTAATAAAGCTCATGTACAAAATTATTATTATAATGATAAGTTTCAAATTTAAAGTGTGAGAAGATTTTGGACAAATCTGCGAGGTCCATTACTTTGAGTTTTTTCAATTTATTTATAACTATGCCATTAAAAATATTTTCTGTATCTTAAAAACATTTCTTAGCCATTTTCAAAATCTTGTTTTAAACAAGGAAAATAGGATATTGTTCTCATAAAAATAAATAAATAATAGGATACGGTTTTTTGAACACTGTATTTAGAGAACATCAACCAAACAATAAATTCAAGTGCAGAGCCCACTATTTTATGGATTGCAAAACAAAAAACTATATTTAAATAGCTTTATCAAACGGGCCCTAAGAAGTGTTATGTCTATAATATTTTTCATAACAAATTATAAGTGACAAGTTGTTATTGGATGTTATTAGTAAGTAAAAAAGTAATTTTAATGATAGGTTCAAATTAGAACTAATAATGTCTTCAAAAAAAAATTTTAAAAATCATAATAAACAATAATTTATCACCTATAATTTGTTATAAAAGTGTTATAAAAATATTATAAATGTATTTCTATGTTAATTGTATTTTCAAAAGGCGTAGCATCTATTGTACACTTTCTGTCACATACACAATTCAGTTTTTTTGAAAGTCGTTTATTTACCCCCCAAAAAGAATCATGATTTCAATTCAAAAAAGAAATTGTGTGGTGTGTGGGTAATTGCGTGAATAATTAGCGTATAGAAAAAGACATTGAAATTGACTAGAGAATTTAAAAAGAGTCAAACCAAGATAGACCCGAATATAAAAAGGCACCTGCACGTGTCACACGCTCCCATCGAAATCACACACTCCCCACTCACACTATCCCTTCTCAATGACCAACATTTCCTCCTCCGCCACAATCTCCACCACCACCACCATTCCCTTAAAAAGCTCCACCACTCTCAAATTCAAATTTACAAATATATAACTGCCATTAATCAGTTACTATAACCGAAAAACAAACAAAAAAAGCAAAATAGCTTTCCTTATTTTTCTCCTCTACTTCTTTTCCATTTCTCTCACCACTCTCTTCACTCTCGTCTCTCTCACTCGTTCTTCAACCACTTCTTCTTCGTCTTCGTCTTCGTCTGGTTCTTCTTCTTCTAGGGTTTGCGTAATGGCTACTATGGAGAGTTTGATCGGTCTCGTCAATCGAATTCAGAGAGCTTGTACCGTCCTCGGCGATTACGGCGGTGACTCTGCTTTGCCTACTCTCTGGGAGGCTCTTCCTTCCGTCGTCGTCGTCGGTGGCCAGGTATATATATAGATATGCATGTGTATGATATTGCATGTGTGTTTCAGCGCGGTGTGTGTGAGTGTTTGTGATGGCTAATTTTGAAATATATTTGGCTGTGTGAGTGTAGAGTTCGGGAAAGTCGTCGGTGTTGGAGAGCATTGTTGGCCGTGATTTTCTTCCTAGAGGATCAGGTTAGGGTTTTGTGTAATTCTTTACGCTTTTGTATTGTTTTTTTGAATTTTTGTAACAGTCCTGTTTGGTTTATGATAATTTGGAGGAAATGAAAAAGAAGACTTAGGGGCTGTTTAAGTCAACTGACTAAGTCAAACTAATTTATTTGTTTTTTCATTTTATTTCAAAATTTATTCGTTCTTTTAAAACCTTGATTGTCCAATTACTACATCACTTTTCCCTTGAAATTCTCAGCAACCAAACAGATTTAATTTGATTAATCTAATTTTTAGTTCCACTAAAGAAAAAAAAAAAGAAAAATTTTTTATGTTAATTTTGTTCTTCTTTTGTAAGTAAAGGAAGAAAGTTTTGTGTTATTTGATATCATACATTTTGGTGGGAATTTCAGGGATTGTTACAAGGAGGCCTTTAGTGTTGCAGCTGCAGAAGACAGAACAGGGGCTACAAGAGTATGCAGAGTTCCTTCACATGCCGAAGAAAAGAGTTACCGATTTCTGTATGTCATTTGTTTTGCAAATGATGAGTTATGGTTACACTGTTTGATGTTTTTAGGTGGAGCTGCGATTTCTTTTGATCGAAATGATAGCACCATTTAAGGGATGGAGAAATCATAATTCTCTTTCTTGGTTGTGTTTTGCCTCATATTTGTGATCTTGTTTATCCTGGTGATTCTTGATTGTTTATGTCTATTTAATTTCATGAAAGACGACATTTTATCATCGGTAATTTTCGAAATCTACAAGAATTTTGCAATGTTTGAAATTTCTGTAGAGGATGGAATGTCTGAGTTGGTTTTTTTATATTTTTCAAAATGAAGACTTTTTCTGTTGCTTTTCTACTTCAGTGATCAATATGAATCATCACAATTCACAAGCAGTCAAGCACTATGGTTGTTAGTATTGAAAGCACAACCAATATATTTCTATTTTTTAATACCTAATTTGAGATTTCGGGAGTTTCAAAGCATATGATTTTAAGGAATCAAAAATTTTTAATCATGTAATCTTAAAAAACCATCGGGTGTGTGAATAATTTAAAATAAAAATAAGATAATAGAAACTTGTCTTATTTAGCCAATTGGCAACCTCTAAGTCATAATTGCTTTCATTATAACTTTTAAGTTTTAACTCACCCGAAAAAACACATATTCTCATTGGTATTGAAAATCCTCTTTTTGTAATGGTTACATGCTAACATTTTCATGCAATAATTCTTAACATTTTCGTGCAATAATTACAGATTATAGTCATAATCTTTTGGCAATCTAACCTGTTAATGTAGTAGCTAGTTGGAAATCTCTCTAGTTTTTTATACATTAGGCTCAAACCTTGCTTGAAAACATATGCTCAAGCTTAATACGTTGCTATAGTTACATATGTACTCTGTAATTCCTTGTTCGATTAACTTTTGAAACACGCTTCGTGTGTGGGTTCTCTTGTTATCACAAGAATTTGGGTACATGCTATAATTCTTAAACACTTACTTTACTTTGTATGTCAAAGTATAACTTGTTACTGTAGTAGCCACAACTACAAGCAAATTGAAATTTCTCTTATTTTTATTATTTTTTTTATGCACTACGCCCAAACCTTGCTTGCAAATGTATGATATGTATGATCAGAGCTTGTTATAGCAATAAATACTGTAAGCTTTTTTAACTTGTCCTTTTTTACATTTTGAAATGGAAACCTAGGTTAACTGACTATCTTATTTTCTTACACAGCTATGGTTCGGAAGGAAATTCAAGATGAAACTGATAGAGTGACTGGGAAGTCAAAACAGATTTCTCCTGTTCCTATTCATCTCAGTATCTTCTCCCCAAATGGTAATGGAATCTAGACTGTGAGTTAGGACTCAAGATAATAAGATTTTCCTTGTGTTCTTTCATGCACTGTATTTTTAAGCTGCATTATTTTGATAAGTTTTTTTTTGGCTGAATTATTAATGAAATTGTAGATCATTTCAAATTTTTCAATGATTTGTAGTTTTGTTCTAATTGACAAGTATGCATCAGAGATGAGGATCCTAGCTTTGGTATTATATTATTACTGTTGATTTTCTGGAGTGTATCAAATGCATTACTGTTTTACAGTATGTATTTTGCTAAAGTAGAACAATAGCAATGACCTTTGTGTCAGATGGCATCTGGAGGGCCCTGATGTGCCTCCTGTCAATAATAAATCGTATTTTCTTTGGTTGCTATCCAAACTTCTTCCAGTCTTTTATGTGTACCAAGCAGCATGGGAGTGTTTCTATATTGGCTGGTGGCTGGTGCATTATCTTTAGTCTTGTCTTGTTGATTGCAGTGCATTAAGTATCTATTTTTTATTTGCTTCATACATAGGTTTCTCTTATGATATCTGTTTTTCTAGTGGTCTTTGAAATTTGAATCAATTCATTTTCTCCCCCTGTGGGTGGAGAGTGAGGCCACTAGTTCAATCCCTGTTCAGATGCATTAGTCTTTTTACCCATCAGAAAAAAGTAATAATTCTTCTACTTCTGCTTGGTTCTTGCTCATTTTTTGCACCCATTTTGTAGAGCATATTTTGCAGTCCTTTACGTTATCTGATAAATTATGGTTTATGTTTTGGCAGTTGTCAACTTAACACTGATAGATTTGCCTGGTTTGACAAAGGTTGCCATAGGTATACTTCTTTAAGTCCCCCTTTGTCTCCTGTTAAGTTAGATTTATCCACATTGAATGTTTTATTTTTATTTATTAATTTTATAAACTAGAGATGTTTTGTTATTTCCAGAGGGACAGCCAGAGAGTATTGTTCAAGACATTGAAAACATGGTTCGTTCATATGTTGAGAAGGTAAAAGAAAGGATTTCTTTTTCCCTTTTTATTTTTTCATTTTATATAAAGGTTATGATCTAATTGGCAACACTCTTATTAATGATATCATAACTAATTAATTTATGCATGTATTGCATATAATTTTCGAATAGAAGTCATCAAGTTAGAAGAATACAATCTGTGGCACTGTTCTTTAATCTCTATTGAATTCTGGTAGATTGTTCTTTAGTGTGTTATACTCTTATGTGTCAATTACATAATGGGCAACCTCAGATCATTGAGATACATATCAAGAAGTCAGGGAAGAAGCTATCATGAAGGACAGATATTTATTGAGGAGTATTTGTATGCTAATGCTTATTTGGTCGAAGAACCTGCTCCTTTATCTTCTGTTTGTCAAGTACCAACTTGATAACTAGTTATGTTGCCCTTGAACACCTTATACCCAAGGAACTGAAGAAATCTTATTAATTTGTTAATTTTTTTTGGGAGGACTGTAATCAAATGGTCTCATCAACGAAAGATAGATGGTGAAGAGTTTTTCTTTACCAGTCTCTTATATTATATAAGGTTTGTATGTGCAGTACTGATTCGTCTCTCACTTAATTTTGATAATCCTTCCAATTGCAACTGCTTTTGGATTTGGCAGAGAACTTCCATCGAAGTTAAGTCATGTACTATGTAGACAATCTCCCAAAATTTGATTAGATTTGGTAGTTCCACTTTTTCAGATTTTTTGTTGATTTTTGCGCCATGATCTCTTCTTATATATTAAAACAAAAACTTTTGTTTCACTATCTAATATTATGTTCCATATCTTGGCTTTGTTTTGGTTCAAGCTTATGCATTTAAATTCATTGGTTATATCTGCAATCTGTTGTAGTTATTGGTTCTTTACAAGCTTTTTCAACATTTATGTTTTTTTGGATTACAGCCAAATTGCATCATTTTGGCCATAACTCCAGCAAATCAAGATATTGCAACATCTGATGCTATCAAGATTGCTAGAGAAGTTGATCCAACAGGTATACTTTTTGTACATTGTTTCTACTCTTTTATCTCAATTCTACAGGCACACATGTCTGTATTTTTGTTAATAGTCTTTCATGATTTCTCATAAATATAAGTTTAGGAATTTTCCTTAATATAGAGATTATATGTTTTATTTTTAGGTGAAAGAACATTTGGTGTTTTGACGAAGCTTGATTTGATGGATAAAGGAACAAATGCATTGGAAGTAAGAATTTTGTCTTTTCGCTTCTGATATGTTCAGCACTAAATTCTTGACAACTTAAAATTTCAGTTGGAGGCTATATGATGCTTATAATTACATCTCACCTATCAGATCATTTTATTTTGAAGATATTCTATGCTCAATTTGCATTATGTACAACCCGACAAACCCTCTTTGAAAAGTTGATGTAGAATAGCCATCAGGCAATTCTTTGATTATATTTTGTATATATTAAAAGAAAATATTTGATTGACCAGCAAATGACAAAATATGGTCTTATATTTACTAGCTTTCAAACAAACAATATTCATGAAAAAAGTGCTTGTGTTGTCAGGAAGGCAGAGTACTCACTGTTCAATGTGAACTTCTGACATCACTATGATTGTGTTTGGGCACCATGAACAAATCGTTAACATTTATTTGTTGTACAGTATTTGGCAGTGCAAATCTGCCCTTGAATGTTGCCCATTTAGAAAGCATTAGTGCAAACAATAAAGAAGTTATTCCTTCCTCCATACCTCTTCTTTTCAAGGATAACATGGTCATAAGAACAACTCAATTTCAGATAGATTCTTTCTGATGCAACATAAAATAAGTGCATTTGTTAAATTTATTTGTGGCTAGCAGTGCCCTAAGTAAATATATTATTTTGTCAAAATCTACCAGTAAGCTGATTGTCTAAGTGGTCATTCATTTGGGCAAAACTTAGGTATAGTACTTAGGTACTGTTCTTTAGGTTCCTCTCTTAAGATTTTGCCATATGGATTTTTTCTCATGGGATGGAGGTGTATTTTTTAGTTAAGTAGCTACATGGTTGAATCTTAAGAGGGAACATAAGAAATAGCACTTAAGGTACTGTACCTAAGTTTTGTCCATTCATTTATAGTAGTTCCTTGCATGATCATGTAGTAACATTAAAAAAGAAGAAATGAAAACAAAGGATTTCCAACCATTTAGAGCTACTTTATTGTGTTCTTAGGGGATTTTTGTTTTTGGTATTAGTAGAAAATTGCGTGTTGATTGTTTCCCTAGTACTTTTGCACGCCACTCATTTTCGTTCTTTGCTTTGGTAATTGCAAACTTCTGTTCCTTCTGCATTTTGTAAATTACACTAGTTTTCCACCGATGCAGAAAAGTTATATCCTCTATTCCTCTTGATATCATTTTTTTCCTGTTTTATTTTTAAGGTTCTTGAAGGAAGATCTTATCGGCTTCAACACCCTTGGGTTGGAATTGTAAACCGTTCACAAGCTGATATAAATAAAAATGTTGACATGATTGCTGCTAGGCAGAAGGAGCGCGAGTTCTTTGCCACAAGTCCTGATTATGGACACTTATCCAGCAAAATGGGTTCTGAATATCTTGCAAAACTTCTTTCAAAGGTTTTATTTATCATACTTATTTTTCATTTATAATGTGATGACTCTTTTTGTACTTTTATTTTCATTTTACTCTATATAGGAAGGCTGCTTACATTTTGAAATTGTCTTTGTTTCAGCATTTAGAATCAGTAATTAAAGCTCGCATACCAGGCATTGCATCATTGATTAACAGAAGCATTGATGAACTTGAAGCAGAGTTTGACCATCTTGGTAGGCCTGTTGCTATTGATGCTGGGGTGAGGAACTTACATTTATGTTTTTTATTCTTTTTATTTATAATTAACCTTTTGGCATTGAAATAAGAACCAGGTTAGGATTTTGACTGCAATTATTTTGATAATGTATATCAGGCCCAGTTGTATACTATCCTAGAGTTATGTCGTGCGTTTGACCAAATATTCAAGGAGCATTTAGATGGAGGGTAATGTATTATTCTCTGTTTACTCTCTCTTCCTTTTATTTTAAATCCCATCTGACCTGCTAGGTCAGAGCCAAACTATGATGCATTTCATGATTCTATCGGCAAGAAATAGATTAAGTGATTAACTTAGATGTCCGTGTTCATTTGTGACTGAAAGCATGCAGATGTAATTAAAGGGTTTTGGTCAAAGTATTCTTGTGCAGTTTATGTTTTATATTATCTTTTACTTCACGCTTCGTAAATTTTATAAATGTTTCCTTTAAACTAACAAATTTTTTGAATAGATTATACTTTGAAAAACCGTTTTCCTCACAAGCATAAGCAATTCAATTCTTGTATAAAAATGGCTTGCTTGCTTTATTATGTATATGATTAGATAAAGTTGGCCTCTGATCATTAATTGTGATTCTTTTTCTAGTAGGCCCTATATGCCTGGTATTATTATCTAAGTATGGCAAGTGCATATAATAAATCAAGTATTTGTAATCATATATTTATTCCTGCTTACATTACTTTGCTAAAATCTCAGGCGACCTGGTGGTGATCGTATATATGGAGTTTTTGACTATCAGCTGCCTGCTGCTTTGAAGAAGCTTCCATTAGATCGTTATCTTTCACTGCAGAATATAAGAAAAGTGATTTCAGAGGCAGATGGGTACCAACCTCATCTAATTGCACCTGAGCAAGGCTATCGACGCCTCATTGATGGTGCACTTAATTACTTCAGAGGACCAGCAGATGCTTCTGTAGATGCTGTAAGTGCTCTTTTTCTATTCATGAAGTACAGAGTTCCTTTTTATTTTTTTAGGGGTGGGGTGGGGTGGTATTGGGGGAAGTCATAGAAATCTCAAATCACCTATGTAAGACATCTTCTCTGCTATTTTCCTCCCATTTTTGGAAGATTAAAAATGGTGGGTCCAGATAGAAAATAATCATCTCTTCTTTTTTCCCTTCCACTTTTCTACTCAACCAAAGAAGAGAAAATATCAATCCATCTTCCATTATATCTCCTCACTTTTCCACCCTACTAATGCACTCTGAAGCAATTTATATTTAACTAACGTGTTAACAAATGTTTTCTTACATGCCGCTGAAAGTGTATCTTCTTGTTTCTAGTGCTATGAAAAACAAAACTGAATGTTTTATTGCATGCTATTTCATACTTTTAACAAATCACACCTGTAATTTGTTTTTTCTTTGTGGGAATATGGTATTGCAGGTTCACTTCATATTGAAGGAACTTGTTAGAAGGTCAATTGCAGAAACTCAGGTTTGAAATCAGAGTTTACTAGTTCCAAAATAACAACAATTTACTGCGAATGCAAGATCTAAGTTGATGTTTTGGAATGGAACAGGAGTTGAAGCGTTTTCCAACCCTTCAAGCTGAAATAGCTGCAGCTGCAAGTGAAGCATTGGAGAGATTCAGGGAAGACAGTAAGAAGACTACCATACGATTGGTGGAAATGGAATCTTCATACCTGACTGTGGATTTCTTCAGGAGACTTCCTCAGGAAGCGGAGAAGGGAGGAAATCCAGTTGCTTCCTCTGCAGACCGATATACAGAAGGGCACTTCCGCCGGATAGGATCAAATATTTTCTCTTATATTGGGATGGTATCAGAGACACTGAAGAATTCCATACCAAAGGCTGTGGCTCATTGTCAAGTGAGGGAGGCCAAGCGGTCTTTACTCGATCATTTTTATACACAAGTGGGCAAAAAAGAGGTACCAAACAACACCCCCCACCCCCACCCCCCTCTTGTTAGATTTGATTTCAATCCTATATGAAGACAGAATATTGCGAATTTATAATGAGGCATTTGAATAGATTACAGTTTCCCTAGTTTTGCTCCTAGTCAAATCCGGAATCACGTATAGATGTGCCTGATATGATATGATCATATAACTAATCCAGAATTGGAGTACGGATAGCATTTTACTGAGTTTGTTGTTTATTCTGTAGGCCAAGCAACTTGCAGAATTGTTGGATGAAGACCCTGCATTGATGAATAGGAGGCAGCAATGTGCAAAGCGGCTTGAGTTATACAAGTCTGCAAGGGATGAGATTGATTCGGTCTCATGGTCCAGATGAGGTGAATTGTGAATGCGTGTTAAGAAAAATTTTGTATAAAATCTATAATAGCACCAAGGGACATGCTAAGAATGAATAGGCTATGGTTTTCTCTGCTGTCTTTTTCTTCTTTTTTTTTTATTTTTTTTTCACAAATGTAGATGTGATATATCTGTATTGAAATGCTGGGTTTTTAGTTGATCGCGATTCTCTTAAATTTGATCATCTTCAAGTTTGCTAGCTGTAACATTGATTTGTATAGGTTTCTAGAAGATTGCATATATATTCCATCATCCTTTGCATTGCTGATTTGATTCTGGTATGGTAACCATACATGATGGAAAAATGAATGTCAAATTTCAAGTTCATTGGATCAGATGGCAATTTCTAGTGATACGTGGTGGACTGATATTTGATAGTCTAATTCCAAGATCTAGTGGTCCCAGGGGCGGCGCTATGTGTTAATCAGGTGGTGACCACCTGACCTGAAAAAAAATAATTATGTACCTTAAAAATATTGATTTTAAATCAATATAGGTTGTTAACCACTCTAGGGAAAAAAATTAATTGACCACCCTAAATAAAATTTTGAGCCATTAAAAATAAAAATTGCTCTCCAAAATTTTGGTTCGTTGAAGGTTGAATTGCTCAACTCAAACAAATACAAATTTCATCAGTCCAAACAATAATACAAATCAACCATTTTTGAATTTAAGATCTCATTTTCATCACGCTCGTGATTTAGGTTTCAATTCCTAAAATACCCTCAAACATTTGGTGGTGAACGTTGATGTAACAAAAAAAAAATTGGTGGTCGTTTGGCACATTGGGCTGGAGGCTTCTACGCTTGATAAACCCAAAAAAGAAGTAAGGAAAAAACATTGAAACAAATCACGTTGGACACAAATGCTCATATTTCACCTCCCCTAAAAACAAATAGAAAAAATCAATGCTTGAGCCTTGAAGTGATTATATTGACAATATTATATACAATTTAAAGCATTTTTTTGCAATTAAAAAAAATGACAAGATGTAAATAAATTTTTTTTTTAAAATGATAATATAATCTTTCATAGCACATTAAGTCCTTTTTAGTAATTTGCATAGAAACATCAATTTTAGATAATAGCTCAATTGTTAAACTGCAATTTTATTAAATTTGTGTTTTCAAAAGGAAAATTTTAAAATCACTATTTTTTTTTTAAACGCATTTTTTCAAACAGGAATTTGTTAGATTTATGTAATACATTTTGTAGATACGCATATATAGTAAAATAAAGTCGAATAATTTATTAAACATGATTAATCTAATGGTTGAATGCCTAAATTGAATTTGTTGAATGAATTTACAGTTTATCCTTTATTCTTTTGCTAGTACTACGGATAATTTTTTTATAAGAAAATCACTTGTACTGCAAGATTCATCTTCTAAGCAAATTTTTATTGATTTGAATAATCTTCTTTTGAACTCTAGGTTATGAGAAAATGTCTTATCTTTTCATTCTAATGGTCAAGATGAAATAAGAAGAGCATATTTATAAAGAAGTCATTGTCAACCTCTTGGTCATGATTTTCCTAAAAAAGAAATTAGTGGAACATTGCGTCGATTTAATCCTGATTGGTTTAAAGAATACAAAAATTAGTTGGAAAAGATAATAAAAAATAATATAATATTTTAAAAAATAATTTTTATTCATTAAACCTTTGGGCCTTAATTAAAATTTGAACATTATAAGACAAACAAACAAAGCATTCTATTAGCCAATAGAAGGTCTTTTTTTTTTCCTAGGTGAGTGGCATTTTCTGAAATTGTTTTTTTCAATATTATAAGAAAAATAAATATAGTATATTCTATTTTAGGGAGATTTCTTCCATTTGGGAGACTTAAGTCATTGCCTAAATGGCCTAGTGGTTGAGCCACCCCTGTTGACCTCGAAGTCCAGGATTTTCCTCTACACCAAGGAAATGTTTTCGATGAACAACGAAAGGGATGTTTAGACAGGACTAATATTTTTGGATGATTATTTGCTAATATTATTGTAAAAAATTAGGGGAGACTAGAATATTTTTGGTGTGAGACCAACTCACTCATGGGCCACCACAATTTCTAATTTAATATTTTTTTGATATACTAATTTTAAAAAGTTGTGAAATTGTTGTGAATTTTTAGAAAAAAACTAGTTTCTTTGAAATTGGCAACCCACTCCAACCAGAGGAACCGGTTTTGTTCAAATGTTACACTTGCATGTGTACTTAGAGGTTATAATGATTAATGTGCGATAAAGTGAATGAGTCTCATTTCAATTAGTACATTATTACCTTTAATTTATTTAGATGTCCTGTTAATGGATGTCCTTAGGACATTTTTTAATGAATTATTTTAGGAAAGTTTTGATACCATTTTCATGGGAAATATAAAAAGTTGTTTTTTTTTGTTTTTCCATTAAAAGTTTTTAAACCAATGTCTTAGGACATCCGTAAACTTTTCCCTCTATTAATACTAATTGAGAACTACTTCAGAGTTCAAATGTTGGACATATGCTCAGGACTAGTTCTTTTCAAAACAAAAATGAATATAACCAAAACTTAAAAAAGAGATTCAGCCACAAATATCAAATTCAAATTGGAAGAGATTGTTGAATATGCAATCATTATCATTAGTGATCAAGAAATCAGTTCATAACAAATTGAATTAGCTTGATCACCGTTTATGCTGGAAAAATCGCCCCCACCCCCCCCCCCCCCTTCCAACTACTATTCAATTGCTTGTATTTCCTTTTTACTTATAGAGTTTTATGCCATCTTCTTTCCTTTCTTTTCAACACAACAATTACATTTTATATCTACAAACATAACTATATATAACCATTGCATAAATCTAATATTTTTTAAAGATAAGATATGACATAAATCTCATAATTAATCATTGACTTGAGTAATAATGTATCAATCGCAGGTCAAGTAGCTACAAGTGAAGGACCAAAAGGCTCCTCTGCAACAGAATTATTTAACAGTTATAAGTTTACCAATGAAGTTTCTATAAATGTTTCAACCCACTACTGCAAATGTTTCAACCTGCTACTGTAGATTTTTTTTTTTTTTTTTTGAGGATCTGCTACTAGAGAAATACCTCATTTCTTATCAAGCTCTTCTAAGGCTGCCCACAATTTTGGATCCTCATAATCCTTTATAAGGAAGACTGGCTTTGCTTCCATCAGTAAGTGTTCTGGATTTCTGGTAGCTATACCAACAACTGGCATCCCAGCGGCCACTCCAGCTTTTATTCCTGAAACAGAATCCTAGTGGAACAAAGAAAGAACAAATACCAATTTCAGGGAGTGCTCAGTACACTAACTTCTAAAAAGTACATAACCTGAGAAGAAAGCAGACCTCAAATACGAAAGTGTGATCCTTTGATACGTTGATTATTTCAAACGCCTTCAAGTAGGGATCTGGGTGTGGCTTGGCATGTTCACATTCACTTCCGACAATAAGAGCTTCAAAAAAGTCTGACAGGCCGAGGCTTGAGATCATGAGTTCAGCATTTGCTTTTGGAGCATTGGTAACTGCAGCCCGTTTAATTCCACGGTCTTCAATCCATTTTTTCACTTTATATAGGCCATTCACAGGCTTCAACTGTTCTGTGGCCAATCTGTGTCAATTCATCAAGAAATCAAATCATTGGAACTTGAAGAAATTCAAATTACTGGAGAAGTAAAATGTACCTCCGAAACATGGCTTCCTTATCATCTACAAACTTCAAGCCCCGTTGAATATCATCAGGGAAGAGAAACTCAGCAATATCATCATTATGCTTGCCGGCAATATGATCGACAAAGAATTCCTCAGTAATTGGCACCCCTCCATTGAAACCAATCTGTGAACCAATTCAATTTCTGTTCATCCTCCACTACTACTGTTCAAATAAAGTTCGTAAAAGTTTTGAGCATTTTTTGGCTACGCAACTATGTCAACATCCTTTTGTCATGGTGAGTGTGCGTTTGGCAACACTTATTTTTGTCAACTTATTTTACTATTCAACTTATTTTTGCTACTATTCATAGGCCCTACTGCACTTTTTGGTACTATTCATGAGTCACACTATACTATTTCAACTAACTTTTACCTTTATCTACAGTACTTTCAGCAAAAAGTTTTCAGTTTCAGCAAAATAAGCGGATCCCAAACAGAGCCTAAATGTGAAATTTTTTCCTCAAGGATTTTATTTGGAGAACTTAAAAGAAACCTTTTTGAGACTCTCTCTCTCTCTCTCTCTCAATAAGGTAGAGAGAGAAACTGTACCTCTTGAAGCATTTCACGGAAGGCATAGTGGTGGAGTGGATCTGAATCACATATAGTTCCATCTATGTCAAATAGCACTGCTTGAAGCGGAGCAAGTTCAGCGAGAGTAGTTTTGCTGGTTCCAAAAAATGAAAACATTAAAGCAAAACCAAAACCAAATTACATAACTTTATAAGAAAAGAAGGAAAACATTGCAATTAAAGTGTGTTAAAATATTTGAAAGAGCAGCCTATCAAGATTAAAGGGGAACTATTAGATGGTGGTTCCCAATCAAAATTCAAAGCTAACATGGTAGGCAACTCCATCTTGACACAGTACACAGAATCTAGTAACACCTAAAATGTATCTTCAATGGCAACACGTGGAGATCTTAGTCAAGGCATCATTCTAAATGGCACAACCTATGAAACCTGTAAAGTTTCATATCTAATGGTTGTTATAGAAGCCAGGACATGAATTGGTACAATCAAAAAATAAATGCTACTGAAATTGATTCATTTCCATCAACAAAGTACATACCCCCAAATCACATGCAAAAACAAACAGAAATGGACAATTGTGTTATGTGCATGATGGATCAACTGCTATGACAATGGATTCTAGCATTCTATCAGTCTATGGTACCTACATCATAGATATTTTGGTAAAGATAAAAGTTAGGACTTGTTTTTCATGAAGTGAATTCTGGTGTTACCTTCCACTTACCTTCCAATAGGACACACCATATATTTTCAGACAAAAAGGAAGCACGAACTTTGAAAAAGCTCTCCCCATGAAATACAAACTATAGAGCTTTTGAACTTTCAAAATAATAAATAAACAAAGTTTGGTTGATCAAAAAGAAAAATCGACATTTTTGCAACAACGAAAACTTGCAATGCTTTAGCATCGATTCAGTATTAACCATAATGTTTGATAATTGATCATCAGGGGCAAAATATCTAAACAAACCACAGGAGGAAGAATAAGGAACAGCATCTGATTTGCAATCAAACCACATGAAGAGAAAGAATATCCATTCACAGGCAGAGTTAACAACACTAGCACATAAGTATATAAGAGAAAAAAAAAAACAAGGACGATAACATGGAGTCTCATTCAATTCCAAATCTAGCTAGAAAATAATGATGAACAATGAACAGGTATGAGGAAATTTTCGATTTTGAATATCCAAACTAATGGGAATTTCTAAAAGTTAAGCATTAGCGCAATCATGAAAAGCACATTAGAATGCATAAAAACCAGAATGTTCCATGATAAGTACGACAATAATCATATCGCACATAACAGTGCCACAACATATGTAACAGGACACAAAAACACAAAATCTACCAAATATATGGGACGTAATATAAATCGACAGTGCATTGCAACCAAAAAAAGAAAAAAGAAAACTCTAAAAGTAGTCCATGAATGGGGGTGTGTACATACAAAAATCGAAGAATTATGAAGAACCCAGATCACATCAAAGCACAAAAAAAGAGATAGAAAGTTTACCTCTCTACAGAATTTTCACCTACTGAGGCTGTCATTGCTTGATGGGTTGAGGTGGATGATATAGAAGGTTTTTTCTTTGCCAAAACTTGTTTTTGAGAAATGGGTACTTGCTGGGTTGGGTGCAGATCGGATCGAAGAGAAGGAGGGGGTGAAAGAAATACTGGAATACTATTATGGAAGAGGAATTTTTTTTTTAGAAACATGGAATAATAAGTAATATTTATCAGGAAAAAAAAAAAAAAAAAGTATATGAAGAGGAATAAGTGCTGAGCATCTATCACAGAATCAAAATGCAAGTGGTATCGTATTCTCTTTCTATTTTCTTTTTTTTCTTTTTTTTTTTGAGAAAGTATATTCGTTTTTTTGGTAATAAGTATATTACCCGAATTTGAAATATCTGCCCAAAACGTTTGACAATATTATGGGACTCCACTAAGGTTTCCAATTTCACACAATTTTAAGAGGTAATGTTTTTTCTCCTAAGTAGTTCTAGTACTACATAAAATACGATAATTTTTACTATAACTATTTTATGTGTCAAATTATGACTAGTTGTTTATCATTTTCACATAGATCTATCATGTGGACAGTTGTGCCATTTTATATAATCTTAGATTTCTGTTTTTCCCTCTAGAGCATAAATAAGGAAAACCAATTTCTAATCTTTATTGTTTCTAAAGAAAAAAAATGGGAGGTTTCTGATGTTTATTAAGAAAAAAAAGGTTAATTTACACTAACCTTGATTAAAGTGTAGGAAAACGCGACTTGAGAACTTTTTTCCTGTATGCATTGAATGATCTCTTTACATATAGTGCAAGCAAAATTTTTGCTTGAAATCCCATTTTCTATTTGAACTAAGAACAAAATTTAGTTACAAAATTAAATGTAACCTACTTAATCACTTTTTATTGAACGGGAATTTTAACAAAATTACCATTGAATTACATATTCTTCTTATATTCTCAATGTTTGCAAAATTTTTAAAAAATTAAAAATTAATAGCTATGTCATCAATAAATTGTTTAAATTGTAAGTTTTTATAGTTTAAAATTATGTACAAAATATAAGGTCGTTGATTATATAATAAATAATATTTGATTGACACAAAATTTGACATATGTATTAAGAGCGCAAATAACATGCAATACAACGATTAGATTTTCAAAATATGTAATAATGTTTATTTTATTAAATAAGGTTGTAACCTTAGGCTTAGACTCCAACCAATTTTATAGTTAAACATTTTCCATTAACTAACTACTTTTTTAATAAATCCGCCAACTAACTCTCTAATTTTTTTTTCTCTACTCTATTATTAAAATATTATTTGTTTATTCTTTCTATATTTTTTTTATCAAACCTACCAAATCATCCAAACCCAAAGCAAATCAACACAAATCATCAAACCCAACAGCCTTCATTGTCACAATATGCACAAATCTAATAGGTTCGATGTCAAATGTTGCTACAAACAGCCACTGGCTGAGTCAATTGGCCACAATCGACTCGAATCCAGCGAATTTGCCGCCTACAGTGTGAATCTAGCAAAAATCCAAGGAATCATTGTCAATGTTGTTGTTGTTGGGTGAGACCTTGTGGAGAAAATTGTCAATTTTTTTAGCTTTAGCAAAAATCCAAGGAATCATTGTCAATTTTTTTAGCTTTAGCATTGCAATGTAGAAAAGCAAAACTTGATGACTGGGTGGCGGAGCCAAGGCCCAAGGGTCCAACCTATATACTATAATATATAATTATTATGTTATTTTGCCGTCTTGGCAAATAAAAATTTTTGCCAAAAGAAATAATAGTTATTTTGAATTTTTTTTTTTTTTTTTTTTACAAACAAGAGTATTCAGACTTTTTCGAGTATCTGATTATTTCCTCAAGTGTATGCGGTCTCTTTGCCCCACACACACCAGGTTATTTTAGAGAGAAATCTCATAGGGTGGTTCCAAGATGCTGGTAAGAGGTTTCAAACTTAGGATCTCAAGAATATCATGAGGGCTTAAGAACCACTTAGCCAACCCATTGGGGTTATTACAAATTTACAATTGAAATTGAACCTTCTATATTCCATTCATGACACTCTTTCATTTCAAAGCAAACCGATTTTATCACGACACTTGAAACTCAAAATAAGAAGTCCTTTATTTTAACCCAAAATATTTTCTTTTTAAATCACTATTCTATCTTATTTTCTTACGGCACTAAATCCTTAATACCTCCCGCCCTTCGCTTAACTCTTTTCAATTAATTTCTTGACTCCATTATCATTTCAAATTGTAAGTTTTTGCTATGAATCAAATTTTAATAATTAAAAAATAAATAGAGAAAGAAAGATTGAATTCTACATAAATTTTTTGAAGCTATCAAGACACTAAGTATACAACTTCTTAGACATATTATTATACTCTTAACACTTTTATATTGACTTATTTTATCAATTTCTTTTGAGTAATCAAATTATTGGGAAAAAGATAATCATGAAGCAATTTCAAAAGTAAGAAAAATCATTGAAAGAACTAAGTAAATTAAACTAGGTATAAAAAATAAATTACAATTTACATTTACATTTACATTTATATTTTATTTTGTATGAATTTTTTATTAATATGGATTAATGTTGTTAGGATTAATTTTTCTCCCAATCATGTCCTTTAATTTTGCCACCCCTTAACTAAAATCATGATTCTGCCATTGAGGATAATAGTCTTCAACTATCAATTTCCTCTTCTAAAATTTTCAAATCAACAATAGTATCTACTCAATTTTCAAGAGTTTAGATGATCTTATTTTCATATAAAAAAATTACAAATTTTTTGAAATATTATACAGTATTCAAACGCACACAAATTACAAAATGAAAGGGGTTGGCAACAAATAAGAATAAGCAAGAGTGAAGGGATTAGTCATATAAAAAAAAAAAAAAAAAGCTATTATTATACAGGGGAATTCTAGCCTTTTGCCCTTAATTTTCAAAAAAATTAGCAATATACCCCTATTTCGAAACTATATAGGGATATGCCTCTGTTTCGATACTCGATTACCTTAAAATCGAGTTTTAATGAAATACTCGATTCATAGAAAATCGAGTTATGCCCAATGAAACTAAAAAAAAAAAAAAAAAAAAATGCATGGAACTCGATTTTAGGGAAGTCGAGTTCCAAAACGCTGCTATAGGCCTTTAAAACGTCACTATAGGGCTTATTGAATATGGGCAATCACACTTATAAAAAATTTGGCAGGAAAACGCCGCTATAAGGCTTAAAAACGTCACTATAGGACTTAAAAACGCCACTATAGGGCTCCTCGAATATGGGGGCAACACACTTATAAAAAATTTTGCAGGAAAACGCCGCTATAGGGCTTTAAAACATCACTATAGGGATAAAAAACGCCACTATAGGGCTCCTTGAATATGGAGCAATCCCACTAAAAAAAATTTGCATGAAAACGCCGCTATAGGGATTTAAAATGTCACTATAGGGCTTAAAAACGCCACTATAGGGCTTAAAAACGCCACTATAGGGCTCCCTGAATATGGCGATAACACTTATAAAAATTTTTTTTGCATGGAACTCGATTTCCTAAGAGTCGAGTTCCATGCAAATTTTTTTTTTTTTTTTTTTTATAACTTTGATCGGGCATAACTCGATTTTCTATGAATCGAGTATTTAATTGAACTCGATTTTAGGGTAATCGAGTATCGAAACAGGGGCACGCCCCTATATAGTTTGCAAACAAGGGTATATTGCCAATTTTTTTAAAAATTAAGGATAAAATGCCAGAATCTCCTATTATACAGTATTCATTTATTTCACGTGTCGGCCACACTTTTTTAATTTCCAGGAAATTAGGGGCCTGTTTGGTCATAGAGTTTAAAAATTGTTGTTTAAAAAAATGTGAAAATTGTAGTTTAAAAAGTGTTGTTAAAATACGTGTTTTTAGTGTTTATAAAACAAAAAAATGTGTTTGGTATCATAGTTTAAATAACATGTTTTAGTGTTCAAAAAAACATAAAAATGTGTTTGGTACGTGTGTTTGATTTAAAAATAAAATAAAAAAACTGACACCTTTAACCAAAATAAACATTTTTTTATTCAAAAAATATTTTTTTAATGCCTAACGGGACTGTATGGGTGAGACTGCCGAGACAATACAGCTTTGATGTCTGACGTGGGCCATACAATGTTCAAAATAATTACACAATTGCCACTAAAACACTAGTTTTTGTTGTTTAAAAACAGGTCAGAGATGATTTCAAAAATATCATTTTAAACACTGATTTTTGAACACTATTTTCCAAACAATCCCTGAACAGGAATGACACACCAAACATCCTTTTTTGTTTTTGGGCACTAGTGTTCAGTGTTTAAACACTGAACACTACTGTTTAAACTGATAAACCAAACACGCTCTAGGGAGCCCTCTGCACCAACCAATCCAATCGCAGACACGTCTATGCCTCTCTTTCTAAGTTTCCACCAACTTCTACTTTCTAGTTTCTACACGTTTCATTGAATTCCAATATTACCCCGACAATAAAGAAGTTAAAGAAAAGTTTGCTACTTCACTCCCTTTTTTATGAATTAGACTAGAGGTACACAAAATTCACAATTGTCTAGGTGGAAAGTTAGTAATATTTTGTTAACTCAACAACTGCAAATTCTGTGTTTACTGGCGAGTTTGGTTCAGTTTTTTAAAATTGAGTTTTTTTAAAAAATGAAGTTTTCAAAAAGTGCTGTATTAAAAGTGTTTTTAAAAAAAATTGAGTGTTTGATAAAAGTTATTAAAAAATGATTTTTGAAAAAACTGAGTGTTTGACTAGTACTTATAAAATTGGCGGTTTGAGTGGTAAATTACCAAAAAGGACAAAGTATATATAAAACATTGTGAAAATACTTTCTAAAAAATTATTCTAAAAAGAACTTTCAAAGTTTCTAAAAAAATTATTTTTTTCTCATCAATATTAACTAATAATAACCTATCATTTAAGATTTTATTGTGAAAATATTGTAATAGCATTTTTCAATTTTAATTTCTCATTTTTTATTTTATTTTCCTTAATTTCTTTACTTTTTTTTCATCTATATTTCCTTCTTTTCTTTTCTTTTTTCTCTTTTTTTTCACTTCACACACGTACCCTTCTCTTTTTCTTTTTTTTTTCCCTTACCACTTCCTCCATGCTCCAGAACATTTCACACTTCACAAAGCTCTCTTTCTTTTTCTTTTTTTTATTTACTTGTAACGTCACCCACTCTCAACTTCCCACTTCCAACCCAGCCTACAACGCCGTCATCCAAATGGTCTGTGTTACCTATAGCTTCGATAACGCAAAGGAACTGTTCGATGAAATGCCCAGCTCAAACGTGTAACCCACATTTCGAAGACATTTTTTATTCCTTCCACAAGTGAGAAGTGGTTTGACTTGGCTTCTGGGCTTTGAATAAGAATAACGAGGTCTGACTGACTGTTTGTTTGTGACTTGTAAGGTGTCTTTGCAAGCGTTTACCACAAATACACCATATAATGAGTTGAATTCCTTCAATTATTTTGCCAACCAAACCAAAACCATGGTTAAAGTGAGTGAGCTTTAGTTAGAGAGGGCAGAGGGCAGAGCAGAGAGATGCGGGAGATTGGCATGCGTGTTATCTTTTGATTTATCAAAGAGTAAAAATAGAGTTTTAAGTAAAAGTGAAGGGCAATTTGATAACTGAACCAATAACCCAAAGATAGGATTTATCAACGCGCACGGGCTTTTGAAAAATGCTCCTCACAGCTCCATTAAGAGGATGCTTGTTCTCTTCACATGAGCTAAATGCAACTTTTTCTGAAAAATTGCTTTTTAGCTTCCACCAAACATATATATTACATTTATAGTTTCAAAAAGTGCTTTTTGACTTAGAAGAGCTGAAACAAACAGGCACTATACAACATTGTTCTTTTGTTTGTTTTTATTTGTTACTTGTTGTTTACTTGTTTATAATAATAACCACAACAAATTTCATTATAAATTTTGTTGGGTGATAAATTGATTACAGTTGAATTAACCAAGTACTCAAGTTGACTAATTAATTCAAATTGTGCAAGATTCAATTTAAAGTATAACTACATCACCAATCCAGAGTTTAATGCTGTGAAAAATAAATTTGGCATTAGTCACGGTAAGGAAAATCCCAGAAAATTATATATAGGTCACAACTCATTGAAGAATCTTCTAACAAAGATTGATGTTACAAATACAAGGATTATAATTGATCTCAAAATACCTACCTACAATAGAACTTACTGGACTATCTAAACGCCATTCCAACCCAATTGAACTACTCTTTTTTTATCATATTCAATATGCATGAATCTCCAATCTGTGACTAACTTCACCAAAACAACAACTTTATTGCAGTAGTTTTTGGTGCATAGATCTTTGCAAGAAAACATGCTTCAAATAGTGAACCATAAGTAACTCGGTACAAGAAACCAAAGAAGTACAATGTCGCAATAACTTCTCACAATATGCATGTGTTCTCTCTATGGTGAAGGGCAGGCTCCACTAGTATTTGTTTATTCCTTTGGAAACCCTAGTGCACAAATCCCAAGTGGGCTAGGCCATCATGGGTGGAAATTGAAATTTTCAATTCAGAATCTCATAGCTCGATAGGAGTTAAGGTTTCATTAAACCTTGATAAGACGAGTAGAATCAAGCTTAGAGTCAAGGCATCAATTCTTCACTGTTTTGAGCAATTTTTTGAGTTGCTTTCTTGTATCTTCAACATAGATCTTCAATACTAAAACATCAAAAAATGCGTTTTAGTTTGAATTTGCCAACATAACAACATTTGACCCTATCAAATTTTACAACGGATAAAGTGACCTATTGGCTATTGTGATTGATGTATAATAACCAAATTTTAGTCCCTAAAAAGATTAGAGACTATGCTGACATATTTAAAATGTTATGAACCATTTTAATACAAAGGACAAATAGTAAGACCAAAATAGTAATTAACCCTAAAAATTATGTTAGTGGTAATCACATTCCATGTAAAGTGATACTATTATGCTAATCAATGATCAGTAATCATAGTTGACCTCATTAAAAGTAATGAAATTTGCTGTGCAGCATTGATTATTAATCCCCTTCTTTTTCTTTTCTTTTTTCACAGATGACATAATACCTAGGCTGGAAAGATTGCCCTCTAGGGACATTCATTAAAATAAAACGTTTAACCTTAGGAAAGATTTCCCTGGTGGCTGGTACAAAGAATCTGAATTACACACATTTATTAAGAGGAAAAAAAAAAATTCAACGTTTAGTTTCATCGAAGAAGAAATTGGCAAGTGATATGATTTGTGTAAAGAGACTGAACAACATATTTACTTACCAGGAAGCTGACGAAAAAAAGTATTCACATTTTTTATTCAAATTCATGCATTTAGTACCATTTAGCCAATCACATTGAAATGAAGTGAAATCTCCCATAGATGAACCAAATCTAATCTAAAGCATTGTTTAAGTTGCTTTCATTTTTTATTATTCAGGGAATTCTCTCAATATTAATACTAATACTAACCACCATACATAATGTGTCAATCAACCTTTGGACATATCAAAAGCCGTTTAGTTAAGTGGTATATCCAAGGCAAATTATTGAGTATTCATGAAGTACCATAATTGCGTACTCCTCCTTCACACATAACTATGAGTTCCACTAATTTAATTTATGGTGGGATTCATAATTCATGTGAAATGGGAGAATACTTTAGTTTGAATCCCCATTCTCTAATTAGAGTAAGGTTAGTGGTGCCAATTCTAAGTCTAAGATTAATCTATAATAATAATAATAATAATAATAATCTATATATTACTAAAAGCTGAAGCGTACCGTTTAATACTGCTGCTCTCACGTTGCGCCACATCAGCTGCCACGTCATTTTTTTTTTAAATATAATTTGTCCTATAATTTTAAAATGGTTTTTACAATTATCAGCCCTATAAATGCAACCCACTACTTATTTATTTACTTCCACTATCACCCTATAGTAAATTTGTATAATTAATCCAGCTCACCTATTATTTATTTAGTTCCACTATAAAGCCCAACCCAAAACCTTTTCAGTTCAACTTTAGGGTTTTGTGTGAGCCTTTTCAACTTAAAGGAAAAAAAAAAAAAAAAAAAAAAAAACATTTATAGAATTGGTTTTTTTTTTTTTTTTTCTTTCCAATTTTCCTATAATTGTTTTTAATATTTATTTTTTTAATATTTACACTTCTCTAACCTTTCTCTCTCCCTTATCATTTCATCTCCCCACTACTTCTTCAATATTTATCCCTCCCTTACCTTTTCATCTCTCCACCACCCACCCTCTATATTAATATCAATCTTCTTCTTTCCCTTCATTTCCTTTTATTTTTGTCTCTTTTTATTCACACCCTCTTACTATAAATTTGTCACTATCTCTTCTATTCTATGCATAGTTTTCCCTCACAAAAAAAAAAAAAAAAAAAAAAAAAAAAGGTTCTCTCTCTCTAAATTTTTTGGTGGATTTTTTTATTTTTCTTACATCTCTACTTTAGGTTGATAATTATTTATATTCTTTAAAACTCTATTTTGGGTTAATGCGATTTAGTTTTATTTTATAAATTGTTGTTGTTTTTGTATTTTTTATTCTCTTTGATTGTTAAATGTTATCTGTAAGGACTCAATTTGTAACGACCACAAAATGATATTGGGCTCGCACGCAAAAAAGGCCCAAACAATATAATTTGTAGAGCGTGGGTTTGAAAGGCTAGGCCTTGATCACTGAACGGTGGTTAGTCATGGTGTTCATACAAAAGTAAGTCGTGTTCGCTCGAGGAGTCATTCTCCTCGATGCGGTCTGGGAGGCTCTGGTTTTTGGCCTTTTTTCCCAGCCCTTTCCCCGGATTGCTTACTTCTCCTTTTATATTAGCTTGTATCCCTTATCCAACGTCCACGTGTAGGTTAGACTTTCCAGGACTGATACTTGTCCCATCATCCCATACCCAAAGTGGTTGGGGGTGGTTGTAAAAACTGAAGAGCATGGTTCTGTCAGGTGCAGAGTATTCAATGGCAGTAATGGCAGCTTTCCCTTTGTCCTTGGTCGCCATACTGTCCAGCGGTCCTTTCTCTATCAACATGGATATTTTAGGTTTTTTTCTCAAAACTATGCCTATACCGTTCTTGCCCTTTCTTTCAGGAGGACTTCGGGAATGCCGAGGACAGAATCATCCTCGGCTACGTCTCAATATTACTTGGACTTCCATTACATACCCTCGGCTATATCCCTCCTCGGCTCGGGCTTTGGGCCCCAATGTAAAAATGGGCCAGGGCCACAAAATATTGGGCCCCACATTATCCTATTGCTAAAGAATTAAATATAGCATATAAAAATATAATATTATTCTATTACAAAGCATGATTTAGATAATTTGGTATTTATTCTGTTACATAACATGATTTTTTTATAGTGCTCAATTTAGATGTTAAACTATGAGACTTTACTAATTTTTGTTTATTTTCTAATCTTTTGTGGTAGACAAAGTACTCTTAATAGTTGTATTAGAAGTACTCTATAATGCCATTCATTTAAAGAAAAGTAAAGGTTAGCCAAATGAAAATAATCGGATAGGTGACAAATTTTAACTTTTGCAATTTTATTTTAATTATTATTATTTTATAACAATGCATGTATAGAAATTTAATTCTTAGATTTTGCTAATAATTATTTATTTGATAATATGTTTTGGGTGGCTGAAATTATAATTTCTACAAAGAAAATGACCTTAATAGATGTAGGGCCCAATATTTTGTGGCCCTGGCCCATTTTTACATTGGGGCCCAAGGCCCGAGCCGAGGAGGGATATAGCCGAGGGTATGTAATGGAAGTCCAAGTAATATTGAGACGTAGCCGAGGATGATTCTGTCCTCGGCATTCCCGAAGTCCTCCTGAAAGAAAGGGCAAGAACGGTATAGGCATAGTTTTGAGAAAAAAACCTAAAATATCCATGTTGATAGAGAAAGGACCGATGGACAGTATAGCAACCAAGGACAAAGGGAAAGCTGCCATTACTGCCATTGAATACTCTGCACCTGACAGAACCATGCTCTTCAGCTTTTACAACCACCCCCAACCACTTTGGGTATGGGCTGATGGGACAAGTATCAGTCCTGGAAAGTCGAACCTACACGTGGACGTTGGATAAGGGATACAAGCTAATATAAAAGGAGAAGTAAGCAATCCAGGAAAAGGGCTGGGAAAAAAGGCCAAAAACCAAAGCCTCCCAGACCGCATCGAGGAGAATGACTCCTCGAGCGAACACGACTTACTTTTGTATGAACACCATGACTAACCACTGTTCAGTGATCAAGGCCTAGCCTTTCAAACCCACGCTCTACAAATTATATTGTTTGGGCCTTTTTTGCGTGCGAACCCAATATCATTTTGTGGTCGTTACAAATTGAGTCCTTACAATAGATTATCAAAAACAAAATTTTATCCTAATATTGGTTCAATTAATCATTGTTAAGTTTTATTAATTTTTTTTAGTTTACGTTTTTTTGGTGTTTTGGATTGTTTCTATATTACCTTTATGATTGTTCCTATAATAAATAAAAATATAATTACGAAATACATTACTCATTATTAGATTACTTTAAATTGTAAAAAAAAATTTAATAAAACCACCATAAAAATAATTATCACGCGCAACGCGCGGGTTCGCGGCTAGTAATAATAATAGGTGAAACTGAGAGAAACTCAAATTAGAATTCCAAATTAGAATTCCAATTTTGCGCCATGTGTCATAAATTATTTATTCTTAAAGAGTTTTTTTTCTTAATTTTAGAATAAAATGTGGGACCACATTATAAATATTAATCCAAGTGAGTTATTAAGTACAAAAACCAAAGAATCTAGAATAAATGAATCATTAAAAAAAAAAAAGTGCTTCACAATAATTTTTAAAAAATGGACAATTTACATTTTATACCTAATAATATCTTTACAAATTTTTTTAAAGAGTTAACAAAATATATAAATGATTATCAATAATATTTAAATTATATATATATAAATTATATAGAACTAAAAGATAGTTACAGAAGCTTTGGTAAGTCTGTCCTAGTACTTTGCATTTCCTATTTAAAATTGAGTAAAATTAATGGATGTCTTAAGTACATTGGTTAGGAAATATTTTTAAAAACCTTTATAGGAAAAGAAATTTTTTTTAATTATTTTTTGGGTAACTTTTTACATTTTTCATGAAAATTTATCAAATTTTTCTTAAAATAGTCCCATCACATTGGTTCACTTCCCTATACCTGTGTTGGAGTAACGTTTGGTAACTCTTTCTTAGCAACTTCTTGCAATCAGCCCAGAAAAAATGTACTAATATTTTGTTAAAAGAATTAGCATTAACCACTCACTTCACAACAACCAATGGCTCTAGTGAAGCCTCTAAACCATGCCCCAGTGAAGTCCCAGCTAGAGCCTTAACTAGATTTCCTGTCTGCAATCAATTTAAATCAAACCAAAGTTTGTTTTTCTCCTAGCGGATTTGCATAGTGAGTGAAAAACTCTAATTATCTATGAAATGAATCCCAATGCAGATCTCTATTAAGGTTGGAATTCCAAAATAAGAGAATTTGTTCATACCATTCTACTGGGTCCATAGGCCCATTGCAAACATTACTCCCCATGGCATATTGAAAGCACACAGTAAAGTACATTGCTACAATAGTTTTTTCTTTTTATCTTTTTTTTGAGAATCAGATCAAAAGAACTTTCATTAAAGAAAAATAGCAATTACACAATATCGTTTTGGATTACAACAGACACGCAAGGTGGAATCTCTTCAAGCCAAACCATATCTGTATCGAAATGAATAGCATTTCGGGCTAGTGTGTGAGCAATCTGGTTTACCTCCCTCTTTGTGTGATGGAATTCACAGCTTTTCAAGGCCATTGACAAAAGTTTTGCATCATCTATGATGTGTCTAATATGAGAAGTATCCCTCTTTGTGTGATGGAATTCACAGCTTTTCAAGGCCATTGACAAAAGCTTCACATCATCTACGATGTGTCCAATATGAAAAGTAGTTTCAGCAGTATCTTGGATAGCTTTAACCACCAAAAATACATTGCTACAATAGTTAGTTTCCATCCAAACTCTTAATGAGTCCCCACACGATTCACGATTGGTATCTGCATTAATTCCTCTGGATTCCAGTACTTGTCTCACAGGAGTTACTATTGTCATAACGAAGCAAAATGAAGTTTTTCACCATGGCGATGAATAGAGCAGTGTAAAAGTAATATTACTAGATTGGTACTAAGATATTTTTAGCTAAACATTTAAACTTCGTATTGATTATATTTTATATTATCCATTAGGAAATTTTGACTACGTCAGTTGTTTATAAATCAATACTCTCTTAGTTAGCCCCTCCTGTGAAGGGCTAATATTCTTCAACCGTGTTTGTCGTCTTTGGCTTTGGATACCAAATCTAATAAACCCTTATATTTACTTTGTAATAACAGAGTTCAAAAAAGCATGGTAGAATTATGGAGTCTTTTGCTGAATATTGTATAAAATAAAGTTTATTTGTGATATGGGAACTGTTCAAACTTATTTGGAAAAATGAGAAGAAAACGAATTTCGGTAATACCATTGCCGAAATTCTAAGAAAAAGTGGGAGAGAGGAGAGAGAAATTATGTGATGAGAAAGAAAAAAAAAGTAATTTCGGTATTTGTGTTTAAATACCAAAAAAAGAAAAAATAACAAGTATTTCGGTAATACAATTACCGAAATACTTTCTGAATGTTCAATTAGTGTATAAAACACCTTGAACGTTTAGACCCCCAATTTACAAATTATCAATTCAAGCTTATTATCAAACAATGTATGTGCGGAATATGAACATAAGCTAAACAAAGAATTGATAAAACAATTTAAACCAAATAAAATCACAACCACAGCAGAAATTAAATAGCAATTAAGGGAAGAGAGATGCAAACACAAAGACAACACAGCGATGTGTTATCGAAGAGGAAATCGAAGTTCTCGGAATAAAACCTCTCCACCGCCCTCCAAGCGGTAAATAATCTACTAGAGAATCAAGTTGGAATACATGAACAGCAGAAGACCCTCCAAACCTAATCTACCCAGTGTATCTAAGCCCTCCAAGCTCCTACTCCAACGAGGTTACATCGAACCTTTGTCTTCTCTAACTTACCGGATTCCGCTATAGCCCATAGCATCAACCAATATCAATTGGTCCCTTCCTAATTGCTTTCCAAGCACCAAAAAGCCTTCTCACAGATATGGGTATGGGTATTGTGAGAAAATTTTTTGGCTAATATACCTCTCAAGGATGTAACAATGGAGAGGGTGAGAGTTGAGGAATTTGAAGAGTCATTATGTAAAGATTGTGGATGAGTCAATCTTGTTTTTCTCTAGGGTTTCTCTCTCAAAATTCTCTCTGGAAGCTCTCTACATTTCGTGTGTATAAGGGGTATTTATACTTGTTTGAGAATGGAATGCGAAGAGTCAGTTTTTCAAAACAGAGCTGGCTGGCGACTTGGCCTCGCGACTTGACTGAGTCGCGAGTTCAAGCTGCGAGCTAACTGAATGGCCAGTCTGGACTTTGTGTCCTATAGTGCTACAGCTGGCATGACAGTTCAGCTTCTCTGCATACTTCACTCGTGTGCATCCTCTAGTGGCTTGCCAGTCGCTAGCCACCCACAAGATCCAGTCGCGAGTCCCTGCTTCAGTGCACAGTCTTAAGCATTTCTTCACACTTTCTCACACACTACCCTTACATGATTCCCACCTAAATGCAGGGTTTCTAAGTGCTGAATTACAAGCAAATTGGCATGGAATAAAGTCAACAAAATGGTTGATTAAATTCAACCTTACACTTTCCTTGGCCTACTTAAATTTGCTTGTTGCCCATTAGTTTCAATTTCTTTCTACTGTTAACCAACCTGTAGACTGTCATATGACTTGATAATGATATTAGGAAACTAAATATATCTATTCTAAAACTAATAGATATTTTAGGTTTTAAAAAGAGTATACATTTTTTTTATACTTTCTAAATATTAATAATTACGACAATTAGGATGGTGGATTTGAACATTGAACATCTTCTTTAGAGATATCAAAAGTGTCAATTAACATAACTCGATAAAATTAAAAAAAAAAATTATTATCATTATAATTAGGACTAATTACACTCCATTCCCTTGAGATTGTTAGAAATGACACTCCACCCAAAACCTAAAGGGGAAAAACACACCCCTCCCTTGAGGTTTGAAGAAACTAACACTCCTTTCGTTTTTGTTTATATTAGTAATGAAATATTCTAAATTTTTGTAATAATTTATTTACAAAAGTTTAACCATTGTTAGTAAAAAAAAAAAAAACTAATAAATTTAGAATAAAAATGCAAAATTTATCAAGCATCAAAACACTTGCAATGGAAAATCTCTTCATAACACATTGAAAAAAAGAAAAAATAATAATAATAAGCAAAATTCATACTTAATATTTTAAAATACACTTTAATTAAAATATTAAAACAAAGAATTTTAATTATGAAATAAGATAATCTTAAAAACTTGTCCTTAAGCAAATGGCAAGTTAGCACACAACATTTTTAATACTATTTTAACAAAGTTTGGTTAATCGGATGTTAAAAGGGAAGTGTTTTTTTCTTCAAGTTTGGGGTGGAGTGTTAGTTTCTTCAAACCTCAAGGGAGATGCGTTTTTTTTCCTTTTAAGTTTTGGGTGGAGTGTCATTTCTCCAAATTTCAAGGGAAGGGAGTGTAATTAGCCTTAATTATAATTATAATAAAAATTAAATTATTTTATTTTATTTTATTTTACTGAGTTATGTTAATTGACATTTTTGATCTCTAAAGGAGATGTTCAATGTTCGAATTCACCATCCTAATTGTCGTAACTATTATTTTTAGGAAGTATAGAATATAAAAAAATGTGTGCTTTTTTTAAACTTAAAATATCTACTAGTTTTAGAATAAATATATTTAGTTTCCTAATGTTATTATGGTACTGTGGGGCCAGAGAACTCGTGACCCCGGCCCACTTTATGTTAAGGCCCAAGGCCCAAGCCGAGGAGGGACATTGCCGAGGACATACAATGAAAGTCCAAATGGCCTAGAGATATAGCCGGGGACAACTCTGTCCACGGCATCCCAAGACGCTCCTAGGAAAAAAGGGCGAGTATGCTATAGGAGCGGTGCATGAAAAAGCCAAACACCTTCGCATTAATGTGGAAAGGACCCTAGAATAGTGTGGCGACAAAGGATAAGGGAAAAGCAACCATTATTGCAATTAAGTACTCTGCACCTGACAGAGCAATGCTTTTCAACTTTTACAACCACCCCCAACCACTTTGGGTATGGGCTGATGGGACAAGTATTAGCCCCAGAAAGCTGAGCCTACACGTGGACGTTAGGGAAAGGATAAAGGCTAGTATAAAAGGAGAAGGAGGCAATCCAGAAAAGGGGCTGGGAAAAAAGGCCAAGAGCCAGAGCCTCCCAGCCCGTGCCGAGGCGAAAGACTTCTTGGACAAGCATGGTACACCCTTGTGCGATTACCATGAACACCATGACCAACCATTGTCCGGTGACCAAGGCCTAGCCTTTCAGCCCACGCTCTACAAATTTTATTATTTGGGCCTTTAACGTGCGAACCCCATATCAGTTTGGGGTCATTACAAATTGAGTCCTTACAGGTACCATCGATTTTTTTAATTTTTACCCTTTTCTCAAAAAGAAACTAACAGTTAGAAATTGAAACTAACACCTTTTTTTCAAAAAGAAACTTATAGTTAGAAAATGAAACTAACGGGCAGATAGGGCCATGAGGAAAATATTTCGGTAATACAATTATCAAAATACTTGTTAGTTTTTTTTTTTTTTTTTTGGTATTTTGGCAACACTAATACTGAAATTACTTTTTCTCTCTCTTCCTCCCATAGCATCATTTTTCTCTCCTCTCTCCTATTTTTTCTTAGAATTTTGATAATGGTATTACCGAAATTCGCTTCTCTTCTCATTTTTCCAAATAAATTTCAACAGTGTCCATTTCACAAATAAACTTCATTTTCTACAATATTCAACCAAACGACTCGCCTTTAGTCCTAACAACCCAAATGACTAGGCCTACCTAGAGTACGACGTGGCCCGTGGGCTGCCAAGTTCTCTACCAAGAAGCAAACGCCCCCACCCCCGACACATTGAGAGTCACCCAAATAAAAAGAAGAATATATCTTGTTTATGCTGATGCAAATGTAATATCAAATATGTCTTGGAAGTTCAAAGATAGTGTTGAAAACTGAAAAGAATTGAACCCTTTTTTTTTTTTTTTTGAGAAAAAAAAGAAGACCTTGTTATATATTTTTGGTCATATTTAGGAAATTGAAATAATAGAAGGCATAAATTTAGCATTTAATAAATTAGATGGACATGTGACATGTTTTTATTTGTGGAGTATATACTGGAACAGGAAAAGTGAGATAGAAGATTTGGACTCCTATTAACAAGTATTTGTAAGTACATACCGACACCCTGAAATGATGCTAATATTATTAAGTAGTATGATGAGGCTGGATGCCCTTTCTCTTGCATGACGACACATCCCACTTTGGAAACGCAATCATAAGAGTTACATATATTAAACCAGTCGCTTGTACCAACATACCTTTGAATAATCTTGTATTAGTTGTATATGCTCTCAACAACCAATTCCTGGTCCCTTACAGCTCCCCTGGCCTAGAATTATCCTCACGTTTAACAAAAGTTATTAGGTTGATAAAACTGTAAGCTACTTGATAATCCTCTTTTCGTGTTTCCTTTTCAAAGTAAAACAATTGAGTGTCTCTAACCTATATTATATAATTCGAATTTTACAATTATTGATATATGAAGATAGAAAATTTACTTAAGAATCTTATTTAAGCATTGATTGCATCACAATTTCATGCATATCTACACAGTGCAAGTCTTAGTTAAAGGTCACCTCAAGCACTAACATGTACCAATGTGCCTGAAAAGATATTCTGACAATCCCTTAGAGCTTTAGCTTGATGAATATAATGCAAGGTTTTTTATTTTTCACTAATAAAAATAGGTGAAATTATGATGGGGGTCCAAAATTTCAAAATGGATTCCATGTCATGGCTGATGTGGTTGAACGGATGGATTTCAAGTCAGTCTATGTCGGCATACTGTAAACGTGGTGCTCTTGAGCCTGTCAACAAAATTCCAGTCAGCTCAGCTAGACTACTTCTGCAATGTGTGAATCCAAGAGATGAATATAGATTTAATTGACAATGAATGAACCATTAGGGGCGTGTCTTAGAAGAAACTCTGAGAAAGATCTGCTTTCTAGTTTTCTTTAGCACTTTTAAAGATGAGTTGAATAAAAAATTAACTCGAGGAACATGCCAATTTTAACTCATAATGAGATGGCTGTATCCTGGCACCTTCCACATAGGGATCAGGGTCCTAATGTGATCTTTAACATAAGTGGGAACATCAATTGATGCCTAACATTGGTTCTCTAGTGCAAAGGCACCTAACTGTCCCTCTTACTTTCATTTCAAGCAAACCCACTGTTTATTCTCTCGTTCAAAATACTCAACTTTGGTTTCAACTTATTTTGGTATCAATAATGCTACAACCACAACAAATTTTACACTTTTTTCACAACTTTTTGAGATGGTAAATTGTGATTAGTTCAACATTACTTTCACTAGGATCACCATTGAGTCATTGACATCGTACATCAATCACAACATGTTAGCTCAAAGTTGTGAAATTTGTTGTGTTAGACTTATTGTTTTGGTATATATGTCAAGGTCAATCGTATGTTGTGGTCAAATAACTAGCATGTTACAAGTTGGCTGAGTTCAGAGATTCCAATATTTTCCACTTTGTGCATACTTATCCACAATATGCTTTTGATGTGAAAACGACTAGTCCATGACAACTGCAGAATTTATAGAGTGAAAAGAAGAAGGAAAAAAAAAAAGTTGTAATCAGCATTGACTGCTAATAGAATATTAATTTTGATAAATCTGAATTAAGTAGAAAAGGATTGTTTCAAACTCAAATACGGTTTAAGAAGGACTTTTGTTAACTCAATTAAAAAGATTTTGTCAAGGAGGAAAAGTACAAATAAAATTTGGAAGGTCAGAAGGCAGAGTTTTTCTATATTATTCTTAAAAAAGAAAAAAAGAAAAAAAAGTAAAGTACCAAGTCTAATAAGGTAGCTGAGAAACAATACTAACCGAATCCCACTATATCAAAATGCTTTTTAGAAGAATGTCAAGGTTGGTAAGGTAATGCTGACGGAGGTAGATTTTGGTTCATTATAAATACCACAAGCCTCTTTGGCTTCATGCACTACCACCTTGTCTTTTGTGCTTTCATCCTTCTATCCTTTTTATTCCATAATGGCTGTGTCTCTATGGTCTCCTCTCTCCCTTGTTGCAACTTTGCTTCTCATGCTAACGCTAGCAGGAGCTCAAACAAGTAGCGACCCTTTCATTCATTCTCGGGCAGCTTATTACCCAAATTCTGATGAACAAGGAACAGATAGTAAGAGAATTAAATAAAAATAAAAAGAAAAGGCATACTTTGATATTGTACATACTAGACATGCATTCTTATTTTTCATTTTTATTGAACAACAGGAGGAGCATGTGGGTTTGGTTCCTTTGGAGCTACAATTAATGGCGGGGATGTATCAGCTGCATCTGACCTCTATAGAAATGGTGTTGGCTGTGGCGCTTGCTATCAGGTGAGTTGATGCAGCATCTATCTATCTCAGATTTTAAAGCTGTGCTTCTTTTGATATGATATTTAGGCCTATAGCATATGCTAGCTTACCTATGAATAATGGTTCAGTTTATTTCTGATGTTCCTTAACGAAAAAAATCATTTCACTAGGTGAAATGCACAAACATGGCCTACTGCTCAGACAAAGGAGTAACCGTAGTTATAACGGATTCAGGCTCAAGTGACCGCACCGACTTCATTTTGAGCAGACGAGCCTTTGGCCGAATGGCACAAACTACTGATGCAGCTGCTTCTCTGTATTCCCTTGGTGTGGTTGATATTGATTACAGACGGTAAGATAATATTTTAGTATTAGGCTACCTATATGATCAACTTTAAGAAAAAAATATCTCTTAAAAAAAAAATTTTAAGCAGAAGGGAAAAGAGATTTAAGCCTAAGATAATATCTCTTTCACTTTTAAAATTAATTAAATTTTGATACTTGATTAACAAGATAGAGGAACTTATAAATGAAAGACATTATTGCATAAAGTTATTTTCATTACTCATTTACCAGTAGTCCTTATTTAATTGCAAATTCTTTTATTTTTTCTTCTGATTTGATGGATTACTTGAAGCATACCAAATAACTCTGTAGACTAATTCAGGGAGATCTCTCTCTCTCTCTCTCTCTCTCTCTCTTTCTTCAACAGTGTCTCATGCAGCTACCCGAACAAAAACATAACAATCAAGATAGATGAGAACAGTAACTACCCTTATTACTTGGCTTTTGTCATATGGTATCAACAAGGCAGGAAAGATATCACTGCTGTGCAGCTTTGTGAGGTAGTAATACACTTTCTTACTGTTAACTTTCATCCATCCAGTCTTGAATTGAGCCAACTTTGTTTTCTCTTCAAACACTTGCTTTCCATACAATAATCGGTTTAACTCGGTGAAGATGGCATTAAAATGTGGGGTTATAAGGTTGGTATAGAAATGGCGAAAATGCTAAAACTGTCACCAATTTTACTATAAAGGACATGACAATAAATGTGATTGGTGCCATGTCAACAACATAATAAATAAATAAAATTTGAATTTGTTTATGTTTAAAAGTTGACACATTAGTTTGTAAGGTCAATATAGTAAAAATTTTAGTAATTGTTCTCAAAAATAATCTGTTGTAAGAACAAAAGAGAGAAATTGAGTAACTAGTCTAGATTACTACATAAAAGGGGTTGCATATAATAATGTCCTGACCTATGGCCCATATATATAGCCTGTCTTTTTAGCTATCTCCTACTAGTGTCAACATTATAATAATTGCTAATTGTTTTATTGATGAAAAACTTTTCAAAATGTGCAGACTCAAAATTTTGGGTGCAAGCTATTGGATCGTAGTTATGGAGCAGTGTGGACCACAACCTCACCCCCAAGCGGACCTTTGTCTCTAAGAATGTTGTTCAGTGGTGCTGATGAAGATGATCAGTCATGGGTTGTTCCTATTAATAACATACCTCAAGACTGGAAAGCTGGAGAAACATATGACACAGGAGTACAAGTGAACTCATAGACAAGCTAGATTTTATTATTCTATTGTCATATTTATTCCACAGCAATGATTACCCACTATATTCTCCTATGTAGTTCATTTGATTTGTTACTGTTTTTTTTACTCTTTGCTTTTTATTTCTTCAGAGATGGAAAGAGTCTTTAATAAGAGAGTTAGGAAAACTTCTCATCCCTGAATGTAATCATTGTATCATGCACTAATAAAATTCCCAGTTGTCCTGACCTGCTCTAGTTAAAGCCGCCAAATGTCTGCTTATCTGTGAACAATGCTTACCAAAGTAATTAACCAAGCAGGGCCACTCTATTTTTCTTGTATACTTCTCAAAATCTAGTTTTTATTCTCCATTTTTTGACATACTTTCGATCAAAATGGCCAAGTTGTTGTATATATAGGTATATACAAGGATAGGTTGTAATAATGATTGTTGAGTTTAGAGAATATGGTTTCATAAAGTGAAAATTCAAATTCTGGAATTTTCTAAGTGAAAATTTGAAATTTGAATTTTTATAGAATTTTCTGGTAACTATTCAGAAATGTTGAAGAGGTTTCAATCTTTGATAACCGTATTATGAAAAAATAACTAACTCTCCATACGTGCCTTTTCATGAAACAGGTTTATGTTCACTTAATAAATAACTAACTCTCCATATGTGTCTTTTTCATGAAATAGGCTTATGTTCACTTAAATAAATAACTAACTCTCCATACATGCATTTTCATGAAACATAACCCTATGGGTATAAATAAAGGCTTATGTTCTCTTGAAAAACTAACTTCCAAAAAAAAATAATAATAAAAATGGAGAGAAACACAAGAAACACAAGAAATCCTATGGTCATTCTCCATAATTGTTATTTGTAGAACCCAACATCTTGGTTGTATCCTGAAGACAAATTTGCGATAACTCTTTAACAACAAAAGTGTGGGGGGCAAATATTGTCTAAGGAAAATGATATAGTGTTTCCAAGTTATCTATTTTCTTTTTTACTTTTCTATTAATCTTGTTCTTCTATTATTACTTCGTGTAATATTCCCAACACAAGTACCCTTATTTGGAAAAATATGTTTAGATTTACCACTGTTTGCGAAATAATTAAAGATCTACTACTTTTTTAAAACTAGAGATTCTGAAACTCGAGTTTGCCATGTAACTCGAGTTTCGCAAACTTGAGTTCCATGGAAAACAGCTGATCTCAAGTTCCATAAAAAATAGCACAGCTAATTTGAAGGTTATTTTTTCAAAGAACTCGAGTTTCTAGAACTCGAGTTTAAAAAATGTGATAGATTTCTAAATATTTCACAAACAGTTGTATATTGCTAAATATTTTGCCAAACAGTATGGCGATTTTGCCCACATACTTTCATGCTCCTGGCTCCTGCATAATTATGCATGATCAAAGACAATGAAAGATACAGTTCTGAATCTTTACAAGAATGTGATACGCTTATTCAGCCATGTCTGAACTTTGTGGTGAATGCTTTGATGGGCAAATAGTGTTTCAAGATATTGTTAAATGAATAAATTAAGATTCACAGTCATTCTACATTTCTACTCTTTCCATAGTCTCTGAGGACCAAACCTTCCTATCCACTCTAGTAAATAACTAAATATTCACACATCATGGTACTTACAGGTACTTGACAGTATTAAGAAGACTTGAAGGCAAAACAAAAATCAAAATGTTATTTTCTTGACCTATATTAATCATCAATCAGTTAAAAATTGATGTATTTACCAACCTCCCCTGCGTGTAATTATTGTTATTCCAAGCAGCATGTCAAGCAGCAATTATTTTTATTCCAATTCCATAGACGTATAGTGCAAGCACAATGACTTACGGAACCTTGAAAAAAATAGTGTACAATCATTGTGAGTAGAGACATTATTTCTAATTTACATAGTTTCCTTTTGAAAGTTCAAAGTCTATACTTGTAAGCCAATAGGCTTGTGGATCGATCGGCACCTACCCCCATCCCTCTGTCCCTTCGACCTGTCTACTCTCTCCTCACAAAAGAAAGAGAAAAATAATAAGTTTAATAGTAATAATATAAAGAATATATCAGTAATGTCAATTTGCTGATGCTATTCAAGAGCAATCTAAAGGTTAATACAGAAGAAGGGAAACCGAGCTTATGGCTTATGCTTATTGGGCTTCATCTACTCCTGGCCTTCCTCAGATAGATTACTTACCCAAAAAAAATGTATCTACCCTGGGGGTTTTCAGGTGGGCTTGAGTTTTACGCCTAATAGGCCTCATATACTCCACCCTTTCTTCAAATCAATTGCTTAGCCAAAAACAAAACATAAAAATAAATTGAGGGGAAGAACTTAGAAGGGCCAAGTTTACAAGAACTGAAAGGTCTGGTATTTTTTGTAAGCATTGCAATATTTAATCTTGTTAATGCAAAAGTTAAAAATCACAAAAAAAATAAATAAATAAATATAAATAAATAAAAATTAAAAAAATGATAAATCCATACACAGTAACGACATCTGTGTAGATCAGAGAATTTCAACAAAACTTATTCTACAAGATTAATGCTTAATACAACATGTCAAAGCAATACAACACTGCCATTGGTTACTTAGCAGGATTATGCTGGACACAGAAGTAAAGTTGAATCTGAAATGTGGACTAAACCTCTTTAACTGTACAATGCCATATTGCCATGTCCTTATTACCAACAGTATCCAACTGTAGATAATAATCATTCAGCCGCAATGCCCTGTTCGAATCCCATAACTGCTTAATAGAAGGGCCTATGGTACGTTTGTTCCTTCCCAGCATCTCCTCTTTTTAGAGTCATCATTCTTTGACATGTTACGTAGATCCATTTGCAGCAGTTTAATTATATATGTACACATCCGCTTCAATAATTAACCATCATAAATTCTTCTTAATGTCTTTTAATCTTCGTTAAGCTCCCAATTTTGATGCCATATTAGAATCTCCACAAGACAGTTTCATCTGAGCACCCATCTCACTCAACATTAAGTACACCATGCTTTTCCTATGGACTGAACCATTTCCCACAAAAGATTCGGATTTAAACTCCCCAAATTGAACCAAGCTAGACCCAGCTGCTTTTTGTAACCCCTTTTCCTTCATCAGCTTTCTCACATGCTCTACATCATTCCATTTTCCTTCTGCAGCGTATATATTTGATAACAGCACATAGGGCCCAATATCCCTTGGTTCCAACTCAATTAGTCGCTTGGCTACAATCTCTCCTAGCTCTGAATTTGAGTGGGTCCTACAAGCAGAAAGTAGAGCTCCCCATAAGGCAGCTCCGGACTCCATTGGCATCTTACTTATAAGCTCCTCTGAATCTTTCATCAAACCAGCCCGGGCAAGGAGATCAACCATGCAACCATAGTGTTCTACCTTTGGTTCAATCTTGTAAACTCGACACATTAAATCAAAGCACCACCAACCCTCCAAAACCATTCCTGCATGGGTACATGCAGATAAGACACAGACAAAAGTAGCATCATTTGGCATTGGTCCTCTCTTCACCATCTCCATAAATACTTCTATAGCCTTTTCTGCATTCCCATGAATACCATATCCCATGATCATAGAATTCCATGACACAACACTTCTGATGGGCATCTCATCAAAAACATCTCTAGCCAAATCCATATCCCCACATTTTGCATACATTGTCAAAAGAGCTGTTGAAAGTAACACATCAGGTTTGATCCCACTATTTTTTAGACAAGAATGAACCCATTTACCTCTCTCAAGACTCCCCAAGTTCGCACATGCAGTAAGGACACTCACAAGAGTAGCCTCATTTGGCTTAGCCTCTCCATCTTCTATCATACTATCAAACAAGCTCAAGCATTCACTGTAATCCTTACTCCGCACATAAAGTGCCAACATCATATTCCAAGAAACCACATTTCGCAAAGGCATCTGATTAAAATAATCACGAGCCACCGAAACATTCCCAATCCTAGCATACCCATCAATCATACAATTCCAAGAGACAACATCTCTAATTTTCATTCTCTCAAACAACCCTTTTGCTGCCTCCATATCCCCAATCCCAACATACCCCGAAATCATAGAATTCCAACTAAAAACATCTCTCTCATACATCTCATCAAAAAGCTCACGCGCAACACCAACTTCCCCATTCTTCACATACCCATCAATCAGCGTATTCCAACTCACCAAGTCCCAGTCAGGCCCCGCATCAAACACCATCCGAGCATCCCAAATCCTCCCACAAACCGAGTACATGTGAATCAATGAGTTCCGCACAAACAAATCTGACTCAAACCCAAATTGCACAACGCGGGCATGAGCCTTTTCCCCCTCCCTCAACGACCCAATCTCCGCGCACACCTTGATCAAAATCGGAAAAGTATAATGATTCGGCAAAACCCATTTCCCTACCATTCTTCCATAGTAAAACCGTAAAGCACTAAACGGGTCGTTAAAATTCACATAGCTTCTTATAATAGTGTTACACACAAAAGCATCAGGCTCATCAAGGCAATCGAATACGTAAACAGCATGCGAAACAGTGAGAGAAGAAGAGCAGAGCTTTTTCACAACTCGGCTCGCGACGAGTGAGTGTTGGAAGAGAGCAGAGATAATTAGCTGAGTGTGGACTTGGTTGAAATGCCTAACGCTAGAGCATGATTCCAAGGCTTGCAAGATGGGATGGCTAAGCTTCAAGATGGGGAGGCCTTGATAGTCTATCTCTGTAGGGTCGTGTTGGGTATCGAGCCAGAGTTTTGGTGGGGTTTTAGAGAGGTTTTTGTGGGATTTAAGGAAGTTGTCAATTGAGAGTGAAGAAGATAGATGGCCTCTGGGTTTGAACCTAACGCCCATTCTTTCCAAATGCTTGTGTTTTTTGGCGGGGAGGAGGGTAAGAGCAGTCTTGCCTCTTGTTTAGGAAACAAAAGGTGCTGCATGGAAATGTGGGTCCCAAATGAAAGTATTATAGTGGATTTTTATAGCAAAAATGGCCAAGTATTACTATTTGGCAAGCGGGCGCAGCTTCTGTCTAGTACTTCCGTGCCTTCAGCGCACTGAATTGGATACTAGTCATGATCGCAGTGAGTCCAGTATCACATAACATTGGATAGAAGTCACACGTTTGCTAAAATATGTATAGATTTACTACTGTTTGTGAAATAATGAAGGATCAATCACTTTTGTACAACTCGAGTTTGTGAAACTTGAGTTTGCCGTGTAACTCGAGTTCCACAAACTCAAGTTCCATGGAAAATAGCCACCATTTTTTTATGTAACTCAAGTTTCATAAAAAATAGCCACCATTTTTTTATGTAACTCAAGTTTCATAAAAAATAGCACGGCAAATTTGAAAGTTATTTTTTCAAAGAACTCGAGTTTCAGGAACTCGAGTTACACGAAAAACTCGAGTTTCAAAAAGGTAGTAGATTGCTAACTATTTCACAAATAGTGGTATATTACTAAATATTTTGCTAAATAGTAGTATATGATCATCAATTCATGATTTTCCTTCCATAATCACAACTTTATTACAAAGCTTAATTAATTTGTATGATAAAACAAAATAATCAAGGAATCAATTTTCGAAAAGATGAAGATCTTGTAGATGATATAGAGGCCCTAAGTTATATTGAGAATAGCCAAAAACTATACATCTTCGCCTCTATTGGAGGAAGAATATCCTAATCGATGGAATCATGTGATACGCATGCTAGAAGCCTGGTACAAATTAATTATAAAAAAACTACTTAAAAAAAGTTAGGAGTTAGGACACCTATGTACTATTAATCATCTTCTTTCGTTGTCTTTTGAGTGTAACTCTCTATGTAAAAACTAGACAATAATATAAGTCTTCTTCTTCTATATAACTTAAAGCTTAAGTGTCCTTTTGTTAATGGTAAGGCAATGGTCGCTAATAAAGGTGGATCACAAGTCCCAACTATTACTCAAAGCTTAATTAATTTGTATGATAAAACAAAAGAGTCAAGGAATCAATTTTCGAAAAGTTTATGGTAAAAGATTACTTTGTTACTTGAATACCAATTAGCTACACGTTAACTATAGATCAAATCACAAAAGATAAAGATCTTGTAGAAAACATAGAGGCCCTAAGTTATATTGAGAACAGCCAAAAACTATATCTTCACCTCCATTGGATGAAGAATATCTTAATGGATGGAAAAGCTTGGTGGACCCATGCAAATAGCAAAATACAAGCTCGTGTTTTATTAAAAAAAAAAAAAAACTTCTTAAAAAAAATTTAGGACACCTATGTACTAATTCTTATCTACTCAAGTGCTAGTTCCAATCTTCTTTGTTAGTTATCTACTTTGTACTAGTAATCATCTTCTTTCGTAGTCTTTTGAGTGTAACTCTCTATGTAAAAACTAGACAATAATATAAGTCTTCTTCTTCTATATAACTTAAAGCTTAATTGTCCTTTTGTTAATAGTAAGGCAATGGTGGATCACAAATCCCAACTATTACTCAATTGCAGTGTATAATTTATGCATATCGCATTTCCTAGACCAACAGCTTCATATGGGTTATAATAAGACATAGAAAGGCTAAAGACTACTAGTTTTCTTCACGAGTTGGGTTACCTCATTGCAAAAACGATTCGTTTCATTTAGTAATTAAAAAACAAAATATATCAAAACGGCGTCGTTTTGAGCTAGGATTGCTGATTTCTGCCTATTATAAATAGCATTTTTCTACTCTCAGCCACTCAACTCTCTCAGACCGACGCTCTATCTCAGTATCTCTCGCTCTCGCCTGAGACCGTGGAACCACTGATCGTGAGTCGCCTCTTGCAGCTCGGCAGGCTCACCATTCACGAGTCACGAGTCGTGACTCACGACCAGCCCAGCTACAGCCTAGACGCCTACCATCGTCCGCCGGTAACTCACTCCCTCTCTCTCTCTCTCTCTGTGTTTGTGAGTCTGTGACAAACCAAAGTTTGAACATATGAAACCCAGTTCTTTAATAATGGCCGGTTTTTCTCTTTCTTTTACTCTCAAAGAAAGAATATATTTGGAGTTGTATTAGTAATGGCTGAGACGATTACAAAATTTTCCAAATTAAGAAGAAAAAACAAAGGAAGACCAAAAACCAATCAAAAGAAAACAACAGGTGGCCCTAATTGCTAAGTACTATATAAACATTAAAAAATATTGTGAGAAATAAGAAAAAGAAAAAGAAATGTAGGAGCATCTGAATGCAGAAGCCGCATAGAGAAATGAATTCACGGCAAGTGCAAGCATAATCTGCTCCTCTCCATTTCGGCAACGTAAAGGGCTGTATACGCTATCTATTTCAAGCGCATCAGCTATGCTAACTAATTGCCTTTTTCTTTTTCTTTTTTAATAAAAAAAAATCTACATAACACAAAAAAAAAAGAAAAGAAAAGAAAAACCCAACAAAGCTTTATCATCATATTCATATACATCTACTAGTAGTCTAAAACTCAATTTCAGACACACAAAGAAAGAAGCACATGAATAAGTCTTCAGAAACATCTATGAATGACCCATGAGAGGCGCCTCTGCTCCGCTATATATGTAGGGTTTTATACTAAAACCCTACTTAGACTAGAATAACCTTAACCTAATTAGTAGTAGTACTACTTTATTTTTTTAGTCCCTAATTATATGGGCTTCAGAGGCAGGCCCATTTATGACAAATGGGTTTTCTGTTAACTATGATCCGACCCGGTAAGGCCCATTAAATATGCTGAGTCAGAGTGATGAGTCCAAGGAAAGCCCTCCATAAACCCTCTCAGAAAGAAGAGAAGAGAGGAGAGGGAGTGCAGTGGAGAAATGAAATGAGATCAAGTTGAAGATGGCCATTTCCGGAAAGCTTTGTGAGCTCAGTAGAAATGGTGGAACCCTTAAGAGGAAGTGGGTCCCACTACCAACACAGCCACAGAAACTATCTTCTTGCTTCTGTAGTAGTAGTAGTAGTAGCTCCACCCTTTCGTCCATACCTGAAACCCAATCCCAAGATCACGGTATGTATGACTGTATGTATATTGTCCATGTAGCTGTGTTTTCTTCTTGGGTTTAGAGTTGTTTTATTAATTGAAGGCTTACTTATTTGTTTTGTTTTGTTTTGTTTTGTGGTTTTTATATAGGGAATGAGAGTTCTAGGTCCAGATTGTCTAAATGGTTGCTATTCCTTCCTGGAGCTTTCACTTTTGGCCTTGGCACTTGGCAGATTTTAAGAAGGCAGGACAAGGTGATTCTAATACATTCTCTATCTCTCTATTTTCCCTTTCCAAATTTGTAGACCCAGACCCAGATATCCTAGGTTCAATTCTCTTGGATTACCTGATGGACAGTTCTGACAGGTGGGATGTGTCCAAAGGACCCATCATCAAATAAAAAAATTGTCTCCAGTCTTTTCTATTAATTTATATTTTTTTTTCCTGCCCATTAGTATGTATGTTATGTGGTGCTTGTTTTCCTTTTTCATTCTAAAAAATTTTGGATTTTTTTGGTTTTCCGTATTTACAAATTGTCAGAGATGTGTTGGATATACACAGCAGTTGGTGAAATGTTGCAGATTCATGATTTTTTTTTTTTTTTTTCAAAAGCGTAAATTTAAATGCCAGATGCCTGATCAATACACATGACATGGCTATGTAAGTGTTTTCTCTCAATTTACTTTGTCAAAAAAATTATTTTAAAAAGAAGAAGAAAGAAATAAGTACTAACATTTTGTTAGGACACACACTGTTCTTACATACATATATAGGAGCAAATAAATGCTAACATTTTACTTATACCTTCAGCCTTGCATGTAGAAGATGGCAAGATGCTTTAGTAAATTCCGCACAATCTTAGTGCTTAACAGGTCTTATGCTGTCATCAGACAATTTTCAAGACCGTAAAACTCATTTTAAGACTGTCTAAAATTTCTTCTTCTCTTTCAATTTTTTATTTATAAGTAGTAAGATTTTAATGTGAAAGGGGAGATACTCTATGCACACTGGATGTGTGTATAGAAGATACTCATAAAAAATGAAAACACTAATCATTGCCTATGAATAGAGAGTGAATCAATGAAATCTAAGAATAGAAATTTACTCATTATTGCCTATGATCGGGGCCACTCGAACAATGATCTTAAGAAGCCAGATTTTATCTCTAGAGCTGTTGACTCCTTTTCATTAAACATTCACTTCCTTCTCTCTCCATATGGTCCACATTAAACAAAGGTGGTGCCATTATAAGTAAGAGAGCTTCTATGTTTGCTAGACCAGCTACAAAAACCAAATAAATCATCTATCACTTTCTTCGGCATCACCAGTCACCACTGTTCTCTGAACATAGGGGAAAAAAATGAGAGCCCTTAGCTTAGGAGCAACTTTGCAATGAAGAAGCAAATGGTCTACTTTTTCACTATTATGTTTGCAAATACAATATTGATTTACAAAGTGATACTCTTTTAGTTAGAATTTTCCCCAAGGCTGCTGTTAATGAAAAAAACAACCCTCTCTGGTTCCTAAAACTAGAAGTCAGCACTTTTGTTTTTATCAAATTTTGAGCCAGTTTGGTAATGCTGTAGCTTTGCAAAAGACATTGTGAAGGAGTTGCTGCAAAGATCTTTCTGTGGTGTCTTAAGGGGTTCTATAGGGATTAATTTTTCTTGGAGAAGCATTTGTTGTGTTAAGGTGCCTTCAAATATTTCATTCTTTTGCATGAGCTGTTGGCATTGGATAAAATCGTAATGGTTGATCATCTACAAAACCATGATGTTGATTATTGATTGGTGTTGCATGTGTAAGAACAGGAATCCATTGATCACCTTTTACTCTGTTGTATAGTGGCAAGAGATATTTGGTCAGTTGTATTTTCAATGTTTGGAGTATCATGGATCATGCAGAGGAACATAGTTCAATTACTAAGCTGTTGACAAGGGGATTTCTACTTCAACAAATATCTAAAGCTTGGAATGCTGTCACATTATGTGTCTTCTAGACAATTTGGCAAGAGGGAAACAGATATATGGTTAGTTGTATTTTCAATATTTGGAGTATCTTGGATCATGCAGAGGAACATAGTTCAATTACTAAGTTGTTGCCAAGGGGATTTCAACTTCAACAAATATCTAAAGCTTGGGATGCTGTCACGTTATGTGTCTTCTGGACAATTTGGCAAGAGTGAAACAGTATAACGTTTGTTTGTGTCAAGTGCCCAACACCTGATGTCAAACAATCCTTGCTAAGATGCAATGGTTCTCTTAGGCAATTTCCAAGGACCAATCCTGTTCCTTCTTAGTGTCCGTTTGGGCGTAAATGGGAAACTAATTTCATTTTCCTAACTATATAGTTAGTAGGCACGGTTGCAAAAGTATATTTTTTACTAGCATCTCGAGCCTCAAAAACTCGATTTTGGGCTATAAATCGAGTTTCAAAGACTCAATTTTCATGGTCTGATGTGGCATTTTTTCCACGTGTTGTTCACCTGAAAATCGAGTCTTAGAGACTCGATTTATGACCCTTAAGACACCCTGTGGACATGACCCCTCCATTCCCAATTTTGGCCCAATTTATTCATTTTTCATTCGGTCTCTCTCTCTCTGTCTCTCTCTCTCCCTCCGTCAAAACTCAAAAGATGTCTCTCTCTCCCTCTGTAGAAGACTAGAACCTTCTCCCTCTCTCTGATCTGCTCTCAAACCCGTGCTCCATGTCTCTGATCTGCTCTCAAGCCCATGCTCCATGGCTGACCACCAAGCTCCGTCGGCCTAAAACACTTCTCACCCTCTCCATCAGCCTAAAACACTTCTCAACCCTTCTGGGTATTTTGGAAGCTGTTTTTCTGTGTTCGTTTTTTTTTTTTTTTTTTTCTGGGTTTTTTGGAAGCTTATTTTCTGGGTATTTTGGAAGCTGATTTTCTGGGTTTTGGATGCTGGTTTCTGTGTTCGTTTTTTTTTTTCCCTGGGTATTTTGGAAGCTGATTTTCTGGGTTTTGGAAGCTGATTTTCTGGGTATTTTCAGTGAGGTTTTGGGTATTTTTTGTGTGCCGATTTTCTGGTTTTGAGGTTGGGTTTCTGTTCAGTGTCGGAAATACACATCCTCAGTACCTCATCAAACCCTAATTAAGTAATTATACCCCAAATCTACAAACAATTGCAGATAATAATAATTAAGTAATTATACCCCAAAGCTACAAACAGGTGCAGATAATAATAGTTAAGACGGAAATTGCATAGATGGCCCAGGTAGCGAATTTGAAGTAAAGAGGCAATGGAATGGTAATCGCCATGAAAAACGCAGTTACGGCGAAGAATACGCCAAATTTTTGGAGCACTTGGGCTGTCACCAAGAACTTGGACTTGGACTTTATGAATTGGCTAACAAAGAAGCAAGCAAGCAAAGGCGAATCCTATTGCTAGAGAAAGCCAGTGGAAGGTTGCAGAAAGCTGTGTCTCGATTTGAGTGTATAGTGAAGCCATCTCAAGGGCAGCAGACAAACAAAAACCAATCATTAAATTATTCTCTGACTGTAAATGATATAAATCGAGTCTCTAAGACTCGATTTTCAGGTGGACAACACGTGGAAAAAATGCCACATTAGACCATAAAAATCAAGTTTTTGAAACTCGATTTATAGCCCAAAATCGAGTTTTTGAGGCTCAAGATGCTAGTAAAAAATATACTTTTGCAACCGTACCTACTAACTATATAGTTAGGAAAATGAAATTAGTTTCCCATTTTCACCATCCGTTTGGATCACATTTTGGCATTCGCGTTTTTGCGTTTTGCCTTTTTTTTTTTTTTTTTTTTGACCAGCGCCTCTTGCACTATTCATGGGACATGAATAGTGAATTAAGGCAAATGAACAATGTTTTGTGAGTGTGAGCAATAACCGGAAATTATTTTTTTATTGTTTTTAGTTTTCAACAAAATAAGGCACACTTAGAGTTTTAAATAGCTTGCAATTGAGTTTGTGGTTTACATTGTGGAGAAGTCTTGTATTATATATTCTTTCTCTTGTTTAAAATAAAATTATTTTAACTATCAAAAAAAGAGTTTCTCTGACTTTTCCACTAAAACATTGTTTGGTAAATATTTGCAGAGGCAGCAATATGTAACGTGAATTATTTACTTAATGCTCGGTAAAATATATATTTAGAAGTCTTGTGAATGCTTGGTAGGATGAAAAAAGATAGCATAAGATGTTTCAAGAAAAATTTAAAGCATTACCATATGAATTTTGATGCAGAACAGAAGTAGAAAAATAGGAAATAAGGAATGAAAACAGGAACAACTCTTATGGATCCTTAAGAGTGGTTGGTAGAAGCATTGATATATATAGACTTAAATATATATTTATTCTTTATTATTATTATATTTTTTATCAGTAAACGTCAATTTTATTCAAAGAAATATAAGTGCAACACAGCCACAATTCACAGGCAGAGTACAAGGGCTGTCAAAAGTCATATGAAAGTACATAAATCCAAAAACTTTAGTACATCAGAGAAAGAATGACTAATGCTTCAGCAGATTACTTACTTCAACAGATTATGATACTTATGCCTAATGCTTTAGGAAGCTTCACCCTGCCTTTCGCCTTTTGACCTTGCACATTGCCTGTATGCTTCTAAGCTTATGTGTGTCCTCGCAACAAACAGTACTTTTTGATTTGTTGGACAATATGATGGGTTGGCTCATTCTTATTGTGTCAAATTTATGTTTGTGACCGTATCTGTATCCATGAGATTTAGTTAACAAAACCACCAAAAGCTTTGAGTCAAAGACTGAATTGACTTGAGTTAAGGGGACTATTATGTTTGACAATGTTTTATATGTTGCAGATAAAAATGCTGGAATATAGACAGAATAGGTTGGAAATGGAACCTCTGATGCTTAACAACGTATCTCCATCAAATGGAAAATTGGACTCTCTGGAATTCAGGAGGGTTAGATGCAAAGGACTTTTTGATGAGAAAAGATCAGTCTATGTGGGCCCACGTTCAAGAAGCATTTCAGGAGTGACTGAAAACGGCTACTATATAATCACACCCCTTTTGCCCATCCCCAACAACACTGAGAGGTATATGCAGCAGGATTTTATTAGCTTCATTAGTCATTGTAACGTAACTCGCTACAATTTATCATACTTGCTCTCTTTCTTTGAAGTGTGTTATCCAACTAAGTTAAGTTGTTAGAGTGGGATTTTCTGTATTTAAACTATGCTTGAGCTGTATTCTTTTTCTTTTACAATGTGTTAACCAATTAAGTTGTTAGAGGGGGATTGTCTATGTTTAAACTATGTTTGAGTTATAATCCTTTTCTTTACAATAATTTCTCACATTTGATGTGCGAAGTTTTTCATGGAATAAATAAATAAATAACATTGTACTTTTTTTATTTAATGATTTGACAATACAATAGGAGATGAGGGATTTGAACCGTGGTTCTCCTAACAAAGGAGAGCAAGCTATGCCACTAAGCTACAAGGCTCTTGGCAATCATAACAATGTACTTATTGTATTAAGTTTTAGTTTTCTAAGCTTAGTTAATCTGGTTTATATTTACTGCATTTACTGGGTATACCAACATATTTAATCGTATGCCTATTCTTTCAGCATCATCATCTATTACATTTGAACTCAATCATGACTTAAATAGACAATTTGTATGTATTACAAGATATAAACTAATAAACATTATAACAAACATAACTTCCAATATGACAATGCAGATTGGCATAGTAAGTTTCTGGTCAAAAAACCTAATGATGAACTCACAAAATTTAAGCTTTCTTAAAAAAGAAACTATCCTGCACCCTATTGTAATATATCTATTAATTTTTCTCATATTGGCTTGAAACCAAGCTCAAAGAAGCTGTTATATTCTACTAGCATCTTCACACGCAGAATGCATGTGTACAAAGTTTTTTTTTTTTTTTTTTAATAAAAAATATAATATTATTAAGTCTTAATCACAAGTAGTTATAGTTTATGTATAAAACATGTGTCCTGATTATTTTTTACATTTACTTTTTATTTGTTTTATTCTATCTTTTTATTTTAAGAATGTGGTTTTATAATGTGTGCAGAGTATATTTAGGGCTTGTTAGTGGGAGTAGAATTTCATGGACAGTTTTTAATTTCTCAATTTACCTGTATGTTCTTAATATGGTTATTTTTTGGAAGAATACAAAAATGGACACTAAAGCGTTCTATTCCAACTATATATATATATATGACCTTAGAGAAATGAGGGGAGAAAAGGGATTACTACCTGACTAGTATAAAAAAAGAAAAAAAGAAAAAAAAAAAAGGGAAACTAAATAGAAATAGCAATTAATAGTATTGTGTCCAAATTGTTGGTACCGTATTCCATTTTGGGATGTCCCAAAAGTTTGTCCTCTCTATAAAGTTAATAGATAAATTTCCTAACATATCCTTTATTTGAAAAGTAAATGCCATTCTTTCACTTAAGTTTGGATTAATGAGGGTAGTTTTGGTAATTTGTAAGACAACATTAAAAAGCGTTCCCTCAAAAAATTTGATTTTCTAAACAAGACCAGCAATATGGTTGGGGCGGTTTGAGGTAGAGGAGACAAGGCTTTGGAGGAGGGTGATAGCTATGAAATTCGGGGAAGAGAGGGAGGGGGGGAGGGGGGGGGGGGGGGGGGGTTTGATGGACTTCCAAGTTGGTTAGGGGTTCACATGGTTGTGGTCTTTGGAAAAACATTAGAATGGGTTGGGAAACCTTTAGTCATTATACTTGGTTTGTGAATGGGATGGAGAATTGGGTGCGATTTTGGCATGACTGTTGGTGGGGTGACCATCCACTTAAAGCGGTCTTCCTGGTTTTGTATGAGATTGCCATTGATGGGGAGGCTTTTGTAGAGTCATCTTTGGTGAGGCAGGGTGTGGGGGAGAGGAGTGAGGATGGGCTTCCAAGTTGGGTAGGGGTTCACATGGTTGTGGTCTTTGGAAAAACATTAGAATGGGTTGGGAAACCTTTAGTCATTGTACTCTGTTTGTGAACGGGATGGAGAATTGGGTGCAATTTTGGCATGACTGTTGGTGTGGTGACCATCCACTTAAAGCGGTCTTCCTGGCTTTGTATGAGACTACCATTGATAGGGAGCCTTGAGGCAGGGTGTGGGGGAGAGGAGTTGGGATGTGAGGTTCCTTCGTGATTTTAATGATTGGTAGGTGGCATTAGTAGTGGAGTTTCTTGAAATTTTGGAGACTAACACCCTTCAACTGAGAGTGGGGAATGTATGTGGTGTAAGTTGAAAAAGAATGGGGACTTCCATATCTGTTCTTATTATAATAAGCTTAGAGGTTCTTATTTTGTCATCATCCCGTGGAAAGGCATTTGGGGGGTTAAGGCACCTAGATGGTTTTCTTTCTTTTTTTGGATTGCAGCATGGGGAAAAATACTCATTGGTAATAATTTGAGGAGAAGAGGATCTTCTATTGTGGATTGGTGTTATATGTGTCGGTATATTGGGGAGACTGGATCATCTAATGATTCACGGCAAGAGGGCTTATCTTTTGTGGAGCTTTGACGTTAGAACATTTGCAGTCTCTTGGGTTTTACAAGGAAGGGTGATAGACTTGCTATTTGGATAGAGGAATTGGTTGGGGAAGTACTTGTCTGATATTTGGAATTTGACAGCATTTGTGTTTGATGTGGTGCATTTGGAGGGAGTGTAATAATTGTACATTTGAAGATGTGGAGAGTTTGGGGAATCAACTCCCTGCCTCATTTATGGGCTCTCTGTTTGATTGGTCTTGGGTTTGGAAACTCACATCTAGTGATTCCTTTCCGATGTTTATAGATTTGCTTCTTCCTTGTTCATAGTTTTTTTTTTTTTTTTTTTTGGGAAATTACAATTTGCCCAATTGTGGTTTGCTTGAAAAACACTTTACCCACCTGTGGTCCTATCTATAAGCAGTTCATTGCCCACCTGTGGCCTTGCCATTACTCTAACACAATTTAACTTAAAAACATATTAGAAAGTGAATCAAACACACTGAAAAGCCAATATCATTACTGAACAGCTTTGAGCACTTTGAAGTTTCTGTTGCACAAAGAGAAGCTAACATAGTAGCTTCATATGTCATATGTATTCTAGTTAATCTTTGATTGAATTTTTTTATGTGAACTATTGGACAGAGAAGTTCCAATTTAAAAAGCTCCGATTCATATTCAATCTTTAAGAGATTCTCTACAAATTCATATTCAATTTTTTTTATGTGAATTTTTTTTAAAGCATTGATTTTAAACAAAGTCCTTCTTGTTTCCTTTACCTTCTCTTCCTTTATCGAACCCCACCTAAACCAAGTTCTCTGGTTTTAGAACTTACCCACATAACGAAACCCAAAAAACTAATTTATAAACCCCAACATTTTTAATTTTATACCAAAAATTCTTGGGGTTTCTTTCTTTTCCCTTAATTTTGAGGTCTGTTTTCTCTTTTGTTTATCTAATTGTTGGTATTCACAGTTTGATTTCTCTGTAGGAAACTTTCGAAATCTTCTTCTGGGTACATGTTTCCCAGATCTGGTTTTGTGTCCTAACTTCTGCTTTTATCAGTATCCTTTGAGTTGTCCTCATTCTCTTTTGATTTCTTCATCATCACAGTCGGATAACAATTTAGTTTTTTCTTTTCCACTCTCTTTGCCTTTCTTTCCTAACAGTTTCCAGAGCTTGAATCAGGCTTCCCAAGCATGTATCAGCGTCACCTTCCTCAGTCTTGGGCATCAATTTCTGCAATTTCTAACACAGAATTCAATAGAAACAACATGGAGAATTACCATCAATTTCTGCAATTTCAAAAAAAAAAAAATTAAAAACCCTAGGTTAGAGAACGTACTTGGAACTTCACTCCAGAGGGGTATTCCTCAAACTCTGTCATAGGGGTTTTGATTGGAATGGTGATCGAAAGTGATTATGGAAATTTCACTTGATGATCTTCATGGAGTGGCTGAATCCGACAAGAGAGAGTGAAGAGTGTGGCATCAGGTTTCTTTCTCTTGGTTTTAGTGTTTGATTCACTTTCTAAAATGTTTTTAAGTTAAATTGTGTTGAGTAACAGCAAGGCCTCAGGTGGGTAACGAACTGTTAACAGATAGGACCACAAGTGGGTAAAGTACCATTTTTTAAACTACAAGTGGGCAAAGTGTAATTTTTCTTCTTCTTCTTTTTTCCCTTTTCTTTGTACGTCTTTGCTTCTTTGTGATCTTTTCTCATGAAGTGGTCTTTTTTCATTGACATTGAACATATAAAAAATATATGGGACGGAGGTAGTAAAATATTTCTGGACATTGAACATATGTTAGATGCACCTATCATAGTGATATGTGTTCCCACAAGTGATCAAAACAATCCAATTACAAGGGCTCTTTGATTTTATTGATGTGCCAAATATTGGCTCAAACAATTTGAAATAACTTGTTGGCTTAGATTGTATCCTAGATTTGGGAGTTTTCTCAACAAGTAGTGTTTTGTACCATAAAAAATTAAAGTAGCGATCTACTGTCTTGGAGAGAAAAATTCTCAAGGTTTTATCCTCTCCTCCATATCTTAAAAAAAAAAGGTTGTATTGTCTTGACTGATTGATGGTTTGTTGTATTAGCTAAAAGTATATTGAATATTTTTCTTCTAGCATGCAGTCGCCAATATTGGTTAACAGAGGATGGGTTCCTCGTAGTTGGAAAGAAAAGTCTTTGGAAGATTTACAATCCAGCGAACTTCCTTCCAGTACAGCAACCCCATCTGTCAAAGATAGCGAAAGCAGCTCTTGGTGGAGGATTTGGTCTAAGAAGCCCAAAAATATTGAGGTTTGTTTTGTAGTTACTTGATGCCTTGTTCAGGTGGGGCATATCAAAGATACAATCTAAATTTTTGCAACTTACAGGTCAATGCCCCTGCTGTCATACCTTCAGAAGTTGTTGGAGTAGTTCGTGGGAGTGAGAAGCCTAGCATATTTGTTCCAGCAAATGATCCAAGCTCCTGTCAGTGGTTCTATGTTGATGTTCCTGCATTGGCTCACGCTGCTGGACTTCCTGAGAATACTATCTACATTGAAGACGTAAACGAAAATGTCAATCCAAGTAACCCATACCCAATTCCAAAAGATGCTAATACCTTGATTCGCAGCTCAGTAATGCCACAGGACCATCTTAATTATACATTCACATGGTATGCCTTTGCATCTTTAGATAAACCAAATTTTGGATGCACTTGCAATCCTCTTCTGAAAAGACTGGTTTGCTGTTACTGCATTCATAATCATTCTTTATTCATTTATGCCTTGATCTCAGTTTATATTGTTCATGATTATTCCAAGAATGGAAGGAGTTCATCTTCCAATTGTCATGTTTGTTTACCATTTTGTGGACCTATATATAGGCCAGCAGTGCCACTATGATATTTCCCTGGTCAATTGGGAAATAATCAAATTAATTTGATTTGTTAATTTTAACATATAATGAAAACTGGTCAACAAATTGTTAGTGAAAAGAACAATCTGTTCTGTTAAAGGTTCATGCTAAGTTATGATAGTTGCATGTTAAGCAGCTACCAACTTACCATTAACTTCTCAAAGCCACAGATGATTCAAAGATTTCATATACTTATTATTTGAATAAGGCATAATTTAGATATTTGTTTTAAGTTCTATGGGAACATCTTTATGTAAAGCGGAAGCTACTGTTACTTCAAACATCGTTTCTGTTAATCAAACTATCAAAATGTTTTGATCACTGTACATCAATGAAAGAAAAACATGCTTGTGGGGTTTGGTTGATGTGGGAGGCACAAATCCCAAAATGTATTTTAGCATGTTATTGCACTCTTCTACATATTAGTTGTTTACTTAATTATATAATATGTTGAAGATATGAAATCCACACATATTTCCACAAGCAACAGGCCAACAGAATTATAAGATAAATTCTCTCGCAAGGTTAAGAAATTCTGGGACATACTACGCTACCTTTTCTGATGTCATGTTTTATTTTGCTCAGGTACTCTATATCTGCTGCTGTCACGTTTATGGCTTTCAAAAGATTAAGGCCCAAAAAGAGTCGGAGATAGCATTTTCTCATCAGCGGTGACTTTTACCAATCATTGTTCTTCCTCTAGATCTCATCCATGAATTTGATTTAGGAGAACATGGAGAAGATAAAATCCACTTCCCATCAATACTGTCCTTATTGAAATGAGAGAATTTTACTGTCTTTATCAAAATCAGCAGAATTTTAACTGTTGACACTATTTATCTTTTCATAAGGTCTTAGTTGACAGGAAAATGTTTTGTGGATCAGCTGCTTTCATCATTAAATAAGCTTACATGAGGGCAGTCAAGTCGATGGAAAATAATGTTTTATTTTCTGTTTTGATATAGTGAAAAGTCTCTCTTACAAATCTTGCATAGAAGCTGTTTCTCTCTACCTTTTCTTTGTTTGGTGTGACATGATGTACTTTCCAGTTTAACAGAGGATTCCATTGGCCCTATATAGAAATAAATTGTGATTAAAGTAGTCAAACAATATGGAATTAGACTTCATTGGGTGGAAAGGTGTACAATTATGAAGTTAGCTCATGAAGTTATATTGTACCTCTCTCTCTCTCTCTCTCTCTCTCTCTCTCTCTCTCTGTAATCATCTACATCACCTTGTAGCTCAATTGGCACCACTTGGTGACTTCAACAGAGTAAAGCTACTACATCCATAACAATTTTACAACAAATCTTAGGTTGCAAGTTAATATTAGTGGATAAAAAAGTGATGTCAATAGTGGACTTATATTATAACCAATAATAACTTGCTATTTAGGATTTTTTTTTTTTTTTTGAAGTATGAAAATATTGTGCACATAGCATTACACTTTCAACAAAAATATCTATGGTTCAAATGTCTCAAATCCATTGTAAATAGTGAATTTAAAAAATGGAGAAGAGAGGAAGGAATGTGGGATGGGAGAGGGGTGTGTTTTGAAATTGATTATCCCTTCTAAAAGCTGAGAAGGATTACAAACAAGGAAGGCCAACATGAACCACTTAGCACATTCTCGGTAGAGTGAATAGATTTTGCCTCTTTTAAGTGGCACAAGCGGGTGGAGCCGAGGTCTAGATTGTTATAGCTCCATTTCGTGTGTTAGTCCCTGCCCTGCAATGATCAAAGTATCAGTAATGTTGAGCAATTTTGGAGAAAATTGTGGAGTGAGTGGATTAGTAACAAAAACTTAATGTAATTTGGTAAAGTGGACAATATATACTCTCAAACCCGAACTGTGAATGATGGGGGTCTGAAGCGGTCACACTTGCTCTTTTTGAATTGTCGCCTTGGAGGACTGGTGCTTCAGTTGTCCACAATGATGTAGTAAATAACTTGTTGAACCGTCCTCATGAGCCTGATATTGAAGTTTTTTATTTATGCCATCGCTTGGATCCTCTGGTGTTTGGGAAATTAGGCCTAAGTTGAATAACAAGGACCATGTCCAATTAGACTTGCTTGAGATTTTGTTGCTTATGCCATGGAATATGGAAATTACACTCATCTATGAAGTTCGTTGACCTAAGATTCTAGAGCATTGATCTTGCAATATTTGCAAAAGAATTCATGTTTCAGTTTCTTGGTTAGAAGTTTTCCCCATTATTCATAGCATCTTGTCACTCCTGATGTAATCTTAATGTCTCTATAATAAAATTATAATAAAATTTTCTATCAGTGTTAACTAAAAAATGGTGAGTTCGAGTTGATGTAATTTTTATTTGAGCTCTTCTACAAATATATAAAAATCTCACAATATTTTTGTGGGGCCCAAAATCTGAGGTCCCAGCCCACTTCGTGTTAAGGGCCCAAGGCCCAAGCCGAGGAGCCCTACTGCCGAGGACGTATGATGAAAGCCCCTTAATGGCCCAGGAATGTGGCCGAGGACGACCTCACGCTCAATACCTCACAAAGCGCCTGAAGAAAAGGACAAACTCAGTACAAGAGCAGTACAACGAGAAAGCTGCCAACACCATAATGTGGAGCCCAGTGCCTGACAAGCCCATACTCCATACCATGCTATCCAGCTTTTCCCAACCACTTTGACGTATGGATTGATAGGACAAGTAACTACCCCAAATAAGGAGAAACCGACACGTAGATGAAGAAGGGGAAGTGAATATTAGTATAAAAGGGAAAAGAGAGCTAAATGGAAAAGAAAGGTGAGAATGTAATGCTCCTCGGACTAATTCCGAGGAGCCAAATCTCTCAAACCATATCGATGTAAGGTTCAGTTATACTGTCCAAACCTATCTTTGTATTAGCTCTCGTGAAACCAGGATCAAACCGTTGCCCAGCGTTCAAGGGCATGCCTTTCCAAACCCACTCTCTACAAATCATATTGTTCGGGCCCTTTACACACGAGCCCAACGTTATCCTTGGGTCGTTAAAAATCGTGTCCCTACAATTGGCGCCGTCTGTGGGAAGGCTTGCGCGTTGGCGCAGATGGCGGTGGAGTCAAGTCTCTATTAGGCAGAAGTTCACGAAGTTTCCTCCATCTCCAACGACATGCAGTTGTTACTCCGACATAAACTTCTGCTAGGGGCTTCCAGCCTCAAGCTAGCTCTCCCCGCCTTGGTCTAGGGGCTAACCATCGAAAAAAATAAATAAATACAAAAAAAAAAAAAAAAAGTACAAGTTTTGGACAGAACCAAGGCCTTGCATGGTCCTCGGACTCAAGCCTATGGGGAAACCAAGTACACAAAAGAAAAATTACAAGTTTTGGACAGAACCAAGGCCTTGTATGGTCCTCGGACTCAAGCCTATGGGGAAACCAAGTACGCAAAAGAAAAATTACAAGTTTTGGACAGAACCAAGGCCTTGTATGGTCCTCGGACTCAAGCCTATGGGGAAACCAAGTACACAAAAGAAAAATTACAAGTTTTGGACAGAACCAAGGCCTTGTATGGTCCTCGGACTCAAGCCTATGGGGAAACCAAGTACGCAAAAGAAAAATTACAAGTTTTGGACAGAACCAAGGCCTTGCATGGTCCTCGGACTCAAGCCTATGGGGAAACCAAGTACACAAAAGAAAAATTACAAGTTTTGGACAGAACCAAGGCCTTGTATGGTCCTCGGACTCAAGCCTATGGGGAAACCAAGTACACAAAAGAAAAATTACAAGTTTTGGACAGAACCAAGGCCTTGTATGGTCCTCGGACTCAAGCCTATGGGGAAACCAAGTACGCAAAAAAAAAATTACAAGTTTTGGATAGAACCAAGGCCTTGTATGGTCCTCGGACTCAAGCCTATGGGGAAACCAAGTACACAAAAGAAAAATTACAAGTTTTGGACAGAACCAAGGCCTTGCATGGTCCTCGGACTCAAGCCTATGGGGAAACCAAGTACACAAAAGAAAAATTACAAGTTTTGGACAGAACCAAGGCCTTGTATGGTCCTCGGACTCAAGCCTATGGGGAAACCAAGTACACAAAAGAAAAATTACAAGTTTTGGACAGAACCAAGGCTTTGTATGGTCCTCGGACTCAAGCCTATGGGAAAACCAAGTACGCAAAAGAAAAATTACAAGTTTTGGACAGAACTAAGGCCTTGTATGGTCCTCGAACTCAAGCCTATGGGGAAACCAAGTACACAAAGAAAAATTACAAGTTTTGGACAGAACCAAGGCCTTGTATGGTCCTCGGACTCAAGCCTATGGGGAAACCAAGTACGCAAAAGAAAAATTACAAGTTTTGGACAGAACCAAGGCCTTGTATGGTCCTCGGACTCAAGCCTATGGGGAAACCAAGTACACAAAAGAAAAATTACAAGTTTTGGACAGAACCAAGGCCTTGCATGGTCCTCGGACTCAAGCCTATGGGGAAACCAAGTACACAGAAAAAAGTACAAGTTTTGGACAGAACCAAGGCCTTGTATGGTCCTCGGACTCAAGCCTTTGGGGAAACCAAGTACGCAAAAGAAAAATTACAAGTTTTAGACAGAACCAAGGCCTTGTATGGTCCTCGGACTCAAGCCTATGGGGAAACCAAGTACACAAAAGAAAAATTACAAGTTTTGGACAGAACCAAGGCCTTGTATGGTCCTCGGACTCAAGCCTATGGGGAAACCAAGTACGCAAAAGAAAAATTCCAAGTTTTGGACAGAACCAAGGCCTTGTATGGTCCTCGGACTCAAGCCTATGGGGAAACCAAGTACACAAGAAAAATTACAAGTTTTGAACAGAACCAAGGCCTTGTATGGTCCTCAGACTCAAGTCTATGGGGAAACCAAGTACGCAAAAGAAAAATTACAAGTTTTGAACAGAACCAAGGCCTTGTATGGTCCTCGGACTCAAGCCTATGGGGAAACCAAGTACACAAAAGAGCCAACAGGGGGTTTGGGCAGGACCTGGACCTTAGAATCTATCCGAGGAGAATTCCCCGTTGATAATCGGGCTAACCCCTAAACTACATGGATTCCCCGATCTATCCTCGGATCCTCAACACCTAGAGGATTGATGCAGTATAAGACAATGTGTTGCCAAAAACACATAGTCGAAGTCCCCCACTGCTCGGCTACCCTCTCGGACGAATTATTTAGAGTTTATCGTTCTCGGACGATCGCCTTACATGCATTACGAAGCACTCAGCCATTATCCCGGTTAGTTTTATGAGTTTTAATTCACTGGGAATTATCATTATTATGCTTGTTACTGTCGGTAAACTGGAATTAGTAGGTTTCTGTTTCAAGGTTTCCTACTCTAAGTATCATCAAAGGAAAGCACAAATGTAGCATCCCGTGCACAAAATAATTGTTACAGAAAGGAAAAATACTTAAAAAGAAGCAAATTCATTTTTTATTAAGACAAAGAAACAATACAGCGTACATTGAAAGAGCATAAATAAGCTCATACTGAAACTAACTACATAAGCGAAAAGAAAAGATACAAGGGAGCGAAGGAAAAGCTGAAGAAGAGGTGCAGATGAGAGACATGCTGCCGTTCCAAAATTTTGTCTAAGGAGACCATTCCTCAATACTTTTACATGCCTATAACTCAGGCAGTAAAAGAGCCCAACTTCGGGCTAGCACCGTTGAAGAAAAGGTACAGGGAGCCGGAGGTTGATGAGCCTCCACGTAACCACGCCTGCGATAGAGCAGACGGCGCTGATGGCGGAAAACCTTACTTCTGACGCACCAAGAATTCGATGCGACCAGTACTTGCTTCGGATTTTGACTGAAAGAGGGAGAAATACCATCTCCCCCTTATCAAGGCGGAAGATTACCTTAAATCTGTGCCTCCCCTGCCCAGACCACACCACCTTAAGTCTTGGAAGGGTCCGGTGCCTCTGTGGCAGGTGAAGTTCCTCCACCTCCACCCAAGCCTCAAACATATTGCGCTAAAGGAAGACAACACTGGACAGGGAAACTAGCTATGGATAAAGGATTATGATTTTGAAGAGAGCAGAAGAGTTCATATGCCAGAAGAATAACCACCTATCCTGCTTATATAAAGGGTAAGGTAGTGTCATTTAATTTGAGTAGATTCCCAAGAAACGCTGCGGACAAGGCAGCTCTGGCACAATTTCCAACGCTATCCTCCACCACAAGATTTAAAGGTCCTCGTGAAGGCGCGCCTCGAATACTGAGATACCAAAGGACACTGCGCGGGTGAAGAATAAAGTAATGCCTATTAATTCGGCACATCTCCCATGCAAATGGAAGAGCACAAACAGCAATAAGGTGCAGAACTTGAGCAAACCGCGAGACGAGCCCAACGTCATCAAAACCCTCCTCCCCAACTAAAAAGTCGGGAAGCAGGATTTTGAGGGGCTATTGTGGGGCCCAAAATCTGAGGTCCCAGCCCACTTCGTGTTAAGGGCCCAAGGCCCAAGCCGAGGAGCCCTACTGCCGAGGACGTATGATGAAAGCCCCTTAATGGCCCAGGAATGTGGCCGAGGACGACCTCACGCTCAATACCTCACAAAGCGCCTGAAGAAAAGGACAAACTCAGTACAAGAGCAGTACAACGAGAAAGCTGCCAACACCATAATGTGGAGCCCAGTGCCTGACAAGCCCATACTCCATACCATGCTATCCAGCTTTTCCCAACCACTCTGACGTATGGATTGATAGGACAAGTAACTACCCCAAATAAGGAGAAACCGACACGTAGATGAAGAAGGGGAAGTGAATATTAGTATAAAAGGGAAAAGAGAGCTAAATGGAAAAGAAAGGTGAGAATGTAATGCTCCTCGGACTAATTCCGAGGAGCCAAATCTCTCAAACCATATCGATGTAAGGTTCAGTTATACTGTCCAAACCTGTCTTTGTATTAGCTCTCGTGAAACCAGGATCAAACCGTTGCCCAGCGTTCAAGGGCATGCCTTTCCAAACTCACTCTCTACAAATCATATTGTTCGGGCCCTTTACACACGAGCCCAACGTTATCCTTGGGTCGTTAAAAATCGTGTCCCTACAATTTTCATAACAAGCTGAAATTTTTCCAACCGTAAGTCAAAATAAAAGGGAGAAAAAAATCCCCAAACCCACCACAACTTAAAACAAAGCCTATTGAGCAAATGTTATAAGATTTTGTTATGACTAAAAACTTTCCCATTTTTTAATATTATTTGATACCTTTTTATTTAACTAGATTTCTAATGAAGTATCACTCAAAAATTAATAATGATACAAAAGATATGGGTAAAATATAAGCAACTCATCATTTTAAGCATTTCGAAACTTTCTCATCTTTGAGTAACTTCTAAGCTAGACTCAACCCTAACACAACTCTATTGATACAACCCAATTTTGACATGTTTTGACACTAGAATTTACCAACAAATTTATGAACCAACACAGTGTTAATGTTTTTTTTTTTTAAATTAATTAGGAGATTTGACTTAACTTACACTTCATTCATATATATAAATATATATATATATATATATATATATATAAATATATATATATATATATATAAATATATATATATATATATATATATTATAAACCTAATAATATTTGGGAAGGAATAAACATTTTCTATAAGGTTACTATAAATAAATCAAACATATGGATGTCACGTTCTTAAAAATTTTATTGATTTAAATAAATCAAAATTTATAAAAGAGAAACCCAAAAATCTTATAGATATCTAATAATAAAAAAACTAAATGTTAAGTTAATAAAATGAAGGTGAAATACCAATTTTATCTTCATTATAAACACACATATAGAAACTAAAAGCTATACAAGTAAAATTTTATATATATATATATATATATATATAAAATCCTATCCCTTCATTTATAAAATCACAAACACAATAGAAAATAAAAAAGAAAAATATCATACTTCATTCAATTCTTTTATTGCTTGCTTAGATGGAGGGAGATGAGAAGAGAGTAAAGGGAAGAGAATATTTAATTAACCTTGTTTGAATGTTTTTTTTAAAGGGAGAGGAAGGGTTTGGAGGGAATTCTTACCCCTCCTAACCCTTATTTTTTAATTTCCCCAAATTTGGAGGGGAGAGGGGTGGGGGGATTGAAGATTCTAGTCCTAATAAATTTTTTTTTTTAAATTACTCATTTTAGCCCTCACCACATTTTCATAATTTACAAAATATACCAACCTCTAAAATGGTAAAAATCCTTTTTGTGTTGTCTCAACACTCATCATCCACCTTAGTTTTCTCTTACACCCCTCTCTCTCTCTCTCTCTCTCTCTCTCTCTCTCTCTCTCTCAAATTCTTAATACTTTCTATCTTTATTTCTCTCTCTTGAGTTTCTTGACACGGAATTGGGTCAATTTGGGGGGTTTATAATTTTTACAATATTACATAACTTGATAACATTTTTTTTAAATTCATATTCTAAATCTTCTCGTTGAATTACATATTGTCTATATTTTTAATATGCATGTCAAATTTTATGCCACTCGAATATTATTTAATATTTGATACTTAGATTCTTCTTTTATGCATAATTTTTATATAAAAGAAAACTTGAAATTTAAAAATATAATTTATGAGATAGTTATTAATCTCTAATCATTTTGAAATTCAACAACTATGAATGGTATATAAAGAAAATGACATCCTTAGATGGAGTAGTCAAAATTCATATCCTAGTTAATAAATCCTAAAACTTAATAAATTGTTATTTAATTAATATTTTTTTTCTTTTATTGTTATGATTGTTCATAAGGACACTGACATATAGGGGAAAACCAAAATAAGTTTCTAGGATTTTTCAACCTAAAAAATTACTAGCTAGGCTTGCTAAAAAGTTTTTTTTTTTGGTAAACCGGAATTTCATTAAACAAAACTAAGGATTAAAAAGTCTAGGTTATGTGATAGCCCAAGCGTCAGCTGCAAGCTGATACAAAATACATGAGGGGGGATGGGAATGCAAATAAAAAGAGCTAGCACTATGAATTCCTTCCTTTGCCAAAATGTCCACGCAATGATTTCCTTCGCGGTGAATGTGGTCAATCCGAGCTTCCTCAATACACTGGAGGAGGGACCTGCAGTCATTAATAATATTTGAATAAGGATGTGGAGAGTCAGGATAAGCATTATGGGAGTTAAGCACATTTGTAACAGTTTAAGCATCAGTTTCTATCAAGAGCTTTTTAATGTTCAGGTTTTTGGCTAGGCTAAGACCATTTCTTAAGCCCCATAGTTCAGCAGCCATCGAGTAAGTAAAACCAATGTTTCTGCAGAAGCTGCCGATCCACATGCCATTATGGTCTCTTATCAGACCACCTGCCGAGGCCAAACCCGGGTTTCCCCTAGCCAACCCATCCGTATTCAGTTTAAAGAAACCAAACGGAGGGGGTTTCCAACAAACGTATAAAATAAGGGTGTCTAGGCAAGTCGACGACCCGCCCAACCCGTCCGACCCGCTGCCGTCCGACCCACCGCCACCCGATACGACGACTCCGGCGGTCGGACGCGGTTTCCGACTTTGCTAACCCGACACCCAGCGGATCGGTTATTGGTTTTTTAGTTCAAAACCCGTGAAACTTGACTCGAACCGAAGTCCATTCAATATCCAGCCATTTTTTCCAGATTCCGATCATTTTTCCAGATTCCAACCACTTTTTTCCAGATTCCGGCAACTTTTTTCTAGATTCTGGCCCCTTTTTCACTTAAATCTGTTGATTTCTGGCACAATAAACACCGGATCTGGCCGAACCAGTGATTTCTCATCACGATTTGGCAGAAATCTCGTCGGATCCGATGGGATCTCACCGGATCTTGGATGGATCTGGCAAGATCTCGCCGCGTTTCGAAGGATTCCGGTGAGATCGGTTTCACCTGAAACCAACCACCACCCACCGGCAACCCAAACCGACGAATCCGTTACTGTTACAGGTCGGTTGCGGGTTGAAAAACCACCCACCCAAACTATTACGGGTCAATTGCGGGTTGGGCAAAAACCTGACCCGCTCGACCCATGGACAGCCCTAGTATAAAACATTATTTTTCATGTTGGATCTTTTGGGTGGAAGGGTGTGAGTGATTTCCTAGGAGAGGGTTTTTATTCTTTCCATGACTGTGGGGGCCATGAAGGGTTGGGCTTCCATGATGTATTTGTTACGGGCTGACCATATGGACCACACGGCAAGAGGGAGGGTTGTGAACCAAGGAGCGTTCAGCTGAGATGGGATGACCAACGAAGAGGTGGACATGTGCTTTAGCCACTCTGTGAGGTTGAGATTGAAAAAATCCGATGGGAGTGAATTATTTGAAAGGCCATGCCATATGGGATGAATGCTTGGGTAGTCCCTGAGAATATGAATTGTAGTTTCATAGTATGAGAGACAAAGAGGGCATGAGTCATCATTTATAATGTGTCTCTTAATGAGTTGATTTTTTGTGTGAAGGCGGTCATGGCATGCAAGCCATAGGAATGTTTTCACTCTTGGGAGGGTGTGTGATTTCCAAAGCCAATTCCAGGCGGTGGCGTTATGGGTTAAAGGAAGGTTTGCAGCAAGAAGATAGGCCGTGCGAGGATTGAACTGTCCATTTGGGGAAAGGTTCCACGTGGGTAGGTCACTTAAGGTGGAGAGAAAAGGTCTGAAAGTGGCTCGGATAATGTCGTGGACCTAGTCTGGAAGGTCAAATGATAAAGCATTTAAGTTCTAGTTTCCGTTGGCATCCCAACAATCCTTCACCTTCATGGTGGTGTCAAGAATGTGAAGCGGGCCTTGGATGAGTTTTCGAAGAGGACCATGACCGGTCCAGTTGTCATACCAGAAGTGGGTTGTTTCGCCATTTCTGATAATCCAACGGCTACCTTCATCACAGATGGATTTGGCTTTTAAAATGTTGTTCCACGTCAAAGATTTTCTTTTGGTGACATTCGAGGTACTAGGGTATTTTTTCCTAAAGGTGTCAGCCCAGATTGTGTCAACTTTAGTATGGAACTCCCATAATCTTTTGGCTAGGAGGGCCCTAGGTGTTTTGGTTTTGTGACAACATCCCAGCCAATAGCATGCATTCTTTGCCTTGTGGTTGAGTCACCCCAAAGGAAGTTTCAGTTGATTTTATCTAACTTAGTGCAAGTTTTATGGGGAAGCATGGTGCACTGCAAAAGGGAGGTGGGCATGGCCGAGGTGACAGAGTTGATAAGCGTGAGGCAACCCACCATGGATAAGGATCTAGCTTTCCAACCGAAGAGCTTAGCACGGACCTTGTCGACAATGGAATCAAAGGCTCGCTTGTATCTACCATCAGTGATGATGGGGACACCAAGGTATCTCCCAAACTCATTCGTACGGTTCATGCCCAGCTCATTTTCAATGGCGACAATATTCTCAACGCTAATGTGGGGCGAAAAGAAGAGTTTTGATTTGCTATGGTTTACTTTTTGGCCGGAACAGTTGTAGAAGGTATCAAGAACTCTTTTGATGGTGATGATATTCTTCTTGGTTGCCTTAGCAAAGAGGATCAAGTCATCGGCGAAGAAAAGATGCGTGAATGAGGGGCCATCTTTAGAGGTTTTCACTCCAGTCCAATTTCCAAGAGCGATCTCAAAGTTTATGAGGTCAGCAAGGTACTCTATGCATAGGATGAAGATGTACAGTGAAAGGGGATCACCCTGGCGAATGCCCCTTGAAGGGAGGAAGGTTCAAGTTTTTCTCCATTTATAAGAACCAAGAGGTTGGGCAAGTTGATGCATGACATGATAAGGTCAATCCACGCTTTTGGGAAGTTGAACCAGATGAGGGCGCGATGGATGAAACTCCATTCAAGTCTATCAAAAGCTTTCTCAAAGTCGATCTTAAGCGCCATGAGGCCATGCTTGCTTCTGGAGATTGTCATGGAATGCACAATGTTCATGTCCTTGTCAACGAAATAGCTAAAATAGAAAGTTACAATGCCACTAGTTCATCACGGTTCTTACTACTTTTGATCTGGGGTTTTTCCATTTGGACAAAATAATAAAAATATTTATATATAATAGTGTAGATCAAATCATTGGTTCGGATACACTTATTTTGTTTTCTTTTTTATGCACATCAAAATTTTCAATGTTTCTTATTCTTTCTTCATTCTTTAAACGATGGTTGCTTAGCTTAGTGCTTGAAAAAGACAAATATATATATGGGCTAATTACAACTTACCTGCCTGTGGTTTAGTCAAAATTTAAGTTGTCTACCTATAGTTTGAAATTTGACACCTTACCCGCCTGAGGTTAGCTCAGTTAAAGTTTTGTAACCCACCTCTGTTAAAAAAATGGCTAAATATGTAATTTTGCTCCACTTTTATGTCTCTCTCTTCCAAAAACACAGAAAACATAAGAGAAAATAAGATCAAAAAGTGGTTGGTGTCTTAGCATTTGCATTACAAGTAACTACCTACAAACAAGCTCGAGCCTTGATATCTCTAACAATTCAGTTTGTGAGTTGATAGAAAAGACACACACAGCGAGAGGATACATGAGAAGATTTACGAACAAGAATAAATGTTCAAAAGAGAATTACATCTGCATCTGCCTAAGTTGAATGCCGCCTAAGACTACAACGAGGATACTTGACAATTGATTTCGAACCATACCACCTTAGCTTTAAATGTCATCATATAACAATTTGTTAAACCTCATAGACCAATAGACATCACGGAAATGATAATTTCAGTTGGAAATTGAGATTGAAAAGAGTTAATCAAGTTGACCTCTACTCTATCAAACAATGTCATCAACTATCAAAGGTTTGCCATTGTAATACTCATCCCGTGCCTTTAAAAAAACTGCATTAAATTCAAAGAAATTACATTGCCAAACTATAAATTTAATGACACGAAGATGGGAGTCTCGATGGGACTCACGAAGGGTTTCTTTACTGGCAGACTCGATGGGAGTATGGGACGCACGAAGATGCAAGAGGGAGCCTCCGTGTTGGCGCAAGTTGCTGGGTTTTTGCAAATCTGGGTTGTGAATTCTGTGCTGATGATGCTTGGGTTTAAGGTTGATTGGAAAGATTTTAGTTCAAGATTTTTATAATTAAAAATTGATGAAGGAATTCATATGTTTGCTAGATCTGATGATTCTTTTACGGTATTTGTTTGAATCTGTGCATTTGATGCAATAAGTGTAAATACATGTTTGAAATGCTAAGATATTGAGTAAAATTTGTTACCAACCACCTTTTGATCTTATTTTCTCTTGTATTTTTATGTTGTTTGTGTTTTTGGAGGAGAAAGATATAAAAGTTGAGCAAAATTACATATTTAACAGAGATGGGTTACGGAATTTTAACTGAGCTAACTTCAGATGGATAAAGTGTTAAATTTCAAACCATAGATAGGCAACTTAAATTTCAAATAAACCACAGGTGGATAAGTTGTAATTTATATATATACACACACACTAGTATATGCCCGTACGAGGCACGACTTAATCAAAATTCATATATAAACAATTTTTTTTATTAATTTACATAAAATTAAATAATAAAAATAACTGAATATTTTACTTTTAAGTTATATGATGAATGCATAATGTGTGAAACTAAGGTGTTATAAATGCTCATTAAAAAAAAAAAAAAAAGGTATTATAAATGCATATATATGTCTAAAATAATTGAATGGAAGATGGTAGATAACTATGTAACTAATATAAAAAGAGATACCTAAAAAAATATATCAAAGGATTTTGCATAATATATTGAGATTTAAGGCTCAAGTAATATTAAATGGAAAAACCTTGAATTTAATAATCAAAATCTATTCAAAAAAATGATTGAAAACATATTTAAGTGGAAACCTCACATGAAAATTTAATTTTTATCCTTGAAAGCATGGAAGAAAACACCAAAACTTGAGTGATTTTCACCCAACCAAAAAAAAAAAAAAAGTTACTACAAGATTATACTACGTTGCTATTTTTTAATTAAGATTTTTTATAAAGCATTAGGTGAAGAATTTGGATTGAAATTAAATTAAGAATTTTATTAACTTAAAGACGATAAGTGATTAGATGGAGAATTTGGATTGCAATCAAATTAAGATTTTTATCAACTTAAAAATTATAGTAGAAGAAGATAAACAAAAAATTTTATATATATATATATTTAAATCTAAAAAAATTTCTGCAATTTGGTAAGGTCACTCAGGGCAACAATGGCTTCTAAGTCCAACTTTTATTATATAAAAGAAAAATCTAAATTTCTAAACAATAAAAATATGGAAAACAAAGTTAAGCAAAGAGAGACTTACATTGGAATTTGATTAATTATTGATGGATCTAATTTATCATATATATATATATATATATATATATATTTCTCTTGTATCCAATTTTAAATTGGCAGCAAATTTTGCTTTTAGAAAAGCTAGACTATACATAAGAAAGCATCAAACGAAAACCACAACAAATTAAATCCACAATGTTGATGTCAATAACATATAAAATGAAAATAAATGATACAGCTAACATAATTTGTAAACACATCCATACATGAAATTTCAACCTATCTATAAAATGAATTTATTCAATAAATAAAAAAGAGAACAAAAGAACTACTTTGTTCAATTACAGTTTCTAGACCCAACTTGTACTTCCTTCAATATTGTAAAACCTACCTACTTTTCATTTGCCTTGCACATTAGAGTCTACCATATATATTTACTTAACTAAATAACATTATATTTTATATACATCTTCAAAGAAAAAAGTTATATACTATAATAGGACTTTTTTATTTTTCTCAAAATGTGAAATGGAAAAAGTTATATAAACCATGTTATCAGGTAGAGAGAAGAGAAGAGATCCGTATATTAACCATTTTTTTAAAACTCCACCATGATTTTTAGATGGAAACATAACTCCATGATTATCAACTAAGGAAATGGATATTATTGTAGAAACTGCAGGTGTGAAGCCGAAATTCTAATCACCCTAGAACTCAACTCATAAATCAAATAAATTTCCAATTGCTAATCAAATAAATCAAAAGCGAAAGGACAAGTTAACGAAAGGACAATTTTCCTTGGATTCTAAAATGTATCCCAATGAAATAGTGCGTGCACGCTAACAACATGTAGTTAATTAATCAAAACTCTTGGAAATTGGGTAACTTTCACCGCATGGAAACTCGGCCATATAGTTTTACTTGGCCAAATGCCACAAAAATATATGGTATATTTCCTGAAAGGATGTTCAAAAAAGCATCACAAAAAATAGACAATCAAAAGAATTTTGTTCATTATATAGGCAGATTGTTTTGTTAACTGATTTTGCTCTTAATTGAGCAAATTTAATAGAGATTCAAAAGGATATATAGACAACAAAAAGTAATGAGGCTAAGAGATTCAACTCTTTGGTAACAGAGACAACTCTCTGTAATATGTTGGACTAAACTCATTATTGGTCACGCTCTATTTGGATTTGGTATAGACCTATTGTAAGGGTCATATTTTTATGTAATTAACATATTTTTCAATAAAACGCACTTTATGCGTAATTGAGTCTTAGTATATAAACAACTAAAAGTAATGAGGCTAAGAGATTCAACTCTTTGGTAATAGGCACAACTGCACAACTCTCTGTAATATGATGGACACTATATTTGGGTTTGGTATGGACTTATTGTAAGGGTCATATTTTTATGTAATTGACATATCCTTCAATAAAACGCATTCTATGTGTAATTGAGTCTTAGTTTATAGTATGTTCAAGAATTCCTTAAAGTTGTAAACAAGTTGTACGATTGAAGACACAAGAATGCTTAAAAAATGACTCAAGAAAAATTGCATCTGCAGGTCTTGATACATGTCAATCTATCGAGATTTAATGAACCTTGATGTCTAGCTCTACATCTCTCGATCTATCGAGTTTCAGGAACATTGAATGTAAAGTTCTGTTTTCTGACCATGATAACTTGGTTTTCTAGGGATTCATGTACTAGTATTCCAGAGCATATAAAAGACATTTTATAGTTGTCGTCATAGAGATAGAGGGATACATGCATAACAGGAGTTGTTGTGATGTTTGTGCGTTTAGGGTTTTGTGCCAAGCTACTTTCGATTCATCCAAATATGGATTAAGGAACTCTGCAAAGTTACAACAATTACAACAATAAAGGTTGTTGTGGAGTTTGTCATGGATAGAGAGATTCATGCATAGGAGAAGTCTTTTACAAGATCAAGTCCTATTGGGAATTAGAACTGAGACTGGTATAGTTTAGAGGTTCTACTATACGTAGGTACCTCAGGATAGGCCTATAGGGTAAAATTCCATGTATCTGTAACTGTTTTTTCTTGATTAGTGGATTCTTTGGGAGTGGTGGCTTGAAATTCACCTAGTGAGGTTTTGCATGCAAGGGTTTTGCCCATCGCGATCAAATCTTCATGTCAAACTTATTTTCCCCAACACTCTAATTTAATTTGGTGATTTGATTGTGCCTTAGTTTGATTTGCATGTAATTTGACTAATTAATCAACTTGGATAATTAGATTAATTACCTAAAGTCAGTCTATAACCCAACAAGTGGTATCATAGCAGACATACTTTGATTAGGTTTTTTATATTTATTGTGTGATCCCCTAACTCTTGATGTCATGGATCGTGGATAGTCACAGAAAACACCTCCTTTGTTTGATAGTACTAACTATGTATATTGGAAACTTTTTTTGCAGACTCTAGATGAAAAAGTTTGGTTGGATGTGGAAATTGGTTGGAAGAAACCTGCTGAACCTCCATATGCGTGGGATGAGATAAGATCAACGCCGCTAACTATAACAGTAGGATTTTGAATGCTCACTACAGTGGTGTGAATAATGAAGAATTCAGATTTCCTTCACTGATATTGCTAAGGAAGCATGCAATCATCTTCTTTCGTTGTCTTTTGAGTGTAACTCTATGTAAAAACTAGACTATTAATATAAGTCTTCTTCTTCTATATAACTTAAAGCTTAAGGGTCCTTTTTTTAATGGTAAGGCAATGCTGGCTAATAATGGTGGATCACAAATCCCAACTATGACTCAACTGCAGTGTATAATTTACGCATATTGCATTTTCTAGACTAATAGCTTCATATGGGTTATAAGATAGAAGGGCCAATAATGTATCCCAATAATACACCGCATGCACCATAGCAAGGGTGGATGATGAACTATATTGCATGTTGTTAACTTGGCTTGCCATGTTCATTGTATTCATATCCTTTATTTATTTGCATCCTAGTAATTTTATTTGAGTATGCATGATTTAGTATGGAACATATCCTATTTGGAGTGGATTTATTTATCTATTTTTGAAGTAATGAAAACATGGTAGTCATTTTGGATGTGACAAAATTTGATTCTCAGCTTTAATTTTTTTATTTTAAAAAAAAAAAAAAAAAAAAAAAAAAAAAAAAAACCAGTTTTGTAGAATAAATTTCTTGCATAATAAGTCTTGTAGAATAAATTTCTTGCATAATAAGTCAAGGATCCAAGAGGGAACTTGCCAAATTGCCAACATGCTGAGTTTCATAGTGTAAGCTCGCAATCAAGACAAACAACTAAAATCTGAAATCAACCTTGTTTTCTCTTGTTATAATTTTCAGTTATTTGGTCGGGGTTTTCAACAAGCATCCAAAAAGGATTGCCATTGTTGTAAGCTTCTTTTTTTGGTGTAAAAGGAATTCATTAACAAAACTAAGAGGAGCACAAAGGCTCAGAACAGTGCCTGATCAAATACAACCCAAGATCATCAAAATCTAAAAACTTGACCAAGTCCACAGGCGGACAAGCAAGGAAAACAAAATCAGTAGCTAGACTTCCTCCCATACGAGCAAGAGCATCAGCGCACCTATTAGATTCGCGATAACAATGCCTAAATCGAACTTGAGGAATCCGGGACGCCAAGACTTTACAATCTTCCATAAGAGCCGAAGCAAACACATTGGAGTAGCACGGGTTGGCAATGGCCTCCACTATGGCCTTAGCATCTAGCTCCACTTCCACAGCAGCAAAATTATAGTTAAGACAAACATTTAGCCCATCATGGAGGGCCCACAGTTCAGCCATGAAGCTGGTTGTCAATCCTATCTTGCGAGCAAAGCCAGCAATCCACTTACCTTCCTCATCACGAATAAGACCTCCTCCCCCCACAACACCCGGATTTCCAAGAGAGGATCCATCCATATTTAGTTTAACCCATCCACAGCCTGGTTTACTCCAATGGACAGGTAAGCAAACTCTAGTGATAGCCTCCTTATACGGACTAGCAATGAAGTGGAACTCTAAGGCTCTACGAGAAATATCCTTAGCTAAACAAGAATTCGGCCTCTGCCCCTTAAACACTACCTGATTCCTCTACTTCCAAATAAGCCAAATAGCAAAAAGAAAAATAATACTCCAAGGAATAGCATACTGATCAACATTACGTTGCAGAGTACCATTAACCTCCAACCAATCCTGTAAGTTACTGCTAAAGAAGGAATTGTTGTCCTGATTCACACCCAGCTGAAACCAAACCTGTTTAACCACTTCACAGTCACGAAGGGCATGTAAAATGGACTCACTAGACCCAAGGCAAAGCAGGCATTGACTATCAGCTAGCATACCCCTTCGAATGAGACACTCTTTCACCCCAATGCTCTCATGATAGCAAAGCCACACAAAGGAATGGATTCTAGGCAGAATCCTAACCTTCCAAATCCATTTACCCCTGAAAGAATTCGTGTTACCCTGAGAAGTTGCTGTCTTGTACGCTGATCCAAGGTTAAAGATACCATGCTCCGAATCCTTCCAAGTTAACTTGTCCTCTCCACGGGAAGCCAAAGCAAAAGGCATAGCTTGAAGCTCCTGCTTGATAAAATCAGGAAATTCAAAGGATGTAGCAGACCAATTCCACCCCGAGGCAGACACCACCTCTTTAACCCTCAAATTTGCAGTCTCCATGGTCATGGGTCCATATATTTTTTGTCTCACAGTTCTAAAATTTGACCAATCATCGTGCCAAAAGTTGAGATTACTATCTCTACCACAAGTCCACCTTACACCTTTTTGAAAAACCTCAGACCCCTTTTTCATTGCTGTCCACTGATTTTGTGAACTATATTCTTTAAATTTGTGTCTAGCCTTCTCGCTTAAGCTTGACAGAGATCTTAGCCACTAATTTTGCATTTGCTAAGGTACACGCCATTAGCCCCAAATGCCACACCCATCTTCATTTTGCATTAAGGAGGAGATCATCACTGGAGTAGATGCAGAGTGTTTGACCACTGCGATAGAAAATGGAAAGTATTCTTTACGTCACACCCATAATAGGTTTGGCTAGTATCTACATCAAGCAATATATTTATCTGGACTTCATTAGTGAGAGGACTCACTCTTTAACTGCTTGCCGACTGAAAAATTTATGTGTTTGGCTTACCTCTAGAAATTTTTTAACTAGACATATCCTTTTGTTTTAAATATAGGGCAAAACTTAGGTACAGCACCTTAAATTCCTTAATTAAAATTTTGACACCTGTCCAATTTAACAAACCAAGTAAACGACGTTAAAACTAAAATATCTTATTTTCTTTTTTTTTCTTCCTTCTTCCTCCTTTTTCATGTACCTGCAAACGTCTTCTCTTCCAAACCTAAAACCTTTCGCTTCCAAACCACCCATGACCCTTCTCTTCCAAACCCAAAACCCATATTTAATTTCCTTCTTCCTCCTTTTTCCTGTACCTGCAAACGGCTTCTCTTCTAAACCCAAAACCTTTCTCTTCCAAACCATCCATGACCCTTCTCTTCCAAACCCAAAACCTAAAAAAAAAAAAAAAAAAAACTCTCATATCTCTCACTCTCTCTCGGTGTGTGTATGTATGTGTATCTGTTTCCTTTCTTCTTTTTTGATCTATGATTCTTTCTTTTCTGATCTATGACTCTTTCTTCTTTTTTGATCTATGATTCTCTCTCTCTCTCTCTCTCTCTCTCTCTCTCGGTGTGTGTGTGTATGTATGTGTATTTGTTTCCTTTCTTCTTTTCTGATCTATGATTCTGTGGAATCAATCGGATCTGATCATAGCTTCAAGCTCAGGTGCCGTTTTTTGGTTTGAAACCCAGTAGATCTGGCATTTATTTTTTGATCTTTCCTGTTTGGTTACTGAGAAAATGAGGAAAATGGTCCCTTTTTTTGGTTTGAAACCGAGTAGAAAATGAGGCAAACCCAGTAGATTTGAAGCCGTGGGTTCTCGCAGTATAGGAAAAAAAGGAAGAAGGAAAAAAGAAAAAATTTTAAGCCGTGGGTTAACGCCGTTTGTTTAAGATGTCAAATTGAACAGATGTCAATATTTTAAGTAGGGAACCTAAGGTACTATACCTAAGTTTTGCCCTTAAATATATAATTGCAAGTGGTAGTGGGTTTTAATATCCACCTTTTATTTAATTAGTGGGTGATGTGGTAGTCTCTCATTAAAACAAAAGGAGATTCTTTTTTTAAAAGTACTGGAGATAAGTCAAACCAAAAATTTATAAACCACATGGATCCACAGTAATCCATATATCATCCTGATTGCAAATGAATCAAATTATGAGCATGTAGAATTCACAACAACTTCGTATTCTGCCATTTCAGAATTCCTCCAAAGCAAAGTTAAAATAAGAAAATACTTTATATATACTTTTGACTAAATTGTTATGTGCCATTCAGTTACTAGAATGATACAAATTATTAAAAAAAAAAAAAAATATATATATATATATATATATATATTTATTTATTTAAGGGTCCAGTTAACAAGTATTTTAGGACATTTGTTAATAAACTATTTAAGGAAAATTTTAATACCACTTTCATGAAAAATATAAAAAGCTATCATGAAAATATAAAAAGCTATAAAAAAATAAAAAAATAAAAAAAAAGTCAGTTACTTTAAATACCTTTAGGCCAAAAAAGTTTTCAGATCTTTCAATAAGGTCATCTAACATTCTAAAAGATCACTATGGTCACATACTCGGGTCAAGCTTAGGTCCAATGTCTAGTAGTACTGGACCCATTGAGATGATGACATGTGTCCACTTTTAGACACGTATCACCATTTGACCGGGTCCAATGCACATTGGACCAAAACCAAGTCCCACATACTCACATGCCAGGAGGCCCAGGACTATGTTTCTTTATAACAACGCAACAAGAGATGTCCCAACACTCAAAGCATAAAACGTTATTGCTACATGATATAAAATTGCGGTTTAATCCACAGCCAAGCAACAAAAATTACCTGGATTGTTACAGCATCTCTGCAGAGTTGAAATTCTACAACTAAGCATCATGAGTACAGAATTTCAATTGCAAAGGAAACAGCTGCTGCTATTGAGCAGTAAAGGAAGTTCAACTGTACACCACTCCCACCAATTAATTTATGGAACATATTTTCAGTTGGTGCTGAGAATCCTTGGTGTCTTTACCAGAAACACATATAAAGCATATTGCCATCTTCTTAATCCATACACTTCAAGTCACATATCAGAGACAGACCAAAGATATGCTTCTGTTTCTGTAGCTCGCTTCTCATTCATCCTTTTGAACAATCCCTTCTCAAATCCTACAAGAGGTAAAACAACAGAAATTAATCACTTCTGATAGCTAAACATACTTTTCAAAATAATTCTTTTGCTTCTTTAGAGCATAAGAATCTTCCAGTGGCCAATGATCTCTCTCTCTCTCTCTCTCTCTCACACACACACACACACAATTTCACTATAATGGGAAATGACCAAACGATTGGGATCACCACATCATGGCACACAGGAAGATGCTAAGACAAGATCCATAGCTTCTCGAGAAAAATAAAGAAACATCTGACTAAAGGATGATGGAAATGAACTAACCATTACTACGGTCAACTCCATCCCAATGTCTTCCTGGTCTTATACCATATCAATTTGGAGCAGCATCTAATCTTAGTTTTAACCAGCTGTGATCAGGAATGTCCTGAGGAACAACAAACCCTGATTCCTTCATTTTCTCATTATCCCCTAGGTTTGGGAGAACTAGTTCAGGACGCTTTTTCTGCACTATGTCAAAGAGATATGTCAAATTAGTATTAAATTCTTTGATTTCAACAACTAAAAATGAAAGTCAATTACTTGCCTTCACCAAATGTGCCATCGGATCACCATCTCTTATTCTCTCCCTCAGCATTTTGTCAAGTTCAGGATCATCTCTGCAAACAGAGAACACATATGTTATTTATTTTTATTTCCTGATAAGTAGAGAACACAGATGTTATTTATTTTTATTTCCCGATAAGTAGAGAACACAGGTGTTATTTATTACAAGGCACTAGGTGTACAAATAGTAAGACCGGAAAAGGAAAGCTATGCTTCTGCTAAACAGAAGATGGGTAGCTCTGTAGTGAAGCACAGTTAATGTATTATTCATCAAATGTACGATTTAGATTTTCTTTTTCTTTTTTCTTTTTTTTGGTCACATGAGTAATCTATAATCAGTAAAAAACCTTATACCCTGAGACAAATTCAGACACCATGCATGTCAGGAGCTTCATAAATGAACACTTAGGAAACTAACAACAACAAACAAAGCCTTAATCCCAAAATTTTCGAGTCAACTATGAATCCTCGACAAATTAATTAGGGTCAATCATATGTTTTCCTTTATTCTGCTTTATCTAAAGTCACACTCTTTATTACTCTATTAATTGACATGTCATTTTTTATTACTTCTACTAATGTGCTTTTTGGTCTTCCTCTACCTTTTTTTGTTCCCTTAACTTAGCCCAAGTCACTCTTTCTAACTGGTACATTAGTCACTCTCCTCTAAACATAACCAAACCATCTTAAGCGACCCTCCCTCATCTTTTCATCAATAAGCACTACACCTATTTTTAAGTGAATTTCCTCATTTCGAATCCTATCTTTCCATGTATTTCCATTTATCCATCTTAACATTCTCATTTCAACTATACTCATTTTATGAATATTGCTTCATAATAGCCCAACATTTAGCTAATTGTATAGCAATTTTATAAAAATTTTCTCTTTAGCTTAATAAGTATTCTACAATCGCACAACACTCCCGATGCGCTTCTCCACTTCATCCACCCTACTCTTATGAGTACGATTCACATCCTCTTCAATCTCTAATCTTTATGAATTATTGATCCAAGATATTGAAAACTATTGCTCTTTTGTATCTCTTGGCCATCAAGTCTTACCGTCCCTTTGTTTTTATTTTTACTTTTACTAAGTTTACATTCCATGCACTCTATTTTAGCCCTACCTAATCAAAAGCCTTTAGATTCGAATCCTCTGTTTATGAGGTGGAGACATATCAGAATTTGGGTCATTAGAATTCAAGCATTTAGGAGAGAGTGAAACCCATCCACTTCCATCCTCTGATATGGCATTATATGCACGTCTGGCCCTCAATTGTTCAAGCCTCCTCATCCACTTAACCTCAATGTCTTCATCAACTTGTGGCTTCTCTTCATCTACATAAAACCACCAAAACATGTTCAATAACATAATAGAACACTTAACCCAATGTGGAAAACCATCAACAAGGGAAAAATTAAAATCAAATTTAAAATGTTATTATTTACCAGCTGAATCGCCGCTGTTTTCCTCTTCGAGATTGACTGTTTTCTGCCAAACTGGATCTTCGTCCACAACTAAAAGACCCGTTGCATCTGGTTTACTGTGGACCTTCTTCTTCTTCTTCTTTTTCTTTTTATCTTCTTCATCATTTATTCCATATCTTTTCAGATATTCTTTAAGAGAGTTGGATCCTGAATATGCAGCTGCCGCCATTATTCAATATCAATGCCTCCCTAGAACAAAAGTTAAATAAATTCTTATTACCCCAATTTGCTTTCATCAAGCTCAACCCAAATACAAAATTACTCCATTATTAGATTCTAATTCTAGCAACATCAAAAGGGTTTTAGAGTTTTGGCTCCATCATAATTACCAGCACAATAGCAAAGTCTAATGTTTTTTTTTTTTTTTGAGCCAAATAAGTCTACAACAATTTTCACATTGTAACAGAATCTGGCTGAGTTATAACCTGACAAGTAGCTCCAAAATACTTAGGACAAAAACAATTATCTATTTGTAAGTATAAAATCATTAATCCAACAAATCAAATGATCAAGTATAAATTCTAAAGATTTTTACATTAAAAAGCCTGCTATGCTGGAACAGGATGTCATTTTACTATACTACAAGGAGGAAGCTTGGTGTTAAGGTGTAGCATTGAATCAAACCAACTTTAACTTCCATTAGTTTTATGGGTTCCTTTCACGACTAGACATGCATTGCTCTTTCTCAATGACAACCATTGCTAACCATTCTCAGCTGATTAATAGACTGAATTGCAATATTCAGGCCCACTTTATAACCATAGGAGATGACAACACCACGCTTGTGGTAGCATATCCACTGATGACTGACCAGTTCAAAAGGTAAAATCTTTAACAGATGTGTCTCAACTCAAATAAAAAAATGTCTTTGGAAGGTGAAAATGTGTAGGATGAGCCTCACAATATATGCTTCTATACAATAAACAGAACTTCCCCAAACTTCAATATTTCACCCACTTTCTTACGATTCACCTACTGTCACATATAGGAGAGATAACATATCATCCACTTGTGAGTGTAATTTATTTCCTGACAGGAACACGTGAGCTTTCCCTTTCAGCATTATCCAACTACAGCCAGGAGCCTTTCTAACACCCTTCAGTTTCATCTCCTTCCTCAACATTGTCTCCTCCACATGCCGTCCGTTTGCTGCATATATGTTACAAAGCACCACATGGGCAGGTGCATTTAAAGGATCCAGCTCAAGGATGCATTTGGCTGCACGCCTAGCAGTCTCGGCATTTGTCTCATGGAACCCACAGACACCAAGCAGTGACCCCCAAATAGCATAATCAGGTTCAAGAGGGAGCCTCAAGACTAACTCCTCTGCTTCTTTTACTTTCCCAGCTCGGCCTAAAAGATTAATCATACAAATATAATGCTCCAAACCTGGTTGAATTGCATAAGCATCACTCATAGCACTAAATAACTCCCACCCTCGATTCACCAACCCTGCATGGCTACATGCTGATAGGACACCCAAAAAAGTAACAGAATTTGGGTGGTTCCCAGATCTAAGCATGTCTTCAAATATTGTCAGAGTTTCATTTGCCAGCCCATGATGTGAAAACCCCATGATCATGGAATTCCAAGAAATCGAATCCCGGTAAATCATGTTTGAGAATATGCAATATGCATCCTCTATCTCCCCACATTTTGCATACATTGAGATCAGAGAATTTTCAAGAATCAAGTCAAATTCATATAATGTTTTCATCAGCATGCAATGGAATTGCCTCCCCTGATCAAGTTGTGACAATGCACCTGTGGCTCCAAGAAGAGTAGAATAAGTAGAATTTAGAGGTGAAACACCCTGAGCTCTCATTTCCAAAAATAAGTATGTAGCTTCTGCAAAAAGCTCATTTTGGACATGCCCTGAAATCATTGCAGTCCATGCAACTGCATCTCTCTCAGGCATATTGTAAAAAAGATTACATGCCTTCGATACTTGCCCAAAACTGAGATAGCCATTTATCATAGAAGTCCATGAGATCTTATCTCGAACAGGTACCACATCAAACAAATTTTGAGCCTTTTCCAGCTGTCCAATGCGAATATAGCCATTTATCAAAGAATTATAAGATTGAACAATACATTTATTAGGGTTCTTCGAACAAATATAGTGCGCAAAGTCCATCATACCAAACATAGAGTACATGTGAAGGAGGCTTCTAGATAACCTGCCATCATAATCATTGTAGTCCCAACTGTTAATAATCAGCTGAGCATGTAATTGCATGCCTAGATGAGGAAAACGCATTCCAGTACAAGCATAGGCAAGTGAAACGAAAGTCTCCTCATTTGGTTTTAAGTCAAAACACCCTCTCATTTCACGAAAAAGCAACAAAGCTTCTTTATAGAAGCCATTCCAGGTGAACCCACCAATCATGGCTGTCCAAGAAACGACATTCCTCTCAGGCATTATCCTAAACAGACAATACCCCTCTTCCACACTGCCCACCCTACAATAACCAGCAATCATGGTAGTCCAAGTGACCACATTCCTTTCTTGCATCTCATCAAACAAAGCTTTTGCTTCTTCCATTCTACAACACTCAGCATACCCTGCAATCATAGCATTCCAAGAAACTACATTCTTATCGGGCATTTGCTGAAAAATCATCCTTGCTTCCTCCAAGTTCCCATTCCTAATCAACCCCACCACCATCGAGTTCCAAGACACAACATTCCTTTCAGGCATCTCTACAAACAACCTCCTCGCCTCATCAATCCTCCCTGCATCTGCCAACCCACAAAGCATCGAAGTCCACGACACAACATTCCTTTCTGGCATCACCTCGAAGAACCGCCAAGCCTCACTCAACCTCCCATTCTGTACATAACCTGACAACATCGCATTATAAGTAACAACATTCCTCTCAGGCATCATGTCAAACAGCGCCCGGGCTTCGTCAACAAAGCCATTCTTCGAGTACTTGGACAGCAGCGAAGTCCAGTGAACAATTCGGCCATGTTGGTCTCTGTGAGGCAATTCATCAAGCATGTTACGTGCATCTTGAAGCCTGTATTTGGAAAGGTAATGGAGGAGTTGTGAGTCATGGTTCGTGAGTTTCCGGTAATGGGTTTTGGAAAATGCCACCTGGGTTTCGAAGTGGCGTGCATAGATGAAACGGCACTGAAGCTTGGCTGAGATTTTTGAGAGAGAAGAAAGATGAACAAGTCTGAATGAAAAGGCGGGCATTAACCGTTACGCAAAGAAAATAAAAAATTTAAGATTCCTGGTGCTAGTGAGTAGTGACTGAGTGGCCTTAAAATTCTGAAAGCTTAAACGTTGTTGTCGTTGCCATGCATACAAAACAAACGAAGGACAAAACGACAGCCTATATAGTTAAAATGCGAAACCAGAATTAGTGTAAGAGCTCGGGTTGTTCTTTCTTTCTATCACCCAAAATCTACTCAAACTTACCCAAACAATTTCGGCGCGCGGCGCTACCGTGAAACTTAAAAGTCTTCTCTTTCTTTGAACTGGAGCTGCCGAGTATTGGCTGGAGCCGCCGAGAAACACCTCTCGATATCTCTCTTTCTCCCTCTCAGTCTCTCTCACTTATATTATCGGGTGGGGTTCTATTTCGTAATTTTCGCGTTCTTCAGATGTGGGGGAGGGACGACGTGGTTGGGGGTTTATTTTAATTTCTGGTTTTTTTTTTAATTAACGTTTTTTTAAAATTTAAAAATAATTAATTAAATATAGTATGACTTTTTGCTTTTTTTTAAAGTTTACTTGTGTTAGAAAAAACACAAAGCAAACCTTCTCATAAATCTAATGTTTTCTAATTTTGAAATAAAACAAAAAGAGATGAGATAACTTTTAGTTAGGAACATAAATGTAGCTAGTTGTAGTTGAACATAAAATATTTTCGAGTAAATATATATATATATATATATTTTTTTTTTTTAATTCTTAAGTGTTTGGTTACATTCCTGAAATAACTTCGAGAAACATTTTTAGGTATTTGGCTAGTACATACTGAAACATTCAAGCTAATAAAATAGTACCATCATTCTCAACAACAAATTGAGAGATGGGAGGGCAAATCAATGGGGAGAGAGAGAGCCAAGCCCTTCTTAAAAAGCACTCACTAAGTTACTTACACAATCTCAAATCTCTCTTGACGCCAAGAATTTTTTACGTGTCCAGGTCAATCAGAGGGAAAGAGAGATTATGTGGGTCTTAATAGCACAATCAATGAGGGAGAGCTTGATTTGCAAATGGCGGAGGAGCGAGACATGAGTGGAAAAGAGCTTAGACACTAGTAATGGCTTGGTTTAAATTCAACGAAGATGGTGCCCCACAATCTGCAATCCTAAAGAGATAAAGAAGAATGGTCTGAAATTGAATGCAGTGGTTGATCTTGTCATTATAGTCGGTCCAATCTCGATTGTGAGAGTAGGGGGAGGGAGCTCTAGTTGTGTTGAGGTTTATTGTTTTGGTTTTTGCTTTTTTATTTGCAAGTAACCTAAAAATGGTTTTCGAAATTTTTGGGTGTAAACCATTTTACTACTGATCCCTATTAGTTAAAATTGATTAGCATTTTCAGCAGCACCAAACACCGTGACAAAGATTCTTAATTGGGGGAGTATTCCCTTAAATTAAATCTCATATTTTTTTTTAAATATGTTAACGACCATCTTACCATTAATAAAAATTTAAGTTTTGAAGTATAATAAAAATTTAAATAAAAAAGTAAATCCAAGTCCCAAATTTTAGCTTTAAAATATCATTAGATCCCCTCAACCTTTATTTAAAAAATAATAAAAAATAAAATCGAGCTATAAAGAATGAATCCCAAACAGTTATCATTAACAGTAATATGGCCAAAATGGCCAAATGGCCATAAAATCATAAGTATATAGTTAGTAGACCCAGTTTGCAAACATTATAATTTAATAGCATCTCGAGTCTCAAAGACTCGATTTTGGAACTATAAATCGAGTCTTTGAGGCTCAGTTTGTATGTTTGGATCAGATATGATATGGCATTTTTTTCCACGTGGTGTGTACCTGGAAATCGAGTCTCTAAGACTCGATTTCTAACCCAAAAAAATTTAAAAAAATTTTAAGTCTGTACATGCCGAAATACCCAAAACAAATTTAAGAAACCTCACCACTACTCAGATCAGATCAGAGGGAGAGAAAGAGCTAAGAGGGAGAGAACCTCACCAGCGCGGCCTGGGGCTCGCGCGAGCCTAGGTCTCTGGTCAGTTTCTGGCCATGTCGCGCGCGCCTGGGTCTTCGATCTCGATCTTCTCTCTCTTTCTGTTTTTGGTTTTTTCTTTTTCTCTGGGTTTTTCTCTGATATTCTGGTGTTTGCTCTGAGTTGGTCCTATATATAGGGATTAGAAATTGAGTCTTAGAGACTCGATTTCTATATGGTCCACGTGGAAAAATATGCCACATCGGATATAATTAGATCATAAAAATTGAGTCTATGATGCTTGATTTATAGGCCAAAATCGAGTTTTAAGACTCGAAATGCTAGTAAATTATAATGTTTGCAAACTGAATCTTATAATATTTGCATGCTGAGTCTACTAACTATATACTTACGATTTTATGACCATTTGGCCATTTTGGCCCAGTAATATATAAAATGTCTGAGGTAGGTGTCTAGACCGAGACCTCTGACCAAAAATGGAGTTCTTGGACGAAGACGCGAGGCCCAGGTTCCTCTTCCAAGCTCGCCCAAACCCTTCTTCTTCTTCTTCTTCACTCACCGACTCACCACAAACCCACCAAAAACCCAGCAAGCCATTCCTCTTTATCACCATTTCCATCTCCTCCATTCTTCTCCTTCTTTCTCTTCTCTTCTTCCAATCCGAGCCCCTCAGATCTCTCCTCTTCTGGCTCTCCCTCTCTCTCCTCTTCGGTCCTTTCGCCCCAGCCTCCGTCACCGGCGGTGATATCCGCGTCGGTCAAGGCCCAATCCTCGAGTTCCCAAATCAAGAAACTGAAGCATTGGAAGAAACCAATAAGAGGGTATCCCAAAAGAGACAGAAACCGCGTAGGAATGAAGAATTCGATGCGAATTCGGTAGTTTCGGTCGAGAAGGCTAATGGGTTTGCGAGAGAAGAGAAGGAGGGTGGGAAAAATGGAGGAGGGAGAGAAAGTAAAGATGGGTTTGATGTGGAGGAAGAAGAGAAGGAGTGGACTGAGGAGGAGATTGAGGTATTGAGGAAGCAATTGATTAAGCATCCGGTGGGGAAACCGGGGCGGTGGGAGGCGATTTCTGAGGCGTTTAGGGGGAGGCATAAGGTGGAGAGTGTGATCAAGACAGCAAAGGAATTGGGGGAGAGGAAAGTGGAAGATGGGGATTCATATGCTCAGTTTTTGAAGAAGAGGAAGCCGTTTGATAGGCGAATTGAAGGCGGGGATGGAGAATTGGATGGTGGGGTGGTGGTGGAGAGTGGTGGTGTGGGGTGGAAAGGTGAGGAGGATATTGCATTGCTTAATGCATTGAAGGCTTTTCCTAAGGATGTGGCCATGAGGTGGGAGAAGATTGCTGCTGCTGTGCCCGGGAAGTCGAAGGCGGCTTGTATGAAGAGAGTTACTGAGTTGAAGAAGGGTTTTCGAAGTGCAAAGGCTGCTACTGAGAGTTAGATAAAGGATACACTATGGAGGAGGTAATTAGGTAGTTATGAGTTAATTTTGGATTTGTTTGTTTTGTTTTTTATATCAAGATTAATGCCCATGTTTTGATTTTGGTTAAGTGCATCGATAAATTTGTTTTCGGTACCTGTTACCTTGAGATTGTGCTGTAATAAAAATGAATTATTATCAAAATAATGTGTCTCTTTTTCCGATCTGTTATAAAATTTTGAATTTAGTCATCATTATATCAGAAACACGGACCTCTGGTCTGCCATTTGAATCTTTAATAGCAGTATCTTACCATTTGAGCCTGCTCCTGTATTTTCATTGTGAGTTCTTGGATCACATTATGCTGAACAGGGATCTTTGAATGTTTTTAATCAGGAGGATACCAGTGAGGTTGTCTTGTATACTTTTAGATTTAGATAGAAAGGAAATATTAAGAGAAAAGAAAGATACTCTAACCATTCATGTTTTCATTTTTTTTATGCATTGCTTATGAATGTAATTCCTTTATGTCGTAATTGAGTATTTGAGTGAGAGGAATGCTAGGACATATGATGAAACTGATGTTGCAGTGCTTGAATTGAGGTTACTATGTTTCAGAACAATTAGGGGTTTTGCTTCTTTGTTGGTTTCTTGGAATTGTTAGATATTAGCCTTTTCTCTTTTCCCTTATCTTATGCATATCTCTTTTATACTACCCGTGTACAAGTGTTATTCCCTTTATTTCTTTTTATTTTTAAAATAAAATTTGGTACTTATAAAGAAAGGAATTGTATATGACTGATATTATATGTGCAAAGAGGATTTATGGTAGATAAACCAGCACATTGGTAAGAAGTTATTGAGGCTGTATCACCTTATGATTTTTGTCAGCTCAGGGGACCCCAAAAAAATCAATCCAAACCAATACTTTCAAATTTAGATACAAAAAGAGAGATGAAGAGAAAAGAAACATATGGTAAAGTTTTGGAGGGAGAGGAATGCTAGGAAATTTGATGAAATTGATGTCTTGGTGTTTAAACTGAAGTTACTATGGGTCGGAGCAATTAGGGGTTTTGCTTCTTTGTTTGTTTCTTGGATTTTTTTACATATTGTAATTTTAGATCTTATTTTCTTTCCTTTTTCATTATCTTTTGTGCATCTCAGATATACTACCTGGGTATAAGTGCTATGCCTTGTTAAAAAAAAAAAAAAAAATGATGCTTATAAAGAAAGAAATTGCCTATGAATGATTTTATGTGTGCAAAAGAGGAATTATGGTAGATGTTGTTAGTATATGTCTATATGATGAACTTTTTTGGGGGGGTTTTGTGGGGGGGGGGGGGGGGGGGGGGGGGGGGGGGGGGGTTGGTGTTTAAAGGCGACTAGGCTAGGGGCATATATTTAGTTGGAACTATGGAGAGATTGAGATAAATGGGTGGTGTGACAATTATGCTATCAAAAAATAGTGCATTGGCAAGAAGTCATAGAAGGTTTGGTCTGGTCATGTGCAACTTGCATAACCATCAATGTAATTCTCTCTTATTTGTTTTTGTACTGGATGTTGAGCATTTTTGCCTAATGGTGATTTGTTTGATTGTAGTTTAAAACTTTATGGATTCTCAGATAAGCTGTCTTGCTGTATAGAGTTGCTTATTGCAACTTTGGTAAGATAGTCGTAACAAGATTTATGACTTTCACTATAACAGTGATGACTCAGATCCTAATGGTTCTAATATATTTCCTTATGTAACTTTGTCAATGAGTTATTGTTAAACTAGGCTTTTGAACATTCTTTTTTTCCAATGTAATTGTTCTTTCTCTTTTATATAGTTACTTCCTAATTATAAAAAAATATAGTTACTATATAAAAGCATATACACATACATACATAATTGTGTGATTGAGTAGGTTGGGTTTTAGCTTAAATTTTTTGGATAGGTTTGGGTATGGATAATAATTATTTTGTTAAATAAATAATAAATGGGTATTTAAACATCTAGTCCATTTATGACTCGTCCAAACCCACCAATTTGCCACCCCTAAGTTAAACACAAACTAGTGAGATACATGTTTTCTTTTGGTAGTTAACTGGTGAGATGCATGCTTTCATAGAATCCTTCTATCAATCAAGGTTGATGAGGTATAACTTGATATAGTATTGCCATGGGCTGCCACAGGCAATGGAGTAATATCAGTGAAATTCTAGTTATATTTTTGGTTTCCATTTAATAATCTCACTTGCACCAGCGGTAAAAGAAGCTTTAAAAATCTAATTATAGCAATTAATTTCTTTTAGGTGATTAGATAGACCAAACGCTCCACTACCTGATTTAGGTTAAATTGCGGGGAATGTTAAAATCACAAGATTGGAGCTGCTACCATTATGAAAGCTGTTAATCCACTTAAATTGAAGTTTAGGCAGTCAGTTTTTCTCAAGAAAGATAGAACAGCACTCTTTTCAGCAGTCAGTGTTCTTATCTACTGATTCACTAGTTTTGGTGCATCAGCTTGACAAGTCCAAGCAAAAACTGGCTCTATTGTTGATGACATTCATAGGTTAAAAGCCTCTTTAATCTCTTGTATTTTCAAGAAAGTGGACAGAAATACAGCAGAAGAAGCTCGCTGAAATGCTAAGTTTAGTTTGCCATAATGAGGAGATCAAAAGATCCAGTCAATACTGCATTACTGAAGCATTGTTATGGAGGTTGTGCAGTTCTTTATTGGGTTTATACTTTTTTATTTTTCTCTTTGTAGAATTGTTTTCTGGTCCATCTAAACTGTCCCCTC